>OU744272.1:7117232-8504368 GCA_916610215.1 Omphaloscelis lunosa | reverse complement strand
GCGACACCGAGACGCTTAGCGCGCGTGCATGCGCTCACCACACCAAAAAGCCCTTTTCAGGGCTAACAAAACTATCATGAATATGAAAAATATTCGTTTCTTATAACGCAGAGAGTCAAAACGATAAAATATACCGACCTTATAACAATATACGCACTTATAGATAGATAGATAGATAGATAGATAGATAGATAGATAGATAGATTCATACATACATACATACATACATACATACATAGATGACGAAATAAACAAATTACCTATCTAACTAGGAAATAAATACAGACAGACAGATCGATCTATCTATCTATCTATCTATCTATCTATCTATCTATCTACCTACCCACCTACCTACCCACCTACCTACCTACCTACCTACCTACCTACCTACCTACCTACCTACTATTATACCTACATGAATACCATTTCCCATTTCCACTGCACTAGCACTTTCGATTAACTAACTAATATTCGTCACTATTGCTTACAATCCAATAAATCTTTAATTAATTTACTTAGGGGAAAGAAAAGAACGAAATGTTATGGTACAACTCTTTGCACGTAAATGAGTTTGATTATTTAAGAAAAAAAAAAAAAAAAAAAAATAAGTGAAAATCGTATTGGTTTTTACTTCAGGTGACGTACCTACAATCTCATTTCAAAACTTATTCAACAGAATTGAGACTTAATATTTTTATTATTATTATTATTATTACTACTAAGAATGAAATACCTAAGTAATTTATGAATTGCACTTTAAGTTATCAAATTGTGCTAAATCTCTACCCACCCCTAAACCATGCATGGTGCAGTGTACGTTACGCCGCTCGGCTTGAGAGCGCTTGCGCGTTTTGTGAATTAGTTTCGTTAACTGTGCACCCCCCACCACTGACACAGCTACCCGGACCACGTATAAAACCGAGCGACCGGGGAAAATCGTAACATTATAACTAGATTCTTTCGGCGCGCGCACTTCTGTACGCGTGTTTCGTTGTTTTTCGTGAGTTGTTTTATAAACAAATCTTTGAATCATGTCTGGTCGCGGTAAAGGTGGCAAGGTGAAGGGAAAGGCAAAGTCCCGTTCCAACCGTGCTGGTCTCCAGTTCCCTGTGGGTCGTATTCACAGGCTGCTGCGTAACGGAAACTACGCAGAGCGCGTGGGTGCCGGAGCTCCCGTCTACTTGGCCGCCGTGATGGAGTACCTGGCTGCTGAGGTCCTCGAGTTGGCCGGTAACGCCGCGAGAGACAACAAGAAGACCAGGATCATCCCGCGTCATCTTCAATTGGCCATCCGCAACGACGAGGAGTTGAACAAACTGCTCTCCGGTGTGACGATCGCTCAAGGCGGTGTGCTGCCGAACATCCAGGCCGTGTTACTGCCCAAGAAGACCGAGAAGAAGGCTTAAACGTGGTTACACGCGTACTTCGATATAATATTTATGCCTACATCTATTATGTCGGTTGGTTGCGCGATGCTCTCCGCTCGTATGCATTCAAAACAAAAGGCCCTTTTCAGGGCCACAATATGATTCGTCAAATATTATAACAAAGACAGTTTCTTTATCAGTGTTGTCGCCAAACAAAAACGTACCTACCTCACGCACTCGCCCGATTCGCTTTACAAGTAAGCTATAAGGAAGGAGATTATTATAGAAACTATAATGTAGGCACACAATACACATGATTATTATTGAATGTGTCACTATACTCGGACCATTACAGACAAACGCAAAGTTAGAGTAGTTAGCAGAGACGCATTGAAAAAAATAAAATATATATTACTTTGCCCTCTCCTCCTGAGTTAATACCTAATATATTATTTAGAGGTAAATACTTGTATAACAGGAATGATGTTGGCTCGAGTGGTGTTTTATAAATCACCACAACGACGTTTATTTAGATGATAACACGGAACTGCACTTGGAGAATGATAAAGATGATGCCAAAAAAAAAAAAATTATTATAAAATGGAATAGGTTTCGAAACCTTTAATATTAATATTATCTATGATATTAGGTGCTTAAATCAATTTTTTTTTTTTTTTTTTTTATGAATTGATATAAAATCACTTAGGTACTACTTATTTCGAATGTCATATATTTTTATTTAGTTATGTCTATGTTAAACATTTACCTACCCGAAATGTAGTTTGTTTGAATTTAATTTTTACATTTTCAATAATGACGAACACTAGCAATAAGCATCGCCCCCGCCCTCTTCACCCCCCTCCCGGCATCCCCTCTCCTCGCGCGCGATCTACACTCTGGCTTAGGAGCGTTGTGATTGGTCCGCCGCTGCGTCGAATTTCTCACCGCTTGCCGCAACTGTGCGCCGTGCGCGCTATAATAAATATGACTGTTGATCCAATCCAGCGTTTATACTGCGACTGAAACTCCGTTTCGGTAGCACGTTTGACTCGAAAATTTCATAATGCCGCCCAAGACAAGTGGTAAAGCCGCCAAGAAGTCTGGCAAAGCCCAGAAGAACATCTCCAAGACCGACAAGAAGAAGAAGAAGCACAAGAGGAAGGAGAGTTACGCCATCTACATCTACAAAGTCCTGAAGCAGGTGCACCCCGACACCGGTATCTCCAGCAAAGCCATGTCTATCATGAACTCGTTCGTGAACGACATCTTCGAGCGCATCGCCGCCGAAGCTTCCCGTCTCGCCCACTACAACAAGAGATCGACCATCACGTCCAGAGAGGTGCAGACGTCCGTCAGGCTCCTGCTGCCCGGCGAGCTCGCCAAGCACGCCGTCAGTGAGGGCACCAAGGCCGTCACCAAATACACCAGCTCCAAGTGAGCAGTCGGTAGGCTAGCCAGAGCCGCCGACGCTCCGTCTCAACGCCGCCTCGCATTTGTGTAAAGTGTTAAGCCCAGTGCGCTTTGTTTGTGTGTCTTGTTGTCTGTGGTGCGTGTTAATTGTGTTAGTGTCGTCGTAATATGCATACATATATACACATAGGTACCTACCTACCCGCTGTGTGTCATGTATGTATTATACGAGACGCGCATAATGCACGTACTACGAGCAAACCACGACAAACGTCTGGGCGCGCAAGCACATCGCGGGATGGCAGGAGTAAAAACAAAAGGCCCTTTTCAGGGCCACAAATATATTCAAGTGATAAATTCACGTTTCTTTAAGTTTGATGCCAGTCAAAACGTTACTACTACTTCAATACTATACTACTACTATTACTACCACTACTACTATTAAATAGTAAGCTTATTAAAACAAAAGTAAACAAGATCGTACGTACGTACGTACGTACGTACCTACCTACCTACCTACCTACCTACCTACCTACCTACATAAGTAACTTTTTATCATAATGACGAATTGAAATGCATCAAGAAATACAACATACACAGGAAACTACCCGCGTAAAGTATAGCCGATAGATAGATAGATAGATAGATAGATAGATAACTAACTAAAGCGCTAGCGTAAAAATAAATAAGACTATGACTGTAAGTAACAATCTTAACTCGTCGAATGGTTTTCATATAAGGCCCCCGATATGCAAAGACAAGTCGAAATTATTATGATCTAAATATTGTACCATTTGAGTTATACTAGAGGGGACGGGAGGGGTCGGGGGGGGGGGGGGGGGGGCTTGTTTTGCTCTTTATTTATCTACAGTTTGACAGACTGGTACTTTTTTTGTTTTTTTTTTTTTTTTTTTTTCTCTATAATAATTAAATTAATAAATAAATAAAACACAAACACAATTATTATGCTTAAGATAGACGTATACGTAATTACATTCATGCATTATTTTATAACAATTTTAATTTCATCGTTGTACTAAAGAGGGCGCGCGCGCTCCTGCCCGCTTACATGATTTACTATAAAAAGTAGGACTCGAGCTGAGACGGTTTTATTCTCTCTCGTACGTTCGAAGTGTACAGGTCCGCGCGCGTCCGTTGCGTGTATCTATAGTTAGTATTCTCAGTTGATTGATTATATTTTATCTCTCGTTCCGTGTTTACGATGGCGCGTACTAAGCAGACCGCTCGTAAATCCACCGGTGGTAAGGCGCCGAGGAAACAGCTCGCCACTAAGGCTGCGCGCAAGAGCGCGCCGGCCACCGGTGGCGTTAAGAAGCCCCATCGCTACAGGCCCGGCACTGTGGCCCTCCGTGAAATTCGTCGCTACCAGAAGAGTACCGAACTGCTGATTCGCAAGCTTCCGTTCCAGCGTCTTGTGCGTGAGATCGCTCAGGACTTCAAGACCGATCTCCGTTTCCAGAGCTCCGCTGTTATGGCGCTGCAGGAGGCCAGCGAAGCTTATCTCGTCGGTCTCTTCGAAGACACCAACCTGTGCGCGATTCACGCGAAGCGCGTCACCATCATGCCCAAGGACATCCAGTTGGCGCGCAGGATCAGAGGCGAACGCGCTTAAACTGCTTACGTCACACTACACATCGCCCTCCACGTAGACTGCCTTTGTGCATTTCAGCGTGTCTGTGGCTGTGGCTGTGCGTTCGTTCACATAAAAGGCCCTTTTCAGGGCCACATATGTATCAGATAATTAAATGTTTCTTTATAACAGACGTCACAAAAAAAAAACAATAAGTACGTAACTAACTAACTAACTAACTAACTAACGAACTACCTACCTACCTACCTACCTACCTACCTACCTACCTACCTACCTACCTATCTATCCTAAACCCTACACTATGATCCACATAAGCAACTTTTTATCCGCCTAAGTTTAACATTTATAATTTTACATTACAATGAATAAAGTCATAGAGAGAAAGAAGTACATACAATAATGTATTTATTATCTATAACACAAATGATACTTGTTACTTTCTTATTTATTTATTTATATTATGGGTGATATAATTATTAAATCTTACTTTGGTTTACTTTATAGATGGTTAGATAGTTAGTTTCATACCTATCTACGATCGTTATAAAAAAAAAAATATTATGTTGAATTTGCTTTAAGTACCTACCTATCGCGTAAACTGAATAGTATTATTTATTACGGCACACTTGGTTTTCTTTCTTTCTATTTCATGGAGAAACTAAAATTTTGGATAACCTAATTATTTAATAAGTTTAGTGAGTATCTAAGTTCTGTTTTAAGAGTCATCGTTCAATCGACCAATCAACGACGAGCGCCGGCTCGCCTCGCCCCGCGCACCTCACGTCGCTGTCTCCCCGCCCGCTGAGCTCCGCATTTAGTATAAATACAAGCAGCACGGCACAGTTTAAAAATATTCCAGTCGCTCGCGTCGTTCGTGTGCGCGCGCTCCCGTGTCGAGTTTATTATCGTGTGTTATTTTGAAACCCCACTGCAAAGATGACCGGTCGCGGTAAGGGAGGAAAGGGTCTGGGAAAAGGAGGAGCCAAGCGTCACAGGAAGGTACTTCGTGATAACATCCAAGGTATCACGAAGCCCGCCATCCGTCGTCTGGCTCGCAGAGGCGGCGTGAAACGTATCTCCGGTTTGATCTACGAAGAGACTCGCGGTGTGCTTAAAGTGTTCCTAGAGAACGTAATTCGCGACGCTGTCACTTACACCGAGCACGCCAAGAGGAAGACCGTCACCGCCATGGACGTCGTCTACGCTCTGAAGCGCCAGGGTCGCACCCTGTACGGTTTCGGCGGTTAAACACCTGCATGCCCCGAGTGTACGTGTTGCCTGCGCAACCAGCTCTAAATACTGTGGTGGACGTGTGTGTGTTGTGTTTGTTGTGAACATAATCATACCGTTCAACCATACGTATATAGACGCGCACATAAAAAAGGCCCTTTTCAGGGCCGCATATGATTCGATATTATTAAATATGTTTCTTGAGTGGAATTGTCTAAAAAAAAAAAACGTACTTACTTACTTACTTACTTAGACGTTCTCAAGTACCACCACCACCACCTATACATAGGTACTGCGAGTGTCAGTCTTTCAATTCGTTACCAATACTTACTATACTTATGGACCCAAATTCATTAGGCACTGTAATACGTACGTACCTACCAACCTACGAGGGTAAATATTAATGAAATACCGTAAGGAATAGATCCGTTTTAATGTTATCTTAAAATTGAAATACATAGGTACCTACTTATTATAATGCGTTTGCTTATAAGTAGGTAATAAATACGCGCTTAGTTGACGCTTGTTGAGTTGTTCTTCTTCGCCATTCGCTGAGGTGTATAACTAATACTGGAATTAAAAAATAAAAGTAAAATATTTAGTATAGGTACCATAATAATGATTCAATACTTACGTTGTAGAACATCTGTCTACCTACCTACCTACCTACCTACCTACCTACCTACCCTCGGTGTCGTGTTGTTTAATAATACCTAGGTACTTATTGCAATTTTGATCGCATCTAATGATAATGTTTGGTTTTGTTTCTTTATTTTTATATATACCTATATTATTATTTTTTTCGTTCGTTCGTGTTATTTAGTTACCTACTGACTGTCATTACTATTTTATTATACGTGTATGTAACTGTATTACAGGCGGGCTGCCTGTTTTGCTTACTTACTTAGGTACTGTGTTAAGAGGAGAACGCGGTACGAGGGTTAGCCGCGCACGGTACTGGCGCGAACCGACCGACCGAGTACGCGGTTGCGACGTTCTATTGTCGTTTTACACATTGTTTAATACGATTCCAGATGCGATTATACCAATCTGTACACTGTCCACTCGTCTAAGGGCACTCTCGTCTTTTAATATTACTATATTAATGGGTTGCACGTCCTGGACGGAGTCGTCCGTCCTTAACAGTTCGGCGTTCGCGGTGTTTTACGACGCTTCACTTTTAGGTCGATAATACCTTCGCGAGACGGTGTGATATCGACGAAGTCCTGTTACCACACAAGCTCGATATCCTCCTTGTTGACGCGTCGACCTCGATCGCCACTAACTATCACTTTTATAGAGAAAATAACGTTTTGAACACGACCCGACCTACGCTTCGTACCCAGTCGTCAAAATAAAACGCCGCCACCGGCTGAACGCGCACCTCACTCTTCCCGAAATCGTACACCCGCATCGTCAACTTCATGAACTGTCCGAAAACGTAAAACCTCGATGCGCTGGCCGCCGTTAACCATTCTTTTTGTTTATTTTATTAGATACGTGTTAGTGAAAACTTTCGAGCGTTCGTACGAGAAAACGTCCCGCGACATCACGGCGCTCGTTACGGTAAAGTTCTGTCGTACCTAAGCGTACGTATACGAAATCCGTAAAACCTATAAGTGGCGACATCTAAGTCTCTCACTCTTATAATACCTATATTATAATAATAATATATTTCAACAGTGTGTTGTGTGAAGAACAATCGTTTTCATCAAAAATACAATGGCAGACACCGCAGTAGCTACCGAGGCTCCCGCGCCCGCTACTCCAGCGAAGAAGCAGGCGAGGCAGGCCGGCGGTGCCGGTGCCGCGAAGAAACCCAAGGCGAAGCCTACCCATCCCAAAACATCTGAGATGGTCAACAACGCTATCAAGGAGATGAAGGAGCGCAGCGGATCTTCCCTGCAGGCTATCAAGAAGTACATCGCCGCGCAGTACAAGGTCGACGCGGAGAAACTGGCTCCGTTCATCAGAAAATATCTGAAGAGCGCCGTCGAATCTGGCGCACTGATCCAGACCAAGGGCAAGGGTGCCTCCGGTTCCTTCAAGCTCGAGTCGAAATCGCATCACGCTAAGAAACCCGCCGGTGCTGCTGGTAAGGCCGCCGGCAAGGCGCCCGCCGCCGCCGCGAAGGCGAAGAAGGCGACCGCCTCTGCGGCCGGCGCCAAGACCAAGAAGGCAGCAGCGGCCGCCGCTGCCGCCGCCTCTGCCTCACCTTCAAAGTCCAAGGCGTCTGCAGCCGCCGCCGCCGCCAAGGACAAGAAGGCCGCCGCCGCTAAGAAGAAGCCGGCACCCAAGAAGGCCGCCGCCCCCGCTAAGGCGAAGGGAGGCGCCGCTCCCAAAGCTAAAAAGACAGCGAAGCCACCTACCAAGAAACCTAAAGCGCCTAAACCCAAGAAGGCCGCGGCTACACCCAAGTCTAAGCCGGCAGCCAAGAAAGCGTCCGCCGCTAAGAAGTAAGCTACGGTCAAGTTCGCGTTACACCGGCGACGGCGACGGCGACGACGACAGCGGCGCAGAGTCGGCTGATCACCACCACCACAACCATCATCAATCACCATCAATACTACAACAAGAACATAAATCTGATGAGTGATAGTGTGTCCAAGTGTGCGTGCGCGTCTTACCTACTGTGCATTGTGTGTCTACGTACTTACATACCTAATTAATATGTGTGTGTTTTGTATAATTCACTTTTATACACTGTAGAGAGAGGCGCGCGCTTGCTTTGTGCGTTTGTTTTCATCATCGTCCAACCGCGCGCACGCAGTACGTACGCGTCTATCGTCCTCGGGAAGGAGGGTGCGGAACGCGCTCGACGTGTCTCGAGCTCGTCACCAGCGATTCTTCATCAGAAGCAAGCAGCAACTGAAGAAAGAAACCACGGACGGCGACACCGAGACGCTTAGCGCGCGTGCATGCGCTCACCACACCAAAAAGCCCTTTTCAGGGCTAACAAAACTATCATGAATATGAAAAATATTCGTTTCTTATAACGCAGAGAGTCAAAACGATAAAATATACCGACCTTATAACAATATACGCACTTATAGATAGATAGATAGATAGATAGATAGATAGATAGATAGATAGATTCATACATACATACATACATACATACATACATAGATGACGAAATAAACAAATTACCTATCTAACTAGGAAATAAATACAGACAGACAGATCGATCTATCTATCTATCTATCTATCTATCTATCTATCTATCTACCTACCCACCTACCTACCCACCTACCTACCTACCTACCTACCTACCTACCTACCTACCTACCTACTATTATACCTACATGAATACCATTTCCCATTTCCACTGCACTAGCACTTTCGATTAACTAACTAATATTCGTCACTATTGCTTACAATCCAATAAATCTTTAATTAATTTACTTAGGGGAAAGAAAAGAACGAAATGTTATGGTACAACTCTTTGCACGTAAATGAGTTTGATTATTTAAGAAAAAAAAAAAAAAAAAAAATAAGTGAAAATCGTATTGGTTTTTACTTCAGGTGACGTACCTACAATCTCATTTCAAAACTTATTCAACAGAATTGAGACTTAATATTTTTATTATTATTATTATTATTACTACTAAGAATGAAATACCTAAGTAATTTATGAATTGCACTTTAAGTTATCAAATTGTGCTAAATCTCTACCCACCCCTAAACCATGCATGGTGCAGTGTACGTTACGCCGCTCGGCTTGAGAGCGCTTGCGCGTTTTGTGAATTAGTTTCGTTAACTGTGCACCCCCCACCACTGACACAGCTACCCGGACCACGTATAAAACCGAGCGACCGGGGAAAATCGTAACATTATAACTAGATTCTTTCGGCGCGCGCACTTCTGTACGCGTGTTTCGTTGTTTTTCGTGAGTTGTTTTATAAACAAATCTTTGAATCATGTCTGGTCGCGGTAAAGGTGGCAAGGTGAAGGGAAAGGCAAAGTCCCGTTCCAACCGTGCTGGTCTCCAGTTCCCTGTGGGTCGTATTCACAGGCTGCTGCGTAACGGAAACTACGCAGAGCGCGTGGGTGCCGGAGCTCCCGTCTACTTGGCCGCCGTGATGGAGTACCTGGCTGCTGAGGTCCTCGAGTTGGCCGGTAACGCCGCGAGAGACAACAAGAAGACCAGGATCATCCCGCGTCATCTTCAATTGGCCATCCGCAACGACGAGGAGTTGAACAAACTGCTCTCCGGTGTGACGATCGCTCAAGGCGGTGTGCTGCCGAACATCCAGGCCGTGTTACTGCCCAAGAAGACCGAGAAGAAGGCTTAAACGTGGTTACACGCGTACTTCGATATAATATTTATGCCTACATCTATTATGTCGGTTGGTTGCGCGATGCTCTCCGCTCGTATGCATTCAAAACAAAAGGCCCTTTTCAGGGCCACAATATGATTCGTCAAATATTATAACAAAGACAGTTTCTTTATCAGTGTTGTCGCCAAACAAAAACGTACCTACCTCACGCACTCGCCCGATTCGCTTTACAAGTAAGCTATAAGGAAGGAGATTATTATAGAAACTATAATGTAGGCACACAATACACATGATTATTATTGAATGTGTCACTATACTCGGACCATTACAGACAAACGCAAAGTTAGAGTAGTTAGCAGAGACGCATTGAAAAAAATAAAATATATATTACTTTGCCCTCTCCTCCTGAGTTAATACCTAATATATTATTTAGAGGTAAATACTTGTATAACAGGAATGATGTTGGCTCGAGTGGTGTTTTATAAATCACCACAACGACGTTTATTTAGATGATAACACGGAACTGCACTTGGAGAATGATAAAGATGATGCCAAAAAAAAAAAAATTATTATAAAATGGAATAGGTTTCGAAACCTTTAATATTAATATTATCTATGATATTAGGTGCTTAAATCAATTTTTTTTTTTTTTTTTTTATGAATTGATATAAAATCACTTAGGTACTACTTATTTCGAATGTCATATATTTTTATTTAGTTATGTCTATGTTAAACATTTACCTACCCGAAATGTAGTTTGTTTGAATTTAATTTTTACATTTTCAATAATGACGAACACTAGCAATAAGCATCGCCCCGCCCTCTTCACCCCCCTCCCGGCATCCCCTCTCCTCGCGCGCGATCTACACTCTGGCTTAGGAGCGTTGTGATTGGTCCGCCGCTGCGTCGAATTTCTCACCGCTTGCCGCAACTGTGCGCCGTGCGCGCTATAATAAATATGACTGTTGATCCAATCCAGCGTTTATACTGCGACTGAACTCCGTTTCGGTAGCACGTTTGACTCGAAAATTTCATAATGCCGCCCAAGACAAGTGGTAAAGCCGCCAAGAAGTCTGGCAAAGCCCAGAAGAACATCTCCAAGACCGACAAGAAGAAGAAGAAGCACAAGAGGAAGGAGAGTTACGCCATCTACATCTACAAAGTCCTGAAGCAGGTGCACCCCGACACCGGTATCTCCAGCAAAGCCATGTCTATCATGAACTCGTTCGTGAACGACATCTTCGAGCGCATCGCCGCCGAAGCTTCCCGTCTCGCCCACTACAACAAGAGATCGACCATCACGTCCAGAGAGGTGCAGACGTCCGTCAGGCTCCTGCTGCCCGGCGAGCTCGCCAAGCACGCCGTCAGTGAGGGCACCAAGGCCGTCACCAAATACACCAGCTCCAAGTGAGCAGTCGGTAGGCTAGCCAGAGCCGCCGACGCTCCGTCTCAACGCCGCCTCGCATTTGTGTAAAGTGTTAAGCCCAGTGCGCTTTGTTTGTGTGTCTTGTTGTCTGTGGTGCGTGTTAATTGTGTTAGTGTCGTCGTAATATGCATACATATATACACATAGGTACCTACCTACCCGCTGTGTGTCATGTATGTATTATACGAGACGCGCATAATGCACGTACTACGAGCAAACCACGACAAACGTCTGGGCGCGCAAGCACATCGCGGGATGGCAGGAGTAAAAACAAAAGGCCCTTTTCAGGGCCACAAATATATTCAAGTGATAAATTCACGTTTCTTTAAGTTTGATGCCAGTCAAAACGTTACTACTACTTCAATACTATACTACTACTATTACTACCACTACTACTATTAAATAGTAAGCTTATTAAAACAAAAGTAAACAAGATCGTACGTACGTACGTACGTACGTACCTACCTACCTACCTACCTACCTACCTACCTACCTACATAAGTAACTTTTTATCATAATGACGAATTGAAATGCATCAAGAAATACAACATACACAGGAAACTACCCGCGTAAAGTATAGCCGATAGATAGATAGATAGATAGATAGATAGATAACTAACTAAAGCGCTAGCGTAAAAATAAATAAGACTATGACTGTAAGTAACAATCTTAACTCGTCGAATGGTTTTCATATAAGGCCCCCGATATGCAAAGACAAGTCGAAATTATTATGATCTAAATATTGTACCATTTGAGTTATACTAGAGGGGACGGGAGGGGTCGGGGGGGGGGGGGGGGGGGGTTGTTTTGCTCTTTATTTATCTACAGTTTGACAGACTGGTACTTTTTTTGTTTTTTTTTTTTTTTTTTTTCTCTATAATAATTAAATTAATAAATAAATAAAACACAAACACAATTATTATGCTTAAGATAGACGTATACGTAATTACATTCATGCATTATTTTATAACAATTTTAATTTCATCGTTGTACTAAAGAGGGCGCGCGCGCTCCTGCCCGCTTACATGATTTACTATAAAAAGTAGGACTCGAGCTGAGACGGTTTTATTCTCTCTCGTACGTTCGAAGTGTACAGGTCCGCGCGCGTCCGTTGCGTGTATCTATAGTTAGTATTCTCAGTTGATTGATTATATTTTATCTCTCGTTCCGTGTTTACGATGGCGCGTACTAAGCAGACCGCTCGTAAATCCACCGGTGGTAAGGCGCCGAGGAAACAGCTCGCCACTAAGGCTGCGCGCAAGAGCGCGCCGGCCACCGGTGGCGTTAAGAAGCCCCATCGCTACAGGCCCGGCACTGTGGCCCTCCGTGAAATTCGTCGCTACCAGAAGAGTACCGAACTGCTGATTCGCAAGCTTCCGTTCCAGCGTCTTGTGCGTGAGATCGCTCAGGACTTCAAGACCGATCTCCGTTTCCAGAGCTCCGCTGTTATGGCGCTGCAGGAGGCCAGCGAAGCTTATCTCGTCGGTCTCTTCGAAGACACCAACCTGTGCGCGATTCACGCGAAGCGCGTCACCATCATGCCCAAGGACATCCAGTTGGCGCGCAGGATCAGAGGCGAACGCGCTTAAACTGCTTACGTCACACTACACATCGCCCTCCACGTAGACTGCCTTTGTGCATTTCAGCGTGTCTGTGGCTGTGGCTGTGCGTTCGTTCACATAAAAGGCCCTTTTCAGGGCCACATATGTATCAGATAATTAAATGTTTCTTTATAACAGACGTCACAAAAAAAAAACAATAAGTACGTAACTAACTAACTAACTAACTAACTAACGAACTACCTACCTACCTACCTACCTACCTACCTACCTACCTACCTACCTACCTATCTATCCTAAACCCTACACTATGATCCACATAAGCAACTTTTTATCCGCCTAAGTTTAACATTTATAATTTTACATTACAATGAATAAAGTCATAGAGAGAAAGAAGTACATACAATAATGTATTTATTATCTATAACACAAATGATACTTGTTACTTTCTTATTTATTTATTTATATTATGGGTGATATAATTATTAAATCTTACTTTGGTTTACTTTATAGATGGTTAGATAGTTAGTTTCATACCTATCTACGATCGTTATAAAAAAAAAAATATTATGTTGAATTTGCTTTAAGTACCTACCTATCGCGTAAACTGAATAGTATTATTTATTACGGCACACTTGGTTTTCTTTCTTTCTATTTCATGGAGAAACTAAAATTTTGGATAACCTAATTATTTAATAAGTTTAGTGAGTATCTAAGTTCTGTTTTAAGAGTCATCGTTCAATCGACCAATCAACGACGAGCGCCGGCTCGCCTCGCCCCGCGCACCTCACGTCGCTGTCTCCCCGCCCGCTGAGCTCCGCATTTAGTATAAATACAAGCAGCACGGCACAGTTTAAAAATATTCCAGTCGCTCGCGTCGTTCGTGTGCGCGCGCTCCCGTGTCGAGTTTATTATCGTGTGTTATTTTGAAACCCCACTGCAAAGATGACCGGTCGCGGTAAGGGAGGAAAGGGTCTGGGAAAAGGAGGAGCCAAGCGTCACAGGAAGGTACTTCGTGATAACATCCAAGGTATCACGAAGCCCGCCATCCGTCGTCTGGCTCGCAGAGGCGGCGTGAAACGTATCTCCGGTTTGATCTACGAAGAGACTCGCGGTGTGCTTAAAGTGTTCCTAGAGAACGTAATTCGCGACGCTGTCACTTACACCGAGCACGCCAAGAGGAAGACCGTCACCGCCATGGACGTCGTCTACGCTCTGAAGCGCCAGGGTCGCACCCTGTACGGTTTCGGCGGTTAAACACCTGCATGCCCCGAGTGTACGTGTTGCCTGCGCAACCAGCTCTAAATACTGTGGTGGACGTGTGTGTGTTGTGTTTGTTGTGAACATAATCATACCGTTCAACCATACGTATATAGACGCGCACATAAAAAAGGCCCTTTTCAGGGCCGCATATGATTCGATATTATTAAATATGTTTCTTGAGTGGAATTGTCTAAAAAAAAAAAACGTACTTACTTACTTACTTACTTAGACGTTCTCAAGTACCACCACCACCACCTATACATAGGTACTGCGAGTGTCAGTCTTTCAATTCGTTACCAATACTTACTATACTTATGGACCCAAATTCATTAGGCACTGTAATACGTACGTACCTACCAACCTACGAGGGTAAATATTAATGAAATACCGTAAGGAATAGATCCGTTTTAATGTTATCTTAAAATTGAAATACATAGGTACCTACTTATTATAATGCGTTTGCTTATAAGTAGGTAATAAATACGCGCTTAGTTGACGCTTGTTGAGTTGTTCTTCTTCGCCATTCGCTGAGGTGTATAACTAATACTGGAATTAAAAAATAAAAGTAAAATATTTAGTATAGGTACCATAATAATGATTCAATACTTACGTTGTAGAACATCTGTCTACCTACCTACCTACCTACCTACCTACCTACCTACCCTCGGTGTCGTGTTGTTTAATAATACCTAGGTACTTATTGCAATTTTGATCGCATCTAATGATAATGTTTGGTTTTGTTTCTTTATTTTTATATATACCTATATTATTATTTTTTTCGTTCGTTCGTGTTATTTAGTTACCTACTGACTGTCATTACTATTTTATTATACGTGTATGTAACTGTATTACAGGCGGGCTGCCTGTTTTGCTTACTTACTTAGGTACTGTGTTAAGAGGAGAACGCGGTACGAGGGTTAGCCGCGCACGGTACTGGCGCGAACCGACCGACCGAGTACGCGGTTGCGACGTTCTATTGTCGTTTTACACATTGTTTAATACGATTCCAGATGCGATTATACCAATCTGTACACTGTCCACTCGTCTAAGGGCACTCTCGTCTTTTAATATTACTATATTAATGGGTTGCACGTCCTGGACGGAGTCGTCCGTCCTTAACAGTTCGGCGTTCGCGGTGTTTTACGACGCTTCACTTTTAGGTCGATAATACCTTCGCGAGACGGTGTGATATCGACGAAGTCCTGTTACCACACAAGCTCGATATCCTCCTTGTTGACGCGTCGACCTCGATCGCCACTAACTATCACTTTTATAGAGAAAATAACGTTTTGAACACGACCCGACCTACGCTTCGTACCCAGTCGTCAAAATAAAACGCCGCCACCGGCTGAACGCGCACCTCACTCTTCCCGAAATCGTACACCCGCATCGTCAACTTCATGAACTGTCCGAAAACGTAAAACCTCGATGCGCTGGCCGCCGTTAACCATTCTTTTTGTTTATTTTATTAGATACGTGTTAGTGAAAACTTTCGAGCGTTCGTATGAAAATAATTTTCTGCCCGACTGCCCGACTCCCGACTCCGACTCCGACATTAGAAATAATATAAAGGGGTACGCAGGTTCGCGCTTTATATAGATGCCGCTGTTGCATTATTAGTCCGCAGGCGCTGCGATCGCTGATCTCAGCCAATCAGAGTATTCTGCGAATTTGATTGGTTTATTGCGTATTATGGTTTTGCCCGTTTGCATCAAGATCTGAATATTCCTGTCTGATTAGAATCTAGTTTAAATTCCTATAGCAATGCTCCGCTACCGTCGATTATCTTAATTATTATGTTTTCCTCATACGAGTGAATAATTTAATTATTTTTGATAGATATGATAATCTATCTTACTGACATTACACTGGCCACTTACCTCGCAAAGACTTCGCAGTCCCTTGGCAACACAAGTTTTTCAAATTCTGATAAATTAAAATATTATGTTGTGGTTAAGGTATATTCCTGTGGGCCTGTGTTGCCTGAAATAAATTGTATTATTTTTCAAATGCCTTCGACACATCTCGGCACCCTGGGTCCCGGACCTTTGGAAGGCGTACGAGGGGCCGAAGCCAACTCGCAGAGGCCCGATAGACGTTTTAAATGAAATGAGCCACCAACTGACGGTTATCCTTGATCGCGCTATGCAAGTTTACCCAAGGACAACCCCCGGTTGGTGCAGGACTATTGCAGGATATGGAAACAAAGATATTGGATTATGGGTTTGTGTGGCTAAGTGAACTGAGTATCTAGAACTATGTAGAACTATGGAAAGACTATGGCCACTGCCTGACCCATATTTTAAGTAAAATACACAGGTAAAATGGCAGGGGGTGACTTGCACACTCAATAATGGGCCCCAGAAAACGGTCGCTAGCACAAAGTGTCGTAACGACAAGGGGGCATGTCCTGGTGCTTATGACGAGTGGAGAGGTATTTCACGGCTATCAGGACAATCCCGAAAGTACGGTCAAGATCCCTACCAGCATCTTACTGGAATACTTCCTTCCTCCGAGCACGTTTGCTCTTGCGAATCTCCACTCCAGCCGGCCAATAAAGGCAAGCCAGAGGTGACGAACACGACTTCTCCCGAGAGATAGGGTCCGTGGGGTCGCTACTGCCCAACAGCTCGCCACATGCTGCCCTGCGGGTTTTTTTGTATTTCTCTTGGTCTGGCTCCTCATCCCAGACCTGTTCCGGCAAAGTAAACTCTACCGGCACAGGCCTAGAGTTCGGAGCGCGCAAGCCCTACGACGTCAACGTAGAGATACGGCGGTGGAGTTATTATTATTTAGCACATCGCGCATGCGACGAAAAACTATAAAACAGGGGCGCGCCCGATCATTGCGTTCACTCTGCTCGCGGCCGTCCTACCGACAACACGCATTACTCACTCCACGTACGCAGTTATTATTTAACATGGAAATGAAGATCCGTTCCATATATTCTCCCGACTCCTATGGTAGAGGTATTGAAGAAGTCTACAAACACATTTTCACTGCGACAATTATCTAATAATCGGGCTATCGGCTGGAAGTCGACCCCAACACTATTGAGAAAAGGTTAGGTAACAAAAAGACAAGAACCCTACTTAATTATCTTTAGACCGCAGGGACACACGGACCACTAGGGCCACTAGGGCCGATGCCTGCCGGGGTTGCGAAGAAAACCGAAAGGGAGATCGTGGCAACCGAAGGAACACGGGTGGGTTTTAGTCAGTAAGAGTCTGACACGCCCTCCCGCTCCGCCCAGAGCGGGAGAAGTTATTTGATGATTTCCCTCAAAAAAAAAAGAAAAAAAAAAAGGGACACACGGACTATAACACCGCCTACACAGGACCAAGTGTAGTCAGAGCCGCGGAAAGCTGAAGAACATCGAGGCACCTGGTGATGACGGTATAGCGACAGAGCTTCTTAAAGCGGGCGGGGCTCCAGTCCTGAGAGAGTTAGCGTCTCTTCAACACCTTCAACAACGAGGGTACAACGCCCGAGGCGTAGAGCAGGGATGCGGTGGTTCTGTTTTTCAAAAAAGGTGACAAAACCTTGCTGAAGAACTATAGATCCACCTCACTTCTGAGCCACGAATACATGCTCGACGGGTTGACCTCGGCATGAATTTGGACAGCCTAAAGTCAGGTACAAATCTTGCCAACTTCAATTCATATCAAAAGGTCGCTTCTCGAATTTGTGAAGGAGTATGTCTACCTAGTGCATATCATCCAGCTTGGTAGACACTACTTTGAGAAAAGAATTCGATAGAAGAATCTAGGTAATGATTTACAACCTTCTCTAGGCTCACCTTATACCTGTCCCCCAGGTGGTGCTATGAGCAGCAACGCCGAGCAACAGGCGGCAGTAGAAAAACTTGCTTCCCACACCAGTGACGTCTTCCGTAAAGGATAATGACAACAGCTGTCCTCCCACATGGCAAAGTATACCCGCCCAACACAACCCAAAAAAAGTTATCTACTAGCCCACCTCCTACGGTGGACTTCTAGTACACGTACCTGAGACACCGCTGAACCAATCGAAAGTCAAACCGATACTAAGAAAGTTAGCAAACCACCACCATCCTCTATGTCTATGATATTATGAAATACATAAACTGACAGAACTCCCGATAGTTCTGTACCAAGCGACAAAGACGTACGTAGGTTTTTTGTAGTTCGCTTATCACATCTAGACGATGATATTGACGGTTATTCCATTGCCCTAAGCACGATATTAAGGCTCTTTCAAACAGGCGCGACACGCGACGCGACACAAAGATACCGCTAGTCGCGCGACGAGCGGTGTCTTTGTGTCGCGTCGCGTGTCGCGCCTGTTTGAAAGACCCTTTACATGCAGGTTAGAATGCATTTCGAAATGTCAATTTCAAATAATGTTAATACGGTTCCGACGATGCTACCCTTTCTTGCCTGGACTATCTGGCGCCTACCAAAAAGTGGTAGCAATAAGTATAAATTAAATAAATATTAAATCTTTATTGAATTAAGCCTACAAAACTATTACAATGGTATAGTAGAAGTAATACATTGAAACTCTGACGTCCTAACTAGATTAGTACCTGTATCTTAGAAGATCAGCGTCCCTCCGCAACAATGTTATAGGCCAGACATTTTTACAGCTCTAGGACAACTACTACGCTTCAAAGGGGCTTTACGTAGGTGGCTAATAGAGAATCCCTTCTATAGTATAAAAGAATTCTTTCAGTTTAAATGTAAGTAATAATGTAATTGTACCTACCTATAACAAAACTTTGCATGTCATTATGTTATGATTAAATATGCTAAGATACTAATATTACCTACCATTTTAAGAATTTTTGTAACCGTATTTATCTGCAAATAAATCTTTGACTTTGACTTTAACTAAAGATAGCAAAAATATAAATGAAGGGTATAATTTTACAAATCAAAAGAAGTGAAGGTATGGCGTTCGAGTGTGATTGAGGTGTGTATCTGTGTGTGTGTGTGTGTGTGTGTTGTATGTAAGTGTTTGTGTATGAATGTGAGTGTGTGTTGTGTGTTTAAATTTGGAATTAGTTTTATATTTAACTATAACTGTAAAGGTTGCGTAAAAGAAGATCCTCTGTATGTTAATGGGTCAATGTAAATTGGTAATTATGTAACATGTGTTTGCATTGATATTTTGATTTTGTGTATAATTTTAATACTTTGTTTAAAGCGTTATATAATTTTGGGCTGGTGATGTAATACTGGCGCCTGGCAAACGTTGTTTGTGATATTCTTGTGGAAAGATGTTGTGCTTGTTTCTGCCTGTTGGTTCTTTGTGGGGACGGGAAGAGTGTTTACGGATAACTGTATGGAGAACATAGAGCTGCCTGACGGTTAACACTTCACATTCAGCATATAATTGTACCGTGGGATATCTTCGAGGCCGAGACCTTATAAGACCGCCCGTTGTGCATGTCATACAAAAACATGGTCTTACAAAATGAGAAGGCGCTAGTGTATTTACAAACAAGCACCGAATAGTTCCAAGAAAGAATTGTTAGGAAAGAAAGCCAAATGTTAAGATCAATATAGTCCTCCATACCTTCTTATATCATTGTCATCCCTTAAGTAACTATCGAATAGAAATAAATCTTACTTATGTACTTATCGGAAATGACGCCGCATTTGATGAAAATACGTTAGTTTTCATTGTTTTTTTCCTAAACTAGTCGTTAATTACTCTTAAGTAGTACACAGTATTCAAAAAGATAAATATACGCCAAATTCGATAGAAGTAACAAGATAAATGATTTGTAATGGCGCCTACCCAAAAAAATATTGCAATTGGTGGAAATTTTTCAAAGTAATTTCTTCCACAGCGAGGGCGTTCTACGGATTGTTACGGCAATCTTGAGACCTTTCCAAAATCCGATAAGGTGTGTATAATGAACGCATAATAGAAATACTTTGTGAAACTCTGACACACGTTCTATCATAGACCGCGCTTTCCGACAGATCGTTACGAAAAAATTCGACCTCTTTTGAGTAGTTTTTTTTGTTTCAGTATGTGGGAGACCCAATTGAAGGTGTTCCGGCTTTTCAGCCTTTGCAGCAGAGGATGTTATCGTGCAAAGTATCGGAAAACATTTTGAAAATTCCATCCATTCCATTTATTTCTAGAAATTGCTTTCGAAAGAGCTTACGAACTTCCCTGTGACACTACGGTAAAAAATCATGCACAACTGCACATAAATATGCCTTCTCTGCATAATTTTGACCGATTATCAGGTCATACTGAATGTGACCATGGAACCTCAATGAATGTAACATGCGTTTCAGAAACTGGCAGTTGTTTTTGACTAACATCGACAAGTTCGAACGTGTCAATGTGCAATGGAGTGCAGTTCTTAAACAAGGCTTCAAATTAATTAGGACGGTCTAAAACTAAAGGCATCTACGACAAGGCCGGCTAAAAGTTATGTTCCATACATACTGTTCGTTGTCGAGACTAAAACATTACCTAAATTGATCAACGTTGTTTGTACTACTCTCCGCTAGATGTCTCTATATGTCTCTAAGATGCCGATGATGCTGGTCGTGATTTTCTTCGAGTTCCCGTAAAAGTTATCTTTCTTTTTACAGTGATTTAGCAGCGCACCTTGCGAGGAGAAAATTATACAGTTTATTGATTCATTGTTTGTTCTACTACCCGCTAGATGGCTCTGTATGTCTCAAAGATATACTATTTGATCAATATTTTCTTGCAATTACCGAATATTATGAAATATTCCAGGATTATAATGGTTTTCTGTTTATTTTGTTTTTCTTATTGATTCAATGTTGGCAAACTTAATTGTTTATTATGCTACTACCCGCTAGATATCTCTGTATGTCTCAAAAATGTGAACTACTTCGATAATTTCTTAGTTCATTACTTACTGTCAAAACGTCAAAAAATCCTACTTCCGTTTCCTTTGATTTTTCCGCAAATTTTCTTTTCGTATGATTTTCATGAAAGGCAAAAATGAAGCGATCAATTTGCAAATGAAAAGAAAGTTTTGTTGTTTGCAACAACACAAAGGTTTTGAAAAACAAAAAGTTAACTTAAAAACTCCACTTTAAATTCCTGTGAGAAAAACTAAAGGCGATCGGGTTCTTCGATTTTTTTTAAAGTTTTCTAGTCTGTCCCCTTTCCAAAGGTATGTAATATGACAATTAAACCCGAAGTTTTTGAGGGTGTATAATAAGGTACTAAGGCCCACTGTCCACGGAGGCGTAACTTCATAGATGCTTCAAAATATGTCGTGAAGGTCATATAAGCTTTATATACGAAGCGTATTGCATGCATGCTAGCGTACACATGGAAGGCAAGCATGGCATACCAGGGAACAAGGCTGTTAGTGACGATGATGATGATGATCTCCACTCTATGTAGCTAGTAGTACGACACGCAGGATGGCAGGCGTCAGGAAGACTGCATGCAGCGACGCGAGCGACACGCTGCCGCTTCGTCGAAGGAGTTTCACAATTTCTGTACGTAAGCACTAAGCAGCAAGCAGGCGTACCTACACTAAGCGTATAATGACGAATATGCGTCTATAGAGTTACGCCTCTGTGAACGGTGGACGGCTTATCTTAAATGAACCAATTACCCCTTAATCGAGTGTAGGGGTTAACTTAACCCATTCATCATCACTCTTTTGCCCTTTTCCCAATTTCTTTGGGGTCAAATGTATTTTTGTTCCATACTTCGGTACTAAAATATTTATTATTTCATAACCTAAAATCATGCTTAATAAATTCGCGCGCTAACGTAGTCCGCCATTTTGTCATGAGTGCATTCATGCTTAATGCATTAGGTACAGGTCGCGGCACTTAAGTTAAACCAAAATGGCGGTCGCCCGCGTAGGTACAATTATGATTATACTTCGATTGAGACTTGAAAATGTGTAACTGCGCATTCAATGTCATAGTTCAACTGACGTGCTGCAATCTGCACCACATTTTCGGGTTTCAATCAAAGTATAATAATAAGTCATAATTGTACATACGCGGACGGCCGCCATTTTGGTTCAACTTACGTGCCGCGAGCTGTACTTATTTTTTTAACACTACGTAATCAGTTCCAAATTCAGTAAATAATAATTGGATATGATTTATCGTTATTATTACTACTATATTACTTAGATATTTATTTTAGTTACCAAACATGCATAACGACAACACGACGATATTTATTCATATTTTACTTTATTTGGGGAGACACAATAATTTTAGTTTAGGGCTGTAAGTAGACTACCCGGATACTGACGATATTTTAAATTTAAGTAATTTAAAAGTAGGACTTCAAATTGTAAAGCAGACTTTAAAATAGAGGACTTTCTAAAATAAACTTGACTTTCTCACAGATACAAGTATATTAAAAAGATAAGTTAACTCGAATACCTAAAAAAGGGAAATTAAAAACAAACAAAATTGATCTAAAAGTACAGAAAAGAAAAAATCGGCTGCTGCTAGTCGTAAATACACAATCAGCAATAATGATAAAAAAGAACATGAGATACCATATATTAATTTTAACAATAAAAAAGAGTTGTTAAAGTATTCACTTACCCTGGATCAGCATACAGCTTATAGCAGACAGGTGGACACTCACTCACTCAGGAGACACTTAGTAACAAGCTAACACACTGGTTTTACATTTTACAGTTAAAACGACACTGAACACAGTATATTTTGAAGAACCAAATACCTATACCATAAATATTTAAAATAGTTAAAACCAAAGCACTAATATTATTCACGAATTCACGAATATTTATTTATTATGTTTTAAATAAATGAATATGAAACACACCGAAAATAATAATAACCAGATGTTAAATTATAATAAAACTTTGATTAAATTATAATAAAATTATAAAAAAAATTCACTGCATTACCTTTTAAAAATATAAAAGTAAAAAAAAAATTAACTTAACACTCGTGTGGCACGCACCCACTCACCGCGACGGTTCGCGAAAGACTAACTCATTACGCACGAGAGCCAAGAGCGGCTAGAGCCGGCTAGCCGAGAGCTTCGCGTAGGAGTATTAGCGTCGTCATCGCTGACTGGAGAATACTGGAGACTGCAAAACCTAAACTACTATAATAGATATATAAGTATATATATATTTAGATATAGACATATTTTAGGGGTGAAAATCTTCTTCACGTGAAAGTAATTGTTTGGGTCTGACGATTATTAGTGTTGTATTAGTCTATCGTATACTATTTATTTTCTAGCTTATGTTATATTATTTAGATATTTTCTACCGACCTTTTTTCATTTTTACCCGACTGCGGCTAGTATTATTTTAATGTTTATCAAACTTGTAAAGCCATTAATTTTATGTTTTTGAAGAGCACTGTTTAAGTTAGCTGAAAGTTTCTCGAATAAAATCTATTGGAGTAAATATAGAAAAAACCTTAAATAGATAACTTTTAGGAATCAATAGCTTTTAAGACTCTATCTCATCTATCGAACTCTAACCTCATCTAGTTTAAACTTTACAAAATGACCGTCATTCTATTATTAATGAAGGACAACTATAACTCAGCCAAATGGGATTTTAATTTTACGATGTTAAATTTTAAACAACACAGAGCAATAAAACTCTAATCCTAGTAGTATTGTTCGCCGTAGTCATAAATCACATTTATACAGACAGATAGAAACCCAAAGAAAGTGCAATATTTGGGCAAGCTTTAGAAACAATAGTTTGTTGAACACAAGCGGCATCGCTGTAGGCCTTATCTGTATTGGTAACAATAAAGTCATAAACAGCTTAAAGTTGTTTTTAAGAGTTTGTAATTTGCACAAGTACACACATAGTCTCAATTTTGGACCTCTAATTAAAATATTTTTGCAAATTATTTCAATTCTTTCCTGTTACAATATTTTGATTAGGTAACTAGTGTGTCCAAAGGACGCATAAAAAAATTAAATCGCACCATTTTCTATGAACATTAATTTGAACTAGGACCAGTTTCCAGGGAAAAGCCAGTAAGTACATAATAGATATATATTTAGATTATGTACTTGTAGTTGTGAAACTGCTTGTTTACCAATGATAATGATAAATGATAAATGATTTTATTTCTGTAAATAGGATTGTACAAACACTTTTACACGTCAATCATATTTTAAAAACTAGATGAGGTCGGCGTTTCCTAACTGACTACTCTGAGAAGAAAGGCCGAAACAAACTCAGAGGTCACAGTCTCTTTTAAAGTCCAGACATAATCTTGGTCAGATCATGTGAAGACCATGTAGATTGGTGTCTGGAGTGGTCTTTTGAGGAAAGCATCACACAGATTGAGAGGGCCTGTCCAGTCAGTGCACGCATTTGTCAGTTATCGTGCAGCTCAACTCAGAATTAAGGAGCTCAACGATTCGACGAACAATACCAAAGAAAGGACATTTGGGTAGGCCGCATAAAATACTCAAAACTGTCAGACTATAATTAGAACTAAGTGAGAAAAAATTAAAAACAAAAAGAAAAAGGAATGACCCACATAGTCTTCACATTCACAATAATTTAAATAATATAATAATTTAAAAGTATATAAAATTCATTAATGTCAATGTGTATATAAAAACCAGGAAATAATCTTGGTCAGAGCATTTTATTTGAGGACCATGTAGATTTGTGTCTGAAATGGTCTTTTGAGGAAAGAACCATACAGATGTGAGTGGACCTGTCCATTCCACGCACGCATTTGTCAGTAATCGTGTAGCTCAACTCAGAACTTAAAAGGAGCTCAATGATTCGACGAACAATACCAAAGAAAGGACATTTGGGTAGGCCGCATAAAGTACTCACAACTGCCAGATGATCATTAAAAGTAACTGAGAAAAATAAATATATATATATGACCCACATAGTCCTCACATTCACAATAATAAAAAATAATAAAAAAATATTATACTTCACAAAGTAAATATTCATGTCATTGTGTATATAATTTTAAAGTTAGCAAAAAAAAAAAAAAAGTTCCGAAAGTAAAACATAAAAAATTATAAAATTGGAGCAGCTCAATCCCATGCCTTTTTGTCCTCAATGTAATCTTTAACGGCATAAAAAGCCTTCTGGCACAACTTGCGTTTAGTAAATGATTTGAATTTATTAAGGCTTAGATCTTGTACGTGGCTTGGAAGTTTATTATAAAAGCGTATACATTGACATCTAAAGGAGCTACCTATTTTCTTGAGCCTTGTTGTAGGTACAACAAATTTGTGTTTGTTCCTAGTATTTATCTTATGGATATCACTGTATTTTTTAAACAATTTTTTGTTTTTATGGGCATATAAAAGATTATCAAAAATATACTGAGAAGGCACAGTCATTATATTTATCTCCTTAAATTTATCTCTGAGAGAGTGTCTAGGACTTAATTTATAAATAGATCGAACAGCTCTTTTCTGCAAAACAAAGATAGTTTGAATGTCGGCGGCATTTCCCCACAACAGAATACCGTACGACATTACACTATGAAAATAACTAAAGTACACTAAACGGGCTGTCTCTATGTTAGTTAAATTACGAATTTTTCTAACAGCATATGCTGCGGAGCTTAGCTTTTTTGACAATTTATCTATATGTGGGCCCCACTGAAGCTTAGCATCCAAAGTTAAGCCCAAGAATACTGTGCTATCTTCAGGATTCAATTCTTCGTCCTTTATCAACAATTTAGTTTTCACCTGCCTAACATGAGGTAGGGTAAACTTAATGCACTTAGTTTTTTTTTCATTCAGAAGTAAATTGTTAACATTGAACCAGTGAACTACTTTTGAGATTGCCGTATTTACATCGTCAGTAACTAGCTGCTGACGTTTAAGTTTAAACAAAAGTGAAGTGTCATCTGCAAACAACACTATATCATGGTTATCCTTTATGAGGTAAGGCAAGTCATTAATATAAATAAGAAACAAGAAAGGACCAAGAATTGAGCCCTGTGGGACTCCCATTGTTACTAAAGATCCGGGAGATCTTTTTCCATTAATGTCAACGCTCTTAATCCTATTACTCAAGTATGAAGTAAGAAGATCCAGAGCGCTGTTCCGGATCCCATAGTGGCGGAGTTTCCTGATTAACGTGTCATGAAGAACGCAATCAAATGCCTTGGACAAATCACAAAAGATGCCCAAGGCATCACATTTATCTTCCCATGCATTATAAATGTGACCTAAAAGTTCAACACCGGTGTCAGTAGTTGAACGACCCCTTGTAAAACCGAACTGTTTGCTGTGTAATAATTTATGTCTATTAAAAAATCTTTGCAATTGCTCTAAAATTAATTTCTCAAAAATTTTACTAAAGGTAGGTAGTACTGAAATAGGTCTATAATTAGTGGGGTCTGATGTACTACCTGATTTAAACAAAGGTATAATTTTACTCTTTTTCATTAGGTCAGGAAACTCCCCACAGTCGATACAATTATTAAAGATAAGAGCTAAAGTAGGTGCTACAATGTCAATAATAGACTTGGCAACTTCTACAGAGTTACCCCACAGATCTGCAGTCTTTTTTACATTTAAAGTATGAAAAGTTTTAATTATGTCTCTACAGGTAATATGTTCAAAAAGAAATTCCGAATCACAAACATTAACATTTTCCTTTAGCAAAGACTCAGCAACAGAAGGTGATGAGTTTAGGGATTTAGTAGTTGAAACAGGAATATCTGAAAAGAAATTTTCAAAGGCCGCGGCGACTTGGGAGTCTGATTTTATTATGTTGTCATTAATAGATAGGCTGTAGTTAGTATTTCGGTTATTAGACCTTCCCGTTTCACTATTTATAATATTCCAAGTCGTTTTAATTACATTATTACTATTTTTAATCTTCGAACTCAAATAACGCGACTTGGCCATACAACAAACTTTTTTAAATAATTTTGAATAATTTCTAACATATAAATTAAATTCAGTTGTGTTTACATAAGTCCTTTCATAGTACAGTTCATAAAGCCGTGTTCTACTTTTATGTATACCAAAGGTAGCCCAATCACTAAAAGATGAGTTACTATTAACCGAGATAGTCTTGGGAATAAAGATGGAATTAAATTGCTTACAGTATATATGAAAAAAATCATCATAATGATAATTAGGATCAGCATGAATAGACAAAACTGGTAATTTATTCATGAGTTTAACTTTAAAATTTTCCAAGCGACTTGCAGTTTTGGGGTTAACAGTGATATCCTTTTTAGCCACTTTGTTGTTTTGGTTTGGGATAGTAATCCTCTGCCCGCAATGATCAGAATCTAGTAGATTTATTATTTCTTTGTGGCTAGGTATAACATTTGTATAAATATTATCGAGGCATGTGGCACTAGTCGGGGTTATTCTTGTGGGCTCTAAAAATAGGTTTACAAGATTGTAGGACTGAAACAGACTTATTATTTTACTACAAGAACCTGAATTTTCTAATAAATTAACATTAAAATCACCGCAAGTGACCACATAAGATTATTGCATACCTGCATAACCAAAGGGGTGGGTAGCGGTGTACATCCATATTTAAGTTTAAGTTAGAGGTGGCGAGCTTTCTTAAAATGTCTGGCCTAAGGGCAAGAGACAATGATAATTATTATTTGTGACTGTATGTAGGAACATTAATATCCTTACCTTAATTTAATTCACTCTTATCTTTTTATTTCCTAGGATAGAAAAAAAAAAAATGTATTAATCGAATAGTGCGTATAATTTACGTTTGACCAGGGACCGTAAACCTACATAAGAGTTAAGTCGTTCGAAGGATTAGCAGATCATTTGGTTACCCCTGTGGAGCTCGTAACATTTTCTGTGGCTTAATCCTTTCTTACCCTTATTATTCTGGCTGTCGATTGAACAACTATCTCATTGAAACATAAAAAAAACCTGAAGTTTTTGATGTGGTATAATTAGGTACTAAAGCCTACTGTCCACGGAGGCGTAGCTTCATAGATGCTTCAAAACATGTATTTATTATTATTAACACTAATAATACATATGTCGTGCAGCTCATGCAAACAGGCGTACTAAGCGTATTGCATGCAAGCAAGCGTACGCATGGAAGGCAAGCATGGCATAGAAGGGAACAAAGCTGTCAATGATGATGATTATGATCTCAACTCTATGTAGCTAATACTATGACACGCAGGATGGCAGGCGTCAGGAAGACTGCACGCGGAGTCTTCAGGAAGACTGCAAGTCGGAGCAGCAGCGACGCGAGCGCGACGCTGCTGCTCCGACAACGGAGTTTCACAATTTCTCTATGTAAGCACTAAGCAGCAAGCAGGCGTACCTACACTAAGCGTATAATGACGAATAGGCGTCTATAGAGCTACGCCTCCGTGAACGGTGGACAGTTAATATTAAATGAAGCAATTACCCCTTTATCGAGTGAAGGGGTTAACTTAACCCATTCATCGTCACTCTCTTGCCCTTATCCCAATTTATTTGGGGTCAAATGTCTTTTTCTTCAATACTTCGATAATACAATATTTATGATTTCTTAACCTAAATCATGCTTAATAAAGGCTCTTTCAAACAGGCGCGACACGCGACGCGACACATTGACACCGCTCGTCGCGCGACGAGCGGTGTCTTTGTGTCGCGTCGCGTGTCGCGCCTGTTTGAAAGAACCTTAAATTCGCGCGCTAATATAAGCGCGTAGTCCGCCATTTTGTCATGAGTGCGTTCATGCTAAATGCATTAGGTACAGGTCTCGGCACGTAAGTTGAACCAAATTGGCGGTCGCCCGCGCAGGTACAATTATGATTATACTTCGATTGCGACCTGAAAATGTGTAACTGCGCATTCAAGGTCATAGTTCAACTTTCGTGCCGCAATCTGTACCACATTTTCGGGTCTCAATCAAAGTATAATATCATAATTGTACCTACGCGGACGGTCGCCATTTTGGTTCAATTTACGCGCCACCAGTTGTACTTACTTTTCTAACGACGATATTTATTCATATTTTACTTTATTTGGGGGACACACATTAAATTTTAGTTTAGGGCTGTAACTAGACTACCCGGATACTGACGATGTTTTAAATTAAAGTAAATTTAAAAGTAGGACTTCAAATTGTAAAGCAGACTTTAAAATAGAGGACTTTCTAAAATAAACTTGTCTTTCTCACAGATAAAAGTACATTTAAAAAGATAAGTTAACTCGAATACCTAAAAAAGATAAATTAAAAACAAACAAAATCGATCTAGGAGTACAGAAAAGAAAAAATCGGCAGCTGCTAGTCGTAAATAAAAAAAAAACAATCAGCAATAATGATCAAATAAAACATTACCATTTAGTTATTTTAACAATAAAAAGAGTTGTTAAAGTATTCACTTACCCTGGATCAGCATACAGCTTATAGCAGGCAGGTAAACACTCACTCACTCAGGAGACACTTAGTAACAAGCAAACACACTAGTTTTACATTTTACAATTTAAACGACACTGAACACAGTTCATTTTGAAGAACCAAATACCTATACCATAAATATTTAAAATAGTTAAAACCAAAGCACTAATGTTATTCACGAATACTTATTGATTATGTTTTAAATAAATGAATATGAAACACACCGAAAATAATAATAACCAAATATTAAATTATAATACAACTTTGAAAGGGAACACAGTTTTAATAGTTCTATTCTGAATAAAATTCACTGCATTACCATTTAGAAATATATAAGTATTGAATTAACGTAACACTCGTGTGGCACGACACCCACTCACCACGACGGTCCGCGAAAGACTAACTCGTCACGCACGAGAGCCAAGAGCGGCTAGAGTCGACTAGCCGAGAGCTTCGCGTAGGAGTACTAGCGTCGTCGTTGCTGACTAGAGAGAACTAAGTATATATTTAGATATAGATATCTAAAAATATACTTATGTATCTATTATAGTAGTTTAGGTTTTGCAGTCTCCAGTTCGTGAAGAAGATTTTCACCCCCAAAATATGTAGACATATTTTCGGGGTGAAAATCTTCTTCACGTGGAAGTAATTGTTTGAGTCTGAACGATTATCAGTTTTGTATTAGTCTATCGTATACAATTTATTTCCTAGCTTATGTTATATTATTTAGATATTTTCTACCGACCTTTTTTCATTTTTACCCGACTGCGGCTAGTATTATTTTAATGTTTATCAAACTTGTAAAGCCATTAATTTTATGTTTTTGAAAAGCACTGTTTAAGTTTGCTGGAAGTTTCTCGAATAAAATCTATTGGAGTAAATATAGAAAAAACCTTAAATAGATAACTTTTGGAATCAATAGCTTTTAAGACTCTATCTCATCTATCGAACTCTAACCTCATCTAGTTTAAACTTTACAAAATGACCGTCATTCTATTATTAATGAAGGACAACTATAACTCAGCCAGACGGGATTTTAATTTTACGATGTTAAATTTTAAACAACACAGAGCAATAAAACTCTTATCCTAGTAGTATTGTTCGCCGTAGTCATAAATCACATTTATACAGACAGATAGAAACCCAAAGAAAGTGCAATCTTTGGGCAAGCTTTAGAAACAATAGTTTGTTGAACACAAGCGGCATCGCTGTAGGCCTTATCTGTATTGGTAACAATAAAGTCATAAACAGCTTAAAGTTGTTTTTAAGAGTTTGTAATTTGCACAAGTACACACATAGTCTCAGTTTTGGACCTCTAATTAAAATATTTTTGCAAATTATTTCAATTCTTTCTTGTTACAATATTTTGATTAGGTAACTACTGTGTCCAAAGGACGCATAAAAAAATTAAATCGCCCCATTTTCTATGAACATGAATTTGAACTAGGACCAGTTTCCAGGGAAAAGCCAGTAAGTACATAATAAATATATATTTAGATTATGTACTTGTAGTTGTGAAATTGCTTGTTTACCACATAACATTATTGCATACCTGCATAACCAAAGGGGTGGGCGGCGGTGTACATCCATATTTAAGTTTAAGTTAGAGGTGGCGAGCTTTCTTAAAATGTCTGGCCTAAGGGCAAGAGACAATGATAATTATTATTTGTGACTGTATGTAGGAACATTAATATCCTTACCTTAATTTAATTCACTCTTATCTTTTTATTTCCTAGGATAGAAAAAAAAAATGTATTAATCGAATAGTGCGTATAATTTACGTTTGACCAGGGACCGTAAACCTACATAAGAGTTAAGTCGTTCGAAGGATTAGCAGATCATTTGGTTACCCCTGTGGAGCTCGTAACATTTTCTGTGGCTTAATCCTTTCTTACCCTTATTATTCTGGCTGTCGATTGAACAACTATCTCATTGAAACATAAAAAAAATCTGAAGTTTTTGATGTGGTATAATTAGGTACTAAAGCCTACTGTCCACGGAGGCGTAGCTTCATAGATGCTTCAAAACATGTATTTATTATTATTAACACTAATAATACATATGTCGTGCAGCTCATGCAAACAGGCGTACTAAGCGTATTGCATGCAAGCAAGCGTACGCATGGAAGGCAAGCATGGCATAGAAGGGAACAAAGCTGTCAATGATGATGATTATGATCTCAACTCTATGTAGCTAATACTATGACACGCAGGATGGCAGGCGTCAGGAAGACTGCACGCGGAGTCTTCAGGAAGACTGCAAGTCGGAGCAGCAGCGACGCGAGCGCGACGCTGCTGCTCCGACGACGGAGTTTCACAATTTCTCTATGTAAGCACTAAGCAGCAAGCAGGCGTACCTACACTAAGCGTATAATGACGAATAGGCGTCTATAGAGCTACGCCTCCGTGAACGGTGGACGGTTAATATTAAATGAAGCAATTACCCCTTTATCGAGTGAAGGGGTTAACTTAACCCATTCATCGTCACTCTCTTGCCCTTATCCCAATTTATTTGGGGTCAAATGTCTTTTTCTTCAATACTTCGATAATACAATATTTATGATTTCTTAACCTAAATCATGCTTAATAAATTCGCGCGCTAACGTAGTCCGCCATTTTGTCATGAGTGCGTTCATGCTTAATGCATTAGGTACAGGTCTCGGCACGTAAGTTGAACCAAATTGGCGGTCGCCCGCGCAGGTACAATTATGATTTTACTTCGATTGCGACCTGAAAATGTGTAACTGCGCATTCAAGGTCATAGTTCAACTTTCGTGCCGCAATCTGTACCACATTTTCGAGTCTCAATCAAAGTATAATATCATAATTGTACCTACGCGGACGGTCGCCATTTTGGTTCAATTTACGCGCCACCAGCTGTACTTACTTTTCTAACGACGATATTTATTCATATTTTACTTTATTTGGGGAACACACAATAAATTTTAGTTTAGGGCTGTAACTAGACAACCCAGATACTGACGATGTTTGAAATTAAAGTAAATTTAAAAGTAGGACTTCAAATTGTAAAGCAGACTTTGAAATAGAGGACTTTCTAAAATAAACTTGACTTTCTCACAGATAAAAGTACATTTAAAAAGATAAGTTAACTCGAATACCTAAAAAAGATAAATTAAAAACAAACAAAATTGATCTAGGAGTACAGAAAAGAAAAAATCGGCAGCTGCTAGTCGTAAATAAAAAAAAAACAATCAGCAATAATGATCAAATAAAACATTACCATTTAGTTATTTTAACAATAAAAAGAGTTGTTAAAGTATTCACTCACCCTGGATCAGCATACAGCTTATAGCAGGCAGGTAAACACTCACTCACTCAGGAGACACTAAGTAACAAGCAAACACACTAGTTTTATATTTTACAATTTAAACGACACTGAACACAGTACATTTTGAAGAACCAAGTACCTATACCATAAATATTTAAAATAGTTAAAACCAAAGCACTAAATTCACGAATACTTATTGATTATGTTTTGAATAAATGAATATGAAACACACCGAAAATAATAATAACCAGATATTAAATTATCATAAAACTTTGAAAGGCAACACAGTTTTAATAGTTCTATTCCGAATAAAATTCACTGCATTACCATTTAGAAATATATAAGTTTTGAATTAACTTAACACTCGTGTGGCACGACACCCACTCACCACGACGGTTCGCGAAAGACTAACTCGTCACGCACGAGAGCCAAGAGCGGCTAGAGCCGACTAGCCAAGAGCTTCGCGTAGGAGTACTAGCGTCGTCGTTGCTGACTAGAGAGAACTAAGTATATATTTAGATATAGATATCTAAAAATATACTTATGTATCTATTATAGTAGTTTAGGTTTTGCAGTCTCCAGTTCGTGAAGAAGATTTTCACCCTCAAAATATGTAGACATATTTTCGGGGTGAAAATCTTTTTCACGAACTTAATCGCGAAAATCTTCTTCACGTGGAAGTAATTGTTTGAGTCTGAACGATTATCAGTTTTGTATTAGTCTATCGTATACTATTTATTTCCTAGCTTATGTTATATTATTGAGATATTTTCTACCGACCTTTTTTCATTTTTACCCGACTGCGGCTAGTATTATTTTAATGTTTATCAAACTTGTAAAGCCATTAATTTTATGTTTTTGAAAAGCACTGTTTAAGTTTGCTGGAAGTTTCTCGAATAAAATCTATTGGAGTAAATATAGAAAAAACCTTAAATAGATAACTTTTTGGAATCAATAGCTTTTAAGACTCTATCTCATCTATCGAACTCTAACCTCATCTAGTTTAAACTTTACAAAATGACCGTCATTCTGTTATTAATGAAGGAAAACTATAACTCAGCCAGACACGATTTTAATTTTACGATGTTATACTTTAAACAACACAGAGCAATAAAACTCTAATCCTAGTAGTACTGTTCGCCGTAGTCATAAATCACATTTATACAGACAGATAGAAACCCAAAGAAAGTGCAATATTTGGGCAAGCTTTAGAAACAATAGTTTGTTGAACACAAGCGGCATCGCTGTAGGCCTTATCTGTATTGGTAACAATAAAGTCATAAACAGCTTAAAGTTGTTTTTAAGAGTTTGTAATTTGCACAAGTACACACATAGTCTCAATTTTGGACCTCTAATAAAAATATTTTTGCAAATTATTTCAATTCTTTCCTGTTACAATATTTTGATTAGGTAACTAGTGTGTCCAAAGGACGCATAAAAAAATTAAATCGCACCATTTTCTATGAACATTAATTTGAACTAGGACCAGTTTCCAGGGAAAAGCCAGTAAGTACATAATAAATATATATTTAGATTATGTACTTGTAGTTGTGAAACTGCTTGTTTACCACATAACATTATTGCATACCTGCATAACCAAAAGGGTGGGTAGCGGTGTACATCCATATTTAAGTTTAAATTAGAGGTGGCGAGCTTTCTTAAAATGTCTGGCCTAAGGGCAAGAGACAATGATAATTATTATTTGTGACTGTATGTAGGAAGGAACATTAATATCCTTACCTTAAATTAATTCACTCTTATCATTTTATTTCCTAGGATAGAAAATAAATAATGTATTAATCGAATAGTGCGTATAATTTACGTTTGACCAGGGACCGTAAACCTACATAACAGTTAAGTCGTTCGAAGGATTAGCAGATCATTTGGTTACCCCTGTGGAGCTCGTAACATTTTCTGTGGCTTAATCCTTTCTAACCCTTATTATTCTGGCTGTCGATTGAACAACTATCTCATTGAAACATAAAAAAACCTGAAGTTTTTGATGTGGTATAATTAGGTACTAAGGCCTACTGTCCACGGAGGCGTAGCTTCATAGATGCTTCAAAACATGTATTTATTATTATTAACACTAATAATACATATGTCGTGCAGCTCATGCAAACAGGCGTACTAAAAGTATTGCATGCAAGCAAGCGTACGCATGGAAGGCAAGCATGGCATAGAAGGGAACAAAGCTGTCAATGATGATGATTATGATCTCAACTCTATGTAGCTAGTAGTATGACACGCAGGATGGCAGGCGTCAGGAAGACTGCAAGTCGGAGCAGCAGCGACGCGAGCGCGACGCTGCTGCTCCGACGACGGAGTTTCACAATTTCTCTATGTAAGCACTAAGCAGCAAGCAGGCGTACCTACACTAAGCGTATAATGACGAATAGGCGTCTATAGAGCTACGCCTCCGTGAACGGTGGACGGTTAATATTAAATGAAGCAATTACCCCTTTATCGAGTGAAGGGGTTAACTTAACCCATTCATCGTCACTCTCTTGCCCTTATCCCAATTTATTTGGGGTCAAATGTCTTTTTCTTCAATACTTCGATAATACAATATTTATGATTTCTTAACCTAAATCATGCTTAATAAATTCGCGCGCTAACGTAGTCCGCCATTTTGTCATGAGTGCGTTCATGCTTAATGCATTAGGTACAGGTCTCGGCACGTAAGTTGAACCAAATTGGCGGTCGCCCGCGCAGGTACAATTATGATTATACTTCGATTGCGACCTGAAAATGTGTAACTGCGCATTCAAGGTCATAGTTCAACTTTCGTGCCGCAATCTGTACCACATTTTCGAGTCTCAATCAAAGTATAATATCATAATTGTACCTACGCGGACGGTCGCCATTTTGGTTTAATTTACGCGCCACCAGCTGTACTTACTTTTCTAACGACGATATTTATTCATATTTTACTTTATTTGGGGAACACACAATAAATTTTAGTTTAGGGCTGTAAGTAGACAACCCAGATACTGACGATGTTTTAAATTAAAGTAAATTTAAAAGTAGGACTTCAAATTGTAAAGCAGACTTTGAAATAGAGGACTTTCTAAAATAAACTTGACTTTCTCACAGATAAAAGTACATTTAAAAAGATAAGTTAACTCGAATACCTAAAAAAGATAAATTAAAAACAAACAAAATTGATCTAGGAGTACAGAAAAGAAAAAATCGGCAGCTGCTAGTCGTAAATAAAAAAAAAACAATCGGCAATAATGATCAAATCAAACATTAGGTACCATATAGTAATTTAAACAATAAAAAGAGTTGTTAAAGTAATCACTTACCCTGGATCAGCATACAGCTTATAGCAGGCAGGTAAACACTCACTCACTCAAGAGACACTAAGTAACAAGCAAACACACTAGTTTTACATTTTACAATTTAAACGATACTGAACACAGAACATTTAGAAGAACCAAGTACCTATACCATAAATATTTAAAATAGTTAAAACCAAAGCACTAAATTCACGAATACTTATTGATTATGTTTTAAATAAATGAATATGAAACACACCGAAAATAATAATAACCAGTTATTAAATTATAATACAACTTTGAAAGGGAACACAATTTTAATAGTTCTATTCCGAATAAAATTCTCTGCATTACCATTTAAAAATATAAAAGTATTGAATAAATTTAACACTCGTGTGGCATGACACCCACTCACCGCGACGGTTCGCGCAAGACTAACTCGTCACGCACGACACGAGAGCCAAAAGCGGCTAGAGTCGAGTAGCCGAGAGCTTCGCGTAGGAGTAGTACTAGCGTCGTCGTTGCTGACTAGAGAGTACTGGAGACTGCAAAACCTAAACTACTATAATAGATATTAGTATATATTATATATATTTAGACATAGACATATTTTGGGGGTGAAAATCTTCTTCACGTGAAAGTAATTGTTTGGGTCTGACGATTATTAGTGTTGTATTAGTCTATCGTATACCATTTATTTCCTAGCTTATGTTATATTATTTAGATATTTTCTACCGACCCTTTTTCATTTTTACCCGACTGCGGCTAGTATTATTTTAATGTTTATCAAACTTGTAAAGCGTTCAATTTCATATTTTTGAAGTGCACTGTTTAAGTTAGCTGAAAGTTTCCCGAATAAAATCTATTCGAGTAAATATAGAAAAAACCTTAAATAGATAACTTTTTGGAATCAATAGCTGTTAGGACTCTATCTCATCTATCAACCTCCAACCTCATCTAGTTTCAACTTTACAAAATGACCGTCATTCTATCATTATTGAAGGACTATAACTCGGTCAGACGGGATTTTAATTTTACGACGTTAAATTTTAGACAATACAGTGCAATAAAACACTAATCCTAGTAGTATTGTTCGCCGTAGTCATAAATCACATTTATACAGACAGATAAAAACCCAAAGAAAGGGCAATATTTGGGCAAGCTTTAGAAACCAATAGTTGGTTGAACACAAGCGGCATCGCTGTAGGCCTTATCTGTATTGGTAACAATAAAGTCATAAACAGCTTAAAGTTGTTATTTAGAGTTTGTAATATTGCACAAACACACACATAGTCTCAATTTTACCTTTAATTCAGAAATAAATTATTTGAATTCCTTTATATAACAATAATTTGATTAGGTAACTATCTAGTGTATCCAAAGCTTAATAAAAACTGCACTTAAAAACTGCACTTAAAAACTTGCGTACCTACGTGAATTTAAACTAATTTTCTGTTCATAAAACGAATTATGCGAATGATTGATAATACTGATTGACGCAAGCTTTGATCTTTGTTAAAAACATTTGTGCACACGATTTATTTTTATTTCTGAAAAAATATTTTTTTTACAGACATGTATTTACATGACTTAAAAACTAAGACTTAGTTTTTAAATCATGTAAATACGTGTGTGTAAATAAAATACTTTCTGAATGTCTTTTAGTCAAGTACAAGCTTGTGAATGATCAAATTACACAAGTAACCATTCACTGTAACATAATGAATCTTACCAAACACGTAATTTTTGACTTTTCATTTTCATACTATATTTCTACTGAAATTAAAAGAAAAAAAATTGATTTTGTCTGAAATATCGCACTAATAATAAAAGGCAGGACTCGACGATAATTGTTTAAACGACATTTAAATCCCTGTTTAATTGTAACATCAACAAATATTATTATTTAAAGATTTTTTTTTAAACATTTCTATTTAGTGTTATGTCATACTTAGTAGAACGTACACGGAAAACATGAAGTTTAAGCCTCTTTTGACATATAAGGTTATAATCAAAAGAAATATCATGGTTAGGTGACTGTTAATAAGAAATCCCGTGTGTACGGTGTGTACATTCCACTGTTATATTTTTTTTAGTGACACTTTTTACCTCGCTCGCACCATACTGCTCGCGGACTGAGTCAGAGCGAGACGGAGTGGGGTGCTAGCGGCTCCGAGGCGCCAATAATTTAGGTAATTGCTGTTACGGCGAAAATAATGATAATTAAAAAAAAAACAATAGTGACGCTGCTATATAGTAAGTTCATTTATTATGCAAACTTTTATGATCTAATTTGAAGTATTTTTTTAATACAACGATTTATTGTTCGGTTTGGAGGTAACTTTGGATTTTTTTTTCTATAGAGAAAATTGTATTGAATCGTGTTTTCGTCTATTATGGTAACATAACATAACATAACATGACGCCTATAATCCCCGACGGATTAGGCAGAGGTGTACCTATAGTACACCGACAATTCGCCAGTTATGTTTAGGTACAACTTAGTACAATACATATATATATATATTTATTTCAAAATTAATGCTGCAGTATTTTCGATATAACGCAGGATCATGCTAAGCCATTTTAGGCAGTATAGGCCCTTAACATGGATAATTTTAATGAAAATCGACGCTTATTTCAGTAGTTACCTGGGTAACAAGGTCTGTTTCTTGAAGCCCATATTTTTTACGTAACGATACATACATACATAAACATCACGCCTGTATTCTCCGAAAGGTTAGACAGAGGTGCACCTATAGATACTACACCCACATAACACACATTATTAGAACAAAACATAAATATCGACAGCACAAAGATATTTATACATTATAATATTTTATGTTAATGTATTTGGGGGACACAATAATTTTAATCTAGGGTTTTACTGACGATGGTTTAAATTAAGAAAATTTGACAAAGTCTTTTAAATTGTAAAGCAGGCTGGTTAAAAAGTTCATATTTAATTCATTTTTTACTACCACTTAACAGTATATTAGCAAAAAAGAAAAATAAGTTTATTTATCACAGATACAAGTATATTTAAAAAGATAAGGCGAATACCTAAAAAGCCAAATAATAAACAAACAAAATAGATTTACGAGCACAGAACAGAAAAAGTCGGCAGCTGCACGTAATGAATAAAACAAAAAACAACTAACAATAATGAATAAAACATAATTATAGTAATTTGAGAATAAAAGGAGTAAATAACAATTAAAGTATCTACTTACCCTGGATCAGCATACAGCTTACAGCAGGCTGACACTCACTCACTCACTTAGGAGACACTTAGTAATAAGTATTACACAAACACTAGTTTTTCATACGACACTGAACACGTTACAATTGGAAGTACAGAATACCTATACCACAAAAATGTATTGATAGTCATATTTAAATTAAAATAGTAAGATTAATAAGAAACACACAGAAAATAGTAATTATGTAGATTTTAAGTTTTAATTATTTAAAAAACTATGCAAGGGTACACAATTATTTAAATAGTCCTATTCCGAACAAAAATTCACAGCATTTCCACTTATAAATACAACAGTATTAAATGAACTTAGCACTATGTGGCACAACACCCCCACGACGCGACGGCGACGGTTCGCGCAAGACTGACTCGTCACGAGAGCCGATCAGCCGACAGCGGCTAGAGCCGCGTAGCCAAGAGATTCGCGTAGGCACTAGACATGCAAGCATCGCCGTCGCTGACTGGAGAGTACTGAAGACTGCAAAACCTAAACTACTAGTACTAAATGGAGATATATATCATGTATTTAGCTATAGAAGTATTTTTAGGTAAAAAGTTTCATTACGGGAAAGTAATTGTTTGGATCTGAACGATTATTAGTTTTCTATTAGTCTATCGTGTACTAATTATTAACTAACTTATGTTAGCTGTATACAGATATTTTGTACTAACCTTTTTTCGTTTTTATTTTAATTGATGTTTATCATACTTGTAAATGACCTTCAATTAAATATTTTTGAAGTGTTCTGTAACAAGATCTGTTTCTTGATGCCTATATTTTTTTACGTAACGATACATACATACATAAACATCACGCCTGTATTCTCCGAAAGGTTAGACAGAGGTGCATCTATAGCAACTACACCCACATAACACACATTATTAGAACAAAATCATACATATCGACAGCACAACGATATTTATTCATAATAATATTTCACTTTAATCTAGTCGGGGGATACAATAATTTTAGTTTAGTGCTTTAAGTAGACTACCGGTATACCTACTGACGTCGTTTTAAATTAAGATAATTTGACAAAGTCCTATAAATTGTAAAGCAGGCTGGTTAAAAAGTTAATATTTAATTAAATTTTTACTACTATTTAACAATATATTAGCAAAAAAGAAACATAAGTTTATTTATCACAAATACAAGTATATTTAACAAGATAACTTAACGCGAATACCTAAAAAGAAAAATAAAAACAAACAAAATAGATTTACGAGCACAGAACAGAAAAAGTCAGCAGCTGCACGTAATGAATAAAACAACAAACAATAATGAATAAAACATTATTATTGTAATTTGAGAATAAAAGGAGTAAATAAAAATAAAAGTATCTACTTACCCTGGATCAGCATACAGCTTACAGCAGGCTGACACTCACTCACTCACTTAGGAGACACTTAGTAATAAGTATTACACAAACACTAGTTTTTCATACGACACTAGACACGTTACATTTGGAAGTACAGAATACCTATACCACAAAAATTTATTGATAGTCATATTTAAATTAAAATAGTAAGATTAATAAGAAAAACACTGAAAATAGTAATTATCAAGATTTTAAATTTTTATTTATTTAAATAATATGCAAGGGAACACAATTATTTAAATCGTTCTATTCCGAACAAAAATTCACAGCATTTCCACTTATAAGTACAACAGTATTAAATGAACTTAGCACTATGTGGCACAACACCCCCACGACGCGACGACGGTTCGCGCAAGACTGACTCGTCACGAGAGCCGATCAGCCGAGGTCGGGTAAAGCCGCGTAGCCAAGAGCTTCGCGTAGGCACTAGGCGTACTAGCGTCGCCGTCGCTGGCTGGAGAGTACTGAAGACTGCAAAACCTTAACTACTAGTACTATAATGGAGATATATATTATGTATTTAGCTATAGAAGTATTTGTAGGTGAAAAGTTTCTTTACGGGAAAGTAATTGTTTGGATCTGAACGATTTCACTGGTCAACAAAAAAACAACTTTTACAAACCCATGAAAGGAATTCAACTGATTTTAAGAGAACATTAAAAAACGTTCACAGCGGTAATAATTTTATGTCTTAGTTAGCTCGGGTTTTTTGTGTATATCAATAAAAAGACTTACAGCTCAGTTATAAGTTTACTTATATTAATACATTTTTTAATTTTAAAAGTGTAAAGTTGAACTACTTTTTCTTTTATAATCGAGATCTACAGCTTCTCTTCTTAACGTCGGACAATAGTCTGCTAGCATAGCAGGGCTCCACTTTCCCTGATAACGCTGTTCCATGCCTGCTATATCCTGGTGGAACCGTTCACCGTGCTCATCACTAATGTCTCCCATACATTTAGGTAAAAAATTTAAATGTGAGTCCAAAATATGTATTTGGAGGGACATTTTACAGCCAATAATGCGCAAGGCTTCAATCATATCTTTTACAAGTGTTTTATAGTTCTCAGCTCTTACATTTCCGAGAACATTAGTAAAAACATGTACCATAGATTTCCAAGCCTTGCTCTCTTCTTTATTCAATTTACTTTTGAAAGTATTGTCGTTTATCAACTTTCATATTTGAGGCCCTATAAAAATCCCTTCTTTTAATTTTCCCTCTGTCATTTTTGGAAACTTCTTTTTAAGATATTGAAAAGCATCACTTTCGCGGTTAAGAGATTTAACAAAATTTTTCATTATTCCTAATTTTAGATGCAAAGGTTGCACAATAATGTTCTGTTGTTGAACTAATGGTGGATGGAGTCTATTTTCTGTATATCATACTCGTTAGATATAAGCCATTAAACAAGAAAGAACACGTTCGTGGGTATGCGTGGCGATAACACTGTATACATGTTACAACAAGCACACCATGAGTATAACTCATAAAAACGAGCTAAGCCAGCTGTGAAGCGTCTATGGTTGATGAATAGTCACCGCATACTTCTTGATATTACAACTCATTATCAATAGGCAAAAACCTTGTTGACCAGTGTTATTAGTTTTCTATTAGTCTATAATGTACTAATTATTACCTAACTAATGTTGGATATATATAGATATTTTGTACTGACCTTTTTTCGTTTTTATATTAATTAATGTTTATCATACTTGTAAATGACCTTCAATTTAATACACACATCAAAAGTGTCTAGGGATCAACATATATTTTTGCAATAACTTTTCTCCTGATTGATATTAATTAAAATTTTCTATAAGGATTCATCAAATAAAGTGTTTTCGTTTGTCACAGTAACGATAAACCAAGTCACCTTTGCATTAATAAAGAAATTTGCCATTTTCCTAATAAAGGGATTTTTGACATTTGAACCACTAACATTAAAGTTCGAAAAAAAGACTGAAATAACAGTTTTCTTTAAAATTTTATTGGGTAACTTAAACAATTAATAATCCGTGTTTCTACCGCGAACACTAACAACAAAAGAACATCGGTTTGGCATACTCAAAATGAGTTCATCCAAATCACGCTGTGGAATGGCCGCCCATGTTCGTTGCAACAACAAAAAAAGGTCTTCTTGCGACTGGATACCCTCCATATTCGGCAGAGCTCTTCTCTGTAGCATATCCCATGCATGCTCAATCGGGTTCAAGTCTGGCGACTGAGCAGGCCAGAGCAGGACATTGATGTTAGCTGCGGCGAGAGTCTGTCTTACAACTCTTGCGGTGTGCGGTCGTGCATTATCATGCATTAACTGAAATAAGGGACCGATTTGCACTTGTAGAGGAACGATGACGTCAGATACAATCGTCTCAGCATAAATTTGAGCGTTGAGGTTGCCTCTGATCCAAATCAACTCAGTTCTTCCGCCGATCCAAATACCCGCCCATACCATGATGGTTCCACCACTATAAGGATGGACTTCTTGGCAGGATTTTAATCGCTGTTGGCGTCCAGGGGTTCTCCAGTGTCGTATACGTCTTGTATCCGGTCTCATACCAAAACGAGACTCATCAGAAAAGCACACGAAACGCCATTGTTCTTCTGCCCAATTTCTGTGTTCAAGAGCCCATTGATATCGAATCCTACGATTGTGGTACCCGTAGCGGTCTTCGGGAATGAAGGTTCACTTCATGCAAGCGGTTTCTGACTGTTTGGTCGCTAATTAAGTTCCCTGAAGAGTGATGAAGCCTCACGGCTAACATCATGGCGGTTATTGTTGGAGCTCTTCGAGTTAAGATTTGAATGTATCGGTCTTGTCTCCGTGTGGTGCAGCGATACCGTCCTCCATGGCGCTCAGCCACGGTACCAGTGCTTCGGTAACGTGTCCAAAGTCGACTGATAACACTCTGACTTGTATTCAGAGCTAAAGCCACAGTACGTTGCCGGGAACCAGCTTCTATCATTCCCACGGCTCTGAGCATTTCTTCCCTGCTTAAATGACGTCGCCGCTCCATAATAACGTTGGTTTTAATCAGTAGTAGGGAAACAGTAGCACTAATAATGTCTTCAATGCGTTGTATGTTTTTATAGGGAAAATATTGACAGCTGATTTTCATCTTTTACTCGAATTTGATTAACAGTTCCTGTTTCAAATTATGAAATGCACCAAAAAGGATCCATATAAATTTATATAATCATAAATTTATTACAAAGCCACATCTCAATCTCAAGAAATCCGCATAAAAATGCTTGATCCCTAGACACTTTTGATGTGTGTATTTTTGAAGTGCACTGTATAAGCTACCTGAAAGTTTCCCGAATAAAATCTATTCTGTATCTGTGTCTGTTTTGTATCTGTATCTGTTTTCAATTGACGTATTGTTGGAAAATACTTCAGGAAGTCACTTATTCAATACTAATGGCGCGTAAATATTATTATATAAGCATGATTTTAGGTTAGCGTTATAAATTGTCAATTAATAATGTGGCAATTTACTGAAATTTATCTTCTGGCTTAAATTTTAAACACCCAAGTGCAATAAAATACTAATCCTTATAGTGGTATTCGCCGCAGCCATAAATAACATTTGTACAGACAGAGATAAGAAGCACAAAAGTGCAATATTTGGGCAAGCTTTAGCAACAATAGTTTGTTGAACACAAGCGGCATCGCTGTAGCTCTTATTCGTTTTGTTAACAATAAAGTCATAAACAATTTAAAGTTGTTACTTAGAGTTTGTAATTTGCGCAATAACATAGTCTCAATTTTGGACCTTTAATTAAAATATTTTTGCAAATTATTTCAATTCTTTTCTGTTACAATATTTTGATTAGGTAACTAGTGTGTCCAAAGGACGCATAAAGAAATTAGATCGCAACATTTTCTATGAACGTGAATTTGAACTAGGACCAGTTTCCAGGGAAAAGCCAGTAAGTACATAATAAATACATAATTAGATTATGTACTTGTAGTTGTGTATCTGCTTGTTTACCACATAACATTATTACATACCTGCATAACCAAAGGGGTGGGCAGCGGTGTACATCCATATTTTAGTTTTAAGTAAGAGATGGCGAGCTTTGTTAAAAGGTCTGGCCTAAGGGCAAGAGACAATGATAATTATTATTTTTGGCTGTATGTATGTACATTAATACCCTTACATTAAAGTCACTCTAATCATTTTATTTCCAAGGATAGAAAATAAATATTGTATTAATCGAATAGTGCGTACAACTTAGGTTTGACCAGGGACCGTAAACCTGCTTAACAGTTCAGTCGTTCGAAGGGTTAGCCGTTCATTTGGTTACCCTTATGGAGCTCGTAATATTTTGCGTGGCTTAACCCTTCTAACCCTTTAATATTCTGGCTGTCGATTGAACAACTATCCCATTGAAACAAAAAAACCTGAAGTTTTTTGAGGGGGTATAATTAGGTACTAAGGCCTACTGTCTACGGAGATGTAGCTTCATAGATGCTTCAAAACATGTATTAATTATTATTAACACTTATAATAGGTACATATGTCGTGCAGCTCATGCAAACAGGCGTACTAAGCTTTATATACGAAGCGTATTGCATATGTACATGCAAGCGTACGCATGGAAGGCAAACATGACATACAAGGGAACAAGGCTGTCAATGACGATGATTATGATCTCCACTCTATGTAGCTAGTAGTACGGCACGCAGGATGGCAGGCGTCAGGAAGTCTGCATGCAGCGACGCGAGCGTGACGCTGCCGCTCCGACGACGGAGTTTCGCAATTTCTGTTCAATTCACTAAGCACTAAGCAGGCGTACCTAAACTAAGCTTATAGTGACGAATAGGCATCTATAGAGCTACCCCTCCGTGAATTGTGGACGGCTCATCTTAAATGAACCGATTACCCCTTCATCAAGTGAACGGGTTAACTTAACCATTCATCATCACTCTCTTACACTTATCCGAATTGTCTTTTTCTTCAAAACTTCTTTATTATATTATTAATAATTACATAACCAAACCCATAAAAGCTTGCTAACTGAATTCGCGCGCTAACATGGTCCGCCATTTTGTAATGATTGCGTTCATGCGTAATGTCGTCTCATGGTGGTCTACTTTTATAACACTACGTAATCAGTTCCAAATTAAGTAAATAATCGTTAGATCTGATTTATCGTTAAATTAAACATACTCAGATATTTATATTAGTTGTAGGCTTGTATTTCGTTACATGTTTTGCCGCGATAAAATCATGTTCGCAATTTTATCGAGAATATTACTAATAGCGTCAAAATTACATTTTTTTTACTGAACAAGTTCTTTTATAATTAAAAGTGACGCTAATTTAAGTTATTATCTAGGTAACGGTATCTGTTTTTTGATACTCATATGATATCCATATTTTTGAACAAAACGATACATACATACGTAACAACAATTCATAAACATCACGCCGAAGAGTTAGACAGAGGTGCGCTTATATCGTAGATACAACACCGACATAACACACATAATTGTAACAAAACATACATAACGACAACACAAGATATTTATTAATATTTTACTTGGATAAACTTTCCATTATGGACCATTGATTTCAAAGTTCATATTTTTTTGTAGATAGTACTCGTAAATAGAAAGCTTTTTACAAATTTTCAAGTTTCGGACGTTCACAGTTTACGAGATTAATTTGTTTAAAGTTTCCATACAAATTGGAAAAAAGCACTCCATATTTGTCATGGTAGATGTCAAAGTTGACATTTCACGTTCCGTTGACGACTTCGATGTGTATTATATTCAATTTATGTCACGTTTTACTTAAATATAATTTTATATACGATATACTAATTTGGTGTGTAATAAGTGTGCACAATAATTGTTGTATTATGCAATTACATTCACTTTTTACACACAAATTAACGAATTTTTGTGTTTACATTAGGTGGAACGAAACGTGTAGCGACGCGTTTCGTTCGTTAATACTAAAACGTTAATACTTTGGTGTTATATTGAGTGCAAAAGCGGGCGAAGCGAGCTCGGGACTTGGGGCACCCCGACTCGGACAGGTTAGGTTAGAAGGGGATGGCGGGGTCGTGTGAGCGAGCGAAGCGAGCGAATAGACCCCGCCATCCCCTTCGTGGTTATTTTTTTATAAACCACCCAGAAGTAGGAGCCCCGCGCAGCGGGGCTCCGTCGACCTGGCTCCCCCCGACTCTTTCCTTCAATAAATCAGGTTTATAATGTCCAAAACATTACGAAAGCCCGGAAAACATAACTTCAAAATTCATTCTAACCTAAAAACTTCAAGCATGGATATCTCCATAACCATGGGGCTCCGAGATGTGGGGATGGTGCAGGGGGGCAGCCCCCTCACCCCATCCTCCCCCCCACCCTTACCCTCCCATAAATCAATGGTCCATAATGGAATTTTTAACCATACCCACGCCAAATTACAGCTTTCTAGTACTCAGAATCTCGGAGCTAGACCGTGGACAGACAGACAGACAGGCGGACATGGCGAAACTATAAGGGTTCCTTGTTTACTACGGAAACCTAAAAAGAGAAATAAAAAACAAACAAAAATGATCTACGAGTACAGAAAAAAAAATGGGCAGCTGTTAAATAAAAAAAAAACAGTCAGCAATAATGAACGAGTAAAACATTACCCTATAGTAATTTTAACAATAAAAAGAGTTATTAAAGTATTCACTTACCCTGGATCAGCATACAGGTTACAGCCAGGCAGGTAGACACTCATTCACTCAGGAGACACTTAGTGACTAGCAAACACACTAGTTTTACATTTTATAATTTAAACGACACTGAACACAGTACATTTTGAAGAACCAAATACCTATACCACAAACATTTAAAATAGTTAAAACAATGCACTCATGTTATTCACGAATATTTATCGATTATATTTAAAATAAATGAATATGAAACATACCGAAAATAATAATAACCAGATATGAAATTATAATAAAACTTTGCAAAGGAACATAGTTTTAATAGTCCTATTAAAATATAAAAGTATTGAATAAACTTAACACTCGTGTGGCACGACACCCACTCACCGCGGCGCAAGACTAACTCGTCACGCACGAGAGCCAAGAGCGGCTAGAGCCGACTAGCCGAGAGCTTCGCGTAGATGTACTAGCGTCGTCGTCGCTGACTGGAGAGTACTGGAGGCTGCAAAACCTAAACTACTATAATAGATATATATAAGTATATATATATTTAGATATAGACATATTTTGGGGGTGAAAATCTTCTTCACGTGAAAGTAATTGTTTCGGTCTGAACGATTATTAGTTTTGTATTAGTCTATCGTATACTATTTATTTCCTAACTATTTTATATTATTTAGATATTTTCTACCGACATTATTTCATTTTTACCCGACTGCGGCTAGTATTATTTTAATGTTTATCAAACTTGTAAAGCGTTCAATATCATATTTTTGAAGTGCACTGTTTAAGTTAGCTGAAAGTTTCCCGAATAAAATCTATTCGATTAAATATCGAAAAAACCTTAAACAGATAACTTTTTGGAATCAATAGCTATTAGGACTCTATCTCATCTATCAACCTCCAACCTCATCTAGTTTAAACTTTACAAAATGACCGTCATTCTATCATTATTGAAGGACTATAACTCGGTCAGACGGGATTTTAATTTAACGACGTTAAATTTTAGACAACACAGTGCAATAAAACACTAATCCTAGTAGTATTGTTCGCCGTAGTCATAAATCTCATTTATATAGACAGATAAAAGCCCAGAGAAAGTGCAATATTTGGGCAAGCTTTAGAAACAATCATTTGTTGAACACAAGCGGCATCGCTGTAGGCCTTATCTGTATTGGTAACAATAAAGTCATAAACAGCTTAAAGTTGTTATTTAGAGTTTGCAATTTGCACAAGTACACACATAGTCTCAATTTTGGACCTTTAATTCAGAAATAAATTAGTTAAATTCCTTTCTATAACAATATTTTTATTAGGTAACTATCTAGTGTATCCGAAGCTTAATAAAAACTGCACTTAAAAAATAAAATGGTACAATGTCCTACGTACGTGAATTTGAACTAAGTTTATATTAATAAAACGAATAAAGGCTCTTTCAAACAGGCGCGACACGCGACGCGACACAAAGACACCGCTCGTCGCGCGACGAGCGGTGTCTTTGTGTTGCGTCCTATGTCGCGCCTGTTTGAAAGACCCTTAATGCGAATGATTGATAATACTGATTGACACAACCTTTGATCTTCGTTAAAAACATTTGTGGACACCATTAATTCTACTTACTGCTTACAAAGTACAAGCACAAGCTTAAGTACAAGCTTATTAATTACCAAATTACACAAGTGACCATTGACTGTTACGTAATGCTTCTTACCAAACACGTAATAAACCTTCTATTTCTTTTAAGTCCAGTTTTTTGACTAACAAATAATTTCAGTTGATTTTTTATTTTTATACTATATTTCTTTTGAATTTACAGAAATAAAGATTGTGTTGAAAATCTCGCGCCAATAATAATAGACAGGACTCGACTTTAATTGTTCAAACGACATTATTTTATTACCTGTTCAATTGTAACAATCAACAAATATTATTAATGAAAAAAAAAAAACATTTTTTTTTTCATTTTGGTTTAGTGTTATGTGATAGTTTGTAGAACGAACAGGAAAAATCATGAAGTTAAGGCCTCTTTTAACCCGGCTACGGTGAAGCAAAAAGGAGGGTTATGATTTTGACCGGTATTTATTTATGTATCATATGTAGGTATATGTTCATCCGTTACCTAACAACTTCTAAAATACTGATCATAATTTGACAAATGATGAATCAATGTTGAGCATCTTGATTGTCCGCGGGTTATAGGTTATATGACGACACATAAAATTCAATATGGCGCCACATCAAATCATGAACTAAAAAAAAAGTAACCCCAACATAATTTAATTAAAAATAAAAGTTATAACAACTAAAACCAAACTACGACAAAAAAGTCATCTAATAATAAAAAGGTATAAACAAGACGTCATTTACAGACGAATAAAAAATCCGGAGTCGCACGTGTTAGGGCATAAATCGAATAGATTACGTGTGACTCCGGATTTTTAATTAGTCTGATTATATATCAAACTATGCAAGGGAACACAATTTTAATAGTCCAATTTCGAATAAAATTCACTGCATTTCCACTTACAAATACAACAATATTAAATAAACTTAGCACTCGTGTGGCACTTTACTTACTTACCGTGACGGGACGATGACGGTTCGCGCAAGACTGACTCGTCACAACACGACGACAACCGACTGGAGCCGCGTAGCCAGGAGCTTCGCGTAGGCACTAGGCGTACTAGCGTCGCCATCGTTGAATGGAGAGTACTGAAGACTGCAAAACCTAAACTACTAAAATAGAGATATATATTTAGCTATAGAAGTATTTGTAGGTGAAAAGCTTCTTCACGAGAAAGTAATTGTTTGGATCTGAACGATTTTTTTTTAGTATTATTCTAGATATTTTGTACTGACCCTTTTTTGTTTTTATTTTAATTAATGTTTATCAAACTTGTAAATGACCTTCAATTTCATATTTTTGAAGAGCACTGTATAAGCTACCTGAAAGTTTCCCGAATAAAATCTATTCGAGTAACGTTAGAAGAAACCATAAATAGATAACTTTTGGGATCAATAGCTATTAAGAGTTTATCTCATCTATCGACCTTCAACCTCATCTAGTTAAAACTTTACAAAATGACCGTCATTCGATTTATAATGTGCACAGTTATTTTTACAATATCAACGATAATTCTTTATAGGAAGTTTTTTTTTTTTTCTGTAGGGCTTCTCATAGTTGACCTCTGAGGTCATGACTATTTAACCGGTCAATCCTGTGGTTGCCTTAAGCTGCTACACTCAAAGCCTCCAGCCAGGGGCATACAAAACTAAGCTAAAAAGCTAGGTGAACGCTCGCTAAGGGCACCCCCTGTGGGGTACGAGCCTCGGCTTAGGGCTTCACCGGAGGGAGGACATCAAAGATGGGACGGGCTGGTTTATCGGAAGTACTCAACGTACACATTTAAATATTGATCATAAGTCATAAGTGTCATAACCATTAACATTTCATTGTAACATTTTACACAAATGCGTTTTTTTTTTACTGATTAACACATGCATAATATCTTAATCCTACTTTTTTTTTTGTTTTCAATGGCATCTCTTAGGTCAAGCTACGAGGTTGTTGGCTGCCTAACCAGGCTATCCTAATGACATTTTTATCAAATTCTGAAAGATAAAAATGGTTATTGTGGGCCTTAGAAGATAGACATATGCCATCCCAGACTTTTTAGTTGAACTTTTTAAGATCTTCAATCTTGTAGAACATAAATTTGGTGTGTCCGCAACGGTTTAAGGCTCCTACATACAGGCGCGACACGCGACGCGACACAAAGGTACGTCGCGTCGCGCGACGAGCGGTGTCTTTGTGTCGCGTCGCGTGTCGCGCCTATTTGAAAGAGACTTTACGCGGCGCACGCCAGTAAAGCTCCCAGTCGGCATGTTTTTTTCCGACATCTTCGACAATAATCGTCATATTTCAGCCAATTTACACAAAACATTAATGAATTATACACTTAAACTTTCCTAAAGAATTACTCCGTCCATTGATGATAACTGTTTGAAAATCCAATCAGTAGTTTTTGAGTTTATCTCGTTCAGACAGACAGACAGACAGACGCGGCGGAGGATTTTGTTTTATAATATGTAAGGATAAGGATAAACTAAACAACTAGAGGCTATGGACCGGACCTCGGCTTAGGGCGTCGTTGGGGGAGGCCAGCATGGGACAAGCTGGATCAGATCGGAACTTAATATATGCCTACATATGTATTGAAGTTTTAAGAATAACTTTAATAAGATAAAAAAATTACTGAAATTCGAACTAACTAGTTTTTTATTGAACGTATTGTTGTAAATGCAAGAAGTCACTTTTTCATTACTATACTATGCTGGCGCGCGAATCTGTCTTAGTTGGCTTAATTTTAGGTTATTATAAAAAAATTGGCATTTATAAATGCGCCAATTTATAAAAATTTCTCATCTGGCTTAAGTTTTAAACAACACAGTGCAATAAAACACTAATCCTAGTAGCGGTGTTCACCTCAGCCATAAATCACGTTTATTTAGACGGAGATAAGAAACACAAAGAAAGTGCAATATTTTGGCAAGCTTTAGAAAAAATAGTTGGTTGAACACACGCGGCATCGCTGTAGGCCTTATCGGTATTGGTACCAATAAAGTCATAAACAGCTTAAAGTTGTTATTTAGTTTTCGCAATATGCGCAATCATAATTATAGTTTCAATTTTGTCCCTCTAATTAAAAAATAAATTATTGGAATTTCTTTCTGTTACAATATTTTGATCAGGTAAGTAACTAGTGTATCCAAAGTTTAATAAAAACTGCACTTAAAATCTTAAATGGTACAATGTTCTACATACGTGAATTTGAACTAAGTTTATGTTCTAATTACGAATAATGCGAATGATTGATAACATTGATTGACGCAACCTTTGATCTATATTAAAAAACATTTGTGCACACGATTTATTCTACCTTCTGAATGCCTTTTAGTCAAGTTATTATGAATTACCAAATTACAAAAGTAACTATTTACTGTTACCTATAATGCTTCTTACCAAACACGTAATAAATAACCTACTATTTCTTTTTTAAGTTCAGTTTTTTGACAAACAATTAATTTCAATTAAATTTAATAAAAATAAAGATAGAAGGAGGTTGTGTTGGAAATTTTGCTAATTTAAAAATAAAAGCCAACTCGACATTAATTGTTTAAAGGACGTTCTTGAAATCCCTGTCTAATTGAAACAATCAACAAATATTATTAATGAAAATAACAAAAAAAAAACATTTAGGTTATGTGATAGTTTGTAGAACGAACACGGAAAAACATGAAGTTTAGGCCTCTTTTGTCATATCCTACTATCCTACTAATATTATAAATGTGAAAGTTTGTGAGGATGTAAGGATGTTTGTTACTCTTTTACGCAAAATCTACTAAACGGATTTGGATGAAATTTGGCACATGGGTAGACCATGACCTGGATTAGGATACTTTTTATCCCGATATTCCTACGGGATCGAGAATTATGCGGATTATTGAGAATTATAATTAATTCTGATTTCAAATTAAATATATTTATTTATATTTATATATTTTTTTTTTATTATTAATATTTTTTTATTTATATTTACATAGGTTATAGTTAGCTGCTTATTTTGCCGAGAATATTACTGCGTCAAATTTCATATTTTTTAAAATTAACATTTATAAATTTAATTAAAATTGACGCTTATTTAAGTAGGTATCTGGGTAACAAGATCTGTTTCTTGATACCCATATTTTTTAACGTAATGTTCGAACATACATAAACATCACGCCTGTATTCCACGAAGGGTGAGGCAGAAGTGCACCTAGAGATACTACATCTACATTATACACATTATTATAATAAAAAATACATAACGACAGCACAACTATATTTATTCATAATAATATTTTACTTTAATCTATTTGGGGGACACAATAATCTTAGTTTAGGGTTTTAAGTAGCATACTGACGATGTATTAAATTAAATATTAAATAAAACAGGCTGGTCAAAAATTAATATTTAATTAAATTTTACTACCACTTAAAAGTCTATTAGCAAAAAAGAAAAGTAAGTTTATTTGTCACAGATACAAACAGCTGCACGTAATGAATAAAAAAACAACTAACAATAATTAATAAAACATAATTAAAGTTATTTGAGAATAAAAAGAGTAATTAAAAATTAAATATCTACTTACCCTGGATCAGCATACAGCTGACAGCAGGCTCACTCACTTAGGGAGACACTTAGTAGCAAGTATTACACAAACACACTGGTTTTGCATACGACACTGAACACGTTACATTTTGAAAAACATAATACCACAAACATTTATTGATCATATTTAAATCAAATTAATAAGAAACGCACAGCAATTAGTTAATTGCTGTGCGTTTCTTATTAATCTTACAAAACAGTTTTTTAAATAATTATAATTTAATATCTAGTTAGATATTAAATTATAATTATTTAAAAAACTGTGCAAGGGAACACAATTTTAATACTAGAACTATTCCGAATAAAATTCACTGCATTCCCACTTACAAATACAACAGTGTTAAATAAACTTAGCACTCGTCTGGCACGATACCCACTTACCGTGACGAGACGACGACGGTTCGCGCAAGACTGTACTCGTCACGAAGTCGATCAGCCGAGAGCGGCTAGAGCCGCGTAGCCGAGAGCTTCGCGTACTAGCGTCGCCGTCGCTGACTGGAGAGTACTGGAGACTGCAAAAGCAGGGCATTAATATTGTACTGAATTTCATTATGTCCCGCTGGTCATTAATGTGATTTGAATTTGAAACATAAAGTAGATCGCAAACGAACATTTACGGTAGGTAGTAGGTACACACGGCGACACATCAACCTAGACTGTTTGGACTTTGGACTATTAGAAGTTGAACGCTGCGAATCGTGCGAGAGGGTGCGATATATTTTTATTATTTCATCCTACTCACGCACGTCGTTTACTGGGAGCGCGTGGCACGTGTCGCTGCCAACTGCGGCGCTATAACTATAGATACGTCTCATGTACCTATATTATTTTGTAAACAAGTTGTGCTCGTTTCGTTCAGTTATAATAACATGGGGTGTTTTTTCGATTTGCGCTGCGCCTGATAATGTGCACCAATTCATCCGTTAGTTATTATCAATTATTATATATTTCCAGCTTTCCCCGCGGTTCACACGCGTGTAATTCGGAAATCTACATTATGTCTGATTTAAATACAAACTTTCATTCCATTTTTCTATTTTATTTTATTGTTCGATTTTATAAAATCACTGAAACACGTATTTTTCCATTACTAACAAAAAAAAAACTTAATATTTATTAAAACTGTTTGCCCCTTCTTAACGACACGATAAAGTAATAAATACCTACTTCAACGTGATTTTGTACAAACATTGTTAGAAACCCGGAAAATATCTCATTCCCTAGGGAAAAACTTTATGATTATTAACATGTATGTTTGTTTGCCTGTAAGCGTTTGACTAGTTTGTAAATGTTTGATGTACTTTCACAGCAAAACTACTGAATTGATTAGGGGTAACTTGAACCCATAGGATTGTTTCCAAAAGGGGTCAACATTGATTACCTACTTGCTTTGTTTTTCATAGTTAGGTCAAATATAAAACAACGTTTTAAAAATGAGCTCTTTATTTTAATAAAGTTATGACAATAAAACACACACATACTTAACAAATTACATACAAAAACCTCTTATTAGCAAATAAAACTTAATTACTAAGAAAAACATTAGCTATTTAAGTCCTATTCTATTCAGATACCTATATTTTTAACCTATATTTTGTGCGAACGTTTATAATTTATTATTATCATAATCTAGCGCGGTCTTGGGTGCAAATCGGTCGACGAACGGCGCGCTGTCGCGAAATGTAAAATAAATACCTTACAAAAGTTATCTAATGAGAAACAATTAACTGATTATCTATCTATTGATGCGCGGCCGCCGGTTGGCGCAGCCTTGTAAAAGAAGATGTTCAAAATGGTAGCCATTGTCTTGGATGCAATGAGTCTCTTGGGTAATTATTAAATACTAATGATAATTCCTTTTTTCTGAATATCGAAGTTAACATTTTATATACTATTATGACAATGTTGACGTTTTTCTCTTGCATAGGCCTCCTCTAGCATTTTCCATTTACCCTTCTCCAGTAGTGTCCAGCTGTGATCCTCAGGCCATTACTTAATGTTATCTATCGAATACATAATTATATTAAAAGTATATCACTCACGGTTAGCCCCGTCCTCCTTTCAATTTTTTTGATGGTATGGTAGCGGCAGCTGATAGTGATGTTGTGAGAGGGTGGTTTCTCACAACATCACTATCAGCTGCCGCTGTTGTGGAGTTAATTGTGGCGTCATTAATATTGGTGCACCACGCACTAGCACAGTAAAACACTAAGCCGACGTTCTCACGGATGTAATAAGATCGCGGCAGCTTTTTTTTCGTGTAGAGTTGAAAATTCAACGCGTTGGGATGGCACTCTCGTCTCATTGCGTTGAAAAAACACACTGTTGGATTTTCAACTCTCGGCGCTGAGCAGAGTGTTGAAAATCAAGTACACGAAATAAAACGTTGCGATTTTATTACGTCCGCGCAAACGTGGGCTTACAGTTATTTGTAAAAATCTCGCTAATCACTGATTAGCCATTGTTTAACTAAGCAATCGTAAAGTAACTAAGATTATAAACAAAACGGCATAAAAAAAAAATAGTTTGTGAGAACAATATCCCCGGCCGATTTGGGAACTGACTGGCATAGATAAATCATTAAACATTGAACACGAGCGAAACTAGCAAAACTCTTTGGAAAAAAAAAAGTGCATCTTAGTGCGTTGGCGCAAACAGATGCACTTTTTTTCACTCGCTAATCACTGATTAGCCATTGTTTAGCTAAGCAATCGTAAAGTAACTAAGTTTATAAACAACACGGAATAAAAAAAAAAAAACAGTCCGTGAGAACAATAGCCCCGGCCGATTTAGAAACATTGAACACGAACGACTTTTAACGAAAGTAGCAAAAATCTTTGGCAAAAAAAGTGCATCTGTGTGCGTAGGCGCAAACCACCGCGACGCGTTTGCGCCTACGCACACAGATGCAGTTTTTTTACTCAGTCCCTTTCCTACAATTCTCTGTATTGCTGGTAGTGTAGTTATGGATATATAGGGTATCTAATTTGATCTGTTGTCGACTGCACATACTAATTCCATGCATTCAAAAATAATAAAACATCAACATTATAAAACATCTGCATTTTTTTTGTACCTACTTTCTGTGCCAATAAATAATTATTCAATTCTATTCACCATTAAGATCTGCACTAAAAACTAAATGGTTCAAAAATCGAACTGGCCACCACGAGTATCCAGAATATAAATAAAAGAAAAATAGAACACAAATTAAAAAGAGGCGCGAGTACTGAAAGTTGCTTTGCTTTGTAAAACAACAAATTACTTAACTACAAATTCTCACAAAAATGTCGAGTGACGATAGTGATTTGACTCCGGAGTACATTAAATCCGAAGCCATTGGTATTGCCAACAATCTACTTCCAGAAAAGTCCAAGGAATCGTACAATGAAAGCCTACGACGATTTTTACAAATGGAAAATTACAAAGGGCGTCATGTCTGTATCTGAATCAGTGCTTTTAGTGTACTTCCAGCAGAAGCTAAGTAGACTATGGTGCATCTATTCGATGCTCAGGTCAACAATAATGATCAAAAATAATATACAAATTAATACATACACCAAATTACTGGCATTTTTTAAAAGGAAGTCAGAAGGACATCGTCCTAAGAAATCAAAAGTTTACAAAGCTCAAAATGTGGAATCGTTTCTAAATGAAGCCCCTGACCACAGCTGTCTTGTCACAAAAGTAAGTACCTACCTATTGATTCAATTTTTAGTAACTAAAATAGCTAAATACTAAGTATAGGTACTAGCTACCCGCTCATGAAACTTGTGTGTTATTATTAAAAATAATAAATTTTCTTTGAATTGACTGACACACACATGAGTGTGCACAAGCAAGTTTATAACATGTAATACTTGTAAACTGTGCTGGTGGACTACTGCTTTCCTGGAGGAGGGTTATGTGATCGTATGGGTCGGAAAGAACATACCTCGGGCGGCGGATTTTACTGATGTTAGAGGGGACATAATTGGCTGCCTGAATAACCACCGGGTTGCGATGTTTGGGAGCGGAGTCAAAGTAACGCTTTGACATGCGTTTTAGGAACTGGTGGATAGTGGGAATTTTACAGTCGAGATGGAGGATCCCGTGGGTCAGGAGGATCCCGTGGCCTTGCGAAGATAGAGTGGGGCTTAACTTGTGCAAAGACGGTGCCCGCATAGGTCACAATTGGTCGAATGCACAATGTAGAGATTCGCAATTTGTACTTGAGTGACAATTTGCTTCGTGCATTCAGAACGTTGTGGAGTCTACCGAGATCGAAAGCGGCTTGCGAGCGGACCGTCTTTATAGCCAGCGAGCCAAATACCTAGATGTTGTGAGGACAACCCAACACAACATCACAACACACACAACATCTAGGTATCACCATATTCGACAGGCCGATCCTTTGAGAGAAGCGAGCTATTTAGCTCGCTTCTCTCAAAGGATCGGCCTGCCGAATATGGTGATTGAACGGGTAATGGGGCGGAATTCGGAATGCGGTTTTGAAAATAAAACAGCTTGACTTTTGTCGGGATTTACCTCGATTCTCCACTTTCTAAACCAAGCGCCGAGCTTGTCGACTGCCCTTTATATATTTAGGAGCATCTCGTTACTATTGCCTTTACAGTAGATCGCTGTATCGTCTACGAACAGAGCCAACTGCGTCTTTCTGTGTTTGGGATATCGCTAGTGAATAGCGTGAGGGGGGCGAGCATGGAGCCTTGAGGCACTCCTGCGTGTATACGACGAGAGAAGGATAAAGCTCCTTCGATGCGATAGCGAAAAGTGCGATTCGACTAGTAGTCTCTTAAGATGAGTACAAGACGATTTGGTACACCGAGTTGGTAGAGCGTATATAATAAGCCGTTGTGCCAGACTTTGTCAAACGCTTTCGCTATGTCAAAGAAAACCGCGCCCGTCAACAAACCGCGGTTAAAACCGCCACAGACTGTTTCGACGATGCGGTGAACCTGATGTACTCTAGAGTTCGAAAGCTGAACTGTTCGTTAGGGATGAGGCCCATAGTCTCAGCATAGTCTCTGAGACGCTTATAAATAAGCCTCTCATAGATTTTGCCGAGCACTTTGAGCGAACTGATGGGGATTGGTTTTAGGCTTGCCGGGTTTTGGGATACCGATGACGGTGGCCTCTTTCCACGTCTGGGGATTATTATATTATTGCTTAGAGCATTGAAGATGGTGGTCAGTAGCATAATTAGGTAAGTGGGAAAGAGTTGGATCACCCTATTGGTGATTACATCTGAGCCGGGGGCTTTGCGGGTTTTAAGACCTTTGATGATCTTGTGCACCTCATCTGGGGCGATGGGGGGCAGAGGAAAATTAGGGTCATCTACGGGAGGGAGACAGGCTCTACGTTCAATTTCCGCGTGACCTTTGATAGGTGAGCTTTGCCTACAGGGAGGGAGCTGGGTGAGCATTGAGCCTCGAGGCTATCGGCTAGGCAATCAGCCTTGTTGATGTTATCAAAGGCATCGTTTTTGTATCGGAGCGGACTAGTGGGGGCAACGAAGCTACCTGCTGGAATCTGAGTTTCCTCTGATGATTCCAGAAGGTCTGATGGTTTGGCTCTACTTCGCTCAGCATCTTATCCCAGCCCGCTGCACGCAGCTCCGCTATGAGTGTCCTTATGGATCTCTGTAAGTAGCGCATATGAGCTTTATAAGAGTCGCAGAGAAAGTTGCCGTACGCACGGGTAGTCGCGTTTTTCTCAGTCAGAAGAGCACGCATATCGTCCGGAAGTTTTAAACAACAGGGGAACGTTGCTGGAACCTCCCTTGAACAATCGTTCAGGGCGTGAGTGAGTCGATCGCGGCCGTCGTGTCAGCGATAGAGTCAAACTGATCGGGGATGGATTCTAATGGGGATAAAAACTGCTACTTGTTTCCTTCAGATGGCGCTGATCTCCAGCGTCTGATAATTTGACAGCTAGCCATACATTTTTTGTAAAAAAGCGACTTCTTTTACGTATAATTAATAATTGACCCCAGTGGCGCAGCTGTTTACTACAAAAATATCGGGACCCATGTATTTGCCAAAGATGTTGTAAGAAGAAAACTGTGGGAGAAAGCTCTCCTAAAAAAATTAGAATCGATATTTTGTTGAGACGATGTGCAATGATTTAAGCCTTTTATGGGAGAAAGTGGTTTATAGCTGATGCTCCCAAGATAACTATGTCTGTTTTCATTACATACAGGCACTTGTGATGTGATATTATGTAAATTATAGTAAAGTATGTGTGTGTTTATATTATCATATTAGATCAGTGCTAGAAGTGCTATCTCTGAGGTTTTTCAGTCAGGAAGATCATGACCGAGTTGGTTTTCAACTCGGATCAGGTTATTTTTATCGTACGCCTTCAGTCTTTAACAAAAAACGAACTTAGTCAACAAACACAAATTAACCTCTAAATTATAAAACGTTCATTATTTACAGACTTTTCCACTAAAGCTGCGTTTTTACCATTAGTAGATATTTCCCTTGTCCTTATCTCATCTTTTAATAGTTAACACTAAACTTAAACACAACAATGGCGGTTTAAAGACGTACAACTGTGCTGCCAACTGTTATGAGCTTTCAGTTTTTAACCTCATTGGGGGGACGTGTTGGGTTTCAGCTGAACGCTTACTTTCCTCCAGTCTGTCACCTTTTTGGTGGCGAGGGGTTGATGAATGAAAATTATGATTTACATTAATTACAATCGAGGAAAATTTTATTCTAACTGTAATGTAGACCTGCCTGATCCAGGTTTTTGAAAACCTGTGTTTCAGGCCATCAATTTAGATCAAACATTTATAAAGAAGACAATAATACATTTATTAGAAGCTAAATTAAAAAGGAGACACAATATTTTCAATAGGCTTGTTTCATAAAAAATTTTTTTTAGTCCGGAAGGTAGATTAATAAAAAATATAGAACACGTATTTTTTATATTTTAACGTGATCAAAAGATTACGGCGATACATTGAGTTAAAATGTGGCATGACGTCACTGCCCGCTAGATTTTATGCTGATTTGTGACGTAGCCAGCCCCCACTCCCCAACTTTAATGCGTGTTTTCTAAGTTATTTTTTATTAATATGATTAAGCAAAAAATACGTGTCTAATATTTTTTTATTATCTGAAAGACGGACTAAATAGAATTTATTTTTTTTACCTAGGCAACTACCGTATTACTTAAACATTAACTATTTGGTATATAATTTTAAAACTAGATTATGTAAGATATATTATGTTTAAATAAATTAACGAATAATATTAAAATAGATAAAGTATTATTAATTTGGTAAAGTAGTAGTTTTGGTAAGTAGTAGGAAGAGACTTGTATTAGACTAGGTAGATGGAAATTTTATTTTAAAATTTCTAGTACGTTTTCCATGTCTGCATAGTTGAGTTTTGCCAAATATTCTTGTACTAGTAAGTTACACCTATTATAACTTAAACTATAAATCTTTAGCACTCTGATAAACTGGTTATACAAGTAGGGTCCTAAAAATAAATAAAATCTACTAGTAAAAGCATATTTAGTCTGAGAGCTAGCACCATCCAAATCTTTTCTGAGGGTACGGGGTTAAAATAAAGTTCACTATATTGTAATAAAACTACATTCAAAACAAATAATTGACGTACTGTAAGCACTTTACATGCCATATAGAGCTGGTGTGTAGGAAATCTAAGTGGACGAAAAGTAGCAACTTTTAAAACTGCTCTTTGGGCGCGTTCGAGGTGCAGTAAATTTGATTTAGCGGCACCACCCCAGGACGTTATGCAGTAGGTAATAATAGATTGACACAAAGCCAAATAAACCTGTCTAATTAATTTAAAGTCGGCAATGCTACGTAAATTTTTTAAAATATATATTAGTTTACGCACTCTGGTGCATAACAAATCGATGTGTTTGCGGAAATTCAGGTTTGTGTCAATTGTGACGCCCAGATATTTAATATGGTCGGTTTTGGCTAAAGTGGGACAAGTGCATGCAATGTCAGCATAATGTAAATTACAATTGTTATGCGCTTGAATGTTTAGATTAGTAAGCGTTGGATTAGTGTTTCTCATTGTAAATAATAGGTACTTGGTTTTATCTGTATTTAATGTTAAGAGATTTTTATGAAGCCAATTAGACACAGTATTAAAACCATTCTGTGCTACCTCATAGACCTCGGCTTTGATTTAGCTGCGAACAGAAGAGCTGTGTCATCCGCATATGACTTAATTACACCCTTTTGAAGTGTCAAGTTGCAGAGGTCATTTATATAAATTAAAAACAAAGTAGGACCCAAATTACTGCCTTGTGGGATTCCATAACAGGTATTCTTAAGTTCAGAACTCATGTATTGACCTATTTTTACACACTGATGGCGGTCGCTAAGGTAATCAGATAATAGTTGTAATTGTACTCCCCGTATTCCCAGCATTTCCAGCTTGTACAAAAGCAAGGAACAAGAAATTGTGTCAAAAGCCTTGGCAAGGTCTAAAAATATCCCTATGGTGTGCATGCCGTTATCCAGCTTTGTGCTTAAAAAAATTGTCAGATGGTGAACAGATTGGCTTGTTGATCTTTTAGGCCTAAAACCAAATTGATGATCAGAGAGTAATTTATTACTTTCAAGATATTTTACTAATCTACTGTTTATAATTTTTTCCAAAATCTTTGAGAGGCCTGTTTAAACTGAGATTGGCCTGTAATTATTTACACAATTTTTGTCTCCGGCTTTAAACATGGGCTCGACTATGGCTTTTTTAAGCAGTTTAGGAAATATTCCTCCTGTTAAACATAAATGAAAAATGTGAGTGAAGGGAGGGGCAAGGACGTATTTAAATCTTTTGAGTATGCTATTAGATATGTCGTCACATCCTACGGCACAAATTTCTTTTAATCCATCTATTATACTTACTACCTCATTAACATCAGTATCTAATAAGACCATAGAGTTTCGTGTTGCATATGTCTTAGTTTGGCTTTGAAGGTAAAAACATCTATTAGGTAATAAGGTTTTTTCTGCTAAGTTTTTTCCTACGTTGATGAAGAAGTTGTTAGCTTTATTTGCTGCTTCGGTAGGCCTTAGCTCAGAACATAAAAGATCAAGCGCGGGTTCGGGATTTTTTCTTTTTTTTTTTAGTGTTGGCTTTTAAGAATTTCCATATAAGTTTACTGTTTTTACTTGCTTTCTGTAGTTGACTTTGATCATATTGTTTTTTTGCGTTTTCAACAGATTATTACAGAAATTCCTATATCTGTTGTAAGTAATTGATAGTAGTTCGTTATTCGGTGCATTTTTTTATTTTCTGTGAAGTTTATTTCTATGCCTGATACAGCGAACAAGTCCAGGCGTAATCCATCATTCAGGCGGAGCTGTACGAGGGGTACAGAGCGGCGAAGACCGCCCTCCAAGCGGAGATCCTGCGGGCCAGGGCAGTGGCCCGTGAGGAGTTGCTGGAGACTCTAAACAGGGACCCGTGGGGACGCCCATACAAGATGGTGCGGGAGAAACTCCGCCCATGGGCTCCCCCGCTGACGCAGAGTCTCCGGCCCCAGCTTGTGGGGGACGTGGTGAGCGCTCTGTTCCCTCCAAGAGGGGAACACGCTCCCCCGCCCATGGCTCCGCCTACTGCGGTGCCCGATGCGGACCACACCGCCGACGACGACGACGATGCTCCGGAGGTGACCGAGGTAGAAATGAGAGTGGCGGTACGCAAGATGAATGCGAAAAATACCGCCCCAGGACCCGACGGCATACCTGGAAAAGCCTGGGTCCTGACCTTGGGGGCTCTCGGGCCTCGACTAAGGGGGCTCCTAAGCGCATGCATGGAGAGGGGCCAGTTCCCACTTCGTTGGAAGACGGGGAAACTGGTCCTCATCAGGAAGCCGGGGCGCCCAGCGGACTCTCCGTCCGCTTATCGGCCCATCGTGCTGCTCGACGAGGTGGGCAAGCTCTTTGAAAGAGTCATTGCAGACCGCCTCGTCGAGCGGCTGGTGCGGGTGGGGCCGGATCTGGCGGAGAGCCAGTTTGGCTTCCGCAAGGGGCGCTCTACGGTGGACGCCATCATGCGCGTGCGGGCCCTCACGACGGGGGATGCTGTGGCCCGGGGTGGGGTCGTCTTGGCGGTGTCTCTAGACATCGCCAATGCCTTCAACACCCTGCCCTGGAGTTGCATCAGGGAGGCACTCCGGTATCACCGGATGCCGACCTACCTCTGTCGTGTGGTCGAGGCCTATTTGACGGACAGGGCCGTCATCTACCCCGGTCACCAAGGAGAGTGGAACCGGCGAGAGATGTCGTGCGGTGTCCCACAGGGATCGGTCCTGGGGCCGCATCTGTGGGACATCGGATACGACTGGGTGCTGCGCGCCGACCTCCCTAGCGGCGTCAGCGTAGTCTGCTACGCTGACGACACGTTGGTCCTGGCACAGGGGGGGTCGTACCAGGCGGCGGCCGAACTAGCGACACGCGGGGTTGCGACAATCGTCGACAGGATCCGGCAGCTGGGACTCGAGGTGGCCCTGCACAAGTCCGAGGCCATGGGTTTTCATGGACCTCGGAATGCGCCACCGTCGGGTTCCCAGGTAATGGCGGGAGGGGTTCACATCGGCGTCGAGTCGACGATGAAGTATCTGGGACTTGTCCTCGACAGCCGGTGGAACTTCGTCGAACACTTCCGACGTTTGGCTCCCAGACTGGAGCGGGCCGGGGCTGCGTTGAAGCGGCTCCTGCCCAATCTAGGGGATCCAAACGCCTCCTGCCGGAGGCTCTACGCGGGGGTCGTGCGGTCCATGGCCCTTTACGGGGCACCGGTGTGGGCGCGTTCACTAAGGCTGCGGCCAGCCCGCCGGTTGAACGCGTCCCAGAGGGTCATGGCCATCCGGCTGGCCCGAGGATACCGCACGGTCTCCTGCGAGGCGGCGAGCCTCCTTGCCGGATTACCGCCATGGGATCTGGAGGCAAAGGTCCTCGCGCACATTTGGGAGTGGCGCGAGGAGGCGAGGCGCCGGGGCTTAGCTCCGCTGCCGCGAGAAATCGCGGCTCAGCGGACAGAGTTCCGGCGGGATCTCATGGCGTCATGGAGAGTGCGATTATCGCAACCCAGCGCTGGGCACGCCACAATTGCGGCGATAAGACCCCTCTTTGAGGAGTGGCTTGAGAGGCGCCACGGCGTCCTCACCTTCCGCCTGACGCAGGTCCTCACCGGACACGGCTGTTTCGGGAGGTTCCTGCACAGGATAAGGCGGGAGGAAACGCCCGGGTGTCACCATTGTGTGGATCGCCCGGAGGACACGGTGGAGCATACGGTGGAGGTCTGCCCAGCTTGGGCGGAGCATCGCCGTGTCCTCGTGGAGGCGATCGGCGGCGGTGATCTCTCGCGTCCGGCCCTGGTTCAGGCTATGGTACGGAGCGAGAGGAAATGGGAGGCCGTCACCTCCTTCTGCGAAGCGGTAATGCTCGCGAAGGAGGAGGCGGAACGCGTGAGGGAGAGGCAAATTTCGCGCCCTCACGCCCCTAACCGCCGCAGGAGGAGACGCCCAGGGCGTCGGGAATCGCGGGGCGATTTCCGGCCACCGTAGGCGCGGGCTTGCGGGCGGTGAGCAATGGGTGGCTCACCGTCCGATAAGGACCAGGCCCGGGTCGACGGCGCGTTGTGTTCCACGCGCGCCTCAAAGAGATGTCAGCATAATTGAAGGGGTCCACTAGGACCGATGCCTGCCGGGGTTGCGAAGAAAACCGAAAGGGAGATCGTGGCCCCCGGCGACAGGGCAACCGAAGGAACACGGGTGGGTTTTAGTCAGTAAGAGTCTGACACGCCCTCCCGCTCCGCCCAGAGCGGGAGAAGTTATTTGATGATTTCCCACCCTCAAAAAAAAAAAAAAAAAAAAAAAGGCGTAATCCATGGTTTAATATTACTATACTTTCTAGGTATCACTTTAGTAAATTTATTTTTCCTTATCGTAGATTGTAACAAATCGAGAAAATGTTGTAGAGACATATTTGGATCATGTGAATTGTAAACGGGGTCAAAATTAATACTGCGAAAGTCAGTTTCAAGACTCGTCATATTTAAGTTTAGTAACGCTGCGCTGCAGTTATTTCTAGGTGAAGATATTTGTAATGTTAGTAAAACAGCTTGATGATCGGTAAGTGACGAATTAGTAACCAATGTTTTGGATGATTTTTTCGATTTTATAAGGATATGGTCTAAACAAGAGCCACTCTGGTGGGTTGGATGATAATGAGCTGGTAATAGTCCATGAAATGAGCAAATATTTAGGTAATTATGTGATCATTCATATAATTGCTGCCGAAAAAATCGATACTCATGTATCGATTTTTTCGGCAGCGATGTTTATGTTGATATCACCTACCAGTACGATATTTTTAAACGAAGATAGCTTTTCTAAGTTACTGTTAAGCGAATCTAAAAATCTATCAATACTTTGGGATGGAGGCCTATAAATAGCCATAATTACTGTATCGGGAATAATTTTAATTACTAAGCAATTGCAGTCTAGAAAATTGGGTTCATCTACTAATGTTCTTAATTTATTTTATCTATTCATATTTTGATTAGATCTCAGTTCAACTGTTTGTTTTACACAGATAAAACTGAAGGTGTGCAGCGCGTATAACGCAATGAATTTTGTTGAACTGTCAAATGAAACAAAGTCATAATCGTTTACGAAAATAAGTTACGCAATTAGGGTACTGAGCTTTTTGCCAAGGCCTTCCGAAAGCAACGGTTCTGTAAGGTCTGCATCTTATGGATGTGACTGGGTCTTGCTTGTGTAAAGACAGCACCCGCATAAATCATGATTGGGCGAATGCACGTTGTGTGAATACGCAATTTGCACCGCAGTGACATTTTGCTACATGCATTTAGGATTGAGTGAAGCCTTCCAAGAATCCAAGTGGCTCGCGCGCGGGCTTGCCTTATGTGCTCTTTGAAGGAGAGATGGTGGTCAAGGACTACACCTAGGTACTTGGCTCACTTCTCCCAACGGATAAGCTTGCCTAGCATAGTGATGGGTCAGGGAAGACGGGGTTGGGTCTTTTTATATCGTTTCAAAAAAAGAACCGCTTGGCTTTTGGCGGGATTGACTTCAATCTTCCATTTCCTAAACCAGGCGCCGAGTATATCGACTGCAATTTGGAGAATTGCGGCTATCGAGTCGGGGCCGAAGCCTCTGTAGTAAATGGCCGTATCGTCTGCGAACAGAGCCAACTGCGCCTTTTTACTTATGGATATCGCTGGTAAATAGCGTAAAAATGAGAGGGGACACTACGAATCCCTGAGGAACTATGGCGTGAATGGGACAGTGGGAGGATAGAGCACCTTAGACTCGATAGTGGAAGGTGCGATTTGCCAAAAAGTCTCGTAAGATGAGTACGAGACGGTCGGGCACACCGAGTTTGTAATGCTTATATATTAAGCCATTGTGCCAGACTTTGTCAAACGCTTTTGCTATGTCGAAGAATACTGCAACGGTCAACAAACCACGCTGGAAACCAGCGCTTATGTGTTCGGTGATCCGGTGGGCGTGGTGCACGCTAGAGTGGTGTAGTCTCTGAGACGCTTATAAATACGCTTCTCATAGCCTTTGCCTAAGACTTTGAGCAGACTTATGGGACTGTAACTCCCAGGTTCGGACTTGGGCTTGCCGGGCTTAGGAATACCGATGACAGTGGCTTCTTGACTTTTTTAGCGGAAAGGGTGGGGGTGTCGTGCGAAGAGGATGACGCAATCGGTTGAGACGCGATGGACAGGGAGGGGGAAGCTACGGGTGCGCAAGTCATGGGGGTAGCGAGGGACTCTATTGGGGTTGATTCTACGGGTGCGGGTGAGGAAGGGGCTGAGTCAGAGTCTTCGACCGCTGCGACCTTACTGGCCTGGGTCGTGCTCTGCCTCTTACTTTTCCTTTTCCTTGGACGGCTATGTAGCCGTCGTCGGAGTGAGAGGAAGAAGAAGAAGAAGAAGAAGCTGACTTGGCGTCGTCCTCCCCCGAACCATACGGGTAAGTGGTGGTAGGCCGCTTTGAAGAAGCAGCTGTGATGGGAGAGTCAGTTTCCATAGACTCTGACGGGCTAGGAGCCCTGTCCAGCTCTTCGGCCGGGAGGGACTGGGATTCTAGTACATCGCTGAAGTCAGCGACGCTTTTGTCTGAGGGACTGGGGCTTAGTTTGAAGCTCGGCGAACCGAACTCCATTCTTAGCTTTTAATGCGGGGTCCTCAGGACGGGGTCTTCCACAGTGGAAGAGGGAAATTAAAAAGGGACCTATTTCTCCTAACGTTTCCTAAACCTATCTCCCCGGTGGGTTGGCCGGAGATGTGTAATCCCCTTGTCGGGTGTAGACAGGAAGGATGAGTGCCTAGTGGTGAGCCCTAAGCTTGCGTTGGCCCGTTGCCTATCTTATTGTGCAACGGGATCCTAACCAGTCTAGCGTGAAGGGTATGAATATACTCGACCATACTAGGTGAGTCGCTGTGGAGGCAAAACTGTCAGCAATGCCGAATAGGAGATCCCCCAAGGCCGAACACTGGGACCCGGCCAATTGACTGCCTAACCCTGAAGGGGATCGGCGGGTGTGTTGGGTGATGGGTCTACACCCAACTCGGCTTCGTTGGCACCGTATGGTTTCCACCGAGGACCACGAACGAAACTGTGGTTTTTGCCCAGAAGGGGCCTAGGGAAGCTACACACACAAACGCGCAGTCAAAGAAACTGGATAGCCTTGAAAAAGGCAGTTGGTGATCTTAGCCCGATCGTTTATCAATCGGAATCGGGTGTAGTCGGGTGACTACGAGAATCGTTACGTAAACGCAATGAAATAATGACTCAAAAACACTGAGGGAGAGCGCAGGAAGTGCCGAGCCGAATGGGGTCACATTTACTATGTCGTTTATGTAGAGTAGAAATAAGATAGGGCCCAATATGCTACCCTGGGGGACGCCGCGTTTTACGTTTTTATATTTAGACGAAAATTGCGTCATGTCCCTACTTTCACCCAGTTTAGTGACATTGACAATTGTTGTCTGTCAGTTAGATATGACGTTAACCACTGAAGTGGCAGTTCTCTAATTCCGACAGCCTCTAATTTTTGTAATAATATTAGGTCTTTACCTATGAAATTGCCGTTTTTCATGAAATAAGTTAACGTCCTTATTTCTCTATATTTTTTATTTTTATTAATCAAAGTAATTACCCATGCAATCAATGCATTTCTGCCAACGTAATGGTAGCCTATTGATGCTTTTTTTAAAGGCAACAAATTCTTCAAAGGCATTTTGAACTGCCTCTCGGTTATTGAATTTTTTCCCCGCCAAGAAATTATCCAAACTCTGGAAAAAGTAGAAGTGTGTAGGGGCAAGGTCTGGTGAGTACGGTGGATGACGGAAAACTTCCAACCCCAGCTGTTGTAACTTGGAGACCGTCTGCTATGCAGTATGAGGTCGCGCGTTGTCGTGCCGGAGCAGCGGAGCCGAACGATTGACCTAAGCTGGTTGGGGAGATGTGCGAGCTTCTCTATCATTATGTTCAGTTCTTCACAGTACACATCTGCAGTAATGCTCATCCCGTTTGGTAAGAAGCTGTGATGAACGACACCGGCGCTAGACCACCAAACAGTGACCATCACTTTTTTAGGAGTCAGTTTTCGTTTGGGGCATTGTTTAGGTGCTGAACTAGGATCTAACCAACTTGCTGAGCGCTTGCGAGTGTCGAACAGAATCCATTTTTCGTCGCAAGTAACAAAGCGATTCAATATGCCTTCGTTTGTGTCCCTGTTGAGCAGTGCAAGCCTCAATTCGACGCGTGCTTCGCGCTAGAGATCATTCAATTCGTGGGGCACCCATTTGTCAAGCTTTTTTACCTTTTTAATTCGACGCTAATGGATCAATATTGTTTTGATGCTAACATCGAAAGCTGTTGCTAATTCAGCTGTAGATTAAGAATCATCAGTTTCCACAATCGCCTTTAATTCGTCATTGTCGACTAAAGTTTTCGGTTGACCACGGGGTTCATTTCTTAGGTCGAAATTTCCAGAACGGAAGCGGGCAAACCAATAACGGGTGATGCGATCGTTAGCAAACACATCGAGCGAACACTCGTTCGCTCCGTATACGTCGTTAATTTTGCGTGCCGCTTCTGCCGCTTTGCTGCCACGACGGTACTCATACTCCATAATCACTTGAATTTTTAACGTATACATGATGACGAAAATCGTACAAATGCGATGAAAACAGAACGCTAACCATTAAACAAATGACTAATTTTCAAAAAAGAATTCCATATTTTAAAAATAAAAACAATTTGAACTTAGAATTCTTAGCGAAAAAGAAAAACTTGGACTTGAAATGGTCAGATCGGCAGAACGGCAATTTCATAGGTAAAAACCTATTATGTCATGTGAAACTAGATCAAATGGTTTTGATAGATCAAAAAATAGCCCTGTCGTCCGCTGATTGTTGTTGATATTGGTCAGTATTGCTTTAAAAGTAGTATTGCAAATAATTATTGTTAAAAGCTCGCTGGCTTGCAACTATGATTAAAAAATAATATGATAACTTCCTGTAATTTGTAAAACAGGCTGGTTGAAAGTGAAAGCACCAGGAGAGCCCCGTTTTTAAATCCTTTTTACAATTTTTAGGTCAGTAATCAAAAGATAGGTTGGGAGAAATAGCTCTTCTACATGCGCATCAGACAACGAAGAGTTACAGCTCTTCAGTCATTCTGTTTTTTTTTAAATATTCTACTTTTAATTAGTAGAAATCGAGATTGAATTTACTGTTTTACAGTATTCAATCTCGATTTCTACTAATTTAACTTTTCAACCATGCTCTGCTGACATCTTAGTTACAGTTCTGGGTTATTGTTGCATGTTGTCGGATAGTTCTATCATAGATGCATCAGGAAACGAGGCGTTCCTTTTCCTAAGTCCTATTCAAATTCTTTCTTGATCCTACTAACTTAAACACTCAATGAAATCTCGATTTCTCCCAACCTATCTTTTTCACAAGGCTCTGCTGATTCTTTTGTGAGACTTCTGCTTTCATTTAGTTTTTTTTTTCTGTTACTGGAATCTTAGTTACTAATCATAGCCAGAAACATCTATGCAAATCCACGAATTACATCATTCACGGCTATTTTATCAAAATGATTGTCTTTTTCTAGACAAAGGCCAAATTTAAAAAAAATATATATTATTTTTATTTATGTCAGCAGAACTCTTCCGGAAAAGTATAAGGAACCATAGACCTCACCATTGCGCACCTAAATCAGTTTTAAAATTTTAATTTTGGAAAAAATGATCTGCTAACGGAAGTTAGCAGAGCATATTTTCATTCGACTTTTTTCAGGCAAAAAAGTTTTAAGTATAAGGAACTCTAGAACTCGCCCGCATGCTAATAGAACTCACATTTTTTTCATGCTCTGCTGGGAAATGGTCTGCTAAGTTCACGCACATAATATCAGGTTAATTGTTGATGTTGATCAAAATATTCTCTTTCATATTTTTTTATTTTGCGGGCTAATTCCGCGCAAACCCCTTAAAAAGTTATAACGAAATTAAAAATCAATATAGTCTTTTTTTAAACATTTATTTCAACACTTCAATTATGATAACTTTAAAAGTAAAATAAAATTAAAATGATTTACAGTAGTTAACAGTAGCACTCAGTAACTTGGCAGATACCTACCTATAATTTACAGACCGTTATGCTTAAAATTAAGACTTCTATCTTTACCAATAATGAAGCAAAGACCTCATAGCTTTGCATAGTAGACCCTCCCATATGGAAGTAGCTGTCACATGTAACTACACGCTTACTAATCTGTTTAGATGCCCCAGTTTGGCAATAAAAAAGCTACCATTGGCAAGCAAAACGATTCGTTTGGTTTATAACTTTATAGCAACCGAGCATTAGTAGGCACTAAGAAAAAGGTATTTCACAAACACACATTTTATTACGCTTATAAAACAAGCAGAATTATTCCACACTTTATTTTTGAAACTAAGTAGCTTATTAACTAGTAGTCACGAGCACTAATATGTATAATATTATCAACTTTATAGAGTTATTTCTCCTACTGTGTTGATTGTAACAGTATGTTGTTAGGAATATAGTATTTTGGAGCCCACGGTCCCACACTATAGGGCTTATTTCAAGTTGCAATCGTTATTCCATGAGAAAATCATTTTGAGTTTTGCTAAGTGTATGCATATTTTGGCTCGTGACTGTACAAGTATTTAAAATGATTAAAAACCGAAGCACTCATTGTAGCAGCACTCACTTCACAAATATTCATACATTATATTCCTCATTCCTCTGCATCACATAATTATGGTACAGTCGGCCACAGATCAAGTTAGACACCCTATATATTCATAACTACGCTACCAGCAATACAGAGAATTGTAGGAAAGGGACTGAATATCGTGCGCAAAACGCGGCGCGGCAGTTTGCGCCTACGCACACAGATGCACTTTTTTGCCAAAGATTTTTGCTAGTTTCGCTCGTGTTCAATGTTTTATGATTTATCTATGCCAGTCAGTTCCCAAATCGGCCGGGGATATTGTTCTCACAGACAGTGTTTTTTTTTATATTCTGTGTTTTTTATAAACTTAGTTACTTTAAGATTGCTTAGCTAAACAATGGGTAATCAGTGATTAGCGAGATTTTTATAAATAAGACTGTAAGCCCACGTACGCACGCACGTAATAAAATCGCAGCGTATTTTTTTCGTGCACTTGATTTTCAACGCTCTGCTCAGCAAAGAGAGTTGAAAATCCAACAGTGTATTTTTTCAACGTGCTGGGACGAGAGTGCATCCCAGCGCGTTAGATTTTCAACTGTACACGAAAAAAAAAGTCCGTGAGAGCGTCGGCTTAGTGTTTTACTGTGCTAGTGCGTGGTGCACCAATATTAATGACGCGATGACGCCACAATGAACGCCAGAACAGCGGCAGCTGATAGTGGTGTTGCGAGAGGGCGTTTTTTTTTTTTTTTATTTAAAGGGCTTTGTCGCTTAGCGACCACATCGCCCAGTGCAGAAAAACACAAATTTCTTGATGACGTTCTACCTTATCACTAACTTGTACAATTGTTTAGCCTCATTGGAGAAGCAAGGATGGTATTACAGGAGCCAATACGGACGGCACGGTTGGCGCAGTGGTTAAGCGATTGACTGCTGCGCTGCGCGTCGCTGGTTCGGTCCCCGCACGGAACAAATATTTGTATGACCTACAAGTAGTTGTTCCGGGTTTGTGAAACGCACCCACGATACAGGAGAAATTCCTAGTGTGGGGCGAAGTTTTTTTTTTAATGGAAAACATCATCAACCCCTCCACAAACATCACAATTTGGAGACAAAGCGCTCCTCATTAAGTAATAAAACTTGAGAGGGTGGTTATACTATCAAAAAAATTGAAAGGAGAACGGGAATAACTGTGAGGGATATACTTTAAATATAATTATGTATTTGATAGATAACATTTAGTAATGGCCTGAGGCTCACGGCTGGACACCACTGGAGAAGGGTAGCGCGAGACAGAACGCAATGGAAAATGCTAGAGGAGGTCTATGCAAGAGAAAAACCTGTGAGCGTTCTGTTCTAGGTTCGGGTTCTCACACTATTATGCACTGGATTGGAGGGCACTATTACTTGGTTCACTGAATAAAAACTCTTGATTACTTGTCGAATATTATTTACTGTTCACTTATGAGATCTGGATACAAACTGAATAAAAACTAATACAAACGCCTATACTTATACTAAATTACATAGGCGCAAGTAGCGGCGGTACTGATTAATACTTAAAATAAGTTAACAAATGAAATAAGTAAAAATAAATTGGCGATCTCACGCGATCCTAGGCCCACCAATCAGAGCGAGGCAGAGGCGTGTCAATGTCGGACAAGTTCGTACAAGTTTTGACAAGCTCGGTCAGGCTCAAACTCGCATCTCGACTTGACCTAGAATTGCGTATGATCATAACAGAGTTCTTATAACTAAATAATTATGTTTATAACATTGTTCTTGTTTGATTTACTGGTCATATAATCATACCGCTATACTATTAGCGGGCGTCCTGCACATTTCTCCCGCCGTGCGTCGTCCGTTCTGACGTCGCAGTTGTAGAAGCCGGTGCAGGTTCGCCGTGGTCGATCGATAGTACCACTATCTTTTTCACTGGACGTCTCAGGATACCTCCTTTCGTGGTCACGTCCACTGTGCGGACTACTCCATCTGGGCCAGGGAATGTAGCGCTGATGCGTCCTCTGATCCACATGTTTCTTGGGAGGTTACCATCTACGATGAACACTAGATCGCCTATATTGGGGATCACGCCTTTAGTGTGTGGTTCTCTACGATTCCGTAGTTCTGGGAGATATTCTTTAAGCCATCGGGCCCAGAATATATCGGCAAGCCTCTGGGCTGTACGCCAACTGGCTCGTAGACGTAAGTCGCTGTCGTCGAATTCTCCTGGTGCCGCGATGCGACCTGGACCGCCCAAAATGAAATGATTGGGTGTCAATGCTTCAGGATCCTCGTGGTTCACGGACACGTGCGTCAGTGGCCGGCTGTTGACAGTGTGTTCGGCCTCGATGAGTAGTGTGTTAAGCACTTCTTCGCTCGGGAATCGCTCGTTCAATGTGGTGGCTAGCGCTGTCTTCACAGACCATACCATGCGCTCCCAGGCGCCTCCCATGAACGGTGCTCCGGGTGGGATAAAACGCCAGTCGATCATCTTCTTCGAAGCTTCTTCGGCCGTAGCCGCGAAGACGGCTGTTCGTAGCTCCTTTTCAGCACCGTGAAAGTTCGTGCCGTTATCGGACCATAGCTGTTTTGGACATCCTCGGCGTGCTATCATGCGTCGTAGTGCCATGATTGCCGAATCTGTGTTGAGCGATGCCACAAGTTCAAGGTGGATGGCTCGCGTCGTCAGGCACGTGAATAGAGCGACGTACCTCTTTTGATGACTACGTCCCACTGTAATGGTCAGGGGTCCGAAGTAGTCCAACCCGGCGTAGGTAAATGGTCTCTGGTGGTGTGCTAGGCGACAGGAAGGGAGATTCCCCGTCATCGGCTGAGGTGGAGAGGCTGCCTTTATACGACATCGCAGGCATTTGCTTATGATGTTCTTGATTGTTGGTCGTAGACGGAGCACCCAATGTTGCTGGCGACACTCATTGACTATGGTCTCGGTGCCCGCGTGATGTAATTTGCGGTGGACGTGTTCGATCCACAATCGTGTCACAATATGATCTCCATCTAGTATCATTGGTTTCTTTAGGCGTTCGGTGATGTCTGTCATAGCGGTTATTCTGCTCTTCAGGCGAATCTCTCCCTCTGTGTATTCTATGCACAGTGCGTGCAGACGACTGTTTCGCGATATGGGCTTCTTGTTGGTCAGAGCTTCTATCTCTTCCTGGAAGGATTGTTCTTGTGAAGCTCGCAGGATCAGACTTTCGGCGTGGTGTAGGTGCTCACCGGTGAGAGGCAGGTGATTGTTTGTGACCTCTCGCCTCTCTCTTGGTTTGACTGACACTGACTGCTTACTTTTTCTCCAATCAGGGTCGTTGCTGCTGTTCTTCTTAGTTCTTTTGTAGTTAATATTCTGCCCTGATTGGCGGCAGAGATGCAGAAACTGTAGAACTCGTGCTGTGGCTCGTAGGTATCTTTCCCAACGTGAGAATCTGTTGGCGTCTGGTATAGCTTCGCTGATCTGTACGCTCTTGTCTCTGATACTACAGGTTCTCTCTTCTCCTGTGATTATGAGAGGGTTCTTCTCGTCAGCTGGCCATGTTTCCGGAGGTCCACGTAGGAATTCTGGACCGTTGAACCAGCGATGATTTTGATCATAGTGTTCTGGCACGTCTCTTGTAGCGTCGTCTGCTGGGTTTAATTTAGTCGGGACCCAGCGCCATTCGTTGGTGGAGCTGTGTTCTTCAATTGCTGCAATGCGGTGGGCGACGTATGGTTTATAAGATCTGGACCCCGTTCTGATCCATGACAGCGTAGTTCTGCTGTCAGTCCAGAACGTGGTCGATTCTGGTGTTCGTTCATGTTCTTCCTTAACGGCTGTCGCCATGCGTGCGCCAAGTACTGCTGCTTGCAGCTCTAATCGTGGGATTGACATTAGTTTCAATGGTGTCACCTTGGCTTTGGCTGTAATCAAGCAGACGTAGACTCTTCCGTCCCTCGTGACTGTTCGCCAGTATAATGTTGTTGCGTATGCAGATTCGCTTGCGTCGGTAAATATATGTATCTGTAGTGATTCCGTAGCGCTGAAGCCTGGATAGGTTCGTGGAATGGAGATATGTTCTAGTGCTCTGAGATGATTCAGCCATTTCTTCCAGCTTGCGGCTAGGTCACTATCTAGGGCTTCGTCCCATGCTGTTCCACGACGCCAAACTTCCTGTAGTATCTGCTTGGCTCTGATGGTCACCGGCGATACAAGTCCCAATGGGTCAAATAGGGACATAACTATACGAAGAGCTTCTCTTTTCGTAGGCGTGTCGTTCTTTAGGATGTTCTGAGGTATGCGTATCAGATTCAGGTTGAAGGTAAGCGAGTCTTCTGTTGGCCTCCATATCAGACCGAGGACTCGCTCTGTCTGGATGTTGTCTTCCAGATTGATTGTGTCTTCGGTCTTGGTTACTTCCCCTAGTGCTTCAAGAAGGGCAATAGAGTTTGATGACCATTTCTTGAGTTCAAAGTGCGCTTCTCTGTGAATGTTACGCACTGCTTGTGAGACTCTTACTGCTTCTTCTAACGTGTCGAAGCTGTTCAAATAGTCATCCATGTAATGCTTTCTTTTGATAGCTTCGACTGCCTCTGGATATTCATGTTGAAATCTTTCGGCATTCGTGTTCTTCACATATATGGCTATAGCTGGTGAGCAGGAAGCTCCGAAGATTAGAGACTTCATGCGGTATTGTTCAGGTGGCGGTTGTCTCTTCGGTCTCCTCGCCATAAGTAACGGAGAGTGTCCCGGTCTTCGGGTCGAAGTTCTATTTGTAAGAACATTTCAGTGATGTCGGCGGTCACGGCGATTGAATGTTGCCGGAAGCGCATGATCACTCCTGGTAATCATTGTAGAAGGTCTGGACCAGTGAGTATTTGATCATTTAGAGAGACCCCTCGGGTCTTGGCTGCAGCGTCACAGACAATCCTTAATTTGTCCGGTTTCATCGGGTTGTAAACTGCGAAGTGAGGTAAGTACCAGGTTCTATGTTTCGAAGTGGTAGTTGGAGCTGGTTCGGCGTATCCCTTTGATACTAGTGCTTCCATTTGTTCAGAGTACCTCTTCTTTAGTTCTGGATCTTTATCAATTTTCTTTTCCACACTGATGAGCCTGTTCAAAGCGCTGTCGTAGTTGTCTGGCATCTTTATGTTTTCATCTCGCCATAATAGAGCGGTTTGATACCGTCCTTCTGCGGTTCTCTTCGTGTGCTGCTGCAGGATACGAAGTGCCTTCTCATCAGGATCATTGATGGGTTTCTTTGGATTGATTTGCATATTGTCCATTGTGATGTGTTCTTTCACCAGTTCATGAAGGTCGTCGTCTGTGTTAGCATGTCTGATGAAGTTCACTCTGTGGCCAAGTGCTCGTGTGTGGCTGCCATGTAGGACCCAACCGAGTGGCGTTAGTGATGCCACTGGTTGGTTCTTCTTTCCTGTTTTGGTTTCTATAGTAATGAGGAGATCCCAGTTGTCTTGGCCGATCAGGAGTCTGGGTCTTGCATCTTCAGTTACTATGTCTATGTCTCGAAGATGTTCACAGTACCTGATTGCTTCACCAGGTATCCTCTGTGCAGCCAACTCTAGCTGCTTGACTGTTCTTGCTTGTAGCTTGCGTTCAGGTGTGTGAAGTCCTTTGATGGAGAAATTCACTCGTCGAGATGTCATATCGATCGTAGGTTCGCCGTCGAAAGCTGTTATACGTAGTCACAAGATCCTTCTGCTCCGATTTGATTGGCTAGGCTCTCGTCGATAATGGTTACCGTAGAGCCGTCATCTAGGAGTGCGTAGGTATCTACAGCTCCCGCCGGTCCAGAAAGTTGCACAGGTATTATTTTGACAAACGATACCTTAGGTGTCCATGCTGAATGTATCTTCTCTTGTTCTTCTTTGGGGCATTCAGGTTCTACTTTCTTCTTGTTCACTGCACTATTGGCGTGTAACATCTTATGATGGAAATGTACACAGTCGTTTATTTCGCACTTCTTTGGTTTACAGCTGTGTTGCTTTGTTCTGTATTTGAGGCAACGAAAACACAAGCGATGCTTCTTGGCTATATCCCATCTAGCATCAGTAGTTGCTTTCTTGAATTGTTCACATTCCATGATGCTGTGCCCCTGACGTTCACATAAACTACACTTTGGTTTGTTCGTTTCTTGTGTAGTATGTACTCGTTGCTGGCGTCGCTGCGTGTTCTGAGAGGTTTGTGGTGTTGCAGCGATGTTTTCAGGCAGTGCATACGGGCTGCATATTTCAGCTTCAATCTTAATGAATCGGGTGAACTTGATAAGATCAGGTTCTGTTCTGGGCTGCATTGCTGAGAATTGGTACCACTGCCTCTTCAAGGTTGGCGTGAGCTTCTCAACAATAGCTTTCGTTACTTCTGGATTGAAGAGATAATGTCCACAGTTGAGTGCTTGCAGAGTCCCAACTATGCTTTCAACTTTGGTGGCGAATGTACAAACTTCACGCGGAGATTCAGTGAGACGTGGCAGAGTTCGTAGACGCTCTATTTCGGCCATTGCGATTGAGTCTGAGCGTCCGAAGCGTAGTTCGAGTGATTTCATAACTTCACTAGGGTCGGCGTTCACTATTAATAGACCCTGTACAGCTTCCTTGGCTAGACCTCGAAGGCTTCTTCTAAGTCTAGACATGTTCTCCAATGCTGATAGTCGGTGTGCCGTCTCACAGTAGGCGGCGCGGAACGTGAGCCAATCTTGATGTGCTCCGTTGAAGCAGGGTAGTTCGGTATGTCTTATTGGCTGCTGGTACTGCGTGGCTTGCACAGCGTGTGTGATCGCAGCAGCAAGTTCTTTCATGTCCGCTCTTGGTTCTTGAACAGCCAGTGTTGAAGGCTGTTGCACGACGTGCGCTGATGGCATAGACTGCGGTACCCGGGTCTCGGTGGCATACCTCGGATTGTAGCTGTGATATGGTGCCGTAGTGTAGATCGGTTGCCATGATGTGTTCGTTGTCGCGTATGTCGAGTTCTGTGGCCAGGGTGCGACGGGTTCAGTCGGCACTGGCATTGGTTGCGGCTGAGCAGGCACGTATTTCGGTTGCCATTGCGTGGATGTGATCACTGGCTGCTGGTTCGGGTATGACTGTGAGGGCACGGAGTTCTGTTGTCAGGCGGCGATTACTGGCGGCGGGTTCAGGTGCTGTTGTTCCGTCGCAGGGTTCGGCTGCCAGGAGGTGGTGGTGCTCACTGGCGGCATGTTCAGGTGCGGCTGTTCTGTCGCAGGGTTCGGCTGCCAGGAGGCGGTGGTGCTCACTGGCGGCATGTTCAGGTGCGGCTGTTCTGTCGCAAAGTTCGGCTGCCAGGAGGCGGCGGTGCTCACTGGCGGCATGTTCTTAGGTTCAGTGTTCAGGTTTTCAGGCTGTGGGTGCATGGTGCTGACTCCCGCCGGTAAGGTCGCCGGGATGGTCCAGGACACGGCTGCGGTCACTGGAACTGTGTGTTCGGTCGGCGACTTTACTTCAGATTGATGTGGTCGGTCGGCGATAGCGAGTACTTGAGTTGATTGTAGCCAAGTAGTCACTCGTTGATCATTTCCAGTTTCAGAGGCGACTGAGCATGAGTCATCATCCGTAGATTCAGTTTCGACTTCGGCGAGGCGCACGGTTGCTAATTCGACTAACCTTTGTGCTAGCTCCGCTTTGGCCTTGGCTATGCGACGCGCTTTCGACACTTTTTCACTTTTTTGCGACGTAGGTTTGCTGCGGCGACCACTTTCTTTGTGTTCAGGTTCGGTTTCTTGTTGAGTGGCGACCACTTTGACTGTAGATTCGGTCGCAGTGGGTGCTTCTGACGTATCAGCTGTCGCTCTCGTAGCTTCCGTACTGACCGTCTCAGTTGTAGTTTCTGTAGCGGTCTCGGTAGCGGTTTCAGTAGCAGTTTCAGTCGCAGTTTCAGTCGTGGTCGACGGCTGTCTGCCTCTTTTACCCGTAGATCTCGTAACTGGCATTGTTCTTGATTCTAAATAATGTTCTTCAAGAAGTTCAGTAGAGTTTACTCACTAGTGTTTTCCTCAGATCCGGCTCGAAGGACCAGACAATGTGAGCGTTCTGTTCAAGGTTCGGGTTCTCACACTATTATGCACTGGATTGGAGGGCACTATTACTTGGTTCACTGAATAAAAACTCTTGATTACTTGTCGAATATTATTTACTGTTCACTTATGAGATCTGGATACAAACTGAATAAAAACTAATACAAACGCCTATACTTATACTAAATTACATAGGCGCAAGTAGCGGCGGTACTGATTAATACTTAAAATAAGTTAACAAATGAAATAAGTAAAAATAAATTGGCGATCTCACGCGATCCTAGGCCCACCAATCAGAGCGAGGCAGAGGCGTGTCAATGTCGGACAAGTTCGTACAAGTTTTGACAAGCTCGGTCAGGCTCAAACTCGCATCTCGACTTGACCTAGAATTGCGTATGATCATAACAGAGTTCTTATAACTAAATAATTATGTTTATAACATTGTTCTTGTTTGATTTACTGGTCATATAATCATACCGCTATACTATTAGCGGGCGTCCTGCACAAAACCTCAACACTGTCATAATGTGAAATGTTAACTTCGATATTCAGAATAAAAGGCTTATTATTATAATTTAATAATTACCCAAGAGACTCGTTGCATCCAAGACAATGGCTACCATTTTGAACATCTTCTTTTACAAGACTGCACCGACCGGCGGCCACGCAACAATAAATAGGTAATTAGTTACTTGTTTCTCATTAGATAACTTTTGTAAGGTCACAGATAATATAATAATATACTAGTACAGATACCCAATCCCATACAAAGAAATTATACCTCCCTAAGTCTGGCTATTGAGCTGGCTATTTTTCTTCCTTCATTTTTTTAACAGATGGCAGCATCAGCGACTTACAAATTGCCAGAGACTGTAGTTTTATAACGCCATCTAGAAGTCGACTTAGATACTTATGGCATTCACACATCGCACGGTACGTTCAAGGACAAGTATAATAACAATACAACAAACATATCTCGAGTTGGCGGGATAGTTTCATTTTTGTGAGTGAGCTAGCAATTTTCACGCGGCAGTGAATGCCTCTTTATGTATTTTTTTGTATTTCAATGCTAAATCTAGATTTTCATCTCCTCGTTACCAAATCTACTATTGCTAATACCCTAAAACTGAAATCACGCGTTCTTCGTCCGAACATATTTTGACAGTAAGCCCACGTTCACACTGATGTAATAAAATTGCGGCGATTATTTTTCGTGCACTTGATTTTTAACGCTTTGCCGAGATGCCGAGAGTTGAAAATCCAAGTGTGTTTTTTCAACGCGCTGGGACGAGAGTGCGTCCCAGCGCGTTGGATTCTTAACGCTCGGTTTGACACCGAGAGTTGAAAATCCAGTGCGCGATAAAATCCCGCCGCGTTTAATTGCGTCCGTGCGAACGACGACTTAATGTTTTTAAAAATATCAAATAGAACCGGCCAAGTACGTGTTGGACCACGCATAATGAAGGGTTCCGTAGTTGGTAAGTTGGTATCCCAAGAACAAACTTAACTTCGTAGTTGAAAAACATGTTCTCCCATATAGAATGTATGGAAGAACATGTTTTTGCAACCGCAAATTTAAGTTGGTTGATTATTACTCGTTAACTTATAGAGCCTACTTAGCTGTGATAGAGAGTTTTCCTTTTAATTTCGTTATAAATACTTCTGTTATCTTTTATCACATAAACCAACCATTTAGCTGGCAGGGTGGGGGGACACTTGACTGTAATAAAAATTAGCTTTTTAAAGCTTAATGGTGCCGATTCTCTTGTACACCGAACTAAACTAACTAAACTATCACAAAAAATCCTTGCTTTTGGCTATGAGAATCTTGAACTATTCTGCAAAAAATCTCTAAATTTAAAAATAATTTTCACACAACCAAAATCGAATTTGACAATCGCGATTCCACGTCTAACCTAACCCGTGAATTTTTTTAGAGCCGTATGCGCGCAGGCAGGGCAGCCTCGACGTGTTTTTTTTTTCACGTTTTGTATGGAAAATATGAAAAATTATTACCAAAATGTTGAGTTTAATGCTTTCATAGAGGGGGTCGAAATGTTCATTATTTTTTCGATAGGACACACCATTTTCGAGATATTAGTAAAAGAACAAAAAAAAAATATTTTTGGCATCTGAAGAATTCACACCAACATTTACAATGTTGCTGACAACTTATTTTATTCTACACCTTTTTTAATCGCGATTAAAAATAGTCAAATTTATAGTTAGACAATCAAAATTTTAGGTGAAAAACGTCAAATTCAGAATAGCAAAATTGCCATTTTCACTAAATTAATAACTCGGTGCCATCTTAGTACTGTCAAACTAAAATATAGTTTTGTGTCACTTTAGTATAGATACGGAACCCTTCGTCCGCGAGTCCGACTCGCACTTCGCCGGTTTTTTATAGAAAGTTTTAGAAAAGGTATTGGTAAAATAAAAAAATATATAATTAAGAAGTTAGGTATTTGCCAAAAACAAGTTAATAGATTTCTTTCAATTCCTTTATTTCTTTGTAAAGTAGATACTAAATTATAAAAATATGTTGTTTGATTTTCCTACTAAACGTTTATACAGTATGTGATGACAAATTGAGTAAAACGCCATCTATTGCAAAGAGCTCATGATTAACTTTATCATTCTATGGGTTCGAATTCAAGTAAAAGGTTTCACTTATCATTTTTGTTGGAAATACGTGAATTATGAGTTTAAATGGATAAATCAGCATTAAACAAGGAAGTTTTGATTTTTACTAATCTTACTTCAGCCAAATTCAGACGTTTATCAGTTTTTAGTGATTGTTAATTTCATAATTGTTGCCTATGCTGCCATCTATGAATTTTTTTCAAGACTAATTATAATTTGTTCGAGTTGAGACCCCATGGTAAGGTATTTATTTTGCATTTCGCGACAGCGCGCCGTTCGTCGACCGGTTTGCACCCAACACCGCGCCAGATAACGATAATAATAAATTATAAATGTTCGCACAAAATATAGGTATCTGAATAGAATAGGACTTAAACAGCTAATGTTTTTATTAGTAATTAAGTTTTATTTGCCAATAAGAAGTAAATGTTGTATGTAATTTGTTAAGTATGTGTGTTGTCATAATTTTATTAAAATAAAGAGCTGATTTTTATAACGTTGTTTTATATTTAACCTAACTATGAAAAACAGAGCAAGTAGGTAATCAATGTTGACCCATTTGGAAACAATCATACGGGTTCAAGTTACCCCTAATCGATTCAATAGTTTTCCTGTGAAAGAAAATCAAACAGTTACAAACTAGTCAAATGCTTACAGGCAAACAAACGTACATTTTAATAATCGTAAGGTTTTTTCCCTAGGGAATGAGATATTTTCCGGGCTTCTAACTATGTATGTGCAAAATCACGTCGAATTAGGTATTTATTGCTTTATTGTGTCGTTAAGAAGGGGCAAACAGTTTTAATAAATATTAAGTTATAAAATTTTTTGGCTAATAATGGGGAAATACGTGTTTCAGTGATTTCATAAAATCTAATAAAAATGGGGATGGAAGTTTGTATTAAAATCGGACATGATGTAGATTTTCGAATTACACGCGTGTGAACCGCGGGGAAAAGTAGGAAATATATAATAATAGATAATAACTAACGGATGAATTGGTGCACATTCACAGACGCAGCGCTAATCGAAAAAATACCCCATATTATTATAACTGAACGCAATGAGCACAACTTGTTTACAAAATAATATACATGATACGTATCTATAGTTATAGCACCGCATGTTGCCACGCGCTACCGCAAACGACGTGCGTGAATGGGATGAAATAATAAAAACATATCGCACAATTCACAGCGTTCAACTTCGAATAGTCCAAAGTCTAAACAGTCTAGGTTGATGTGTAGCCGTGTGTACAGGTAATATGCATAAAAGGATAGTTTACCGACGCCAACATTAGTGTTGGCGTTGGTTTGGCATTGGCACTGTTGTCGGTCTGACCCGCCGGATGTTTCATATAAAAAAAATAGAAAGTGTTCTGCGCGTCTCATTCATTGCAAAGTTGGAGTATGCTGGGTGGTGCACTTGTCTGCTACGCTTGTATTTGTCGCCCGGGGCACGTGTCCCGGTTTGCCCCCCCTAGATCCGGGGCTGGTGACACGTCCGTGCCTCGGAAAGCACGTTAATAGCGTTTATACAATAACCTCCTCCTTTTTGGAAGTCGGTTAAAAAGTGGGCAATGTCGCAAATATCTGTCAAATATTTTACTTTAGTGCCATATTTATTATTTCAAAGCCATACTGCCAAATTAATCAAAAACAGGTAAATATTTGACAGCTATTTGCGGCGTTGCCAACTTTTTGGATGAGCGCACTTAACCCGTTGGTCTCAGCTGTCATTTGTACATCTTTGAAAGTCGTTACGGGTAGTCAGAAGCCCGAGTCTGACACCCAGTTTTACCAAGGGGTATCGTGTTAGCCAGTAACTGGATTGTAGAGATCAGATAGGCAGTCGCTCCATGTAAAATACTGGTATTCAGCTGCATCCGGTTAGACTGGAAGCCGACCCCAACATAGTTGGAAAAGGGCTAGGCAGATGAAGGGCGGGAGAATGATAATGATGTAAAGACGATATACCTAGAATAACATTACTATACCACAACAAGTACCATGTGCTTCTATTCAGGGAAACAATAAAACACCTAAAAATTAAGAGTTGTGCATATATTTTTATCAAATTATCACGAAATATCACAATAATCACATATTGGAGTCTTCTCTTAAACACCTTTAAGAGATTAGACAACAATTTAAAAAAAAAAATAGGACTCTTCATTAAATTCTCGTACGTAATCTTACAAATTATAATTAAAAATAATCAACAAGTAAATATAATGAACTTTTTAACAATTAAAAAGAATATGTATCTTCTTATTATAAACCGTAGCATAACTACTTTGTGTCAATGTTTGAAACTTCAAAATTAAGTGCTTCGCACAGCAAAAAGACAGTCGGACATTAGTGAAATCTTATCTAATGTCAGGGGACCAGGGTTTACACATCGGGTTGGCATGAGTCGGCACAGACAAGCGGCAAAATACACATTCGATTTAGCCGCCCGACCTATCAGGCCGACCAGAACAAGTGTCGCACCCCTCATGTAAAATAATACTTAAAAATGAACAAAGTATATAAAACTGTAAAATTGCCAGCTAAAAGCTTGATAGACATTTTGATCAAATTGAGATAAAACAAAAACATACAAATTAACACTGTGCACTTAATTAATAAAATATTATGCGAAAAGAACCTGTGCCACACATTACTTCGTAGTTCCAATTTAGAACGCTAGAGGGCTATGGCATGCAAGTAGAAAATGATAGCACAAGCAAACTTTAAAAAACTTCAAATCAGAGAATGCGAATGATGTGTGATGATTTGATGAATGATATTGTAATGATTAATGAACACTGTAACTATTTTATTTGCATTTTTTTTAAAGTGTACTATTGAAATATAAACATTTGTTTTGATTTCGGAATCCTAACTTATTTTTTGTACCATGATTATGTAGAAAAATATAATTTCAATAGAAATAAAAAAATACTGGAAACCTTTAATTTAGTACAAAAAAATCACATTTTGACTAATAAAACTGAGTATTTTTAAATAGACACAGAAATTACTATTGTTTCTACTGTTTTGAAAGAATAAAAACAATTGATGGTAACAACATTGAGTTTCAAATTACAATAAATTTGTTTCAATTAACATTAATTGAATGTTGTTAAAATCAATTGTTCTTTTACTACTACATAGAATTCTATTCGTTTTCATCAACCATTGACCAGTTTTTTATTTTATTTCTTGTCAGTGGTTTGGAATTCACCCATACATTTAAGACAGCCTGTAACAAATTCACAGTAAATAGGTCTCATACATAATTTTAATTTAAATAAATTCAGGAACTGTTATTCTTTTATTTTCCTTTGTGTTGTAATTCTCCTCTGTTCAAATTTAATAAAAAAAAAAAATACTAAAAGAAATAGGTACAAACAAGTAATTAAATGATAATAGTTAAATGATTAAAACACAGTTATTATGAGTCCCACATTGGTTAAAATAAACTTTAAAGGTACCTAATTATTGTTCTTTGTTTGGCATGTTAGTAAAACACAATCAATACCAATTATTTAGTCTTTAAGTCAAGTCTATATTAATTTTTCCAATATTTAAAGTTTAAAGAAAACTATTGCTTGCTACCGTAGAAACCAAAAGACTGAAAATTGTCTTTTTGAGAATGATGCTGCATGTTGGCTGGTGTGGCAGGATATTCGTTTAAGTAAGGAATCATGGTAGACGACCTAGGTTGATTTGGAAGCACACCCATGTTGTGTCTTACCGGCACATACGTGCTACAAGCCGTAGACTTTTTATCACCAGTCTTAGTATTCTTTGGAGTGCTAGCTCGACGTGAACTTGAGCCCATATGATTTGATGCTGTATTGGCATTTTTTCTAAGCTCAGCCACGGTTTTTGGTCTGTCAGTTGGTGACTGAGTACGCTTTGAGACATGTTTAGAGTTACTTTTTGATTCCGATTTGTGTTTTTTTGTGGGGGATTTTTTTATAGGTTCTTGAGTATTTGTGTATGGCTCGTTAAATGCTTCTTTGATGGAGCTAGAAAGAGAGACTTCAGAATCATTTGATTTGTTTGCTGGTGTCTGGGTGAACAATGATTGAGAGAAACTTGTTTGAGGTGTTTGGGATGCTTCTACAACTGATGCGGAGCTTTCATGAGTGATTGGTATTATCACGGTTTCATCTGAAGAAATGTCAACTGGGGACTTCCTCAAGGAGCTGTGCTTTCTTTTCTTCTTATTAGACATGCTTTCTATAGTTTGGACTGACACAGTAATTGTGGTTGGAGGTGTCACTTGAGGTGGACTTGGGGTATCCGCTTGCGATTTACCTGAAAAACAAATAGTTTATGTTTCAACAGTCATCTCAGTGGTCACCCCCTTTCTATCCATATCATCTTGCACACAGTCCATCTAACATTTCTTTGGTCTTCCCCTACTCTTATAGCCATCAACATTCATACTCAAAACTTTATTCACAACATTTTCTACATTCCTGCACATAATTATTATGCCTAAGGTCTATCCACACCTATCAGGTCCATGCCCAGGCATGTGACATGGCCAGGCCATGGCACACACTGAAGCTCCATTTGTGAGTCAGTCCAAGTCCTGGCCCGGCCCTGATGTGTGTGGATAGACCTTTTGGGGGCAAACCCTTGCACAAATATGACTTAATTCAGACTCTAGTCCGCCCCTAAGACGACCCACTGACCTCTAGCTAGAATGTTATGTTGACATACCTACACTAAGATGACCCTCTGACCACAGAAACACTTTTAGTGGCATTTCTTGGGGAAAACCAAAAACATAAATAGGTGTGATGTTATAGTGAATGTGACACTGGTACCTCACGATAATATTAAGTGACAAAAGACGACCCACTGACCGACGATTGAAATGACAGACAGAGAACGGATAAGTTGTTAAAAATGTCGTAACGTATTTTTTTTTTTGGCAAATGGCGGGTGGACGAGAAAAATATTATAAAACGCGACGATGTAAAAACTTTCCAAATTAAAAGTAAAATCTAGCCAGACTTACCTTCGTTACTATCCAACTTCCTTCTTTTAAAGTTCCTCAGTCTTTCAATGTCCATATAAAGATCGTTTTCCGCTAACATGACTTTCATGTTAGCTAGTAGTACTTGCGTATTGGCCATTGCTGAAACAGCTTTAACCTTCTCCCTTTTCATTTTCACAGTCATCAGAGAGCATTCAAACTCAGTTTTGTGCACAAAATCGTTTAAAGTATTTACCTCCTGCGACAAATATTCTATAGTGTCGTCGATCTGAATAAGGCGCCGTTTACTAGAACTACTACTATTAGAATTTGAGATATCCGACATCGTTAACCACAATGCAATTCAGGTAGGTAATTTATTTAAAACGAAAAAAACTACTTCTTACTTTATTTTGGCCGCCAACTTGAATTCACACGGAAAAAAAGAACGAACGGCCAGAGCCATAGACTAAACATAAAGGCAGGTACAAACCATAGAACAATCTATTTCCTAAACTCTATGGCTAAGAGTTTAATGCCCTTAAGGTGGAACCTTCGACCATGCCCGCGAAATTCAAATGTTCTTATGTTTTTTTCATTTTGTAGGTCAGTCTCAGATCTCATGTTAATGATTGATTGATTGGCGGTCATAAAAGATGGCCTCCCTCCATTTCTTCCACATCTCACGGTTACATAGATAACATATCAAATTATTTGCTGCTAAGAATGTCAATTTCGTGAATTTATGACATTATACACCATCACTGAGAATTGTATTTACGATTTTAATTATTAACATTCTCTAAATATATATTTATTATTTTTACGACCGCAAATCAATCAATCATTAACATGAGATCTGAGACTGACCTAAAAAATAAAAAAACCTAAGAAAATTTGAATTTCGCGGGCAGGGTCGGCGCTTTCGCCTTAATGTTTAATTTAGTATTACACTATCGTCCACGACTTTCGACCGCTGCCTTACTTTTAAAGATCACATTTCTACCCTTGCGAAGGAATCTTTCAGGCGCCTGGGCTTTGCTTTGCGAAATGCTCATGACTTTCGCAACCCAGATGTTATTAGGATGTTGTACGCCAGTCTGGTTCGAAGGAAATTCGAGTCCAGTACTATTGTTTGGCACCCCTATACCGCGACCCAAACACTGATGCTTGAAAAGTTACAGAAAACGTTATTAAGATGCCTCTTCCAGAGGTTATACCATTTCTTTCCCTATATGTACCCTACCAACTATCTTTTAGGGATGTCGGGTTTTAATTAATTGGAGGTGAGAAGAGGCCTCGATCAGCTCACGGTAGCCTATAAAACTTTACGGGGATGTATAGACTGCCCAGACCTCCATGGCCTTTTCTGTCGACTATTTGTGCCCGACAAATACATCGGACACCGCCCAAGCCGCCAATTTGTACTGCACAATTTGTTTGCGCAACCGTCTCATGCAAAACTGTCGCCAGAGCTGAATCTCCAGTGTGTCGTACTTTGAAGATGCTCACGCCCTTCTGACTGCCTTGAATGTGATGTGTTTGCGGATGAATGGGATAAAATTACGCGTATAATGTCTGGTGTTCTGTGAGAAAAAGTATACAAGGACGTGCACTGTTCTATGTTAGTTTTAATTAAATTATACACAACAAAATTGTCAATATTAATCTTTTAAGTTTCTATGTTAATGAATGAATTTGGTGTTGTACCTTTTTAATTAACTATAAATAAATAAATCGTTCAACAGTGCAACACTCCGACATGATTGCAGTCTGTCCCAACTCGACTGATCGATCATAACAGACTGTCCACACATATCAATATGCACGTTCCAACCTCATTCAGAGAACGCTGAAGCGATAGGTGCTTCTGCGCTATACCTTTTGAGTGCATTTAGAATGGGGATAAAAACTGCTCACTTCAGATGGCGCTGATCTCCAGCGTCGTATAATTTGACAGCTAGCCATACATTTTTTTGTAAACAAACGACTACTTTTACGCATAATTAATAATTGAGCCCAGTTGCGCTGCTGGTTTCTGCAATATTACGGGGACTCATGTATTTTCCAAGGATGTTATAAGATGAAAACTGTGGGAGAAAGTGGTTTATAGGTGATGCTCCCAAGAGAATTAAGTCTGTTTTCATTACATACAGGCACTTGTGATGTGATATTATGTAAATTATAGTAAATATAATAATAGTAAATTATCATATTAGATCAGTGCTAGAACTGCTATCTCTGAGTTTTTTCAGTCAGGAAGATCATGCCCGAGTTGATTTTCATCAGGTTATTTCTATCGTGCGCCTCCAGTCTTTTACAAAAACCGTACTTAAAGTCAACAAACACAAAATAACCTATAAAATATAAAACGTTCATAATGTATTAACTTTTCCTCTAAAGCTGCTTTTTTTGCCAGTGGTAGATACTTCCCCTGTCCTTAGCTTGTCTTTTAATAGTGCTACAGTCCAAGTATCATTAATATTTATCTAGTTTTCGTATAATTTGTGATCGACACAAAAGTAAACATAAACACAACAATGGCGGTTTAAAGACGTACAACTGTGTTGCCACCTATTATGAGCATTCAGGTTTTAACCTCATTAAATATTACCACACTGATGTGTGGAGGTTCGTGTGAGTTGGCCAACTCCTTTGATGTAGGTACGATTTACCGCCATCTGAGCGATCGCGTGTCAACACGATCAAACATTGCCAAACATGCACGAACTATCTCTCTAGAAGTGGAAGGTTGGACGAACAGTTGGACAGTTGGACGATAGTATGGTGCCGGCATAATAATATTATGGAGGTTCAAACTTCTGGCATCGCTTTCAGGAAACAGGAATCTGGGAATATATTATCTGTGCCTACTAAATGACGTAGTATTGACCAACGCCTCATTTATGAGGATGGGCTAAAGTAGCCCGCGAAATTCAAATTTTCTTATGTTTTTTTTTTACAATTAGCTGGTCAGTGTCAGGATAATTATATAATTATTGATCAAAATATGCTTCACGACCATAAAAAATATGTATTTACAGAATTATATTAAATAGAATCATTAATAAATTTCTTTAAGTTGATTTGTTCTCAAATGTCATGATTTCATGAAAACTTCATTCAATGGAACAAATTTATAAGTTAGTTACGCTTTCACGTTAAATTAAATTAATTTATTTACTTATGCAATAATGATCCATAATATGTTAGTTAGTAAGGTGTTACAATTATAAATTAGTACCTACTACATAACTCACAGAAAAATAATTACATACATTCATCGAATGTAATGAATCACTAGCCTAATGAATAACACCTGCATATAGAGATTCATTATCGTCGAGTTTTGTCCACTAACATCCTCAGAATGCTGTTAGGACTTGACCGCGTTCTCTCTAAAAGATTCTAAAAGCACTCTTATGGACCCGGCCGTTGGACCCAGTAGCACCATATCATCCGCGTAGCTGAGGTTATTGACGCAAAAGTTGTCAATCCAACATCCAATCCGTTTATTGCTGAGTCCAGCGATCAGCTCATTGACGTAAAGTTTGAAAAGCTTGGGCGAGAACAGCTTTCCCTGCCTCACCCCACAATCCAACCCATACGCAGCAGAGCAATTATTCCACTTAAACACGTATAATTTCAGCCGATACGCATGCTTCCCCGAGCTTTTTCCATGATATGTCATAGGAGACGAGGTCGAAAGCTTTAGAGAGGTCGAGGAAACACGCGTACACAGGTGTGCTTCTGTCAGTATAATATTGGACAGTCTGTTTAAGACTCAATATTGCGCTTTTAAAGAAAATTCCAGGCCTGAACCCGAACTGTGCGTCGTTTAATTTCAACCATTTGTTGAGAGTTTTATTATTATTATTATTTATTTATTTCAATCAACTTAGGATCATAGTTTACACTTGAAATCAACAACACAATTAAAATCAAATTAACAACACAAATTAAAATTATTTTAAATTTAAATCAGATCAACAATACAAGCAAAACAATATCTTCACATTAGTCAAGATATTATTATCATACATATAGATATTATTATCATACATATAGATATTATTATTATTTGTCTTTGATACATCTCGGGACCCTGGGGTCCCGGACCTTTGGAAGGCGTACGAGGGGCCGAAGCCAACTCGCAGAGGCCCGTTATACGTTTCGAATGAAATGAGGCACCAACCGACGATTATCCCTGTTCGCGCTATGCAAGTGCACCCAAGGACAACCCCGGTTAGTGCAAGACTATTGTAGGATATGGAAACAAAGATATTGGATTATGGGTTTGGGTGGCTAAGTGAACTGGTTATCTAGAGCTATGGAAAGACTATGGCCCCTGCCTGACCAATATTTTATATAAAATACACAGGTAAAATGGCAGGGGGTGACTAGCACACTCAATAATGGGCCCCCGAAAACGGTCGCTAGCACAAAGTGTCAAAGCGACAAGGGGGCAACATGTTCTGAGGTGCTTATGAGGAGTGGAGAGGTATTCCACGGCTATCAGGACAATCCCGGAAGTACGGTCAAGATCCCTACCAGCATCTTACTGGAATACTTCCTTCCTCCGAGCACGTCTGCTCTTGCGAATCTCCACTCAAGCCAGCCAATAAAGGCAAGAAAGAGGTGGGAGTTCTGTTCCTCGTCAGTGCTCACTCTAGCCGGCCAATTAAGGCAAGCCAGAGGTGAGGAACAAGATTTCTCCCGGGAGATAGGGTCCGTGGGGTCGCTACTGCCCAACAGCTCGCCACATGCTGCCCTGCGGGTTTTTGTATCTTTCTTGGTCTGGCTCCTTATCCCAGCCCTGTGCCGGCAAAGTAAACTCTACCGGCCTAGACCTAGAGTTCGGAGCGCGCAAGCCCCACCACGACGTCAACGTAGAGATACGGCGGTGGGGTTATTATTATTATTATTATCTAACAGACTGTCCAATACTTTAGCTAGTTCAGTGGCAAGTGATATGGGTCTGTAATTACTAACATCGGACACGTCACCAGTCCTATTTTTACTATTGGGACAACCAATGTTAGTTAAAGCAATGGCACGTAAAATTTAATCGTAGAGGCAACCGGATGGCGAATGGTAATCTGGGTCTTGAAGTGGTACCAAATGGACGGGGGCGGAGATATGCGGGATGGGGGCATAATTTTTTTTTAACTTGGCATTCATGATTTAAGTTCTAATAAGTGCATGGAATTTGTATCATAGATTTTTTCTATTTCTATGGTCTGTATCAATACCATCCGGTTGCCACCCCCCAACATCGTTAAAATTGAAACAATGTATACAATTCTTGAAACTCCTTATCGATGATTTATCACTGAAAATGAGGGTGAATTTTATTAAAACCAGATGGCATTGATACACACAAATTCCTTGCACTTATTAGAGCTTAAATTTTGAATGAATGCCTTGAAAATGTGTGTATTAACTTAGGAGAAACAAGAGCAATCACAAAGAATAAAACATATTTAACACTCTCGGACAGTGTACACCCGCATGTTTCAAGTGCTCGATGCTGAGACTGTCATGCCCTGGAGACTTGCCTCTGGCAATTTTCTGTATTGCAGATGATAGAACTGTGAGGGCTATTGTGACAGATCTCAGCAACGACCATTGATTTAGAAGGCCCAAGCAGCGAGGAAACGCGGTAGTGGTTCAGGAAAGTGTTCGCTATTTCTTCTGGTAGTACACCAGAAGAAATAGCGAAGCGCAGCCCGCCACTGTCGCCGGCAAAGCTGGTTTAAGATCAAACCGAGATGTCGACTTCCAAAACCGGCCAAAGTTTTGGACGATCTTTGTGATGTTATATGTCCATTTTTATTTGATGTTGATGATTTTGGCACCATTTAAGCTTGCCTTTAAAAACCCTTTGACTTTCCTGCATTTCTTCCCAAACTCTGCCGGAATTTGGTTTATTGCAAGTCAGCCATGACTTGCAATAAACCAAATTCTGGTACTTAAACCTCGCCGCCACATGGGCAGCGCGAACATGCAATAATAAGCCTTTTTCCTTGCGGCCGAACACCTTCATGTGTCTGTATGGCAGCCCTAAATTTAATACCTACAGTATCTTGGTACAGTATCTGCAAGCCACGTCTATGTTCCGCGTTATCGCAAAGGATGGTAGGCGGTAATGGTCCCAGCTCCGCCAGCCACTAAGTGTGAATTACTTTAAAGAGCAAATAACACTGAATCTTTTTTATTATTTATGACACCATCAAAATATATCTCAGAAAAACCGAGCTGAAATGAAATGAAATTTTATTTACAAGAATTGTAGTACATACAGATGGCCGGGTTTTTTAACAAGTTCTAAAACAACTCGCTAAAACTAGCATGCGAAATTACATAAATTAAATAAGAAGCTAATCAAATTGGAACATACATCATAGTTATTTTAATAAGAATAAAAATGTCAATCATTTGTCAAATTATAATAGTAAAATGTCAGTATAAATCTTTAAAATTTAGATACTCATTCACAGAATAGAAAGATTTTTCTATGAGCCATTTGAATAAGGCTGTTTTAAAACGATTGATTGGCAGTTCCCTATATGATTTTGGTAATTTATTATATATCCTTATAACCATTGGAAAGCAACTTCTGTGATATAAGTGGCTTTTCATTAGAGGAATAATTAGCCCATCAGGATATCTTGTATTAAACGTAACAGTGTCTCCAAGACGTTGAAATAATTCGGAGTGCATTTTAAGAAATTTACGACATTCAAATGGAACAGTTAATATTTTTTAAATCTTTGAAAAGAGGTTTATATGAAGTCAATGGTGGGACATCACAACACGTGTATCTAAAGTATTTTTTTCTGTCTGTAGCTTACCTCAGAGACTCTTAGTACTATAAAGCTGTAATTTGGCATAGGTATACATATTAATCATGCCGATTAAGTGGTAAAACAAAATCAAGAAAAAATTTTTTTTTAGTGTACCTCGCCAACCTGCAAAGTGGGGATTTTTTTTCTCGTATATCTCTTAGTATGGGTATCGTTGGAAAGGTCGTTTAAAAATATTGTGAGTGTGTGAAAACCATTTTTGCATTCAGGGATCAGTTTGCGAAATATTAAGCTTTAAAGTGGTAATGTTTCTTAGAGTCAAGTGTGACCAACCCTTTTTTTTTTTTTGGGTGGTAAATTGTCAAATAACTTCTCCTGCTCTGGGTGGAGCGACGTGTGTGACCCAAAACCAACCATTTAGCTGGCAGGGGGGGTGACACTGCCAGCTAAATGGGTTGGCAGGGGGGATGACACTGCCAGCTAAATGGTTGGTTTTGGGTATATGAAAAAAATCACGGCAGTTGTATATATAACGAAATTAAAAGGAAAACTATCACTGCTGAGTAGGCTCTACAAGTTATCGAGTGCCAGTATGGCTGAACGGATTTGGATAGAATTTGGTACATAGGTATCTACACCATGACCTAGATTAAGACGTAGTATACTTTTTATCCGGATATTCCCCCGAGATCGAGACTTATGCGGGTGAAACCGCGGGGCGCAGCTAGTTACTACATAAACAGGTCACGCTGCGAATTAGCGCTGCTTTGGTAAACAATTAGCTTTGTGCACTAATTACGTCCCGTATAATTTAATTATTAGATTTTAGGCGCAATTAAAAATAATGTGTTCGTTTCTTACAATCTTGAGGCATATATAAAGCGTTGATCTTTCGATATCTGGGTACATTTAGCTGGTCAACATGTTCTCTGCAATAAGTTTATTGGTCCTCGCCTGCGCAATCACTATCAATGCGCAAGGTCATGCGACGTGCAGTGAAACAAAGATCGGTGAGTTTTTATTGTTTTTTTTTTTTGTAGTACACACGTCTACACATCAGGCATTTCCAGATTATGCTGACCTCTCATTGTATAGGATTTCCGTATAATGTGAGGTCAGCTTATACTGGAAATGTATAGCTTCATGTGTAGCCATGTGTACAACAAAAACTTTGTTGAAAATTGTCAACTGCTGTGACTTTATGATCGAATTATCAACAGCCAATCAGATCACTTGCCGTGAGTTTATTTTTCACACGTCGTCGATCTTCGCTAAATTTGGGTTTGAGTCGAACATGGTTGGCCGTTAGCGGGAAAAATATATTTGACTCAAACCAAAAACCATAATACACAAAAATTTACGTGTTTGAATAAAGACGGGTCGGTTACAAGTGTATACGTGCAGTAGGGAGGATGTGGGGTATTTATAGAATTAAAATACGCCATCGTAAAAAAAAACGTAAGTATTTAAAATAATGTGGCCGTAATGCTGGGGCACAGATAATATACTAGTTGGGGCTACATTGTCGCGTTATTGCGAACGTTCGCGCATTCTCTGTTGCTCAGCGAGACGTCGAGCGGTGTGCAAGAGAAAGCGCACGAAGTTCGCGATAACGCGACGATGTAGCTCTAACATCAACGCTTGTGCAGACCACCGCGATATCGCGGGCGCTACAAGGATCGCGCTGCCTGTAGCGCCCGCGATATCGCGCCAGTTTGCACGAGACTTTACGAGATGCCAGGCAGATGTAAAACAACTGCCGTCATGCGAGCGTCACGCCTTTTTTCGCCACAGGTCCATCTCACCCTCAAGACGCCAATAGATGTTGCACATCAAAAGTTGGAACTTTGACCTTCAAGGTTTCCATAACCCGTACTAAAGTACGGTCCAGTAGAAAAAAAACGCAAGTACGAGAAAAAGTTACAGTCTTCTCGTACTAATTGCTTTATGACTGAAACAACGATTGGCGCGCCACATTAATACCGCGTAAAACCGACTCGTACGCCGTGACGACAAACGGCATGGCGTCTCTTTTTATGCCGTAATTCCCCCTCTCTACTGCCACTTATTTCGATGTTTCACATCTGCTGGGCGTACCGTGACAGCCACGGTAGGGAAAAACTTTATGGGTTCGCGTCACCTTCATGTAATGTTAACAGTATATGAATCCTCATAGATTTATAATGACTAACCACTTATTTCACAGTTTTAAATTTTCACTTCTGTCGGCGGTCCCCATAACTGACGATTTTTTTTACTGCTAATGAAATATAGATTTGATGTTATGATTTATTTCCAGGGAATATGCCAACATCTCATCCAGTGAAAATTCAACCTGTTCTCCTACCATCTTTTATACGTGATTGGAACGTTAGTATTCCTGTAAGTATGTCCAAAGAGCATTCCTCTTTAGTTACCTTATTAATAAACATATGTAGCGCTTGAGCGAATTCAGCGCCATCTCTTGACCGATACTGGAACTAATGTAATTTTTGTTGATGATTTCTGAAAAAGTGTGTTATTTAGAGACATCGTTTTATTTTTTCTGTAATCTTTACATAAACTTCTATCACATAGAATAATTTCAGATTTTTTATAAGAAAAAAAAGGGGGGGGGGGGGAACGGTACCTTTTAAATTTTTTTTGTCAAAAGTCGAAAACTATGCGACCTAAAAAAAAACAGTGGTACTCCAGGAGTGCCGACAGAAGTGAAAACTCGAAAAAAAATCGGCACGTGGTAATCAAAGCGTTGATGACTTTTACTCCATGCACTGAGGAAATCAACCAGTTGATGTCTTTTACTCCAAGCACCGTGGTAATCAACCAGTTGATGTCTGTTTAATGGTCAAAAGTTTGCGTCATCACGGTGTCGCGAAATCAATGGTTTAGTTCCATCTCAAAAATGCCCAACGCGCCTAAAGAAATTTTCTTTTTTTTGAGAATTTGCAAATAGCGCTCTTTCATATGATATCCCACATGCCCTAGTAGCCCGCTTCGAATTTTTAAGACCCTCGTTCAGTCAGATTTCGCAAAAAAAAAATGTTTCTTACTAAATTGCAAAATAGTTGGGTAAACGTCATCTACAACTATTCCAAAATTCAAGATAGCATTAGCAGTTCTTGAGATATCCAGCTGTGACAGACAGACGGTCAGACAAACTGAGTCGCACCTTAAGGGTTCCTTTTTACCATTTTGTTACGGAACTTTAACAAACAAACTCATTTTCGCATTTATTTATTTAACAGTTAAGTAAGTGTACAATTTTGTTTTCAGCCCGTCGCGGAATGCGTGAACGGTGTGTCTGGAGTGCACGCATTCATGTGTGACTATGATCAGGCACCCACAGGGTATTTCACTGACTTTAATACACTGTATGTGCATCGCACCGGAGAACTGCAGGCTTACGGAAGTGTGACTATCACAGTCTACTGCGTGGTTTAGGCCCAAAGTCTGGGTGACCAGCCCTTCCTTTAGTTACCTTCGTCTATGGTCTAAAAATAATAGTGTAAACATTTTATGGGGTGATTCGATAAACTGTTCACAAGAAAAAACCGTTCTACTGTTTTTATGGTAAATCTTAGATAAGAAAAATACTGGTTCACTTTAGAATTCATAAAAAAAGTGAATATTAACTAAAATAATTAGTACTTTTCCATATAATATTTGACACTTATTTTTAGGCTTTATTTTTATTCTGTATCTGTAAGGCGACGACAACTTTGAAATCATATTCTAATTTTGAAAGATTCCTTCGTTTGACATGAGCTTTAGTTTGGCCAGAAAACGTAAACAACTGATTCTGGCTTGCCTATATCACTTTATGGCACTAGAATTGTTCAGCTACATGTTTTAAATAGTAACAACTTTTAATGTAGGTACCATCGTCGTCCATAACTATTTACAATATTATTTGTAAACACACTATTGTTTAAATATGTATCTATTTCCCTCAATATATTTTGTAAAACTCATTTGTGATTTATTTATTTCACATTCTTTAAACTTGCACGTAATTATTATGATACCTGCTTCATATCCAGTGGTCTTGATAAGTTTAAATTGGTCCTAAAATCTAATAAATTAATTCATTTGAGGGACACTGGGCAAAGTTGTGTAACTTGATAAGCAACTGGACAAAGTTGCATAACTTCTTAAACAACTTTGCCTAGTGTCCTTTTGGACTATAAAAATGTATAGATTAATACACTCCCATATAAAATGTGTAATAGGTACGGACTAACACGATCAAATGTATGGAACAGCAGCAGCAGATACATTTTTTGATGTTTCACACTTAATCCTAATTTTGTAAATCTTCGCTCCTGAACAAGATTTTTACAGCAACAACGGTGCAGTGCAATCTATTAATACACTCTCCTGGCTTTTGCCCGCGGCTTAGCCCGCGTGGATGTCGGAAAATATCCCACGGGAACGTACTACCGGGCAGTACCGGGATTACATACTAATAGTCCAGGAAAAGGTTATTGACTCCTACCGCTGCGGTCCAACCGTAATTATTTTGTTACGCGTAATTTTGAATCTGTGTTAGGTATCTTTTAAACCATTCATTTAAATTAAATGAAGTCAAGGCATATTTTAATCTAAATTGAATGCTCAATTTAAGTAATATATTTTTAATATAATACCGGTCAAAATAGCTTCGGAAATGACACTGAATTTTTTATCAAATTCTGAAAGATATAATTCGTTATTGTGGGTCATCCTTAGAAAAGAAAAAAAGAAATATAGAAAAAGTATTTATTGAGACTCGCACAGGAAATCACAAACTAAATTAAAACACACTCATTAAAACATTAAAATCAAACAAATTAAACAAAAAAAATATATAAAAAGAACACATAGAAGAAGATAGACATATGCCAATCGCGGACTTTTTTGTTGAACTTTTTAGGGTGATCAATAATACTATAGAACATAAATTTTATATAACTTTTACGATTTCCGCAGCGCACGCCAATAAAGCTCCCAGTCGTCATGATTTTTTCCGTTGTCTTCAACAATAATCGTCAAATTTCAGCCAATTTACACAAAACTTTAGTGAATTTTACTTCACGGCGATCTGAAATATAATTCGTTAGTAGTAATTCTTATGCACAGCGTAGACATCGCGTTCGTTTAGATATAAAATATTATAAATTAATAGAATTATCGTCCTTGGTGGCAACACACGCAGGAATGTCACTTTTCTTTCGCGCGCGTTTTTTGATCGCACGAAAAAATTTGCTCTCTTAAAATTATTCATTTAAAATAAGTTTACGGAACTTTTTACTAGAATAACAAATGTTAATTATGTTAAGTGATAGAAAGTGCAATAAGTGCATCGTTAGTGAAAACCTGAGACGGACAAGGCGTCCATCAACGATATTAACAGGAAAGCTGATAAATTACCTACATGCTGATATGGTGGACATTAACACAACACAACTTGTTAAAGCATTACCTATCTCTCCAGTGGACACGAGATGTCTTTAGTAACGTTATCTCCACGTTACTAGCTGGATGAGAAGCTACCAGAGAGGCACGTGATGCCCTTAGCGATGTAACTGTACATAGCTAGCTGGTACGCGCTTGTCAGCATTACCCCTTCAGTAAGCACGAGATGCTCTCAGTAACGCTAATTCTACGTTACCAGCTGAATATGAAACTACCAATGTAGCACGTGATGCACTTAGCGATGTTATTCTACATAGCTAACGCTGGTATGTACTCGTCACCAGGGGTAAGTCACATTTCTATGATCTTGGCTAAGGAATTGTCAAAAGTGGTTCTATATACTTTTAATCTACTTAATTTAAAGGAATTAAGGTAAAAAGGAACCCTTAAGGTAAAAAGGAACCCTTAAAGTGCGGACCGTCTTCTGTCACAGCTGGATATCTCAAGAACTGCTAATGCTATCTTGAATTTTGGAATAGTTGTAGATGACGTTTGCCCAACTATTTTGCAATTTAGTAAGAAACATTTTTTTTTGCGACATCTGACTGAACGAGGGTCTTAAAAATTCGAAGTGGGGCTACTAGGGCATGTGGGATATCATATGAAAGAGCGCTATTTGCAAATTCTCAAAAAAAAGAAAATTTCTTTAGGCGCGTTGGGCATTTTTGAGATGGAACTAAACCATTGATTTCGCGACACCGTGATGACACAAACTTTTGACCATTAAACAGACATCAACTGGTTGATTACCACGGTGCTTGTTATGCATAGTTTTCGACTTTTGACGAAAAAATTTTAAAAGGTACCGTTCCCCCCCCCCTTTTTTTCTTATAAAAAATCTGAAATTATTCTATGTGATAGAAGTTTATGTAAAGATTACAGGAAAAATAAAACGATGTCTCTAAATAACACACTTTTTCAGAAATCATCAACAAAAATTACATTAGTTCCAGTATCGGTCAAGAGATGGCGCTGAATTCGCTCAAGCGCTACATATTATGTTTATCAAATAAGGTAACTAAAGAGGAATGCTCTTTGGACATACTTACAGGAATACTAACGTTCCAATCACGTATAAAAGATGGTAGGAGAACAGGTTGAATTTTCACTGGATGAGGTGTTGGCATATTCCCTGGAAATAAATCATAACATCAAATCTATATTTCATTAGCAGTAAAAAAAATCGTCAGTTATGGGACCGCCGACAGAAGTGAAAATTTAAAACTGTGAAATAAGTGGTTAGTCATTATAAATCTATGAGGATTCATATACTGTTAACATTACATGAAGGTGACGCGAACCCATAAAGTTTTTCCCTACCGTGGCTGTCACGGTACGCCCAGCAGATGTGAAACATCGAAATAAGTGGCAGTATAGCCCTCTCTACTGCCACTGGAATTACGGCATAAAAAGAGACGCCATGCCGTTTATCGTCACGGCGTACGAGTCGGTTTTACGCGGTTTTAATGTGGCGCGCCAATCGTTGTTTCAGTCATAAAGCAATTAGTACGAGAAGACTGTAACTTTTTCTCGTAATTGCGTTTTTTTTCTACTGGACCGTACTTTAGTACTGGCTATGGAAACCTTGAAAGTCAAAGTTCCAACTTTTGATGTGCAACATCTACTTTTGGGGGTCAAACAAGAAAATAAAATAAAAAGTTTGCTAATATAATTTCTTAATATTGTGCGTACAAATTTACATTTGCAGTTGGAATGTATGGGAGAACATAAATATAAATAAATGAATAAAGTTTATTTTCTAGATTAGATAGACATGTATTTCAACTACAATGTTAAGTTTGTATTTAGGATAAATTCATCCCAACTACGGAACCTTTCATTCTGCGTAGTCCGACATGCAATTGACCGTTTTTTTTTTTTTTTTGGTAGACGGATGTCTTTTTTTGGAAAAAGTTTTTTATGATAAACATAATCGGCATCCAGATTTTGCTTCCATATCACCGACGCGGCTAGGTTTAGTACAAACCAAGTCAGCAACTGTTTAGTGGAGTCGCTGTTTCAATGTATGAACCACAAATAAATCGCCCAGAAGGTGACAAAGTAGCAAAACTGTTTTCTTTGCTTATATGACATTGATTTTACATTCTGCGATTACTTCCTCACACATTGACTTATTAATTATAAAATTTTAGGAATGTCGTCTACTTTTACAATGTTTGTACATATGTGAGCACCATAATCAAATTTTCTGTCAGAATTAGAATTTAGAATTTATTTTGCAATGAATGTGGGTACAAAATAAGATGTAAACATTGTAAAAACAGTTCACACTCTTCTATCGTTGCTTCATTTTTAATTCGTTTAAACTATTATGGTATAGTAATTTTATTCTAGGTGCATCGTCTTCACAAATAATTATTTAACTAATGGTACCTATACAAAATATTGTAAAACATTTTAAAAGAGTAACGGTGGAGTTTCTTGACCATTCTTCTCCATACGAAAACTACTATTTGGAAGGGGCGACTAGAATCAATTCTATTATTTTGTCAATTTTGACGTTCAAAAGTGCCATACAAGGGCCTATTTGAAATAAATGATTTGACTTTTACTTCGAATCATAGTTTCCCCCTTCTAAATTTTGTTTACCAAATATCGATTACACACATCTAAGAACGACAAATAATCTCATTTTCTTTCATTTTGACAGTTCAGCCACGTTCATTGCATTATTTACGTTGATGAGCAGACGAATTGATTAAACCTATGAAGCAATTAATTAGAAATATTGTTCAAAACTCTCGGATTGTGATTGTAACTGTGTTACCCAATTAGGGTTCTGGTATCTGGCACGTAGCCTATTGATAGATACCCACGCAGCGACTTTAATCGCCGCACATGTTATTTTCAAAATTATCATCAAATCGCTCACAAGTGGCAACTAAAGTCGCTGTGTGTGTATCTCGCATAGCATGCGGCGACGCTAAAGCAGCGGTGGCCGGGAAAGTGGGAACCATAGATAATTGGTTTGGTTTGCCACACAAAAAATAGGTACTTCTTCAAGAATGGCACTGGACCATCCTTACATATTATAAAACAAAGTCCCCCGCCGCGTCTGTCTGTCTGTCTATCTGAACGTGATAAACTCAAAAACTACCGAACGGATTTTCAAACGGTTTTCACTAATGGACGGAGTGATTCATGCGGAAGGTTTTAATGTATAATTGGGAATCAAACGAGCTTACCTGTTAAGCGAACTCTTGATTCTAATTTTGCGAACGGCGATCTGAAATATAATTCGTTAAACAAAGTAGTAATTCTTATGCACAGCGTAGACATCGCGTTCGTTTAGATATAAAATATTATAAATTAATAGAATTATCGTCCTTGGTGGCAACACACGCAGGAATGTCACTAATTTTAGAGATCCTTATGATGGAGAACAAGCTCTGTTTTCTGTACAGAATAGTTCCGCATACTTACATTCACTAGGTTTTCCTGGAAAAATAAGTGAATTAAGTAGACTAAGTGATTAAAATGGTTGATTAAAGTGATTGTGATTAAAGTGTTGTTGATTAAAGTGACTAAGTGATATCTTTTAATTAGCTTAACCTCTCAAAGCCATTCTCTGGAAGCTGACCCCAACATAGTTGGGAGAAGGCCGGGTAGATGATGATCCTCTCAATACCATCAAAGAACTTATCAACTATTGAGATGCATTTACAAACAATACAATAGATAGATCTACAAAGAATTTATCAGAAAAATACATTTCAGTCAGTCCCAAACAAAATAGAAAATTCAGTTTCATTATGAACAAAAAAAAAAAAAAAAAAAGAAAAAAAAAAAAACATCAAGACTGTCTAATATCATACTGAAGGAAAATAAAAATAAAAATCCGAGTAATAACTACAAGTATGTTACAAACTGACAACTTGTACACTAATCAATTATAGCTTAGCATATCAAAATAGATAGGTATAATATACCATATTACCTTTATGAAATCATATTATGATTTCATCCTATAGGTACAGGGGTATCACTTAGGACTATCTGGAAGATAACATTACCTACCAAATAACCAATAAAAGGGTTAATTACATACACATTTACTAATACTTTTCATACTTGAATAGTCTCTTATCTCTGTTTTACCTACTAAATTACCAGTGAGTGCCACTTACAGAAAACAAGGTTTTCTTACAATCTAACTTGACTGTTTATTTGGTAAAATATCGAGACTGCGATAACACATACCAATAAATACCACTATAAGTGTGTTTAAATGTTTGGGCTTGAAAACTAATAATGCTATTTTTTGGCTTAATTATTAAGTTTTATTTTTTTTCACTTTAAACAAACCTTGAAACATAAGTACAAAAAAAAAAAAAGTGCTAGTAAACTTAGTCGCATTATTTAACATTACGCCCGGACTTCCCGAAGGGCTGGGCAGAAATGGGTGATCTTATTCAAAGCTTATAAAATCAAAATACCTAATTAATCATTTGATTGCCAACTACTAGTCTACATATTTAACAGTAGATTTAAATGATAATTGCAGCACTAAAGTGAAATTATCAAGGAAACAAAAAAAAAAAAAAGGAGGGGGGGAGAACATTGTGAGGACAACGTAGGTATTGATGGATTGTGAGTAGAACATGAACAAGATAAGGTATAATACAATAAATGTAGGTACTATGAATGAATTATCTATAAATTGCTTTACTCTAAAACTCTCCATCTGCTCACCAAGTGCACATCATAACAAGTTCAATTATACAACTCCCTCACTTAAAAATGCAACTCATTACACAATCCCAATTTTGGACATATTATGAGGTCAAGGAAAAGAGTTCATATCTTTATACTTCTAAAATGAATCTAGTTTCGATTAGCTCTAAACTCGTCAAGTAATTACTGCTAGCAGAATATGTGAAACTCATATGGAAATTAGTATCGTTGAGGAAAAACCCTAAGCATCTGAAATAGACCCTTTCACCTCAAATTTGTTCAAACCTCTCTCCTATCCAGGGCATAATATACTGCCCTTATTAATTGGTGCTTACAAGTTAAAAGCCTATTCCGTATTTGAAATTCAGTTTCCAAAATACCTTTAATAACTAAAGTTATGGAAAACTAGTCCATCCAAAAATGAAATGAAACTATATCATAAAGTATATACTTACCTAAACGGAAATAACATCAACTGATCACAAGAATTTGACCAAAAAATCCTACTACATTTTTCAAAAAAAAAAAAAACGCTAAGTTTGTCTGTCAGTACAATTTAGATACAATACAATTCCACAAATGCTTACCAAAAATACCTCCCTGCTTACAACATTCAGGGGCTAAAAGATCCTGTTACACCCTATGAAAGTTTAACTACTAAGGACTTCACAGCCATGGTGCCTCTTATTCAGATCACTAGATAACTGACATTCTTTAAAATACCCTAATGATAATCTTTACAATTCATCTTCTAGACTCACTGAGCTCGACACTTACCTTGACAGCAAGATGTAATGTGCAACTCAATACTCACTCATTAAGCACAACAGTATCCCAAATAATTAACTATTTACAGACAGATCTGAGAATGCTATTCTCAATCATGGAAACTTTTAAAGTAACATCATAACATTACGCCTTGTTTCCCCGAATGATTGGGCAAGGTGTCCCTGTAGCAGGTTCACCCAGTTTTACACTTTTAAAGTATTCATATCATAATATCCTCCTGGTATATTAATTCTGAACAACTTTATAAAATTTGTATAAACACAAGCTGGGTTAAATGTGGTAGGAAGTGAGAGTGAAACTAATAATTCACCTCCCACAGCACAAAACATACAGTAGCTCAACTTAGTGCTGGCATCAATTGAAATAGACACATTGCCAACCAACATTGTGTTGATGATTATACCTCATTACTGATGAAAAATAGTTAAACACTATTAATTAAGCAACGTTATTAAGAATTTATTTAAAATGGATACGCCAAAAGCATATATATTGTACATTAAATATTAAATGTTAACAGTTATGGACTTATATACATACCAATAACAGATGTACATGACATTCACATAAAACAAAGCAACCTTCTTAAATTACATAAAATTAAAATATTGTATTCAGAAAGAATGATAAAAGTACCTAATAAATCAGAATATGCCGTAACTTATTAACTAACTAAATTATTGCAGACAACTCTGAACATCTACTTTGTTTAACGAATTATATTTCAGATCGCCGTGAAGTAAAATTGGGAATCAAACGAGCTTACCTGTTAAGCGAAGTCTTGATTCTAATTTTGCGAACGGCGATCTGAAATATAATTACCCACCCGCCACTAGCTAATATCCCCAAAGCTGCAATAATTAGTCTACTTAATTCACTTATTTTTCCAGGAAAACCTAGTGAATGTAAGTATGCGGAACTATTCTGTACAGAAAACAGAGCTTGTTCTCCATCATAAGGATCTCTAAAATTAGTGACATTCCTGCGTGTGTTGCCACCAAGGACGATAATTCTATTAATTTATAATATTTTATATCTAAACGAACGCGATGTCTACGCTGTGCATAAGAATTACTACTTTGTTTAACGAATTATATTTCAGATCGCCGTTCGCAAAATTAGAATCAAGAGTTCGCTTAACAGGTAAGCTCGTTTGATTCCCAATTATACATTAAAACCTTCCGCATGAATCACTCCGTCCATTAGTGAAAACCGTTTGAAAATCCGTTCGGTAGTTTTTGAGTTTATCACGTTCAGATAGACAGACAGACAGACGCGGCGGGGGACTTTGTTTTATAATATGTAAGGATGGTCCAGTGCCATTCTTGAAGAAGTACCTATTTTTTGTGTGGCAAACCAAACCAATTATCTATGGTTCCCACTTTCCCGGCCACCGCTGCTTTAGCGTCGCCGCATGCTATGCGAGATACACACACAGCGACTTTAGTTGCCACTTGTGAGCGATTTGATGATAATTTTGAAAATAACATGTGCGGCGATTAAAATCGCTGCGTGGGTATCTATCAATAGGCTACGTGCCAGATACCAGAACCCTAATTGGGTAACACAGTTACAATCACAATCCGAGAGTTTTGAACAATATTTCTAATTAATTGCTTCATAGGTTTAATCAATTCGTCTGCTCATCAACGTAAATAATGCAATGAACGTGGCTGAACTGTCAAAATGAAAGAAAATGAGATTATTTGTCGTTCTTAGATGTGTGTAATCGATATTTGGTAAACAAAATTTAGAAGGGGGAAACTATGATTCGAAGTAAAAGTCAAATCATTTATTTCAAATAGGCCCTTGTATGGCACTTTTGAACGTCAAAATTGACAAAATAATAGAATTGATTCTAGTCGCCCCTTCCAAATAGTAGTTTTCGTATGGAGAAGAATGGTCAAGAAACTCCACCGTTACTCTTTTAAAATGTTTTACAATATTTTGTATAGGTACCATTAGTTAAATAATTATTTGTGAAGACGATGCACCTAGAATAAAATTACTATACCATAATAGTTTAAACGAATTAAAAATGAAGCAACGATAGAAGAGTGTGAACTGTTTTTACAATGTTTACATCTTATTTTGTACCCACATTCATTGCAAAATAAATTCTAAATTCTAATTCTGACAGAAAATTTGATTATGGTGCTCACATATGTACAAACATTGTAAAAGTAGACGACATTCCTAAAATTTTATAATTAATAAGTCAATGTGTGAGGAAGTAATCGCAGAATGTAAAATCAATGTCATATAAGCAAAGAAAACAGTTTTGCTACTTTGTCACCTTCTGGGCGATTTATTTGTGGTTCATACATTGAAACAGCGACTCCACTAAACAGTTGCTGACTTGGTTTGTACTAAACCTAGCCGCGTCGGTGATATGGAAGCAAAATCTGGATGCCGATTATGTTTATCATAAAAAACTTTTTCCAAAAAAAGACATCCGTCTACCAAAAAAAAAAAAGAACGGTCAATTGCATGTCGGACTACGCAGAATGAAAGGTTCCGTAGTTGGGATGAATTTATCCTAAATACAAACTTAACATTGTAGTTGAAATACATGTCTATCTAATCTAGAAAATAAACTTTATTCATTTATTTATATTTATGTTCTCCCATACATTCCAACTGCAAATGTAAATTTGTACGCACAATATTAAGAAATTATATTAGCAAACTTTTTATTTTATTTTCTTGTTTGACCCCCAAAAGTGACCCCTATATTCAAAATTCATTTATTTACCTTACACGTTCGTGTTTGGGTCACAGAAATGCCTATGTGTATCAAATTTCAACTTAATCAGTTCATTAGATTCGGAGCAAATTGGTTGTGACAGACGGACAGACAGACAGCCACACGAGTGATCCTATAAGGGTTCTGTTTTTCCTTTTGAGGTACGGAACCCTAAAAATGACATATTAACGCGACGACCGAGTATTCGCGCGACGATCGCTTTCTATTTAGACGCGGCCTTATAAGATTACTTTGTTGTCCGTCTCTTCATCTGTGAGGACTATGTTTCTCAGGAACAGGTAGCGGTATCAAGTTGAAATTAATATCAAATACCTACTGTCTGTTGTCCCATGGACGGGCGAAAAATTCAAGCTCCCTAAGCCTGACCGCAAATACACAGATAGTTTGCCGTTCCGTCAACACGCACAGTTTCGCATTCCGACTCGCCCTCGGTTCGTGCACTCGCAATGCTGAATGCTTTACTAACATCGTTATGCTGGCACCTCACCAACGGGAAATGCAGTTGATTATCGCGATGATGGACTTTATTCCTACGACTTAGCGTCCATCATCGCGATAATCAACGGCGTTTCCCGTTGGTGTGGCCTCAGCATTACAAGAGTGTGATGACATTTATAGGGAGGGATATAGTAAAAAAATGAAACGCACATAATTAATTTTCCAAATCGGATATTTAAATATCCTCCACTAATTTATTAGCATCAAAAACCAACAATTACTAATTATAATAATTATTACTAAGTCACCTCCTAGACGATTAAAAAAATAATATAAAACAGAAACTTAAATGTGTAATTTATGTGATACATTTTGTAGCAATTACATTTTTTACTTTGGAAACTCTGTTGAGAATATTTAAGACCTTAAAATATGCCACTTTATTTAATAAACGTTGCTTAAAGTTAAGTACAATCAGTGCGTCTTGCCTGTTATGACCTACGGAGCCGAAACGTGGACACTCACGGTACGGCTGGTCCATAAATTCAAGGTTGCTTAGCGAGCAATGGAGCGGGCTATGCCTGGAGTTTCTCTGAGGGATCGAATCCGGAACGAGGTGATCCGAAAGTTATCGACATAGTTCACAGAATAAGCAAGCTGAAGTGGCAGTGGGCCGGCCATATTAGCCGTAGAACCGATGACCGTTAGGGTAGATGTGTTCTTGAGTAGAGACCGCGAATCGGCAAACGTAAGGTAGGACGCCCTCAGGCTAGGTGGAGCGATGATCTTCGCAGGGTGGCTGGTAGCAGCTGGATGAGAGTTGCCGAGAATCGAGCTGAATGGCGTGCAATTGGAGAAGCCTATGTCCAGCAGTGGACTGCTAAAGCCTGATGATGATGAGGATGAAAGTAAAGTAATGATTAGCGACTGTATATCCATAAATTTTTGACGTTTAAATGTCTTTTAACTTTAATCATCGTATAAGATTAAACTCCATGAAGTATGACCTCTAATTCCTTCTGAAATAGTTAGCCCACGTACGCACGGACGTAAAAATATCGCGGCGGGATTTTATCGCATACTGAATTTTCCACTCTCGGTGTTGAGCCTAGCATTGAGACCAGTGCGTCGAAAAAACACACTGTTGTATTTTTGACTCTCGGCGCTAAGCAGAGCGTTGAAAATCAAGTGCGCAAAAAAAAAATCTCTGCGGGAAAAACTCGCTCGTGCTTCCTAGGCTAAGTGCTCATTTACATGAGCAGAATGTTGCCAACGGCAGAGGCGCGCCGTCGACGAGGGTCGGACGCGCCAACCTCGTGCCGTTGGTAACGTGCCACTCCTGTATTTGAGCTCGTACTCAATTATACGAGCGGCAAATTGTCGTCGGCTGCAGTTGCCTCTACAGTTGGCAACATGCCGCTAGTGTATATCAGCACTTAGTCCAGCAAAGTAGTACCTTTTTTTAGGTAGGTCATCTCGTAGTTGACCTCTGAGATCATGACTACTTAACTGGGCTTTCCTGTGGGTGCCTTAACCTCCAGCCAAGGGTAATTTAACTATGCTAATTAAAACTAGGTGAACGCACTCTAAGAGCACTGTGGGGTACGAACCTCGGCTTAGGGCGTCAACCGGAGAGAGGACATCAAGGATGGGGCGGGCTGGATCAAAGTTTTGATCATGATTATTAATCGGGGAATTTAAAGCTACGTGTTCAGCTGCAACAATTGCTGGCACCTCGTTATCGAGCAAGGGTCGGGGGAAGTAGTACCATCACTGTGAAACATTCATAACATAACATGTTGAAATCTCCGATGTTTGACAGGAACAAGAGATTTTCAACATGTTTTGTTGTGAATGTTACGCCAATGCAAACGCACAGTAACACCTATTACTTCTACTAAACATTGCTGTGCTATGATTTAAATGGTACACTGCTACAAGGATCTTTTGACGTCTGTATGACATTGACAGGGAGGCGTTGTTACTAAAAAATTGTGAAATTTTAACTGAAATTGTACTAAAAAACTGTATAACGATGTTAGTTCCGATTTTGGCTACGCGCCAATAGATCCTTGTGCCGGTGACAAGAGAAACCTGAAAACTGGCCAGAGATATTTTATAGCCACATTGGTAGATGCTCAGGGCAAGATTCACAGATCGAACTTGTTTGCTAAATAAAGTAAATAAGCGTCTCATACGAATGTAGACTTCATTTATATGGTTTTAATGTCGATATTCGTATCAAACACTTTCTCACATTCGCATAGACGCATATGAACATAAGAATAAATCACATAGGAATAAGACTCATATTTCTAGGCAACACAAAATTGCTACTGTCGAACTAATGCGTGGTTTTCACTCATAATTTTATCTGTTCGGTGGTTTCCCACTTTAACTATTGCAATGGGCACACTGCTACAAAGGTTACTTCTATACTTTTTTGCATTAATTAGGTCTTTAATATTCTCTGAGACAATTCATCATGACTATTATTTCGTTGTAAAAAAATTCACGGTTTATCTCGTCTACGGATGAAATAAATGAAACAGATCTGATCCGACCATGTTTTTTGTTAATTAAATGGATAATAACTAAAACAGTTTCCCTGAACTACCTTTAACAATAATTATATCTCTATGTGCCTACATAGTATAAAATAAAGTCGCTTTTTGTGTCTGTGTTACTGCTTAGTTCTTAATAGAGTGCGTTTCATCAAATAGTTCCTATGCCGTAATGTTGGCTGCATTGTTGTAGGACGAACACGTATACGCTACGGCGCTACGTAATTGGTCCGTTGTTAATGTTTAACAGTGGAGCCAACATTATGGAAAAGGAACTATTTGATGAAACGCACTCTACGCAACAGATTTTGGTTTTCACCATCATTGACTGTTGCGGTGCGTGTTGCGGGTTCGATTCCCGCACGGAACAAATATTTGTATGACCTACAAGTAGTTGTTCCGCGTCTGGCTGTTTGTGTATGTGAGTTTAAATGTTTGTAAATGCACCCACAATACAGGAGAAATTCGTAGTGCGGGGCAACGTTTAAAAAATAATTGAATTTATTAATATTCCGGAAGGTTATGTGTCTATTTCATTAATATTAATTACTTATTATAAAAAAGAACCTCGATATTTTCGCCAGTCGTAAAAGACCGTACGAAGAAAGCAAATAAAAAAAAAAACTTTTTTTAAATCTTGCAACACTATTTCATCCGTAGTCGAGTTTGTATATTAGCGGTTATTTTTAAACTCTATTTTAATCGATTTGAAACGCTACGGTATCGATATCTCGTTGTATTCGACTTAATACGATTCGTTCTGTTTTCGTCTGGCTATTTCGTTGCTCGCCTGTTGAATGGCCTCCCAGAGCTTGGCTTCTGATAGGATCTGTCGGGACAGTTCATCAATTGCAGTTTCCGAGTCCAGGATAGAACCGAGAGTCTCATCGTCGACGTACTGAAATAGAGATGAGAAAATATTTAGTATTGATATAATTAACATCACTTTTTGGGTGGGAAATTATCAAATAACTTCTCCCGCTCTGGGCGGAGCGGGAGGGCGTGTCAGACTCTTACTGACTAAAACCCACGTGTGTTCCTTCAGTTGCCATGTTGCCAGGGGCCACGGTATCCCTTTCGGACTTTTTCCGCAACCCCGGCAGGCAATAATAACACCACTAGGGTGCCTATCGAGATGATGACGGAAAAGACGTGTTGCGCCGACCCCAAACAAATTTGGGGAAAGGATAATGATGTTGATAATAATATCACGCCTGATTTCCCCGAAGGGTAAGGCAGAGGTGTACCCTATATTAGTACATCCACATCTCACCAATTATGTTTAAAAAGGGCGTGTGAGCAAGTACCTACGCGTACTTATGGCTCGGCGACCTTACCCGCCCGTGTGTCATATAAGTACGCGTACTTTAAAACCGCTGAGTAAGTTCGTCGGTTCAACAGGTAGAAATTTTGTTCGTCGCCCGCCTTGGTTCGTAGTTTCGTACGTCTGTCATCGCTGCGAGTCGCGAGCCGCCATTTTGTTTCGACATTTGTGTAATGTTTGTTTAGTTTTGTTCAGAAAATTCGACAACATCGCGATACAATACAGTGTGAGCAAGCTTCACGTGTGTCACCGACGGCGAGCCGAGTAAGTTCGCGAACTTAAAAACCGCGTACTTTAAGTTCGCTCGTCTGTCACCCACTTAAGACCCGAGCAGCAAACAGACGCAAATTCCTGATGGATAAACTCAATTACATTTTCACTCGACTTGGGAATCAAACCCAGGCCCTCATGCTCAGCAGTAGCGTTTGCGACTATCTAGAAGATCAAGAACAACGAGTGATATAATATCGGCCTATAATTTATTAAGTATATTGTTGGTCTAGTCAGCTTAGGGGCCGTTCAAGTATTACGTAAGTAGATTTATTACAATTATTAAAGGGGAGGGGTCCCTCTTGTAAGAAGAGGCATTTTCCCAGCAATGGGACAATAACAGACTGGTATTATCTAGATAAGTAAGTAAAATGAGTAAGGAATGAAATGATACCTGTTTCTGCCTCATCAGTTCTTGAGCTGGCATCCCGGGCGTTTGCTGCGACCTCTTGCGGCCACAGCCTGCAATTAAGTTAAAGAAATAATAAGTGTCTATGTAGCCATCCATTAAGATAAATGTAGTACTATATGTATCTTTAAAGTATATGTATCTTCTCAAAGTTAGTTTGGCCCGTGGCCAACATCGGAACTTGCATCAAATGTTCAACTTAATTAAATTAGTAGGTAGCTAAATTTTAGATTACAGTATTTGTTTTCATTTTTGAAACGAAGTTCTTTAACGCGGCTTGTAAAATTTCAGAAATCGTCACGCTAACAAGTGTTAATACTTGCGACAGTTGCGACTGTCTTGAAAAAAATAAAAGCAAATAGTATAGTGAGTTCAGTGTCGTGGGATAAAATTGTACACATCGGCCCAAGACTCTGCATGCCGAAGAGAGAGAAAGAGAGAGAGAGAGAGAGATCCAAGAAGGCGTCTCTAAAAATTTTCAAATTTTTCATCATGGGTATCGTTTTCATAGTTTTCGAGGGTGCTAAAGCCGACAGTCAAAATGTAAATCCAAGATGGCGGCTGCAAAAAAAATGTTGTTGTTTTAAATCATACGTGGGAAAGAACTTCGTTCCTGACAGGGGTCCCCCGACCGCACACGATTCTTACAGTTTTTTTTTTTTTTTTTACGTGTTCAATAAATATAGCACTTTCGATAAACTTGTTGTTATTGTAAACTAGTATGGAAGGCGCTGATGTCTATGATACGATAATTTTTTCATTAGTATAGGCACCAACGATACACGATTTTTTTACTGTTCATTTTTAGGTAACTTGGAATGTAGTTTGACAGTCTGTTGTGCAACAGCTAAGACTGGAAAGACAAAATAATGGCCGATTCCTATCTCAAGGGTCCGTTATTGGTTAAAATTACTTTACCAATAATAAAGCAAAGACCTCATAATTGCATAGTACTACAACAAGGACGGTAACGACTGTCAAGTCAAAGATCTACGAATGACAGCCTGGACTAAAACCCACCCGTGTTCCTTTAGTTGCCATGTTGCCGGGGGCCAAGGTTTCCCTTTCGGACTTCCCCGCAACCCCGGCAGGTATCGGCTCTAGCGGATCCCGTCAGTTCTGCTGACATCTCGTTGAGGCGCGCGTGGAACACAACGCGCCGACGACCCAGGCCTGTTCCTTATCGGACGGCGAGCTACCCATTGCTCACCGTCCGCAAGCCCGCGCCTACGGTGGCCGGGAATTGGCCTGCGACTCCCGACGCCCAGGGCGTCTCCTGCGGCGGTTAGGGGCGTGAGGGCGCAAAATTTGCCTCTCGGTTACGCGATCCGCCTCCTCCTTCTCAAGCATTACTGCTTCGCAGAAGGAGGTGACGGCTTCCCATGCCCTCTCGCTCCGTACCATGGCCTGTATCGGGGCCGGATGCGAGAGATCACTGCCGCCGATCGCCTCGACGAGGATACGGCGATGCCCCGTCTAAGTCGGGCAGACCTCCACCGTATGCTCCACCGTGTCCTCAAGGCGATGCACACAGTGGTGACACCCGGGCGTCTCCTCCCGCCTTATCCTGAACAGGAATCTCCCAAAACAACCGTGTCCAGTGAGGACCTGCATCAGGCGGAAGATAAGGACGCCATGGCGCTTCTCTAGCTACTCCTCAAAGAGGGGACTTATCGCCGCAATTGTGGCGTGCCCAGCGCTGCGTTGCGACAATCGCACTCTCCATGACGCCATGAGATCCCGCCGGAGCTCTGTCCGCTGTGCCGTGATTTCTCGCGACAGTGAAGTTAAGCCCCGGCGTTTCGCCTCCTCGCGCCACTCCCAGATGTGCGCGAGGACTTTTGCCTACAGATCCCATGGCGGTAGAATATGACCTAAGATGCGCTTTAAGCGAAACTAAACATAACATAAAATAAAATGCAATTTTTAATTAATAAAGATATTTGTATTTGCTTGTATTGTTTGTATGGATAACAATTTAAGGTCGGGGTAAAAGTAGTTTTCCAAATAAGTCCCTGGGTGACAATATCGAAAAGGTTAGGAACCACTGCACTAGTCTGATACTAATTGATGCGTACCCGTGAAAGCGTTGCAGAATGGCCGCTTCTTAGGAGTCATGGTCATTTCGTCTGACAGCCGACCGTCGAAGCTCCGTGGAATCTAGAAAATAACATAAAATTACAGCTTTAGAATCACAGTGTATGGAACTACGGGATAGCTAACCTTATAACTGCTAGATAAATTCAATAGCATAAACATAACATTACATCACACCGTAATCTCCGAAGGGTTAGGCAGAGGTGTACCCATAGTACACCCACATTTCGCAAGTTATTTTAAGTCCCTTGTAATAGGGCGACCCTATTGTCATCAACCGGGCACAAATCCAGACTTCGGGCTGCTACTGAGAAATTTCTTTGGAAAATGTAATTAAGTATGTAAGTTTATTCTCACCGTGGCTGTATAGCAACATTCCAAGTACAAGAGTGCGATCACGACGAACAGAGATACGCGGGAAACAGACATGGCGGCGCGGTTTGACAGCTGCTCAAAATGGCCGACCTGTTGACAATAAAAAAAACTTAATTAAGGAGATTATGTCCCATCGGCAATGACGATCTTCCATACAAACTTTCATCCCCTTTAAAGCTATTTATTACATTTTATTTTATTTATTTATTAAAGAACACCAACAGCATATACATTCAACAATTCGATTAAAGATAATAATAATAATTAGGAAAGGTATTACTGATAATTAATTTTGAATGTATACACAAATTATAGGTGTACATAACATTTAAGAAAAAAACGAAATTGGACAGAAACTGCTCATAAACTAAAAGTAAGATTTAAAAATTTAAACAAATAAAATACGACTGAATACAAATTAATTAAAGGGATGAACACAAAATAACACACATAATTCTAATTCAAATACAAAAACTCATGAAACTAAATGATAATTCTCAAGTATTTTTTTCCGAATACCACCCAGGGAAGTTTTTGCTGAGCATATTGTAATTTTCTTAATAGCGGACCATGGGCACCGATATTAGTGCGACAGAATGGAGGACAAAATGTGTTAGTACACCCCCTTTATGGAATGAATTTACAAAAATCCTTCCTAAGACCTCATTTTTGTTATAAAAGGAACTGTTGTACTGTACGTCGTCTGTCAGATAAGTAGATTAATAAGCTATAATATATTAATAACAGTAGTATCAGGGCAGAAGTGCGGTAGTTCGGCTTACCTACTTAAATTTAATTTTACATGACAATATTCATTAAACTTCTGCTTAATAACTACGTAGAATACGTGGCGTGATATTACGTTAAATGTGTGTAAAATTTATGAGTTCTCATTTGCCAGTTCGTCGGCAATTAAAATTTTAGTATGACTAAATAAAAAACACGTTACATCTTCAAGTGGGTACGCCGTAGCATCAAAAAAATTAAAATATTTTTATTTCACATAAACTTACATGGGCACTTATAAAACGTCAGAAGCTAGGTGCACGGTTTCAATTGGTTGTTTCCTATGGAGAAGAACCGGCAAGGAATTCCACGGTTACTCTTTTAAAAATCCACGTAGATATCAGCTACGCTTTTCGTAGCGGCTAGGTCGGCACGATACCTCTCGTAGCGGCTCGTAGTCGTACAGGGTTCTGCAGCTACGATTAGCCGACGAATCCCCTTATTTGCTTACTTCTATAATTAAGTCACATTGAAGTTATCTCCATAGCCCAGATTATAAAGAAAACAAAGGTTATCTCTAGGCCAGGTTTACACCATCGACCCATTTTTGAATTTCGAACTTCAGTCCGACAAAGTTAAAGTTCTAAATACAAAAACTTTAAAAACCCAAAAAAAAGTAGTCAATTTTGAATTAAGAAATTTACTGTGTTCTAAATGAAGTTCGGTAAAAAGCTGTTATTTTGACGTTACAAACAGTGACATCAATTTTATTTATTTGTTTAAGTATTGTAGTATAATTATTTCTATTGTATGTATGTTGTAATATTTTGTGTTTTATTAACCGACTTCCAAAAAGGAGGAGGTTGTATGTTCATAGCGTATATTTTTTTAGGTATGTCCAGTTGTCCACCGGTTTTTTGGGGTCGGTGCAACATGTCCCTTTCTTACATACTTGTCTATTACTCTTTATCTCGGGAGTAACAGTAATGTAAACAGTAAGTAATATTCTTTAAGTATTTTTTTCTAACGACGCTACCATAAATGTGACCAGCGCCGCTAATTAATGCGAAGAAGGAAGAACAGTGTTATAAAAATTGTGAACTTACTTTTATATTTTAACTAGCAACCCGCCCTTGCTTCGTTGTCTTTACAACTTGACAAACCATCGAGATTTCTTCATCTATACAATACATATCTATACATACATACACAAAAAAAAGAAAAATAAGTTTATTTGTCACAGAAACACGTGCATACAATAAAAATTGAAAAAAAAAACCGACTTCCAAAAAAAACACTACAAAGTGAAAAATAACTTGAACTTCGGAAATCGGTGTCTTTGTTTTTACATTTTCGTTTTTTGCCAAATTAAAATTATTCTGAAATTAAAGTTATTTTTCACTTTGTAGTGTTTTTTTTGGAAGTCGGTTGTTGTTTTTTTTTTTTTTGTAAAAAATAAATATGCTTTTTAGGCGTGGTACCCCACACAAATTCGGATACCACCACCTGCTATGTAAATTACAGTGACAGGAACTTATCATATCATCCACATACTAAGTGGGAAAAAATACATATTATTGAAGCTAACTCAAAAACTGTTTAAGCAAAGTTAATAAAATTTATATGGGACCACCTCGAGAGCAGACCCCTTCAAACAAAAAAAATAATTTTCAGAATCGGCCCACAATTGACGGAGAAATCGCTACGAACATATAACCTCCTCCTTTTTGGAAGTCGGTAAAAAAGTAATGATAGCCTAGTGGTGTGACCGTCGGATTGCTAAGGTCTCGAGTTCCAACCCAAGGCACGCACCTCTGACTTTTCTGATTCATGTGCGTATTGTATAATTATCACTTGCTTCAAAGACGATTAAGGAAAACACCGTGAGGAAACTGGCATGCCTGAGAGATATTTCTCGACGGCCTGTGAAGCCCAGTCGGAGGCCCATGGGCTTTAAAACTCTGACATCAGGTTAGTCAATAACCACACGAAATGAAGACGAAGAATAAAAAAAGGTTCGACGTTTAGTTGAGACACCCACTTTTTCTAAGTTAAGGTAACAAAGGTCAACTTGTCCCCAATTTTCCTCATAGCTTAGGACAAATGAAATAAAAACTTACTTAACGACTTGTAAATATATAATTGGTTCACCTTAATTGTTACTCAACAAATTAGTAAGTGTGTTTAGAAGTTTGTAAGTTACTAATTGAGTTTGTGAACGATAGTTAGTCTGAGTTTTTTTGGTCTATGTTTTAGAGGCTACATGGTGTACCTAAGCCTCCGATTCTGACATAATTAAATTATCCGTCGTTGCTTCATTTTAAATTCTTTTTACCTATTGTGGTATAGTAATTTTATTCTAGGTGCATCGTCTTCACATATAATTATTTAACTAATGTACGTACTTATACAAACTATTGTAAAACATTTTAAAAGAGTAACGGTGGAGTTTCTTGCCCATTCTTCTCCATACGAAAACTACCTTTTGGACGGGGCGACTAGAATCAATTATATTATTCTGTACATTTTGACGTTCAAAAGTGCCATACATGGGCTTATTTGAAATAAATGATTTGACTTTGACAGCCTGATTAAGTTGTTTAGTTTTAGTAATGCCTCAACAGAACAATGTGCCATTTTACCAGATTGAAACGGCAATGCAGTTAATTACTGCCTTGCTTTTTTCTAACTATGTTCGGGTCGGCTTCCAGTCTTACCGAATGCAGCTGTATACCAGTATTTTACATGGAGCGACTGCCTATCTGACCTCCACAACCCAATAACTAGGTATTACGATACCCCTTGGTAAGACTGGTAGTCAGAAATTGCCTGGAGACATCTGACAAATACATTACGAACTTTAGAAAAATTGAAAATTTTAAAACATAAAAACCGACTTGAAAAAGAATAAAATAATGGTTCTTGTGATTATAAAAAAAACAATTATTTAATAAAAAGGCCATTTAAAATATATCTGGAAGGAACACTGATTAATTCAAGACATATTTTAAATGGCCTTCTTAACTTATAACTTAACTGTTATGTTTTTCAATTTAAAATGGAAACCACAAGATTTTCCACTTTTAAGACGCCCCGCGGCGTCGTCTGCGTTCCTGCTGTGTTTATAGACTATTTCAGTTTACACAGACTTACTGAAAGTGTATAAAGAAAATACATATCTACGTGTATTATTAAGTCCCATGGGACTTAAACATAACTGACAAAGTGTGCGTGTACTATAGGTAGCAGGGCTCGGATAACGGTATATTTTTCGAAACGGTTTCGTCTTAAAAACCTAAGAAACGGTTACGTTCCAACGGAACAATATAAAAACGTTTTTGACGAAGGACAACATTTAAATCATTCATGGTTAATAAAACGTTATAACTGTTTTTTTCTGTTTTTGGGATGATTGACAGGAAACTCGCAACACAATCCTAATCAATTTCGTTAAGCGCATTGGAATCAATGATGTAATGAAATGAAGATAAGGTACAATTTAACAAAACAATTTCATGCTTGTCGGCGCACGCCCCGTGCGCGGCTGCGTCCTGCGGTATAATCCGGTTTTTGAAAACGTTCTCATTTCGTTTTCCTTCCGAACAAAATGTTGTACAAAGAAAAACTAGAACTGTTAGAAACGTTATTTTAAATAACGTTTCCGAGCCTTGATAGGTACACGTACTCTGCCCAACTTATCGATGAAACAAGGCATGATGTTATACTGTACAAGGTTGGTTCACCAAATAATAACAAGGGAACAAAATGCCATTTATTATTACTACATTACGCCCCCGACTTATTAGAGGGTGTGATGATAATCGCGAGTTTACTATTATTATCTCAATAAAAATAATGAAATTAATTTGTCGTCATGTGTATTTTCGTGATACGCAGTAACTGGGTTGTGGTCAGATGGACAGCCGCTCCATGTAAAATACTGGTATTCAGCTGCATCTAGTTAGATAGGAAGTCGACCCCAATATGCTAAAGCTTAACAGATGATGATATATAATAGTCTTCGTTTTGGGGTTCTGTACCAAAAGTGTATTAACGGGACCCTATACAACACCTAGACACAATAATGTTTTTTTGTGTGATTATTGTCTTAACGTGAGTCTAATAATTTCATTTTCTTTCTTTCATTTTTTCCTATTACTAAACTGTCTGTCCGTCACAAGGCTGTATTATTTTTAACAGTTTCAGCTGTAACCAGTTGAAATTTTCGCAGAGTACCTATATGTAGTACTGGTACATGGTCTATGGTAAATAATTAAGAAATTTCAATTAGAAGTTAGACTGCCTCGTTGGTCTATTCAAGAGGTCCAGCGGTGTATTCTGTAAAAATATCACCGTGAACGCTTAGGTGAAGTGCGCTGACATCCCATCATATGCTTAGGGATTGACGCTATTGACAGCTCACTTCCAAGCTCACTTCACCTAAGCGTTCACGGTGAGATTTTTACAGAATAGCACTGGGTTCGATTCCCGGGTCCGGAAAAGTAGTATTGAGGTCTGTTTATTGACGAATTCTCCGTTGTTGGTACCATTTGATGACCAATGAGTAATGAATTGCCAATGAGCGCGCGCGGTGATGATCAATGAGCAATTAATTGACCAATGACGGCACGGTTGGCGCAGTGGTTAAGCGATTGACTGCTGCGCTGCGTGTCGCGGGTTCGATTCCCGCACGGAACAAATATTTGTATGACCTACAAGTAGTTGTTCCAGGTCTGGCTGTTTGTGTATATACAGGAGAAATTCGTAGAGAGGGGCAGTCTAAAAAAAAAATCGCGCTCATGCTCATTGGTCAAATCAAACAGTGCGCTTTCCCGGCTTCCTGTAATACACTTCCATCCCTTTTCACTAAATCACTCCCACAGATTTCCCCATCTACAGATTGCAGGAAAATGAGAGGTAAGATGTTACACATGACAATAAAATAAAATATGTCGATACCTGTCTTCAGAGATTCACCAGCTAATTTAAATTGATACTGTATATGTATGATCCTAGATATGTGAAAGTTTAACTAAGTGGCGAATTAGTCTTCCCCTACCTAATGACAATTAAGAAAACCGATCTATAAAGACGTCAATCAATCAATCTGCCTAGCCTTTTCCCAACTATGTTGGGGTCGGCTTCCAGTCTAACCGTATGCAGCTGAATACCAGTATTTTTCATGGAGCGACTTATTATTTATTGACTTAGTACTTATTTGAATTGTCACGGAATCGGTCAGTCAGAAAGATGAAGCTAGTTGCCCATTCCAAAGCGTAGTAGGTTCCTATGGAGAAGAACGGGCAAGAAACTCCATGGACACTCTTTTAAATCAAAACATTGTTAAAAAAATATTGGTAACATCATTCATGTTGAAATTATACATACATGAACAATGTAGAAAGACGCGCTCGTTAAAAGTGTCCGTAATAAAAAATAAAATGAAAATTGTGGCAGCTAAGAGATGACCAGTCCCTACACCCACCCTTTCACGAACATGACGCATGGATCAGCACCATTTAGCTCAACCATTTTGAACGATGGAGCGACTGCCTATCTGACCTCCACAACCCAGTACCTGGGTAATACGATACCCCTTGGTAAGACCACGACCAGTAAAAACGTAACAAACCAATTATTTTTAATTTATGTTCGCTCAAACATAACAACGTAAGAATTCTCGATCGCTAATGTTTAACTATTATTTTTCAATCTAGGGTTAGTGTACTTTTAATTTGCAAACCTCATTGCTGTTGACAATTCATAATGAAGACGGTGTCGTTCTCAAGACGGGGAACGTGGGCAAACTTGTGTTTTGCGTTCATTGGCATTTTATAGAATACTAGCTTTCGCCCACGACATTGTCTGCGTGAAATTTCCACCTAAACCACCGCATTGCATCTCATAGCCCGCCAGCGCTTTTACTTCGTTTTCATTTAGCTTTCTTTCTAACTTTATTCCTTTCTGCTCGGCTCCTCAGGGTCGCAGCGTCATGTTATACAACCTATAGCCTTCCTCGAGAATTGGACTATCCAATGTAAAAAGAATTTTTCAAATCCAACTGGTAGTTCCGAAGATTACCCCTACTTACAAACTTACAAACAAACAATAAACAAACAAATTTTATATTATAAGTATAGACTAGGTGACCCGACAGACGTCCTGTCTAAATATAAAACTCGATTTTTATTCCTGATAATAGGGCTGATGCCTGGGTCAAAAAAAAAGATAATAAAAAATATTAGACACGTATTTTTTGCAATATCATATTAATAAAAATTACTTAGATAAAACGCATTAAAGTTGGGGAGTGGGGGTCGGTACGTCACAAGTAAGTATAAAATCTACATAATCGTGACGTCATGGCACATTTAATGAATCGCAGTAATCTTTAATAATGTAAAAAAAAAATATGTGTCCAATATTTTATAATAATCTACTAGATGGACAAAAAATATTTTTTTAAGTCATCATCCCTATTTTCCATGGCCATAAAAGTTATAGTTAAGGATCTTGCTTATAGGATGTATGCTACTAAGCGGTGGTTGGAAATAGCCGAGTCAATGTTTTTTTAAAGTAGACTGGCGCGAGTTTATGTTTGTGTGTGTGTTTGCCATTTTATTGTAAACTAGCTGCACCCCGCGGTTTCACCCGCATAAGGCCCGATCCCGTGGGAATATCGGGATAAAAAGTATTCCATGTCCTAACTCTGGTCATGGTCTGCCCATGTGCCAAATTTCAACCAAATCTGTTCAGTCGTTTTAGCGTGAAAGCGTAACAAACAAGCTTTCGCATTTATAATATTAGTTAGAATAGTTAGGATTCGGATTAAGATTATTATTGAATTGAAAACTTCTTTAGGCGCGTTGGGCATTTTTGAGATGGGACTAAACCATTGATTTCGCGACACTGTGCACTGTGACGACACCAGCTTTTGACCATTAAAAAGACATCAACGCGTTGATGTCTTTTTGGTGCCGATTTTTTCTCAAGTTTTCACTTTTTTTTATTGTGTTTTTTATGTATCATATAGTTTGCAAAAAGATTGTTAGATTAAAAAACTAAAACAAAATGTGCTTTTACATCGTTTGGGGCGTGAGTTACCGTCTTGAGGTCAAAAAAAGTCCTATAGATTTTTTTCTATGGGACGTCTGGGTTTTCCCGAATTTGAAAATTTTCCGGGAAACTTTTTAAATTTTTGTCTCCGTGAGAACCAGATTCGGACTATTACGAACATTTTAAAATAAAAAATACTCATATCGGTTCAGTAAGTAATGGGTTTACGAACTAACAGCATTTCGTTTTTAGCTGACTCGACAGACGTTGTCCTGTCCAATGCAAAAATCGCATACAATATGCGACTTAAACTTTCCCGAATTTTTCATTCATCATTTTCTTTCCGTAAGAACCAGCATTTCGTTTTTATTTATATAGTATACATAGATAGTATAGGTATTAACAAGCCGTGCGCAGTATAGGATTTCTCATCGGAAAAAATAACTAAATTGCACATCAACTTTCTGCCCCTATTTAACCTCCTGAACGGGTCAATTTTCACCCGACGATCTCCTAGCAAAGTAATAACAGCCACACGGGTCGATCTATCAGGTTAAGCTGCGCTTGCCGTGGTTGGTTCGTGGATAGGTGACTATCTTTACATACCGAGACTTCTCCGTGTCTCAGAAAGCACGTTAAGTCGTTGGTCCCGACGGTTAGTTGGTGATCTTTGACAGTCGTCACACCGTCAGAAGCCCGAAAGTCCAAAAACCAGCCTCACCAAGGGGTATCGTATTACCCAGTTTCTGGGTTGTGGAGGTCAGATAGGCAGTCGCTCCATTCTTGAAAATGGTTGAGCTAAATGATTCTGATCCATGCGTCATGTTCGTGAACGGGCGCTGTCAGTAGGGACCGGTCATCTCTTAACTGCCACGATTTTTTTTTTAAATATTTTTATTACAGACACTTTTAACGTTTTTCTATGTATAATTTCAACATGAATGATGTTACCAATATTTTTTAACAATATTTTGATTTAAAAGAGTTTCCGTAGAATTTCGTGCCCGTTCTTCTCCATAGGAGCCAACTACGATTTGGAATGGGCAACTAGCTTCATCTTTCTGACTGACCGACCCCTTGACAATTCAAAAGTTAATTGTTTTATTTAAAATAAAGAAAGAAAGAAAGAATGCTTTGAGTTTGAGTACACCCACATTTCTCAAGTTATGTTAAAGTCCCATGTAATAGGGGGCGAGCCTATTGCCACCAACCGACACAAAGAAGAAGCGAAACGGGTGAAATATAACGTCTTTGTATTTAACACTTTGCTTAAGAAACTTCAGTAATAAACTTTGTCTCAAGTTATTCTTTAACAATATTAAATCTAACCAGTCTGCCGACTCTATTGGCGCAGTAGTGTGAACTTAGTAGGCTTAGTAACTTAGCAAAATCCATACTTTTTAGGGTTTCATACCCGAAGAACCAGTACAGAATTTTCAATTTATCTCGAAGAAATTTGTCAAAAAAAAATTCTAAGCATGTTTGAGAAAAAAAAAAAATTATAAGTCTATGTTTTTGCTTCAGGATTTTTCGAAGCGGTACTCATCACCCTAACTTTTTAAGGCCAGCGCAGATTGGTGCGAGCTGCGCTACAACGCAAAGGCTTGCAAAAATCCCCCTTCATCACTTCCTTATATTTTCTATGAGCTTTTACCCGCGACTTCGTCTGCGATTCAGGATGAAAAGTAGCCTATGCCCTTTTTTTTCAATTCAAATTCAATTCAATATATTTTTATTTCACATAAACCTACATGGGCACTTATGAAACATCAGAAGCTAGGTGCACGGTTCCAATTGGTCGTTTCCTATGGAGAAGAGCCGGCAAGAAACTCCACGGTTACTCTTTTAAAAATAATTGGCTTTTTCCAAGTCAAGGTCTACCCGTGTGACAAATTTTGTCCAAATCCGTTCAGCCGTTTTAGCGTGAAAGCGTAACAAACAAACAAACTCACTTTCACATTTATAATATTATATATTTACGATATGATACTACCTATTATACACTAAAGGCGGGTCGCACTGCGCTGTTTTGAATCAATCATCAATTTTATACACTTCCCTATGTGCTTATTATTCTAGCGTATGACACTCGTGGGTAGCAGCTGAAAATCAGCGTCAGGTGGAGACCTTGTGTTGTCATCTGACATTATGCTGAACTGAGGCCCTTTTGGCATTAAACGCATTGTTTTCGTTGTTTATAGTTTTACGCAACGCATTTTACTTTCTTTCTTCTTGAATGGAAATGCGTTGCGCTGTGGCTCGTTGCGGCTGTAATACGCGCATGACTTTACTGTATAAAATTATCGTACAGTAGAACTCCGTGTGAACGAAACCGACGAGTTGTGGTGATGACATGGCAATGTAACTTTTATTTTAGCTAGCTTCCGCCAGCAACCCCGCCCGCGCGACATCTTTATAAATTATAGTCTATGTTACTCAGGGTGACACAGCATTTTACTGGGGAGAATTTTTAAAATTGGTCCAGTAGTTTTTTAATTAATTCATTACAAAAATACAAATCTTTTCTCTTTATAATATTAGTGTAGACTAGCTGATTCGACAGACGTCCTGTCCAAATTTCAATAATTCATACAAAAATTGACGTTCAATTTATCCCGAATTGATTTTCCGGGAAACTTTTCCAATTTTCGTTTCCACAAAAACCTGATGACTATTACAAACATTTTAAAGTAGGAAAATCGGTCAGTTAGTGATGCGCTTACCAACATACAGCATTTCATTTTTATTATATAGACTATAGAGGATTACGTGGCTCTTTTTAACTTTGTCTCAGCGGACATCACTAACTACAAGAAGAAAAACATCGTGAGGGAACCTTGACTTTAGAGTCGAAAAACGTGATCAACGCGCGTTCTTTCCTTGTATGAGAAGAGGTATTTCCCCAACAATTGGATAGTGATACGTTTGCTATATTATTATATAACCTAAGTCCTACTTTTTATTTTTGACCATCAATATTTCGAAACTACTTGCAGCAACAATTAATAATATTAGAAAGAAAGAAAGAAAAAACGTTTATTTGCGGTAAACATGACGCAAAAAAAAGTTTAAAATACATAAATGAGAAAAGTTTGGGGAAGCATGCGTCACATCGACGCAAATCGGCTATCGCTCAGCATTATGCTACGACCCTATGCAAGACAGAGCCCAGCGCTGGTTGTCAGCGACAGACGGCGCCGACGTAATGACGTCGACCGGTGCAGCAAACAAATATTTAGACGGTGTACCAGTACAGCGTACTTAAAAAAAAAAAATTAAAATTAAAATGTGATTCAATATATTAAATAGATGTAAAAAACAAAAAGAAGTAGACATATACATTATTTTAAGTTACGAGAATATCATCCTCAAAAACGTTTTACTTTTATTATATTCTATTCTTTTAATATTATCTACAGTTTTTGGAGAACGTGTTTTAAAACTACCGAGTAATTCACTTCAAAAATAATAAGTAATTAAGTAGGCAGGAAGTTAAAACAGCTACCGTAATACGTTGGAAAACATGAGCATATTTACAATTTAGTAAAAGGGAAAGAAAATTAGCATGCAATACGTTTCAAAACACTTCATCTTAGAGACTAGAGCAATTGTCACTAATTGGTAGTTTTTCATTTGCTGCAACGCGGTGGATAGGTCATTGAACGATAAGTACCACAGCTTGCAAAATCAGCTTATAATGTTCCCAGTGCTGGGACTCAAGCATCCTCTCTATGAGAGGAGGTGGGCCGTAGTCCACCTGTTTTTGAATCTATAGATTTGTTTTATGAGTAGATAAGTAATTATTCCTTATTATTCCCTGTCGTAGTATGTACCCTTATCTAACTTTCACTAGGTAATTTAATCATTACAAAACTTAGGTGAGTTTTTTTATAAGATAGTTAATGAAGATGTTTGTTACTAACGGATTTAGATAAATGGCACACATCTTAATGTTTGGGATTAACACGTAGAATGCTTTTTATCCGGGTACATGAAGTAATTTCCATAAACGATTGTCATTAGGAGCGCTACGCAATTAGGGTGCAGGTTCAGGTTTCAAACCCTTTAAAGCTAGTCAGATTACAAATAATTAAAAAGTAAAAACGTTCTATTAGAAAAAAGTCAATTAGTTTTATTTTATTTTATGTTATGCGTTTTTTGCTTTGACGTCACCCAGAGGATGTGTATGTGACATTACGTTTGATTTAATTTTATAAAAAACGATTAATTCGGTCCTGTTCTAATATAAATTTATGAAAATGTTTTTTTTTAAATGAAAACTTGAACATCAGTTTGTTTTAGTCTTCATCAACTCTTTGCTGGGAAAATAATCTTTGCTATTGAACAAATAAAATAAAGAATATAATTATGTTTAGTCACACAAGATATTATTTTAATAAAGAGAATAAATATTTTCTCTCTCTAAAACCGAATTTTTAATTTATAAAATAAAATTGTTGTTCTACAAATATAATAAAAAAATATATGTTAAGTCAATCCAACCCAAATAACATATTATTTTAATCTCGAGAATAAATATTTTTTTCTCTCTAAAAACATATTTTTATAATAATTATTAAATATCTTCTGTATATAGCCTATGGGTCGTTATGGGTAGTAATGGGTTCTGGACTCACCTGACGAAGAGTGGCTACTGAGTGCAGCGTAGGGCGAGAACCAAGGCTTATATACAGCTGGACTGTAGGGGCGGGCGGGAACAGGGGCAGCAGTGGAATCGCTCTGTCCAGTAAAATTAGAAATAATATTTTTGTTGAAAAATATTTATTGTACTTTTTCTTTAAAGACCTATTTTACTTTTATAAAGACTTGTTATTGGATCAATTGAAAATAAATAAATTATTATTTAGGTACAAAGAAAAATGTACTGTTTTGGTTAAAAAACAAATTACTTGTTGAATTAATTATTATGCTTCTTCTAAGCGTGTCGATGAAAACCCAAGTCAGCGGAGAATTTGAGAATGACTTTGGCGTTTTCAGTAACGTCCTGAATTATTATTATTCCACTGTTATTTTATTATTACATAACACACATGACAAATCATCACGCCTGTAATTCCCGAAAGATTAGGCAGAAGCGAACCTATAGTACACCCACATTTCGCCAGTTATGTTTAAGTCTCATGTAAAAAGGGGCGAGCCTATTGCTAACTACCGGTCACAAACACACCGGGCTGCTACTGACAAATTCCTCTTGGAAAAACCCAATAACTCTTTGCCCAACCTGGGAATCCAACCCAGGACCTCATTCTCAGCAGTAGCGCTTACGACCACTAGACTAACGAGGCAGACTTTGTAAGTATTCAACGGTTTACTCACGTGTGTCTATTTTCTGATTAATTCACTTTCACTAAAAACGTCTTTCAGTCTAGTATGGAGTCTTTAAGCATATCACACAAAGAGGTTGGTTCACAAAACAATGGGCTATTATTTTTTTACATGATTTCTTTGAAAATTATGAATACAATAGTGTTATAAGTTATATTTAACCTAATAAAAACACACAATACCTGTACGATTGTTTACAAAACTGATGTTTCTGTGGAATTCTTTGTTTACTGTCACAATTCTATAGTTATTTATACATTTAACCGACTACTGCAGAGAGGAAGTGTTAGTTTTTTTTTTACTTACTGTCTTTCTTATCTTATCTTCTTTCCGATCTGTCAGTCATTTTGTTCCTAAAGTAACTCTCGATACAAATCTAGTGTTCATAAATTGTTTACGACGTAAAATAGATGTGTTAACAATATTTTACTTAAGGCGACTACATACACTGAATATCACGTCTAAACGAATAGTGTTAACGATTTGGAAAAATTGTATGTTAAATAAAAGCATTTTCTTAATAACTCAATCTGTGAATATTTAAGATTATGTGTATATTACATAGTGTAATTCATTTGTAAAGTTATATCTAAAGTAGATAAAAAACTGAAAATCACGCAAAAACTATGAAGCGTATTTTTCTGAAACCTTCACCATTTTAAAGATAATTCTTTTAATATACATGTTTCATTAAAATACTTTTTGTTTTATGTATAAAACATGAATAATGCGTCTAATTTGCGCTCCTTGATGGGCGAGTCCTATTATTGGCTGGACGTACGACGCGTTGCGCGTGGGCTCAGACAGAACACGCAAGCTAACCACTCAAGGCCACTAGCATGTATCGAATTATGAATCTTCTTATGAATGATCCATAAAAAAATCAAATAACCTTTGATTTTGTTATGGATATCGAAATCAGGACCCCCATGCTCAGTTACTTTTTGCAACAAGTTGACAAGACTAACAAGGCTTAATAAAATAAACTCGAGAAAAGAGTTACCATAAATAAATATTTCTTCAAAAACGAATTTTAATAATTAAGTAAAAAAAACTTTAACTATAAAATAATTACTACAATAATTTCTAAAACCAACTCAGAAAAAATTTAGAGAAAAAAAAAAACTGAAATATTTTTAGTGTTAATCGTCTCCACATCCTTCCCTGTCCTACTTCGGACCTCCCATTGTTATAACGCAGCATTTCCCACTTCCACCAAACTGCTATTTTTGTATACCCTAGTAATATCAATAGCAGGAATAAATGATAATCAAATGCAGTTAGGCTACTTATCATAAAGATCGTAAAACAAGCGTTGTGGGCGAGATAACATAACAACATCACGCCTTTAATTCCCGAAGAGTTCGCCAGAAGTGTAAACAGGGCTATTGGTAAACCACTAACAACTTTTTAAGGGGTCATGGTACTTATCATTATGAACAACTTTCACTATGGCACCAAACATGAAATCACGAAAAAAAAATCTGGTGTTCTGTTTTTGACGGGGTATGCGAATATAAATGTAGCTGATTTTTTTTTCATCTCATAGTAAAAGTTGTTCTTATTGATGAGTATAATGACCTCTTAAGAGGTGGTTGGTGTTTTACCAATAACCCTGTATGGTACATCCACAGTTCAGCAGTTACGTTTAAGTCCCATGTAATAGGGGGCGAGCCTATTTATTCAAGGCAATGGCATTCGAAATTTAAGCTCTAATAAGTGCAAGGAATTTGTGTGTATCAATGCCATCTGGTTTTGAAAAAATTCATCCTCATTTTCGGTGATAAATCATCGGTAAGGAGCTTCAAGAATTATATACATTATTTCAATTATAACGATGTTGGGGGTGGCAACCGGATGGTATTGGTACACACAAATTCCATGCACTTATTAGAGCTTAAATTTTGAATACCATGTCAAAAAAACATTGCACCCATCCCCCATATTCCCGCTCCCGGTCATATGGGGTCCATTCGGACGGTACGGGGGGGTTCGGTATCACTTCAAAATCGCTATCCGGTTGCCTCTCCGATTAAATTTACGTGCCATTGGTTTAACTAATTGCCACCAACCGGGCACAAAACCAGATTCCGGGCTGCTACTGAGAAATTCCAGATTGATAACCCAATATCACTTTTTCCGACCTGGAATTCGAACCCAGGACCTCAAGCTCAGCAGTAGCGCTGCGGCCACTAGTCTAGCAAGGCAATACCAACGAGTTAAATAAATATAAAAACATAATCGATATCTGACTAGACTTAAGTATGCTATGTTTATAATAAGTACTTGCAAATCAGTCAGCCTCCCAAGACTGCCAAGTCATAGATTTCGAGTTGAACCCAAGGCACGCACCTCTGACTTTTCGGATTCATGTGCGTATTGTATAATTATCACTTGTTTCAAAAACGGTAAATGAAAACATCGTGAGTAAACCGGCATACCCTTTTTTTGGTTGGGAAATTATCAAATAACTTCTCCCGCTCTGGGCGGAGCGGGAGGGCGTGTCAGACTCTTACTAAAAAAACCCACCCGTGTTCCTTCAGTTGCTCTGTTGCCGGGGGCCGCGATCTCCCTTTCGGTTTTCTTCGCACCCCTGCAGGCATCGGCCCTAGCGGACCCCGTCAATTCTGCTGACATCTCACTGAGGCGCGCATGAAACACAACGCGCCGTCGACCCGGGCCTAGTCCTTATCGGACGGCGAGCTACCCATTGCTCACCGTCCGCAAGCCTGCGCCTACGGTGGTCGGGAATCGGCCTGCGACTCCCGACGCCCTCGGCGTCTCCTCCTACGAAACGGTGAAGGAAAACATCATGAGGAAACCGGCATGTCTGAGAGATATTTCTCGACGGCATGTGAAGTCAAGTCAGAGGCCCATGGGTGGCTTTAAAACTCTGACATCAGGTTAGTGTCTAACCAAAGGAAAAGAAGAAGAAAAGTACAATTAGGAACAAGCATAGCGAACAAAGCCGCTTGCACAGCTAGTTAAGGATATCAAATGATTCAAAACTGTTTTCGATCAACGAAGGTACTTACTCGTGGTAATCATGTGAAGGTCGTGGTAATCATGTGAAGTCGTGAAGGTCACATAACAAAATAACAAGACAGTTTGATAAATCAGATTTAGGTTATTTCTCGTCAAAAACTTCGATCAAATACAATAACGGACAAATGAAACGTAAAATTAATAGCGTATTTGACGAATGATGAGATGTCATGTGCTATTTATTAGTATCATATTCATAAATCAACGATCGATCAAGGTTTGCCACGGTCATGGATAGATGATTTAACTCAAACCTAAAGCATTTATTTCAATAAATAAAACCAACTACTGGCATTTTTGAATTTTCAAGAGGCGGTCAGTCAGAAAGATGAAGCTAGTTGTCCATTCCAAAGCCTATGGTTCTCCATAGAGTGTCCATAGAGTGTCCAAAAGAGTGTTCAAATCAAAATATTGTTACAAACAAAAAAATATTTATTTAAAATAAAAACAACCGACTTCCAAAAAACACTTTAATTTCGGAAGTCGGTGGCTTTGGTTTTGTTGTATTTTCGTTTTTTGCCACCGACTTCCGAAATTAAAGTTGTTTTTCACTTTGTAGTATTTTTGGAAGTCGTGTTTAGTCGTGGTACCTACCCCACACAAATTCGAATACCACTACCTGCTACGTAAATAACAGTCACAGAGACTTATCATATCATCCATATACTAAGTGGGAAAAAATAAGTATAATCGAAGCTAATTCAAAAACTACCCAAGCAAAGTTAATAAAATTTATATGGGACTACGTGTGAAGTATGATCTATCAAACAAAAAAATAATTATCAAAATCAATTCATAATTTATGGAGTAATCGCGCCACAAACACACAAAAAAAATACAACATACAGTCGAATTGAGAACCTCCTTCTTTTGGAAGTCGCTTAAAAATGTAGGTTACATTAATGTTGAAATTATATCTTATGTGAGTGAAAACGATGAAATCTCGCAGTTTTGACAACTGACGTCTTGGCTGCTTAACCGGACTTTCCTGTGGGTGCCTTAAGCTACTACACTTAAAGCGTCCAGCCAGGGGGAACGTACAAGTTATAAGCGTCCGTAATAAAAATAAATACATGGGTACCGAGACCCCTCTGCGCCTCGGAGAAGTCGGAGAGCACGTTAGCCGTTGTCATTCGTAGCCCGGCTGTCATTCGTAGATCTTGGACAGTTGTTACGGGTAGTCAGAAACTCGGAAGTCTAACAACCAGTCTTGCCCTCCTTCCCACCATTTCTCATAACACATCTGTCATTGGCAGAATTGTCAACATCAGCACCATTGCCATAGAGAAAAATAGAATAGAATAGAACCAGTCTTGTCTTCCCAGTAAAACCCACCAACTGGGTTGTTGAGATCAGATAGGCAGTCGCTCCATGTAAAATACTGGTATTCAGCTGCATCCGGTTAGACTGAAAGCCAACCTCAACGAAGTTGGGAAAAGACAGGTAGATGAAGATGATGATTCATAAATTAACACACCGGTGATAGTATTGTTAAAAACGGCACGGTTGATATATGTTGGGTACCTATGACATTGTCAGAGCGATACTCCAGTACAGTCAAGTACATCAGTGGTCACATTCTGACACTGACAGCGCTCACAGCGCCTATATGTCGTAGCAGTAGCGATTATCATACTACCATGTTAAAGTAGCCCACTGGTATTGGGAACAGGGTCCAAGGTATCGGTGATCAGGGCTCCTGGGAGAGGAACCTCCTAAAGATACGCGCCGTGTACAGAAGTACTGCTTTCCTAACAAGAGCCTTCTCAAGCTCTTTAGTTATTATACCATTGACCGTCGCGACTATCGGCACGATGACTGCTAGAAAGAAAGAAAGAAAGAAAGAAAAGAAAGACATTTATTTGGACACAGTTGGTGAAACACAAAACACAAATAACAAAGTGAAAATAAACAAAAATAATGTTTTAAAAACGATAGTGTGTGCCTCACGGCTGCGCCAAAAAGGATCATTTCAGCATTAATGCCAGACAGATGCTGTCTGACGCTGGTTTTCTAATGAACCCATAAGGTCAAGTGACGGCTGTATCCACATCCCATTGGTGGCAGTCCGGGACTTCCGACAGAAGTGAAAACTTGAACAAGATCGCCTTGGTGGAAGAAAAATACTTGTATAGAACATTGGTCTGTAACCTTAACTAAATAAAGAGCACAACCGCGTATCAAAAAAAAAAACAAAAGCAAACACAAAACCTTTAAAGTAAAAGTACTTGTATAGAACATTGATCCGTAATTTAATATAAATATAGAGCATTTACAAAAATGAGGTGCATTGGGCATTTTTGAGATGGGACTAAACCATTTATTTCACAACACCATGTCGTCATGGTGTTGCGAAATAAATGGTTTATATTATCTCAAAAATGCCCAATGCACCCAACGAAGTTTTTACTTCAAAAAAATATTCCGACTAACTGCTAACCTCCTCCTTTTTTGAAGTCAGTTAAAAAGAGTTTCAAAATAAAGATAAGTAGGTAAAAACAAACTAAGGAAAGTCAAATCGTTTGTCCGTTAGTTCACGTTTTAAACTACTATCTCTAACTTGCTAGTTTTAATAGTTCTGTTTGTGCAAGAGTTCTCTTTTAAATTACTATTTTTTCAGAAAATCTGTCGTCATAGCTCGGTGGTTAAAGTCTCGCCTATCATGTAATTGTGAATTCAAATCCGGGCAAGTACAATGTGACTTTTCAATTCATATGCACTTTCTAAGTTTATCTCAGACATTACTAACATCGGTGGAAGAAAACATCGAGAGGAAATCTGAACTTATAGTTAATTAAATCAAATAAAATAATTTTATTGTCAGATCATACAATCCAATTTGTTAGTAATTACATAGACATCTTAAACACTAGTGTTAGTACATGATAATATTTGGCAAATTTTGGTCATAATTACTAGTAATGTCAACACAATCAATAATAATGTGAAAATCATAACTATAATGTCAAAATCACCAATAAGACAACCAAATATGCATTAATTAATTTAAGTTAATATAAGTCTGAAATCCTTAACCCGTTTTGGGCAAGTGTGATGACCAATGCTCGTGCCTTCTCTGTATAAGAAGAGGCGTTTGCCCATAATATGCTGGTATTATTATAGAAAATTGAAGTAGAATTGAATCTAGTGCTTTAACAGTTCATTAAGGGTTTAGTCCAATGATGCTTACCGAACCCTTAAGAAACTAAAAAAAAAAACAAAAAAAACTCCAATACCTTAAAATAACTAATATACCTATATACACAAACTTAATAATATACAATATATACATAATTATACTCCCAATTAAACACATCCTATCTGCAGAAACGCTTTTCCTACGCCCTTCCTTTTGATGCACCTTGCAGGTCGCATCTTAAAAACCTCCTTAAATCCCTCGCCTCCACTCAACCGACGAAGTGTCGCAATAAATTGCTGTCTGCTGCTGATCTGTCTATTACGCTTGTCGCTTGCGAATACTACGCACATGACCTTTCTGAAGAACATCACCTATAAGGTCAGTGTATATCAGTTTTTATCTATAATAATTTAATTATTTAAACTTTATGTATTTATTTAAGTATATGTTAATTTATTACGTTATATATTTTAATATTTTAGTTTAAGACTATTCATTTTCATATTTTTCTCTTCTTGTTCTCACACACTATTGTCTACATTTCTTTCTCATTTCTCCTTTCGCAGGTCTGCTGGAAGAAATTTCTTAAGAAATAAACAGTATATTTGTACTCAAAATTATAATTATGTCGTATTTATATGTATTTAACTGTGTGGGCATAAATAAAAGCCGGCCAAGTGCGTATTGGACTACGCACAATGAATTCCGTAGTTGGGATGAATTTATCCCAAAAACAAACTTAACATTGTAGTTGAAATACACGTACATCTAACATACATTTCCAACTGTAAATGTAAATTTGTACGCACAATTTTGAGAGATTTACCATGTTATTTTAAGACCAAAGACATCTTATAGGTTTTCCAGTAATTTATGAGTGAAGAACCAATTTGTGTATTTTTTTTTAATTTTTGGCCAGTAGTTTCGGAGAAACGGGGGGAGGGACTGGTCAATTTTCATCTATTTTCTTAAATATCTTTAAAATTTATTTATTTTAAAATTATAAAAAATATATATTTAAGATCCTCGCAACAAGCCCTTTTATTTGATATCACAAGATACAGTTTGAAAAACATTTTTATTTTCTTATTTGACCCCCAAAAGTGACCCCCATATTCAAAATTCATTTATTTACGTTACACGTTCGTGTTTGGGTCACAGAAATACATGTGCACCAAATTTCAACTTAATCGGTCCATTATATTCGGATCAAATTGGCTGTGACAGACAGACAGACCAACAGACAGTGATCCTATAAGGGTTTTTCCTTTTGAGGTACGAAACTTAAATAAAATAAATAAATAATAATACTTATACAGTAGGAAACAAAGTCGCTTTTCGTGTGTGTCTGCATGTCCGCTTAATTCTTCTAAACTAAACAATGGATTTTGATGCGGTTTTCACCATCATATCGAGATTAAACTCTCGATATTCTCACGGAGAGTTTTTAAAAGGTACCTACAATTCATTAAAATTTAACTTAGATATAGCACAGACATCTCGATGTTTACATCAGTAGATTGCACGCGAAGCAGGCTTGGAAAGACTGTTAAGGTGAAAGCGCCGACCCTGCCCGCGAAATTCAAATTTTCTTACGTTTTTTTGTATTTTTTAGGTCAGTCTCAGATCTCATGTTAATGATTGATTGATTAGCGGTCGTAAAAATAATAAGTATATATTTACAGAATGTTAATAATTAAAATCGTAAATACAATTCTCAGTGATGGTGTATAATGTCATAAATTCACGAAATTGACATTCTTAGCAGCAAATAATTTGATATGTTATTTAGGTAACCGTGAGATGTGGAAGAAATGGAGGGAGGCCATCTTTTATGACCGCCAATCAATCAATCATTAACATGAGATCTGAGACTGACCTACAAAATGAAAAAAACATAAGAAAATTTGAATTTCGCGGGCATGGTCGAAGGTTCCTCCTTAAAAATATAATACCAACATAAATTCATAGAACATTTTATTTAAAGACTAATTTTATGAAAATCTTATGGGCGTATATCAAGCCATACTTTGAACTTCAATCTGTAATCTGAAGAGGGGTAGTCCGAACTCGAAGAAGCCTTAAAAATATATTAAACAAACAAAATATAATACGTATACTTTATAAAGTTTTGAAAAGTCGTATCAAGTTGCGGAAGTAATTGCGTTTCGTTTATTTCTGTGATTGAAATGAAAAATTGGATATTTAGGGTTCCGTACCCAAAGGGTGCCAACGGGACGCTATTACTAAGGCTTCGCTGTCCGTCCGTCTGTCACAGGGCTGTATCTTTAAGACCGTAATAAGTAGATAATTGAAATTTTCACAGAGTGTCTACTACTACTAACTGCCTCGTTGGTCTAGTGGTCGCAAGCGCTACTGCTGAGCGTGAGATCCTGGGTTCGATTCCCAGGTCGGGCAAAGTGTTATTGAGTTTTTCTATCTGAAATTTCTCAGTAGCAGCCTGGAGTCTGGATTTGTGCCCGGTTGATGGCAATAGGCTCGCCCCCTATTACATGGACTTAAAACATAACTGGCGAACTGCGGGTGAACCTGCTACAGGGACGCCTCTGCCCAACCCTTCGGGGAAACAAGGCGTGATGTTATGTTATGTTATGTGTACTAGTAGTATCACACGACACTATTGCGGCCATAGTAGTACAGTACTACTATGGCCGCAATAACAGCAATTAATTAAAATTAAATTTTAAAGGGGACCTTCCCTTTAAAATTTAATTTTAATTAATTGCTGTTACTGAACAAGAAGAAACATATTTATTTCGGCGTTTTAAAATTAATAAATAAGTTTTAAAAGAGGAAATAATAGATTTCTGTATGACTGTCAAATAGCCTAAATAAATACCAGTATCTTGTCACAAAGGTATTGACGGATGTATTAGACAGTTACTTTACAAATCTGTACGAATAATCACATATTGCGTTAGCACCTCTTTTGCTTTTTGATCAATTATTTGTTCGGTAGTACGGAACCCTTCGTGTGCGAATCCGATTCACACTTGGTCGCTTTTTTGTTATAAGTGGTCGGTAAGTAGTAGCGGTTTGATTCCCGTGTAGGGAATCCACCATTTACACGTCGTCTTTTTCACTCTTGAAATTCAGCGTCAGGTGGTAGTATACAAAGCTTATTATAATGTCGTCTTGTGTACCAGCCCGTCCCATCTTTGATGTCCTCCCTCCGGTGGCGCCCTAAGCCGAGGCTCGTACCCCACAGCCACAGGGGGTGCCCTTAGCGAGCGTTCACCTAGCTTTTTAGCTTAGTTTGTATGCCCCTGGCTGGAGGCTTTGAGTGTAGCAGCTTAAGGCAACCACACGATTGACCGGTTAAATAGTCATGATCTCAGAGATTAGCTATGAGAAGCCCTACAGAAAAAAAAAATCGTCTTGTGTAGGTTTCAGATTCAAATATTGTATAAATTTGTAATGTACAGACACACATCTCAGGTTATCTAGCGTTGCATTGAAATGGAAAACATTGAAGTGTTTATTTAAATTTTTTATCCAAGCTTGTGTCTGGAGACAGAATAAAACATTGACAACATTTCTGTTATACTGAGTTTGAAGTTTTCAGATACTTTTCATGTTGTTTCATTCCTTTATTCGGTATAAATAAAACATTTAAAAAATAACCGACTTCCAATAACAACACTACAAAATGAAAAATAGGTTTAATTTCGGAAGTCGGTGTCTTTGGTTTTTTATTTTAGTTTTTTGAGGAGCTTTTGGCTAGGTAATAACAGCCGCACGGATCAATTCATCAGGTAAAGCTACGCAAGCATGGGTTGGTCGATGGATGGGTGACCATCTTCACATACTGAAACTCCTCCGTGTCTCGGAAAGCACGTTAAACTGTTGATCCCGGCTGTCATTCGTGAATCTTTGACAGTCTCTACGGGTCGTCAGAAGTCCGAAAGACTGACAACCAGTCTTACCAAGGGGTATCGTATTAGCCAGTTACTTGGTTGTGGAGGTCAGATAGGCAATCGCTTGATGTAAAATACTGGTATTTAGCTGCATTCAGTGAGACTGAAAGCCGACCCTAACATAGGAAAAGACTAGCCAGATTGGAATGTTTTTTTTTTTTTTTGTAAAAATGTTTTTATTTTTCACTTTTTAGTTATGATACCTAGCCCACACCAATTCGTGTTCGTGTACCTCTACTTGGTATGTAAACATCAGTGACAGAAAGTAAAATACGTAGTAGTGATGTGCCGACTGTGTTTTGCCAAACTTTGACAGCTATAATGACATAATGACTATTGGGTATACCACCTTTGCGTGTGCCATTTGCTTCTACCAATTATAGGCAAAATTCGTACATTGTGCGTGCAAGCAGAAATTCAAACATGCGTTGTAAACAGTACGATATAGATCCGTTCGTGACTAGTGTGTCGTCAGCCAGGAAGTGCTTAAGCCGTAACTTTTTCATATAGTTCATTTAGTTATGATGATTGTTATGCAGTGCGAGTAACATTGTAATTATGCTGTAGTATAATAGTAACTTGCTGTGAATGTCCTTAGAATTCCTTTTTTTTTACCTCTGTGTTTTATAAGTGGAGACCTGTAATTGGCTTTCAGATTAATGTACTGTCCTTGATCTGTTTGTTTTAGCTGTAAGTCTCCCATGTTATTTTAATAAATAAAAATATTGATTTAATTTTTGTATGCAGACTGGAAACGGCATTAGATATATGAAATTTAATTTATTTTCGTCTCCATTATATATTGTACTAGCTTTTGCAGCTTCGCCCACGTGGATGTCGGAAAATATCCCACGGGAAAGTACTACCGATACCGGGATTACATACCTAAAAGCCGAGGAACAGGTTGACTCCTACCGCTGCGCCCGCGTTACGGTCAACCATAATTATTTTGTCACGCGTAATTTTGAATCTATGAGATCTTTTAAAATATTAATTTAAATGAAATGATATCAGGGCATATTAGAATCTAAATTAAATGCTTAATTTAAGTAAAATATTTATTGGATAAGGATTAATATAATACCGGTCAAAATAGCTTCGGAAATAACAATGACATTTTATCAAATTCTGAAAGATAAAAATGGTTATTGTGGGTCATCCTTAGAAGATAGACTTATGCCATCGCGGACTTTTTTGTTGAACTTTTTAAGGTAAATAATACTGTAGAACATAAATATTATGTAACTTTTACCATTTTCGCGGCGCACGCCAATAAAGTTCCCAGTCGGCATGATTTTTTCCGACATCTTCAACAATAATCGTCAAATTTCAGTCATTTTACACAAAACCTTAATGAATTATACACCTAAACCTTTCGAATGAATCACTCCGTCCTTTAGTGAAAACTGTTTGAAAATCTGTTCAGTAGTTTTTGAGTTAATCCCGGTCAGACAGACAGACAGACAGACAGACGCGGCGGGGGACTTTGTTTTATAATATGGAAGGATTGTTACATATAGTATATCTAGTCAATAAATACTGTACTGGAATAAATCAAAGTTAGTACAGGCTCACGATATGGTTCACTCCGTAAAATCATTTAAATAAAATGCGACTCTTGCTACGACACAATAAAGTGCAATTCAGGTCGCACAGAGCTAACTACCTTCAGTTATATTCACCAAGAAGTTGCCTCTCTTTCTATCTCGTAACTCTTATATCTTGTGACTACGTCACGCTCACTGAATTGGCCCGACAAGACGGGCCGGCCACTTGTGGCTTCATACCTAAAATGTGGGGTGCGCCTTCTGCACTATTCCGCGCTATAATATAGAATTATTTAAGACACGAGATTAATATTCTTATAATCACATAATATTTTCCTTTCTCAGTTGATTAAAAACGTCTTTTGCAGTAACCGCTGAGTTTTATGGTTATTCAAATAGATTTCTTTGCTGATAGTGAAAGAAAAGAGAGGATTTTAATGATTTAGCTCTGAGTAATAACATAATATAACATAACATCACAATTGTATTTCTCGAAGGGTTAGGCAGAGGTACACTTAATAGTACCCCCACATTTTGCCAGTTATGTTTAAGTCTCTCATAATACGGGGATCTAGGTTTTCATTTTTGGGGGGAGAGGCATTCTGACTAGGTTCGGAGCTAGAATTAAAATCACAATTAAATAAAAAATTAAGTTTTTATTAACATTTATTTTTTACAAAATAAAGTTAACACGCCTTGTGCCGCGTTTGGCAAACCTATCTATAATTTAATCAACATCAACTGGGACATCCCTCTGGATGTGTTGGAGTGCAAGTCCATAAAGCCGCTTCTCCCCTGTTATGAGAGACCTCAAAAATTGGTAGGTAGGTACTAAGCCTATTGCTTGTGGAAAATTACGGATTCAGCGTTTTTAGAAATTCAATCCAAGAGTGTAAAAATTAGCAACTTTAAGAGGAGGCTCCCTAAATTGTATGTTAATTTGCATTAATATTCTGGAACAGTCACGCATACAATCAAAATGGAACTTTAGTATATGATTTATTGGATCTTTTTCTTTCCATGTACAAGACAGTTACGTAATTGTAACATTTTCGCTCGATTCAGTTTTTATTCGAAAATAATGTGTTTTTTTTAAAGATTATTTAAATAAGATTACTCGGCTTTTGTGTCTAAAATAATGCATTCACAGTAAGAAAATATAGTTTATTATCCAGCCACAAGGTGTTTTTTCTCTACTAATTAAATGACGTAACCATTTAGTTCCGTGCTCGAGCACGACTAAAGAGAGCACGCGATTTTAAACTTTATTACTGATGTGTTAGCGTTTAGCACATAGACTCAAAGTCATAGCATTTGTTTCATTTAAACCATTTTTACAGGCACTTTTGAATTGTCAAGGAATCGGTCAGTCAGAAATATGAAGCTAATTGCCCATTCCAAAGCGTAGTAGGTACCTATGGAGAAGAACGGGCAAGAAACTCCACGGACACTCTTTTAAATAAAATGCTACAAAATATTGGTTACATCATTCATGTTGAAATTATACATGTGAGAACAATGTAGAAAGACGTGCACGTTAGAAGGACAAAACAAAGAAAAATTCAAAATAAATAAATAATAAAAATAAGCCATGGCAGCTAAGAGATGACCAGTCCCAACTGACAGCGCCCGTTCACGAAGTTGACTCATGGATTAGCACCATTCAGCTCAACCATTTTGAAGGGAACTAAATGATCCAACACACGCGCCACCATCAGCGAAACATTTGAGTGAGCATGACATACTCACAGCCGCCAGGGCACATTCAAGTTAATGCATAGTGGAGTGGCGGGGTGCATGGGCGCGGAGCTTGCGTGGAAATTGTCTTTAGAATGCCTGGTCTTGAGGATCTATGTTCATTTCCAGGTCCCAGTCCCAAGTGGACGTGGTTACGAGGTGGGTTGCTTGCTAGTGATCCTAAGTATGTGCATGCTTATTATGTCTTTGTATATTAACTGAGAAGTAGAAATTAATAAAAAAGTTGAGTCGAAAGTATGGAATGTCTTTGAATTTTTTTGTTCTAGTACACGATGTTAGCTAAGCAATAACTACATTAAAATAAAGCATTTTTTAAACATATTTTAACTCGTGAAACAGAAATTTATTCATACAACTGTTTTATTTTTTACATTTAAAACCAAACTCACTACCACACCACACAATAGGGAAGTAAAACTGTAAAATTACCCTGGTATAATACGGCAAAAAAATGTTATTTTACGTAATTTACTGTATTTTACGGTAAAATATGTTAATTTTCGGTAAAAAACGTATTTAGCGTATTCATACAGTCATACTCATTAAAACACTACAAGTAAGAAAATGAGTGTGTTTGTGAGTATCATGTGTATGTCACTACTTCACTATTAACGGATAAATGGATTTGAATGAAATTGGTCAGAGATATAAGCAGTATTGGAACTTAAAAAAAAAAAACAGAAAACTGGGCTCGTGCGACTCATGCGCACTAAAAATCCCTAAAACTTCATTCTCAAGTCAAGAATTCAAGATATGAGTCACACCATGTCATCTATATATATAAAAATGAATCCCTATTTCCCTTGGTCACGGCATCACGCTAAAACGGCTGAACGGATTTGGATGAAATTTGGCAAATGAGTAAACCATGATCCGGAGAAGGACATAGGATACTTTTTATCCCGATATTCCCAAAGAATCGAGACTAATGCTGGTGAAACCGCGGGGCGCAGCTAGTGGATTATAATAATATCATCTATGTGCAGAGGCAGAGCAGAGGAAAAATTTAAAACTTCATAAGTCGCCAGTAATTTTACCGTAATTTATATAAATGTTCGTAAACTATCCGTATTTTACCAACGTTTTCAGTAAAATTACGTAATTTAGCAACCCTACACACAAGCTACGGTTCGTAGAAAATACCAGCTACGCTACATACGCTTTTGTAACTGGCGTAGCAAAGCGTGGTTATGCTACGTTTCTAGGGCAAGCGGAAAAACGGACAGTGACCTTTACGGCAGCCACTGTGGTTATTATCTCTGAATGATCGCTCGTCTCATCCCGTACCAATAAACGCGTAGCTTGGCGTAAGTGATAAAGAAATGTATGGAGAGCGATAGTTATCGTTTTCTATCGACGCAAACATAATACGATGTTGTCCGTTTTTCCGCATGCCCTAGAAACAGACTATCGTAGCAATCATGGTTCCGCTACGATCTCGTAGCCAACATCAGCTCCGCTACGCTTGTAGCAACGACTCGCTACGTTTTCGTAGCAGACAGTTTCTATGCTACGATTTCGTAGCAAATACCGTCTCCGCTACGGTCTCGTAGCAAATACCGCCTGCGCTACGGTCTCGTAGAAGACTGTCTGCTACACGCTACGGTTTTGAACTAAACAGATCGGCTACGCTTCGCTTTCGTAGCAAACAGTCCCCTACATTTCAGTAGTAGAATGTTGATCTACTAGACATTATTTTGGTATTTTCGTTTCTTATATTTTTTATGTCTTACTGTAAACAGATCAAATTATGCTATGATGCTCTGAAATTGTGTAAATAAAAAGTAAACTACAGAAGTACTGAGAAATTAACTATATTTTGGAAAATATCATTAGGATAGTACATTTCTTAATTTTCAAGGTTTAAAAAAAAATAGGTTATCCTTTATCATAACGCATGCAAAACCTATTTCTTTTTTGTCTTATTTCTATTTGCACTAGAATAGGCCATTTTGCCGAATGATAAAGCTGGACGAACGTGTCCGAGGGCTTGATAATGTTCATTATAACTCGGTCGTTTTAAGCTCTGGCCACATTGAGGCGAATCCCGCGCGGGATGCGGGATGCGACTGCGCGCGTCTATTGTTTTAATTATAGAAAGTCACACGACTTTTTTCTCCAGTTGGAATACTTCGATACAAATTAGCTGACACAATCAGCGCGAGCAAATTTCGTCCCGCATCCCGCGCGGGATTCGCCTGATTAATTCATTGAAGTAAACTGACCGACTGTAGCTGTTAGTTTGAATAATGAAATGGTCATATTAATTGATAGAGTAATAGACATATTCGTTTAGTTAATTTAATCGATTTATTTTAAGTGTAGAACTTGTATGATGAAAAGTACTATAAATATGACTAAATTATTTTACAAAGTGATAGCTGTCAGATTACTTAACCTTTGACAGCAGCAACCCAAAAGCAACCCTATTGCAACGACAATAAAGTTCACTGTGACAGTGATTAGAGAAGTTACGAGTTATTTTACCTCTTTGCATCACTCTCAAAATCATACTGAACTGTATTGTCGTTGCAATAAGGTTGCTGTTTGTTTGCTGCTTGGGTTACTGTCACCGGTAAAATAACTGTTAAAGGACTACTGTACAAGGAGCTTTTGACGCGTGGGCAAAATCGGAACTAACGGTGTCATTTTGTTTTTCTGTCTCAATTTAACAAATGTTTTCCAACAACGTCCCCCTGCCAATGTTATTTAGGCGCCAAAAAATTCCACAAAACACTCTAGATAGTTGTTTGTCTATAGTTTATCAATCATAGAGTTTATCTTCATCTGTCTCATACTGGGCATTAATAAGGCTGGTGACAGACTTCCTGTCAGTCATCTTTGGTTCCTTCAATATTTTCTGTTGTCTATGGTGATGGAGGCTGGTCTCTGAGTTTTCGCTGTCCGGGTCTATGGTCACCCGTTCTATTGTTACTTTTATGTTGTTCATAAGCTTGGCTTTGTCTGTAACAAAGTTAATTAAATATGTTATTAATTAATATGCTTGTATTTCTTAAGTATTTCTGAAGTTTAGCGGTATTAGTCATCCAAAATATATTCGTCATCTTGAAGGCTATTTTTATTTGCACGATAGAATGTGCTTTACCGACTCAGCATTGTACAGGGTCTAATTAAATTAGCTAGCCAAACTCCGCAAAGGTGATGAGAATCGATATCTAAACACAATAACACAAAAAAAACGAGCGAGCCTTACAGTAGTTACATATGTGTAACATCTGACATCTCACCTTGGTAATAAGCAACATTAAAGGGCCCGCCCCTTTAATGTTAAGGTCGTCAAGGTCGTTTCTGACGGCCAACTATAGCACCGCGCGCGCTCATTGGTCAAATCAAATAGTGCGCGCTTCCCCGGCTTCCTTTTACACACTGCCATCTCTTTTCACGAAATCACTCCCACAGATTGCAGGAAAGCGAGAGGAAAGACGTTACACATCAAAAAGATTTATTGTGTAGTGTCGCTAGCTGATAAAATTTTACCCTTTATAAGGCGGGAACAGTGATGACCTAGTGGTAGCGGTCCCGACTTACGAGTTGAAGGTCGTGGTTTCGAACCCAAGCAGGCGCTTTAGGCTGCCTGTCCACTGAAACGGAACGAGGCAGCGGAGATATGTGCCTATATTAACCACTATTGGTTAATATTGGCACATTCCTCAGCTCCGATGCCTCGCTCCGCTCCAGTGGACAGGCAGCCTTACTTTGTGTAAATAATTTCATAATTACTGCTCTCAAAACGGTGAACAAAACTAGATTTTTTTTTATTGTTTCCTGAAAATTTCCACATAGACTCTCATTACTATACTTAACAACACCCTCACGGATCGAACAGGTTTTTTTTTTATCGAGAAACAAACTCCAGCTGCACGCGTAGCATGACCACCGTAGAAACGGGTTTTTTTTTGACGGAAGAATAGACAAAGTGACATATTGTGATTGTAACTGTCATTTTGTCTATTCTTCCGTCAACAAACTCAAAACTCAAACTCAAACCATTATTTCAAATAAACCAATTACAGGCACTTTTGAATTGTCAAGGGGTTGGTCAGTCAGAAAGATGAAATTAGTTGCCCATTCCAAAGCCTAGTAGATACCTATGGAGAAGAACGGGCAAGAAACTCCACAGACACTCTTTTAAATCACAATATGGTTACAAAAAATTGGTTTCTACGGTAAAACCCGTTTCTACGGTGGTCATGCTGCGCGTGCAAGATTCCAGTCAACTGACCTGGCAAACAGTCGGTAGGACATGGGCATATACTTGATACATCAGGGCTAGTGATGCGAATGTTGGCGAACGAATGTTTCATTACAATCTTTTCCTTGTCACAGCCGCACTTGCCGCATGAACCCTTGCGTTTCACGACCTCTTTTGTAGAGTATATCCCTGGAAAGGATTTAAAGTGTGTTCTAAAAAGTCTGATGTAAGTCTGATTATTTTCTTAATGTCCCTCGGGAATCATCGCATTTCCGAATACAAACGAATGCTAATTTCCATGTCCATCAATTATTTATGTAATACCTTTTTATAATCTGAATCTCGGAAACGGGGCTCTGAAGATTTTCATGAAATTTAGTATGCAGGGGGTTTCGGAGGCGATAAATCAATCTAGCTAGATTTCATTTTTAGAAAACTACCAAAAAAAAACCATCCCGATATTTAGATTTATCGTGTATAATCATTTTAATTCAGAACTAAGTACTTTATTGTTGTTTTGTTTTGATTTCCGGGTGAACTATATAGAGCTGTAAAACTATTTTCGTGCCTGCGACTTTAGCAGCATTCCTCCCATTTTTACATTACATTAAGTTAAAAGAGTATTAACAAGTCTATATACTTCCAAGTCGATTGAGAGCGTCCGGTCTGCACCAAGTGCAAAGGGTAACTGATAGAAATCCGACGGCTGACGAAACACGAGGTTTGACGAGGGACATTAAGAAAATAGTTTTACTGTAAATGTAAACAAATGGATCAGAAAACAGAGATTGCCTCGTTGGTCTAGTGATCGCAAGCGCTACTGCTTAGCATGAGGTCTTGGGTTGGATTTCTGGGTCGGGCAAAGTGTTATTGGGTTTTCCATCTGGAATTGCTCAGATGGCAATAGGCTCACCCCTATTACATGGGACTTAAACATAACTGCCAAAATGTGGGTATACTGTGCGAACACCTCTGCCCTTCGGGGAATTTCGTACATTTTGAATGAACCACCGCACACTACAAGGCCCGCCTAGTGCTATTTTGTGTTGAAATGCAATACTCTGAATTGCAAACCACGCTTTGCAAAAAGAACTGTTCAAACTGAGGCGAATCCCGCGCGGGACGCGAGACGCTACTGCCCGATCTAGAGTTTTAATGATGAGGAAGTCACGCGCCAGATTGAACATCTCCTTACAATTCAGTTGACGCAATCGGCTCTAACGAATTTCGTCCCGTACCCCGCGCGAGATTAACGTCAGTTTGACCAGAACTTTAAACGTCATAGGTCCATATTCTAGAACGATGAGTCTAAACCTCGATGAACATTTGAACATTACCTTGTTCTCCTTTAGAAAAAACTATTGGAATATCGACACCTGCCCCAACAATGTTCCTTCCTGTCCTTCCTCTGTTCTTGCTTGGCAACCCTTCCCTTTCTATTCTCTTCTTGCCCGGTAAACCTTCCCCTTCTGTTCTCTTCTTGCCCGGCATTCCTGGCTTGATAGAGGCGATAGCCTTTTTAATAGAAGCACCTATGCTTTTTCTCTCTCTATCTCTATCAGGTGGTGATAGAAGGGAACAGATGCATTCATCAACAGGGCCTGTCCCTTCTTGCATCTTTCTCGCCGACTCTTCGTCGAGTTTCTTAGTTTCAGTATAATTCATTGTGTACTTTTTCGTTCAGTGATTCAAGTTATTTTGAATGGTGCGTGGTTTTCGCTGTAGGAGTAGATATAGTTGTAATTAAATATTAGCAAATCCGAAACGGAAGCGAAATAATAGAGAATATCGAAAAAAAAATATGCGTACGTACGGTCTCAGATTTGTCTATGTCATGACGACATAGACAAATCTGAGACCATAATTATGTCTCGCGTTAAAATTTCAACATCGGGTGGCTCAGAATCATGTACTGAATCCATAGTAACAGTTTTCGCATCGATGTCTCTGCCACCCTGTATATGTTGTTCGCGCGGTAAACTCTAATTGCGCGATGCATGATTTGTGTGACGTCAGGATTTTATGTGACGTCAGGTCTTTGATGCGTAGTTCGTATGTGGCAATGTAGATGCCGCCTTAACTGTGTTTAAATATCGATACCCATAACGTTTTTGAAGTTTACACAAAAAAAACGGATTTTTTAAACTAATTCCTAGTCATTACACTACCCGAAATCAATGACCCTAAAAAAACTCATCAAGTTAATAATTTTTTTGTTTTATCATGTTCAGATATCGATTAGGTATCACGTCTCCGGAGTTTTGCTACCTAATTTTATTTGACCCTGTATCTTTTCGATTAGCTTCACTTACTTCGTTTTTATTCGAAATAGTACCTACTTAGGTACTAACATAATGTTATGTAAAATTATTAATAATTAATTCAAATTCATCGTGTTATTCCTTTTATTTGAAATGAAGTATGTGTATTGAAGTGTCCGCAATGATCATTCTATACTGATTCTCTGCTTTTGAGTTCTTTACCATGTTTTTTACCTGTAATGAAAATATGCATTAAAATGATTCGTTATCTGCCTAACCTTCCTTCTACTAAGTGTTAAAATGCTGGGTTCGGCTTCCGATCCAATTGGATGCAGCTGAATACCAGTATTTTACATGAGGTGACTGCATATCTGACCTTACAACCCAGTTACTGGGTAACACGATCCCCCCTGGGCAGACTTTCAGGCTTCTGACTACCCGTAACGCCTGCCAGTCATCTACGAATGACAGCCGGGACCAATAGCTTAATATGCTTTCTGAGGGACGGAGGGGTCTCGATATGTAGGTAATGGTTGGTCAATTGCTCACCCTTATACGGGCCGACCTCGGTAAGCACAACAGCCTTGATCATCCCGCCCAGCTGTTGTTGCTTAGCCACCAATGATGTATTTTATGACAAAACTTGAACATTTACCCCGGACAGTCAGCCCCACCCTCCCACCGTGCACATTTTTTTTTTGCCCTTGTCGTGTCCATAAGTGATGAGATAAAAAAAAAACCTAAATTACCTTAAAGACGTTACAAATTTAGTTCACTTAAAAAATATTATACTGAATCATTTGGTTATTTTTGTTATTGCATGTTTTTTGTTGTTTTTCAGAATAATTATTCTGATGTTTAGGGAAATGATAATTGTGACAGCTCTCTGTCAAATACCTACGCGAAAAAGTTTTGATGAAAAAGTATTTATCTTTAGTAGTAGGCAGTAACCTGGATTTTAGAGGTCAACTAAACTAAGCAGTCGCTCCATGTAAAATACTGGTATTCAGCTGCATCCGGTTAGACTGGAACCCGACCCCAATCTTTATTCAGTATTCAGAATTCAAAAAATTGGTAAAATATTAACATAAAATCTTAGAAATAACTAGCTGCCCGGCCTGGCTTCGCACGGGTAGCATTAAGAACTTATTTACGGCGCACCTAACTACCTACCCTACCTACCCTACCTACCCTACTTACCCTACCTACCCTACCTATCCTACCTACCTACCCTACCTACCCTACCTACCCTACCTACCCTATCTACCCTACTTACCCTACCTACCCTGCCTATCCTACCTACCTACCCTACCTACCTTACCTACCCTACCTACCCTACCTATCCTACCTATCCTACCTACCCTACCTACCCTACTTACCCTACCTACCCTACCTATCCTACCTACCTACCCTACCTACCCTACCTACCCTATCTACCCTACTTACCCTACCTACCCTGCCTATCCTACCTACCTACCCTACCTACCTTACCTACCCTACCTACCCTACCTACCCTACCTACCCTACCTACCCTACCTACCCTACCTACCCTACCTACCCTACCTACCCTACCTACCCTACCTACCCTACCTACCCTACCTACCCTACCTACCCTACCTACCCTACCTACCCTACCTACCCTACCTACCCTACCTACCCTACCTAAAACCTCACGGAGCCCGAGACCTTTCCGACGAATGCAAAACCGTGGAAATCGGTTCGTGCGTTCTGGAGTTATAGCGTCAGGAAGGAAAACCCGACTTATTTTTATATAGTAAGAAGATTAACAAAGGTATTAGAATGGTAGATGCCTGTATTAGGATAAACCTGTATCACAGGTGGCATGAGCTCTTAATGGTAATTGTAGGACAATAAAATTCTTAACAATATTTAACATTAGAAGTCTTGAAACAATGACAAAATTTAATTACCTAATTCATATTTTATACCTAGTTTACTTAAATATTATTTACCTTTTAGATAAAAATAACAAAAAAGTCTTAAATACGTAATTTCTTATTTAGTTTGCGTAAAATAGTAACTTGCACTTTATAACCTAGTTAAAAACACATGATATGATTTAGCGTCAGCAGAATTTGTAAGTGGGTTAAAAACAATTTTGCACAAAATTAAATAACGTTCGAGACTATGTGTGTATTCGATTTTACTGCGGGCAATTAATGTTCTTAGACATCAATAAAATCAAGGATTTGTGGGCCCGTGCAGTGTTTTGTTGAGTCAGCAGTAGGTAAGCATTAAACACCGTAGTCTGGACTTGGCATGGTATGAAGCTCTAGGCGCCCTCGTAGTCGATAGAGTTGATGTACCTGTACTCCGCTATTTTTCTAGCAAGGCAATCAGCGTCTCCCGTTTTGTGGTTATTGGGCTTTTTAAAGCGTGAGCAAGTCGTACATTTAGGTGTGTCAGCTTTTTTCGCGCATTCTGACAACGAGTGTCCATCTTCTCCGCAGTGACCACACGTAGATTTCAGCTCTCCGCATGTTTTTGCTGCATGACCATATTGTTGGCATTTGTAGCATCTGGTAACCAGGGTGAAGTCCCTGATAGGGCATGATGTCCAATTTATAAAAAGCCTTGTTATATAGGGATAATAGGGCTTTACGAATATTCGCTGTAACTTCAATGACGTAGTTACAGGTCAACGCATCTTTCTTCCCAGATTTGTAGCTTAATTTAACCATACTCAAAAAGAATGGGCATTGCTGGAAACTTATCGGCTACGTTCTGTTCGTAAATGCACTTCAGGCGCTGACTTCAGTTTCAGCCACCTACAACCACGATCCGAGGTCTGCACTTGTTGGGTTCGTCGGCGGTAAGTCCGGATGTAGAGAGCTGGACTGCGTGCTTGAGTTTACCAGCGTCGTGTTTCGTTTCTATACTAATAATAACGCCTCCATTTTTGGTCTTGCGGACACCACGCATATGCAACTTCATTTGATCAGGGCGAATGATTTTTTGTACAAGGTCTTTTGTTTCGTCACTAGACTTTAATTTATCGTTGGGATAAATAGCTACAGAGGTTAAATTGTTCGGTCTAATGAGATCATTTGCTCCCTTCTTCACCATATCAGCAAACGAAACATTTCCCGAACCAGTCCTTAATCGTCTGTTTGAGCTCCGAAATATGTTCCGACAGGTCTCGCTTTTCTTGAAGGGCATCAACGGCGTTATACGCGTGAATGGCTTTCTGCTTGAGTGACTGATAGAGGACTGCCATTTGGATTTTTTTTTCCAGATCCTATTTTACGGCATAGGGTAGATATTTTCATTTTCTGCTTAGAGTTGAGTTTGCCATCCGCGGCAATACAGCAAACTTCATTTAATTGCTGTTCGATGGCTGACAGCCATTTTTGGATGTCAGCCATCGAACATTGCGTCGTCGTCTTCAACGGCGAGGCGGAGGGGTGCACTGGCCCCCTTGGATTGAAGGGGCTGTTATCCATTTTGTATTTATACGAGTTTTCTATTTCGTGTCCATTATTCACTCGAACTTCACACTAAGCAAAATTACAGTTGCATTACATCAGTAATGCACTAAAGGAGGTCACTATTTTCAAAGTAGGTTATTATTAAATATTGCTAACGAGCACGTTTATACACTGCGAATGCAATGTAGTTGGGAAGAGGCTAGACAGATGATGATGCTGGCAAGTTGACAGCACTATATAGCACAACTGGAATGCTTACAACGAAAACTCGGTAAAAAAAAGCCTTACTGTAGTGTGTAGGTACTTTTCTAATGAGATGACCAAACATTTACCTACTTGTAAAGTAGGACACGGTTTATTTAAGCTCCTTGTCTTTTACAACTTACAATACAGAATCACCATTCGCTTTTTCGCAAAGGCAGAGGTGTCACATTACATCAGCTACAGTCCCATAAAATAAAAGACAAGCCCTAATAATATTAGGGCTGGTACTTGATAATATTAGGCTAATATTATCAAGTACGTACCAGGCATAGATCCCTACTCCAGGCTACCTCCTACTCCTGCCGGGGTTGCGAAGAAAACCGAGATCGGGAAAGGGAGATCGTGGCCCCCGGCAACAGGGCAACCGAAGGAACACGGGTGGGTTTTAGTCAGTAAGAGTCTGACACACCCTCCCGCTCCGCCCAGAGCGGGAGAAGTTATTTGATGATTTCCCACCAAAAAAAAAAAAAAAAGGCTACCTCCTACTGAGAATGAATGCAAAGACGTACCTGATTATAGGTACCTATACTAAAACAATCACCTGTGTAATTTTCCACTGCTGGACATCACGACATGCAATTCAGAGAAATACAGACATATTAAGATTGAGCCGTAAAAATAGTAACATAAAACCCTGGATCACGACAGGTCTTATTCGTTGTATGAAACATAGAGACAAACTGCACATGAAGGCTAAATCTCATCCAGATAATGCAATACTGCAACTGTCGTACAAAAGGTATCGTAATTTCTGTAATGATCTTCTCAAGAAGGTTAAAAGCAACTACGATAAAACTACACTGGAAAAGGCTGGAACAAATAGTAAACAGATTTGGAAATATATTAAAAATGTAACATATACGCCGAAACAAAATGAGTCATCTTCAGGTTTATTAAAAGCACACTCGACACCGCTGACATCTGCTAACTTAGCAAATAATTTCTTTGTTAACGTCGGAAAGAACCTGGCAGAAATAAATCGGGTTCAATCACACTTTCAAACAAGTACGCCTTTTGAATGTAACCCCACCTTAACATCCTTCGCCCTGCTAGATACTGACGAAACTGAGGTAGAAAGAATAATCATGACTTTGAAAGACGACTGTGCAGTTGGTTGGGATAATATATCAAATAAAATCATCAAACAATTCAAGAATATTTTAGTACCACCACTGACTTATATTTTCCGAATGTGCCTGTCTTTGGGTCTTTTTCCCGAGTGTCTCAAAAAAGCAGTTATTGTCCCTGTATACAAAACAGGCAGTAAACAGCAAGTAACAAATTATAGACCAATTTCTTTACTGCCTTCTATGTCAAAAATTTTGGAAAATATCATAAATAAAAGATTGTTTAAATATTTGGAGGATAAATCTATTTTGTCGGATCGTCAATATGGATTTAGACCTAAAGTTTCAACTGCCGATGCTGTACATCATCTGACTGACTATCTAGCTCAAGAACTTGACAAGGGTAACCACACAGTAGGAGTTTTCCTGGACCTCGCTAAAGCTTTTGACACAGTCTCCATTCCTATTCTATTGCGCAAGCTTGAGATAGTGGGCATAAGAGGCATTCAACTGAAACTTCTCAAAAGTTACTTAGAAGCCCGAAGCCAGTGCATTAAGATTGGCAATGTTCTCAGCGCAGACGAAAAAAACACGCCCTTTGGTGTGCCCCAAGGAAGTATTTTAGGGCCTACTCTTTTTTTGATATACATAAATGACCTTTGTAATCTAAACCTAGAGCACGGCACTATAATATCTTACGCTGACGACACTGCCCTCCTTTTTTCTGCTGAATCGGAACATGAAGTCTACAAGTTTGCGCAACACGGTTTTAATATGGTAAATAAGTGGCTTCAACATAACTCACTAACCCTAAATGCGACTAAGACAAATTATATTAAGTTTTCAATGTCCAAACATACATCTGTTTTGCCCTCAACGATGTATGCTCACTCTTGTATGGTCCCTGCGGATTGCCTGCTTACGTGTCCTAATATTAATATAACTAATAAAATAAAATATCTAGGAATTGTAATAGATGAAACCCTGTCTTTTAAACAAAACATAGAAGCATTAAATAACAGAATGCGTAAGCTAATATTCGTTTTCAAAAAACTGCGTTATATTGCAGACCCAAAATTAATTAGGCAAGTTTACTTTGCTCTCTGTCAGTCAATTTTGACTTACTGCATTACCTCTTGGGGTGGAGCAGGTAAAAGTTTGCTACTACCGATTGAAAGAGCTCAAAGAGCAATTCTTAAGGTTTCTACTTGCCGCCCTTTCCTTTTTCCCACTAACCTACTCTATAAATCCTGTGAAGTACTAACAGCTCGGCAGTTATTCATAATGAGCATCGTATTAAAACAACACGCAGCCCTCCCATATAGCACTGAATTTACTAAAAAAAGACGGAAAGACATAGTTTGCCCTACAAAAAGTACAAAACATGCCTTCGCAGCCAAATTTTTTGTCTTCCTAGGACCATTACTTTATAATAGACTAAATGCAAGAGCTAACATTTATTCTCTAAATTATAATAATTGTAAAAGAACTCTTAAGGAAGCTCTTCAAAGTATGTCCTATGAAGATACAGAAAAACTATTAGTCGTACTTAAATAAAAAAAAAAAAGTACTAATTAAGTTTAGCTAAGTAAGGATAGGTACTAAGATTTTAGCAAGTAGGATTTATTGTATGTACTATTTACACCTTTTTACATACCTATTAGATGACTAGATTTTTATAACGAATGTGATTATTTAGAAATATTTATTATACCTTGCCTCGCCTGAAATACAGGATGACCTAGTTCAGGCACATAACATAATCGAATTTTTCGTAGATTTAAGCAAATTTGTATTTAGTGTTTTACCTTTTCAGCTGAATAAAGTTTTATTATTATTATTATATTATTATCAAGCCTCTCTGTGATAGGAAGTGGGCCAGATTCCACCACGCGGGCCTAGTGCTAGTTTGTGACGTCTCCGAATTTTTGTTTCATGGACAAGCCGGTCTCTGTAGGATGATTTCGCAAACCGCTTTTCTTTTTTTTTCAAAATCGGTTCACAATTGACGAAAATATCGATGGATATACGATATATTTATAAAAATCTATACAGACGAACATAGTAGATCGTTTATTTGGTGCACACAAAAGACATAAGACAATATACAAAAACATGATTAAATAATGACTAAATACATGAATCCCACCAAAAACATTGTCATGTAAAATTATGCCAAAACGAGACCATATGGCTCGCACTGTCAAAAACTTATCAGATATCATGTGGAGTCAAGCTTCTAACTCTACACGCCTCTTTGGAATGGGCAACTATCTAGCTTCACATTTCTGACTGTCCGACTCCTTGACAATTCAAACGTGCCTGTAAATGGTTTAATTGAAATAAATGCTTTTGAGTTTGTGTAGAGTTAGAAGCTTGGATCTGCATGAGAAATAATTAACTAAATGAATGAGTAATTAAGTATTGTATAACAGAAAAGTAATGAACAGTGAATAAATTTGTCACCTTACGCCCATGGGGCGGTAGCGAAACTTGCATTTTTTTTTTTTTTGAGTCTTTATGGCAAAACCCAGACAAACTTCCATCCCCTAATTTAAAGGAATAATTTCTTAGGGGGAGGGAGTGATTTACCCGTGTGGGTGTTGGAAAATACCCCACGTACTACCGGGATTTCATACCTAATAGCTGAGGAAAAGTTAATTGACTCCTACCACTGCGCCCGCGTTGCCGTCAACCAAAATTATCTATCTTATCTATTAAAGTATTCATTTAAATGATATGATGACAAAGATTATCTTAATCTAAATTAAATGTCCAATTTAAATAGGTAACATATTTTATTGGATAAAGATTGATATAATACCGGTCAAAATAGCTTCGGAAACAACGATGAAATTTTTATGAAATAATGAAAGATAAAAATGGTTAGTGTGGGTCATCCTTAGAAGATCTCCTTGACTTTTTTTTTTGAACTTTTTAAGATCATCAATCTTAAAAAGTATTTCTTACGGCTTACGCGGCGCACGCCAGTAAAGCTTCCAGTCGGCATAATTTTTTCCAACATCTTCGACAATAATCGTCATATTTCAGTCAATTTATACAAAACTTTAATTTTGTATAAGGTAAGGTAAGGTTTTCACCAAAACGGTTACAATCTACGGTACGTAAGGTAGGTAGTGCCCTTGGGCTTCACTACGAAAAAATAATCAACCGACTTCCAAAAAAAAACACTACAAAGCAAAAAATAACTTTAATTTCAGAAGTCGGTGTCTTTGGTTTTGAAATTTCGTTTTTTGTCACCGACTTCCGAAATTAAAGTTATTTTTTGCTTTGTAGTGTTTTTTTTTGGAAGTTGGTAAAATTTTTATCGTAAAAAGTTTTTGTTTTTCACTTTTAGCTATGGTATCTACCCCACACAAATTCGAATACCACTACCTGCTATTTAAATAACAATCATATGAACTTAGCATAAAATATGTATTATTTAAGCCAACTCAAAAACAATCCAAGGAAAGTTAATAACATTTATATGGGACCAAATTGAGAGCATACCCTTTCAAACAAAAAAATAATTTTCAAAATCGGTCTATAATTGATGGAGAAATCGGTGGACATACATAAAAAAAACACACTACGAACATATAACCTCCTCCTTTTTGGAAGCTGGTTAAGAAAAGGAAGAAAACAAGACATTGTGTTGATACCATCCAACCTCCTCCTTTTAGGAAATCGGTTTAAAATTATAAAATAAAAGTGCTACTGGGCTCGAGCCTACAACTCGAAATCGCCGAACGATTCAACCTTATGTATACCTAAGCTAAAACTGTAGGTACTTTAACTTGATTGCAGTACTAATAGTGCAAGTTAAGTGCTGCAGACTATTTAGCGGATATCAAGTTAATGTAGAAGTGTTGTTCCCCATCGAAGTCGCCATAAAGCTCTTAGCGTTATAGGAAAATTGATTCTTTTATGATATTGATGTTGAAATAGACGGTTTACACTTCACCGCTGGTGTATCATTTTTGCACACGCATCCATACTATATTTACTAATCCTACTAATATTATAAATGCGTGAGTTTGTTTGTTTGTTACGCTTTCACGCTAAAACGGCTGAACGGATTTGGATGTAATTTGGATTTTTTTTTTTTACTAGGCGCCACACTAGGAATTTCCCCTGTATTGTAGGTGCGTTTACAAACATTTAAACTCACATACACAAACAGCCAGACCCGGAACAACTACTTGTAGGTAATACAAATATTTGTTCCGTGCGGGAATCGAACCCGCGACACGCAGCGCAGCAGTCAATCGCTTAACCACTACGCCAACCGTGCCGTCAGGGTAGACCATGACATGGGTAGACCATGACCTGGTTTAGGACGTAGGATACTTTTATCCCGATATTCTCACGGGATCGAGACTTATGCGGTGAAACCGCGGGGTGCAGCGAGTAAAATTATAAATGCGAGAGTAACTGTCTGTAACCTTTTCACGCCTAAACGATCGTTATGAAATTTGACAGATAGATAGCTAGTATAGGCTTCGTTCATCCTGCATATTTGTTTTAAAATGATGACATACAAAATACACACAGACGAAGTCGCGGGCAACAGCTAGTTATCCATATATTAATTACTAGTTTATGTCCACGGCTTCGCCGCCAGAACGTTCCCGTGGGATATTTTTAGAACTGGTGTTCTAAAAATATAATAACAATAATCTAATATTTTTAGAACACCAGTTCTAAAAATATCCCACGGGAACGTTCTACCGGGATAAAAATTATTTATTTATTTATTTATCAACTCATCATCACTATCATTACAGGATTGTCCTAAATCAATAGTGTGGCTACAATTACAGTTTTATTATTTCTCATATTCATAACATATTCTGTACATAGTGATTTTTGTGAACTCACGCAGAGAACAAGTAAAAAGATCTATGCTGTCTGCTACGTCATTAAGTATACGCAAGGTTCGCGTTATAGGGGCTTTACTCAGTAGATTGGTCCTACTACTGGGAACCGCCAATAGACTTGGCCGTCGCCTTCGCAATACATAATTGTCGGGCACACACAGGTTTATCTCTTTTAATATACCCGGGTTTGAAGTCTTGCCACGCAATAATTTAAAAATATAGGTAGCAAGAGCTATGTCCCTCCTTGTTTCCAATTTATTGTATCCCACCATGCCTATAACAAACAAGGTTGCATACATCAATGGATAAAATGGATATACACCATATAACCTTAAATACAGAAACCTAGTAAATTTATTTTGTATACGTCTAATCCCATGGACATGCCAAAAAATCATAAATAATTTAGTTACTTCACCGTGTGCAAGGATATTACGGTTATTCTCTCCGTTCCGGAAATTATAAGCATTAGCTACATACACATTTTTTGCAAAAAAAAAAAAAATCTGTTGGTAATTTGTGTACCAGATTGTACCCTATGACATATTTATGCATGATATTGGCTAGAAGCCAATTCAAGCAAAAAACCCGACACTTTCAAATTTAAGCTGCTAGTCTTCGAGAGCATTTTTTCGATCCACAGTGCGGCGCGGCGAGCTCGTGCTCTGTGACTCTGCCCGACCTAGGACCCCACGTTCAACAGACGCGCTTGAGACTTCAGACCACTAGAGTCTAGTGGTCTCAGAAAAGAATAGGGAAAGAGAATAAGGATGATGCTTGGGTAAAAAAAAAAAGAAATCCTATTTAGTCCGTCAGTCAGATAATAAAAAAAATATTAAACACGTATTTTTTGCTTTATCATATTAATAAAAAAATACTTAGATAAAACGCATTAAAATTGGGGAGTTGGGGTCGTTACCCCACAAGTAAGTTTAAAATATATATACTCGTGACGTCATGGCACATTTTAACTCAATGTATCGCTGTAATCTTTGATCCTGTATTAAAAGAAAAAACACGTGTGCAATATTTTTTTAATAATCTACAAGACGGATATCATCCCTATTGTGCTCGCGCTTCCAGGTCACGTCACCTGGAAGCACGCGCAATTCTCTTTCCGACAAAAACGACATCATTATTAGGTTCATTTTTCTTTGATTATTCGCCACCGCCACACGCCCTCGCCACGTCTCTTCTGTAAAAACCGCGCCTTACATGTATTGAAAAAACAATATGGTTGCGTTAGTTCCGATTTTGGCCACGCGCCAAAAGATCCTTGTACTGCTGCTATGGCTATGATGACTAGTTACAGCTAAATAAATTAATCTAACATCTAATATACCAAATTACCATCTGTTTCTGTTTCCAAGCGTTGCTGCTGGCTATGTTTGTCTGTGTAATTACAGACACATGAGACATTTTTGTATTTGGAATAGCCACCTACTGCGATGTCTCTGGTATTGCAAGTCCCTATGCGGCGGTGAACACTTACCATGAGCACAGCGGGTTTTGTCGACGGAAGAATAAATAAAATGACAGATTGTGATTGTTTATCTGTTATTTTATCTATTCTTCCGTCGACAAAACTTTAAAAAATATGGTAAAGAAGGATAGTAAAATAAGAACGAGTAATTACAAGAAAACTTTATTTATTGATTCTTAATATATAAAATAATATATTACATGCAACATAAAAACAAATAATAATATTATAAACTATTCGACACGCCAGATGTTTTTACTTTTATATTTCGTTGATAATTGAGAATTCACTAACAATTTACTTTGAAAACAGGCCAATATTTACAAAAGTTGAGATTTCAAAACTAGCAACATCACTCCTGTCATCCTCGAAGGGTTAGGCAGAGGTATACCTATAGTACACCCACATTTCGCCAGTTATATTTGAGTCCAATGTATTTGGGGCGAGTCCATAGTTATCAACCGGGCACAAATCCAGTCTCCGGGCTGCTACTGAGAAATTGTGGATGACCCCTATAACATTTTGCCCAGCCTAGCTATCGGACCCAGGACTTCAAACTTAACAGTCCTGCTTGCGACCACTGGACCTACGAGTCTTCTGAATAATAAAAAGACAACTCACAAGTTCCATCCCTAAATAATTTACTAATGTATATGGCAACATTACCTGAATAAAATATACAACCTTTTTGTTATGCATGGGATTTTGTTATTATGATTAGCACACTCGAAGTTTCGTTAACATTTTCGAATTCCTAACATAAACGTATTTGATTCGATTCGGTGTCAAATAAATTAAGATCAACTAACGTATAGTGTTTGCATTATGTGTTTTTCTGTAAATAGGAGTTCGGAATTACTTTTACATGTCATACATAGAAAAAGAGCGAGCCTTACAGTAATCGCATATGATATATAATATGTCACCTTTGGTAATAAGCTACATTAAAGGGTGGGGTCGTCAAGGTCGTTTCTGACGGCCAACTCCAGCACCGCGCGCGCTCATTGCTCGAATAAAATAGCGCGCGGTTCCCCGGCTGCCTGTGACACACTTCCGTCCCTAGATTTTGATTGCAGGAAAGCGAGAGGAAATATGTTACACATCAAAAATAAGGTGGAGTCAACATTTCCTATCTGAGTACTCCTGAGAAGAAATGGCGTGGTATAAATCTGTTTCGTTAATATTATAATTTTTATTATTGGAGTATGTGTTTCTGCGATAATAAATGTATTTTTATTTCTTTCTTATTGACACAAAATCGAATCAAATTCGATTTGAGACAAATTCGAAAATGTTTTTCAGTAACCTTAAGTTTTTATCTAATTTCGTTTATGCGCTTTTAAAAATACAATTGACTAAGTATATTAATTATGTTCTAATAAATAAATACTAAAAACAGTACTTTCAGTACACACGGCTACATATCAAGCTATACATTTCCATTATAAGATGATCTCACATTGTATAGGATTTCCATACAATGAGAGGTCAGCTTATACTGGAAAATTACAGCTATGTAGCCGTGTGTACCAAACACTACTTTAAAATTCTAAATAGTCAATAGTTATTATTTAATCTAGTGTTGAAAATGCGTAAAGGTCTATCCACAGGTGCCCGGGACGTAGACGGTCCGTGCTCGTCAGGGGCTCAAAAAAAATATCGGTGTGCACATTTTATATGAACTTGTTCATAAACGTCTGTGTTCGGGCCGGCGACGGAGCCTCAGTGCCGGGCCCCTTGTGATGATAGACCTTTAGACATGACACAAGACACGTCGAGCGTTAGAAAGAGACAGTCACACAAGTATGAGTGACAGAGACGACGCTCTACAAAGCCGATTATTTTTCTAAACTCGACGTGCCATATTTACGGTCAGTGACTATTATATGTTTGAGCGTAATGTATTTTTAATACATTCTTTATAATAATGCTTTAGCGCCCCCCACTAGCAGCACGGCAGGGCATCCTTCTACATACAAGCGCATACTGACGGCTAAAATGCCGTGGTATCCTTAGGTATACCGCGGCGCCCTAACGCCGAAGCGTACCGTGGCAATCGTGCTCGCACGTTCTGTTCAAAACTGTAGCTCTTCATCAAAAGAGCCGTAACTCTGCCTTGTGCCCCGCCTTGCCTCGGTATCCCGAAGGATGCCGAAGCATCCCAAGGGATGCCGAGGCATTCCAAAGCTGCCGACACGTCATACCAAACCACACATAGGCAAACCGCAACTTTTTTTGTACTTACGATGATTTATCATTGAAATTTCAACTGTATTGTCATATTTTTAAGTTATATTCCTATTCGTTGCATAAAGTCCTGTGCCGTGCCGCCAGTGAGCGCAGGCCCTCAGAGTTTAAACACACATACGTCAATTTGGAAGCTTATCGTCTTTTCAGACTTAGGCGATCTTTTACTACTGAGACATTAAATATGTCTGCTTGTTAATTATATAAACTGAGACTCGGCGGACCCCAAGAAATCAGCGAAAAATTTATAATTCAAAGGGTGCACCGGGTTTTTATTAGATTTCTCGAAACTTGAAAAAAAGATAAGCCACCGTAAAAAAATATTTAAATATGTCAAAAATATATATAAAATTGTAACCGTTTTAAAGTCTATGCTAGACAGAGACAGCACTACTATCATCTGACGTCACAACACAGAAACTCCATAGTAATATCGTGCTATTCAGAACGATGACCGTTTTAAGTGACAAGGACAGACGAATAACTTCTAAAGCGTGTACAGTACGGCTAATGAATCATGGCTGGTCCGATCTTAGCGCAGAAGGTTGCGCAATAACATTTTTTTTTGGAACCAAATGAGGTGAGTGAGAGAACATGCGCGAAAGTTCGGAAAGCCAATGTTCAAACTGCCAACGATTCATCGGTCGCACTATAACTATCCATTTTATTGATTTTTCCCAAATAGTGTTTTTCTGTAAAATCTTTAAAATAAGAATGTAAAATTCTAGTATATTTTTTATATTAGTCAAATACATTATTACCGTGTCCTAACCAAAGGTCGCGCGACTACGCGATCGTCGAGCGAATGTCACTCATTTAGTAAAAAAAAAAAGGAACACGGCGGTCGCATGTTCGCGCGACAATCGCTTTGATTAGAGCGCGGTCTATTGCGTCTCATTCGTCAAAGTTAGATAGATTAAAACAAGCATTAATATTTTTTTTTGCAGTTCTAAATTCAAATAACTACAAGGTGTAACAGAATGAACGGCCTGAAAGTAGTTTGTTCACAATCGGCTTCTGAATTGAGTTCCGTAATTAATTATTATTATGTTAATTTTTTCCGAAAAAATATTTGATATAATTAAAATTAGAACCCTTAACAAGTGAACAAAATCTTTCATTAAGGAAATTTAAACCTTATCTCAAAACAATAAAGCCTTCTTGAATGCACGACCGAATTTACGTTTTTTTTTTTTTTCGTTTTTCTTTTTACGTTTATTCAGGAATCAGGCCAACTATTTTATAAAAACCCCGGGAGTGCCGAGAGAAGAGAAAACTTGAAAAAAAAAACCACAGCAGTAATCAACGCGTTGATGTCTTTTACTCCACGGTGTCGGAAAATTACGTTACAGTGTCGCGAAATCAATGGTTTTGGTCCCATCTCAAAAATGCCCCACACGCCTAAAGAAGTTTTCACTTTAAAAATTAAATGGTTTGGTTTAACTAAATTAAATTACAGATATTACTTTAGTCTTTTAATTTAATATTCTAACTGCGGTGGCTGAGGTCTTGTGTCTATTCTGTTACACGTTGTATACGCGTTTATTGCTTAGGTTCCTTAGAGAAAGGGCAATGACCGCTATTGCCATGCTAAAATGCAACAACTATATCTAGAAATAATTATACATACATCCATATTTATACAGGGTTACATAACTTGGCGAAACTTCACATAAATTACGGATATTGATATCAAATCATGATAAAGTAAAAATAAACATGATAAAAAAAAACTCATGATCATCCTCGGCCTAAAGCACTCCGCTGCTGGACATAAGCCTCGCCAATCACACGCCATTCTCGGCTACACTCATCCAGCTGCTACCAGCCACCCTGGGCAGATCATCGCTCCACCAACTCAATCAATCGTCCTAGCCTTTTCTCAACTATGTTAAGGTCGGCTTCCAGTTTAACCGGATGCAGCTAAATACCAGTATTATACACGAAGCGACTGCCTATCTGACCTCCACAACCCAGTTATTGAGTTACACGATACCCCTTGGTAAGACAGGTTGTCAGATTTGGGTTTCTGACTAGCCATAACGACTCGTCGTCATTAGTAGATTGCAAGCTTTGACGGTCTGCAATCTACTGATGATAGCCGGGAGTCCGGGACCAACGGGTTAAGGCACGGTGGGGTGTCGATATGTAATAAATGGCCACCCATCCACGAATCGACCGCGGCAAGTGTAGCTTAACGATCGATCGACCCGCGCGGCTGTTATTATTTAGTCGCGAGCCCCTTGCATCCACAAACTCATTACCTATCAATTTTGTGAAGTTCAAGCTAATAAATAATAACTCCTATATTATTTAACCCCATACTTAGTGAAATAGGGTCAAGTTCAAAGCCTACACCTTCGTGTATATTTAAGAGCGCTTATTCTAAAACTTGGCAACGTCACAAATAGCTGTAAAATTTTACCTGTTTTGATTAATTTGGCAATATTACTGTATGGAAATATGAGATATCGCTAACTAGAGAACTAGAATATTAACTTTGTAACCGTTTTAGGTGTAAAAAAGGCATTTGAAAAGTTTCCAAATACTTTTTTTACATCTAAAACTAAATATTCCGTGTTACGATATTAATTATTGCATTTCACAATCAATATTCTAGTTCCCTAGTCAGCCATATTCCATATTTCCATACAGTAATATTTCCAAATTAATCAAAACAGTGAAATGTTTGACAGCTATTTGCGACGTTACCCACTTTCAGAATAAACGCTCTTAAGTTAACAAAAATGTATATTATAGTTTACATTGAGAGCCTTTTCGTGGTATATTTATGAATGGCGAAGGATGCGGGTACAAGTGACGACGGCATTTGAAGTCGACCAGGTCAGTTATTTGTGTGGGCTGGAACAAAGAGAAATGAGTGTTAGAATGATATTATAATTCTGTAAATGTCGTACATCTTTTCGTTTTTTTTTCGGGTTACCACTGAAAATCAACGCTGTGCTGTGGGTTGCCCATAGCACTGCATCATGCTGAGTGGAAGCCTTCTTGTCACAGTCATGTCGTGCAGCTGCCGACTAATTTCTGTTTTATGCTCGTGATTCATTATGTACTTTTGTTGTTTTCGTTTACTCTTGTCTTCTATGTATGCACGTGTCTCTGTGACAAATAAACCTATTTTTCTTTCTTTCTAAATACATATTTGTTACGGTCAACATACAACCTAACAATGATCTGCAAATTGTAAAAAAAAAACGTTATATTCAAGGCAATGGCATGTAAAATTTAATCGGAGAATCAACCCGATGGCGAGTGGTAATCGGGGATACGGACGGTACGGAGGGGTTCGGTGTCACTTTAAAGTGTCACCGAACCCCTCCGTACCATCCGACCCCAAATGGACGACATGGGGATGAGGTTTTTTTTTTGACATTGCTTTCAAAATTTAACCAGTAAATGCAAGGAATTTGTGTATCAATGCCATCCGGTTTTGATAAAATTCACTCTCATTTTCGGTGATAAATCATCGGTAAAGAGTTTCAAGAATTATATACAGCATAACACATTATTTAAATTATAACGATGTTGGGGGGTGGCAACCAGATGGTATTGATACACACAAATTCCTTGCATTTATTAGAGCTTCAATTTTGAATGCCATATCAAAAAAAAAAGTTTAGCTTCCATCCCCCATATCTCCGCCTCCGTCCATTTAGGGTCTATTTGGACGGTACGGGGAGGGGTTCGGTGTCACTTCAAGACCCAGATTACCACGTCATACGGTTGCCTCTCTGATTAAATTTTACGTGCCATTGCTTTAACTATATGTAAATTTGACTTTCACGGGCTAACCTGGCGCATTCGCCTTAAGTATTTGATAACAGCATAATTCTAGAGCATTTAGGTTTTAATATTATTATGATGTATTATCATACTTATCACCTATTTCTGAGAATGCTAGGTTAACCTGTAATTGGCGACTGTGTAAGTCCGAGGCTATTGTTACCTGTTAGTCTGCCTATCTGACCTACACAACCCAATATCTGGGTGAAACGATACCCTTATGGTAAGACTGGTTGTCAGACTTTTGGGCTTGGACTGTCAAAGATCTCACGAAGATGACAGCCGGGCCCAACCAACGGCTTAATGTGCTTCCGAGGCACGGAAGGGTCTCGATATGTAATGATGGTCACCAATCCAAGAACCGATCGTGGCAAATGTAGCTTAATGTATTATTTAGCCCTCCCCTTTCCCCTCTCTAGGCTATTGTTACCTATAAAACTTAATACATATGATAATACAGAAGCTGTTGGTGTGACTCAATAAATAAATGCTCACCTTTCTTCCCTTATTCGCATCTTCAGTGGCTCCCTCTTCTGTGCTTTTCTCTCCTTCATCTTTCTCCTTATCTCCCTTGTAGCCCGCGCCGCCTTCGGCCGTCGATACTACGTATACAGACAGCTTCTGTCGCTCGGGAGATTCCATGCCTATGTGTTTCTAAAATATGACATCCGTTTATACAAGGTGTAATTAAAATAACTGAAAACTTAAAAGGTTCATTGTACTTGTGGCGCCATCTACATCGCCACATACGAACTACGCATCAAAAACCTGACGTCACACAAATACTGCATCGCGCAGTCAGAGTTTACCGCGCGAACACTATATATATAACTTCCCCGACATCAATCGTTGGGCAGTTGCCCGCCAGACACGACACTCGTCTGGTCGGAGGATCCTCCCTTTTCTATAAAGGGTGCAGAAAAAAAAAAGGTAACCCGCGAAATTCAATTTTCTGACGTTTTATGCAATTTACAGATCAGTGTCAGGTTGTATCTCGATCAAAATATGGTTCACGTCCATAAAAATATTTACTTACAGAATTATAATCATTCGAATCATTAATACGTCTCTCTATGTTAGATTTGTTCCAGGACAAATCAAAAGTTCTCATCAAAAAACGTAAGGAAATATGAATTTCGAAGGCTAGCACTGCGGACCCTCCATAAATAAAAGCCATGCCATACAACATTTAAAAAAATACTGTCAGATCCGTGAGGGTGTTGTTAAGTATCGTACTGAGAGTCTATTTATATGGTTTTTTTTTTTTCAATGGGGCGCTGGGGGGTGTCTACAAGTCATAACTTATGACCCCTGTTGAAAATTTGCTATTTTTTTATGGATTTTGGCCTGACCAAGATTAAGTCTGGACTTTAAGAGACTGCGACCTCTGAGTTTGTTTCAGCGTTTGTTCTCAGAGTAGTCAGATAGGAAACGCTGAACTCATCTAGCTTATTTTTAATTTTTTTTTTATTATGACTTGTAAAAGTGATTCCGATATCCTATTTACAGAATAAACAATTTTATTTTGGGTAAAGTTGGTACCAAAAATGTGAATTTTAAATAGCAATAACTTTTTATTTTCAATATTTATTTTAGTAATGTTGGACAAGGTTTTTTTAACATATTGTATGAAAATTAATACTCACTTTGTAAAACTGTATCAACTCCTCCTTGGTGATTGTGTTCAGCTGTTCCACCTCGACCTTCGGCCGGTCGAAGTTATATACCTGCCATACAGACAACTAACTTCAAGAGTACACTTGTACAGGTAGCATGTTAAAGCAGAAATATGGGCTACAGCCGATATTAGACGCTTCATTGACATTTTAAATTTATTATACACGGTGACATTTTAGTGGTTTTACCAAAGCAGCCTACTTCATGTATCCAATGACTACTAAACATTCATTTAAAATACATATATATATATCGTCGCCCAGCAGTAAAAACCTCGGATTTCTCATTTCCTCAAAAAAAAAAAAAATATTTGTTCTTTAGATTGATAAACTCGGTAAGCACAGATTATATTAGAAAATACAAACTGATTCCCAAAACTGTATTTTTTAACATTGTTTTAATTTGAAAACCTTACATAATCTTACAAAAAATATTAAGTTGTGATAAAAACCTTGTAAGTCACATCAAACCACTCATACATATTTTTTTCAGTAGACAGTTTTTTCTTCCTCCTGTAAAATTTTGTTATAAACACTTACGTGGTTTTCACTGCTGGGCGACGATATACACCGTGCAAATTAGGCGACATAAAATACCTCTAGAAGCAGTTAAAAAATGGTTGCAATACAGCGTGGCCCTTTAGTGGTGACATTAATTTAACACTCGTATACGGATTACCGTTTTATTTTTATAAAGATATTTTAATTTCATTAAACGTTATTAATTATTGATATATTTACAGTTTTTTTTAAATAGCATCTTGATGCCACCTGTACTTAACAACTGTAGTGCAGAGGTAATTTACCGGGATCACGGATCATAACATCGCATCAATGAAAACAAAACGAATAACGTGCAAAGAGAAGGCGAATTGAAGGAAAGGGAGAGCGCTATGTCGGCGAGCGTTTGAAAATTTAAATTTTTCAACTAACGAATATTTTTTTCTTATTATATGTTTATGATTACTGGCCACTAGGCCACCCGTGTGTTAAATTAATGTCGCCATTGTAGCGGCACGTTGTATATATTTTTTTTTAAATTAATTTTTAGTGGTCATTGAATACATGTACTTCATGTATTCAATGACTACTAAACATTCATCGGCTGTGTTTGTAAGACGACTATGTAAACATTTAGAATCAAGTAATCTATTTATTTAATTTTTTACTAGCTACTGTCCGCGGCATCGCCCGCGTGGACCCTAATTTGTTTAAAAAAAAATAAAAGTAGCCTAAGTTACTCCTTATAAAATCAGCTTTCTGCCAGTGGAAGTCCCATCAAAATGGGTTCAGCCGTTTCGGAAATTAGCCTGAACAGATAAAAAACATTTTTTTTTCAAATTGTTTTTTATTTTATTAATACCGTATATGATTTTAAATACATTATGTAAAAAGTTGTTATTTTGACATTACAAACACCATTTTTTTATACATATCTTATTTCGTTATTATTTTTATCTCATTATATGCTGCACCGGTTGACATCATAACGTCAACGCCGGCTGTAGCTAAAAATCAGCGCTGAGGCTCTGTCTCGCATAGGGTCGCACCAGTACGCTGAGCGATGGCCGTTTTGCGTGGATGTGACGTGACGCGTATTTTCCCCCAACTTATTATTTCTTATGTTCTTTCTTTGCGTCATGTTTACCACAAATAAAAGTATTTTCTGTCTTTTCTTTCATTTGAGTGAAGCGTTTGATATTGACATTGCTGCTACTACAATGATAAGAGCCGGTAAGAAACTCCATGGACACTCTTTTAAATCAAAACATTGGTGACATCATTCATGTTGAAATTATACTACAAATATTTGAGAATGATGTAGAAAGACGTGCATGTAAATCAAAAGTGTCGAAAAATACGAGCAGCCCTTACAGTAGTCGCATATAATGTGTAACATCTGACATCCCACCTTGGTAATAAGCAACATTAATTGCCTTGTCAAGGTCGTTTCTGACGGCCAACTCTAGCACCGCGTGCGCTCATTGGTCAAATCAAATAGCGCGCGCTTCCCCGGCTTCCTGTTACACACTCCCACAGATTTTTAGGGTATATTTTTCTGTGCACAGATTGCAGGAAAAACTATAGCAGTGACAGCCTAGTGGTGTGACCGTCAGACTGCCAAGTCATAGGTCTCGAGTTCGAACCCAAGGCACGCACCTCTGACTTTTCGGATTTATATGCGTATTGTATAATTATCACTTACTTAAAAAAAATGGTGAAGGAAAACATTGTGAGGAAACCGGCATGCCTGAGAGATATTTCTCGACGGCAAGTGAAGCCCAGTCAGAGGTCCATGGGCGGCTTTAAAACGATGACGCCAGGTTAGTCACTAACCACACGAAAAAGAAAAAAATGCAGGAAAGCGAGAGGAAAGATGTTACACATTAAAAAAAAACAATATGAAATAAGCAAGAATAAGCTGACATTACCAATCCGCAATGTGCCCACGTGGTGGATTACGGCCCACTCCCTCTCACAGAGAGGAGGCCTGTGTCCCAGCAGTGGGAACATTATATACTGATTATGTTATGAAAGAAGCTGCAACTATTCCATATTAAAAGCCTTGCTTATGCCATTTCCACATAAATGAATATCAAATTCATGCTAGTGTTAATTAAGTTGATTTCAGAATGACAAGTACCATTGAAAAAACCACAAGATGACGGAAGGAAAAAACATGTTGCGAATGTTGTAAAAGTCATAAAAATGTTTGAAGTTATAACGCAAACTGAACTTTATGTTTAGGTGTTAAAGTTGTTTTTCCAAAAGCGCATATTTGTTTACAACTCGTCAACTTACCTGTGCGGTGATCTCGCTCCACATTTGCGAAGCCCTACTGGACATACGCTTCGGTTTCTCAAGTTTCTGTGCACCTAGTGCGGCTCTGTACTTCGCAAACTCTTCGTCAGTCATTTTTTCTAGATATTCCTGTGAAATATTACATTTATTTAAAGTCAAAGTCAAAGTCAAATCATTTATTTCAAATAGGCCCATGTATGGCACTTTTGAACGTCAAAATTTACAGTATAATATAATTGATTCTAGTCGCCCCTTCCAAAAGGTAGTTTTCGTATGGAGAAGAATGGGCAAGAAACTCCACCGTTACTCTTTTAAAATGTTTTACAATACTTTGTATAAGTACGTACATTAGTTAAATAATTATATGTGAAGACGATGCACCTAGAATAAAATTACTACATATATCACAATAGGTAAAAAGAATTCAAAATGAAGCAGTGACAGATAATTTAATTATGTGATAGATACATGGTGCTCACATATTTACAAACATTGTAAAAGTAGACGATTTTCCTAATAATACATGGTGTACGGAATAAACCATCAAAAAGCCGTCACCTACGCATTCTGTACATCAAACTCAGTAACATTGTACAAAAATAATTGCTGGGAAACGGTTTTTATTTTTGGTGTAATAAATCGGTTTTTTATATAATTGCGCACTTGCGATTTTTCCCCGCAGCGACTTATTTTCGCGCACTGGATTTTTAACGCTCTGCTTAGCGCCAAGAGTTGAAAATCCAATAGTATATTTTTTTGACGCACTAGGTTGTTCTCTGTTCGATTCTCAATGCTCGGCTCAGCACCGAGAGTTGAAAATCCATTGCGCGATATTTTGAAATCCCTGCAAACGTGGACTAACGCACGCATAACATTGAGCCACAGTATAATAAAGTAACAGTATTACGTCTCGGCAGTGACCTTGAAATAATTACCGACGGCCGCTCGGTACATAAACCTACCGCGTCCTTGCGTGACTGCCGCGCGTTCTGATATATACTGAGATTTCGAAGCGTGCTGTTTCAGCCGTTTTCTACGAATACATAATACTGTTACTTATTTATACTGTGACTGTGCTTTGTTCTGTGTTATTATGTCCATTGACTTACCAGGGATCCCTGTAGGAAGTTTTCTATCCTCTGCTCCAAATATTCAGGGTGTCTGTCACTCTGTACGATTACCCTGAATCCTTGCACGCCGTTCGAGCGCCGAAGACCGCTGAATACTATGTAGCCCAGCTGTTCCTGTTGAAGAGAGAAAATATTAGAGGCCTCTTTATTTATAAAGTATTCTCAAAAAAAAACCTTAACATAACATCACGCCTTGTTTCTCCGAAGGGGCAGAGGTGTCCCGGTAGCAGGTTCACCCACATTTCGCCAGTTATGTTTTAAGTCCCATGTAACAGGGGGCGAGCCTATTGCCATCAACCGGGCACAAATCCAGACTCCAGGCTGCTACTGAGAAATTTCAGATAGAAAAACCCAATAAAACTTTGCCCGACCTGGGAATCGAACCCAGGACCCAATGTTCAGCGCAAAAAAAGGCAAAAATAAATATAAATAAAAAAACAACTGCCCGGCCAGAAAACGAACTAAATAGTAATAAACAAGTTGTATTAGTTAATCTGTTTATACAAAGCGAAAAGTCACTCATTTACTGGCTGACTTAACAGATAAATTAAATTGTCTTTGCAGTCGGGGGACCTCTTAGATTAAACAGTGTTCCACACAACAACACAACGGTCCTCCGACTGCAATGACAATTTTATAGCCTATGTCACTCGGGATGATCTAAGGATTCTAACGATACCCATACATTTTTTTATTTTTTTCTGTAGGGCATCTCATAGCTGACCTCTGAGGTCATGACTATTAAACCGGTCAATCCTGTGGTTGCCTGAAGCTGCTACACTCAAAGCCTCCAGCCAAGGGCATACAAACTAAGCTAAAAAGCTAGGTGAACGCTCGCTAAGGGCACCCCCTGTGGGGTACGAACCTTGGCTTAGGGCGTCACCAGAATTGACGGGGTCCGCTAGGGCCGATGCCTGCCGGGGTTGCGAAGAAAACCGAAAGGGAGATCGTGGCCCCCGGCACCAGGGCACCTGAAGGAACACGGGTGGGTTTTAGTCAGTAAGAGCTCGGGGGAGGCTGGATTGCTCCAACGCGAATGTTTACGTACATCCGTGGTGGGGCGACCCAGACTGCCAGGCACTTCTTCTCTTGCAACCGAGCGGGTGGGCAGGTTGCGGATAGCCCAACTCCGGCTGCGGGACCGACCACTGTCAGTTGCTTTGACAGTCAGTGGGCTGTCCCGCACTTGGAGCATCTTCTAAGGAGATCCCGGACAAGAGAAGTTCCAGAAAGCCAAATCCCAAGCTTAGGGTAACCCACGCACCCCTTCCTATGTACCCAATACCAAACCAAGCCATCCCTCCCCATCCATAAGTATCCCGTCGATCCTAAATCCCTAGGCCAACTCCTAGACCTAGGGTCACCCCCCAAGGAACCTACACGCTCCATCCACCATTTGCCTTCCCTCCTATCCCTCTATCCTGTCGTTCCTAGAGGAAGGGTAACCTCAATTCCAAAAACGCCCACCCCCCAAAAAATTCCATGAACATGCAGTCTTGTGAAGATATTACCCAGGTGGGTCCCGGCCAAGCCGGGGAATCCCACACCGCTTCGGCGGTTAGCCCCCATCGTATTATGCCCCCCCATAATACGATGGGGGCTAACCGCCTCTAACCGATCTAAGCCTCAAACTGCTCTGTGGAGAACTTAATGCCGCGCTTTTCAGCGCGGCCGGCTGCTGATTTAGCGCCCACAAAACAGGCTGCGACTAACGCGCCCATATACTCGACCTCGGCTGCGACCAACGCGCCTCCAAACTCCTCTCCAGCTGCGACCAACGCGCCAACACCCATAACTCGGGCTATGCCTCCCACGAGTCTCTGGCAACAGAGCATCGTGCGGAACAGTATAACGAACCCGGACAAAGACCAAGACCAACACAGACTTACAGGGACAGGGAAAGATGACGGACCTGGCAACTCTAAAACTCTTCCGGTTGCCAGCGATGAAGTACGCCCGCTGACAAAGCGCGAAAAAATCCTGGCCCGGAAGAAAAGAATTGGCGACCGTAAGCGCAATATCCGCGAAGGCACTAGCCAGCGCGAAGCGCGATCGGACGCCGAAGGGAAGGTGCGCGACCGGCCACAAGTCCGCGAAGGGGAAACCCAGCGCGAAAAGGGGTCGGACGCACGCGACCGGCCGCGAGAGCGCGAAGAGGAAACTCAGCGCGCAAAGCGGCTGGACGCGGAACCGCGTGTGCGGGGGCAAGATTGCGAAGGGGCAACCCAGCGCGAAAATCCTCCGCACGCGACAGAGTCTGCCAGGGCCGACAGCCGACCCATAGACACTGACGGATCCCACGACCGACCTCTTCCTAAGCACAGCAGGGGCAAGCGTGGTGGTACCCAACACCCGGCGTCGCCGGCAAAAAAGACACAGCCTGGCACCTCTAAACCACAACCTGGACCGAGCGGTACAGGGCCGGCGAAGAGGGGGCGCCCTGATGACACAGCTTCTCCAAGCATGGTCCAGGGGGACGCCAAACGGGTGAGGGTCCACTCCGCTCAAGGGGAGCAGAGGACCTATGCGCGAGCCACGAAGGACATCCCTGCGAGGCTGGCCGTAGCAATCTGCCTTCCCCCCCCTCCAGAGACCTGACTAGGGATGAGGCCGAATTCATCAAAACGGACCTCGAAAATCGACTCATGGACACAGACTCGACAGCACCACTCCCTGCCTTCCGCGGATACCCACGGGTAGCGGATGGCACCGTGCAGATGTGGTGTGAAGACGAATATGCCCTGACCTGGCTGACCCAGAACGTACCTCACATTCGACTACCGAACACTGACCTGACGCTCACGGTACTGAGACAATCAGACGTGCCCACCCGTGTCCGAGTCTCGCTTTTTGTCCCTCGGTATAGAGGTGACGTAGCCAGACTCCAAGGTATTCTGATCCGTCAGAATACCTGGTTTGACATCGCCAGGTGGTCACTGTACAGGGCGACTACCGTCGGTGGCGACAATTATGGGACTTATTTGACCCTGGGTGTCCCACCGGAGGAAGCCGTAAAAGTCCGGGCCCGGGAGCGACGTATATCATACCTACTCGGTTCGATATACGTACGCTTCTGGCCCACGACCCAACCCTCTGACGACCAGACCGGCAGCGACACTAAGACTGCACAACCGACGCTGACACAGACGAACGACCCAGACATAGACCAACTGGAGGAGGTCATGGCCCGAGCGGCCATGGCTGACGTCGTCGACACCATTCCGCCCGAATCACCTGGCTGGAGCGAGCGCCTACTCGCCTCATCGCCGGTGGAACAGCACGACGACAAGTACAGGGAGGAGGTAGGGGATAGGTTGTCCGATGGATCCATCTCCGACTAACTCCTCTCCATCGCCGACACCCCTAAATATAATACAGACCAACCTCCAACACAGCCAGACTGCCACGGCTAGCTTACGCAGGGCATTGGAGGTAAAACCCCGAACAATCGTACTGATCCAAGAGCCGTGGATCAGAAACAATAGAGTATGCGGCCTCAGTAACATCGGAGGTAAGCTAATACTCGACACACACAGCTCAGACAAGCCAAGAACCTGCGTCTACATACCCAAAGAAATTCCTATCACACCACTCACTCAATTCTGTTCCAGAGACCTGACAGCTGTCAGGCTCCAGACCGAAGGTAGCGTTCCAGATGTTGTACTGGCCTCGGCATACATGCCAGGCACAGATGCGGACTGCCCACCCAAAGAGATGGCCGACCTGGTACAGCACTGTGAACGCGCCGAACTAGACCTGATCATCGGCACCGACTCGAACGCACACCACCCGCTCTGGGGCAGCGACGCACCAAACTCCAGAGGAGAGGTATTATCCACCTATTTATTTTCTACTAACCTAAATATTGTAAACCGCGGCTCAGAACCCACTTGGGTCACAGCCCGAGGACAAACAATTATAGATCTAACACTTGCTACAGAAAAAGCGACAAATCTTATTACAAACTGGCATGTATCGGACGAGCCTTCCTGCTCAGATCACAGAAGGATCCGCTTTACACTAACTACCAAAACTAGGAAACCAGAATTGAGGCGTTACCCGAGGCGCACCAATGTTCCCGGGTACAAACGCCTACTGGCCTCCCTATTAGATAGACACCTAACACAAGTAACCATAAGAGACCAAGCACAATTAGAATACACAGTAACAAAACTATCAGATTACCTAACTGAAGCATACCACGCATGCTGTATACTAAGAGCACCACAAATCAAGAACGAGAGAAGTCCATGGTGGAACGCTGAACTTAGTAAACTCAGAGATGCGCTACGTAAACAATTTAACAGAGCCAAAAACACTAGACTCCCGGACGACTGGGAGTTATACAAAGAAACCCAATATATATACAAAAAACAAATCAGAACCGCCAGGAGGACAGCATGGCGTAAATTCTGTGAATCCATCGAGACAAATAATGAAGCCGCTAGGGTAAGGAAGATCCTATCAACCGATCAGGACCGAACCCTCGGCGCGCTTAAAAAACCCGATAACTCATACACACTAACTGACAATGAAACCAGTAAGGTCCTTCTCGAAACTCACTTCCCAGACTGCAGAATCCTGGAAGACAGGACATGGGAGGCTGAATCAGAATGGATCCCAAGGAACCTAGACTGGTCAAGAGCCCACAATATAGTGACAGAAGAGCGAGTAAAGTGGGCTATTAATACCTTCCAGCCATACAAGTCGGCTGGACTGGATGGCATCTTCCCAGCCCTGCTGCAGTGGGGGGTAGATTATTTGACACCATGGCTGGTGGTGATCTATCGAGCCTGCATAGCACTTAGATACACACCTCTCGCATGGCGCGAGGTGAAAGTCATTTTCATACCCAAGCCTGGAAAAACCGATTACACACAACCCAAAGCTTACAGACCTATAAGCCTTACATCTTTTTTACTGAAAACCCTCGAGAGACTCTGTGACCGGCACATCCGAGATGGACCTCTCCGGGTAATACCACTTCACAAACAACAGCATGCGTACTCCGCAGGCAAATCAACTGAATCAGCGCTGCACAGCGTGGTTGGTAAAATTGAATGCGCAGTGGACCACAAATGCTTAGCACTGGCCGCCTTCATTGACATCGAGGGCGCCTTTGACAAAACCATGTTCAAAAGCATAAATATGGCCCTTGACCAACACGGCATAGACTCGACCCTGAGTGGCTGGATCACCAACATGCTCAAATTGAGAGCTGTACAAGTGACAGTAAACGACACTACGAGGGCCATTGTTGCGAAGGGCTGCCCACAAGGGGGCGTCCTCTCACCGCTGCTCTGGAACCTAGTAGTAGACAGCCTCATCCAAACACTCAATGACAAAGGTTATTTCACCGTAGGCTACGCCGATGACATAACCATTATAATAAACGGGACCCACGAAAACACGCTATGCAATCTCATGCGTCAAGCCCTGAAAATAGTAGAGGAATGGTGCAACAGGCACCAACTCTCAGTGAACCCTACAAAAACCGAACTGATTCTCTTCACAAAAAAGAGGAAACTGATGACACTACAGTTACCACGACTCTTTGGAACAACCCTTAGCCTCTCAACTGAAACCAAATACCTGGGCATCTTTTTGGACAAACAATTGAACTGGGCAAAACACACGAACTATATCACTACGAAAGCCAGCATATCCCTGTGGCAGTGTAAACGACTGCTCGGGAGGAATTGGGGGATTAGCCCCAAGGTCACCCACTGGTTATATACTACAGTCATTCGACCGCTTATCACATACGGCTCACTGGTCTGGTGGCCCAGGACAGACCTGAGCACAGCCCAAAAAGATCTCGAAAAACTGCAGCGATTCGCTTGTGTCGCAATTACTAGCAGTATGAGAACTACACCCACTGCCGCCTTACAGGCAATGCTTGGACTGCCGCCTCTGCACCTCATTGTGCGGGAGGAGGCGGCCCTGGCCGCCTTTAGACTACATTTATCAGGAACTCTAAGCAAAGACTCCAGAATTAAGCACACACGCATAAAGGAAGATGCAATCAAGCGTCGGCCAATGATGGCATCACCCTGCGACAAAGCACCGAAATCACACCACTTTCAAAGGCACTACAACATAATTCTTAAGAAGAACAGTGTGACTACTCATGCCCGAAAGAGCTGAGGGTTTACACTGATGGATCGAAGACCGACTCTGGTACCGGAGTCGGAGTCTTCTCGTACGATCTCAACATAAAGATATCCAGACCACTAGGAATGTTCAACACCGTCTACCAGGCGGAATGTGTCGGCATCATACAAGCGGTCCACGCCATAGAGGCCAGGAGAGTTACGGACACTCACATACGCATACTCTCCGACAGCGCCTCAGTTCTCCAATCGCTGAAGAAAAAATATATTACCTCGAAGTTGATACTAGAATGTCACAATGCACTAGAACAGGTAACGGTGTCTAGTCGCAACACAGTGACACTGCAATGGATAAAAGGACACAGCGGCTCGCTAGGTAACGACGCAGCTGACGAACTTGCTAGAAGAGGATCTAGCACGGCAGTCTGTGGACCCGAACCTATCGTACCAATCCCCTTCAACCAAATACGCAGGTGGCTACAGGAATTCACCCTCACACAAGCGGAGTACTGGTGGACCTCGACACCGGGCTGCAGGCAGTCCAAGGTAGCTATGCCATCCCTGGATAGCAAGTTAACCAGGAGTCTTTTACGCCTGGACAGGAACGGCCTGCGCCTGGTGACGGGGACCATCACAGGACACTGCTCGCTAAACAAACACTTCCACACGATAGGCATAACGGACAGTCCTCTGTGCAGGGCGTGCATGGAGGCTGAGGAAACCGTTGCGCACGTGCTCTTTGAATGCACAGGCGTCACCCAGATTAGAACAGAAACCCTCGGGTCACCCAGATCTTTCACAGATGTTCTGAACAGACCAGGAGTTTTGATTAACTTCTGGAGGGAGGTGGGCTGGTTGGAATAACCCCCCAAGCGGCCGCCATGGCCCACGTACAATGGTCCACCTGACGGACTAAGTGCGGAAACCAAGCCCCATAACATAGAACATAGAACATAGTCACTAAGAGTCTGACACGCCCTCCCGCTCCGCCTAGAGCGGGAGAAATTATTTAATAATTTGCCACCCAAAAAAAAGAGGTCGTCACCGGAGGGAGGACATCAAAGACGGGACGGGCTGGATACCGATACATCCAAATCTGTTCAGGCATTTTAAAGTCATGGTGGCACAAAGAAACTCACATACATACATACACGAATCCTGAAAACATTACACTCATTTTTGGGTAGTCGTATCTAAAATATTAAAAAAAATTACTAGTGGCGCTAGAATTAAGGTACGGCAAAATTAAAACATTAAGAAATGGAAAATACCAAAACAAAACAATACAGACGGTATTGCAATTTTGCCTATGTCCGGCAAAGCATATCTATAATTACGTTCAAGGTGGGTTTTATACTCGACAGACTTATTGTAGCTAGGACCCTAAATCCGGCTTTTTTTTTAATGTAGGGCATCTCGTAGTTGACCTCTGAGATCATGACTACTTAACCGGGTTTTCCTGTGGGTGTCTTAAGCTACTACACTTAAAACCTCCAGCCAGGGGTTAGTCAACTATGCTAATTAAAACTAGGTGAACGCTCGCTAAGGGCACCCTCTGTGGGGTACGAACCTCGGCTTAGGGCGTCAACCGGAGGGAAGACATCAAGGATGGGACGGGCTGGATCAAAGTTTTGATCATGATTATTAGTCGGGGAATTTAAAGCTACGTGCTCAGCTGCAACGACTCCTCGTTTTCGAGCAAGGGTCGAGGGGAGTATCATTTACTCGGGGACGCGGTCGCGATCGCAAAGGACCTCGGCGGCGAGGTCGGAATGACGGGAGGCGTCTGTTTTTGTACACTGCTGGTTTCCCTACTGTTCTCCTGGAGGAGGGTAATGGGGTCGTCTGGGTCGGTAAGGATTCGCTTAGGGCGATGGGTTCGATTGATACTAGAGGGACTGTAACTAGCGGCCTCGACAACCAGAGGGTTGCGATGTTTTGCGGCAGTATCGAAGTAACGCATGGAAGAGCGTTTGAGAAATTTGTGGATGGTGGGGATTTTTAGGTCGAGATGGCCCAAATCCGGCAGTGACATAATTTCCTTTAGCAAGTTTGTGTTTCTAAAAGGGGTTACTACTGGCATGAACCTAAATTCGGTCGAATCCTGATTCTGGCAAGTTCTATTTGAACAGTCACACCTTTTTAACAGTCTTATTTCCGATAGTCTTATATATCCAGCACGGACACTTAACCACCAACAGTGACATAATTTAGCTGAAGCCTAATTTCAGTAGGAACCTAATTTCGGCATGAGCCTAGATCCGGCAGGTTCCTAAATCCGGCAAGAGCCTAAACCCCATTACCGGCCGTGCCCTATTTCTGGCAATTCCATAAATGCAGCATACCTTAGTCCGCAGCATGCTGAAACAGGGCTCTGAGAGCGTGTGCGCCAGTAGTTCTAGCATCACGTTATTCTTTGTCTGTCGGACGCCGCACGCGTAGTACAACGACGCACACGACGAGCGGTGCACACTGTTCGTCGTTTCACGGACGTGCCATGCACCTGTGGGGGGTAAATATATTAAAAAGAAAATATGGATAGTACAGAAATTTATATGTAGGCTTAACAGATTGCACTAGGGCCACCTGTAAAGATAATTGGAATAATAAATAAAGTGAAAGCTGAGATAGATAAAAAAAATCAAGTATCTCGACTTAGCACACGAGGTTGAAGAGATGTGGGACGTGGACTCTGCAATCATTGTACCGATAATCGTTAATGGCCTTATAGCGGAGAGGCTCGACCAACACCTCAGGAGGCTCTCATTTTTGCCGGGGGTGCGAAGAAAACCGAAAGGGAGATCGTGGCCTCCGGCAACAGGGCAACCGATGGGACACGGGTAGGTCTTAGTCAGTAAGAGTCTCTCACGCCGTCTCGCTCCGCCCAGAGCGGGAGAAGTTAATTGATAATTGCCCACCCAAAAAAAAAGAGGCTCTCATTGCGCGGCTGGGTCAAAGGCTTGATTCAGAAAGCAGTACTCCTAAACACAGCACGCATAGTGATGAGGTTCCTCCCTCTAGAGCCCTGACCACCAGTTGCTTGGACCCTGTTCCAGATGCCGATGGGCCACAATTTTTTATATTTTTATAAAAATATTAAAAAATGTAATCAATATGTATAAAAATGAGGAAATATTGAAGTAAATAAAAATTATTATTACGGGGACAAAGCGATTCGGTAAAAAAAACAAAACAAGTAAATTGGCCCGGATGTCGGTACTAAGTTGAACTGTTTCAAAAACACGATACTATTCATTAAAAAAATACTCAATGGGAAATGTAAAATGGTGTTAATTAAATGGTGAGCCATAGCTCAGGGGCGGCTTTAGTATCAATATGGATAGAAAAAAAACGAATGAAATCTTTTATATACCAATACATAAAATTTAAGTGTTTATTTGTAATGTCAAATAACAATTTTTTTTTTCCTAAATGCATATGAAAGTATTTACGGTACTTATAAAAAAAAATGTATGTCTGTCTGTTTGATCTGGCTAATCTCCAAAACAACTGGATCGATTTTGACGGGACGATCCTGGCAGATAGCTGATGTTCTAAGGAGTAACTTAGAAGTAACTTACTCTTTATATTAGAAAAAGAGTTAGGTTCTTCACGGGCAACAGCTAATTATTTGTAAAATTACATACCTTTTTCGATTTCAATTTCTCTATTTAACAACAGCTGCTGGGCACATAATGGCGTCGCATCTTTTGGTAACCTGTACAAGAAAATACAAACGTCCTATAACATGACACTTTTATAAGGAAAATATTGACACATCCTTTAACTAAAGACTTATTGACCTTCTGATTATAAATCAGTTATGTTTAAGTCCCATGTAATGGGGGCGAGCCTATTGCCATCAACCGGGCACAAATCCAGACTCCGGGCTGCTACTGAGAAATTCCAGATGGAAAAACCCAATAACACTTTGCCCGACCCGGGAATCGAACCCAGGACCTCATACTCAGCGGTAGCGCTTTGCGACCACTAGACCAACGAGGCAGTTGGCAGTCGATTATGAATATTTTTTTAAATTACAAAACATAGCATCACGCCTTGTTTCCCCGAAGGGTTGGGCAGAGGTGTCCCTGTAGCAGGTTCACCCACATTTCGCCAGTTATGTTTTAAGTCCCATGTAATAGGGGGCGAGCTTATTGCCATCAACCGGGCACAAATCCAGATTTTTAAATTAATGAACCTTTAAAAACTTTTTGGACATTACCGGCCATCGGTGAAGCAAAAACATCGTGAGGAAACCTGGACTTATAATTAATATAAATATAAATTCGATCGACAACACGTCTTGAGCAAGCGTGGTGATCAATGCTCGTGCGTTCTCTGTATGAGAAGACAGCTCTGCCTTGCTGTGCGACAATAAAGCTCACCACACACAAGGCGGGTGCGTGACGGGCGCGGGACGGGACGGGAGTACGGCGGGCTTGTATATATATTGTAATTCTTTGTATTATATGGATCCGTCATTTCGACCTCGCCGCCGAGGTCCTTTGCGATCGCGACCGCTCCCTCGAGTAATGGTAAAAATGGTACTCCCCCCCGACCCTTGCTCGAAAACGAGGTGCCAGCAAGTGTTGCAGCTGAGCATGTAGCTTTAAATACCCCACATAATAATCAAGATGAAGTTTGATCCAGCCTGTCCCTTCTTGCTGTCCTCCCCCCAGCGACGACCTACGCCGAGGTTCGTATCCCACAGGGGAGTGCCCTTAGCGAGCGCTCGCGTAGTTTTAATTTAGAATAGATTTTGTCCCTGGCTGGCTTTGAGTGTAGTAGCTTAAGGCAGCCACAGGAAAGCCCGGTTAAGCAGCCAAGAACTTAGTGGTCAAAACTGCGAGAAGTCAATTTAAAAAAAAATAAGAATCTCAGCACACGAAAAGCGTGCGCGGCTCCCGCTCGCGACCCGCGCAAACGTTTCGTGTGCTAATATCCATAACAGCGCTTTATTAGCTGGTCCAGCCCGTCCCATCTTTGATGTCCTCCCTCCGGTGACGCCCTAAGCCGAGGCTCGTACCCCACAGGGGGTGCCCTTAGCGAGCGTTCACCTAGCTTTTTAGCTTAGTTTTGTATGCCCCTGGCTGGAGGCTTTGAGTGTAGCAGCTTAAGGCAACCACAGGATTGACCGGTTAAGTAGTCATGACCTCAGAGGTCAGCTACGAGATGCCCAACAGAAAAAAAAAAAATATATTAGCTGGTTTTATTTTATTATACCTATCAGTCTGTGAAGTTTTGCTAGCTAGTTAATTATTGAGAACCTCATAATATAAATAATATAAGGTGGACTCACTTCTTCTCGACAGTATCAGCGATATGCAGCGCCCTCTCGCGGCTAAGGTTGCCGTACATGAACCCTTCGATATGCACCTTACGTATCATCCTCGCCACAAAGTCGTTTAGCTCTTCCGGTGTCATGGCTAGAAAAAAAATGGTTTTCGTAACACATAATTTTCTGTATCATCAAATCTCAACTTTGTTAGCTTTGTTAGTGATAGAGTCGATAATCAATAAAATTCCAGCTAGCGTTCGCAATTTAGTTTCCAAACATGTAACAAAATTAACATTAAGTCACGCCTTACAAAATGAACTTTATCACAATATCAATAGGGTGTATTTTGTATAAGTCAAGTAACGAGAATCTATGGACAAATACGCCAAACTGTAGTGCCAGCATAAGAAGAAGTTCGTGAGACTACCAAAGCTGTTAAGTTTATTTTATTTTCGACTTTATTTCAACTTACACAAGGTTGATATTTGTTGTCCTTAGTTTAATAATGTGTACTCACCATCGGCCACCTCTAACAGCTGACATCTAGTCCAAACCACGTCGGCTAGACACAGCGCTTGCTGGTATACAGCGTGCTGCAAAACAAACAGATTTTAGTACTAAAAAAATACGCGTCCTGTATACAGCATAAAATAATTTTTAGAACATAAAAATATTTGTTGAGTATAAGTTAGTAAATTTAATGTTGATAAAATTAATAATGCGTGATAATAATGTACTATTAATAGAATCTACATAATAATTGTGACATTTTAACATTAATAATTTGCACGCTTGCTCGCAGGCAGAATACAATGACTTTAAAGCTGTAAGATCTTTCCTTGTAAACCGTGTATGTTCTTGCAAAACAATTAGAATTTTTTAATTTACGCGTATTTTTACTCTAGTCATAAAATCCGTCCGAGCCGGCGCGTATCGATAGTGGTTTTGAACAATGTAGTTTTTTTTTAATCGATATCTTTTACCGGTTCTTTCGAAGTTATTATTCCGCTCAATGCATCTCTCCCGAGAGGCAAAAACTTCTCAAAAAACGTAAAACGTTTTTTAAGGATGATATTCTCGTAACTTAAAATAATGTATGTCTACTTCTTTTTGTTTTTTACATCTATTTAATATTGAATCACATTTTAATTTTAATAAATTATTTTTCTTTAAGTACGCTGTACTGGTACACCGTCTAAATATTTGTTTGCTGCACCGGTCGACGTCATTACGTCGGCGCCGTCTGTCGCTGAAAACGAGCGCTGGGGCTCCGTCTTGCATATGGTCGTAGCATAATGCTGAGCGATAGCCGATTTGCGTGGATGTGACACATGCTTCCCCCAACCTTTTCTCATTTTTGTATTTTAAACTTTTTTTTGGGTCATGTTTACCGTAAATAAACGTTTTTCTCTTCTTTCTTTCTTTAACTAGGGTATCGATATGCTACATAGTATTTTTTTTTATGTCGAAAGTTACGTGGAGCGCGCTTCAATGTCAAACCGCGGAGCTTGTCAGATATTTATACTTTATTTTCCACCACAAAAATATATAACAAAATATAAATCAAACACTACAAAATATACAAAATGGGGTGGGGCTTGATCGATTAACTACTTTACGGAACTTTTAAAATTTTCAATTTCATATGTAATAGAGCGAAAGCGAGAATTGAATAGAGCGAGAGCAGTGGTGGCCCAGTGGTAACGGCCCCGACTTACGAGTCGTGGGTTCGAGCCTTGGCAGGCGCTTCACTTTTTATAAATAATTTCATCACCACCCCAGCAGTGGGAACATTATATATATAGTGGCATTTATGGGGTACTGTGTTAAATGTTACAACAAAATACCTTGTGACATATTGCAATTAAATGAAAGAAAATTAAAAAACTCATATTAAAAGTACACTTTGTAAACAAGCATATTACAAATTAGAGGATTATATCCAAGATAAGAGTGCTTGGAAACATGCTGGTTCTGCTCCATAGGACATTTTAAAATCAAGACAAAATCACATTGATTTTACATTCTGTGATTACTTCCTCACACACTGATTTATTCATTTAAAAAAAATAGGAAAGTCGTCTACTTTTACAATGTTTGTAAATATGTGAGCACCATGTATCTATCACATAATTAAATTATCTGTCACTGCTTCATTTTGAATTCTTTTTACCTATTGTGGTATAGTAATTTTATTCTAGGTGCATCGTCTTCACATATAATTATTTAACTAATGTACGTACTTATACAAACTATTGTAAAACATTTTAAAAGAGTATCAGTGGAGTTTCTTGCCCATTCTTCTCCATACGAAAACTACCTTTTGGAAGGGGCGACTAGACTCTATTATATTATTTTGTAAATTTTGACGTTTAAAAGTGCCATACTTTGACTTTGACATTATGTAATGTTTTTACTAGCAATACATCCTCACCTGATAAGGTTGTTCAGCGTCAAAGTTCCGTATGGCTCTGATGTGATTTTCCTTCATGATATGGAACCGCTTGGGGTCGGCAGTGAAGCTCACCATGTGCTCCATGATCTTGTCCAGTAGCACGCTCTGCTTGTCGTCGTACCCGTCGATGGTCACCTGAACCATCTTTTATGTTTATATATTATTATAACTAAAGAGGACAACGAAAAATCGGCCAAGTGCGAGTCAGACTCGCACACGAAGGGTTCCGTACCATTATCTATAAAAACGGCAAAAAAATCACGTTCGTTGTATGGGAGGCCCCTTAAATATTTATTTTATTCTGTTTTTTAGTATTTGTTGTTATAGCAGCAACAGAAATAATATCATCTGTGAAAATTTCAACTGTTTAACTATAACGGTTCATGAGATACAACCTGGTGACAGACGGTCGGACAGTGGAGTCTCAGTAATAGGGTCCCGGTTTTACCTTTTGGGTGCGGGCTGCGCTTACGATTACACTGCAGTCGCCGCGATAAGAACTGAGTCGTTGGACCATAAATCATTGTTACTAGTCTGTCTCGCTCGCGCTTATGGTGTTTATGTAGCAGGTAGCAAACTATCGATAAGACGCAAGGCGTTGCACAATTTTATAAAAAAAAAAAATATGTTACTGAAATTTATGTTCCGACGACTCAGTTCATAACGCCAGTACTATAAAAAAATCTAACCTAACCTAATTCTATTCTCAAACGCAACTCAAATTGAAGCCGCCATACGAGTTCCTTTTGATATTCAATAACTCTTAAGAATATATTTACTTATCGGGCTATCTACAATACTTGCCTAGTTTAAAAAAAAGAAATTCTACTTAGTCCGTCTTTTAGATAATAAAAAAATATTAGACACGTATTTTTTGCTTTATCATATTAATCAAAAACAACTTAGAAAACACGCATTAAAGTTTAGGAGTGGGAGCTCGCTACGTCACAACTCGGTATAAAATCCAGCAAGGCGTGACGTCATGCCACATTTTAACTCAATGTATCGGCGTAACCTTTTGATTGCGTCAAAAAAGAAAAATACGTGTCCAATATGTTTTATTAATCTACCTTCCGGACAAAAAAAAAATTTGGACACAGGCCTATTGTTACACTGCTTAACCAATTACAAACACAAACCAAGTGTACAATATTAAACGATATACACAGCATGCAAAAACATTATGAAATCTTAGAAAACACACAAAAAAAAAAGTGGTGGATCTCCGGGAGTGCCGACAGAAGTGAAAACTTGAACAAGATCGCCTTGATGGAAGAATAAATACTTGTACAGAACATTGGTCCGTAACCTTATCTAAATAAAGAGCACAACCGCGTTTACAAAAAAAATACTCTCCGTCCGTCTTACGAATTTTCGATCAGGTCACGTGTCCTGACGCGAGTTAAACATTTTTTACCCATTACAAAAAAAGTGCACAATCGGCATTGTGCACTTTTTTTGTAATGGGTAAAAAATGTTTATCTAAAGAAGTTTTCACTTCAAAAAAAATTACAATATGTAAAAAATATGGTAGAGCTGTGCCTATACAGTACACATTTCGCCAGTTATGTCAAAGTCCCATGTAATAGGGGGCGAGCCTATTGCCATCAACCGGGCACAAATCCAGACTCCGGACTTGCTACTGAGAAATCTGATAGGAAAAGCCAATCAACACTTTGTCCGACCCGGGAATCAAACCCAGGACCTCAAGCTCAGACCACTAGACCAAGGAGGTGAGCAGGAGATCCGTATAACACACAATTGTTTAAATTATAACAAATTCTACTCACACTGATTCCATACTTAGCGTTTCCGATGCTCCACCGTAGTCCAGCGAGCTCAGCGGCGTACGCAAACTGTTGTAGACTGTCTCTTAGCAGCAACACCCACACCGAGGTCAGATTGCAGCTCAGAGGGTCCGCGTAGGCTAGGGGGCTGATAACAACGATTACAGGGTCAATTAGCTAGCGAAACTGCAGTCGTCATGAGTACGATAAGACGAAATAAAAGTACACGCTGATGTTTCAAGTACTAACTTCCTACGGCGTTGAGGAGCCCGTGGCTTAGTAATAACAGCCGCACGGGACATCCATCAGGTTAAGCTACGCATCCACGGGGATGGGTGACCATTTCTACATACCAAAACTCCTCCGTGCCTCGAAAAGCACATTAAGCCGTTGATCCCGGCCACGGAGATCCCGGCTGTCATTCGTAGAGAGTCGTTACGGGTCGTCAGAAGCCCGAAAGTCTGACAACCAGTCTTACTAAAGGTTATCGTATTACCTAGTTACTGGGTTGTGGAGGTCAGATAGGCAGTCGCTCCATGTCGGTCTTTTTTTATTTTTTATTTCGGTAATTCGAAAAATTTTGTTAGTTTTAAATGCTCCTTTTTAGTTGTTATTATTTCCTGTACGTGTCCCAAATAAAATATTTTTCATTCTTTCTTTAAAATACTGGTATACAGCTGCATCCGGTTAGACTGGAAGCCGACCCCAACTTGGGAAAAGGCTAGGCAGATTGATTGAACTACCTACAGTCGTTGACCCGAGCGATGCGATGTGACGCGGTGGGTCGGGTGCCGAAATTTCGCGCAGACCAAGTCGCAGGCAGAAGTAATATCGATACGTCGGAAATACGTTACTGAGATGACTAATCGGAACGCCATTACCGCCTGGCAGCGCTCGACAGAGTCTACAACATAACGCTGGTCAGAGCCGGAGCTAAGGAGAGTTAAGGAAATAGCACACATCAACTCGGAAAAGGATCGTCACCGTATCAACTCGAGCCATTCAGTGTTCTTGGTATGAAACTCCCTACTGCAACGCACACTAATCGGAATCGTAACGTAATCGCCTCGCCTCGAGACAAGCTCACGAACCGCGGCGATACGGTGACGATCCCTTTCCGAATTGATATGTGTACTTGTGACCTTTAATCGGTAGCGGTCAAGCATTGAAGACATTTAGAAACTGTCTCGCATTCCGTTTTGTTGTGTCGCGTACCTACAGTGTGTGAATTGCTAGTGATTAATTTGATAGTAAATTATAATGTGTACTGAACTGCAACCGGTTTTTCTATTACGCATTAACCAAAATTACCCACAGTACGCCCACAGTAGTTGAAACAATCGGCTTCCAAAAAAAATAACTTTAATTTCAGAAGTCAAGTCTTTGGTTTTGAATTTTCGTTTCTTGCCACCCACTTCCGAAATTAAAGTTATTTTTCACTTTTTAGTGATTTTTTTTTTCTTGTAAAAAAAAAGTTTTAGTTGTAATACCTACCCCACAACAAATTCGAATATCCACTACCTTTTACCAGTGACAGGAACTTATCATATCATCTACATACTAAGTGGGAAAAAATACTAATTATTGAAGCTAACTCAAAAACTATCCAAGCAAAGTTAATAAAATTTATATGGGACCACCTTGGGAGCATACCCTTTCAAACAAAAAAAGAATTTTCGAATATTGTCGATAATTGACGGAGAAATCGGTGCTGATACATAAAAAAACAAGCTACGAACATATAACCTCCTCCTTTTTGGAAGTCGGTAAAAAAAAAGAAGAAAACAAGCCATTGTGTTGATACATCCAACCTCCTCCTTTAAGGAAATCGGTTTAAAATAATTATAAAATAAAAGGGCTACTGGGCTCGAGCCTACAACTCGAAATTGCCGATCAATTGAACCTTATGTATATCTAAGCTAAAACTGTAGGTACTTTAACTTGACTGCAGTACTAATAGTGCAAGTAAAGTGCTGCAGACTAATTAGCGAATATCAAGTTAATGTAGAAGTGTTGTTCCATACATAAGCTACGAACATATAACCTCGTCTTTTTTGGAAGTCGGTTAAAAATATGTCTGATAATAACGAACGAGACACATACCCATCCCCGTCATATATCTTACCTGACTAAATCGAATGTCATGACCGCTTTCGGCAGATGAAACTCGCTGTCTTTCTTGAACCATAGCCTCATTAGTGGGGTATCCTGAAAAATACATACAACATCACGCTCAGATTCGCCGAAGGTATAGGCAGAGCAAGGTTATTGCGAAAAAATTACCAGCCGTCCCATACATTTGCGTATTGAAGTGTTGTATGGGGCGGCTGATAATTTCTTCCCAATTACGATGTTAGTCCCACGGAGAAAGTTGTTCAGTTTGATGGCCTGTACCACATCTTTCCGGTACACCCTGTAAAGTGGTAGTACTTCCCCGAACGAGCCCTTCACAAAGAGCTGAGGCTCTAGTGTGAGTTTCTTTTAAGCATGTCGACTTTACGCATCGACCGCGTTCAGCGCTCCGATTGGCCTTTCACCAGTGAAGGCCAGTGAAGGGCTAATCGGTGCGCCGAACGCAGTCGATACGTAAAGTCGAGATGGTTAAAAAAAAACTAACACTGCACACTGGGGTCTCTGTTCTACTATTATGTTTTAAGGTGAAACCGCCAGGCTTCTGGCGCTTTCGCTCTACCAGCCTTCTTTGTCGCGCGACTACGCGATCGTCGCCATCATGTTTCTTTTTGTCCGGAAAACCGGAAAGCTTCCTCTATCGGCGTGACAACGCGTTCACTCTCTCGAACTCGATTGCTTTTAAATAGGATGTGGCTTTAAGAATGTCACAAATAGCTGTCCAATATTTACCTGTTTTGATTAATTTCGCAATGGTGCCGATTCTCTTGTCACGAATGCCTCTAAACTAGACTAAAAAAAACCAAAATTTAGTTTATTCTTGTCAAACGACAATTTCCCATTCTGAAATAAATATGTGACACAACTTTCTATATTTTAGTTTGACAGCACTAATATGGCACTGAGACTTTAATTGAGTGAAAAAAGGTGAAGTTGCTATTCCAAATTTGACGTTTTTTCAATTAACTAAATCTGACTATTTCTAATCGCGATTAAAAATGTGTGGAATAAAATTGGTTGTCATGAACTTTAAATTCACACCAACATCTCGACTTCAGGTGCAAAAACAGTATTAAATCTTTTTTTTTCTTTCGCTTATATCTCGAAAATGGTGTTCAATTGCAAAAATAATGAAAATTTCGACCCCCTTTATTAAAGCCTTAAACCTCTGACACTCAACGTGTAGGTAATATATATTTTTTTAATTTTCCATACTAAAACTGAAAAATTCCATATAAAACACGTCGAAGCTGCCCCCACTACGCGCCCCCAGCTCTAAAAAATTCACGGGGTATGGCAAATTTATAAGTATCACGTGTGGAGTCGCGATTGTCAAATTCGATTTAGTTGTGTCAAAATGATTTTTAAAGTTAGAGAATTTATTTTGCAAAATAGCGTTGAGATTTTCATAGTCAAAAGTAAGAAATTTTAGTGATAGTTTAGTTAGTTTACTTCGGTGTACAATCGGCACCAATATTACTGTATGGAAATATGAATTAAAGCTGACTAGTGAACTAGAATATTAAAAATGAATTGCAATTATAACACTGAATTTGATGTTGTAACCGTTTTAGGTGTAAAAAAGGCATTTGGAAAGTTTCCAAATACTTTTTTTACATCTAAAACTAAATATTCGATGTTATGATATTAATCAATATTTAAACAAAACAAACAGCGAAACATTTGGCTATTTGCGACGTTGGCCACTTCCAGAATGCACGCTCTTAAGCTATAAGGGCTTACCTTAATAATAATAGGTGTGATCGAGTCTGCAGTACTGTCCTCCCCTTTTTCCAGCGTAAGTTTAGTAGGTATGAACTCGTTCGGAGGCGGCAAGTGCAGTTCAGGTATAGATTTGACGTTTTTCCACTCCTGAAATAATAATTATAAAATAAAAAGTGGAAAAGTGGAATGGTGATGTTACGCTTTCGCGCTAAAACGGCTGATCGAATTTGGATGAAATTTGGCACATGGGTAGACCATGACCTGGGTTAGCTCATAAGATAGTTTTATCCCGATATTCCTACGGGATCGAGACCTATGCGGGTGAAACCGCGGAGCGCTGCTAGTTAATAATAAGGAAGCGCTTTAGCTGCCGGCGCCGTCTCCCTAATTGCCGGCGCCGGTTGCTGCATTGGTTGTTGGCGATGACTTTGGAAAAAAAGCGGAGAATGGGGTTGGCAATTTGGCATATTTCCGTAATCAAGAACCGAACTTGTTAGATTAGGTTAAATATTTTTACTCGCAAAAAAAGGTTACGTTAAAATCTGTGACCCTCTACGCACGAGCCGAGCGAGCGAAGCGAGCGGTGCCGCGGCAGCGGCCGGCATGTGGCAAAAACGACTTGAATATAGAAGAAAATACTTTAGTTAGGGTTAGTTAGTTGGGGTTCTGAATACTGGAAGGTTTTCCATAAACGCCAAGCTACCGCCGCCGCCGGTGTCTATTATGGGAGCCGGCGGCCGATGTTTTAAATCTCGGCTGCCGGCAGTAATGTACCGGTTCCCGACGACATTATTTGTGGGTACCGGCGCCGGCAGCGGAGGCACTCCCTAATAATAAGTGTAAGAATACGCGTAAATACCTGAATTAAACTATCTTCTATGTCCTCCTGTAGGTACTTCGTTCCGTACCACGGCTCAGTCATCGTACATTTCTTCTCAAATCGCCTGTTAAAGACAAATATTTACATAATTATTCAATTGAAAGCTTCTTTAGGCGCGTTGGGTATTTTTGAGATGGGGCTAAACCATTGATTTCGCGACACCATGACGACACCTCATTTTTGTAAACGCGATTGTGCTCATTATTTATATTACGTTCCGGATCAATGTTCTGTGCAAGTATTTTTAATTTGAAAGTTTCGGAAGTTTTTTTTTTTTGTAAACGCGATTGTGCACTTTATTTATGTAAGGTTCTATACAAGTATTTTTCTTCCACCAAGGCGATCTTGTTCAAGTTTTTTTTCTGTCAGCACTCCCGGAGCACCACCACTTTTTTTTTAAATATCAATACAAACATAAATTCACGGCTTTGTTTCCCATGGAGGTAGGCAGAAACTACAGAACGCCACCTGCTACGATCCTTACATACTCCTTGTCTTTCGTGTACGTCCATTCATCAGCACCCTAATTGGGTAACATACGATTAATTACAATCTGAATAATTTAGAAGGATATTATTAATCCACTGCTTCATATGTTCGAAAAATTTGTCTGTTCAACAACGTAAATAACGCAACGAATGTTGTTAAGTGACAAAATTAAGCAGATTGTGATTGATCGTGTGTTAGGCAATTAGGGTGCTGGTCATACTCACACGCCGGTTGAGAGTACTATGTTCTTCAGAAAGGTCAGGCCTTTCTGAAGAACATCACCAATAAGGTCACTATACGTTCTCCTAGAACGTCGCCTCTCAGCGTTTCCACTCACATCTGCCTTGTAAATACCTTTTGTTAGTCGCCTGACATTCATCCTCTCAACATGACCAAAACATCTCAGCATACTCTTAACAATTTTTGTCACTACATCTTCTTTTAAATCACAGCGCTGTCTTATCACATCATTCTTTTCGACCTCGCCGCCGAGGTCCTTCGCGATCGCGACCGCGTCCCCCCGACTCTTGCTCGAAAACGAGGTGCCAGCAGTTGTTGCAGCTGTGCACGTAGCTTTAAATACCCCGTACAATAATCAAGATGAAAATCTAAGTTTGATTCAGCCTGTCCCTTCTTGCTGTCCTCCCCTCAGCGACGCCCTAAGCCGAGGTTCGTACCCCACAGGGGGTGCCCTTAGCGAGCGTTCGACTAGTTTTAATTTAGAATAAGTTTTGCCCCCGGCTGGAGGCTTTAAGTTTAAAAGCTCAAGGCAGCCACAGGAAAGTCCGATTAAGCAGCCATGACCTCATAGGTCAGCTGCGAGATGACATATTATATTAAAAAATATATCACATCATTCCTCAGCCTATCATTCACAGTCATACACATGCTTCGCAAGCATTTCCACAGCATTGATTCCACTTGTACAAACACAAGAGCAAGTCGTTGGTCTCGAGTTCGAACCCAAGGCCGAGGCCAAGCCCAAGGCTCAAGGCTCTGAATTTTCGGATTTATGTGCGTATTGTTTAATAATCACTTGCTTCAAAAACGGTGAAGGAAAACATCGTGAGGAAACCGGCATGCCTGAGAGATATTTCTCGACGGCATGTGAAGCCAAGTCAGAGGCCCATGGGCGGCTTTATAACAATGATTTTTTTATTATTTATATTTCTTTATTTCATTGAAATACTTATAAATTACATTGTTAAATATTAGAAGATATAAAATTTAAAAATATAAAAAATAGTCGCCCACCGGTATCGGGAACAGGGTCCAAGCTACCGGCGGCTAAGGCTCCAGAGAGAGGAACCTCCTGACAATGCGAGCCTTGTTCAGGAGTACCGCTTTCTGAATCAAGCCCTTGATCCAGCTGCCCAACGAGAGCCTCCTTAGGTGTTGGTCGAGGCTCTTGGCTATTAAGCCATTGGCTGTCACGACTATTGGCACAATGATCACTGAGTCCACATCCCACGTCTCGTTTCGTTTTTTTTTTTTTTTCCATATTGATACTGAAGCCCTGAGCTATTGCACGCCATTTAATTAACACCATTTTACATTTCCCATCGATAATTTTTTTTTACCGTATCACTTTTTCTCCGTAATAATAATTTTTATTTACTTTAATATTTTCTCATTTTTATACATATTGATTACATTTTTATAAAAATATAAAATATTGTGGCCCTTCGGCATCAGGAACAGAGTCCAAGCAACTGGTGGTCAGGGCTCTAGACAGAGGAACCTCCTCACTATGCGTGCTGTGTCTAGGAGTACTGCTTTCTGAATCAAGCCCTTGACCCAGCCGCGCAAGGAGAGCCTACTGAGGTGTTGGTCGAGGCTCTCCGCTATTAGGCCATTAACTATAACGATTATCGGTACAATGATTGCAGAGTCCACGTCCCACATCTCTTCAACCTGGCGAGCCAAGTCAAGATACTTGATTTATTTATTTTTTCGGCTTTCGCGAGGTTCCCATCACATTTATATTATATTTAAATTAATAGAAAAATAAATATATTTACATTTATTAATTTTTTGTGGGTGACACCAGGTTAATCACTGACCTCTGGAAAATAAGAAGCATAAAACTATACGTACTTTGCTACGACGCCAACACGAACATTTTCTGGTGTAAGCAGCGATAGCAGCGATCTAATCAACTCCGGTTTCCATTCCGTCATTATGTAGTAAGCAGACAGTACGTCCTCTATAGGGAATTCCTGGTGACAAGAATAAAATAATATTTTATTATTATTTCAATGTTTTTGACATAGATAGTTACTTGATTCAGGCGTGACCTTGCGGAAATCCATGATAAAATACAAAAGAAGTGGATATATTTAGTAACCTGTTCCGCTTAGCTATTAAATAAATCCCTGAAAGAAATCGACAAGTGTTTCACCTCTTAACGAGGCATCCTCAGGATGACGATTGACTTATCGCGAACTCGAACACGGCATGTTGCCACACCGAGCGCTAAGCACAGACTGAACACACACACGACATATCTCGGAACCCCCCAGGGTTCCGAGATATGTCGTGTCCGTGTCGGGGTTCCGGACCTTTGAAAGGCGTACGAGGGGCCAAAGCTAACTAACAGAGGCCCCTTAGACATTTTTAAATGTTGAGGCACCAACCTAATTATTTTTATTTATTTATTTGTCAGTTAACATGATCTATTATGGTTAATAACAACATAACTATGTTAGTAGGTAAATAATTTAAATATAAATAACAAGAAAAAACATTTTATTTAACCGTCCCAACCACGATGGTTACCCAGAGCGAGCGCATCGGACACTGATATTTACTGGAAACTATCCTCAGAATGTCGTTGTTGCTGCCGCGTCCTCTGCCCAACAGCGACGACACACGCTTGCGTCTTATTGCGTAAAAGTCATCCGTACGCGCTTCGGCAAACATGGCGGACGCACCACAGTATATTTTTTGCCCAAAATTTCGGACATGGCTTTTTTATTATCTTATATCTTAGGACTTGCAATTATAAATGCGAGACGAGAACACCCGATTACCTATTTGTCATGAAAGACAGAAAATTAGTACTTGAAAAAAAATTCTATGGTTTCCAGAAAAACCATAGAAACAATTGTAGCTCAAAAGTTTGATATCTTTTAAGACTTTACTTATGGTATTGAACAGTGATTTAAAGACTTTACGATAGTAAAAAAAATTAGGCTTTATTTGTTCAAGATAACAGAGTTATAGCTGATTTTGTAAATTTTTGATTTCTTTTTTTTACCGCCATATTATTACGTATTAGGATTTGAAACTAGGACTGAAATGTTCTTTTTATTTACACTTATGACCTTACAAACAAAGGAATCCTAATATAGCAGGATATGGGAATTATTGTAATTCAAACTTTTTTGATTAGGGTTATCACCTCGTAAATTTATTAAACTTAATATTTGAAGTTATTTTTTAATGTTAGTAAGATTATACAAGAAGACATTTTTATCACATTCTAATTGTATTTTGAGTGTTAGGTGACATTCGAAAATTCTATTTTTAAATAAAAATAGTAGGAAAACTTCCCAAAAAAAAAAAAAAAAACGGTGAATTCCGTAATTTCAATTTGGATCGTCTCCTAGCTAAACGTAGATCTTGATTAGGGGGTGGGGCGCTAGGCAGCGTGGCGCGCGCGCAAATTTTTTTCCCTTTTTAGTCAACGTCACGTGTCTGCACGTGACGGGTGTGTTTTTCCTAGTTCCGTCCCAGGCTCCCGTGAGCCGCGCCACCCGCCGCCAGCCAGCACGCCAATTTATTAAAACGCGAGTATTGTAAAATGGTGCGAAGTTAAGTTCATGGAGGATTGGAGGTCTTCCCTTGGCCGCTGCAGTCACTCAAACTCACCACCATTTACGTAAGTTGAATTTATATAAATGGTTTCAAATACAGTGTAAACTCTTTATAACGAAACTCAAGGGACTGAGTATTTTTGTCGTTATAGAGAGTTATCGTTATATGGAGTGAACAAAAAAACAACCAAATTAACAAGAATTTTTATTATGTATGTCTTAGATAATAAATGCTTATAAATTATTGTTTACACATATAGTCTGATAACTTTGTCTGACGTTTTTTGCTATGCCATGTTAACAGTTTCACAGTAAGGTTTACGACTGATAATACGATAGGTACCCAGTATGCTTGGTCAAAGACCATCACTTCCGAGAAAACAATGCGTCATACTGCACGTGTTCAAGGCAATTAAGGATAACAAAAGCTAGACCGACCTCGGATGTTTCGGAGCTTCAAAGTCTTTTGTTACCTGATAACATAACATAAACAATAATACCGATAATGAATATTTACTGTCTAAAAATATGAACACATTTCTTCGTAATAGAGAATGGCGTATCGCTATAAAGAGTTTTTCAATATGTGGGTTTTAACGCAAACCAACCAAGTTGGGCTCACTTCAACGTTACAGGGAGTTTATTGTTATAAAGGATAACGTTATAAAGAGTTTACACGTTAATTCCCATTTCTTAAGTACGCCGTAATGTACAAAGACATCCAGATAAAATTTAAATAACGGTAATTGAACCCACCAAACATTCTAGATTAATTTAAAAAACGGAAATGAAGACATAAAGCTGTCTTAAATCAACATCTATCGAAATCTTTTACAATTTCTAGTAATGAAAAATAGTTAATTGTCTGTTTTTCGGGCATCTACGCAAAGATATTAGGAAAAAGTCAATTCACTTTATTCCCCATTTATATAGCGCCTTGTATAATCACAGTATGATATGCATTTTGCAAATTGACGGAGACTTTGAAAGTATGAAGGTAAAATTTGCAATTTAATTTGCCAATTCGGCGCGGTGACCTATTTTATCGGTTTGTGTTTGTGCATGTGTGTGTGAGTATGTACACAGCACGCTACGCACTGTGTCCATAAGAATTGTCTTTTTTTGGATAAGTTCGTGATGTCTTATCTCAATTGTTTAGTATTAAGACGTGATACTAAAGAAAAATCAGGAATTTTATTGCTTTTCTTAAAAAATATAATTTTTAAATTTGAAAGGTGATGAAAATGTTTGCCTGTTTTATGAACTGCGTTGAAGAACTAATATGAAAAAATAACTTCAATGTATTTATGCTAATATTCTTTTGTTTTTAAATGTTTAGTTTAAAATCCAATGAAAGGTAATATGTGGTGCAGGGAAGGGGTCCGCCCTCGTTAGGCCACGGCTAAAACCTTGCACCGACACATATTTCCTGGAGGAACGGGGGTGAGGCACCATGGAGCCGTTACAGACCCATGGCGCCACTTTGCCTCAACAGGACCTGACCCGCCCTGTTGAGGGATGTCTGTCCGGGCTCCGACCGGCTGACTTACTGCAAGGAGAGCATGAGGGCGCCAACCCTCATGTTGGTTCACGAGTGGCAGTTGATGAAGCTGTGGATAACGCCACAGCCGGTACTCTTCATTCTCCGGGAGTATTCGCAAGTACGCAAGGAGACGTAATTAGCAGACTCGATGTATATAAAATGTTAATCGCCAAATCAAAAGAAATGGGATCTAAAATTCGACCTACTGACTTGCCTTTAGAAGATAGATCAGAGCTTATCTTGACTATTTTAGGATTTAACAAAACTGAACTCAATGATGAGAAAGCATTTAAAGAGGCAATAGCTAGATTCACGTATAAATGTGAAATGCTTTACAAAAATTGTAAATATAATTTTAAATTTTTTGCAAAGAAAAACAACAAATGGCTTAAAGAATCACTAAAAAATGACTTAAATAAATTTTTCTTTAGAGCATTACAAGACGCGTCACTTTCAGAGTCTGTTATGATTACTGATTCTGAATCAGAATCTAACATATTGAGTCAATCCCTTGACAGACATGAACTTGTACCTCATCATCAGCCACTAATTTCAGATTCCAATACTGACCCAAATTTTAGTGTACAAGATTTACCTACAGTAATTGAAGAAAATACTTTTAATATTGCAATATCCCCCACAATCGATACTATTGCTTCGACTTCTTCTTGTCTGGTCTATGAGTCACTTAGTGACAGACAAAAACGAAGGGTGTGCAAAGAACTTCAATATTCTTTAGAAAGTGAACCTCCTACAAAAGTTATTAAAGCTGTTTCGAGTGCATTAGAAGCAAAAGGACAAAAATTAAAAACCAATGCGTCAAAGGATTTGCAATACGTTATTAATACTTGTCTTGAAAGTCCAACACGACCGACTAAAATAGCAACTAAACTTCGCGAAGACCCTCGTCCTTATTCCCCAGATGAAGCTTTAGCAGTATTTATAGATAGAAAATTTACTGTAGAGACATACAACTTTTTGCAACAAGATTTAAAATCAAGAGGATTTCCAGCATTTCCTCCATATAATAAAGTGTTCGATGCAAAACAAAAATGTTATCCGGATAGTGCGATTCAAGTAACAGAAAGAGAAGCCTTTGTTCCATTTGTTAGTTTACTTTCTCACACTCTTCAAAGATTAATAAACTCCTGCGACGAAATTATATCAGCATATTGTGAACAAAAAGGTCTAGATACGGTAGATTGTATTTTTGAGGGGAGTTGGGGGTTTGATGGTAGTTCGGGTCAATCATTTTATAAACAGAATTTTTCTGATAATCAAGAGCCTGAAAACACTTTATTTGCCACTACATTCATCCCATTACGGATAAAAACAAAAAAAGACTTTGTACTTTGGTTAAACCCAACTCCACAATCATACAGATTTTGCCGTCCGATTCATATTCAATATCGGAAAGAGACAAAAGATTTAATACTAAATGAACAGAAATTGATAGAAAACCAAATTAGGGATTTGACTACTTTAGAAGCAACTACATCTAACAATAAGAAAATAAGGGCAAAACCACAACTTTATTTGACATGCATAGATGGCAAAGTACTAAATATAATAACAGAAACCTCTTCTCAACTTAAATGTCCATTTTGCAAAGCAACTTCAACGCAATTCAACAAATTAGACATAATTTATTCTCAGCCAATTTATATATCGGTTTTCAAATACGGAATAAGTCCCTTGCATGCATGGATTCGCGTGTTAGAGTTCTTACTTCATTTGGGCTACAAGCTTCCTGTAAAGAAATGGAGGGTAGGCAAAGATTCAATGGAATCAAAAACTGTTGAGGAAACAAAAAACGTGTGCAAGAGAGAGTGCGAAAAGATTTGAAAGTGCTAGTTGATGTTGTGAGACCCAATGCTGGAACAACAAATGACGGCAACACAGCCCGAACAGTTCTATCGGATAAAAATCGTGCAGTCTTTGCTGAAATATTAGGCCTTGGTCTGTGGTTGTTGGACGATCTTCACACGATTCTGATTACTTTATCTTGTGGTCTACCTGTAAATGCTAATAAATTTGGAGATTTTTGCAAAAGCGTTGCATCTAAATACGTGGCAGAATATGGTTGGTACCCAATGACAGTAACAATACATAAGATTCTCATTCACGGTCAAGATATTATTAATAACTCAGCTCTTCCAGTGGGCTTATTGCATGAGCAAGCCGGTGAAGCGCGGAATAAGTTCTGGCGTTACGACAGAGAACACCATAGCCGAAAATCCGACCGCGAAAAAACCATGTTAGACTTGTTTCACAGAGCACTGGAATCGTCAGATCCAGAAATTTCCTACATAAGGCTACAGAATAGGTTGAAAAAACTAAAATCCTTACCGTTACCACCCAGCGTAGTTAGGTTACTGAAACCGTATGAAATCTCAGCAGAAGACGATTTTGTGGCAATAGAAAATGACGAAAATTTTGAAATTATTGAAGGACATACCGACAATGTAACAGAAATTCTTTCGTCAGATCAAGCTGAAGAATGTACATCAGAAAACAATTAAGTAAAACGGCATAATGTAATTTACTACTAGTGAAAGAAATTTCAATATAGGTTCAGTACAGAGATCGTTTCCTACAAACTTTACCTCTTTATAATATTAGATATAATAATTATGTAGATTATGTTCAAAAAATTCCAAATTAGTATGGCAGGATTGGCATGTCAAATGAAATTCATAGTTTTTTTTTATTATCTAAGCACGTCTAGGAAAACTGGGCTAAACCACAGCTCGATCCAAAAATGAAATAAAAAGTATTTTTTTTTGTTTTTCTGTTCATTTAAAAACTATTTTTCTGTGTAAATAAAGTGTTCCGATGCACACGCCCCAACCTCCAGTTAATATATTATTTACGAATAAAAAGTTATGGTAACTTTTTACAATAAATTCTATTTAGAAATATTGACAACCCTAAAATCATAATTACCATAGAAAACTTTAGAAGCTTCTAAGTTCGATATCCTTCAATATTTGGAACTGATTTTTTTTTTCATGGATTCATTCACTTTTTTCTAACAATTCTATAGAAAAATAGAATCCAAATAATTAAAAATACGACCATAAAAAAATAAAATAAAAAAAACATTAATTGTAAATAAATCTCTGAAAACTCGTTTAACAAATATATAAATCAATCAGTATTATGTGTCTTAAGATTATTGTTTATCAGGAAAAACAAGAAGATAATTCGTGAAATATTTCAAAAGTTAATGGTGATTTACAATTTTATCATAAAAAATAATTAAGTGGTTTTTTTTGGTCATAATGAGAAATAGGCGCTTGTGAGTTCTATTCATTAATTTTATAAAACATTACAAACAAAGTTATCACATAAAAAAGACATGTCCGAAATTTTGGCCAAAAAATATACTGTGCGCACTGCAGAACCGCGGCAACCGCAACATTTTTTTTATTGGAACGAAGTTCCTTATCGCGCGTTGCGAAAGGGGGCTAAACGGAAAAAATTAAGACCAAAAGTTGTAACGACACTTTTTGCTATAGTTATAAGCCGTGCGGCGTGCGCATGTTTCTCTGTCTGTCTCTCTCTCTCTCTTTCATAGAAAGCAAGCCAGTTATTTTCGTTTCGTCTTTCTATTTCGCATTGAACAGTGTGGTGTCGCGACGACTATTTTTGTTGAGTGTACACAGCTTTTTTGTACATAATAAACAATAAAAAATAATAACAATAATGAATCCTGATCCTGAACATAAAAAAAATAAAATTTTATTACAATTCCTTCACTAATGAATCGAAAGGAACTTCGTTCCATCCGGGTGTCCCTTGACACCTCTCAAGTTTTTTTTTTTTGGAATTTCTCCTGTATTGTGGGTGCGTTTACAAACATTTAAACTCACATACACAAACAGCCAGACCCGGAACAACTACTTGTAGGTCATACAAATATTTGTTCCGTGCGGGAATCGTACCCGCGACACGCAGCGCAACAGTCAATCGCTTAACCACTGCGCCAACCGTGCCGTCATCATCCTGAAGACGTTATTGTATTGTACACGCAGAGCGCTGTATGCCTTTTGAGTATAGTTAACTCACAGGCTCGTGTAAAAAGATTGGCAATATGCCTTGAATAGCGCTAACTTGACTTCAGCTGAGCAACGAAATAATATTTAGTCTTAAGTTTTATTGAAATGTATGTAAAGTGGGGAGGATAGGACTCCACCTTGAACTACGGAAACTACGACTTATGGAACTTTTCACACCACCTGCTCGAAAATATCAAATTATAATCCTAACCTAAAACAAGCTATTATAGCCAAAATTAAATCGACGAAAATTTCAACGCAGGGATCAGAATCATGTACTGCACGCGTAGCATGGCCACCATAGACACGGGTTTTGTTGACGGAAGAATAGACAAAATGACAGAATCACAATCTGTCAATCACAATCTATCTATCCTTCTGTCGACAAAACCCGATTCTATGGTTGTCATGCTACGCGTCCAGTACATGATTCTGACCGCGTACGTATTACAGTTTTCTATGAAACAGCTGTTTCTTTTTTATAACCGACGAGAAATTTCAACGCAGGGATGTTCAGAATCATGTACTGAATCCATGGTAACAGTTTTCGCGTCGATGTCCCTGCCACCCCGTATACTCGTCGCGCGGTAAACCCTGCTTGCGCAATGCAGGATTTTGCGTGACGTGTGATAAATAGTTGCTGTTAGCGTTGTAGACATCGCCACAAATCTACTAAATTGCTATGCACTTGCCTGTAGTAAGTGCACGTGTCCTGTCACCATTCCCCGCGCTTCCATCGTGTCTTTGAACCTAAACTCCAACGCCATTAGATCCTTTTGCTCTTCCCACACCCAGAGCTTTGGGCCTTCGCTCTTCAGCATTGCTATGTACTGTGGAATAAATGAACATAGTTTATGAATAACAGCTGTAAAAAATTTCATCACGAAGCCGTCATCTACGCATTCTTTACATTAAACTAAGTAACTTTGTGCAAAAATAATTGCTGGTAGATTCTGGCAAATGAAAGTAGACACTCAAATTATTTGCAAATTTTTTATAGGGCAATGCTATACTAATGTCAACCTCAATTTGCCAAAAAAGATGTAGTGTTGTTGGTGATTTGTTGTGATCTTGATACAACATTTACTAAATCAAAAATGACAAAACAGTGATGCTAATTAATCTTTTTCACATGGAGTTGTTTTTTTGTTCATATATTCTTGATAATCCATTTAAATTAATTAATTAATTCTTCTTCTTTTCGTGTGGTTAGTGACTAACCTGGTGTCAGAGTTATAAAGCCGCCCATGAGCTTCTGTCTTGGCTTCACTTGCCGTCGAGAAATATCTCTCAGGCATGCCGGTTTCCTGACGACGTTTTCCTTCACCGTTTTTGAAGCAAGGGATAATTATACAATACGCACATGAATCCGAAAAGTCAGAGGTGCGTGCCTTGGGTTGGAACTCGAGACCTATGACTTGGCAGTCTAACGGTCACACCATTAGACTACCAGTGCTCTCCTCTAATTAATTAATTAATATATACTTACTTGGAACACCAACTTGATGATGTCATCGGTATGGGAGACCCCTTCCTCTGTCAAGTCGACCTGCACTCCGAAGAACCCAAAGCCCCGCGCTCCGATGCGAGTACCTCCCACTAAACTGAGGAGAATCAGACAAGAAAAATATCAGCGTAGCAACAAACAACCATTCGATACGTGGGGCTCCCATAGCACAGTATCATGCTGTGTGGAAGCCTTCTTGTCACAGTCTACCGTCACTATTTGAAAGAAAGAAAGAAAAGTATTTTATTTGGGACACGCACAGGAAATACAAACGGTAATAACAACTAAAAAGGAGCATCTAAAACTAACAACATTTTTCGAATTACCGAAAGGAAAAAAAAAAGATGATGCGAGGCCAAAAAGGCACCTATCTCAGCATAAGCTGCGATATTTAAAAAATAAATACCGCAGCGCTGGTATTATGATAGGGCCCGCTGTGATGCCCCACACATGGGCACATCTACGGACATAAATCCCACTACCGGATTGCAAAATAAATAAACAATATTTTTTAATAAAAAATAAAAGTTTATATGAAAACCGTAAAAATTATTCGACAAAGTCACGATTAATTATGTAAAACACCCTAACGTGAAATATATACACCATCGCATTTTCTAAGTTTTAAATATGAATGAGTGGATCGAATGAAAACGATTTATTCGTACTTATCAATGAAATTTAGATACATACATCGAGAGTCTAGTGTTATCTTCGAAACTATGCATTTTCTGAACACTTGTTCTAGGACTTTTTGTTTTATTTTACTAACAGCATATAAATGATAAAACCTAAGTTATGGAACATCACTAGCCCTATTAGATTCCCACGAGCTCCTTGGGGAACATGTTCCCAAGGGGGGGAGGATGTTTGCAACGGAGCTGGAACGCTGTGATGTTCATGAACTCAAGAACACGTCGCGTCGAATGGAACGCGGCACAGCGCTCTGCTGACCAGCGGCCGCCATCTTTTCTTCCCCTTTCTTTCCACACGAATTCGACGGCGCGACGTACTTTATTGTCGCGCTGAAATTTATATCTGTTAAACCACTGAAACTACTATTAAAATAGTTAATTGATTCAGGCGTGATCTTGCGGATATCCATTATAAAATGATGATTCAGTCTGCGCTCAGTGCTTGGTGTGGCAACACGCCGTGTTCGAGTTCGCGACAAGTCAATCGTCATCCTGAGGATGCCTCGTTAAGAGGTGAAACACGTGTCGATTTCTTTCAGTGTCTTTTTAAGACTCTTTAGAAATAGCTAAGCGGAACAGGTTACTAAAGATATCCACATCATCATTTTACTACTATTAAACTCAATTATCCTGTTCTCAGCATCTTTCATTGATCTGCTCCCAACATTTGGGACATATAAAGGAACACGTAGTACATCTACTTTGTTTCTTTTATTTTATTATTCGAGTTCTGACCGATCTTTTTGTATGAATCGTTTCTGTGACGAATAAATCTATTATTATTTCTTTCTTTCTTTCGTGCAAAATCGGACATCAATCGATGTTATCAAAAGAGGCCGACAAAGGCGGTTCACAAATCTGAAACTCGACTCGACACTTTTGAAGTGTGCAAAAGCGAAAGGAACTTTTTTCCTTCGTTCAAACCGGGTGTCCCATAACACCTCTCGTTATTCTTTTTTTTTACATTCATTAATTCTAAAAACAATTTCACTAAATGAAATGGTTTATTCTGTAAATAGGATATCGGAATCACTTTTACATGTCATATTAAAAATAAGCTAGTTGAGTTCGGCGTTTCCTATCTGACTACTCTGAGAAGAAAGGCCGAAACAAACTCAGAGGTCACAGTCTCTTTTAAAGTCCAGACATAATCTTGGTCAGGCCATATGAGGACCATGTAGATTAGTGTAACAAATGGTCTTTTGAGGAAAGAACCACACAGATTTGAGTGGGCCTGTCCAGCCAGTGCAAGCATTTCTCAGACTAAACTAAACATGTTCTCATTATTGTAGAGCTGAATGGTGCTAATCCATGCATCATGTTCGTGAACGGGCGCTGTCAGTAGAGACTGGTCATCTCTTAGCTGCCATGGTTTATTTTAATTTAATTTTTGAATTGTTTTATTTTTTATTACGGACGCTTTTAACGTTCTACATCGTTCTCACATTTATAACTTCAACATGAATTATGTAACCATATTGTGATTTAAAAGAGTGTCCGTGGAGTTTCTTGCCCGTTCTTCTCCATAGAAACCTACTGCGCTTTGGAATGGGCAACTAACTTCATCTTTCTGACTGACCGACCCCTTGACAATTCAAAAGTGCCTGTAATTGGTTTATTTAAAATAAATGCTTTGAGTTTGATTGAGTTCTGTTAGATTTATGACCCATTGCCTGAACGATAAGATGGTTCTTCCTTACCTATTACACCAGCCTCTCGCCTTCAAAGCTGACAGCAGACTGCCCGGGCCCTCGTGTCCCAGTAGATGGGACAAGTAATGACTTGGCTGCGGAGCACAATATACAAACAATTATTAATAACAGAGGTTGGGCAGAGGTGTACCCATAGTAGGCACACCCACATTTCACCAATTATGTTTTTAAGTCCCATGTAATAGGGGGCGAATGGTGATGAAATAATGTACACAAAGTAACGCGCCTGCAACTCGTAATTCGCGGCTGTTACCATTGGGCCACTACTGCTCTCATGACAATAGGCCATGAGAGCAGTGGTGGCCTAATTAGAGCAGTGGTGGCCCAATTAGAGCAGGGGTGGCCCAATTAGAGTAGTGATTGTCCAATTAGAGCATGGTGGCCCAATTAGTGCAGTGTTGGTCCAATTAGAGCAGTGGTGGTCCAATTAGAACAGTGGTGGCCCAATTAGAGTAGTGGTGGCCCAATTAGAGCATGGTGGCCCAATTAGAGCAGTGATTGCCCAATTAGAGCAATGGTGGCCCTATTACTGCAGTGGTGGCCCAATTACAGCAGTGATGACCCAGTTATATGGTGGTCTTATTGAGAAATTTTACGATTATTGTAAAAAATTATGAAAAAAATACAGACTTTTGCTAAAAAACATATTTATTAGTGTGAGTATTGCGTGGGAGAGAGGATAAATAACGTGATGGAACGGCGATTGAAAAATGATAGACGATGCGCGCAGCAGTTTGTGATGACGTTGCGTGGTCTGTTCTACCTATTTTTTAACTAAAAGTTATTTTTAGTTATGTTATTATTATTATTTTTTTTTGTTTTGCCACGATCGACTGAACTAATAGCCGCGATCGACCGGTTGGCCACCCCTGATATACTACATCATCACGAACACCGGCACCGTCATCATCATTATCCTGTTAACAACCTCTCGGAAAATGGGCTGGTACCATCTGACGGCCAACTCAAGCACCGCGCGCACTCATTGGTCAAATCAAATAGCGCCGGCTTCCCCGGCTTCCTGTTACACTTTCGTCCCTTTTCACGATACTCCCACAGATTTTATTATTTTGATTTTGATAGCAGGATTTTGACATTAATAACTCACCCCGCTCTTATAATGTTTCCTCGTATCAGGGATAGGAAAGTCGATAGACAGGGACCTCAAATCCTTCACCGGATAGCAGTAGGCCCGCTTGCGGCGCAGTTCCGGCGGGAACGGGTGCTCCGGCCACGACGGCGCCGTCACCGACTTGTCCTGCACCTCCGAGAACAATGAGACCACTATGCTTTCTAAATCGTCTAGGGATTCTGAAAATTTAAATAAAAATAAGATTTATCTGCACTCATTTATTTGCTAATATGGGTAAAAAATGTGCAGATGTTTTGCATTCATGTTATAATTGTGTATCGCAGTCTTGTTATCACCATATTTTACCTTTTCGCGTGCAAAGTACGTTAAAACACAAAAACAGAATAAAATTAAGAGCGTTTATTCTGAAAGTTGGCAACGTCGTAAATAGCTGTCAAATATTTGCGTGTTTTGATTAATTTGGCAATATTACTGTATGGAATTAAGAAATGTGGCTAACTAGCGAACTAGAATATTAATAATTAATTACAATTATAACACTGAATTTGATGTTGTAACAATTTTAGGTGTAAAAAACGCATTTGGAAAGTTTCCAAATACTTTTCTTACATCTAAAACTAAATATTCGGTGTTACGATATTAATTACTGCATTTCATAATCAATATTTTAGTTCACTAGATAGCCACATTTCTTAATTCCATACAGTAATATTGCTAAATTAATCAAAACACGTAAATATTTGACAGCTATTTACGACGTTGCCAACTTTTAGGATAAACCCTTTTAAGAATGCGATCAATTTCCCTTGAGATCCTTTCCCTAACAAAATAATCCTTTAAAATATTTTTAAGCGCTAGTGAAAGAGCAGTGGTGACCAATGGTAACGGCCTCGAGTTACGAGTTGTAGGCCGTGGGTTCGAACCCAAGCAGGCGCTTCGCTTTGTGTAATTTATTCTGCTCTCAAAACCATAAAGGAAAACATCGTGAGGAAACCGACATGTCCTAGAAAAATTCGAAGAAATGTGATATTTATCAACCCGCACTGTACCACAGAATAGTACAAAAGATTCACTCCGCAAAATCATTTAAATAAAAAGCGACTCTTGCAACGACACAATAAAGTGCAATTCAGGTCGCACAGCGCTAATTACAAGTCGTGCCATTAAAGATGAGACTTGACGCACCACGTGGTTTGACTTGCGCAGTAGACGATTTATGGGTCTCTTTAGCGGTATGAGGTCCCCGCTGTGGCGTCATCGGGGCGGGGGAAAGAGCGGCGGGAGGCGCGGTCAAGTCTCATCTTTAATGGCATTACCTGTACGTACAGTTATATTCACGTAGAAGTTGCCTCTTTTTCTGTCGCGTAACTCTTATATCTTCTGATTACGTTACGCTCACTGAATTGTCCGGACGACAAGAGGATCCCGCCGCGTACTTGTAGATTCATACCTAAAATGAGGAGTGCGCCTTCTGTGCTATTCTGTGACTGGGATTCTGTGATAAGGCCCACTTCCTCTCACAGAGAGGAGACCTAAGTCCTAGCAGTGGGAACATTATAAGCTAATGCTGAGTCTAGGAATATAAAATATGTATTCATTGAAATCTTACCTTTCCCCAGGACCACTAAGGTCATAATATTGGCTGAGTACCATTTGGAGTGGAACTTCAACAGCTCTTTCCTTACATCAATGCCTTTTGATTTAGGAATGGTATCCAAAGTTTCTCTGTTGCCTGCGGGAGATTGATAACTCGAATTATTGATAGACTGACTGGCAGAGTGAGAGATTTAGAAGAAGGTTAATCAACAGAGTAATGGATAGATAGAATTTTTGCTGTACATACCTGTTCCAAACTTATGAAAAGGATGCGTAGGCAAGGCGGTGCCCTTATTGAGCTGATCCAGCCTCCAAGTATCCGAAGATGTGTTCTTCTCATGTTCAGAATTCACCGCGCTCAGCTCGCGACCCGTCGCAGACTCCGTGAACAGTGGAGATATAAAGAATTGGGCGAAACTGGGGAGTGAAAGTACAAAATATTATTTTAAAGAGGCAAAATAGGTTCTTTATCGTATACGTTTATTTGCTACAGCGTTCTCACATTCACAAAATAGAAAATAATGTATACAAAATTTTAAAAAATAAAGACCAATTTTAATTAAACGCAATTACAGTGCGTGCCACTAAAGATGAGACTTGACACACCACGTGGTTTGACTTGCGCAGTAGACGATTTATGGGTCTCTTTAGCGGTATGAAGTCCGCGCCGGGGCGTCATCGGGGCGGCGGAAGGAGCGGCGGGAGGCGCGGTCAAGTCTCATCTTTCGTGGCGCGTATTGTACGTGATTGCTATTACAACTGTAATAAATCTGAATAATTATCATATCCACAAAAGCCACTAATAAAGAGTTGAAATTAAATCGTAGGTATATAATGTCAAATAATAGGATGAATATGTCAAGGACGAATGTAAAAAAAAATTGACGGGGTCCGCTAGGGCCGATGCCTGCCGGGGTTGCGAAGAAAACCGAAAGGGAGATCGTGGCCCCCGGCGACAGGGCAACCGAAGGAACACGGGTGGGTTTTAGTCAGTAAGAGTCTGACACGCCCTCCCGCTCTGCCCAGAGCGGGAGAAGTTATTTGATCATTTCCCAACCACAAAAAAAAAAAAAAGGTATATACTTAATGTCAAATAATAGGATGAATATGTATGAACGAATGTAAAAAAATAAAATTAAAATAAACATGGTAATTTGGGAGCACTTAATACTCTTACATATTTATGCCGTTAATGAGATACCAGGGAAGCCACATGTGCAGAAGGAATTATTGCCAAACTTCCTTGACTTCAACGTGGTCTTTAATTTTATAATATGCTTTCTTGATAAGGATAACTTCCCCATCGCTAAGTTCTGTTTGATATGTTTGATGAAATTCCGGGCTGATACTTAGAAATTCCTAATAGAAAAACCCAATAACACTGCCCGACGTGGGAATTCAACCCACGCTCAGCAATTTTTTGTCCAACTTGGAAATCGAACCCAGGACCTCACGCTCAGCGGTCGCGCTTGCAACCACGAGACCAACGGGGCAGTTGAAGGACACATATTAATAACATTTTTCAAAATGTAAGTATGTGACCGCACACTTATTAGAGCCGAACGCGTCGAACGAATCGAAGTCAACGAGAACGGTGCGAAATTTTATAGAATTTCATATAAAGAATTCTAAAATTCATTTCGTTCGACGCGTTTGGCTCGGATAAGTGTGCGTTTACATTAAAGGAGATATTAATATAACACTTACATATCCAAAGCCTTATGCAGATGTTCGGGAATGACGTCAAAGTAATACGTGGTATGATCAGATGAAGTCGACGCGTTCGACGAACCTCCATGCTCAGACAGAAACTTGTTGTATTCATTCTCCTGTAAAATAATAATCACAATTATAGGAGATATGATAAAACAACGAGATTTCATTATTACCTATATCATGGGGTCTCAACTCGAACAAATTATAATTAGTGTTGAAAAAAAAATCATAGATGGCAGCATAGGTAACAATCATAAATTAACAATCACTAAAAACTTGATAAACAGCAGAATTTGGCTGAAGTAATGCTAGTAAAAATCAAAACTTCCTTGTTTAATGCTGATTTATCCATTTAAACTCATAAATCACTTATTTCCAACAAAAATGATAAGTGAAACCATTACTTGAATTCGAACCCATAGAATGATAAAGTTAATCATGAGCTCTTTGCAATAGATGGCGTTTTACTCAATTTGTCATCACATACTGTATAAGCGTTTGGTAGGAAAATCAAACAACATATTTTTATAATCTAGTACCTACCTACTTTACATAGAAATAAAGGAATTGAAAGAAATGTTTACCATGTTTTTGGCAAATACCTACCTACTTATTTTTTTTTTTCATTTTACCAATACCTTTCTAAAACTTTCTATAAAAAACCGGCCAAGTGCGAGTCGGACTCGTGCACTAAGGGTTCCGTACCATTATCTATAAAAACGAGCAAAAAAAAAAAACACTTTGTTGTATGGGAGCCCCCTTAAATATTTATTTTATTCTATTTTTTAGTATTTGTTGTTATAGTAGCTATAGAAATACATCATCTGTGAAAATTTAAACCGTCTAACTATCACGGTTCATGAGATAAAGCCTGGTGACAGACGGACAGACGGACGGACAGTGGAATCTTAGAAATAGGGTCTCCCGGCTTACCCTTAGGGTACGGAACCCTAAAAAGGATTGTACGAAACGTTTTAAAAGTAAATAGGTAGCTAGTGGTGCCGATTCTCTCACAAATGCCTGTAAAGTAGACTAAAAATCACCAAAATTTAGTTTATTCCTGTCAAAACGACGATTTCCCATTCTTAAATAGACTATAGTGACACAAACCTATATTTTTAGTTTGAGCTGTTATTAATTGAGTGAAAATGGCAATTTTGCTATTCTGAATTACCACCAAAAATTTGCGTTTTTCACAAAAAAATTTGATTGTCTAACTAAAGACTATTTTTAATCGCAATTTAAAAGATTCGGAATAAAATTAGTTGTCATGAACTAAAATTCACAGCAACATCTCAACTTCAGGTGCAATTTTTTTTTCTGTTCTTTTGCTTATATCTCGAAAATGGTGTCATATCAAAAAATAATGAAAATTTCGACCCCCGTTATGAAGCCCTTAAACCCACTAATCTCAACATTTTCATATTTTCCAAACAAAAAATGAAAAAAAAAACCACGTCGAGGCTGCCCTGTCTGCGCGCCTACGGCTCTTAAAAAATTCACGGGGTAGGGCAAACAAGTACCATGCGGAATCGCGATTGTCAAATTCGATTTCGATTGTGTCAAAATTATTTTTAAATTTAGAGATTTTTTTGCAGAATAGTTTAAGATTCTCATAGCCAAAAGCAATGAATTTTTGTGATAGTTTAGTTAGTTTAGTTCGGTGTTCAAGAGAATCGGCACCATTAAACTTTAAAAAGCTAATTTTTATTAGAGTCAAGTGTCCTCCCCCACCCTGCCAGCTAAATGGTTGGTTTATGTGAAAAAAGATCACAGGAGATTTATAAAGAAATTAAAAGGAAAACTATCACAGCTAAGTAGGATCTATAAGTTAACGAGTAATCATCAACCAACTTAAAACGGTTGCAAAAACATTCTTCCATACATTCCGTATGGGAGAACATGTTTTTCAACTACAAAGTTAAGTTTGTTCCTGGAATAAATTCATCCTAACTACGGAACCCTTCATTATGCGTGGTCCAACACGTACTTGGCCGGTTTTATTTGATATTTTTAAAAATATTAAGCCGTCCTTCGCACGAACGTAATTAAATCGCGGCGGGATTTTATCGCACACTGGATTTTCAACTCTCAGCGTTAAGCCGAGCGTTGAGAATCCAACGCGCTGGGACGTACTCTCGTCCCAGCGCGTTGAAAAAACACACTTGAATTTTCAACTCTCGACGCTAAGCAGAGCGTTGAAAATCAATTGCACGAAAAAATCGTCGCAATTGTATTACATCCGTGCGAACTTGGGCTTACTGTCAAAATTAATTCGGATGTAGAACGCGTGATTTCAGTTTTAGGGTTTTAGCAATAGTAGATTTGGTAACGAGGAGATGAAAATCTAGATTTAAGCATTGAAATACAAAGAAATACATAAAGAAATATTCGCTGCCGCGTGAAAATTGCTAGCTCACTCACAAAAATGAAACTATTCCGTCAACTCGAGATATTTTTGTTTTATTGTTAATATACTTGTCCTTGAACGTACCGTGCGATGTGCGATGTAGAGAATCTATCTTAATGCCATAAGTATCTAAATCGACTTCTAGATGGCGTTATAAAACTACAGTCTCTGGCAATTTGTGAGTCGCTGATGCTGCCATCTGTTGAAAAAATGGAGGAAGGAAAATAGCCAGCTCAATAGCCAGACTTAGGGAGGTATCATTTCTTTGTATGGGATTGGGTATCTGTACTAGTATATTATCTGTGCCTATATGTAAGTTTAAGATGAAAAAACGGAACACTTATAGGATCACTGTCTGACGTACGTCTGTCACAGCAAATTTGCTCCGAATCTAATGGACCGATTAAGTTGAAATTTGGTACACATATGTATTTCTGTGACCCAAACATGAACGTGTATCGTAAATAAATGAACTTTAAATATAGAGGTCACTTTTGGGGGGCAAAAAAGAAAATTAAAAAAATAAGTTTTGCTGACAGTACCGTGTGATATATCAAATGAAAAGGCTTGTTGCGAGGATCTTACTGTAGCTAGTAGGTCAGAGTAGCCAAAGAAAATCCTTTTGGTCATTTCTGAAACGGGCTAAAAAAATCTTGCGCAGGTCGCAAGGCAGATAGTTACACAAAAGTTGCATACCTCAGGATATTTCTTGGTTCCCAAGAACAGCATGTGTTCACAGAAATGTGCCAATCCTGGCAACTCGTCAGGGTCGCTTAGATATCCTGAAATGTTAAGAAAAATTTTAATACATGGACCAAAAATGATTTTATACTCTGTTCCAAAAGTATGTAATGAAATGTAAACAATCAGCTTTGATTATTTGAATACTTAAACCCGAATGCCTGACTGCCTCGTTTGTCTAGTGGTCGCAAGCGCTACTGCTGAGCATGAAGTCCTGAGTTCGATTCCCGGGTCGGGCAAAGTGTTATTGGGTTTTTCTACTGAAATTTCTCAGTAGCAGCCTGGAGTCCGGATTTGTGCCCGGTTGATGGGAATAGGCTCGCCCCCTATTACATGGGACTTAAAACATAACTGGCGAAATTTGGGTGAACTTGCTACAGGGACACTTCTGCCAATCCCTTCGGGGAAACAAGGCGTGATGTTATGTATGTAGGTTAAACCCGAATTTCTCATTTTAATTACCTTTACGATGATTTTCATTTGACAAATGAGGCTAATTTTATAACCTCAATTTGCGTCAATCACAACTCAAAAATGTTGTTCAAATACAAAATTGTTGAAAGAAGCAGTGAGATAGATAGAACCTTACTAATTCGTTTTAGTGGATGATTGCGTAAAAATGTAAACTGAACAGAGTTTGTTTACACTTTCACGAGATACTTTTGGAACAGATTATACGTTCGGAAACTATCCCACGGAAACGTACTATTGGGATAAAAAAAAGATCCTATTTCCTAACCCAGTACCCTTATTGCGTAATACACGATCAATCACCATCCTTGCTCAAAGTCGGAAAAAAAATCTGCTCAAGAACGTAAATAACGCAATGAATGTGGTGAACTGTCAAAATGAAACAAATTAGTCGTAATCGTATACGAAAATGAATTACGTTATTAGGGTACTGGTCATGGTCTACCTGTGTGACAAATTTCATCATTCCGTTCAGCCGTTACAGTGAAAGGTAGCAGACATACAGACAAAGATACTTTCGCATTTATAACAATTAAATTATATCGTATGTCTCGTTGGTCTAGTGTTCGCAAGCGTTACTGCTGAACATGCGGTCCTGGGTTCATTTTCCAGTACCCTAATTGCGTAATACAACACAACCACAATATGTTTCGTTTTGAAACAGATTAATAATTCATTGCTTCATAAGTTGGAAAAAAAAATCTGCATAACAACATAAACAACGCAATGAATGTTGTTGAACTGTCAAAATGAAACAAATTATTAATCTACGTTTTGGAATGGGCAATTAGCTTCAACTTTCTGACTAACTAACCGACTCTTTGACAATTCAAAAGTGCCTGTAAATGGTTTAATTGAAATAAATGCTTTGAGTTTGAATTAGGCATAATTGTTTACGAAAATAAGTTACGCAATTAGGGTACTGGTCTGTTAAAGTGTTATTGGGTTTTTCTCCTGTAACAACCTGGAGTCTGAATTTGTGCCCGGTTGATGGTAATAAGCTCGCCTCCTATTACATGGGACTTAAACATATCTGGCGAAATGTGGTTGTACTACAGGTACCATTGCGGAAGCCCATAACTAACCACTTTGAAAACAAAATCCCGTGCACACGATGACCACATCTGATATCACCCTGGTTCTATAGCGGCCGAGCGCTGCAAGCAAGAATAGTCCTAACGGTGGATAGTTATGGCTTTCTGAGATGGTACACCTCTGCCTAGCCCTTTTAGGATTACAGGCATGATGTTATGTTATTGAAGTGAAACTTCTTTACGCACGCTTGACTTGGGCAGTAAGCTGGCGAACGCGTGACGTAAGCGTTACGAAAAGTGTGATCGGGCAAGGCGAACGGAAGTTGAGTAGGGGATAGAAGCAAGAGACAGCAGTGCGCGCGCACATTTTCTCTCTCTTCCTCTCATAGCCAAATACGTTCCGTATATCTAAGATTCATATATATATATATATATATATATATACATACAGATGGAGCAAAAGAAGTTTCACTTCAGTCGTGTGGTCATAAGCACACTCGTTTTTATAATATTATTATCGTATGGATTACTTACCAACATTGACATCTAAGGCAGCAGCAGACTTGTCAGTGGTCATATCACTAACTAACAACACCCTCAACCGATTTGATAACACCAAACCCCTGGAAAAAGAAATAGTATAATATTAGGGAGTGCCTCCGCTGCCGGCGCCGGCTTAAAAAAAAACAATGCCATTGGGAACCGGCATGACATTACTGCCGGTAGCCGAGATTAAAAACATCGGCTCGGGCACATTACATACTCTGTGACCGGCACCATAATGGACATGCGGCGTTTATGAAAACCCTTCCAGTATTCAGAACTCCAACTAACTAACCCGAATTAAAGTATTATAGTATATTCTTTTTATATTTCTAGTCGTTTTTAGCACTCACCGGCCTCTGGCGCGGCACCGCTCGATTCGCTCGCTCGGCTCGTGCGTAGGGGGTCCGAGTTCTAATCTAACCGTTTTTCCGAGAGTCAATATTTAACCTAATCTAACTAGTTAGGTTCCGGGTGCTACTCAGTACTTGATTACTGCAGCTGGTAATATCTCAGCCCATTAAATAATAGAGCTATAACCGCTAAGGGCAGACGCGCAGAAGGCAGACAAATAATGTAACATATTTGAGCTCGCTTCGGTCGCTCTTGCATTTTAGTTTAATTAGATTAGGTTGTCTGCATAAGTTGATAAAGTTATTCCTTGTATGTACAAACGAAAACCTAACATATACGAGGTGAAGTACAAAACTTACCGAAAATAAACCTGACGGCACCCATATAATTACGTTACGGCGTACTAACGTCTACTACTAAACGGCCTAGGGCGGCCGAGACTGCAAGTCCGCTCTGTGTACAGATAGTGCTATCCACGAAGACGCGCCCCACTCTTCTTCCTAATCGCTTACAGCTTTTAGTATTGTCAATACACACTAATTAGGTTACCTATGAGTGGGTAATTAGTAAACAAGACAAACCTAAAACACTAGCGGAATATCGCACTCGTGTTCAGTAAGCCCACGTAAGCACGGACGTAAAAATATCGCGGCGGGATATTTTCGCACACTGGATTTTTAACGCTCTGCTTAGCACCGAGAGTTGAAAATCCAACAGTGTGTTTTTCGACAAGCTGGGATGCACTCTGCTGAATTCTCAACGCTCGGCTTAACACCGAAAGTTGAAAATCCAGTGCGCGACATTTTTACGTCCTTGCGTGGGCTAAGCGTTTATGAAGAAGAGTGGGGCGCGTCTTCGTGGTGGCACTATCTGTACCAATATTATTTTAATCTTACTTCAGTAGGGGGGTAAGAGATGGAGCTATACGACCAGTAGAGCTTCATCTCTTTCCAACACTGAAGTAATATTAAAATAATACTGCTATAAGAGCTGGTGCTTGGCCGAACATATGCCGGAGGCTTTTATAGGTAATAAGTTCTGTTTACGTTTTTGTTAGTTTTATTTCTACTTGAGTATAGTTTCAATGTTTCTGATGGTATATTAGCGTTTGCTAGGCTGATATATGGTAAATAATATAATCTAGTGTTTTGTTTTGTTGTAATGTTAATTACTTTCCTTACTATTGTACAGAATCAAGTTGTTCTAACTGAACAGTCAGCTGTGCTGCTGGGGAGTTTGTTGCGCCACTTCTTCCCAGCTAAAGGCACTAGGAAGTGGTGAAGGGGTTTTGGGGGACTGTCTTATGTAATTTTGAGGTTCGATAAGAGCTGATTGTCAGCCTAGTTTGAATAAATGACTTTTTATATTGACAAAGGCCTCGCCCAATCGGCCTCTATTTGAAGACACGCAATGTTGATATTTGTTTGGCAGGGAAACCGCACATTACTGCACTTTGCCAGATCTAACGTTAAAATACATATGCTTATAGTCAGTTCCAAAAGTATCAGATGAAAGTGTAAACAAACCCTGTTCAGCTTAAATTCTTACGCAATCACTAAAGGGAGTAGATAACACATTCTACTGTATTTAAAAGATTTCAACTTTATATCTCACCACTTTATCCAACAATTATTGTTTGAATACGTAATAATAATTAAATTATAATTAAGAAATCATTGACGAAAATTAAAATTACGAAATTAACCACAATTTTCAAATGAAAAATTTGAAAATTAAACGATTTCGACAAACGGAAAATTGGGATAAAAAGTATGCTATGTTCTAATCCAGGTCATGGTCTACCCATGTGTCAAACCAAGAAGTAAACAACAAACAAACTCACTTTCGCATTTACAATATTAGTTAGAATATAAGTTTGAAATTGCCAAACTGTCTTGAGCAAGCATAGTGATCAATGCTGATGCCTTCTCGGTATGAAAAGAGGCCTTTGTCCTGTAGTGGGACAATAACAGACTGGTATTATTATTTTATTTATTTATTTATACATCCATACCTGTAACTCCGCTTATCCTCCTGCGATTTTATTATATTATCGTATCGTTTGAGAACGCCTGGGGAGACAGGGCCCCCGCCAGGTCCCACTGGATCGCTGATGTTCGGGGTGCCCTTGGGCGGAGTATTGCCACTCTTGGGAGAGAATTGGGATGACATATTTGAGAATTTTCGTCTGCTTCCACTGTAGCTATGCAAAAAAAAATATATACAACAACTTTATTTATTTATTTATAATCCTGGGAGAAGTCCCAGGATGCAATTCGCATTTTCTGTGACCTCTCAAAAGCATTTGACTGCGTTGAACACAAAACATGGATCTGTAAATTACACCACTATGGAATTCTTTTGTTTTTTATATCTATCAAACAGGCAGTAAAAAGTAAACGCTAACGGGGCGACATCCTCGGGGTCTCTGGTTAAGATGGGCGTGCCTCAAGGATCAATTCTTGGCCCTTTCTTATTTCTAGTTCATATTAATGACCTTCCTTACATGATGGCTAATATATCAGATATAATTCTATTCGCTGATGGTACTTCTCTTATTTTTAAAATAGATAGAAAAGATACAAATGTCTTACATGTCAACGATAGTCTGGCAATTCTTTTGAAATGGTTTGCAGCTAATAATCTTTTACTTAATGTGAACAAAACTAAATGCCTTAAGTTCTCATTACGAAATGTACATCAAGTAGATCTAAATTTAAAACTTGATGGCAAGAAATTAGATGCTATTACGGAAACTGTGTTTCTAGAGTAATTCCTAGGAATTACTCTAGATAATTTAGATTCTCAGAAAATTTAGATTCGAGATTGTAATGAGGCGCCCACATTGGAGCTCTTTCAGGTAGATTAAGTTCAGCTGTATATGCAGTAAGAAAAATAAGGCAGTTAACTGATGTAGCCACTGCTAAGTTAGTATACTTTGCTTATTTCCATAGTATTATGTCTTATGGTGTTCTGCTGTGGGGATAGGCAGTCTCTAATATTGTATTCAACTAAGCAAAGAAATATGATCAACTAAAATAATGTAATTTTATACTTGTCTGAATAAAGGCTTATATTATTATGTTTGTATTGTATATTTAGGTTTGCTAGAAGAATAAAATGTTTTAGTGGCAGAAGACATTGTGTTACCTTGAAACCAAAATTTTGCAGAATTATGTTTGCATCTGAATTGATAACAGCTGCTAGCAATGAAAACATACCAGACCTTAGTCCGTTGAGACTTTAGTAAAATTTCCTATCAATATTTTGAAGTATCACTTGATACTGATACTGTAAAGACCATCTTTACCTAATCCTGATTTCTGAGTGTGCTCTGTTTATAGATAAACTTTTAATAGCTATTGATTCGACAAAGATATATATTTAAGCGGATTTCTTCCCTTAGTGAGTGTTTAGAGACGCAATATAGAGAACAAATAGCACCATGGAATAGAGAAAATCCAGTGAAAATACATAAGAAACACGAAATTACACAAACAAATCATAAATAAATATACATATTTTGGGAACCTAACCTATTTGTTGTCACACGATGTAATAACGGAGAATAGTAATGGATTCCCAACCAAATAACTCTTCGCGGTGCCAGCTTGAATGTGGTGAAGTTAATTTATGTTTATTTTCAATTTATTATTGGATATTCACTACTTTGAAATTCATCGAAATTATCGACCGATTTGTAATGTCAGAGGGTAAGATGAATAAATTTCGTAGCAGGCTAAGGTAAAATTTACCGGTTACTCCGCTCAGTAATGGACTACGTTCTTTATTTAGTCGTATTATATTTTCATCTTTTGCGTGTAGTTACACGCAGCATAACCCTACCTATAGATATTAATAGGTTAATCTATAAACTTGTTTTTGTAAAACACTTGATTATTTTGCATCATCTATCACGTCTGTAATCATCATACATATTATAAAACAAAATCCCCCCACCCCCGCTTCTGTCAGTCTGTCTGAACGCGATAAACTCAAAAACTTCCGAACGAATTTTCATACGGTTTTCACTATCTCAATGGTTTTCACCAATGGACGGGGTGGTTCATGAGGAAGGTATGTAAAGGTTTACGTGTACGACTGTTCTGGTGGATTTTCCATTTATCTAGACAATTAAACAGCTAAAGAAATAATCAAATCGGTCGAGCTATTCTCTAGTGATAATCTTTCATACATGCGACAATAGATTTTTATATATATACATATAGATAAAAAAAAAATACTCAATATAAACTAAACGTTAATTCATGCAAGCCAAGTACTTTTTGTTAAGTTACACTCAGAAATTGTGCACAACGTGTCGTGACCGGAATACCATCTTCTACGCGAACAAACAAACAGACCGATAGACAGACAGACTCCCGATTCTACTATCTTACAGACAAGCGGATATAGATAATCTGTGGGCTGGCACTGACAGTGACAGTGACAAATCCAAGTTCAACAACAAGTCCAAACTTGTTTTGAATTTTGGATTTCGGAAAGCCGTTTCCGTTTCGTTTTCGTAAATTTATACTGTGGTTTGGTTTTAGATACATTACAAAATAAAGAACCAGGTAATTATCAGATTTCTTCGTATAAATGCCAGTTTCTGAGAACGGCGCGATCTTCTTTAAGTCGAAGGCCTTAGTGTTAACTTGGTGTTATTTTCAAACCCGGTCAACAAGGTTTAATAGTAGGTTTTTGAGTTATTTTTTTATTTCTATGGACCGTAGCAAGTTCTTAACTTTTCTTATTATGTATACCTAATCGAATCTTACTAGCCTGTATCACTACAGGGCAATAGCCACCTTCTCCCTTTTCCACACAATTCTGTCTTTTGTTAGTGCCGGTCAGCCCTTTCAGTAGGAGTCAAGCTCGTCCCGCCATCTTCGTTTTGCCCTGTAGAAGGTGTGTGTATGAAATTTTCAAAATTTGTTTTTATTTATGCTTATTTTATATTTATAGCCTTATCTCAGTTACAATTGTTGCAAAAAAAAACTTTTTTTTTCTTTAGTTTTGAGACTGTGTGTGCCCTTTAGCAAAGGCCTCCTCCGTCCCCTCCTCGACTAGACAAGCAAGGAACAGGGAGAAATGAATTCTCCCTGTTCCTTGCTTGTCTAGTCCATGTCTTTCCCGCCGTCCCGACCAAGTCATCCTGCCATCTTTTCAATGGTTTCCCTTTCTTTCTTTTCCCCTCCCTAGGCTACCATAGGATAACTTTCTTATTCCATTTCTCTTCTCCCCTGACAGTGTGGCCTGCCCATCTCCATTTTAATCTTAGCTTCAGTACTACATCTTGTGTTTTTGTTGCCTTCCTGATTACACAGTGATTAGTTCTTTCTATTTTTCTTTTACACATTACACATACTTATAGGCTAATACTTAGGAGTATATAAGATGGGAGCATCTGTAGCCAAACTAGAATGAGTCCTGTAACTACATACATTTGATACAGCGCCAGACCCCTCACACACACATCCAAGAAGAAGCATCAATGAATAACTGAAACAATACAAAAATGTGTGTTTAGTCATTTAATTTTACTAATTCTAGAAAAATATTGATTAGTAAGAAGTGTAAGCAAAATACAGGCTTTGACGAGGGGTTGCTGACACCAGCTCATATGACCTATTTTCTAAAAAGTGACTAAACAAAAACTAAAATAAAAAACTAAATAATTCTATTTACAGAATAAAAAGCAATTATTTTTGTGCAAAATGGAGAGCTGGAGTGACGTAGTCTCGTCATATCCTGAGACACCGGAGCCCAAAGACTACGCAAAGGCTATCCGTTCAGCAGAAATAATACTCTCTGAAGAATTGGCCCCTTTTGAAACAGGTATGTTCAACAGACTGGTGGAATGTGGGTATTCATATCAATATCAACACTACAAGTTAACAATTTACAAGAAAAAGAGCTGTGCTCAATAATATGTAATTTTTGCTCAATAATATTGATTTTTTAAAGTGAAAACTTCTTTAGGTGCGTTGGGCATTTTTGAGATGGAAAAAAACAATTGAACTCGCGACACCTTTACCGACACCTCGTTTTTGTAAATGCGATTTTGCTCTTTATTTATATTATTTTCTTCATTTATTTTATTTACATTATTGCCACTGTTTTTTTTTATTACTATTTTAGTTTCTTATTTATTTAAACATAACATAACATCACGCCTTGTTTCCCCGAAGGGTTGGGCAGAGGTGTCCCTGAAGCAGGTTCACCCACATTTCGCCAGTTATGTTTTTAAGTCCCATGTAATAGGGGGCGAGCCTATTGCCATCAACCGGGCACAAATCCAGACTCCAGGCTGCTACCGAAAATTTCAGATAGAAAAACCCAATAACACTGCCCGACCTGGGAATCGAACCCAGGACCTCATGCTCAGCAGTAGCGCTTGCGACCACTAGACCAATGAGACAGTCAAATTTATTTAAGTCTTATTTTTTTAAGTCTTATTTATTTAATTCAAGTTAATTTTAAGTATAAAAGATTATTGATATAGTCCTAATTATATTTTTATCTATATTAATTAGATGCATGCAATGATGTATTTAATCAAACATCAAATAATTCCCTTAAATGTATTAATTTCCCTGACAGAAAAATCTCTGCCCTTTCAGGGTGAAAGGGGTAAAAGGTAAAGTCGTCATGATATTTATGTATGTTCCTTTTTCAGAATGGCTAGCTCAGACTCTGCTGTTCAAACCCGTTTGTCTATTTGAGACGATAACATCAAAACGTGCCAATGAAGAGTGGTTGAAAACTATAGCAGATTCTTTTAAGATATTGTCCAAACTTGTTGAGAAATGCTGGGATGTTGTGGAGAACTATTATAATAATATCATTGAAGTAAGTATTAAAACAATAGGCTCACCCCCTTTTATATGGGACTTAAATATAACTGGCAAAATGTGGGTGTACTATGGGTCAATCCTTTGAGAAAACGGCAACGATGTTAGTTAATTGATTCAGGCGTGATCTTGTGGAAATCCATTATTAAATACAATAGAAGTGGATATATTTAGTAACCTGTTCCGCTTAGCTATTTCTAAAGGCGCAGAGTCTGCGTTCAGCGCTTGGTGTGGCAACACGCCGTATTCGAGTTCGTGACAAGTCAATCGTCATCCTGAGGATGCCTCGTTGAGAGGTGAAACACGTGTCGATTTATTGCAGGGTTTTCATGGCTCTTTAGAAATAGCTAAGCGGAAAAGTTACTAAATATATCCACGTCTATTGTATTTTTTTTGGCAACAATGTTATCTTAACTAATATTATAGAGAGCAAAGATTTGAATTTTTGTATGTTTTTTTGTTTGTAATGGATGAACTCAACAAATTTTAATACCTAACAAAAAGCTACATTATTAGCGAGTAACATGGGCTATATAATGTATATATATAGGTGGTAGGTCGAATATGATAGATCGAACACCAAATAATTCCCATTTTGATATCCTCATAATATTAATGGACATAAAATAAAAAAATAAATTTGCCTCTTTATGTGAACCTCAAATAACTTCCATCTTGTTGTCCTAAAATACTTATTAACTGCAAGCATCCTGGATGGAACGCTCGTCGGCCACTGCTGCGGCACCCGTCGCTTCGCTCGCTCGGCTCGCGCGCGGATTGCCGTAATTCTATCCTTCTGCCATTCTGCCCTTAGTTACTGCGATCAACTTTGAGTAAAGAGCAGAAGAAAGGGCGTATATCTATATCTGGTCAATAACTTTTATTAAGAGCAATGATATTATTCTTCCAGCTATGTATGCTACCCTTCGACCCTCAAACTCGGAAGGAAGCCCTCCTATGTCTTATTAGCGTGGCCAAGCATCCTTCTGCTGACCTCAGCGAACAGGTTGTAAGCAGAAATATCAATGCTTTAGATGAAGCAAAGACGTGCAAGGCGCCGCTGGCACTACTTGTTGGTGAGTATAAACCACCAGCTTCTGCCCGCGGCTACGTGCGTGGAGGTCGGAAAATATCCCACGGGCACGTACTACCGGGCAGTACCGGGATTACATACCTAATAGTCTAGGAAAAGGTTATTGACTCCTACCGCTGCGGTCTAACCATAATTATTTTGTTACGCGTAATTTTGAATCTGTGATATCTTTTATACCATTCGTTTAAATGATATGATGTTGAGGCATATTTTAATCTAAATTAAATGCCCAATTTAAATAACATATTGGATAAGGATTAATATGATACTGGTCAATATAGCTTCGGAAATAACAATGGAATTTTTATCAAATTCTGAAAGTTAATAATGGTTACTGTGGATCATCCTTAGAAGATAGCCGTCGCGGACTTTCTTGTTGAACTCTTTAAGATTTAGCATGGCAGTCACACGAATTTCATCATTTTTGGAGCCCCCTTCTCACAGCTGGTCATATTTGTGTCAAGTTCGTCAATTCCGTCTGTCTGTCCGTCCAGTGTCACATAGCCATCTTACTTGGAGACTATTTGCACTATAAGGATGAATATTCGAAAGACGGTGTATTCTGTGCACCGCTAAACAATGGTGTACTTAGTGAAATTAAGAAACAAAAAATTTGGGGTGGCACTCCCCATTACAACTCTCTCTCTCTCTCTCTCTCTCATGACAAGTATGGGGAATGCAATCCCATTTTTTATATATCTCAAATCGCTTTCGTATCATGCGTAAACGTAAGATATTTATGCTCGTTACTGTACTGAACATTATTTTATTAATTTATTTCAGGTACTATATGCAGGTACCACCCGGAGCTGGTACAGGAGCACTTCACTAGAATATGGCGCATTTATTTAAACATGCTTCAACCGAACAATAAGACGGTAAGAACCATTTATTTACATACATAAGGTCTATTTAAATCCTTGTTTCCAATTGATGTTAGTTCCACTTAAACAAACATCAACTTTATAATAGTATAAATAAAGCTGAATTTAGACTGACTAGTACTGTTGAAAAAGTTATAAAAAATATGAAGTGGTAGCGCAAACTGAACCTTATGAGAAAGCCTTACAGTTGTTTTTCCTAAAACTCGTGTTTGTTTACATGTTTGGCTTTAAAATTGCGAACGCAGATTACATAAACTTACGCTTTGTTCCCATGGGGGTAGGCAGAAACTGCAGAACGCCACCTGCTACGATCCTTACTCCTTTTGGTTCGTTTACGTTCATACATACTGGTCATACAGGCACGCCGGTTGCGAGTACTATGCACCTGACCTTTCTGAAGAACATCACCAATAAGGTCACTATACGTCCTGCTAGGGCGTCCCCTCTCAGCGTTTCCACTCAGATCTGCCTTGTAAATACCTTTTGTTAGTCGCCTTTCACTCATCCTCTCAACATGACCAAACTGTCTAAGCAGTACAGCACAGTACGCTGTGTTAAGGTGGATGCGCCATGGTAGCCCACGAAAATAATTTTTTTTTTTACTTTTTTTGCAATTTGCAGGCCAGTGTCAGTTTGTATGTTGATCAAAATATGATTCGCTAACATAACAAAATATGTATTTACAGAATAATGATCATTAGAATCATTAATACAGCTTTTTAAGTTAGATTTGTTTGTTGTGAGCACCATGTATTTATCACATAATTAAATTATCTGTTGTTGCTTCATTTTTAATTATTTTTACCTATTGTGGTATAGTAATTTTATTCTAGGTGCATCGTCTTCACATATAATTATTTAAATAATGTACGTACTTATACAAACTATTGTAAAACATTTTAAAAGAGTAACGGCGTAGTTTCTTGCCCATTTTTCTCCATACGAAAACTACCTTTTGGAAGGGGCGACTAGAATCAATTATATTATTTAGTAAATATTGACGTTCAAAAGTGCCATACATGGGCCTATTGGGAATAAATTATTTGACTTTGAGTTTGTTCAACAAGAGATATGTTCTTATTGAACAAATCTAACTTAGAGAGATGTATTAATGATTCTAATTCTGTTAATACATATTTGTTATGTTCGCGAATAATAGTTTGATAAACATACAAACTGACACTGGCCTGCAAATTGCAAATAAACGTAAAGCAATATGAATTTCACGGGCTACAACTGCGGATCCACCTTAAGGAAAATTCTAACTGTCAGTCTTTGACAAATAAGATAAGGTAATACGATAAGATTATATTTATTTTGTAAAACATTCTGAAGGTCTTATAATTAATATGAGGTGGCTACATGGTTTGCCATTTATGGCGTTCAAAATTAGTTGCAATATAAAAACAATACAAAAAAAAAATTGCAATGTCAAAAATTTAAATTAAATAGAAATTACAATGTCAAAATATAAATTTCATTAAAAATTACAATATTAAAGTTCAAAAATTCAATTCTCAATCACAATGTCAAAATTTAATTAGAGTAAGACAGACAGAAAAAAAATCAAATTGTTACGCCTCAAATTAAATGATTAAATAAAATTATTTAAATTTAAGTTTAAATTTAATTATTAAATTATGACTGCCTCGTTGGTCTAGTGGTCGCAAGCGCTACTGCTGAGCATGAGGTGGGTCCGATTCCCAGGTCGAGCAAAGTGTTATTGGGTTTTACTAACAGAAATTTCTCAGTAGCAGCCTGGAATCTGGATGTGTGCCCGGTTGATGGCAATAGGCTCGCCCCCTATTACATGGGACTTAAAACATAACTGGCGAAATGCGGGTGAACCTGCTACAGGGACACCTCTGCCCAACCCTTCGGGGAAACAAGGCTGTTATGTTAAATTATTACGCTCAATCAGAATTCTATACAAGTAAAATATCATTTATAGATATAAAATAGCTGTTTGGCAAATTGAGGTAGTGTGTGAATTCCCATACCTAGTCACACTGTTATTTGAAAGAATTGTAAAAGCCAATTATTTTTAAAAGAGTAACCTTGGAGTTTCTTGCCGGCTCTTCTCCATAGGAAACGACCAATTGGAACCGTGCACCTAGCTTCTGACGTTTCATAAGTAAGTGCCCATGTAGGTCTATGTAAAATAAAAATATTTTGATTTTGAATTTTGAATTTGTTTAACCGTTAATTTCATTAACTGTATATTGTATTTGTTACAGGATCAAGTAGTGGATGCAGTGTTGCAAGGCATAAACGGTTTGTTTGAGCATTTTGGAGATGATATCGAAATAGAACAGATTAACGGATTCTATGATACCATGTCCAGGGAATGTATTAAGATATCCAAGTGTTTAGAAGGTAAGCCCTTTTATTTATTTTTTCCGTGGGGAAATCCTTATGGATACTCTTCGACTGAGAAGAACGGAGGGTTATGTCGGTCTTCTACTGACAAAAACCCACTGTTCCTTCTACTACCATGAGTTGGGGGCCCGGGAGAAACTTGTACCACAGATTAGTACACATGGTTCACTCCACAAAATCATTTAAATAATAATCTATGACACAATAAAGTGCAATTCAGATCGCACAGGGCTAATTGCCTACTGCCTGTACAGCTACAGAATTATAATGGCATGCGACCACGGCTTTATCGTGACCATTTTTGTACCTATGTCTTGATGTCTGTCTGAAATATTTTCTTATTTCATACTTTTTAGAGAGTTTTTTCAGGAGTCGGGTTTTAGTTTTTGGCCTTTCAGTTTAATTAATCTGACTAACAAAATGTATTTACAAGGCTGATGTGAAGGGAAAGGCCGGTCGGGGACGACCTAGAAGGACATATACTGACCTTATTGGTGATGTTCTTCAGAAAGGCCAGGTGCGTAGTACTCGCAACCGGCGGGAGTGTATGACCAGATGTATGAACGTAAACGAGGCAAAAGGAGTATGTAAGGATCGTAGCAGGTGGCGTTCTGTAGTTTCTGCCTACCCCCATGGGAAGAAGGCGTGAGTTTATGTATGTATGTAATAGACCAGTGTGATAATAAAACCTACGTATTTGATATTAATTAATTTCAACTTGATACCTCCACGCGTTCCTGAAAAAAAGCGTCTTGACAGACAGACGACAGTCTGTGGCCACTCGTAGTCAACAAGGAACCGTTATAGTTTCTCCATGTCCGTCTGTCAAAATAAAATCATGAAAAACGTCCACCTCCCCTACACGTACAGTGGGGATGGTTTTTCTCATCTATCTCAGGGTGTGGGTTGTCGTTGGAAAGGTAGTTCAAAATTATTGTGAGTGTGTGAAAACCATTTTTGGATTCAGGTATCCGTTTGCGAAATATTAAGCTTTAAAGTGATCATTTTTGTTGGAGTCAAGACACCTAAATGGTTGGGTTTGGATATATGGTTGGTTAACGAGTTTCTAAGTTTTTTTTATATTTTTTTTATATACTAGCCTTTGGATCTAGTTGTCCCAAAATAAATAATTTTGATTATGAAAAAAAAACACGGCAATAGTATATATAATGCTCTACAAGCTAACGAGTAATAATCTACCAACTCACATTTGCAGTTGCAAAAACATGTTTTCCAATACATGCCGTATGGGAGAACATGTTTATCAACTACAATGTTAAGTTTGTTCTTAGGATAAATTCATCCCAACTATGGAATCCTTAATTGTGCGTGGTCCGACAAGCACTTGGCCGGTTTTCCTTTTGAGGTAACCCGGAACCCAAAAATCAAATCATTTGCGGAGTTTCGCTGGCTAATTTAACTTGACTCTGTAGTATGTATTTTTCTCTAATTCCAGTTTTGCTATCAATCTTCAAACATCACGCCCACTTATTTAAAGAGCGCTTGGCAAAAGACAGGGCCGTTCGCTTGTACCTATGGCAGATTGAGACTAAGAAAGCCATGGATGCCTTGAGCAATATCTACGCAGTTATCTTACCTGAAGTTCAGAATAAAGAGGTAAGACCCCTTTTACAGAAAAACAACATTCCCTTACTCATCTGCCTAGCTATTTCGCGACTATCTTGGGGTCAGCTTCCAGTCTAACCGGATGCAGCTGAATAGCAGTAGTAAACATGGCGCGACTGCCTATCTGACTTCTACAACATAGTTGCGTAACACGATACCCCTTAGTTAGACTAATTTTCAGACTGTCTGATTTCTGACAACCCAACTTGTTGAGTACAAGGTACTCTCGGCTTCGGAAAGTGGGCAACGTCGCAAATAGATGTCAAATATTTCGCTGTTTTGATTCATTTGGCAATATTACTGTATGGAAATATGAAATATGGCTGACTAGTGAACGAAAATATTGATTATGAAATGCAATAATATCGTAACACGTTTAGTTTTAGATTTAAAAAGTATTTTGAAACTTTCCAAATGTCTTTTTTAGACCTAAAACAGTTACAACATCAAATTCAGTGTCATAATTGCAATTTATTATTAGCGATATTTCATATTTCCATACAGTAATAATGCCAAATTAATCAAAACAGGTAAATATTTGTCAGCTATTGGCGACGTTTCCAACTTTTAGAATGAACGCTCTTAAGTGTCTTGTTACTCCTTATTTAACATAAAACATAACATCACGCCTTGTTTCCCCGAAGGGTTGGGCAGAGGTGTCCCTGTAGCAGGCACACCCACATTTCGCCAGTTATGTTTTAAGTTTCATGTAATAGGGGGCGAGCCTATTGCCATCAACCGGGCACACATACAGACTCCGAGCTGCTACTGAGAAATTTCAGATAGAAAAACCCAATAACACTTTTCCCGACCTGGGAATCGAACCCAGGACCTCATGCTCAGCAGTAGCGCTTGCGACCACTAGACCAACGAGGCAGCCCTCCATATTTATCGTTTTTTTTTTTAAATATTTACAGGACATAATAAAGTCAGAGGTTCTCCCCCGCCTCCATTCCAGCTCCATAATTGAACATACAGCTTTAAGAATCATGATACAAGCTAAAACGAATCAATGTATGGATGTGCCCGCTACGTATATCGAGATGGAGTTCCAACTGAGGACCAAGAAACTGTCTTATGAGGACGCTAATACTGTGAGTATAAGGTTATGGATTATCATCATCGATTAGAGCGCGAGTTGTAGGGCGTGGGTTTGAACTTCGAACCCTGACAGGCGCTTTTCTTTGTGTACATTATTTCCTCACCACTGCTCTTGGAGAAGGAAAACATTTTGAGGAAACCTTCATGTCTGTGGCGGAATCTAGATCGTCACATTCGAACTATGCACCACATTGACGTCACGCAAAATCTTGCATCGCGCAAGCAAAGTTTACCGCGCGACTAGCATATAAACTATCGTTTTTTTATTATTTTTATGGATCTAGAATCAGTCAGATCCGCCGTCCGAGGCATCTCCTTTCCGACCCAGATGACCCCATTACACTCCTCCAGGAGAAGAATAGGGCCACCAGTACAGTGCACAAACACAGACGCCTCCCGTCATTCCTACCTCGCCGTCGACGTCCTTTGCGATCGCGACCGCGTCCCCGAGTAAATGATACTTCTCCCCGACCTTTGCTCGAAAACGAGGTGCCAGCAGTTGTTGCAGCTGAGCACGTAGCTTTAAATACTCCGCCTAATAATCATGAGGTTAACCAAATTTTGATCCAGCTTGTCCCCTCTTTCTGTCCTCCCCCCAGCGACGCCCTAAGCCGAGGCTCGTACCCCACAGGTGGTGCCCTTAGCGAGCGTTCACCTAGCTTTTTAGCTTAGTTTGTATGCCCCTGGCTGGAGGCTTTGAGTGTAACAGCTTAAGGAAACCACAGGATTGACCGGTTAAATAGTCATGACCTCAGAGGTCAGCTATGAGACATCCTACAGAAAAAAAAAAATATTATGGAATGGTGTTTTCTTCAAGCATCGTACTTAACATTGAACCTCAACTTTAACAAATATTTATTTCAAAATTAATGCTGCAGTATTTTCGATGTAACGGAGGATCATGCTAAGCAATTTGAGGTATTAAAGGCTCTTCTTCTTTTTGTGTGGTTAGTGACTAACCTGGTGTCAGAGTTATAAAGCCGCCCATGGGCCTCTGACTTGGCTTCACATGCCGTCGAGAAATATCTCTCATCCGGTTTCCTCACGATGTTTTCCTTCATCGTTTTTGAAGCAAGGGATAATTATACAATACGCACATGAATCCGAAAAGTCAGAGGTCCGTGCCTTGGATTGGAACTTGAACTGACTATCACTGCTCACGAGTACGGTGCCACACGCGCAATTTTTTTGTTTTGTTTTATCCATATCCAGATATCGATACCATGTTGAAGTTTCGCCAGCTAATTTGATTTGACCCCTGTCTACGAGTCAAGATTATATTTGGACTTTAAAAGAGACTGCGACCTCCGAGTTTGTTTCGGCCTTTCTTCTCAGAGTAGTCAGATGGGAAACGCCGAACTCATCTAGCTTATTTTTAATTTTTTTTTTAATATGACGTGTAAAAGTGATACCGATATCCTATTTACAGAATAAACAAATTAATTTAATTTCATTACGCCTCTGCCTACGTTCAAATAATACTTGCGTGATGATATATGCTATCATGCTGACTCCCTCGTTGGTCTAGTGGTCGCAAAGCGCTTCTGCTGAGTATGAGGTCCTGGGTTCGATTCCCGGGTCGGGCAAGGTGTTATTGGGTTATTCCATCTGGAATTTCTCAGTAGCAGCCCGGAGTCTGGATTTGTGCCCGGTTGATGGCAATAGGCTCGCCCCCTTTTACATGGGACTTAAACATAACTGGTGAAATTTGGGTGTGCTATAGGTACAGCTCTGCCTAACCCTTCGGGGAATACAGGCGTGATGTTATGTGATGTATGTATATGCTATCATTTCAGGTATCATTGTGCATAGGATCTAGTGTTTCTAACAGCGAGACTATGTTACTGACTGCTTTAATGTTCTACGATAATCTACCGACTTCGAAGAAGAGGGATATTGTTGTTAACGGCATTTTGAAAGCTTCTGATGATGTTAGAAAGGTAAGGTATGAAGTATTTTTATGAATGAGAGTAGAAAATATAGAACGAATGCTTTGACTTTGTGCTACAGCGTAGCGCGCTATTTGCTACAGTGTATTGCGCTATTTGCTGCGGCGTAGTACGTTATTCACTTCGGCGTAGTACGTTATTCACTTCGGCGTACTGCGCTCTTTACTACGGCATAGCGTGCTATTTCGCTCGGCGGTCGCTGCTAGAAGCGTCATTGTCAACACTCCATACAAACCAAGCGTGTCTCTTACTAGCAATTTGACACAAATGACGTACAGAAACTGACGCCTTTGCAGACCGTGACAGAAGATTTTGCTGGGTCGCTTTGAACTGACTCGTCGGGCTATAAGTCTTCTTGTCTATCTGTTTCGCTCGCTTTCGTTAGGCTTTCAGAGCGCACTAGTAATGTGAGTAATAGTAAAGAAAAGAAAGAAAGAAAAACATTTATTTGGACACAGTTCGTGAAACACAAAAAACAAAGATAAAATAAAAAATGTTTTAAAACAATAGTGTGTGCCTCATGGCTGCGCCAAAAAGGTTCATTTCAGCATTAATGCCAGACAGATGCTGTCTGACGCTGGTTTTCTAATGAACCCATAAGGACAAGTGATGGGGAGTACAAACAGTTTCAACATACCTAATACATAATTTGTATACTTAAAAAAAAAAAAAAACTAAACAGCGACCCCAGCGAACTAAGTAGCGATTGTTTTGTTACTAACGTTTATGACCCAACGAAGCGAGTGTTCAAAACGGCCCAACTATAGTGAAAAGTTGAGAATGTCATTTGAATATTTGTAAACTGTAGAATATACAAATACTAGCTGCGCCCCGCGGTTTCACCCGCATAAGTCTCGATCCCGTGAAAATATTGGGATAAAAAGTATCATATGTCCTTCTCCGGGTCAAGGTCTATCCATATCCCAAATTTCATCCAAATCCGTTCAGCCGTTTTAGCGTGATGCCGTGACCAAGGGAAATAGGCATTCATTTTTATATATGTAGATTATTAACATCATCACACAACATATTATTACAATTATTATAAAACCAAACTTTGTAAAAAAGGGTAGGTATAAAATTCAGATTATTTAGAAGATAAAAAAGCTTGGGATTGAGCTGTTCGCTCTGCCAAGCCTTGTGATAAAACTTGACATTTTAATTATTATGTAAAATCATCAAAATACACATTGACATTGTTGAAAATTATATTCAAAATGACATGATTACTTTGTAAAGTATTATATTATTTTAATTAATTATTGTGAATGTGAGGACTATGTGAATATCATTATTAATTTCATTTCTCAGTTAGTTTTAATGATGGTCTGGCAGTTTGAGTAGTTTATGCGGCCTACCCAAATGTCTTTCTTTGGTATTTTTCGTCGAGTTGAGCTCCTTAAGTTCTGAGTTGAGCTCCACGATTACTGACAAATGCTTGCACTGACTGGACAGGTCCACTCTAATCTGTGTGGTTCTTTCCTCAAAAGACCATTTCAGACACTAATCTACATGGTACTCATATGGTCTGACCAAGATTATGTCTGGACTTTAAAAGAGACTGCGACCTCTGAGTTTGTTTCGGCCTTTCTTCTCAGAGTAGTCAGATAGGAAACGCCGAACTCAACTAGCTTATTTTTAACATGACGAGTAAAAGTGATTCCGATATCCTATTTACAGAATAAACAATTTCATTTCATCATACTACAAATAAATAAAGCTGATACAGATTCTGAAAATTTTCTAATTTTCAGGCAGCCCTAGTTCTATTACTGAAACTCTGCCTCCAAGGTAACTTAGACACATACATAGACATTTGGAGAGTTCTACTAGACAATACTACTGGGCCAGACCTGCGTAAAACCGTGGTCATCTTTGAGGATGCTCTCCAGCATATCTTGGAAGTTCTAGCGTCTTTTACTGGAGATTCGGTGAAGGTAAGTTTTTAATACGTTTTTGTGAATGATATACCCAGGATTTTGTAATATCTATATTTAAAAGAGTGTCCTTGGAGTTTCTTACCCGTTCTTCTCCATAGAGATCTACGTTTTGGAATGGGCAATTAGCTTCAAATTTTTGACTAACTGACCGACTCTTTGACAATTCAAAAGTGCCTGTAAATGATTTAATTGAAATAAATGCTTTGAGTTTGAGTTTTGAAATTAAAGGAGAGAATTTTGATCATGCTGTAGGTTTATCAAAAAATTCTGAAATAATACACAATAGGCCTGTGACCAAAAATTTTTTTTTGTCCGCAAGTTTGATTAATAAAAAATATTGGACCCGTATTTTTTCTTTTTTGACGTAATTAAAAGATTACACTAATACATTGAGTTAAAATGTGGTATGACGTCACGCCTTACTAGATTTTATACTGCGTTGTGACGTAGCGAGCCCCCACTCCCCAACTTTAATGCGTGTTTTCTGAGTTATTTTTGATTAATATGATAAAGCAAAAAATACGTGACTAATATTTTTTTTATTATCTGAAAGACGGACTAAATAGAATTTCTTTTTTTTTTACCTAGTCAACTACCGTATTAAAGTTATGTTACCGAGTTAAACAAAGTAATATTAATGTCAATTATTTTCCAAAAATGTAAACAAGAATGGCCACTCGAAATTGTCTATGTAATAAAGAATCATTTTAATTTTATTAATTCAAATTATACATAATTCTTATGATTTTTTTAAACAGGCATATGAAGAAATAAAGCCGGTTCTATCCCTGATGGCGGTTCTTCTGAGCTTACATAAAACAGAGTTTAACACTGACAGCTGGTGCCAGTCTTTAAAACCTACAGTCATCCATCTAGCCAAACTGTTTGGTGTTGATACTGTGAAAATGATTAGTGAAACTAATGAAAATGAGGTTAGTATACTATGTATGAGCAGTGGGAGCAGTAGTGGCCCAGTGGGAGCAGTGGTGGCCCAGAGGGAGCAGTGGTTGCCCATTGGGAGCAGTGGTGGCCCAGTGGGAGCAATGGTGGCCCAGAGGGAGCATTGGTGGCTAAGTAGGAGCAGTGGTGGCTCAGTGGGAGCAGTGGTGGCCCAGTGGGAGCAGTGGTGACCCAATTGGAGTAGTGGTGGCGCAGTGGTAACGTCCACGACTTACGAGTTGTTGTAGGTCGCAGGCTTGAACCCTGACAGGCGCTTTACTTTGTGTAAACTTTTTCATCAACGTTAGAGGCAACTGCAGCAGCTACCGCGTCGTCGTGCGGCTCATGTGAGCACTAAGGGGTAGTCAGCAATGTTGGGGTTGGCTTCCAGTTTATCTGGATGCAGCTGCAGCTTTTGTGTTATATGACATTGATTTTACATTCTGTGATTACTTCCTCACACACTGACTTATTAATTTTAAAAACATTAGGAAAATCGTCTACTTTTACAATGTTTGTAAATATGTGAGCACCATGTATCTATCACATAATTAAATTATCTGTCGTTGCTTCATTTTTAATTCTTTTTACCTATTGTGGTATAGTAATTTTATTCTAGGTGCATCTTCTTCACATATAATTATTTAACTAATGTACGTACTTATACAAACTATTGTAAAACATTTTAAAAGAGTAACGGTGCAGTTTCTTGCCCATTCTTCTACATACGAAAACTACTTTTTGGAAGGGGCGAATAGAATCAATTATATTATTTTGTAAATTTTGTCGTTCAAAAGTGCCATACATGGGCCTATTTGAAATAAATGATTTGACTTTGACTTTGAACATCAGTATTTTACATGAAGCGACTGCCTATCTGACCTCCACAACCCAGTAACTGGGTAACACGATACCCCTTGGTAAGACTGGTCGTCAGATAATTCTATAAAAATAAGTTCTCTTACAGATAATATACGTGGAGAAGTTTGAAGAAGATACAGTACTTAGCAAGTTGTTATCAACATTGACTACAACACCGCAAGTTTCGCATAGCAACACTCTCTCCGCTTTTCAAGTAAGTTAGTTACCCTAACTAATATTATAAATGCAAAAGTGAGTTCGTTTATTTGTTTGTTACGCTTTCACGCTAAAACGGCTGAACGGATTTCGATGAAATTTGGCTCATAGGTAGACCATGACCTGGGTTAGGACATAGGATAATGCGGGTCAAACTGCGGGGCCCAGCTAGTATTAAATAAGATCATTGTCATCAACGGTCTGCCTTTTCTCAACTTTGCTGAGGTCGGCTTCCAGTCTAACCGGATGGAGCTGAATGCCATTGACGGCTAAAATATGAGCCTGTCCTCCTCTCCATACGTTGAAAAACATGCGAACTCAGACAAATCATTTTTGGAATTAATTCTATTACACATTTTGGCAGATGGTGCCCACAACGGTTTATAAAAAAATTCCATATTATCTTTTGTGGATGAAGTGATTTCATGGAGTGACTGCCTATCTGACCTCCACAACCCAGTTACTGGGTAATACGATGCCTCTTCGTACGACTGGTTGTCAGACTTTCTAGCTTCTGACGACCCGTAACGACTGACAAAGATCTACAAATGACAGCCGGGACCAACGGCTTAACGTGCTTATATGGTTTGCGTGCGGATATTCCTATATTTTCAATGTTTGGCACACCTCTGACTCTCATAACAAAATTGTTACGCGTAATTTTGAATTGTGATATCTTTTAAACCATTCATATAATTGAAATGTTGTCAAACATATTTTAATCTTAATTAAATGCTCAATTTAAGTAACATAGTTTATTGGATAAGGATTAATATAATACCGGTGAAAATAGCTTCGGAAATAACAATGAAATTTTTATCAAATTCTGAAAGATAAAAATGGTTATTTCCGACATCTTCAACAATAATCGTTAAATTTCAGCCAATTTACACAAAACCTTAATGAATTATACACTAAAACCTATGTCAAACTATTTGAAAATCCGTTCAGTAATTTTTGAGTTTATCGCGTTCAGACAGACAGACGCGGCGGGGGATTTTGTTTTATAATATGTAAGGATTGATATTATAATAGCCTTTAGATAATAGATATTGTTTTAATTTATTTATGAATGTATTCAGTTTTTGTTCTTTTTTAATTAATTCTGGTAATTTATTACAAATTTTAATTGACATTACTAGTGTACTTGTTGAGTTGGATGGCACTAGATATGTTTATGTTTTTTTATTTTTTTTATTAATTAATATGTTGTTATTTCAGACAATATTTTCAAGCGAGGATACCGACTTTAAAGTCTTGTCGAAAGCTCTCTCTAAATTGGAAGTTTTGATTGAGAGTGAAAATAATAATTTGGATCAACGACTGTTGGTTTTGGTAAGTAATATATCAAATTGTAGTCTGTGCTCGGTGTGGCAACACGCCGTGTTCGAGTTCGCGACAAGTCAATCGTCATCCTGAGGATGCCTCGTTGAGAGTTGAAACACGTGTCGATTTCTTTCAGGGTCTTTTTAAGACTCTTTGGAAATAGCTAAGCGGAACAGACATACATAACATCACGCCTTGTTTCCCCGAAGGGTTCGGCAGAGGTGTCCCTGTAGCAGGCACACCCACATTTCGCCAGTTATGTTTAAGTCCCATGTAATAGGGGGCGAGCCTATTGCCATCAACCGGGCACAAATCCAAACTCCGAGCTGCTACTGAGAAATTTCAGATAGAAAAACTCAATAACATTTTGCTCGACCCGGGAATCGAACCCAGGACCTCATACTTAGCAGTAGCGCTTGCGACCACTAGACCAACGAGGCCACACAACACTAAATATATCCACTTCAATTGCATTTTATAATGGATTTCCGCAAGGTCACGCCAGAATCAATTAACTAAGTAATATATCACCGGATTAAAGCCAAAACCAATTATTTTTTGTACAAATTAAGCTAATTTTTGTGTTTAGTACGTAACTGTTTCAAATTTAGATAATTATAAAACACGCTCTTACATTTGCGACTGACATAATTTTATTATTAAGGACTTCATTTTAATAGTAAACTTTCCAAATGCGCTTACGGGAATTTTAATATTGACTTTTTGCATTTAACGCGGCGATATTTACCTTATGGTCTGGTCCAGAAGTATCTGAACGAAAATACATTTATTTACTTACATTATTTACATTTATTTACATTTATGTACTACAATTAGAAGCAAATAATAAGTATAAAGTATGTTGAAGAAATTAGCAGGAAAGTGTCTGCGGCTGCGCCAAATAGGCCCAGTTCAGCAATAATGCCAGACAACTAGTTCCTGACGCTGGTTTTCAACTGGACTGGTGATCTGATGAAAATGGGTCAGAAAACGTACCTTGGATTTTTTGTGCCACTTACAAATTGGGTGCTTCGATTTGATAATTTTAATACTTAAAACTCGAAATTCTAATTTAAAATAAAGTAAGAAAAGAAGAAAGAATTAACGTTTATCTGCGGAAAAAAAAACGCGTAAATAACAGATTGAGGGAAAATATGCGTCACATCCACGCAAAACGGCCATCGCTCAGCATAAATGCTGCGACCCCATGCGAGACAGACCCCTAGCGCTGATTTTGCCGGCGCGGACGTGAAAATCACCTTAAAGATGTTTTTCATTTGATAATCATGGTTATTTTTAACCGAATTTTAAAAAATGGAGGTTGTCATTTCGACACTTCTGCATGTAATATTATTGAAACAGCAACAGATTATCATATTCACATATGATAATCTATTAGGGCCTCCAAACAAATATAACATTTTATAGGTGTATGTATGTTTGTCCACGCATTTCTCCGAAATTATTAATCGGTTTGGGATAGTGATCATTTTTTTATTGGCTTATATTTACTTCAACTTAGGGAACAGTGCAAGTTTCATCAAAATCGGTTCAGTAGTTTTCAAGATATGGACTAATACGTATAAGTGTGACGCCCTGGCTTATTGATACGAGCAACGGGTGCGCTGTAAAAGGGAAAACATTTCAAAACCTTGGTTAACCACAACTAAAAAATGAAAAATAAAAAACTTTTTATAAATAAAAAAACGACTTCCAAATAACTTTAATTTCGGAAGTCGGTGGCTGAAAACGAAAATACAGAACCAAAGACACGCCTTCCGAAAACATAACTACAATTTTTGTCAAAGAATTTTCAATTACAATTTAATAATGCTATTAACAAATAATTGTTGGAAAAATTCATGGGATATAATTAAAACTTTGTAGAAAAATACAAATGAATGTGTTACTAATTCCCTTTAGTGAGAATTTAACCTGAACAGGGTTTGTTTATTTACACTTTTCTCTGATACTTTCGGAACTGACTATAATATAGGTCTTCGGTATTGTAGATCCGCCTCATCTAGCTGATGACGCGCCGATCACGCTGCCTGCGCGTGCAGCCCGAGTGCAAGGTGTTGTGGTGGGCTCAATTCCCAACAGTTCCTTTTGGCACCCTTCAGATACAGCACCGTTAAAATAACGACGTATTTTTAACCAACGAAAAAAAGGAAGAATTTCTTAATTTGACGCAAAAAGTCCGTTTTCGATTATTTTTTATTTTATGATAATTTTATTTCAGATAATAAATCAGATATTGAGGTTAAAATCAAAAAATGTAACTGAATCCAAAGATGCAAGAATTTTTCAAAAGGATGCTACTATGTTCTTAGGTAAGCCCTTGATTTGATTTTATATCAATTTGTTTACATTCCATTGCCATTTCAACTATCTACTTTAGCGGTATGTAGTCTTCTCTTTTTTTGACTGACCAATCAATCTTTTCCTAACTATATTGGGCTCGGCTTCCAGTCTCACCAGATGCAGCTGACTACCAATAATTTATATGGAGCGACTGCCTATCTGACCTCCACAAACCAGTTACTGGTTTGATACCCCTTGGTAAGACGGGTTGTCAGACTTTTTTGGACTTCTGACTACTTGTAACGACTGGTAGTTAATTGATTCAGGCGTAACCTTGCGGAAATCTATTATAAAATGATGATGTGGATATATTTAGTAACCTGTTCCGCTTAGCTATTTCTAAAGAGTCTTAAAAAGGCCCTGCAAGAAATCGACGTGTTTCACCTCTCAACGAGGCATCCTCAGGACGGTGTGTTGGAGTTCGCGACAAGTCAATCGTCATCCTGAAGATGCCTCGTTGAGAGGTGAAACACGTGTCGATTTCTTGCAGGGTCTTTCTAAGACTCTTAGAAATAGCTAAGCGGAACAGGTTACTAAATATATCCACATCATCATTTTGTAACGACTGTCAAAGATCTACGAATGACAGCCGGGACCAACGCCTTAACGTGCTTTCCGAGGCACGGAGGCGCCTTGATATGTAATAGATGGTAAACCATCCACGAACCGACCTCGGCTGAACTTTGACATGTAGGAAGTTTAGTTGATAAATATGAATACAATTTTTGTTTTTAGCTAAACACGGACACATGACTGAAGAAAAAAGTTTTTCTGCAGACATCTACGCCTTGAAGTTGAAAAATAAAATCAGTTTGAATGTTCCTAATATTGTAGAGGGGACTACGTTCAAGGTAAATTAAATGCGACGCCATGGGTTTGTATTTTTTAGACAAACTGTTTTTTTTTTTTTTTGGTGCGACAATCAGTAATCAATTTTAAGGTTAATTAGTAAGTAAGGTCGAGTCACGGCTATGATGGATGCATGTACATATCTCCCAGGAAAAGTATACGCTTCGGGAATTATCGTCTTTCTTCGGAAATATAAACGCGCGATAAAGAGATCTAATATAGAGCTATTACAAACATGGAAGTACTTGCCTATTCTGTATTACCATGTATACAAAATTATTGACTAACAACTCCATGAAATTCCAAAAAAAAATTAAAACAATAACAAAGGACGATCTGTGACCGCTATAGGTGACCCGACGGAGAGAAAACTTCATACAAAAGCCCAATGATTTATTTTTTTTAGCTATCGCCTCTCATAGTTGACCTCTGAGATCATGACTACTTAACCGGACTTTCCTGTGGGTGCCTTAAGCTACTACATTTACAACCTCTAGCCAGGGGTTATTAAACTATGTATACTAATTAAAACAAGGTGAACGCTCGCTAAGGGCAACCCCTGTGGGGTACAAACCTCGGCTTAGGGCGTTAACTGGAGGGAGGACATCAAGGATGGGACGGGCTGGATCAAAGTTTTGATCATGATTATTAGTCGGGGAATTTAAAGCTACGTGCTCAGCTGCAACAACTGCTGGCAACGCCCAATGATAGGTGCACTACTAAAAAGCGCGGTAGTACAAAACTAAGAAGCATTGCGCAGGGAGCGCAAGGTGTGGGGCGGCTCCAACGGTGTCTTAAGCATGGTTGCGAGTCGCCTGGACTGTGGGTCACTGTTGTGCCATCTCTCATGTGATGTCGCAGCGGTGACCGTTATTATTGTATTTTTTTCCTTGTTTTGTTTAGTGTCTGTGTTTACCAACATAGTCAGAAGTTTTACTAACAATCTTGTTGAGTCTTGGTTACTGCAATAAAAAAATAAAATCTATTGCCTCTGTGGGGTGTTACTCTGTCGCCACGTTCGGGCTCATTTTGAAACACGAAGATAACCGAAGCGCATACTTCTTCTCGGTTACCTGTAACGAAATATACAGTCTGTATTTTTTAATTAATTTTATTTTATAGATTGATCTCCAAAGAGTTTTACAACTCTGTCTGCTACGAGGAGATACGGAAGCACTTTATTCTTTACTCGTCATCCTATCAGCTAGTTGTAAGTATTATTATATAGTTCCTTTATTTTATTTAAATACATACCTGCAAATTACACTTTTAAATATTTACATTAAAAAAACATTTAAAAAAAATAAAAATTGTAGCCCATCGGCATCAGAAACAGGTTCCATGCTGCCGATGGTCAGGGCTCTAGAGAAAGGAACCTCCTCATTATGCATGCCGTGTTCAGGCTTCTACTGACTGACTGACTGCTTTCTGAATCAAGCCGCGTAATGAGACCGAGACGTCCAGACTCTCCGCTATTAGGTCATTTACGATTATCGGTACATTGATTGCAGAGTCCACGTCCTAGATTTCGACAACCACGTGAGCTCATAAAGTCAACATACCTGTTTTTTTTTGGTTTCCGTACCTCAAAAGGAAAAAACGGAACCCTTATAGGATCACTCGTGTGTCTGTCTGTCTGTCTGTCTGTCACAGCCAATTTGCTCCGAATCTAATGGACCGATTAAGTTGAAATTTGGTACACATATGTATTTCTGTGACCCAAACACGAACGTGTAACGTAAATAAATGAATTTTGAATATAGGGGTCACTTTTGGGGGGCGAAAAAGAAAATTAAAAAAAAAGTTTTGCTAACAGTACCGTGTGACATATCAAATGAAAGGGCTTGTTGCGAGGATCTTAAACATATTTTTTCTATAATTTTAAAATAATTACTTTTAAAGATATTTTAGAAATTTGATGAAAATTGAACGTTCCCCCTTATCTCCGAAACTACTGGACCTAAAATTTTGTTTTTTTTTTTTTTTAATATGGCCTTACTCTTAGATTACAGGAAAACCTTTAAGAAGTCTTATAGTCTTTAAATAACATGGTAAATCTCTCAATATTGTGCGTACAAACTTACATTTGCAGTTGGAATGTATGGGAGACCACGTATTTTAACTACAATGTTAAGTTTGTATTTGGGATAAATACATCCCAACTACGGAACCCTTCATTGTGCGTAGTCCGACACGCACTTGGCCGGTTTTTTATCTTGCTCAACTTTCACGAGATTCTGGTCATGAGGAAGTATGTAATATAAAATTATTTTATTAATATAAACTGAAATGTCTTTAATTATTATAAATTAAATATAAAATGTCAGTAAGTCAGAGAATATGTTCCTGATAATTATTATAAATATACGTATGTATTTTGTGATATTACACACACACATATTAATATTTTCCTTTTGTTTAGTATGTGATCGATCCGACTCGGGGCTACAAGAAGCAACTGTTCGGGTCATACATGCGCTCTTCAGAGCTAATATTGGCAAGAACGAGACAGAAATAGCCGTCTACCCTGCTCTGTTGATGTGTAATACCACTGCTTGCGTTCAGACTATTATGAAGGTAAGAACATTTAAGAACTAGCTTCTATACTCCGCCCCGACCCTTGCTCGAAAACGAGGTGCCAGCAGTTGTTGCAGCTGCAGCACGTAGCTTTAAATTCCCCAATTAATAATCATGATCAAAACTTTGATCCAGCCCGTCCCATCTTTGATGTCCTCCCTCCGGTGACGCCCTAAGCCGAGGCTCGTACCCCACAGGGGGTGCCCTTAGCGAGCGTTCACCTAGCTTTTTAGCTTAGTTTGTATGCCTCTGGCATACAAACTAAGCTAAAAAGTGTAAAAGTGTAAGTGTAACCTTTGAGTGTAGCAGCTTAAGGCAACCACAGGATTGACCGGTTAAATAGTCATGACCTCAGAGGTCAGCTATGAGATGCCCTACAGAAAAAAAAAAGAACTAGTTTCTGCACTCTGCACACGGCTACGACCGCGTGAAGGTCAGAAATTATCCCACGGGAACGTAGGGTAGGGATAAAAAGCCTACTATAGATATTGCCATCCGGGAAGATGCGCCCCACTCCGGTCCGCTCCGTACAGCTTACAGTACAAGTAATCGCGGAGTGGGGCGCGTCTTCGTGGATGGCATTATCTGTGCCTGTGTTTAGAATTTAATCAAATTCCTTTAGTCTGTTGAGGCGTGAAAAAGTAACAGGGATGTATGAATGGATATGGATAAGTGAAAAAATACTGTGTTCAGATAGTCTTTATATTTTATAAAAATGCTTTTGGTAATGTGTGGTAGGTTAGTCGAAATAAAAGTCTTGACTCCAAATTGTAATGAATGCGCGCATCGCAGCACGGCGTCATTCTGAGCCTTCCCCAGGTAACTGGGGTTCGCAACTCGCGGGGTCAGTCCGCCGAGATTTCGTGAAGAAAGCGGCGCTATAATGTTGGCGTCATAGCGCGCTTACAGAAATATTCATTGCTACCAGTCACACGGGCGCGTTAAAACCGCGCCCAACTACCACAAGCCGTATAGGCGAACATGATGAAGTGTTCGCAGTTGCAAGCCACTGTATTGTTGCCGGAGGTGAGGGGCGATGCCCTAACCCTGCATGCCACGTCCCCGTGGGGGCGTCGTGACATCCCGTTTTGTTGTGCCATTTATTCAAGGCAATGGTACGTAAAAATTTATCGGAGAGGCAACCGGACGGCGAGTAATCTTGAAGTGATACCGAACTCCGTACTGTCCGAATGGACCCCAAATGGACAGGGGCGGAGATATGGGGAATGGGCGCAAAACAATTTTTTTTTGACATGGCATTCAAAATTTAAGCCAACATCAATGACCCTTGGTTTTGATAAAATTCATTTTCGGTGATAAATCATCAGTAAGGAGTTTCAAGAATTAAATACATTATTTCAATAATAACGAGGTTTCGAGGTGGCAACCGGATGGCATTCCCACAAATTCATTACACATAATAGAGCTTAAATTTTGAATGTCATGTCAAAAAGAATAATGTTTTGCCCCCATTCCCCATATCTCCGCCCCTGTCCATTTGGGGTCCATTCGGACAGTACGGGCGGGTTCGATATCACTTCAATACCCAAATTACGACTCGCCATCCGGTTGCCTCACCTATAAAATTTTACGTGCCATTGCTTTAACTAATTCATGGAGATGGCCGTTGTCCAGTCAAGGTGTTGTGTTAGGTGCTCGCACGCGTGGCAGAAAATTGGAGTGAAGACCGGAGAGCTGATTTCAAGAATAAGACGGCGGCGTGCGGCGTCGGCAGTTCTTGTACTATTTCTTTAATAGAAGTTGAGTTCTTTTAAGAGCTGTTGGTTTCCATGTTTCTTGTAAACAGAGTGTCAAAACGTACTGTGATCAGAGTTCTTTTAAGAGCTGTTGGTTTCCATGTTTCTCGTAAACAGAGTGGCAAAACGTTCTGTGATCAGAGTTCTTTTAAGGACTGTTGGTTTTCATGTTTCTCGTAATCAGTGTCAAAACGTACTGTGATCAGAGTTCTTTTAAGGGCTGTTGGTTTCCATGTTTCTCGTAATCAGTGTCAAAACGTACTGTGATCAGAGTTCTTTTAAGGGCTGTTGGTTTCCATGTTTCTTGTAAACAGAGTGTCAAAACGTACTGTGATCAGAGTTCTTTTAAGAGCTGTTGGTTTCCATGCTTCTTGTAATCAGTGTCAAAACGTACTGTGATCAGAGTTCTTTTAAGGGCTGTTGGTTTCCATGCTTCTTGTAATCAGTGTCAAAACGTTCTGTGATCAGAGTTCTTTTAAGAGCTGTTGGTTTCCATGTTTCTCGTAAACAGTGTGTCAAAACGTACTGTGATCAGAGTTCTTTTAAGAGCTGTTGGTTTCCATGTTTTGGATGTCAAAATTACATAAAACTGTTCCTAAAACGCTCGCCGTTCATCACGTCCTAGTGCTATAACTGGGAAGAAGTGGCGCTACAAACTCCCCAGCAACACAGCTGTCTGTTAAATGTTGTCATGTTCCCAGGGCGTACGTGTATGACCAGACGGTCACGGTCGGTAAAAATGTCACCGTTAAAACTTAGGTGAAGTGACAGTTCACTTTACCTAAGTTCTAACGGTGACATTTTTACGGAATAGATCGGCAGATGTATGAACGTAAACGAAGCAAAAGGAGTATACGTTTACGGATCGTAGCGCGTGGCGTTCTGTAAATTCTGCCTACCCCCATTGGGAAGGTGTGAGTTTATGTATGTATGTTCCCAGGGTATAGCAGAAGAGTTGACTACTACTGTCAGAAGGAAACTTTCGGAGAGTCTCCAACTGTTACTGACACACGAGTCGGGGTCAGAGGCGACGGGCGAACTGTTGAAGAGCGTGGCGGAACAGACTGCTTTAATTATTAGCATGGATGAATGTGAGTTATTATCAAATTAAATAGCTTGTTTTTGCTGTGTAACATCTTTGCTCTCTTCAATCAAAATGAAAATGCTAATAATCAAATCTGCGGGAGTGATTTCGTGAAATGGGACGGAAGTGTGTAACAAGAAACCGGGGAAATGCGCGCTATTTGATTTAACCAATGAGCGCGCGTGGTGCGGGAGTTGGCCGTTAGAAACGACCTTGTCGAGGCCGCGCCCCTTTTAATGTTGCTTATTACCAAGTTGAGATGTCAGATTTTACACATCATGTGCAACTACTGTAAGTCTCGCTCTTTTATTTTAATTTCATGATTGTTGTGTCGTGATGGCCCAGTGGTTAAGACCTCGCCTCTCGTGTACGAGGTTGTTGGTTCAAATCCAAGTACCAATATCACCTATTCCTATTTTATTTTTCAGCTGCCACAGTCGGTCCAGGCTTCCACATAATAAGAGCATTCCTAGCAGCAATTAGTGACAACAACTCCGGTATCATCGACCATCTGCCAAACATCCTAACATACACATCTAACATCCAAGATGAAGCCTTAGATTTATTCGAAATATCATCCAATTTATTCATAGACAAAATAGACCTTTTTACCGATTCGCAAGTAAAAGAAACTGTTCGAAAAATTGTAGAAAAATACGCAACAAATATTGTAAACACCGAATCGAATTTGAATCAAATACTGGGATTCATAAAAACAGTGGTAGAAATAAAAAATTACAACGCAATCATTTTGGTAGAAATTACACTTGACATGTGTCAAAAGTTGACAGTATTGTCCCCACAATTTTTGAACCTGGTAACACTTTTATCGTATTTAAATGCTACTTTTAATTTGGATAATGAAATACGTAGAAACGTAGTGTTGTTTAAAAATGGTTGGGTGCTAGAACAACTGTTAGAGATACAATTTGATGAAGAAGCGGTCAAAATCAATGCTGCGTTAGTATTTTTAAAGGAATATTCTGAAGAATTGATTGAAATGGACGCTGAGGTAGGAAAGCTACTTTAATTTTTTTTTTTTAATTAGTCATGTCCCTGATGGGATTTCCAATTGGAAAAAAAATACTAACTTTCATCTCCTATTTAACCCTTTCCGGAGAGGAATTTCCAAAAATCCTTCCTCACTTTCGTTATACAGGGTCAAATTGAAATAGCTAGCGAAACTCCGCAGGTGAGATGGGTATCTATATCACGACTGTTGAAGGGTAGTCATGAGTAGTACAGCCACACTTGAACAGCTATGTTTTAAGTCCCATGTAATAAGGGGAGCGCCTATCGCCGGGCACAAATCCAGACTCCTGTCTGCTACAGACAATTTCCTAATAGTACAAAAAAAAGTTAGAAATTAGACCCTGATTTTGAACCCATTGTAAGCACTTGCGCTAGCGACCACTAGACCAGTGGTCGGGAAACTCATTAGTCATTAGAGTCAAATATCAATACTATAACGACTAAGATTTCTTATGAGAGCCAAGCCTTTCTGTTTGTCCAAACTGTCGCAATACACTTTTCTTAATCCTTAAAACTCCCATCCTCTTTCACTCCACAAACCTTCCTTAAATTAACTTGCTAAGAAGGAGGATGCCTTCATCATCATCATATCGGCTGATAATAATATTATGAAGGCATCTTACTTATTAACAAGTTATCCTTGGAAAGGTACATAAATCATTTATTTTGTATGTCCTGTAAATTTTTAGTGAAAATAAAACTTAATATCTTGCTTTTAATGACCGAAACCCCGACCCCCGCATATATCTAAGCTCGCACTCATCGAAATTCGTACCAGAGCCTCACTCTATAGACCAAAGAGCCGCGGTTTGCCGACCACTGCACTAGACCAATGAGACAGATAATTAATCACAATTTTTATTTCAGAAAACTCTGCAATGCCTTGGAAATATAATTGAAAACATACCACCAAGTTCAGTCTTATTACTCAAAAAGAATTTGACAGCTTGTCTGTCAATCTACAAAACAGACCAAAACTCTTTATCTACTACCATTCAAATAAGCTACGAAAAATGGTACAAGAAATTAGATTTGCAAAATATAACAGAATGCATAGAAGAAAAAATATTATTCTCAGAGTTTCCCGACACTATTTCCGATGTTATACACGCTTTGAAAGTAATGTCGGACATAGTCGAAATTCCGAATATTTTTGCAAAGGATTGGACGAAATTGTTACTTGCAAATGTGTCAGGAGTAGAATTGAAATGGGGTCGAATATTTCTGTCAGACTTGCTTTCGGTGTCCGAAAAGGTTTTAACGGATTACGACATTGAAGAAATTTTTGAAAATAATTTAGAGTTTGTCAAGAGCTATATCAACGTTTACTTCAAAAGGTTAATTTGTAAGCCTTTTGTATTAAAAGCTGAAAAGTCTAGCTTGCTCGTTGATATTGTTGAATATTTCGCAAAAACTTATACGGAGGATAAGTTTCAAAACATCTTGGATTTAGTTGAACATGTAAGTCTTGAGTAATTTTTTTTGATGTGTAACATCTTTCATCTCGCTTTCTTGTAATTTGTGGGAGTGCTTTCTGAAAAGGGACGGAAATGTATAATGTGTATGTGTGTGTGTGTGTGATTTAAATTGACTAATGAGCGTGCGCGTTGCTAGAGTTGGCTGTCAGATGGAACCCATTATCCGAAAGGTTGGTACTGCCAGCCACCATGTCAACATCATTTTAGAGTACTTTAAGGATCGCTTGATTCTTGTTTTTTTTTTTGGCGTCTCGCTCTCGCAGGTCAACCAAGGAGGTTGTCGACTGTTTAACCGGACTATCCAGGTTGGCTCGATCGGATCCATCTTGAGTAAAGTCTAAAGTTTGCTAAATAAATCTCGACCTTATTTATACCGAGTAAAATTCCATGTTTTTTTGCAGTTATGGCCGTCATTTCTTCACCTCAGTACATTTGATGACAAGTTATCAGTACTTCTAAATCTTCTACGTTTACCCAAAAATGTGGGCTTAGATTGTCCAGCAGTGAACTGGGCAACTACTTTGCTAACGTCTGAAGGAACGATTCAAGAGGATAAGATCAAATTGATTGGTGCCCTACCAGCTGGAGAGGATTATAGGTGAGTGGAAGGAAATCTTAATTTTACTTTGCCGGAACAGGTCTAAGATGAGGAACCAGACCATGAGAGATACAGAAACCCGCAGGGCAGCATGTGGCGAGCTGTTGGGCAGTAGCGACCCCACGAACCCTATCTCCTATGAGAAGTCTTGTTCCTCACCTTTGGCTTTCCTTTATTGACCGGCTGGAGTGAACACTGATGACGAACAGAGCTCCCACCTCATTCTTGTAGCTAAGTCACTTTGTGCTAACGACCGTTTTCGGGGACCCATTATTGAATGTGCAATTTACCTCCCGCAATTTTATCCGTGTATTACATAATATTGATCAGGCAGGGGACATAGTCCTCCCATAGTTTTAAGTAACCAATCCACTAAAGCCACCCGAAATACCTGCACCAACCGGGAGTTGTCCTTAGGTGCACTTGCATAGTATGCACTATGCAAGTGCACAGGGATAATCGTCTGTTGGGGTCTCAATACTTAAAATTTTCTAAGGAGCCTCTCCGAGTTGGCTTCGGCCCCTCGTACGCCTCCCAAAGGTCCGGGACCCCAGGGTCCCGAAATACATCAAAGACATTTAAATAATAATAAAATCCTAACTAATATTATAAATGCGGAAGTGAGTTTGTTTCTATGTTTGTTTCGCTTTCACGCTAAAACGGCTGAACGGATTTGGATGAAATATGGCATATGGGTAGACTACGACCCGAAGAAGGACATAGGCTACTTTTTATTCTAGATCGCAGACGAAGCCGCGGGCAACAGCTAGTAATCTACATGGTCCTCATATGGCCTGACCAAGATTATGTCTGGACTTTAAAAGAGACTGTGACCTCTGAGTTTGTTTCGGCCTTTCTTCTCAGAGTAGTCAGATAGGAAACGCCGAACTCAACTAGCTTATTTTTTAATTTTTTTCTATGACGTGTAAAAGTGATTCCGATATCCTATTTACAGAATAAACAATTTCATTTCATTTCATAATAAATAGTACCTCTCTGCCCATCTCCTTGGGAAATAAGGCGTGATGTTATGTAATGTATTTTAACCTATTTTATCGACATTGTTCCCAGCGCCTACTACCGCACCTTCGCTTCCTGCCTACCCGTTCGCCTCTCAGAGATGCAAGGCCAATACATACCGCCATTCAGAGCTCTGCTTGACACCCTAGCGGCTAACGGTGATATGACTCTACTGGATATTGTCATCACTCTAGCTGCAGGTAAGTGCAGTCGTCATCTGCAGTCTTAAATTAAAAAACAATAGACGTTGATATATTTAGTAACCTATGGCGCTTAACTATTCCTAAAGATTCATAATAAAACCTGTAAGAAATCGACACCTGTTTCTCTTCTCAACGAGGTATTCTCAGGATGACGATTGACTTGTCGCGAGCCCGAACACAGCGTGTTGCCGCGCCGAGCGCCGGACGCAAAGCGGCTGCGTCATCCTGATGATGCCTCGTTGACAGGTGAAACACGTGATGATTTCTTTTACAGGGTTTCTTTTGGCTCTTTTTTTTTGAGGGTGGGAAATCATCAAATAACTTCTCCCGCTCTGGGCGGAGCGGGAGGGCGTGTCAGACTCTTACTGACTAAAACCCACCCGTGTTCCTTCGGTTGCCCTGTCGCCGGGGGCCACGATCTCCCTTTCGGTTTTCTTCGCAACCCCGGCAGGCATCGGTCCTAGTGGACCCCTTCAATTATGCTGACATCTCTTTGAGGCGCGCGTGGAACACAACGCGCCGTCGACCCGGGCCTGGTCCTTATCGGACGGTGAGCCACCCATTGCTCACCGCCCGCAAGCCCGCGCCTACGGTGGCCGGAAATCGCCTCGCGACTCCCGACGCCCTGGGCGTCTCCTCCTGCGGCGGTTAGGGGCGTGAGGGCGCAAAATTTGCCTCTCCCTCACGCGTTCCGCCTCCTCCTTCGCGAGCATTACCGCTTCGCAGAAGGAGGTGACGGCCTCCCATTTCCTCTCGCTCCGTACCATGGCCTGAACCAGGGCCGGACGCGAGAGATCACCGCCGCCGATCGCCTCCACAAGGACACGGCGATGCTCCGCCCAAGCTGGGCAGACCTCCACCGTATGCTCCACCGTGTCCTCCGGGCGATCCACACAATGGTGACACCCGGGCGTTTCCTCCCGCCTTATCCTGTGCAGGAACCTCCCGAAACAGCCGTGTCCGGTGAGGACCTGCGTCAGGCGGAAGGTGAGGACGCCGTGGCGCCTCTCAAGCCACTCCCATCCCCGAGGATACCGCACGGTCTGCTGCGAGGCGGCGAGCCTCCTTGGCGGATTACCGCCATGGGATCTGGAGGCAAAGGTCCTCGCGCACATTTGGGAGTGGCGCGAGGAGGCGAGGCGCCGGGGCTTAGCTCCGCTGCCGCGAGAAATCGCGGCTCAGCGGACAGAGCTCCGGCGGGATCTCATGGCGTCATCGAGAGTGCGATTGTCGCAACCCAGCGCTGGGCACGCCACAATTGCGGCGATAAAACCCCTCTTTGAGGAGTGGCTTCTTTTGGCTCTTTAGGAATGGTTAAGCGGTTACTAAAATATATAAACAGGTTGACTTGTAATTCATCGTATTCTGTCCAGAACGTGAAAGTGTGACCTATTTGCAACAATTAATCCCCAAAAAGCCTAGACGAAAATACATGGGATTCGAGAACATACAAATTTTATGAATTTAAAAAAATATCCCAGATTAAATTCACTTTTCTCCAAACTCTCAAATTGAATGACCTTCATTACCATACCATTGGATACCTTATACTTTAACAAACATTTCGATATAACCAAATTAACTAAAATATCAAACACTTAAAAGTTACAGGAAGAAGTTAATTAAGCATTTTCAAAAATTATCTACGTACAGACACCTCAACGGTTTTTTTACAAAAAAATTGACTAAGACATTAAGCGTACAGATTACGGGGAAGACATCTTCATTTAATCAGCTATCTAACGAGGTACAAAAGTACACAAATTTTTCAGAGGTGCCGATGAAATAGTCAATAATACTGGCAAAGGTCGAATTTGCAATTTGTTGAAATATAAAAAAAATTGTGATAATCGAATTAAATAACTGGTTTATGCGATCCCACTAATTTCTAACCTATCAGAAGTCCATTGCACATTAGGCACCCAGGTCGTCATGACCGGGTCACAAGTTGCAAAACGGCTTTTGAGTTTTTATCATAATCATAACTCACGGTCTACGCGCTGGTCAGGGTTCACTTACGTCAAATTACAAGTAACCTATATACGACTATTGTATTTTATATTGAATTTTTGCAAGGTCACGCCTGAATTAATTAACTATCTGCAGTCTTTTTCCAACTATGTTGGGGTCGGCTTCCAGTCTAACAGGATTCAGCTGAATTTACATGAAGTTACTGCCCATTTGACCTCTACAACCCAGTAATATTTGTGTGTCTGTTACATTTCACGCCTCAACCGCTGACCAGATTTCGATGAAATTTGGCACACGCTTAGACCATGACCTAGTGCAGATCAAAGGATAGGTTTTATCTGGTTAGTACGTTCTCGTGGGATAATTTCCGACCACTAGGCGAACGAAGCCATGGGCAAAAGCTAGTCTACTCTAAAATAATAAAGAGATCCGCAGAGAAATCGCAGATTACTAGCGTATGCATAACTCCATATCGACCACAAGGTACCTTTAGCCGCGGATTGTCACATATTATTTTTGTTTGTAATGAATAAACTCAAAATAAACTGAGCTTAAAAAAAATATTACCTGTAGGCATAGGCTATAATTTACAAAGATGTCACGCGGGCAATGTCGCTGGAGAAAGCTAGTCTCCTATAATTATGGATGACTAACTGCGCACCACGGTTTCACCCGCATAAGTCTTATCTCCAGGTCATGGTCTACCCATGTGCCAAATTTCATCCAAGTTCGTTCAGCCGTTTTAGCGTGAAAGCTTAACAAACAAACTCACTTTCGTGTTTATAATATTAGTTAGGATGATTCAGTCCAGAGCCAGTCTTACCAAGGGGTATCGTATTACCCAGTTACTGGTTACTGGGTGGTGGAGGTCAGATAGGCAGTCGCTCCATGTAAAATACTGGTATTCAGCTGCATCCGGTTAGACTGGAAGCCGACCCCAACGTAGTTGGGAAAAGGCTAGGCAGTTTTTTTTTTTTTTTTTGGTCTCGTCATCTATTGATCGCAAGCACAACTGCTGAGCACGAAGTCCTGCGTTCGATTCCCAGTACCCTAATTGCGTAATACACGATCAATCATAATTTATTTCGATTTGAAACGATTGCTAATCCATTTCTTCATAAAAAGGAAAAAAAAAATCTGCTCAACAACGTAAATAACGCAATGAATGTTGTTGAATTGTCAAAATGAAACAAATTAATCATAATCGTTACGAAAATAAGTTACGCAATTAGGGTACTGGTCTGGCAAAGTGTTATTGGGTTTTTCTTTCTGAAATGTCTCAGTAGCTGTCCGGAGTTTTGATTTGCGGTTGATGGTAATAGGCTCGCCCCCTATTACATGGGACTTAAACATAACTGGCGAAATGTGGGTGTACTATAGGAAGTAGGAACACCTCCGCTTAATACTTCGGGTAGTACAGGTTTGATGGTATGATTTTTTTTTTTTGTCTGCGCTCAATGCTTGGTGTGGCAACACGCCGTGTTCGAGTTCGCTACAAGTCAATCGTCATCCTGAGGATACCTCTTTGAGAGGTGAAACACGTGTCGATTTCATTCAGGATCTTTTTAAGAGTCTTTAGAAATAGCTAAGCGGAACAGGTTACTATCTATCGCATTTTATGATTTTTATTGTCTTCTCAGGGGATGACACAAAAGGATGGTGGGACCATGCGATAGACTCTTGTATGACGGCTCTAGCAGCTAAGGAAGATACCAATGTCTTTGACAAAGCGTACAGAAGAGCTAAGACTGGCGTCAATTTGGGCGTTTGCAATCGCATCTTTTTGCCTTTACTTAGGTTAGTACATCTTTTTAATATCAGTAGCATGTTGTATAATCGTTACTATAATTGAATTCCATATAATTGCGCACAATCGTAGTAGATCGGGAAAATTGGAAAGAGGGAACGGAGGTCCTTGCTCGAGAATATAATAATGATAAATATTTTAATTCTGATTATCGTGGAGACCATGAGAATTTTATTATTAATTATTATTATAATGAAATTATAGAAACTAAACTGGACGTATGATACACCTCGAAATTGTAGGGTACCAGCGTGTTATTTAAGTTCAAATTAACTTATCTGGCAGATGACAATTCTGTTCAAATGAAATCATATAATTTATTTGCATTTGTTCAGTTCCATTTCTTTTTATTTAAAACTGTTTATTATTTGACTTATATTTATCTATTATTTTTGACTGTCTCGTTGTTCTAGTGGTCGCAAGCGCTACTGATCAGCATGAGGTCCTGGGTTCAATTCCCGGGTCGGGCAAACTGTTATTGGGTTTTTCTATCTGGAATTTTTCAGAAGCTGCCCGGCATCTGGATTTCTTCCCGGGTGATGGCAATAGGCTCGCCTCCTATTACATGGGACTTAAACATAACTGGCGAAATGTGGGTGCACTATTAGGTGCATCTCTGCCCAACCCTTCGGGGAATACTGGCATAATGTTATGTTTATTTAATTTTTCTCTTCCAGACATTCATCTCGCAAATTCTGTGAGCGATACATATCCACAATAGTAACGGATTTGTTCAATATTCTCCGCGTGGGTTTCAAAGAAGCTACTAATAACGAGACGTACAGAAAGCGAGTCGTTTCTTATGCTATCTCTTTTAACATTCTGAAGGTTTCGTTTGAAAAAGTAAGTATATAACGCGAACTTATTTCGAACCGCTCTCGCCAAAATACGCTCGTTCAATAAGAGTGCAGCTTCTAGCTAGAATGTTCTAGAAGCCGTTTAAAAAACAGACGATGCGCACCTTTTTTGACAAGAGTTGTCTGACATCTGTCAGCTGAGCAGCTTACCAAGGTATAATTTACGAAACCTGTTCTTCGAACCGAAATCCAATTGTTTTCATATTTGCGAGTTATTTTATTTTTAAATGACATTATTGATGTTTGAGCAACGACGAATTAAGAATAAAATTTAAAAAAAGTCATTTAAATAAATCCGTGTGGCCTTTTTATTTTGGTTGAGAAATTATCAAATAACTTCTCCCGCTCTGGGCGGAAAGGGAGGGCGTGTCAGACTCTTACTGACTAAAACCCACCCGTGTTCCTTCAGTTACTATGTTGCCAGGGGTCACGGTAGCCCTTCCAGACTTCAGTTCCAGACCGCAACCCTGGCAAAAAATCCGTGAGGCCTAAGGTGTCGTTATTGGGCCTAAATACGTAGCAGACGACTCCACGGATTCGCCATTTTCGTATCTGCCGAACACCCTGACTGTGATGTGTGTATGTTAGACATTTTGTATTGTGATATTTATTTATTTATTTGGCACCTCAACGACTAACTTAAACATACACATACAAAAATCACATACAGTTTTAGGTATTGTGAACTCGTCACTTATAGAAGTGCACAGCACTAGCAGAGAACTTAATGATTATAGGACAACTTAATGATTATAGGACATCTATTTGTATATCTGTTTGTTAAAAGTATCTTATTATACACTGTACATTTTATGACCCAAGATAAATGCCAGCCCGTTAAATCGTCAATCCCGGCTGTCATCTGTGACAATTTGGCAGTCGTTACGGGCAGTTAGAAGCACGAAAATCTGACAACCAGTCTTGATTTTTTCGTCAATATTCAAAGTAATGCAGGCCACACACGTTACGTTATACTTGCGCAAAATTGGACTTGCACAAGTTTACTTTAAATGTGGGTGATGAATTAGCACAAGTATTCGGTCTATTCGCTGTAACGCTGTCACGCAAACTTGTACAAGTCTAAACTTGCGCAAGTATATTGTTACGTGTGTGGCTACCATAAGACACAGGTTATTATATTTCTGTGTATTATTTTGCAGTTAACAACAGAAAGTTTAGAAAACGGCGTTATAAACGAGAGTGCCGGCTCGCAGAAACCGTGGTACTTTCTAGAACAGACGTGCAAATACTGTGTCACTATAAGTGCCAATGTCAAGTGTCCGAGCGGAGCGAGCGATGAGTTGAAGGATACTTGCCTGTAAGTATTTTAGCTTGAGATTATGATATCGGCTCTCAGGTGCCGTGGTACTTTTTTGAGCAGATGTGCAAGTACTGTGTCACTATAAGTACCAATGTCAAATGTCCGAGCGGAGCGAGCGATGAGTTGAAAGATACTTATCTGTAAGTGTCTGCTTTGATCGATAACCAATTCTTCTTTCTAATGTTCTATAAATATTCACTACTAAAACAGTTGGTTACAGTGCACGTCATACAACTGCCTCACTAGCGCCATCTGTCGTCGCAAATTGAGCAAGAACCTGTCGGCTCGAGTATTCAACGTTCAGGCGTGGAGTACTATAGTGGACAGAGATGCCGTGTACCCGTTTGAACTGCAAGCGCATGCTAGGTATCGGGTATGTACCTAATTAATAAAAAAAAACGAATAAATATTTTTTTTTTTTTTTCAAATATGTTACAGACGAAAATATGGTTAAAATTAGGTAAAAGATGGATTGCAACTAGTTGGCATAAGAGTAAAGACAGGTATTACATAAATATGCTGTAACCACAAGGTCTGTACATGAATTTGGTGAGGCCTGCCTCTAAACTAGGGTAGTTTAGAGGCAGGGCTCACCAAATTCAATTCATTCGACCGGTATCTTAAGAGACAGTGAACAGGGGGCTTACCACCAGCTCATAAAGCAGTATTATTTTAATATTATTTATTTATATGTCGCAGAATCACTATTGATTATTGTTAATTTAAAACAACGCCATCTATTGTCGTTTGTCGGAAACGTCAGGCAGTGTGCTTGGGTGAGGTCGCTACAGGCGTGGCAGGTTTGACAGTTGTCAGTTGTCATTAGACATTTGACATTTTTGAGTGGAGACGCACTTTTGGAGCAGCCACGAGCGCGAGAGGTCGTTTTGCCAGCCTGTAGCGAACTTACCGCGTTTCCGTACCTTAATCCGTTTTCATCAGCCTGATCATTTGAGATTTTGTTATTTTGTGTTCGCGAGTGATTAAATAGACGATTTTAATCAGTGTTGAGACTATTATTTCGTGCCTACACCATGTCGAACTCCGACTCTGATAGCGAGGTACCCCAAATGGGTCAAGTGCCTTCGTTATATATATACTTTATTGTACACCACAAAAATACATAACAAAAAATAAATCAAACACTACAAAATATACAATGGGCGGCCTTATCGCTTTCCGCGATCTCTTCCAGGCAACCTTCGAATGGACAATGATTTGCCTGGACATAAAATGGGGCTGTCGTTGGTGCAAACAATAAGTATACAATATACTAGAATAAATACACAGATATATACATAACCTAAATAATACATAAATACATACATACTTACATATTACTTCAGTGTGGGAAAGAGAGTTCTACAGGACGTATAGCTCCATCTCTTTTTCCCACTGAAGTAATATTCAAATAATACTGCTTTATTGCCCCCAGCTATAAGGTATCTTATAAAATAAACAAAAACTTGTGAAGTTTCAGTTGCCATGTTTTTGTCTATAAAATAAATTACTTTTGTATGTATGTATCTTGCTTATATACAATATGTATTTTCCAAAAAAAAAACAGATTTTTTTAAACTCATACTTTAACACTTTGAAGGACACTATACGCCCATAGGCGTCATAATAATAAAACTTCTATTGTGTCTCATGTACTGTCCTTCAAAGTGTTAAGTAACTATAGTTTGCCGGAACCGCTGTTCCGCGCCTTAGGAATGCGTCGAGAGGCAGAGGGCAGCGTTGACGAATGTGCAGTGGGATGACGTAAGCGTTGACGAATGGGTGCCTGCACTGCCCCCTCGTCTCACCGCGCACGTACCTAAGGCGTGGAACAGCGGTCTCGGTCAAACTATATAATAACTGCGGTCGTTGACCCCTAACAGAAACATAGAATCATTTATTTTTTCTTTTATAATGTTAAGATATCCATACCCACGTCTGCGGAGTTTCGCTAGATAATTTAATTTAAAGCTGCATTACTTTTCTCTTCTCTTACAGGGCAGTAAACCAGCCAAGAGGTCAGTGGACGCTTTAGCAACATCGTCTTCCTTCACCGGTACAGTGCGAAGCAGACTGTTCCTTACAACTTTGTCTGAAAACCCATTGCTGTATGACATGATTCCTGAAGACGAAGATGACGACGTAAGTACCATTATAATCATCTGCCTGTCTGTCTGTTTGTTCCGGCTAATCTCCGAAATGGCTGGTCCGATTTTGACGGCTCTTTAACTGGCAGATAGCTGATGTTATTAGGCACTGGTGTATTATAGTGCCCAGGCCAACAAGTTTTGCTGCCCCGTAATTTTACAAAAAAAAAAATAGGGAAAGTCTACGCTACCGGAGTGAGCTTGAAAATGTAAGCAGCCCGCCTCGAATTAGTTATTTTCTTCTTCTGACCATTCATACAGATACCTATAGAAGTTACTTTGTTGACTTATTCATAAAAGCATCAAAATATGAGAACTAAGGATCAATACAAGAGCGAGCGAAGAGAGCTCGAAAATTTTGGTGCCCCGGCTCGGACAGGTTAGATTTTCTTTTTTTTTTACCATTCATACAGATGATATTGAAGTTACTTTGTTGACTTGTGCATAGAAGCTTCAGAACAACTAAGAGATCTTAGGAGGCAAGATTGAGCGAAGCGAGCTCGTAAGTCTTAGCTACGAGGCGGCTGCTCTAGGGCATGGCCTTCTTGGCCATAGGAATATATCCTATCGTAGAGTCTACGCGGGCGTAGCCGCGGACAGCAATTAGTGTATATTTTAAGTAAAATATTGATTTTGTTATGATTCTACTTTATACAAAAAAGAATATAATTACAGGAAGAAGAAGACGACAATTCCCTAGAATCTGAAGACAGCGTGCTCAATGCTCACGGCTGTTTGTCCACGCTCACGTCTCTGCTCGAGCACGCGAGCTCGCTCGAGCATACCGAGTGGAAGACCACTGTAGTAGCCGCTTTAACTTCGGATATGACTGTTAATGCTAAATGGCTGTTAACACAGGTAAGCCATAATGAAATGAGATGTCCGCTTTTTGTAGGGACGTTGGTTTCTTATTTCAAGAAAAATCTTACCAGCATCAAACTACATCTAAATAAAATCGAAAAAAATATGGAACTAGGAGGGGTCTAAAAATATTATTTCAGTGGTTCCTCACTGAAATAATATTTTTAGACCATTTAGACATTTAGAGAAAAATTATAAACGATTTAAAGTACTTTTTTTTTTTTGTTGATGGCAACTATGACAATTAATATGATATAAATTGACACATACATGGTACTATCATTACTGTCAATCAATTGACAGTGATGACATTAAAATGTGTGAATTTTGACAAGTTTACTATTTGAATATGTCAATATGACATAAATTTACACAAACTTGAACAAAATTGACACATAGTACTGTCATTACTGTCAATTGATTGACAGTAATGACAGTACCATGTGTCAATTTTGACAAGATTTCTATTTTTTGGGGTGTGTTCACGATATTATCCTAGATAATTAGAAAGGTTTGTTCGTTTTAGGAGTAAATTCTCAATAAAATAAAAAATAAAAACGATGTTTCTCCTAATTGAAAGTCTTTAAAAATGTAAGATATAGTTAGAACCACTAGTTTTTGGGATGTCTATCCAAATATATTTAACTTATCCTGGTTAGAATCGTCGATTGAATAATAAAAAAACATTTTTGGACATGTCCTTTGAACTTAATAACTCACCGAGTATCGTTTTAAAACTCATTATTTATAATGTTACCGCCTCACCCTACATAATTTAAACAACTCACTACGGTTATACAGGTCGAGCTTGTCAAATTATCTAAACTAATATTATAAAGAGAAAAGATTTGTTTTTTTTTTGTTACGCTTTCACGCTAAAACTGCTGAACGGATTTGGATGTTTGGCACATGGGTAGACCATGACCTGAGTTAGGACTGACGATACTTTTTATCTCGATATTCCCACGGGATCGCAACCCGCGAAACCGCGGGGTGCAGCTATACAGGATAATCTGACAAAATCAACCTGTGTAATCGTGAAGAAAGATGAGTGGGTGGACTGTATAACATGAAGGTAAATTGCAACGGTGTCGGTTAAGAGCAAACGCGTAAGCGTAGCCGTGCGTGAAGGCGTGCAACAGCTGACTCGCCGCTGTCCCCGCACCTCTCGTTCACTGCCGCCAGCGCGCGGCGATGTTGAGAACAAATGTCTCAACATTTTCGTTAGTAAGAAACTGACAGGTGTCAAGAATGCATAACATGCGACCGGACTGTAACTCCCAATATTTCAATATTACAGGCTATATGCAATGCGGTAGAAGAACTAAAACCGCACAGCAGCGCCCTCTGTCCCGCACTGTTACAACTAATAGCAGATACACCCACTACTGACAATGGAAAACCCGTACTGAACAACCTACATATTGATATTGTAAGTATTCATATCTTTATTTGCATTCCTTAATGGTTTAAATAAATAGCTGCGAATCTCTCAGGAAACTATTTAAAAATATTAATATTATGGCGGTACTTTGCCAATTCATTTATGAAAATATTATGTACGTAAGGAAAAATCCACATCTTTTTAATAAAATAAGTGATAGACATAATTTTAATACTAGAAATAAAGATAAACTAGATCAACCATTTTTCAGATTATCTAAAGTACATACATCTTTTATGGGGTACTGTGTTACAACAAAATACCTTGTGACATATTGCAATTAAATGAAAGAAAATTTAAAACTCATATTAAAAGTACACTTTGTAAACAAGCATATTACAAATTAGAGAATTATATCAAGAGTGCTTGGAAACATGCTGATCCTGCTCGATAGGACAATTTAGAATCAAGACAAAATCAAACAGGTTGCTAATTTAATTGTAAAATTTATAATTTTGTATTATATGACATTGATTTTACATTCTGTGATCCTCACACAGTGACTTATTATTTTTTTTTAATTAAGAAAATCGTCTACTTTTACAAAGTTTGTTAATATGTGAGCACCATGTATCTATGACATAATTAAATTTTATGTCGTTGCTTCATTTTTAATTCTTTTTACCTATTGTGGTTAGTAATTTTATTCTAGGTGCATCGTCTTCACATATAATTATTTTACTAATGTACGTATTTATACAAAGTATTGTAAAACATTTTAAAAGAGTAACGGTGGAGTTTCTTGCCCATTCTTCTCCATACGAAAACTACCTTTTGGAAGAGGCGACTAAAAAAAATCAATGATATTATTATCATGATATACATGGGCCCATTTGAAATAAATGATTTGACTTTGACTTTGAATACATTTAAGGCGGATGCGCCAGGTTCTCGGATATGCCGTTTACGGTTTTTCATTAAAAAATATTTTTAGTTACATTAGCTTAATTTTTTTTTTGTTTTGCCACGATCGACTGGACTAATAGCCGCGATCAATCAGTCGATCGCGATCGACCGGTTGGCCACCCCTGGTCTATACTATATTAAAAGATATGTACAGATCCATTTTTTTTTTCTTTTCTTTTTCAGATATCAACAATAACAAAATGGAATATAACAGAATTATCTTACGATCCTAATATGAATACTGTTGTAGAATATTTATTAAATACTTGTATTGTATACAAGCATCAAATTAATATCCATAAGCGAATTTTAAATACTTTAAATGATTTGTTACAATTGTATGGGAACATGGTCACAGTTAAATGGAGTGTATTTCAAGATTATTGTAAAGGTAAGATTTTATTTTTGAATTACAGTATTTAGCAGCTAAGCTCAAGTGGCACTGTGTCGGACACGATTGTCGCATGTCGGATGCATTGTGGGCTGAGACCACCACAACATGGGCTCCTGACAACGTCCAACGGCATCGCGGAAGACCTAGGTGTAGATGGCGGGATAAGCTTGACGCTTTTTTTTTTGGGTTGGAAATTATCACATAACTTCTCCCGCTCTGGGCGGAGCGGGAGGGCGTGTCAGACTCTTACTGACTAAAACCCACCCGTGTTCCTTCGGGTGCCCTGTTGCCTGGGGCCACGATCTCCCTTTCGGTTTTCTTCGCACCCCCGGCAGGCATCGGCCCTAACGGACCCCGTCAATTCTGCTGACATCTTTTTGAGGCGCGCGTGGAACACAACGCGCCGTCGACCCGGGCCTGGTCCTTATCGGACGGTGAGCCACCCATTGCTCACCGTCTGCAATCCCGCGCCTACGGTGGCCGGAAATCGGCTTGCGATTCCCGACGCCCTGGGCGTCTCCTCCTGCGGCGGTTAGGGGCGTGAGGGCGCGAATTTTGCCTCTCCCTCACGCGTTCCGCCTCCTCCTTCGCGAGCATTACCGTTTCGCAGAAGGAGGTGACAAGCTTGACGCTTACAGGAAGAATTGGTCCATATTGGCTCTGGATCCAGTTCAGTGTAACAGTGGGACAATACAGGCTGATTTATTTATAATATTCACTAAACTACGATGGATGCAAGTAGCCGAGTATCGAGATTAGAGAGGCCTGTGTCCAACTGTGGACTGCTGTAGGTTTATTGTCTTCGAAAGCTACAAATGTGGCTGGAAACAATGGTTTCGTCAAGTTTCCCTGCTGCCAGCAACATTACAATACTCCGTGTTGCCAGTAACACAAAATTACAGTTCAACCAGAAAAGGTATGTGCTTCGGTAATGTTCGTGTAGCCGAATTAGCACGAATGTCGCGTCAGAGAGAATATTTTAAAGATTTTCGTTAGAGTCGGAGTTTAGAGTTTTAATGCTTCACATTCATACAAGTGACGTCACGAAGTTTATGACTTGTCCCCTTCCTTTTCACATGATGTCACACTTTGTTGACCCCCTCCCTCCCCCTTAACGTATTAACGTCCCCTTTCGAGGAATAAATACCTAATATTTAGCTTCTTCTTTTTGTGTTGTTAGTGACTAACCAGCACGCTTAGCATGACTACAATAGAAACGGGTTTTGTCGACGGAAGAATAGACAAAATTACGGATTGTGATTGCATCTTATGTAATTTTGACGTTTGAAAAGTGCTGATTTTCAGCCTAGTTTGAATACTACTTTTGAATTTTTAGATTTTTTTTTATCTGTCGAACCCGTAGTAAACTCGTTTCTATGGCTGTCATGCTACTCGTGCTGGTGTTAAAGTTTTAAAACCGCCCTTGGGCTTCTGACTTGGCTTCACATGCCGCCAATACAATAAGCAAAAAATGCAATATTAAGCTATATTTCTTACATTACAGACCTACCACAAGACTTACTCCCTCTACTACCAATATTTGAACGCTTATTAAAAAACAGCGTCGCACTGCCAGAACTTTTGACCGCTATATTTGCCAACCCCGATGCCAGACACTGGACTAGGAACTCGAAACTGGCAGAAGTATGCGGTCTAGCATTCTCTCTGGCAGATTCTGCCACTAGAAATGGGTATCTGGCAAAATTCTGGCAAATTTTAAACGCTGTGAGGGGTAGTAGTGTTAATAGTTACGTGAAAATGCTGTTTTATGCTCAGAAAAGTTGTAAAGAATGCTGCGATTTTAATCAACTGAAGTAAGTAATATATACTAATATAATAATCTATACAGGGTGTCACGGTAGAGAATGGATAACCTTGAAATAGCATATAATAAACATTACATGCTACCTCACTCTCAACCTAATGACTCGGACCTATTCTGTTGTTCTCTCAGTAAGTTCACAAAGAATGCATTATTTGTAATAAGTTACAAAATTTAATTATAAGTTAGGATAAGATTAAAATAAGTGCGCTATTGCAATAGGTTACCCTGTAATGATAGATGTAAGTTGGAAATAAATAAATAAATTATGGACATTACAAAAAAAATAAGCCAAGTAATGTGGTAAAATTTCTAGTCGCATTATCTACTGCCTCTCTGTCGGCATACTCAACTTACAATATTACAACATCAAATAACCGATGGAATTCATTCATTTGTGATCGTGGTGAAGAAGAATATGAAATAAGGTGAAAAAAAAAAACAGTGGCACTCCGGGGTAGCCGACAGAAGTGAAAACTTGAAAAAAATCGGCACCGCGGTAATCAACGCGTTGATGTCTTTTACTCCACGGTGTCGGGAAATTCCGTCACAGTGTCCATCTCAAAAATGCCCAACGCGCCAGAATTTTCCACTTGAAAAAAATTGTTAAATATCTTAGGTTCTACTTGGGATATATACATTTTGTATTTTTTTAGAACGTCCATTAGGTTTATTATATGATATTTCAAGGTTATCTATTCCTTACCGGACATCTTGTATACTAATATATTAAATATGTACTAATAAAGTAAATCTAAAGACTGCCTCGTTGGTCTAGTGGTCGCAAGCGCTACTGCTGAGCATGAGGGGTTCGATTCCCAGGTCTGGCAAAGTGTTATTGGGTTTTTCTATCTGAAATTTCTCAATAGCAGCCTGGAGACTGGATTTGTGCCCGGTTGCTGGCAATAGGCTCGTCCCCTATTACATGGGACTTAAAACATAACGAAATGTGGGTAAAACTGCTACAGGGACACCTCTGCCCAACCCTTCGGAGAAACAAGGCGTGATGTTATGTATGTTAAATCTAAAGAGTTTGTTTGAACGCGCTAATCTCTGGAACTATCAGTCAGATTTGAAAAATTGTATTATTAGTAATTTGCATTTGATAGCCCAATTCTTGAGGAAGGTTTTAGGCTATTTAACATCACGCTACGACCCTTAGGAGCAGAAAAATAAGAAATAAATTAAAAAAAGACGCTAAGCGAAATCCAAGTACTTCATAAATAATCCGATTTCTATAAAATTGAACAACGTTGACGGGTGAAACCGCGGGGCACAGCCTGCCAGTTTATTTATATTTCTGAACTAATATTAGGGGCGCCTGCGCCACAAGTCACCAAATTCATTTAGCGCTAAGTGTATAAGTAGGCTCGCGACTCGTGCCACAGATGAATACAGATGCTGTTCACTTTGTAAAATCATTTAAATAAAAAGCGACTCTTGCTACGATACAATAAAGTGCAATTCAGGTCGCACGGCGCTAATTACCTACAGTTATATTCATCTAGAAACTGCCTCTCTTTCTATCGCGTAACTTTAATATCTTCTGATTACGTTACACTCACTGAATTGGCCCGACAAGACGAGCTCGCCGCGTATTTGTACCTTCATACCTAAAATGCGGAGTGAATCATATGTATTAATCTGTGCCCGTTAGGATTTCATCAAATAACCATGTGCCCCTACGAAACATGGGACTTTAAACATACCTGGATGAATATGTGTTTACTATACACCTGTAGCGGCATCTAAATTAAATCCTGCATCTCGCAAACAGAGTTTACCGCGCGACTAGCATATATACAACGGCCCGACAACAACATCAGAGCAGTAGCCAGACAACACCCGTCTGGTTGGAGGATCCTCCCTTTTCTATGGAGGATGAGTGAACTTTACACCCTGTTCCTCTTACCTCTACACACCTCTCTCTAGACTCCCTACCTATTTTAATTCAATTCATCAAATTTTCAGAATTATAACTGATCTAGCCCCAAAAGTAGAAAAACCAAAATGCCTAACAATAATATCTACATATTTGGAAAACTCAACTGTATTTGATGATTATTATGCTGACATGTTTCAAATTATATCGCTGAGCGAGCTATTTGATAGCGAACTAAGAGTTGAGGCTATGAAAATAGCCCGGAATAGCCTAAAACTGATGGATGGAGCAATGAAGAGCGATATTTTGCATGGAGTCGAACAAAATTGTAGGAGTTCGTCTGTGCGAGTGAGAAAAGAAGCCTTCGGTGTGTTTTTGACAGCTTTTCAAGGTATGTATGAAGTTTTCATGATTTTATTTTTATTTTAGTAATTACTAGCTTTTGCTCGTGCCTTCGCCCGCGTGGATGTCGAAAAAGTCCCACGGGAACGTACTACCGGGATTACATACCTTATAGCCGAGGAGATGTCAATGACTAATACCGCTGCGCCCGCATTGTCATCAACCATAATTATTTTGTTACGCGTAATTTTGAAACTGTGATATCTTTTAAACAATCTTTTAAATGATACGATGTCTAGACATATTTTAATCTAAATTAAATGCCCAATTGAAATAACATTTTTATTGGATAAAGATTAATATAATACCGGTCAAAAAAAAAACTTCGTAAATAACAAATGAAAATTTCATCAAATTCTGAAAGATAATAGTGGTTATTGTGGGTCATCCTGAGAAGATATAGACCTGCCATCGCGGTCTTTTTGTTCAACTTTTTAAGATGAACAATACCGTAGAACATAAATTTGATGTGAACCGTAGAACATTTATGATTTCCGCGGCCCACACCAATAAAGCTCCCAGTCGGCATGATTTTTTCCGACATCTTCAACAATATTCGTAAAATTTCAGTTAATTTACACAAAACCTAATGAATTATACACTAAAACCTTCCGCATGAATCGCTCCGTCCATTGGTGAAAATCGGTAGTTTTTGAGTTTATCGCGTTCAGACATACAGACGCGGCGGGGGACTTTGTTTTATAATATGTAAGGATTTAATTTACATTACCCTATTACATGGGACTTTTTGCCATCAAAATCAACGGTGTCGGCGATACCGACCACGTCGCAGCCACAGGCAACCACCAGCGAGACCGCGTACTAGCTGGCCACATCGCAAACACAAAGTTGCGTCGACTATTTGGCTCCGCGCAAACGGGCCGCCGAACACCGGACGTGACGTCCTTTGGTATCGCGCAAACAAAGGTGGTCGGTGGCCGCTACATTTTGTAACACTCCTGCTGTACTGTCCTACGGTGGATTCCGATAATTGAAGGGTAGGAGGGTGAGAGGGCGACGCAGCGGCGACGCATGAGTGGCGAGTGTCGGCGTTTTTAAGTAGCGAGTGGCTACCCGATAAAACATGTTAAAAATAATGAAAACAGCTTGTCGCCAGCCACCGGTGGCTGTGGTCGATGGCCCGTTTGCGCGGAACCTTAGATTTGATTTTGTAGAACCTACAACGCTACTGCAAGAAACTGCAGCGACAGTATTCACACATTTTGTTGCTGTGATGTAGTGTGTTTGTGGTACATATGAACGCCCGTACTGTAACAACCTTACAATTTCAGGTCTATTCAAACGCGAAAACCATCATCCTTTTAAAAGAAGGACGGTGGACAGTAGTCCTATCCTAGACAACATTGAATCACAAAGTGCTTATGAGAAGCTCGTTGTAAAGAAAATATTCGAAGGTATGTTTGATGTTGACGGGGCGGTCTCCAAAATGGTGTCAGATGGTATTGAGGAGTGTCTTTCCAAGGATATTAATATGAGGTAATCATAATCAGCTTATAATTTTCCCACTGCTGGGACACAGGCCTCCTCCCTGTGAGAGGGAGTGGGACGTAGTCCATACGAATTTTCACACTAGAAATAAAAGTTGTTTCCGAACTATTATTTTGTACCATGTTCTTTAGTTTGTTGTACAAAATGCGTAGATAACGGCGATTCAATAATTTCTTTTACACCCTGTATACAATTTGTAAAAAAAAAACCTTGTCCTATCCGAAAGAGGCTCTTAGGTAAAGTAATAAAAAATCTAATTATTATTGATCATAAAAAAAAAGTTATTGCTATTTAAGAATCATATTTTTAGTACCAAAATTACCCAGGGTCATAAAAAAGTTATTGAAGAAGAAGAAGAAAAAGTATTTATTGGGACTCGCACAGGACATTACAAATTAAACTAAAACACACTCATTAAAACATTATAAAAAATTAAAAAAATAAATAACAGAACGTCCTGTACGAGGCCAAAAGGCTCCTATCTCAGCATATGCTGCGACATTTAAAAAAAAAATGTCGCAGCGGTGCTATTTAAGAATCATATTTTGCTATTTAAGAATCATATTTTGGTACCAAAATTACCCAAAATTCATAAGCAAATTTTCAACAGGGGTCATAAGTTATAACTTTTAGATACCCGCTAAACGACGGCCGCCCGCGCGACATGTAATAATACCCCGTTAAAAATTTCCAATGAAAAAAAAAATGAGACGATATTTTTTTCGATTTTTTTTTAAATTACCTCATGAATAGCTTCTCAGTACGATACCGAACAACACCCTCACGGATCGGATAGCGTTTTTTTACATGTTGCATAGGATTCATAATCTCCCCGTAACATACAAACGGCTGAATGTAAGGCATCCAATCTGAGATCGAACTAAAATACCATCAAATTGCTTGAGCAGTGATTTTATTTTAATCTTCTTAGTTGTTTTTGCAGTTGGCTTTTTACTTGTCTTTTTTACTACACCTACCATCTTTTGTACCGAATTAACTGCAAATAAATTACTTTGAAACTGACTGCCTCGTTGGTCTAGTGGTTGGTCGCAAGCGCTACTACTTAACATGTGGTCCTGGGTTTGATGCCTTTTTTTTTTTTTTTTGAAAGTGGGAAATCATCAAATAACTTCTCCCGCTCTGGGCGGAGCGGGAGGGCGTGTCAGACTCTTACTGACTAAAACCCACCCGTGTTCCTTCGGTTGCCCTGTTGCCGGGGGCCACGATCTCCCTTTCGGTTGTCTTCGCAACCCCGGCTGGGTTTGATGCCTAGGCAAAGCATTATTGGATTTTTCTATCTAGAATTTCTCAGTAGCAGCCTCAGACCAAGACATAGCTTGAGGCCGGTATCGTAAACATGTGTGCACTTAGTGAGGTGTAGTTTGATTGTAAATGTGTGCGTGTGAGCGTGTATGCACAGAGTGGAGGTGTAGTATGGGCATGCTTCATTGTATTATTCTCAGCACTGTCTGGGTTTTTTATTTGGTCTGAGTTATCAACCCGGAGTCTGGATTAATGCCCCTATTACATGGGACTTAAACATAACTGGCGAAGAAATGTGGGTGTACTATCGGTACACCTCTGCCCAACCCTTCGAGGAATTTAAGCGTGATATTATACATGTATGTTATATGTTCACAGGTTCGCGGAACTATTCTATATAATAGTCTATCAATGCAGTTTATCTACAAATAATAACTTTGATTTATCTAACTGTGGTTCAAAGTTATTGGAGTTACTATTCAGTGATTTGAGAAGTCAAGACGCGTTTAAAGTTATTCAATTAAGAGATGAAGGTTTGCCGCTAAGGTTAGTAATGTTCTATTATAATAATAATGGTATAGGAATGTAACAGGGTGTGAAGTTCACTCATCCTCCATAGAAAAGGGAGGATCCTCCGAACCGACGTGTGTTGTGTACGGTGGGCTACTGCCCGATGATTGATTTTGGGACGTTGTATATAAGCTGGTCGCGCGGTAAACTCTGCTTGCGCGATGCAGGATTTTGCATAATGTCAATGAGATACGTAGTTCCCATGTGGTGATTTTGATGCCGCCGCAATGACAATTACAACCTCGCAAAGTGGTGCTATCTCGAAGATTCGGCAGGGTGTGGAGCTGTGGCGCGAACTATGGCTCACCTCCTCCTCTAAGCCCCAAAAAATGCAGCCACAGCCTCTGCGCTGCCACCGAGGACGCCGTGGAAGTAGAAATCTTGGGCTAGCAAAATTTATAACACTGTCGTACCATCGACACGGCCAAGAAGAAGATATTTAATAAGACCGCCTTACATGCGTTCAATAATGTAACTAACCCACTGCAGTGCGAATGACGAACGACTATTTACTACTGACTGATTTTATTATAATGTTATTTTGCAGCGTCCTAAGAGCTTATGAAAGCATGTCTGTGAGAACTAAAACAATGGCAAGAACGGTTCTGAGATCTGGTGTGACATACAGACAGAGAATTAATAAAGGTGAGACACAAAAAAAAATCGTGTAAGTACAGATGTCCCAAGAAAAGTATGCGCTTCGGGAATCATCGTCTATATCCGGAAAAACGAACACGCGATTATGAAATCTAATATAGAGTTGTTAAAGCCATCGAAATACTTGCCTCTTATATATTACCATGATTATAAAATTATAGATTAACAACTCTAAGCAAATCCATAAAAACTTATCATTACTTTGAATGGCAGACGACGATCTGCGACCGGAGGAGGTAACCCAACAGAGAGAATACTTCATACCAACGCGCAATAATAGGAATGCACACTACAAGGCGCGGCATTACAAAAATTTTGACACTACCTCTGTGGCGCTATGTTCGTGCTAATTCGGAACACGAAGATTACCGAAGCGCATACCTTTTTTAGTAAAACTGTATTCACTTTTGAAATATTTGAATGTATTAATTGCTCGATTCCTATAATTAGCAGCATATTAATTAATTATTTCGAAACTTTCAATTTGTTTTTGCCAATATTAATGAATTATGTTATTTACTCGTGTTTTAGCTCCTGCACGTCGAGAAATTGATGTACAAATGGCTATAACAGACATTTTAAACGTATTTTTACAACTTTCTAAGGTAAGATTATTATTTTTTTAGCTTATGGCCCGCAGTTTCGTCCGCGTGGAAGCCGGAAATTTTCCTACGGGAACTTACTGCCGGGACAAAAAGTTTCCTTTGTCTTAACCCAGCCCATAGTCTGCCTTTTTTTGGGTGGGATATTATCAAATAACTTCTCCCGTTCTGGGCGGAACAGGAAGGCGTGGTAGAGTCTTATTAGCTAAAACCCACCCGTGTTCCTTCGGTTGTTCTGTTGCCGGGGTCCACGATCTCCCTTTCGGTTTTCATCGCATCCCCGGCAGGCATCGGCCCTAACGGACCCCGTCAATTCTGCTGACATCTCTTTGAGGCGCGCGTGGAACTACATGGTCTACTGTGTGCCAAATTTCGTCGAATACCGTTCAACTTTTAATAGGGTTCATTCTAAAAGTTGACAACGTCGCAAATAGCTGTCATATATTTATCTGTTTTGATTAATTTTGCAATATTACTGTATGGAAATATGAAATGTCGCTAAGTAGTGAACTAGAATATTAATAATGAATCGCAATTATAACACTGAATTTGATGTTGTAATCGTTTAGTTGTAAAAAGGGCATTTGGTTACGTTTTCAAATACTTTTTGTTTTACATCTAAAACGTAATATTCGGTGTTACGATATTAATTATTGCATCTCATATTCAATATTTTAGTTCACTAGTTAGCGATATTTCATATTTCCATACAGTAATATTGCCAAATTGATCAAAGCAGCGAAATATTTGACAGCTATTTGCGACGTTATCCACTTTCAGAATGCACGCTCTTAAGGCGAGGTATCAGAGGTGGGGCCTCAACCACTGGGCCATCACGATATTTGTACAGCACGCGCAACTTCAATATAAACGGGTTTTGTCGACGGAAAAATAGACAAAATGGCAGATTGTGATTGTGCATCTGTATAATTTTGTATATTCTTCTAGTCATGCTACGCGTGCTGTATCATGCTTAAATCATTCAATATTTTTTTCAGACTAATTCTCTAGTATGTCAAGAATTGTGCGTTCAAATGATGAAATGCTTGCAAGGCACAGGTCGTCGGTTCGACCTGGATTCAGTCATAGCTAAACAGCTGTTTGACATCATCAAGAGGGACCCGTTCTGCCTGACTCCCTTAGTGTTAGATGCTTGCAGGATCTTTGTTAAGGAAATAAGCAGTATTGTAGGGTAAGTAAAGTCGATATCAGCCGCTTCACTCGAGGGTTTGTGCGCTTTAATCATTTCTATCGTGACGATATTATCGTCGACGTCCATTTCCATAAAATATTTCAATGTGAAATAAAATATTTTATATAAATATATTATGTCTAAAATAAATATATATATTTTATTATTTATTTTAGACAATACTACACAGTGGAACGAATGTATGGGAGCGGTTGGACGTAGACATGTCCGAAAAAAAAGAGTAAAATTATGCCAAACTAATGATGCCATCTTATTCGATTACTTAATGCCTTCATAACTTGTGGTGATGAATTTCTTCATAACTCCCATATTTCGGGAGTAATTTGAGAAAATGTGAAATTTTACTATGAAAATGAGTGTATCGAGCTCTCTCCCTCCTGATTCCGGGCTTGTTTCAAGTAGCGGTCTCTAATATCATAATGCTAATACTAAGAGCTATATTTAATACTAAGACACATAGTGCGCCAAATGTGCACTTTCTGGGATAAAGAGTGATGTTTATTTTATAACACAATTTTTTAATTTTTTGTTTATTTTGTTGATTAAAACCGTTTTTCTAAAGGTTTACCTTATTACAATAACATTTCTGATCAGCCAATTAGAGAAGATATAAGCTAATTAGGATATATAATTAGGGACTTAAGGTTTACATATAAAACTGATGCACTAATGATTACTGATAAGAACATTGCTATTATTTAATTACTAAATGGCTCTTAATACACTAATTTAGCATGCATCATTTACTAATTATCACAATAACTAATTACCTTGCAATATTTAACAAAGGATACCTGGGATACCTGGATTTTATATAAATAGGTCACTATTAGTAACTTTAAAATCAGTGTTGATTTACACCTCGTTGTATCCAAGCTAATCTCGCAATGTATTTTCCAAATTTTAATACAAATCTTGATATTCACGTTGCTTTATGCGCACGCGCACATAAAGATTTACGCGACTTTAACTATTTGTTCAGTGTTTTAAAAGATAACAGTTGTGTTCAGTTATGTGAAAGTGCTGAAACAAGTTTAAAAGACTGGTGTCGTCGATTTTGCTACCGCATTTATGCAAAATGGACACAGTCTGGAAGAAGCACAGATAAGTTTCGGAAGAAACATGAGATTTGGCTACAGGCTGCAATTCAATGGCCGGAATTACAGAATGAAAATATGGAACCTTCTACAGAAAATATAAGTGACGTCATCGAGCCCATAATTTCTCCTGCTAAATCTGATGCTTCAACTTGTACACATCCTAGTCCTCGTAAATCTTTTGAGGACCTTAGTAACCGGCAAAAAAGAAGACGCACCACTGAAGATAGTCTTTCATGCAGCAGTAGCAGCGCTGAAATTATGTTTTCGGCCGAAAGGGCGCTTCAAAAGGCAGGACAAAGCGATACAGCTTATGTTATGAAATACTTGACGGAGAATCCAGAAGAGGCCTCAAAAATCAAAGCCTTCATTGAAGGTAAATCAATTCAGGTACGGGAAATATCCCCTTTGAAGGCATTGGCTCTTTATGTATCGATGAACTTATCGAAATGGCGCTATAACACTCTTCGGGATTTCAACACTCAAGAAGGAGCTCTTCAATACCCGAGTTACTACATGTTGGTTAAAGAAAAAATTAAGTGCTATCCGGCCAAAGAAGATCTCACAGTTACAGAGAGCTCTGCAAAAATCAAATTACAAGCCTTGATGGATTTAACCTCAAGAAGACTTATTAGGTCGTTAGAAACCCCTGTTGATCCCAATCAACAGCTCGTATTGACCAGCAAATGGGGTTTTGACGGATCATCTAGCCAAAGCATTTATCATCAAAGGACGAGTGAAGATGAGCAAATCGATCTTGCTAGTAATTTTATGATTAGTCTTGTACCACTGCGGCTCGTCTCAAAAGGTGTAACAATTTGGGAAAACGAGCGACCATCTTCCACTTCATTTTGCCGGCCAATATTGTTTAAGTTTATAAAGGAAACCAAAGAAAATGTGCAGAGAGAGATGGCTGAAATCGAAGCAGAGATTGAAGCCTTAACTCCATCCACCATCACTGATGGAATTAGTGTCAAACACCAACTGCTGTTGACAATGATTGATGGTAAAATTCATTCCATTATATCCAATACAGCAGCTTCAGTGTGTGACATATGCAAGGCTTGTCCTAAAGAAATGAATAATTTAGAGTTAATCAAAGATAAACACGCAAACGAGGACATGTATAAATATAGCTTAAGCACCCTTCACGCTTGGATTCGCTCAATGGAATGCTTATTACACATTTCCTACAAATTAGACATAAAATCATGGCAAGTAAGGGGTGATATAGCAAAAAGGCAAGTTGATGACAGGAAGAAAAGAGTTCAAGAGGCTGTAAGAAGAGAAACGGGCTTACTTCTCGATGTTGTGAAACAAGGCAGTGGATCCACCAACAATGGCAACTCGGCAAGGAGATTTTTTGAAAACTACACTAAATCTGCTGAACTGACCGGAATAGATGCTATGCTTTTAAGAAAAATCTGTGTGATCTTGCAGTGTATTTCATCAGGAGAGAAGATCAACGTAACTAAATTCCGAGAGTTCTGCTTTGATACTGCTAAGCTTTACGTGGAGTTATACCCATGGTATTATATGCCTTCTTCACTTCATAAAATTTTAATGCATGGGCCAGACATAGTTCAGAACATGTCAATTGTGCCCATTGGTTTTCTATCCGAAGAGGCATCTGAGGCTAGAAATAAAGATTTTAGAAAATATAGAGAGGGGCATTCTCGAAAGCATAGCAGTATCTCATGCAATGAAGATATTATGCACAATCTTTTACTGTCTTCTGATCCACTTGTTACAAGTATCCGTCCAAAAGGAAATAAGTTTGTAAAAAAATCTTCTTTTAAGGAATTTTATGAGCTTACGGATTCTGAGAAAAGTGATATCGAATTTGTTAACATAAATGATTTAGCGGACATCGATTCTGAATTTGAATTAATTGATGATGATGATGATGACGAAGATAATTAAATGATGTTATTGTTTTAAAATGTGTAACTTAGTAAATTAGAGCTTACGTCTTAATTATTTATTGTACTTTTAATGAAACTAGGTAATTTATTATCAACTTACTTAAAAGTCATACTCTCATCAGTTCTTGTGAATATTTTTGTTAATATATATTTCTGTATATATATAATATATTTATAGACCTCTTAATAAGTCTGTCTGCGGTTTAAAGTAAATACAAATGGGGAAAAAACGTTTTTTTTTTTAAATTTTCATTTCCTTTTATCCCAGAAAGTGCACATTTGGCGCACTATGTGTCTTAGTATTAAATATAGCTCTTAGTAATAGCATTACGATATTAGAGACCGCTACTTGAAACAAGCCCGGAATCAGGAGGGAGAGAGCTCAATACACTCATTTTCATAGTAAAATTTCACATTTTCTCAAATTACTCCCGAAATATGGGAGTTATGAAGAAATTCATCACCACAATTTATGAAGGCATTAAGTAATCGAATAAGATGGCATCATTAGTTTGTCATAATTTTACTCTTATTTTTCGGACATGTCTACGTCCAACCGCTTCCATACATTCGTTCCACTGTGTACTAGTCCATAGTTTTCACTCATACATTTAAATTATAAACTCTAATCTAAACAGATAAAAGCCCAAAGTAAAATTGTGATTAATTAAATTTAATTATTCAACTCATTAAAAAATAAATAAAATTATAAATATGTCAGAACGGAAAAAATAAAATAAAATGTCAAATATAAAATTGTCAAAGTGTAAAATTAAAAAAAAAATGTAAAAATACTTATTAAAAAATTACATCATTATTTTGTATTTTTATCTGCCCCAAGGTCGATATACGGGTGCATGTAAAGCCTGCCAGTACTGCATGAAAGGCCCGTCCAATCTGTTGGCAACAATGGACTGAAGACTGTTGCCGTATATGTTGGATAAAAATATTGTATCACATTAAAATATGAATGCAACAATTTTATTAAAACAGAACGCGGCGGATGAAAGGAAGGGAAGGATGTGTGCGAGTGAGAGAGGGGACGAATGGCTGGAACTAGATTCACGATACTTACGGTGCAACGCTGATAATTTTGAAGTGTCATAAAAAATAAAGTTTTACAAGTGTCATAATCGTTTATTTTACCAACGTATCCCACATATATGTGATGTCTTTTTTTTCCAATTCAGATTTAACGAATCAGTGAAAGAATTGAAGCAAGCTATATCAAACAGTGAAGGGTATCTGTATACTAACATATTATATGAAGACCTACAGCTTAGAAGTGGGGATAGAAACCAATTTATATTTAGGTAAGTCCTTATTCCTTAAGGGTACGTTAAGATTCCGCGAAATTCATTCAAAATTTTCTTACGTTTTTTTGCAATTTGCAGGTCAGTGTCAGGTTATATGTTCATCAAAATATGATTCACGACCGCAACAAATATGTATTTACAGAAATATAGTCATTAGAATGATCAATTCGACTCTCTAAGTTAAAATTGACCTAAAACGTCTTGAATAAGATTTTTCATACAAACAAAATTTCCCCTTTTCACCCCCTTATAGGCCGGCTGTCGCCGAAAATCAGAGCTCCTCTGTCTCGCATGGGGTCGCAGCATTTATGCTGAGCGATGGCTGTTTTGCGTGGATGTGACGCATATTTTCCCCCAATTTGTTATTTACGTGTTTTTTTTTATTATCTTTCTTTGCGTCATGTTTACCGCAAATAAACGTATTTTCTTTCTTTCTTTTCTTCTAGTTTCCAGAAACCCTTTCTTAGCGGAAATATACTAACTTTAAACTACCTTTCTCCCAAATTTCATCTTTATACGTCAAGCAGTTTTAGATATTTCGTGATGAATGAATGAGTGAGTAACCTTTCGCTTTAAAATATTTAGATTACTGTTACAGTACGCTTAAAGAAGATTCGGATGCAGCGATGAGAGATGAAGAATTTACATTACAAGGTAAATCATAATGTACCTGGCTTTAATTAACGTAGGCGAATTTAAGGCTTATGCAGCGAATAATTTTGAATTTTTGACAGGTTAACTAACAAAAACTGTCAAACGTCAATTTTACACAATGATAAAAGATATCGAACTTTGGTAAAATCAGCGCTTTATTTTTTAACTCAATATTTAAAAACGCGTTAGAGCCTGCGAAATAAAAACTTTCACAATTTTTTTGCTCTAAAACATGATTTGCGACCATAACAAATGTTTATTTACAGAAATATAACCATTGAAATCATGAATACTGTCTTCAAGTTAGAATTGGAAAAACAAAAGAAAATTTGAATTTCGCGGGCAGTCAGCCTCGCTACCACTGACTGGCAAATATTTTTACTATTTTATAAGCTGTTATTATAAAAATACCCGGCCCTTAATATGGCACATAGTGTTTCTTAAAAAGTTCGTCTTTTTTGAGCGTCGTCTACCCTAGCCCATCCCATCTTTGATGTCCTCCCTCCGGTGACGCCTAAGCCGAGGCTCGTACCCCACAGGGGGTGCCCTTAGCGAGCGTTCACCTAGCTTTTTAGATAAGTTTGAATGCCCCTGGCCGGAGGCTTTGAGTGTAGCAGCTTAAGGCAACCACAGGATTGACCGGTTAAATAGTCATGACCTCAGAGGTCAGCTATGAGATGCCCTTCAGAAAAAGCGTCGTCTATGTCACTCATATAGTATTTATATCTCACGGCGCTTTACTTGTGGTAACCAGGTGTACAAACACGCTGTAAATGTGTGCGTGACGAGTAGCGTCAGCACATTTCACTTAGACACACACACTCCGACTTCGCCATCGCACTGAGAGCTCCTGCGCTTACAAACACATTCACAGCGTGTTTGTATATGTCGTTAAGGCGCCGAAATATCCTTGTAGCTCTCTAACTTCTCATATTTACAGGATTAATTAATGTGTTTGGATCGTTATCAAACTGGGACGATTTAAGGCTTCAAGATAAACGACAAATAGAAGCAAGCTTGCCTCCTTTGTGGACCAAAAATGAAGATTTTACCATTTCCTTAAGAGAATATTTTGATGGAGCTAGTAAAAAACTTGGTAAGTCGTCTATGTTGCTTTTAACCAACGAAAAAAGGAGGAGGTTCTCAAGTTGACATGGATTTTTTTTAACGGTATGACCAACCAGGCATATCTTTTATACATCACAGAGTAGTCTGATTTTGACGATTCTGTGTAAGTATCTTATGGTGCGACTCAGTATGTCTATCTGTCACAAATACCCCCTTATCTCCGAAGCTTACATAGAGAAAAATTTAAAATTAATCTGTGATAGAAGTTTTTGTAAAGATTACAAAAAATAAAACGATGTCTCTAAATAGCACACTTTTTCAGAAATCATCAACAAAAAATTCTACATCCCAATGTTAAAGTTCCCTGACCTCGCTGATAAAAATTTAAAATGGTACGGAACCCTCGGTGCGGGAGTCAGACTCGCTCTTGACCGGTTTTTTTTATTGGACGCGGAAGAACCTTGAAGTTGGTCCAAATTTAAATTGAAAAATAAAATCCACGGTTAATGGTAGAAATACTCGCTTTAACCCAACTACAGCGAAGTAAAGGAAGGGTAGTGGCTCATAAAATTGTGTGTCGATGTTCTTATCAGTGGTCGCAAGCGTAACTGCTGAGCCTGGAGTCCTGGGTTCGATTCCCTGGTCAGGCAAACTATCTTTGGGTAAATTTGGAAAAAAAATAGTACCCAGAATGTGTAAACGTTCTTGCAAAATTATCGAATGTACCATATCTCTCTGCCTACGCCTCCAGAAAACACAACTGTATATCATATAGTGAAAAAAAGAATGTACTAAACGTCAACTCGCGGTCGTAAAATATTCAAGTGTGACGGCAAATATTTCAAATACTTTGTGTTGAGTATCGTGTCATCTCGCTCTCACTTTTTACGCCCGCTCCTAGTGAAAAATTTAATATAGTTAATGTCAACTCGCAGCCATAAAATGTGCAAGTAGGACCGCAAATAGTGTTAGCATTTTAAAAACTTTATACCGACTCTCGTGTCGTCTCGCTCTCACTGTTTACGACCGCGGTGCCTACTACGAACTTTGGCGTTCACTACAGTTCAAAGTAACTTCAACAGATGACGGACTTTGGTTCAACAAAATGGTAGCGTCATACTATCCTGAAGAAGTTACTCAGAACAGAATAAGTTGGCTGAAGCAAACTGAGAAGTGGCCGAAAAGAGACTTTGTTACATCCGCTGTAAGTATATTATTTAATTCGATCGCTCTTATAATTTGACTGTAGTATACGAGTGTGCTGTTGCCCACGCTTATGTATGGAAGTAAATGTTGGGTGAGCCAAAAAAGCATGAAGGTTTAATAAATGCTGTGGAAATGCGTTCCTTGCGAAGCATGTGTGGTGTGGCTGAGGAATGATGTGATAAGACAGCGCTGTGATTTAAAAGAAGATGTAGTGACAAAAAGTGAAAAGTTATGTAGGTAGGTAGGTGAGAGGATCAATGAAAGGCGACTAACAAAATGTATTTATAAGGCAAATGTGAGTGGAAACGCCGAGAGGGGACGCCCTAGAAGGACAGATACTAGAAGCGTTCAATAAATAACGAGAATGAGGTCAAACTCTTTAGAAAACCGACCGCCGTCCTTCCGTCCTCGCCGCCAAGGCCTTTTTTTTTTTTTTTTTTTGATGGTGGGAAATCATCAAATAACTTCTCCCGCTCTGGGCGGAGCGGGAGGGCGTGTCAGACTCTTACTGACTAAAACCCACCCGTGTTCCTTCGGTTGCCCTGTCGCCGGGGGCCACGATCTCCCTTTCGGTTTTCTTCGCAACCCCGGCAGGCATCGGTCCTAGTGGACCCCTTCAATTATGCTGACATCTCTTTGAGGCGCGCGTGGAACACAACGCGCCGTCGACCCGGGCCTGGTCCTTATCGGACGGTGAGCCACCCATTGCTCACCGCCCGCAAGCCCGCGCCTACGGTGGCCGGAAATCGCCCCGCGATTCCCGACGCCCTGGGCGTCTCCTCCTGCGGCGGTTAGGGGCGTGAGGGCGCGAAATTTGCCTCTCCCTCACGCGTTCCGCCTCCTCCTTCGCGAGCATTACCGCTTCGCAGAAGGAGATGACGGCCTCCCATTTCCTCTCGCTCCGTACCATAGCCTGAACCAGGGCCGGACGCGAGAGATCACCGCCGCCGATCGCCTCCACGAGGACACGGCGATGCTCCGCCCAAGCTGGGCAGACCTCCACCGTATGCTCCACCGTGTCCTCCGGGCGATCCACACAATGGTGACACCCGGGCGTTTCCTCCCGCCTTATCCTGTGCAGGAACCTCCCGAAACAGCCGTGTCCGGTAAGGACCTGCGTCAGGCGGAAGGTGAGGACGCCGTGGCGCCTCTCAAGCCACTCCTCAAAGAGGGGTCTTATCGCCGCAATTGTGGCGTGCCCAGCGCTGGGTTGCGACAATCGCACTCTCCATGACGCCATGAGATCCCGCCGGAGCTCTGTCCGCTGAGCCGCGATTTCTCGCGGCAGCGGAGCTAAGCCCCGGCGCCTCGCCTCCTCGCGCCACTCCCAAATGTGCGTCGCCGCCAAGGCCTGCTGCGACGTCCCCGTCCATCGCCGCCCCGACCCTTGCTCGAGCCAGCCTGCGCCGCTGATCCTGTAGCTTTAAATTCCCCTAATAATAATATTAATCCGATCCAGCCCGTCCCTTGCTGTCCTCCACCAGCGATGCCCTAAGTCGAGGTCCGTACCCCACAGGGGGTGCCCTTAGCGTGTAGTCGCTTAGTTTCTAAGTTTTATGCCCTGGCTGGAGGCATTAATTTATTGAGGCACCCACAGGAAAGTCCGGTTAAGCAGCCGACAACCTCCTAGGTTGACCTGCAAGATACCATTTATAAAAAAAAAACAAACTCTTTAGAAGTAGGTATTAAAAGTAAATAAATAATAAATACTGGCTGGTAAAGGTGGAATATTTGCTATTACCTAAAAAAATAAAAATCTTTTGTTTTTAAATAATAGAAGTCTTTTATTTGCGGTGGGGTGTAGACTCTTGGCTAAAATGGAAAAAAAAAATAGTACGCGCGGTTATTAAGTATATTTGCTTGAAAAATTTTAGCACCGAACAAGTCAATCAACATTTACGGGATACATTAGGAGCAAATGCTCCGCCGTATTCCACAGTTGCACGTTGGTGTGAATTCAAACGTGGAAGAACATCCACAAAAGATGACCCTCGCTTGGGACGCCCTACGACAGCAGTGACCGAAGAAATGGTTAAAAAAGTCGAAAAAATTGTTTTAACAGATCGTCGTGTCACGGTACGTTTTATTGCTGAAGAAACAAAGATTTCAACAGGTAGTGTGCATAGCATCTTACATGAACGAAATCCGCGAGAAACGGCGAGGCAAACTTGCAAAGAGTGTCTTGTTTCATCAAGATAACGCCCCCGCCAACAAGTCCGCCGTTGCGATGGCTGCAATTCGAAATGCTGGCTTTGCAATACTGGAGCATCCTCCATATGAGAGAGGACAGAAATTTGAAGATATTGAAGCAGTAGTCACTGCAGTACAGGAATTTTTAGGTGCTCAGGAGGAAGAGTTCTTTAGGAAGGGAATTTTAAGTTTAGAAAAAAGGTATTCGAAGAGAATTACACTAAAAGGGGACAATTAAAAAAAATATTTAACAAAAGTTACCGGTAAAATACTCGTTCTTACTTTTTATTGAACGCCGTAGTACTGATTATATTGATGATGTTCTTCAAATGGTCAGGTGCGTAGTACTCGCAACCGGCTGAACGATCAGATGTAAGAATGAAAACGAGGGAAAAAGAGTATTTACGGATCGTAGCAGGTGGTGGTCTGTAGTTTCTGCTTACTCCCATGGGAAGAACGCGTGAGTTTATGTATATATATATGTATACGAGGCTTTTGGCTACGTTTTTTTGGGTTTCGTAACTCAAAAGGAAAAAACGGAACCCTTATAGGATAACTCGTGTGTCTGTCTGTCTGTCCGTCTGTCACAGCCAATTTGCTCCGAATCTAATAATAATAATAATATAATAATATTTATTTATTGAATAAAAACGTTTATTGAATAAAAACGTTTACAAAAAGTGTACATTTAGGCAACAGTAAGATTTCCCAAACAATTATAATACCTAAAAATAAATTAAAACTAAAACATGTTAATTACAAGTGCAAGTCAGTAATGATGTTTCGGAATTACAGTATTAGGTAGCGACCCGCCCGATCTAGGTTAATTCAAACCTGTGTTTCAGGCCATCACTTTGCATTTTAATTAAATTGGAACAATAAAATTTAAAACTAAACTAATATAAAACAATTAATTAATAACTATGAGAAAAAGCATATTGGTACATTTATATCTAAAACTAAACCTATGTAAATATACAAAAGTAAATACTTACGAGGGATAAATTATCGTCATGACAAAATTTCTAGAAGATTTTCTGTGTCTGTGTAATTGAGTGTCGCTAAATGTTCTGCTACCAATTTATTACATTTTTTGTACCGTACACTATAGAAGCTTAGTAACTTGTTGAGCCTATTATACAGAAAAGGTCCTAAAAACACATAAAATCGATTAGCAAACGCATGTCTAGTTTGAGGCTTTATGCAAACCAAATCCTTCCTTCTCTTGTCGCTAGGTGATGGGTCAAAAGGAAGTGCAGGTGTGCTGGTGTAATACTATGTTTAGTACAAATAATTGCCGTATTGTTAGTACATTACATGCTATGTAGAGCTGGTGCGTAGGAAATGTAAAAGGGCGAAATGTTGCAACCTTTAGAATTGCTCTTTGAGCACGCTCTAGAGGGAGTAAAATTGTTTTTGCAGCACCGCCCCAAGAAGTTATGCAATAGGTAAGAATGGATTGACACAAAGCTAAATAAACCTGTTTAATTAATTTAAAGTCTGCCATGGTCCGCAAATTCTTAAAGACATATATTAATTTGCGCACTCTAGCACAAAGTAAATCGATGTGTTTACGGAAGTTTACATTGGAGTCAATAGTGACACCCAGATATTTTAAATGGTCAGCTTTAGCTAAAGTGGGGCAGGAACATGCAGTGTCAGCGCACGTGCTACAATTATGTGAGTAAATGTTTAGATTAATAAGCGGTATGTTAGTATTTCTCATTGTAAATAAAATGTATTTTGTTTTATCTGTATTTAATGTTAGTAGATTATTATGAAGCCAATTAGACACAATGTTAAAACCATTCTGAGCATGTTCATAGACTTCAACTCTTGATTTAGCTGAGAACAATAGAGCGGTGTCATCCGCATAAGACAATATGACACCATTTTGGAGTGCCAAGCAGCAAAGTTCATTTATATAGATTAAAAATAACGTAGGGCCCAAAATGCTGCCTTGGGGAATTCCAAAACAACTATTTTTAAGTTCAGAACTTGTATACTGACCAATTTTTACACATTGCTGACGATCGCTAAGATAATCAGAAAATAGTTGAAGTTGTGCTCCTCTTATCCCAAGTGTTTCAAGCTTGTGCAAAAGTAAAGTACATGAAATGGTATCGAAGGCCTTGGCAAGGTCTAGAAAGATCCCAATTGTGTGCATACCATTATCTAGATTGGTAGTCACATAATTAGTCAATTTGTGTACTGCTTGTCCAGTTGATCTATTGGGCCTAAAACCAAATTGACTATCTGAAATTAGTTTATTATCTTCCAGATATTTTATCAATCTACTGTTAATTATTTTTTCTAAAATTTTTGAAAGGCCTGTTAACACTGAGATGGGTCTGTAGTTATTCACATAGTTTTTGTCTCCAGATTTGAAGACAGGTGTGACGACAGCTTTTTTAAGCAACTTAGGGAATTTACCTTTAGATAAACATAGCTGAAAAATGTGTGTTAGCGGCGGGGCAAGGAGGTATTTAAACCTCTTAAGTATATTATTAGGTATGTCATCCCACCCAGTAGCACAAACATCTTTTAACCCGTTTATTATTCTTACTACTTCGCAAACGTCAGTATCTAATAAAACAAATGAATTTAATGTAGAGGATGTCGTCGGGTTTTGACGGGAAGAATTACTAGAATGTAAAGATTTTTCAGCCAAGTTTTTACCAACGTTAGCAAAAAAGTTGTTTACTTTATTCATTGCTTCGGATGGGCTTGTCTCTGCAGATAGTAAGTCAAACGGAGGTTCGGGATTTTTCGATCTAAATGTATTCGTTTTTATAAATTTCCACACAAGTTTACTATTTGTCCCCGCCTTCTGTAATTCATTTTTATCATACTGCTTTTTTAGTTTTTTCAAAAGATTATTACAGAAGTTTCGATACCTTTTGTACGTAACAGAAAGTATTTCGTTATCAGGTGTGAGTTTCAATTTCAGGTGAAGTTTGTCTCTATGTCTTATACAACGAACGAGACCGGGTGTAATCCAGGGTTTAATACAACTATACTTTCTAGGCATTGTCTTAGTAAACGTGTTTTTCCTTATTGCATATTGTAGCGAATCTATGAAATACTTTAACGTAATATTTGCATCGTCTGAATTCTAAACTGGGTCAAAATTAATACCGCGTAAGTCACTTTCCAGGTTTGTCATATTGACTTTAGTGTAGCTACGCATGCAGTTTTTTCTAGGTGAACATATTTGTAATGTTAGTAAAACAGCTTGATGATCGGTAAGCGAAGAATTAGTAACCAATGTTTTAGATGGATTTTTTGATTTTAAAATGACATGGTCTAAGCATGAGCCACTCTGATGAGTGGGGTGATAGTGAGCTGGTAAAAGTCCATGAAATGAGCAAATGTTTAAATAATTGTGTACATGGGTATCGGTGTTCCCGGAAGCAATGTTTATGTTAACATCGCCCAAAAGTACTATGTTTTTAAAAGATGTAATGTTTTTTAAATTGGTGTCGAGCGAGTCTAAAAACCTATCCATATTTTGAGAAGGCGGCCTATAAATAGCCATAACTACTGTATCGGGAATAATTTTGATTATTAAGCAATTACTATCTTGGGATACAGGTTCTTCTTTTGTTGTTCGTAAATTATTTTTGATATAAACTACTAATCCATCGTTCTGGTTTATGATTCTGTCAGTTTTATAAGAATAGTAACCGTCAAGAGATGGTAAATTGACTGTCTGTTTTGACAACCAACATTCTGTTAGGACGATTATATCACAGCTTAAATCAAGATTCTGTAACAACACTTCGAATCCGTTCATGTTTCTATTTATGCTGCGAATATTCTGTGTGAGTAGGGTTCAGGTTTTTTCACCAGGTTGAATATGGTGTTTACAGTCCCTAACATTACAGATTTTAGATTCGGACACAGAAAAACTATCTAGATCACAAATGAGCTGATCTGTCATGATTGTTACAAACTAAGTGGAAATATAAATATAGGATAAGCTACCTGTTTGTGTGCTAACTAAATAAAGTATTCGGTGGCGCTCTTAGGCACCGTCATAGTCTATTGAGTTGATGTAGTTGATCTCTGCATATTTGCGCGCCGGGCAACTTACGTCACCAGTTGGATGGTCACATTTCCTCTTGAAGCGCTTGCACGTCGCACATTGAGCGGGAGAAGATTTGCTGCTACATTCCTTGAAGGAGTGTCCAGTCACTCCACAGTGGTTGCAAGTAGGACTAGTTTCCCGGCAAAACTTGGCTGCGTGTCCGAACTGCTGGCAATTGAAGCACCTGGTGACTATCGTGAAATCTCTCACAGGGCATGATGTCCAATTTATAAAAATTCGGCTTTGATTTATAAGTAGTTTTCTTATGCTAGCAGGCACTTCCAGGATGTAGTTACAGGTAGGAAGGTCTTTTTTACCCGATTTATGGCTCAATTTGATGCTCTCAAGGAAGGACTCACAAGTGATATTCGGCAACTTATCTGAAAGGTTCTGCTCGTAAATACAATCAAATACCTCTTTCTCGGTAAGGGTTACGGGAACACCAATCACGGCGACCCTAGGGCGGCGTTTAGAAGGTTCTTCTACTGTAAGGCCCGATGATACTAATTTTTCCGAATTCTTAAGCTTGTCAATATCGCCTCTGCTTTCGGTGCTAATCAGAACGCCTCCATTTTTCACTTTTCTCAGGCTACGGACATGGAGCTTAAGTTGTTCGGGGGAGATAATCTTTTGAACAAGCGACTTGGTGTCGTCACTTGTTTGGGTCTTATCACTGGGATAGATGGCGACTGATCTCAAATTTGCAGGATGGATGTAGTTATCGGAACCTTTCTTCACCATGCTAGCAAAAGTGGTATGTTCTGATGGATTAAGCTTCGTTTCTACGACCTCTTTGAACTGCTGGAGAGAGTTCGCAACGTTCTGGTGAACCTGTAGGTGCTGGATTGTGGTATGGGCCTGGATTGTTTTCTGATTCAACGATTGGTATAAGACAGCCATCTGAGAAGTCCCACTCGAGACCTTCCGGCAAAGAGTGGAGACACGAAGCTTCTGGTCTGAGTTCATTTTCCCCTCACCGACAATAGTGCAGACTTCGTTCAGAATCGTATCAATAGATCCTAACCATTTCTGTACCTCTGGCGTACTGATGACTTCGATCGGCAATTCATTCTCTTCGGGTACTGGTGGGCTTTGGTCACTCGGGGGTAATGGTTCATTAGGCGTCGGTGGAGGACTTCGCCGTAGTAATTGGCTACGACCAAACGGGCTCGCTCCTAGGTTAGACATACTACTAGAAACACTTTATTTATCGTTTATAAAAATTAATTAGTTCATCTTGCAACTTCGGTAAAAACACTCTTGAAAGTCGGTAAAAACTTACAAGTCACACGCGACACACTTTACTTATATACTGACGGCGCAAATAATTATATTTATTTGTCGTAATTGTTTATTTCATTATATAGTTAATAAATACAAAACACACGTCCGCTTAGTCTCGCGTCTTGCCAAGCGAAAATGGACCGATTAAGTTGAAATTTGGTACACATATGTATTTCTGTGACTCAAACACGAACGTGTAACGTAAATAAATGAATTTTGAATATAGGGGTCACTTTCGGGGGGGCAAAAAGAAAAAAAAAAGTTTTGCTAACAGTACCGTGTGACATATCAAATGAAAGGGCTTGTTGCGATGATTTTAAAAATATATTTTATATAATTTTAAAATAAATACGTATAAAGATATTAAAAAAAATCGATAAAAAAAATACCATTCCCCCCCTTATCTCCGAAACTACAGGTACAACAATTTTGAAAAAATACATAATATGGCTCTAGTCATAGATTACAGGAAAACCTATAAGAAGTCTATGGTCTTAAAATAACATGGTAAATCTCTCAATATTGTGCGTACAAACATACATTTGCAATTGGAATGTATGGGAGAACGAGTATTTCAACTACAATGTTAAGTTTGTATTTGGGATAAATTCATCCTAACTACGTAACCCTTCATTGTGCGTAGTCCAACACGCACTTGGCCGGTTTTATTATTTTAAAATGTCCGTCTTACTTTTGCAGAATTTTATCATTATTTTCTTTCTAAATATTCCAGATGACTGCCTCGTTAGTCCAGTAGTCGCAAGCGCTACTGCTGAGCTGAGGTCCTGTGTTCAATTCCCGAGTCGGGCAAATGTTATTGGGTTTTTCCATCTGGAATTTCTCAGTAGCAGTTCGGAGTCTAATTTAGTGCCCGGTTGATGGCAATAGACTGAATATAAGCGTGTTATTATATAATGTTATGTATTCCAGGTGATAGAAGCAATACAGTGGCATCAAAATGAGGCGAAACTATTTGGAAATATCAATTCAACTGACTGTCTCACGGAGTGGGCGGCTCGGCTTATGATTAGGTATTTATGATTTAATATAGCATAGAATAATCAGTCTATAATGTTTCGCTATTTTTACTGCTGGGACACAGGCCTCCTCTCTGTGACAGGGAGTGAGCTGTTAGCCACCACGCGGACCCAGTGCGGGTTGGCAGTAGAGATGGGTTGTAACAAGTTATACACAATATCTGTTATCACTGTTACTGTTACACAAAAATAACAGATCCAAATATCTGTTATTCAATAACAGCCTGTTATTTTCTTACGGACAATAAATACGTATTTAAATATCAGTTGAATATCTTCTTTATTTCCATTCGTTTTTAGTTTGTTTTACAATGGTAACTGGTCAGTAACAGTTAATAAGTAACACGACCTAATTTAGGAGTCACTTTCTCGTAAGTGGTTGTTCTTGTAAGACCACCAACTGTATTTTTAGGGATAATAAATACTAAGTGCTTCTCTTTTTAGCGTAGTTCAACCGTTTTAGTTAGAGTGAAGAGTAAACATATTTCGAAGTAAATAATAGGTGTTTCTGTATTTAGCAAGGCTCATTCCTTAATGAGGACGAAAGTGCAATATTTCTTCCTTTGTGTGAGTGTGTAGTAACAGTCTGTGTGAGATTGTTATTATGAATTAACAGTAACAGCCGCGGTAACAGTCTTTGAGGATCTGTTATTTTAAGTAACAGATATGTCATTGTTAGGAACAACTGTTATTTGTTATTTTTAAATATCTGTCATTTCTACCTGTTACGATAAATACGCCTCACTCCTAGTTAATACATGTTACATGTCTTCGAGTTTTTTGTTCTAGGACATGCTGGTCTCCTCACGATGTTTTTTCGAAGGAAAACATCGTGAAAGCGTAACAAGCAAGGCCACCAATGCTCTCTGTGATATATGTATTCATTATTATTTCAGAACATCATTCTACAGCCAGCAATCGGACTCAGACAGTCAAGAACGCGTGTCTTTCACTAACGACGAGCTGTTATGGTGTCAACAAGCTAATGAGAAGAAGCTGCCGGTTTCAGCTCTGCAATGCATCGACAGGAATAAAGAGTAAGATCACTGAATACATAATAGGACGAGTACAGAAGATTCACTCCGTAAAATCATTTAAATAAATAGCGACTCTTCTACGACGCAATAAAGTGCAATTCAGGTCGCACAGCACTAATAGAGATGATGACTGGGTGAAAAAAAAAACTATTTATTCCGTCAGTCAGATAATAAACTCAAAGCATTTATTTCAAATAAACGAATTACAGGTACTTTTGTACTGTCAAATGGTCGGTCAGTCAGAAAGATGAAGCTAGTTGCCCATTCCAAAGCGTGGCAGGTACCTATGGAGAAGAACGGGCAAGAACTCGGACACTTTTTTAAATCAAAATATTGTTTATTTATTTATTTAGGTTCTCCAACAAAATATGTACACAATACATGACACATAATTAAGGTCAGGATCAGGTATTGAGAAGGTGTACTCCTTCACGTATAAAAATATTGTTACAAAATATTGATTACATCATTTATGTTGAAAATATACATGTGAGAACAATGTAGAAAGACGTGCACGTTAAAAGCGTCCGTAATAAAAATATAAAAACAAAAACGACTCAAAAATTAAAATAAACCGTGGCAGCTAAGAGATGACCAGTCCCTACTGACGGCGCCCGTTCACGAACATGACGTATAGATCAGCACCATTTAGCTCAAACATTTTGAAGGGAACTTAATGATCCAACACATACGCAAAAAATATTAGACACGTAATTTTTTGCTTTATCATATTAATAAAAAATGACTTAGATAAAACACATTAAAGTTGGGGAGTGGGGGTCGCTACGTCACAAGTAAGTATAAAATCTACATACTCGTGACGTCATGGCACATTTTAACTCGATGTATCGCCGTAATTTTTTGATTACGTAAAAAAAGAAAAAAAAATGTGTCCAATATTTTTTTAATGACAGATCAGATGGCCAAGATTTTTTTTTTGTCATCATCCCTATTACCTACAGTTATATTCATCTAGAAGCTGCTTCTCTTTCTATCGCGTAACTCTTATATCTTCTGACTACGTTACACTCACTGAATTGGCCCGACAAGACGAACCCGCCGCGTACTTGTAGCTTCATACCTAAAATGCGGAGTGCGCCTGGTCTTATAAGATACACTTTTTATATGGATTTAGGGACTAAAATTGCGTAACACGTTAGTTACGCAATTTACGCATGGCCCCTAAGTCTTGTTGGAGGGGGAGGTGCTTGTGGCTAAATAATAAGAGCCACACGGGTTGAGCCGAAGGTTACGCTACGCTTGCCGCGGTCAGTTCGAGGATTGGTGACCATACCGATGGGAGACCCTATCGGGCATACATCTTATTTCATATAAGCTCGAATTGTCAGCCAATTGAATATAAACAATAGAAAGAATAGAAAATACATTTACAACAACAATTTAACCAACCATTCACAACCAACCAACCTACCATTAACCGAACCATGACGGTAGTGGTCAGTTGTCAAACCATTAACAAACTTTGTAATCTGCGTTCGCAATTTATTTTCCAAACATGTAATAAAAAAACACGAAATTTATGAAAAACAATTGACATAAGGTTCAGTTTGCGCTACAACTTATTTATTCAGTCGAAAATCAACTTTATTTACACTCAAATAAAGTTGATATTTGTTTAAGTGGAAATAACATCAATTGGAAACATGGTAACCTATGTGTTTGATTCCCAGGTGTTTACTAGACGTGGACATCTTACCCTGGCTCCAAGAGAGAGTGAAGGCATACAGGACTATAGGTCTCAGGGAAAATGACTTGAACTCACTGCAGAAGGCGTTGGAAGCCGCAGGTAACATGTCTTTTTTTTTCATCACTCTTAATGGTTTTATCTATTAAGCATTAAAATGAACCGTACATAAATAACAACTTATACCTAAATAGTTAACTAAAAATATTAACAATTAAAATATGGCGTCGAAAAATGCCTCAGCATCGCTGTCGACTGGCAATGTACCTAAGAGACTGGCGGCAATACTTCAGCGCCATAGTCACCATCCATCTTGCTGTACGTACTGCCAGGGCCGCGGTGCCGGACGTAGCATACACTATTGTGCGCGCATCCAGCATGCTGTACGTTCGCTAAAGACCGCGGTTAATGTTACCAGACTGGGGGATTTTTTACTCCAGATTTCCTTACATCCCTGTCAAAATAAAACAGTCCTAAGCCATGCAAAATATTAATCATTTTACCCTAAAAACAAAGAAATCCCTAAAAGTGGAAACTCTTTCTGAAATTGCTGTACAGAAAGTCAATACACGATTCAGCACGCACGATGCACGGTCGCTCTGACGTACGTCAGTATTACGAAGTGACCATCTGCACGACGATCGCGGTGGTAGGGGTGCTTGCTAAATGCAAAATTGCGTCGTGCAAATCCAGCAAGCAATTACTAATAATTGGTGACGTACGTTAAGACTTATCACAATAGTTTTGCGTCGTGCGTGGCCTTGACGTACAGCAAGATGGATGGTAAATATGGCGCTTTAGCCTCTAGCCATGGTAAAAACCGGCCCTTGGGTCACGGGAAGTGTCAACCAGCCATTTGAAGATTTCATTGAAATATTGATAAGTAGCATAACTGGCGAAATGTGGATGTGCTATAAGTGCACCTCTGCCTATCCCTTCAGGGATTACAGGCGTGATATTGTGTTATATTAATTCTTATTACTGCCTCTTTGGTCTAGTTGTCGCAAGCGCTACTGCTAAGCATGAGGTCCTGGGTTCGATTCCCAGGTCGGGCAAAGTGTTATTGGGTTTTTCTATCTGAAATTTCTCAGTAGCAGCCTGGAGTCTGGATTTGTGCCCGGTTGATGGCAATAGGCTCGCCCCCTATTACATGGGACTTAAAACATAACTGGCGAAATGTGGGTGAACCTGCTACAGGGATACCTCTGCCCAACCCTTCGGGGAAACAAGGCGCGATGTTATGTTAATTCTTATTATTCGTATAAATTGTTCCAGAAAAAGTAACAATTCGGTGTGCCTCGCAGTCGTCATTCGATACTTATATTTCAATGCAAAAGTTGATTCTGCATCTACATCACGATTTGAAATGTAAGTACACATTTTTATAAACAAAACAGGATACCTAAAATTGCCCAAAGAAATTATGCGCTTCGGGAATCATCGTCTATCCTCGGAAATACGAACGCGGGATGATGAGATCTAATATAGCGCTGTTACAACCATGAAAGTACTTGCCTATTTTGTATTATAGTTTGACCGGGACTGCTGTTCTGTGACTTAGGAATGAGCAGCGGGCGGGACGCCGCGCGCCGTGAGCGTTGACGAATGGGTGGCCTGCATGCCCCCCCCACGTCTCGCCGCGCACATACCTAAGGCGTGGATCAGCGGTCCCGGTCAAACTATACTATGATTACGAAATTATTGGCTTTACTTTACAAGACTTTACTTATTGTCGTCTAAAATCCGCTATTTTCATTTTATGACATGACATCATGTATTAAAATCCATCCAGCCGTTAGGATGCTTCGAGGGTACAAAGAATCGCACATACAAAGATACGCGTGAAATACATAACCCTATCTTTACTGCCGCGCAGTCAGGTAAATACAGACTGATATTATATTAACATAATTTTCAGCGATATCCAAAACTAAATTGGACGATGTTATGCAAGCTGTGAGCACGAAAATAATTCGTGAAAAGGGACTGACGATATCATCCAACAATGCACAAGAATTAAAATCTATTTACGAAACGGCTATGTTATATTATGACGAACTGTGGGTGGAAAATGGTAAGCATCTTTCTAGATTGTTAAAATAATAATAGTTCTCCAGGCCGAATTGCGGCCATGGCGACCATCTCAGCGGAGACTAGCGCGGGAGATATAGTCCAGGTCTGTGTGCGCAGACACAGGTGCACTCTCTTCCCTCACTACCATAGTCCGATGGGACGGCAATCCGACACGACCGGAGTCAAAGTCGAGATGTCGCGACACAAGGGGGCGTGGCGAGCGGCGTCAGGGCCTTGCCCTTCGCCCGCGGTGCCAACACGGTCCATAAATATGGGCCCCTCACTTTGGTTCGCCTCGGGCGGTGTACAAGAAAATGACTACATTATGTGAAGCAAAATGCGTCTACGTAAATGGTTGCTATGAATATTTCTGTAGGCGCGCCACGACGCTAGCTAATGTAGCGCCGCTTTCTTCACGACATCCCGGCGGTCTGTCCCCGCCAGGTAAGACCCCCAGTTGCCTGGGGAAGGCCCGACGAGAACGACCAGCGACAGGGATGCCGACTCGACGCTCCTACAGGTCGATATGTAGTCTCCCCTTTGCCCCGCTCACAGATCGAGCCGTTCACGGATTGAGGGGTAAGCAGTCTCGTATGTATGAGCGGCTAGTGTTGTACATGACCGGAGAGAGATCAGGCGCAAGACCAGCGGAATTACGTGCGCGCGAGGCACGTGGGTATCACACCGCCAACTTCTAGACTCCGGGCTGTTACTAAGAAATTCCTAATGGAAAAACCCAATAACACTGCCCGACCAGGGAATCGAACCCAGGACCCCAAGCTCAGCAATCGCGCTTGCGGCCACGAGGCCAACGGGGTAACACGGAGGCCAAGAGATAAGATTGTTAAATACAGCGTGTATTAGAAATGTATGTGTGTGTTCAATCAATCTGCCTAGCCTTTTCCCAACTATGTTGGGGTCGGCTTCCAGTCTAACCGGATGCAGCTGAATATCAGTATTTTTCATGGAGCGACTGCCTATCTGACCTCCACAACCCAGTAAGTAGGTAATTCGACCCTTAGTAAGACTGGTTGTCAGACTTTCGGGCTTCTGACGACTCGTAACGACTGTCAAAGATGTGTGTGGGACATATTACTGAGTAAAAAAAAAGTACAAATCTTCAAAACCTACTCGATCCAAATGTATGGGACAGTTGATAATTTTTTCACGATTAAGATTTTGGTCCCAATTAGAAAGTTGTTCCGTTTGATGGTCTGTACCACACTCTAAAATTTCTGATACATGCTATATACATAATCAGTATATAATGTTCCCACTGCTGGGACACAGGCCTCCACTCTGTGAGAGAAAGTTGGCCATATCCACCACGCTTGCCCTCTGCGGGTTGATACATGTCACATGTCTTCAATGTTTTTGATTCTCGGACATGCCGGTTTCCTCACGATGTTTTCCTTCACCGTTTTGAGAGCTAGTGATGAAATAAAATACGCAAAGTAAAGCGCCTGCCTGGGTTCGATCTCACAGCTTGCTACTCGTAAGTCGGGGCTGACACCACTGAGATGATAAAACTCAAAGCATTTATTTCAAATAAATCAATTACAGGCACTTTTGAATTGTCAAGGGGTCGGTCAGTCAGAAAGATAAAGCTAGTTGCCCATTCCAAAGCGTAATAGGTACCTATGGAGAAGAACGGGCATGAAACTCCACAGACAGTCTTCTATATATTTTATACTATTGTGGCGGTATCTCGTATCATCGCCATATGCGAACGACGCATCAAGGACCTGACGTCACATAAATCCTGCATCGCGCAATTAGAGTTAACCGCGCGAACACCATATATATAACTTCCCCGACATCAATTGTTGGGCAATAAGCGTCGCGGCGCTCCTACGGAATAAACTCAATGCAACCAAACACACAAGTGCGACCTAAACCCCGCACTTACTACCATCGCCGACATAAGGCAACACAATGAGGGGTCCGCATTAGCGGACCACTGTAAGCCTCCGCGGGCGAGGGGCTACGCCCTGACCCCGCTCGACACGCCCCCTTGCGGGGGCGTAGCGAACTCTCTCGAAATCGTTGGGTAGTTGCCCGCCAAACACGACACTCGTCTGGTCGGAGGAATCCTCCCTTTTCTATAGAGAGTGAGTGAACTTTACACCCTGTTCCTAATACCTCTAAACTATTATCAAACTTATATTTTCAGATGAAGCAACACAAAACGCCATTATTCTGCGGATGACGGAGATCATTGATAAAGTTCTGGATCATAATTTTACTAGAGACTGTAACCTGTTGATTTCTGTACTGTTGAACAGACTCGCCTACTTTGAAACTACTATAAGCGATGTAACGGCTAGGAGCTTACTTGAACAGGTATTTATAATTATAACTATTATTAATTGTATATAAAATACTACCGGGATAAAAAATTATCCACCCATGACCAAAAAAAAAATGCTAATTAAAAAAAATAAAATATTTTACCATTTTTTAATACTGAATAAATATTCATTATTATTATTATTATTTACTATTTGCCCAATTTCTTCCAAATCCGTTCAGCCATTTTTAGCCGAAAGCGTAACAAACAAACTCACTTCAGCATTTATAATATTATATAGTGAGGATTAGGATTACTTGATAACAAACATCAAAATAACAATATTAAAATGTTTGGACAACTATCGATGTGGGGTGAGTCGCAACAGCGCCTGCGGACCTTTTTTTTTTGGGTTGGAAATCATCAAATAACTTCTCCCGCTCTGGGCGAAGAGGGAGGGCGTGTCAGACTCTTACTGACTAAAACCCACCCGTGTTCCTTCGGTTGCCCTGTTGCCCGGAGTCTGGATGTGTGCCCGGTTGATGGCAATAGGCTCGCCCCCTATTACATGGGACTTAAACGTAACTGGCGAAATGTGGGTGACAAGTACCTACTCCACTGCTTAACCTTTTGAACGCCAGAGCGTAAACGCTTCGGCGCCCCTGCTACGCCAAGCCACAAATTCAGCTCAAATACCTACAAAAAAATAGGGATTCCAACATCTTATCGATAAGTTATCGATAACCAATTAATCATTGCTTTTCGTTCCATATTTTTTATATATAATATTACTCGTTGCATTATTCTTTTATTTATTTGACCCTATTTGGTATCATACCATCATTAAACACCAGTTACAAAGCTCTAAACAACCTAAAAGCAGACATTATAACTACAAGCGAATAAATCTAATAATAATAAGGTACATCACTAATCTCGTTCATGACGTCATCCGCTGTCGGGAAGACCCGACTCTGGCGTGCCTGGCACGACTTTTGACAACTTTCTCGCATGCGAGTAGGGATGTGATATTGTGGGACATAATAAATAATAATCATATAGTATTTTAAACAATTTACTTATTATTACTCCGATTCTTCGTAACTTGGCAAACTTATGTCATCCAAGTCCTTTTGCTGCCATACTTTTCTAATAACGTTCAGTATATTTACGTAAGTAACTGAACGTTTTTCTTCTGGCACTCGATCCAGTTCAAAAGCGACCAGTCTTGCGAACGCAGCATTTCGTGGGTCGCTAGTAGCGACCCACGAAATGCTGCGTTCGCAAGGATTGGATTTTAACCAACCAAGACCTAGCGACTCGCTAGGTCTTGGTTGGTTAAAATCCAACGGAGGTAAATTGGAGACGTCACACCTTATACACTCGCACAATAATAATGCCGTTACAAATATTACCCCCGATCATTATTATAAATGTAGGAAATCACTAGCGCTCTCCCGTAGCGCTAATGACGTCACCGCTTGACGTCTATTCCCGACTGTGGCGTACAGGTCACTGTTTATGCGCTTTTGCGTAGGGATGCGCGAGAGTGGACAGTAAACTGTCGATCTATGGATAACAATTATGATTTTTTTCCACAATTTTACAAATATGCATTGGGAATATTCAGATACGAATAGTTGTCATTAAAAAATAATTGTCGAAGTAATAGTAAGCTACTTTTAATAAAATATTTCATAAATATGAAATATAAGTTACCTTATTTACCCATCACTAGCTGTCGTGTCTTGACGACTGTGGCGTGAGGAAGAACACTTTTTTACGGATTCCGATTAGCAATTTTTGATTATTGTTTTTTCTAGTGAAATGTAAATAATGAATATATCTTTGTGCTACTTTACAATATTTCATTAATGTAGTTTTAAATAATACGAAAAAGAAACACTGAAAACTTAATTTAGTACATTTATTTTGTACTTAGATTATGTCGTTTTCTTGTCGGCTGTAGACGACGGTGGCGTATTTGGCACGTTTTCGTTTGTCGGCTATATCCGACCATGGCGTTCAAAAGGTTAACTCTTCCGGGAAAATGCTTGATGTTTTCATAATTATCTTTCAGATATACCGCGTCTTCCCTCGACTAGACTTCTTCAGTATTGCCATACTCAAAAAAGTGCTAGCAGTGTTGCCAGTAAACGTTTTGAATGAGAACTATTTGAATAAGCTACAGGATACAGACTTAGATGTTTGTAAGGAGTATTTTCAGTTAATCTGCGATGCTAACTATTCCTTGCTACAGTATTGTGCCGAATTACGGAGAAATAGTAAGTGAAAACAAGCATAAGTAGCCTATAACGTATATTCGTCTTAATTCGTCATTACAGATTGGACAAGCTATCAGGGCTCGGAAACGTTATTTAAAATAACGTTTTTAAAACATTTCTTACAGTCCTTCGTACAACGTTTTGTTCGGAACGAAAATGAAATGAGAATGTTTATTTCGCAAAATAAAAACTGGTTTATTCCGCAGGACGTAGCCGCACACGGGGCGTACGCCGACAAGCATGAACTTGATTAGTTAAATTGTACCTTATCTTCATTTCATTACATCGTTGATTCCAATGCGCTTGCTGTAAAGGCTGTGTTGCGAGTTTCCTATCGATCGACCCAAAAATGAAAAAAAAAACTGTTAAAAATTTTGCTCTTCTTCAAAAACGTTTTTTTATATCGATCCATTCGAACGTAACCGAAACAAATCGTTTCTTAGGTTTTTAAAATGAAACCGTTTTGAAAAATATACCGTTATCCGAGCCCTGCAAGCTATACCCACTGCTTGGACACATGACACGGGGTGAAAAAAATAATTGTTAGTTAAACTCCGCATCTGTGATGGGTATCCAAATCTAAAAACGATCACAGTATAAATATGGACAGTACAGAAACTACGTAGTTAACGTTCGAAACGGCACACACACAGACGCGCTCATTGACGGCCGAGACCCCAAGAGATTGTCGCGGTGCTGTCAGTTGCGGGCGCCGTGTCGAGACAAGTGGTCGCCACGATCTTTTTTTAAAAATGGTGGGTAGGTAATTATTTCAATAAATAGACTTAGTTTCCATACTATCCATATTTATTATTCATCATATCATTTTTTTTTTTTTTTGTAATGTGTCACGATAAAACAAAAACAGTTTTTCTAAATTCATACTTCAAGTAAATGCATTACCAGCGGTCGTTGAACTTTTTTGTTTTATCGTGTTTAGATGCCGATGCCCATCACGTCTGTAGAGTTTCCCTAGCTAATTTTATTTGACCCTGTATAATGTGTAATATTATTTATAATGTGGGGAGAATAATCCCTGAATTTTAATTGAAACATTACCATCTGCCTAGCCTTTTGTTGGGCTCGGTTTTGAGTCTAACTGTATGTAATTTTTTTTTTTTAAGAATTAAATGATTATACTATTCTATTCTATAGTTAAGTTAGTCCCTGACCACAGATTAATATAGATGGTTCACTCTGCTAAATCATTTACATAAAAAACGACCCTTGCTACGACACAATAAAGTGCAATTCAGGTCGCGCAGCGCTAATTATCGACAGCTATATTCAGAAAGTGAAGTTGCCTCTTTTTCTGTCGCGTAACTCTTATATCTTGTGACTAGTTTACGCTCATTGAATTGGCATCACGAGCCCGCCGCGTACTTGTAGATTCATACCTAAAATGCGGAGTGCGCCTTCTGTTCTATTCTGTGCTAATACTTTAAAATATTCAGTTCTAGATGAAACAGAATGGAACACAATATTCAACAGGATGAAAACCAGGTTATTTGAAACTAAACACGGAGGCACCGACTATCAGTCGTTAAATACAATGAAAAATAAACTCTATGCCTTGGAGAATATGACTGAAATTGGTATGTATTATATTTACATTGGTTAAAACTGCATCGGCTATCAATCGTTAAATATAATGAAAAATAAACCTTATCTGTAAGAAAATATGAATGAAATTGGTATGTATTAGTCATTATCAGCTGGCTAGTTTTTTTCTCAACTATATTGGGTCCGGCATCCAGTCTAACAGGATGCAGCTTAACACCAATTTGATATGTAGCGACTGCCTATCTGACCACCACAACCCAGATACGTAATACGATACGCTTTTGTCGGTAAATTAATAATAATTCCAGCTTATATATATATATATATATATATTTTAGGTAGGGCATCTCGTAGTTGACCTCTGAGTTCATGACTACTTAACCGGGCTTTTCTGTGGGTGCCTTAAGCTACTACACTTTAAACCTCCAGCCAGGGGTTATTCAACTATGCTAATTAAAACTAGGTGAACGCTCGCTAAGGGCAACCCCTGTGGGGTACGAACCTTGGCTTAGGGCGTCAACCGGAGGGAGGACATCAAGGATGGGACGGGCTGGTCCAGCCTATCATTATGACACTGCAGGGCAATGACGTCTTCTCATACAGATACAGTTTCATACAAAATGTATGGGACTGTTGTTTTTTTTTTTCAACGCTGAAAATGTCAACCCATCAGTTCTAGAATCATCTACTAGATTAATTTCTCATTCATTCATCATCATTTACTAAATTCATAATAACATCGCAGTCCCCTACAACCGCTTTTTAAATATTATTTTCCATGAAATATTCTGTATTCTCAGATAAAAAAGCGACTGAATTAAAACTAATAATAGAGGAGCTAAGATCAAAACCTCAGAGATCAACACTAAGATTATCGCAGCTCTGTCCGGATCTGTGTTCGGCCGCCATCTTGGAACGCAAGAGGGTACACTTACAGAGGTTACTGCGACTACCCCCCAACGTGTACGTCGTGAAGTTTGCAGAGCAAGTAAGTACACACATACACTGACTAAAATTTTAAATTGAATTTTTTGCACAGCATTTAGTGTTGCCAGGTATTGAACAAAATAATGTTTGCAAAAAAAATATTACTGATTTATTTAAACACTAGCTGTTGCCCACGACTTCCTCTGCTATCCAGGATGAAAAGTAGCCTATGTCCTTCTCCAGGCCATAGTCTATCCATGTGCCAAATTTCATCCAAATCCGTTCAGCTGTTTTAGCGTGAAAACGTAACAAACAAACTGACTTTCGCATTTATAATATTAGTTGGGATAAATGTGTGATAGTAACATTTTGAAGTTTTTCGTTAGAGTTTAGAATTAGCCGAGATTCGCATGAGTTTTTTTTTTTTTTTTTTGTTTACGCCCTGCTATGCGACGAGAGTTTAAAAACTGTGTTTTTGACGCGCTGAGATGCGCTCTGTTGGATTCTCAACGCTCGGCTCAATAACGAGAGTTGAGAATCCAGCGCGCTATAAAAAAATCACCCTTGGGAACCTGGGCTTATACTTTAGATTTATTTACATGGGACGTCACGAAGCTTATGTCGCATCCTCCCCATCAGCACAGTTTGTTGACACCCACCCCTCCCTCAACCATGTGATTTAATTCATGAATGACCCCTATACAGAAATGTATCTCTACTTACCCCACCGGACACTGCAAGCGTGATATTGTATTCTAGATATCAGTATTCACGGACTCCATCCGGCGTCCGTGTGTGCTGAAAGCAGTAATATCTAACGGCGCGACACGTCGGTTCATCATCAAAAGCGGGGAGCCGATGTACCGAGACGCATCGATTCAAAGAGTGGCGGCCATCTTGCCAGACATCAACCGGCAGTTACGGATTAGGAGTTACAATGTAAGTATTCATAAATCAAAAGTCATTTCTTTAAACTAGGCTGAGAATCAGCACTTTTCGAACGTCAAAATTACATAAGACAGTCCCCCAAACCGCCCGCCATTCACCACTTCCTAGTGCCTTTAGCTGGGAAGAAGAAGTGGCGCAACAAACTCCCCAGCAGCACAGCTGTCTGTTCAGTTGGATCAGAATGTTTATGTTGTTTCTTTTTTTAAATCTTTATTTAAGGAGCTTGATCAACAGGACTCTCAGCGAAAAAAAAAAATATTTGAGCAAACTCAACGGCATTTGAAAGAGGAAGACTTGTTCTTTAATATGGTAAACATTATTATTTTTTAGACAAAATAATTCGTGAGTCTACATAACCTCAAAATCGGGCAAAAACTGTACTTTTTGCACTTTTAGGTTAGGATATCTCAGAAACCTGACGTGTTAGAGCGATTCTGAAATTGAAAACCTTCGGAAATGTATAGTCTAGTTTCTGGTTAAGAAGTTTGGTAAAATTTTGTTGGCCTGTGTAATCGTCAAATTTCAGTCAATTTACACAAAACTTTAATGAGTTATACACTAAAACCTTCCGCATGAATCACTCCGTCCATTGGTGCAACTTTTTGAAAATCCGTACAGTAGTTTTTGAGTTTATCGCGTTCAGACAGACAGACGCGGCGGGGGACTTTGTTTTATAATATATAAGGATAAATTAATTTTATTTTAGAGTACCCTGAAGCACTAAGGGTCTTTTGACGCCAGATTTTTTTTTACCACTGCCGGGACGCTCTTGGTCTGCGTCTCACCTGATGGTAAGTGATGATCAGGCCGAAGGTGGAAGTGAGCTTCACCCGGAATCCTCAACCACAGAGGAACTGGCTATCTTGCCTCTAACTGCCGAAACACAACAATGCTGTTAACATTGTTGTTATGAGACTTAGATAAGATCGTGGTAGGCGGACTTAGAACAAGCCCTACCACCAACCGAACCGAGCAGAAAATTTTCGCCCCACTGGGAATCGGACCTCTAGTTCTGAGACAGGTGGTCTAACCATTAGACCATTGCTGGTATACATTTGAGAACTCATCAAAAAAATTGTGTTGAAAAAAAAAACAAGATGATACTTCGGATTTTGGCTACGCCCCAAAAGTTCCTTTTAACGTTGAAGATTTTTTTAACGGCAAAATAATTGGTGTATAATTTTACAGGTTACTCCACTGAGCGATGATTCTGCCATCATTGAATATTTAGAAGACCATATCAGATTGAGAGATTTAATGGAAGAAAAACATGATATCAATAGTAAGTATTTTTATTATTTGACTAGGGAGTAAGCATCGTGTTATCCAGTACATTACAGCAAGCTACAAAATGAGACAAAAATAAAAAGAATAAAAAAACTTATAAAACTTTAAATCTAAAAATAGTAATTTTAGAAAAACACACACACACACACACACTCCCACACACACACACACACACACTCCCACACACACACTCTCACTCACTCACTCTCCCACACACACACTCACTCTCCCACACACACACACTCCCTCTCCCACACACACACGCACTCACCCTCCCACACACACACACACACACACACTCACTCACTCTCCCACACACACACTCTCCCACACACACACACACATCACATCACATGTAGATGTCATGTAGTTGTCTGTGACCAGCTTTGTCTAAGAAGTTTTTTTTTTCAGTTGCAGTAAACAAGACGGGCTATGAGAAGCTCATACTAGCGCCTTCTCTTGCTATGGAGCAATATAATGCTATGTGTGATAAAGTTACACCCTATATACTGAGGTAAGTGCTTATTTTTCACTCGTACGGTCGTATCATAGGCCCAGACAGGATGATTTTTATTAGGGTTCCGTACCCGAAGAGTGCCAAACGGAACCCCATTACTAAGCTTCCGCTGTCCGTCCGTCTGTCGTCCAGCGGGCTGTATCTCAGGAACCGTAATAGGTAGACAGTTGAAATTTTCCCGGATTGTGTATTTCTATTGCCGCTACAACAATAAATAATGAAAATATAAGAAATGTGTTTTCGGCGTATTTTTTTTTTTCTGTTCGTGTGTGACTCCGACTCGCACTTAGCCCGTTTTTACCCGACTACGGCGAAACAAAAAGGAGGGTTATGATTTTGACTGGTATGTATGTATTTTTAAATTGTGACATGTAGGTTAGCAAATGAAAGGGCTTACAAATATTTATATATCATATTGTCTAAGTAAATAAATATTTTTAAATTGTTAAAAACAAGCAAAAGTGATACTGTGCTACGTACGGCGCTGCTGTAAAATTTATACCTATTATACAAAAACGGCAAAAAAAAATTTAAAGCTGCTCTGCAAATACTTTATCACGAAATTATAACCCCAAAATAATTTAAATAAAAAGTAAGTTCAAAAACTAAAACCCGACTACTGAAAAATCACGCTCTAAAAAGTATGAAACAAAAAAATATTTCAGACAGAAATCAAGACATAGGTACAAAAATGGTCAAGGTAAAGCCGTGGTCGCATGCCTGTACACCTACAAAATTATAATGGCAATGGGTTTTAGTTTTTGAACTTACTTTTTTTTGTCGGAGTGTGTGTAGAGCAACATTGAGATACATACAGCCAAAACAATTTTTTGTAAAAAAATACAATAGAAGTGGGTATATTTAGTAACCTGTTCCGCTTAGCTATTATCTAAAGAGTCTTAAAAAAACCCTGAAAGTAATCGACACGTGTTTCACCTCTCAACGAGGCATCCTCAGGATGACGATTGACTTGTCGCGAACTCGAACACGGCGTGTTGCCACACCGAGCGCTGAGCGCAGACATTTCTATTGTATTTTATAGTGGATTTCCGCAAGGTCACGCCTGAATCAATTAACTGAACTTTTGTTAGTTTTGGATATTCATTGGCAGCCTTGTCCCACCCACTACTTAGTATAGGCCGCCTCCCTTTTGCCATGCTTCCCTGGTCTGTGCGAGTCTCATCTAGGTCTTCCCCGCGAGCTTCTGTTGGTAGCTTACCTGCCTATGGATCTGCCAAGGAAATGTATTTTTTGCAATTTTCTTTTGCTACATTTACTTAATCAAATATATTTATTTCTGATTAAAAAATATATCTAAAGGGGGGATATAAGTAGTAATAAACTTAGCCTAGTGTTAGTACAATTTATCCACATAATTTCACTAAGCATGCGCCGGGTTGAGCGCCCATCGTATGAAAACTTATCCGCAACTTCAACAGTGCAGAATCTCACCTGTTTGCCAATCCGTTCAGGATGCCGTTCGCACGCACGCGTCTGAGCAGCGAGGCGCTTCGCTTACGGATGATTGCATAAAATCAAATACAATCAGTGTGCGCCTCACTAAAAATGAGGCAGCCCAAACAATACCCTAAACGCGTTGTTATATTGTACACGCAAAGTCCCGTACACTCGTTTCCCCGATTAATAATCATGATCAAAACTTTGATCCAGCCCGTCCCATCTTTGATGTCCTCCCTCCGGTGACGCCCTCAGCCGAGGCTCGTACCCCACAGGAGGTGCCCTTAGCGAGCGTTCACCTAGCTTTTTAGCTTAGTTTGTATGCCCCTGGCTGGAGGCTTTGAGTGTAGCAGCTTAAGGCAACCACAAGATTGACCGGTTAAATAGTCATGACCTCAGAGGTCAGCTATGAGATGACCTACAGAAAAAAAGAAAAAAAAAAAACAGAAAACGTACACTCGCTGCGTATATTTGACCCATAGACTGCACGTGTAGAAGGATTAACGATACGCTTTAAAAAGCGTCAGCTTAATTTGCTTACTAAAACAATCATTCAAACGAATAATAATATTTCAGATCTTCAATAGAAAACAACTGTTCGTGTGTAAAAGAGTTTGTAACTAAAAAACGTACATTTGAAGATACTTTGGGTTCTATGACCATCTTAAATTGGCTCTTCGGTAAGTACCTACAACATGTTTATTAATTACCAAGTTAATGGTTAGTTCGTTCTTATCAAATTGTTTGACGGCAACTGCAGAATTAACTTTGCTGCACAATTTTTATAAATTATTTCATGGTTGAATGCCTCGTTGGTATAATGGTCGCAGACGCTACTGCTGAGCATGAGTTTCTGGGTTCAATTCCCAGATCGGGCAAAGTCATCTGCCTTGCCTTTTCCCAACTATGTTGGGGTCGGCTTCCAGTCTAACCGGATGCAGCTGAATACCAGTATTTTACATGGAGCTTGGAGGACTTCAGACGACCTGTAACGACTGTCAAAGATCCACGAATGACAGCCGGGACCAACAGCTTAACGAGCTTTCCTAGGCACGGAGGAGTTTCGGTATGTAAAGATGGTCACCCAACCCCGGCAAGCGTAGCTTAACCTGGTGGATCGACCCGTGCGGCTGTTATTGCTTAGCCACGAGCTCCTCAGGTCGGGCAAAGTGTTATTGGGTTTTTAGGGTTCCATACCTCTAAAGGAAAAACGGAACCCTTATAGGTCACTTGTGTGTCTGTCTGTCTGTCTGTCCGTCTGTTCGTCCGTCCGTCCGTCTGTCACAGCCAATTTGCTCCAAATCTAATGGACCGATTAAGTTGAAATTTGGTACACATATGTATTTCTGTGACCGAAACACGAACGTGTAACGTAAATAAATGAATTTTAAATATAGAGGGGCAAACAAGAAACTTAAAAATAAAGTTTTGCTAACAGTACCGTGTGATATATCAAATGAAAGGGCTTGTGGCGAGGATCTTAAACATATTTTTTATATAATTTTAAAATAAATGCTTTTAAATATATTTAACAAATTCGATGAAAAATGACCATTCCCCCCTTATCTCCGAAACTACTGGACCCAAAATTTTGAAAAAAATACTTGGTATGGCTCTTTACTTATAGATAACAGGAAAACCTATAACAAGTCTATGGTCTTAAATAACATGGTAAATCTCTCAAAATTGTGCGTATAAACTTACATTTGTAGTTGGAATTTCTAGCAGCCCTGAATCTGGATTTATGCTCAGTTGATGGCAATACGCTCGACCCTATTACATGGGACTTAAACATAATTGGCGAAATGTGGGTGTACCGGTACACCACTGCCTATCCCTTCGGGGATTACTAGGCTTGATGTTACCTTCACATGTATTAGACCTAAGTAACAGAATAAATATTTCGTTAAAATTAAATAACAGAACTGTATGTAAAAAATGTCGTGTTTTTTGGCTAAATAAACATGGTTTTTTTCTTTTCCCAATTTCAGGAGTAGGCGACCGTCACCTACAGAACATAATGTACAGCGTTCGAGACGGCGGCGTGTGCGGCGTCGACTGGGCGTCCATCTTCCAGTACGGCTCCCAGGAGTTACCGCCCGCTAGGCTGACGGCTAATGTCCTGGCTGTGTGCGATGTTAAAGGTGATATCAATATCTCTCTCTGTAGCCATCAATAAAAAATAAAGTTTATTTCAGACTACAAACTCCATATTTTTGTTAGTATTTCAGTGTTAGTAACAATGGTGCTTGAAGTAAGTTAGTTTTCATGAATTATTTATTTATGTAGACCTATGATGACTGTCCCCACCCAGTGACAATGGACAAAGGTGAAGGTGAAGGTGGTGGTGGTGTCCTGAAGGTGTCCCGTTATGTTCTTTGCTCTTGTTTCCCGATCGAAGGATAAGCTACGCTTGCTGCCGTTGATTCGTGGATGGGTGATCATTCATTACATACCGAGACCCCTCCGTGCCTCGGAAAGCACGTTAAGCCGTTGGTCCCAGCTGTCATTGGTAGATCTTTGACAGTCATTACGGGTAGTCAGAAGCCCGGAAGTCTGACAACCATTCTTACCAAGAGGTATAGTGTTACCCAGTAACTGGGCTAAAAAAAACACAAATAAATTAATAGTACTGGTCGACCGAGCTCTACTCGGGTGAAAATAGATAAAGATATCGTCCAGGTATACCAACGTTGTGTCACATTCCCGAAGCTGTGAAAAAAGAGAAAACTAATTTTCCCAGCCCTAGCTAGATCGATATTTCGCCCCCCTAAACAACTATTGCAACTTTCATCGAAATCTTTAGAGCCGTTTTCGAGAAAGTGATAACAAATTTACAATATGTAATAAAAACCCTGTTCGATCCAAAAAGGGTTTATAAGTACTGTAATAATCAGTGATCGGAGTAGGTAGATTGATTTTACGTAGTCGCAATAATCATTGAAATCATAACTTGGATAAGCCTTTTTCCGGGATTTCATTTTGGTACTTACGGGATTGAATCAAATATTGTAAAAGTAAGGATTTTTAAACTAATACATTAGAAATTTATAGAATGCGATAGATAAACATTTAAAATTGTTTATTTCTTATTTATCAAGTAATGAAGTGAATCTTACTGTTGTGCGTCCATTCGAAACTTAAGTAATATGACTAATTTAGTAGTTATTACCTGTAAGTATATTATCTGCTGCTTGTAATTGATTAATTAATTACTATTCTTGTATAAATAAATAAAAATATATTTTTACACTTCTTAATATTTTTTCGCATTCAATGCAATAACAGCGAAAGGGTTAAACATTTCTTATTCATATTGATGTATTCTTTATTCTACACATTACAACATTTGAAATTCCTTAAAAAATCTTAATAATTTCAAAATCCCGGAATCCCGGAGGCATATCCATACTAATATATACGTGCCAGTTCATTGACCCCAAATCAATCTACCTACTCCGATCACTGGTAATAACGTTACCTAAAAGTAATGCAAAAATCTAATTATTATTGAAAGTTTATTGCCATTTCAAAATCACATTTTTAACCGACTTGAAAAAACAGGAGGTTCTCAGTTCGTCGGTTTTTTTTATATGTATGTTCCTCTATTACTCGAAGACGGCTGAACCGATTTGATTTTTTTTTTTTTTTGTTTGAAATAGTTTACTTCCAAGTCGGTCCTTTTGTCATTTAGTCACGATCTGATGATGGGATCTTGGAGAAATCGAGGGAACTCTTCAAATATTATTGGCACACATAACGATTTGAGTATTTTTTTAGTAACTCGTGCATTTGCTGTCGAAAAGCACCATTTGGTAAAGTGGAACTGATGAATTACAAATTAACACAACAAAAACTGAAAAAAAAATTACCAATAATACAAGCGACTTCCAAACTACAAAGTGAAAAATAACTTTAATTTCGGAAGTCGGTGGCAAAAAACTTAAATACTTATTGATCCAAAGACACGGTTGTGTTTTTGATAGAACAATTTTACCTAAAAATAAAATTGATATTAAGCATACTTACCTTTCTCTAAGCCACAAATTGAGATAGGCGTATCCGGTTCCGGTACGGTGAAGCGCTTTAAGCCCCGCAGCGTCATATCCGCCCCAATCCGGCAGGTAGTGGGGATACGTTTGCGCGGCGCGTAACGATATCCATGAACCTCATTGCGGCTCAATTTACCGTGATTGATAAGGATGTCAATCACATACATTTATAATTAAGAATCAGCAGACAGAAATATAAATTGGCTTAGAGAAAGGTAAGTATGCTTAATATCAATTTTATTTTTAGGTAAAATTGTTCTATTAAGCTTGACTGTACCTTTCTCTAAGCCACAAATTGAGAAGTGTTTGTTATCGACTGCTGGATTGGGACTAAATTAGAACGCCAATGTGATCAACAAAGTTTTTTTTTTTTTTTTTTTAAACCTTTGATATTTCAACTTGTATTAAATCAATAGAATTCGTTCCTATAACACTACATCGATGTAACGATTAGGTAAATCATCTAATCGTTTGAAACAGATTGATGATCTGATTTAAAGGACTTGATTCATTTGTAAACCTGCCCTTGGTTCACCACGTGTGCTAATAAATAAGCTCTCAATATTACCCGTTCGATCATTAAAGTACTCTTGCAATTTGTCAATCCAATAAATTGGGTCAATTTTCGAGTTAGACTCACCTTTAAGTAAACGCCAACCGGATTGCTTATAAGTTATATTATCAGTTTTGGACCCAAAAATCGGTCAAAACATTATAGAATTATCGATCCTTACAAAGTGTTCTTTATTTATACTCAATTATGTAAGGGCATGAACCCTGCGCCCGGAACACAATAAAAGGAGAATTGCAGTTCTTTTAGAATTTTCGAACAATGACATTTTGGAGGGAATTTTGTCAACTAAGAATCTAATTAAAACATTAATGTGCCAAATAAGAGTTTTAGCGTTGGGTAGCTGTTTTAATGCTATACCCTTTAATACTTCCTTTATAATAATGTTCGAACTTAAAAGCCTCTAGGTTGACGACAAAAGGTAGATACCACAGACTTATTTACTGCAATTGTATTATAGGCAAATTTAAATTTAAGATGCAAATCAGTTAGAAATCGAGCCACATCTTCAAGGGAAGGATCTATAGAGTTAACATTATTGTCACGTGACTATTTACACCATCGTAACCATGCAGGCTTATAAGTATTTAAGGTCGATTTCCTCCAGCTACCTTTTAAAATTTCTATCTGATCTTTCTACCAAGAATCTAATAGCGAAGACCACCCTGTATCAACCACACCTTTAAATTCAATTGATGAACTTGTGGAGGCGGTCGATTGGTTGTCTATCAAGACTTGGTCGAAATTCCTCACTTGGTAGGGAGGGCGCATGGAGCGAGCCACTAGATCTACTCTCCAAAAGACCTTCTCCCAATCGGGTGTTATCACCAGGTACATGCCGGTTGCCTGGTTCAGGAGCGCTAATACTCTGGGTATTAGACACGGTGGTAGGAATACCCATACTAACCTGTAGTGCCAAGGGCGAACGAAGTTATTGTGAAAAACAGCCGCTTGATCTAAACCCAGACTCACTTACCTGGGTACTACATGAGTAGTTCATGACGCAAAAAGATCTATTTCGGGAACTCCGAAATGCTGAAAATTTCTCCGCTTAGCACAAGAAAGTAAATGCCATTCTGTCGGAGCAGATTTCCTTGAAAGCCGATCTGCTACATAGTTGTATCGACCGGGAAGGTGATATACCGACATATGTATCCGATACAGTGGCGGTACCTTCATAGAAGCCAAAAAGCCCGGCTTGCCCTAATAAAATCATAATTCTCAAGAACAAACCTAGGCCTACCAATAAAAAAGAAACAGTCAATGAACTCGAACTCAATCATGCATGTCATAGGAATAACCAAATTTCGAAATCCCCGCTTTTTCTGCCGCGCGCACTGAGCTAGGTTGCCAGATCTACGCACTCATTGAACTCGAATCATTCATTTAGTAATCATATGAATAAAATTTAAATTCCGCGCGCTTTGTTGCGCGCCAATACAATGCATTCAATTACGCCTTCTCGCTCACACTCGTGGGCTTAAATCTGGCTTGCCTTACCTTTCTCTGTCTCGCAGTTTTCGCCTACAAATTGCTATAGAAACGTTTACATTTGTTGATATATTGGTAAGTACATATACGCAGATTTCTATGAAATGAAAAGCCCGGCTTTTAAGCGCACATGCGCACAGAGTACTTTTTATTTTGAGAGGCATTAAGTTCGCGCAAACGACGCAAATGCACTATCCGCTTTGTTGACCCGCGTAAAGTGAGTTGCAAGTCCGTGCGACGCGACGACGAATTTGTTATTGTATATGTTTTGAAATTAATATTTTGAGACTAGTATTTTATTTTCCACGTGCTGAAGTAATGAATTAGTTTTATTGTTTAAAATGATGTGATAGTTATTGCGGCGATGTCATTCCGCGCTTTTTTGTAAGTGATTATAGTGTTATTTTTGTCATCAAATTCGGAGACTGTGTTCGTAAAGGTATTTTGAGTTTAGGCATATTGAGTTTTCTGACATAGGTAAGTAACTCTTTACTTCACCGTAACCAACATCAAATTACTGTAGGTAACTATTTCTCGGAAATAAAAAACAGTATTTTTGTTAGTCGAAGAATATATTGAAATACTCGTAGGCATTCGATTGTCTATTATACAAATTTATGTAGGTGAATAGCTGGTGCCATGAAAGCACATGACTAGGGTTGTTTTTATAGAATTCGTAGTTTTAGTTAACCACTGAAAAATAAACCATCTTATGTATTACATCTTGAGATCATAAAACACAATAATGTTCGTATCGAAGAGATTCTTCATAATCTAAAGATTAGAGTTGGCTATTGTCATTAAAATAAATTATAAAAAAAATATTTAAGTAGGTAATATCTCATTTTAACATTTTCAATCGACATTAAATTTTAAACTCGTAAAATTATGCGTACGGCAGTAGAACAACAAATCGATAATGTGGGATCCATCTAGTGGCTTCTGATTGAAAAATTTTGCATTTGACAAGCGAATATGTATTATGGTAAAAAGGTTCGGCTAAGCGGTGTGATTACGCGCATTCATTAATGTAGACGGCGCTTATGACAATTACATACTAATGCCAGACCTCTTCGAATTTTAAAGGTTTTCTATGCAAAATTATAATAATGTTGTACCATGAACAACATACGAAAATCAGTCAATCCCTCACCTGGCTATTTTTTTTTTATCGTAAAAAATCTGGCGGCTTGCCCTAATTTTGACCCCTAGGCACGCCACTGATCCGATAACGATCTATTTCGTCTAAGACTTCGTATGTTAGGTTTAGGAGGGGTTGTGACTGTGTGCCGCCTTCGTTGCGCAGGTAAGAAACTACAGTTCGGTTGTCGCTCTGAATTAATAAGCTTGTATCGGTCATTAGGTGACCTTTTACCTGAATTACTCGCAAAATTGCCAACATATCTAAGATATTGCTGTAAGCGTCTTTTTCCTGTACTAACCAAATGTCTCGTTGTTGAGCTGCGCACCCCAACCTACCTTGGCATAGTCCGTCGTAAGGAAATAAGTTGGAGGTGCACCGTGCAGTTGAGAATTGACGTTCAAAAGTGTCATACATGGGCCTATTTGAAATACATGATATGACTTTGACTTTGAAGCCATGGTGTGATTCTGTATCCACCACTGCAGGTTCGGAATTACCTGGACGGACAGCTTTATTCGACCTTTAAAATTTTTTTGCACCAGAAAATTGCTGAAGGTCAGCATTGTCGAGAATTCAAGCGCCCTTGCGGGACTACGAAGCTGGCAAAATTCCAAAGCCCTAGTATACTCTGGACTTCTTTTAAACTTACCTTGGTGGCTTTTGCCATTTTCGATGTTCTCGATTGCAATAAGCGAACCTTTGCTGGTGGAAGTATTTTGACATTTTGCCAAGGGTCCCACAATATCCCCAGATACTCGATTGACTGCTGAGCTGTCAATACATACTCCTGAAAGTTTATTATAAAGTCAAAGGACTTTAATAGTCTTACCGTTAAGTTCGCGTGACTTAGCAGTTTCTCGATTGTGATTCGCCAGGAGAAAATCGTTGAGATATACCAGCAATCGAACTCCTTGATCTCTTAGGATCTGCGCAATCCAATTCGTCAGGCTGGCAAAAACCTTCGGAGCAGTTGCCAAACCGAAGGGGAGGCAGGTCATTTGCTAAAGTTGGTCCGATACTATTAATCTGAGGAAACGTCTGTGTCCTGGCGCGATTGGCAGGTGAAAATATGCATTTTTCAGGTCTATTTTCACTAACCAATCCTGTGGTTGGAGGAAGTCGGGGACTTTGTACATGTTCACCAATCGAAATTTGTCTATTTTGACATACTTGTTTAGTCATTTTAAATTGAAAACCAAGTGAAACGAAGACGTCGCTTCATTTTTTGGTACAAGAAAAAATGTTGAAACAAAGTTCGGAGTCAATGAAGCTTTTTCTAACACCTCTTGATCTATTAGCTTCTTTAATTGGATTAAGATTTCTTTCGAATTTATTGTGTGAAATCTTTTGGAAATCCTCAAGGGATGAACAAGCGGTGGTTTGTTTAAGAAGGGGATCCGATAACCTGATATTATCTTTAGTATATATAAAGGTGCCCCCAACTTCCTCCAGACACTTACCTTATGCTTGTTTCCCCCGGCTTGAGAACGTTGATGATAGTCAATCGAATCGTTTATCACGTCGTCCCAGGGTACTACGTTTCTTACTGTATCGTGTATCTTCGGTGTGACGAAAAAACTCTGCTACCCTTCTCTTTCGTCCTTGCGCAGGATTAAAGCCACTATTAGTGGAGGGGCGATAGTTTGCACTGTTGCGCACAGGCACTATATATTTCCTACCTTCTTGTGTGTCCCTTCTTTGGACAGAAGGTTTATACGATCTACCCAACGGCCGTACCTCCATGGCCCACGCACAATGGTCCACCTTACGGACGAAGTGCGGAAACCAAACCCTTATAACATAACATAGAACGATCTACCCTGCGAGGATAATTTAATGGGTGCAGCTTGAAATATTTTTAAGAAGCCCCCTTGTTTTTCTACAAAATCTGTAAACTTTGACTCGTCAAATAAAAATTAACGATTCTTTAAAACAACTTTCCTTTATAGAATTTAAAGTACTATCACGACGTTGTTGCACGATATCAGCCCGTTTGCCACATATCATTTGTAATAAATCCGATTTTATTTTTTGGTATTCCCCGTCGGCAAAAATTTCATTGATTTTTGAAGTAATCACATCAGTGGTCGTCGAGTTTTTTAATTCGAATACCCATGAAATTAGTTCACTTAAACCTTTTAGAAAGAAATGCTACGTTTTGCAAAATAACAGCATGTAACATAGTAGCTAAAGAATTTTCAACGACCGCTAACGAACGATTACGTTCAAAGTTTTTGAAAACATTACTTTCTAGCTCTACAAAACCTGGGTAGAAATATAAAGTTTTTGTACTTGAAAATAACGTACTTGAGCCCAGTCAGGAGAGTTAAAATGTTGCAATTTTTTAAGCAATTCGAGTATTATTTGTCTGTAATGTTTGCAACTTGAGGGTAGTTTGTATTTTAAAATCAATCCCTTTTTCTTCATTTAATTAATTATCCAGCTCAGTAGTGCTCGAAATAAATAGAATAGACTCACTGTCAGACATGCACGACTGAGTATTACTTTTAACAATTAGATCTCAGCGAAGAGGATACTTTATCATTAAGTTTTTCAAAAGCATCCTCTAATTTACTTAGCTTTATCCGGCGGCGCCGCTCCTTTCGCCTACGATGTCTCCTTTTCCGCGCCGTGGAAGAAGAATCGCTGCTACTGCTCGAACCACTAGATTACGACCGAGCACGTGGGGCATTGTCCATACTAACATTATTAATATTTTCGTCCAAAGAGTTCATTTTTAACACAATTTTATTTAACACTAAAAAGTAGGACACCCTTTTTAAAAGTAACGAGCTACTTTTAAACGCGACTACACCGTTCGGATTCCGAACGCCAATGAGGTTCATGGATATCGTTACGCGCCGCGCAAACGTATCCCCACTACCTGCCGGATTGGGGCGGATATGACGCTACGGGGCTTAAAGCGCTTCACCGTACCGGAACCGGATACGCCTATCTCAATTTGTGGCTTAGAGAAAGGTACAGTCAAGCTTAATAAACATTTTTTTAGTACCAAAATGACCCCAGATTCATGAAAAATGAGCAAATTTTCAAGAAGGTTCATAAGTTATGAATTGTAGACACCCGCTAAACGACGGCCGCCCGCGCCCCATGTAATAACCCGGTAAAATTCCTCATTGAAAAAAAAATTTGACGATACACAAATATTGCTCATTTAACAGTAAAGCATAAAGGTAGCAGAAAAATCATGGCGATGAAAAGTGGAGTTTCATCAACGTTTAAAAAGCGTTTCAGTATTTTATTATTTTTATTTCAGTGCTAGAAAGTCGACTACAAAATATGTTGCTAAGTTTGAGAGAATCACAAAAACTGTTGGAAGCTTTTATAAGGACATCATTCTATTGGACGGGCCCGAAATTTAAAGAGGTATGAATATAATTTATTGTATTATTTCTAAATAGTAACATAACATAACCTGTGTATTCCCCGATAGGGTAAGCGGAGGTGTTTGGTAGACTCACATTTCGCATTTTTTTTTTTTTTGAAATTCCGTTTTATATGAGACGAGACTTCAGTTTGTTACTGAGAAAGTCCTGATAAAAAACCCTAAGAGTACGGTTTTCGACCTGAGATTTGATTTAAAAGAGTGTGCATGGAGTTCTTGCCCGTTCTTCTCCATAGGAACCTACTACATCGCGAGAAGTCTAAATAATTAAATGTTATTCAATTTTTAGTTGAAACACGTCAAGAACATTTTGCAAGGAAAAGCAGTATCTTATGAAATAACAAGGGAGTGTATTGATCAATCTGAAAAGAAATATAAAAATGAATATATGAGATTACTGGATCAAGTCTTTGAGAATTTTGTACCAAAAGATGGATACAATGTTGAAGAACAGGTAAGCATTATTAAATACATAATCAAGAGGGGGTTTGCGGCTAAATAATATCATACGATGTTAAGGTTAAGCAATTTTTGCCGAGGTCGGTCCGTGAGTATATGATTGGCCTTCTTTCACCAAGATAGTCAATTGATTCAGGCGTGACTTTGTGGAAATCCATTATAAAATACAATAGAAGTGGATATATTTAATAACCTGTTCCGCTTAGCTATTTCTAAAGGGCCTTAAAAAAACCCTGAAAGAAATCGACACGTGTTTCACCACTCAACGAGGCATCCTCAGGATGACGATTGACTTGTCGCGAACTCGAACACGGCGTGTTGCCACACCAAGCGCTGAGCGCAGACTCTGCGCCTTTAGGAATAGCTAAACGGAACTGGTCACTAAATATATCCACTTCTATTGTATTTTTCTTTCCCTAATGTTTATCTATCAGTAAGAAATCTGAAGAATTATTTTTTGTCTAACCTAAAAATACTGCTTCTTCACAGGTATCATGTCTCTTGCAGCATTGTACGGAGCCTAGAATTCTGTCGGTCACCCATCCGGGTTGGGAAGCGTGGTTATAATAAACTAGTTGAACTGAAGACAGAGTCCAACAATTCATACCGGCCTATTTCTGTGCCACGGCAGGACAAATGCCTCTTCTCATACAAAGGCACGAGCATTGATAGGTTGGCGATTTCAGACTTACATTGACTATCCCAGGTTACCTTAAGATTTCTGTATCATGTCAATTATATACAATAAAATCGTCAAAGTTTACACCAAGTTTTCAGTATTTCGCCGGGTTAATGGCAAAGTTTAGAAAAAAAAAATATAACCAATTTTTTTTTTTTTGTACTAATGAAGCTAATTTTTGTGTTTAGTACGTAACTGTTTCAAACTTAGATAATTATAGAACACGCTCTTACATTTGCGACGGACATAATTTTATTATTAAGGACTTAATTTTAATAGTAAACTTTCCAAATGCGCTTACGGAAATTTTTATATTGACTTTTTTGGACTAAATAATTGGTTTTGCCTTTAACCCGGCGATTTCATGTAGTCACGAAGTCTTGTTACTTTAGTATTAAGTACAATCTTTCCTTTTCTTTCTTCTTGAAATATTATCCGTCGAATCTTCTATTATTTATAATAAAAAAATCAAATCAAACAATTGTTTGTTATGAATAAACTCGAAAACTACTGCACAAATTTTAAAAATTCTTTCACCAGTATAATGCTATATTATCACCGAGTAACATAGGCTATTAGTTATTTATGCAACTGTTGCATAATTAACTAATAGCCTATGTTTTAAAGGGTATTAAAACACGGATGTGGGTTTAGTATCACATGAGTTTTTGAATAGCTAATTATGTACAGTTGCATACAAGACTTTATCTACACCTATGATATGAATCCTCTATAAAAGGTTCTGAAACCATAGGGTGTTGTTCTAAGTTTTTTTTTTCTCGACTTTTCTGGTAATAATTGGTTAGAAATGTCCTCTACTGCATTAAAAATATCTGATGGTGTGTTATCAAAGCTTGTTTCACTCATTTTTGTAAACAACAAAGTAATAAAATTTTGCAATTCTATTATCGACCAAAAATTGCGGGATACGACGTGAATTTCGAATAACCTATAAGTTTTTTTTTTTTTTCATTACAGCGCTGTGGTAGTAAAAAATTCGAGTTGCAAAATGAAATTTAGTACAACATTATAACACTCATTTGGATTATATTATGGTTACTATGACACTGGCCGTTTTAATGTTGGCAATAAGCTGTTTCAGAAACTTTTATAGAGGTTTTATAGCATGGGTGTAGATAAAATTTATAAATATATCACGCGGGCGAAGCCGCTGGTGGAAGCTAGTTATTTAAATTATGAATTTCGTTGCTCTATTTAAGGTGGAACTAGTTGATATTTTTTCCATAAAAAATTCAGGGGGGTTTTACTCCATTGTTTGACATGGTACATCCAAAGTTAAACATGATATCGTTTTGTTTCATTATTAATTTTGTCTGTGCGGAAACAGAATAGTAAAATAATGAGCCGTTAAAAAGTTAGGAGCCCACAAAGATTCCTTTTTCTTGCAAATTTTAACGCAACTTTGGGGGTAAATAAGCAATAAAAGAAGTGTAAAATCTCCAAAACAAAGTCGGCACCGACAAAGCTTAATTATCGAAGAGTTCAATAAACTTTATTTGTAATTGTAATTTTTTACGCGTTCGTTTTACTAAAATAGTTCGGAACGGTATTTGTGTGCGTGCGAACTAGACGTTGTGCATGTAGACCAGCGTCTAATTGCTCATCACTGACACTACTGTCGGACACGATGCCAGGTGAGACAGCGTGCTTTTCGGCCATGCCCACTAGAGTTCGAGCCCGCGACTAGTTTAACCTTAACTAACACAAATAAAACCAAGTTATTTTTTTTTACTTTTACCTAAGATTTCGTGTGAAATAAATATTTTTATTTTCTTAAATTGTTTTTCATTTATCCGTTTCATTTTACCTGATTGCGGTGAAACCCAAGACCATGTTGATGATGTTTTATTAATTTTATTGTAACCAATCCTACACAGACAATATGACAGACTATGATTGTGCATCTGTCATTTTGTCTCTTCTTCCGCCGAGAAAAGCCTAACCCGTTTCTATTGTGGTCATGCACGCCTCCTAATAGTCCACAAAGGCGAAGATTCCGACTAATAGATAAAAATGGGGATAACAAAAACAACAATAAAATGAATTTCAAATGAAAACTTTTATTTGAAAATATAAGTGAATAATCTACATACGTTTTGCTAAACAACTTAGTTTTATAATATTATATCGCTTACAATATAAATGGGGTAAACTTAATTGAAAATATAATCACAATATAACAGCCTAATTTTGTACACAAAGGTAAAAATAATAATGTTAATAAAAAACTGATTTATTTTAACTTTTAGTGGAGTAAAAGGTTATGTTTCACTCGCTTGGTGCGTTTTTCCAAGATGGCGTTTTTTTTTAGGCAAATGTCAAAGCTTGTATGGCGCCTAAATTGTGACTTATTCAATAATATAATTAAAAATGGGCTTTTTTTGTATTTTCTATCCTTTGCCTAACTGCGATGTTTTTTTTTACACTTTAATATACTTTAAACGTCTAATAAGCCCATTTAAGATATTAAAGAGTGAAACAGATGTCATAACTATAATAAAACTATATTTTTCTGCCTCGCTAGACTTAAGCAATCTTCTGCAGGTATTCGTCGAAGAGATACAGGGCTAGAGACAAATCTTGTCCGTGGTTGGAAGTGATGAACTTCTTGAGGTCGGTCGTGTGACCGGCAAGCTCTCTGATCTTCTTGGATTGGCCTTCAATGAATTCTTCCTCAAGGTATTGGGCAACCTGGGTAGAAAGATTTAAAAAATAAATATTAATATCCCTGGGTTCGATACTCAGGTTGGACAGTTATTTCCATTAAGAATTACTCAGTAGCAGCCTGGAGTCTAGATTTGTGCCCCATGATAGCAATAGGCTCCCCCCCGATTACAGTCCTTTTACCTCTGATATTAAATCACTATCAAAATCAAAGTGACTATTGTCGTTACATAAGGTTCTGGTGTCAGAGGTAAATAATTTCGAAAGGACTGTAATGGGATTTATGGTGATCTTTCCTAAAGGTAATGCCTACCTCAGGGTCATGCAGATGCTGGCTATTCCTTGTAGCTTCCCTGTGGATGTAAAACGCGCGTTCTGCGATCTCCTTCTGTGTGTCCAGGGCTTTGGCGAGCGCTTCCAACTCATGGAGTTCCACAGTGTAGTTCTTGCGTTCCACCTTCATTGTGCTGCGCTGGTCGAAGTTCATTTCGTCACCTGTAAGAATGTTATTACCAATAAGGTTCAGGAATTAGGGGTATCGTGTGTTGGTCAGATAGGCAGTCGCTCCATGTAAAATACTGGTATTCAGCTGCATCCGGTTAGACTGGAAAACGACCCAACATAATTGGGAAAAGGCTAGGCAGACTGATTGTATATATTTTTTTAATTTATATACCCTACATACACTGCAACCACTATAACATTACGATAAATTAAATCTATGAGGTTATTGCGTAACACACATGATGATAATTGATCGCAATTCATGGGCGCCGGGAGCGGGGTGCAAGAAGGTGCACTTTCCTGGCTTCAAAATAAAATATAGGTGTAAAAACATTTAGAGCTAAAGAAATATCCGAAAAGGCCTAACACAACAATAGGGACCTTAACCTATCCGAGGCGCGATCCTAAAATTTTCGAACTCGCTCTAGTATTCTGCAATCTCTCGATTCTAAAGCTTCTGTGCTAGTGGACAAAGTATCGAACTCCTATTTCTGAAAATCTAATCGGCCCTAGGCGGGGTGTTAACATTATCGAGCTTGCTTCGCTCGCTCTTGCATCCTACTATATTTTAATTCTTAAGCTTCTTTGTATAAATCGACACAGTTACTTAGTCCTCTTTCTATGTATATGAATGGACAAAATAAAACATATAATTGTTGCATCTCGCCTCGAATAAGTCGAGGCGAGATGCAACAATTATCGAGCTTGCTTCGCTCGCTCTTGAATCCGACATTCTCTTATTTGTTTATAATCTTTTCTGCATAAATCGACAATATTACTCTTTGTGTGACGAACACGAAAACATGAAAACGATAACGTAACATATGCAAGGTGAACTGCAAATGATCGAGCTCGCTTCGTGGTGCTGAAGATGGGGTGCATCTTCAGCACCACGAAGCGAAAATAAACCTACCGGCGCCCATGACGCAATTCCTTTCATTTGACAGTTCAAACACATTCATTTCGTTATTTACGTTGTTGAGCAGACTAATTTTACAAACCTATGAAGCAATGGATTAGAGATTTCCTTCAAAACCCATGGACTGTGATTGAATGTGTGTTACGCAATCAGGGTGCTTGACTAGAACTTACCTCTCATAGTAACGTGCTTGATGATATCAATGGTCTTCTCCCAAGCCTCATCCGAAAGCTTCTTGAACAGTTTGCTGAACCCAGCCCTGTTCGTCTGATAGTTGTTGAAATACGCAGCAGAAAGCAAATACTCGTAGGAACGTTCCAGATGCAAGTTGGCATAAGCCTGCATCTCCGTAGCGACGTTGCCGTGCCGACCATACTCGCCGTAGACAGCGTTACACCTCGGAAGCGCTGTTGCCAGATTTATTTACTAAACATGGAGTAGGTAACAAATGGAGTGCTCGGGTGCGGGGGGAAAGAGATTGGTATATTGAAAGAGTTGTATTGTGCTTGTGTGGCAAACGATTGAAGAGGTTTAAGCATTCCATTTATTGCTTACATATCCACTACTTTATCGGCTTTATAGCAGAGTAAGTGTAAATAGCAGTGCAAAATGTTAATAAATACAGGGTGGCAGTGACATTGACGCGAAAACTGTTACCATAGATTCAGTACATGATTTTGAAACCCCCTGCGATGAAATCTTCTAATCTTTTTTTTTCGTCGGTTATTAAAAAAAAACACTCCGGGAGTTCCGACAAGTGAAAAATTGAAAAAAAAAAAATCGGCACTGTGGTAATCAACGCATTGTTTTACTCCACGCACCGCGGCAATCAACGCGTTGATGTCTTTTTAATGGTCAAAAGTGGTGTCATCACGGTGTCGCGAAATCAATGGTTTAGTCCCATCTCAAAAATGCCCAACGCGCCTAAATAGAAAAGTGCAATACCTACGCGGTCAAAATGTATGGAGAACAGGAGATGTCTTTTTTAATAACCGATGAAAAATTGAACACAGGGGGGTTCAGAGTCGATGTCCCTGCCACCCTGTAGATTTTTCTAAGCTTTCAACCACTGTTTTTTAATCTTGATGGAAAGTGAAACGTGGTCTCAAGCTTCTAAAAACCGTATTTTGTGAAAGAAAACTTGAATTTACTAATCAAACAAGAAAAGCGATATGTAATGATTTTATTTAAAACATGCGATTTTGAAATCTGTGACAAGTCGTCACTGACGACCGGAGTTTCCGAAAGGTTTTCCGGTGGTGAAATCTCAAAAACAATAATAAAGTAAGCTGTTACTCAATCTGATGCTGGAAATTGACACTTTTGACAACTCTTTTTAAGTTCACTTCACATAAACGTCTTACTACATGGCTGCCAACCGCGTCCCGACAGAGGTGACCTTGGTGGTTTACAACTATGTAGATGGTAGTTTACGACCAAATTTCTAACAGCTTTGCCTGTCGCCAACCAAGGTCACCTCTGTCGGGGACGCGGTTGGCAGCAGTGTAACAAGCACTTTAGTTTTCACGGTGAGATTTTTACGGCTGATTTATCCCTGATTAGAGACTTCATAACTCGAGTGGAGGTGTATTTAAAAATAAATGAAATGTAAAGCCACATCAATATATGGATTTTGAATTGAATGCAGCCATGATGCGATGAACAATACTTAAACAGGTAAGTACTTATTTTTTTACTATTATGCTCATTCATTAAAAACAGAAGAAGGGTTCACTCACAGCTGAATTCTCAAAACGCAACTCAATTTTAAGTCACCGTTAAATCTCGTAGCGCCGGACATACTGTCAAAGTTTAAAGTTGAGTCTCGTTTCAGAATTCGTATCTACAAGAGATTTGGTCACAGAGTAGCAAACAAAATGGAGTGCTATCAACTTTTTTGCAACTCGTTTGGTAAAAAAGAAACTCCTGTCATTGGACAATCGGCGCAACGCCTCTTAAAGCAAAGTTATGATTGGCGACTGTCAATATCGAATGACTTAGGCCCCCTTCACGGCCTAGAGCGACGTCTATCGCTCCGCATGCGCGGGGACTCGTGGCATGCTCTAACAACTTATTTTATTTGTTGTCTCCGAAGACACGAGTTCCGACTCGTGTCTTCACGGCATGCAGCTCGTGGCCACGGGGATAAACAGCAAAGTTATGGTTACGACCGTCAAATGACTTAAGTTTTGATTTGATTGATGTCTAAAGTGCAAATAATAACTTTACTTGTTTACTACTCCCGTCGATAAATTATTCATTTAACAGAAAGTTTAAAACTTGACTATTTTTCACAAAGGATGAGTTACATGGGTTCCGTTTCATGAATCAGAGTAATTACAAAGGTTTTCTGTTCCCTTTACTGTAGCAATTACTAGAACGTCCTCTAGAACTCTTCCAACGTAAAAAATACAATACAAAAAGCATCTACTTTGTGCTACAAATTACAGAGCATATTATTGAGATAGTACTTACATAACTCTGCAAAGTCAAAGTGTAATTATTAATTTATTTGTATTCATTAAAATCGACAAATATGTCATAACGAGGTAACAACACAATGTATAGTAGTTTTCAATGGTAAAATGGTTTACCGACCAGTGTTTATTAAACCCCACAAAAGAATTGAAGAAGTATAGAATAAAGATGAGAAGAATGAATGGAATGAAACTGAAAATATGACGAACATGAAAGTTTTCGTTGCAAAAGAAAGTTTCTAGTGCCGCCTTTGGTCTAGTGGTTGCATGCGACTGCTGAGCCAGGTTTTGGGTTCGATCCAGACTGGGTTAGTCCACAAAGAATGGTGTCTCGCCCCCTATTACATAGGGACATGGCGAATAAAAATTGTTTGTGAATTATACACCGCTACCTTTGAGAAATACAGGTGTGATTAGGGTTAGTATCCGTTCGGGTTTGTCCGGCTTTTTAGCCCCCTTCCGGACTTTGTCCAGCCTTAGTTTCTTGGAAAATATTATTTTTAATAATAAAGATAAATAGATAACTACTGAAAAAAGAACATAAAAAAATTAAATGTCTAGACTTGCGAATGTCCGGTTTTTTTTTAGGATTTTTCGAAATTCGACATGTTGTTGATTTAAGTATTTCTGATTTTTTATTGACAACCCAGAGCGCCAGAGCGGATTGGAATCTCGAAATTAACAATGTTTCCTAGTTAGCATACATAATGAATGATAGATATAATTGTTACAATAATTCTCTATTTTCTTTCTTTTACTAAGTTTTTTCTAAAAGCTGAAAGAAATATAAAGCGATGTGAAAGAAGAAAATATATACATAAATTAACAAAATTAAATAATAAGAGTGCTACAAGGATCTTTTGGCGCCTGAATAACATTGACAGTTATTAGTAATAATTTGTAAAATTGTGACAGAAATTGTATTAAAAAATAAGATGGCGGCGTTATTTCCAATTTTGGCCGCGCGCCAAAAGATCCTTGTGTAGTTCTATGTGTCATGTAAAGAATAGTTTGAAAGCAAAAACAAGGTATTTGAAACGAATGTTAACCTAAAGACATTCGAATTAGTAATATAACATTAACTTAATTAGAAAGATGTGTTTGTGGATTAAAAACACTAGCCGGTATAATTATGAACATCTTTCTACAAAACGGAACATTTGGATCAAAGATTACATAATACACAGAGACTTAACTTTACCTACAACAAATAAAAAAAAACGCTGAAAACAAAAAAAAATTCAGCACTTTATTCACGATTCATATGACAAATAAGTTGGTAGATGTAACATGTCTTCAAATTTTTGGTTCTAGGACATGCCGTTTCCTCATGTTTTCCTTCACTGTTTTGAGAGCAGTGGTGATGAAATAAATTATACAAAGCGCTTGCCTGGGTTCGAAAACACGACCTACAACTCGTAAGTCGGGGCGTTACCATTATTACTACTACCAATTATTATTTACGAGTGTTGATGTGCATCATAGAAAAAACCGCAATAAAGCGAATGCATGAAGAGCTATAATAATAAACTCGAGATGTTAACCCTCCATGTTTTATGTAATCTGTGACCAAATTTATACATTCCTATCTTCATTTAGCCCACGTACGGGCTTTTTTATCGCGCACTGGATTTTCAACGCTCTGCTAAGCGACGAGAGTTGAAAATCCAGTGCGCGAACAAAAATATCGGCCCTTGCGTACCTGGGCATACAAGCTTTAAGCACCAATATCAATTTGTAGTTTAAAAAAGAATGCTGTTTCTAATATAAGATTTGTACCATAATTATTTATTATTTTGTATAATTCCAACTTTTAAGACATTTGATGTTGAATTTGACCAAATTTGATGTTGTTCCATTCAAGCCAGTTATTTATTTCCAAGTGGTATCAACTTACCAAGTGTGTTGGATGCCTGTCCGCAGTCTATGGACACATCCTGGTAGCATGTGTCAGCGGCGAAGGTGCCGGAGAGGGCCAGAAGGCAAGTGACCGCTAAGATTACGACCTTCATGATTCTGATGAGGACAATAAAAAAAGTTAATAATGTTTTTTTTTTAAGTTGTGTACAATGCTAATACTAAATGTTTCTTAATTACATAATGGTGCCGATTCCCTTGTTCACAAACTGAACTTAATTTAAGTTTAGTGCATCTTTTTCTTTCTATTTCATTAGAAAAGGACAGAAGAAAAAAATTAGTTTAGTCCGTCCATTAATCAGCGCTTCACCTAAATTGACGTAATTTTAGTAGGCAAGTTTTAATCACATCTAAACTTGTATGGAGTAGTGACAGGCGCTGATTAATTTGACGGGACTAAACTAAAATTTATCTTCTGTCCTCTTCTTAATGAAATACAAAGAAAAAGATGCATTGCGGTACCATCGTCTATTTATGTTATGGTTTTGTTAATTTATAATTATTATGCTATAGAATTTTTATGCTCAGATTAGCGTACCTACTTGTAATATTATTACAATAATAATAAATTCTAATAACCGAAAATTTTGTATGACTCAGGGTAAAACATTAAGGGACTATTTGAGAAAAAAAAAAAGACATCTTATTTGTACACTGACATTATATAGTGAATAAAAGATTTATATTTCTAATACAAATTCATTTTAGAGAATTAAATAGATGATGGCTTGGTGATAGATAAAAATCTATCTATGATGACGATCTGCCAAGATCACGATCAAGATTTTTTTTTCGTGAGAAATGAAATTTCTGTATTCTACACTAATAATATTAAGGTAAAGTTTGTGGATGAAGGAGGTAATCTCTGGAAGTAATGATCCAATTTCTAAAACTCTTTCAATAGTAGAAATACACACTATTGTTCACTATTGGTGTTTAAATATGAAATGGACAGATAAACAATTAAATAACTTTGAATTTTTATTATTCATTGGCCGTTCTAAAATGTAAGTCAATCATGATTCATGACACCTTGTCAATAATATGATGAAAATATCATGATATTGATAAGGAATTGGAAAATAAACTTTTCCATATTCTCTAGAAGTTATAGCAAAACAGTGAATTTGTTACAAATTACCACAAATAGAAATGACCTTGAAATGCCAAGTTTCAATCAATCAATCTGCCTAGCCTTTTCCCAATATGTTGGGGTCGGCTTCCAGTCTAACTGCTGGGGAGGAAAGTGAGGTTAATTTTATGTGCCAAGTTGTTCTAAAGAGTTAAGATTAAATTACTTGAAGAAACTTCACAGATCATCATCTGCCTATCCTTTTCTCAACTATGTTGGGGTCAGCTTTCAGTCTAGCCAGATGCAGCTGAATACCAGTATTTTACATGGAGTCACTGCCTATCTGACCTCCACAACCCAGTAACTGGGTAAAACAATACCCCTTGATAAGACTGGCTTCTGACGCCCTGTAAAGACTGTCAAAGATACACTAATGACAGCTTGGACCAACAGCTTAACATGCTTTAGGAGTCTCGGTATGTAAAGAGGGTAGCCCATCCACGGATCAACCCCGGTAAGCATAGCTTAACCTGGTGGAGCGACCCGTGCGGCTGTTATTACTTAGCCACGAGCTTCTCTTGAAATGCTACGTTTATGAATATATGAAACAGATTGCTAATCCATTGCTTCATAAGTTGGAAAACAAAATCTGCTCAACAACATATATAACGCAATGATTGTTGTTGAATTGTCAAAATGAAACAATTAGGCATAATTGTTTACGAAAATAAGTTACGCAATTAGGATAGTGTTCAGTATTTGAAGCAATTTTTACCCAATAAATTAAAATATGAAAGAGAATTTGTTTGAAACTGTGTACTATATAAATTAACCTGGACAAACTGGATATAATTATATACAGGTGATAAAAAAGGTTATAGGACTCCGCTCTAATTAGGATAATAATAGATAATTTATTATTAAAAATCCATACAGTAATCAGCTGATAGCTTTATTATTGCAAGTTTTTAATCAACCCAGTTAATGAAATGCTTAGGCTAAGTTAATGGTATGATAGGTATCGAAGTTTAATACATATTCATGTATTGTACAAATAAACCTTCCAGGATAAATTCCCTAAATGATGATGAGAAACAATCAAAATCCATCACATAATTTAGAAGAACAACGCTACCACACAGACATACACGAAAACCTACTTTAATTTATAATATGTATTGATACAGTAGATTATTTTCTAAGCTATCTTGTCATCTAATAGAAATTACATATATAAATACCTAGCTTGAAACGATAAGTGTATTTAAAAGCAATGGATCGAAACAAATTATGATAAATACTGATTTCGATTGTTATAATCTTATAATCGGCAATATTTACGTTATTAAGATTGTAGATTATTACGATAACATAAACGCGCGTTGATAAAAAAAAAAGATTTAAAAAAAAATACTGCCTACCTACAGATAAAATAAAGGAAGTGGTACTTAATGGACATGTGAAGAACTATTTGTTATTTATTTTGCATATATATATAAAGTCATTTGACATTTAGTTTGTCGTTTACAATGATATTTTGTTAAACAAAATGACAAAGAGGCGTAGTTACATTGCACATGTTAATTAAAAATGTAGATAATTTTAAGATTATTCGCGTATTTGATTCATTTAAGCGTTGAGGATATCGTTTTATAAATAATTAGCATTAATAATGCACTCACCAAATTATTTACAGACAAAGAAAAAATTACAATGTTTTTCAAACCCGTCACAATGTTTTCCAAACCCGTAACAACTAATCAAAACAAAATGTAAACTATTATCGAATTATAAATTCTGGATTTAAATAAAAACAAAAGAGCATAGAGAAAATTAAAACACAAACAATAAGTCGTAGTTAAAAGTAAAAGGGACTCACCAAATTATTGTGAGATGAATAAAATTAGATTATTTCTGCAGCAACTAAGATTGTTCCGTCGAAAGTGCCTTTACACACACTGGCGCAGAAGGCGACTTCCAACAATGACTATTAAACTGATAAAGCTCCGTCGGACGGAGAGAACACGTAATTAAATTTTATACAAACGCAATACGATTGATAGCGAACGACAAAATGATAATAAAATAGAAAAATGTTCAATTGTCACGTGAAGTTAGCTGCACTTCAGTACGGGGTGGCTATGTATAAAAAAATTATTACCTTTATTTCGAGAATAATTAAAGAAAAACTCGAAAAATAAGCAAAACCCACTATTTAGAACACAAATTACACGCTTTTCTTAATATATTAATAATACAAATTAAAATAGAATCGAATAAAACACGTTCTTTTCGCTTTTCAATTTACATCTAAAGTGGAAAGTGTGGAACGCTGGTATTACTATTTCCTCGTCCCTCTCTACGCTATCCCCCCGCAATCCGAACCCATGAATGACGTAGTAGCCCTCTCATGGCTGTCATACTGAGAATGTTGAGGTTTTGCGTTTCCAGTTAATTCTTCCTCTTTCTATTTTTCACCCTATTTACACAATTTTACCCTCATATGCTGCCTTGAAATATGATATTTAATCATTTTACAGGTGTCAAAACTTCAAAAAGTAGGCCTTTACAGCTAATAAGCAGAAATAGGTCGAAAAATATTCCACGAGTCGGCTCGGAACACGAAACCTCTTCAGGGATTTTTTGTTGTGCAACGGCCGATGGTATCTTGCATCTCGCTCTAACGTGTCATTCTCCAAGCACTTATCAACACTAGATGGTTCTGTTATCGCTGCGCAGTTCATTATTTTCATATAATCAGAGGCATCAACCTGAATAGTTCTTGTTTTCCAATTTTGTTGCGTTCTGATAAGTCGCCTTCTACGCCAGTGTGTGTAAAGGCTAGACTTTCGCGAGTACTCGTACGTTACGGAACTGCTTTTCATAACATAATTTGTCAAAGTATCTGTGATTTTAATTAAATAAAAAAATAAAGATGAAGGCTATCCTCCTTGCTGTCGTCGGACTTCTGGCTGTATGCCTCCCTGCTTCTGCTACACAATGTGAGTAGACGTTTTCTTTGTTTGTGGTGTTTTATTTTTCGGAAGGAGGTCAGAATTGCTTCTGTCACTAGGTTTTTCTTTGTCGGGTCTTTTACAAAGATTTTTAGTGACGGCGTCTATAAAATTTACTATTTGTCATACATAACCTTTGTTATGATATGAATGCTACAAACAAACTTTTATAAATAAACTAAATCGAACGCAATTTCTTTCGTTATTTTGTATAACACTTGAAAACAGTTATTCAGATGTTCATCAGATGTTTTTTTGTTTTACTACTACCGCCACCTAGTTTGATAAAACAAAAATGAAGCTACAATGATATTATCTAGAGGTCATTTATAAAATGATAATTAAAATGACCTTTTGGTCATTTTTATCTGGGGAACCACAGTTTTATCAAAACATTTGAATTTGAGTGTAGAAATATATTCCTTTGCATTTTCAACTTTTAACTTGAATCTTCCTTAATACTGAGGGTAGATTTCGTTTTTTTAAGTAGGTGTACTATAGGTACAACTCTGTCTAACCTTCCGGGGAATACAGGTGTGATGTTATGTTATTTAGTTTTTTGTGGCTCTTTTTCACATTTGCAACAAGAAAATGCACTGCAATTTTTTTTTTCTGATAGTAACATACTTATTGTTTGCTTAAAAAGGGAATAAATTAAAGCTGTTTCTTCATTATGAAAATAGTAAAGTTTGCTAAATTGATAAGATAGAATAAGTTTGGGACAAACTAAATGTTGAAGGCAGTTATGCTCGTTTTCAATAATACTATGCAAGATGCAACATCTCAAAGAATTCCTAAATAAAACTACACAGTTAGATTTTAAAAAAAAGATAAAAACTTTAAACAACTTCTTTGCTTTTTTTTTAATGTGAAAATTGCACAGTAATCTTTGTAGTTGTACAGTGTTGTGTTGTCGTTGTAGTTTTTTTTTTAAACGTGAAAATCGCACAGTAATCATTGTAGTTGTACAGTATAGTTCACCTATCTGGTCATAGTCACCTGTTTTTGAGAAACAGTCACCAATAATCACACAGTTTTAATAAAAACTTTATAATATCTCTCTCTACTTAGCCACCAACTACACTGATTTAACATAATCAAGACAGATGGATAGCCATACTAACATATTTGTAAACAAATGATGTATCTGCTGAGTTGAGTTATTAAACATGCATATCTTTGCCATATAATTAATTAACTTCCTTGCACTATTGATAACATGATTGCTCTATTTCTCATTAAATATAGTTTTATTTATAATTATCCTTTTTAGATATATCAGTACTTCCATATTATCAAGGACAGTGAACGAGACACAATAAAAGTTTTATTGTTATAATGTATAAGGGCGTTTAGTGTCCCTCAATTTTTTTAAGAACTAGCTATTGCTTATTTCCTTTATGGGAAACTACTTCAAGTACCTACTCAGGGAAATTAATTTTTAGCAGATTGACACACTGACCACTACATCATTAATAAATAATTTGCTATGTTATATAAAAATTTATATAACTGTTAATGAATGACAGTTGTAATTTTAATATAACATCATTTTAAGGTGGTTATTACACTATCATATTTATGATCATAGATCTATAATCTATATTATAGATCTATATTTCATTATATTTTTGATCATATATGATAGTGTAATACCCACCTAAGCCAACCTAAGGATGTACATGATAGGTACCCCTCCACCAAACCCTTCGGGATTACAATCAAATGTTATTGTTATGTTATGTTTTAAGACAAAAGGAAATTGTTCCTGACTACATGACATAAAAGTATTATTTTCTCTCGGCCATGCATATAAGCAGTGCAATGGATGATGGAAGCATCTGCCCTGCTGCATATAATTTATAACACCCTGCCAAAGCCTTCCATAAACTATGTATAGCTTTTGAGCTAAACCGTTCATTGGCATAATTCCAGAACTTTCCATAGAAACTAAGCCTGTGCACGCTTTAGCATAACCACCTTCGATCAACCATTGTTGAATCGAAGATGACCACAATAGAAACGGGTTTTGTCGACGGAAGAATCGATAAAATTACAGATTGTGATTGTTTATCTATCATTTTGTCTATCCTTCTGTCAACAAAACCCGTAGAAAACCTGTCTCTATGGTTTTCATACTACGCTTGCAGGATATGATTTTAGTTTTTCAATTTTTAAAGCAGATTGCATATCTAGGAAGCTAAAATGACGCGTATGTAGGGGTTTTTTTGATAAGTCTTGAGCATTGTTTTTTATATTGAGGTCAGCTTTCAGCGACTGCCTATCTGACCTTCACAACCCAGTTACTAGGTGACATGACTAATAGCTAATCATTTTTGGCCAAGGGACTTAAAAACCCGTTGAACTAGCTTCGGGTTAATGTAATGTAGTTAAACGCTGGCCTAACAACGACCACGGCCAATGTAGTGGCGCAAGCCTCTTAGTTTAGTACCATAAACTATAAGATCATAGAATCAGGACACACTACGCGTGCACGTTATCTGTCAACGATATCTTTTATATGAGTTACATAGAGATAGAACATTGCAATTTTATGTTGTAGGTTTAAAGTTCAAGCTTGCAAACAGAGTGATGATTAGTCATTCTCTTTGATATTAAAATTAAATATTTATGAAATAATTAGTCAGATGGCAGCACTGGTGTATAAATAAAAATATCCTTTTTTTTTAACGTATCTATCATAAATTTAGTTACACTGTATGGAAACGCGCCCCATAACATAACGCCAGTTTTTTCCAAAGGGTTAGACAGAGTTATTTCTATCGTACACCCACATTTTATTAGCTATGTTTAAGTTCTATGTAATAGGGGGCGAACCTATTGCCATCAACCGGGCACAAGTACAACACACCCGGCTAATTCCTGATGGAAAACCACAATAACACTTCGCCCGACTTGGGAATCAACTCAAGACCTCTCTGCAGTAACGCAAAGTGTAGAACCATCAAAAACATTACATGTACAAAAACACAAGTCTCGCAACACAGTTCTTCTACCGCAAAAAGTTGTGAGATCTATTGTAAAAGTCGGTTAATTTATTCAGTACCTATCTATGGGACCATCTATTCAAAAACTTTGTCATAATCTGTTACCTATTTATAGTGACCGTATCAATATTAGATTTATTTAATAAATAGAATGACTTGGAAAATGTGTGTAGTACAGTAAACTATCAAATTACTGATCTGCATGAAAATCTCCCGTAATATACTGAAATGACCCGTAAAATTCTTGTGTAATGTATGTACATTAACTCCTACATATTTCATCATACTATTATGCCATCAATTATTTCCGCACACGCTTACTAGTGGCCGTTTCAATGAAAACCGATATGTATTGACATTGTAGTTATGTACTGTGAAAATTTGCCAGTCATGCCTATGTGTTTAACATAATTATATAATAGTCATTTACGATTGTGTATTTTTAACCGATTTAAAAAAGGAGGTTATCAATTCAAAATCCAAAATATTTTTATTTCACATAAACCTACATGGACACTTATGAAACGTCAGAAGCTAGGTGCACGATTCCAATTGCTCGTTTCCTATGGAGAAGAGCCGGCAAGAATCTCCAAGGATTTAAAAATAATTGGCTTTTACAATTATTTCAAATAACAGTGTGACTAGGTATGGGAGGACAGTGTAGGTCTTTCAATAAGTACCAAGTACTTAAGAAAATAGAAAATAGTCAACAAATCTACAGTCCACTAAGCCTACAGCGTTCTCACATTCACAAAATAGAAAAGAATCTATACAAAACATATATAAATTAATAAAAATAAAAACCTATTTTAATTAAACGCAATTACATGATTACTATTACATTATTCTATCATTATTAAATCTGAATAATTATCATGTGCACAAAAGCCACTAATAAAGAGTTGAAATTATTGGAACTGCAATACAAGTTTTTTGAGAACCACGTGGTAGATGACTAACATTGAAAATGGCTCAATAAATTGAGACAGCCCAGAAATAGCTAAGGAGATCAGGTAGGATCCATCAGATCCTATAAAGTGCAGACAAAACGCACGCAGGACAAGTGGCCCAACGTTTGCAAAATACTGGGACCTGTGGAAGGAGTTTAGTGCCTATTTTATTATTATTAATCTGCAGCCTCACTCCACGTTTAGGCTCTACCCCACGAAAAGAAGAAGACTCTTCGGTAAAGGTTTCTCTTCTTCTAATTCTCCGGTCTATCCATTGAAGGGAAGAAGTCCAGCTCATCGCGCCATTTCTATGTCGGGCAGCCGCGTGGCCGTTTCTGCCTGCAATTTCTGAATTGCTCTAGAACTAGTATATTATCTGTGCTCTAGATAAGAGGCAATACCGCCTGGGGAGGTTAAATGTCAATTAAATTTTGGTACGGTAGAATACGATATCTTCGGGAAGAATCCAATATTTTCGACTTCGGAAATAAATATTACGAGTTGTTAAGTGATAAACTGATAATGCTCCATGAATAAAGATGTTTCTTAACCTTATCAATTCTGGGATATCAGGGAGTATGTCATTAAGTGAACAATATAATTAAGTTATTAGGCTAATTATATTGTAATTTTGATGATAATTATCATTGTAATTATTATGACTGTTCCAAATGCCCCCGGTGGGGTTGTGAGGTCAAGGCAAAATTAATATTTTAGAAATGTTTACATATAAACCACGTATCCACCCAATTCAACCATATCTAAACAGGCTCGAATATTGTTTCACCGGAAGGTTTAAACGAGTCGTCAAATCGTTGTTCTAGATAAAAAATAGTAGGTAGGTATCCAAAAATATGGGGGTGTTCAAAATACCATGCGGATCTTTTTCTTATAGCCGAGTGGATTTGTTCCATTGGGGGTGAGCTTTGTGGTGGATTACAGCCCTCTTCCTCTCATAGAGAGGAGGCCTGTATCCCAGCAGTGTGAACATTACAAGCTGATTATGCTTATATTGTTACCATCAATGGCCCATAAATCCAGACTCAGGGCTGCAACTGCAACCCAATTACATTTTGCCCGGCCTTGTAATCAAATCTAAGGCCCGTATCACTGCCGGGGTTACGAGAAAATCTGAAAGGGTTACCGTGACCCCTGGCAACATACAGGCAACTGAAGGAACACGTGTGGGTGTTTTTTAGTCAGTAAGGCCCGTATTACAGAACCTCACTCAAGACTCGAGCATTACTTAAAACTAGTTTCAACCAATCAAAACGCTTTAAACGAGTTTCGAGTAATGCTTGAGTTTTGAGTGAGATTCTGTAATACGGGCCTAAGACCGAAAGCAGTCGAGCTTGCGACTAGACCAATGTGGCAGTCACTCAGTAAATAAATAAAAACATAGGCTCGCATTCTATTACATGGGGCTTAATATAACTGGCGAAATGTGGTTGTACTATACGTACACCGCTGCTTAACCCTTCGGGGATTTAAAGCATGATATTATAATGATGATGACTTAAGTGTCCCATAAGTACCTGACACTTAAAAAAAAACCTTATTTATTTTTTATTAACAATAATGTTGGTACAATTCATCTATCCTAAAGAAAAACACAATGCTCAGAGTTTTGAATATTTTAAAGATAGAGTTACGACGATGTCTGCGCTAGTATTAACTGTATGACAGACATCGGTGCTTTCCTCCTACAATCATGATTTGCTATTAATTATAATAATTATAATGATACAAATATTTCTAGTACAAACTAAATTCACGCCACTTAGCCCTGAAGAGGAAGGCACTAGGCAGAAGTGTCCAGTACGCTTTTCACCAGTTATAAGCACCATGTACTATTCATGTAACCAATATTTTATTTTAAAAGAGTATCGATGGAGTTTCTTGCCCGTTCTTCTCCGTAGGAACCTCTGCTAGCTTCATATTTCTGACTGACCGACTCCTTGACAATTCAAAAGTAGGTACCTGTGATTTAATTAAAATAAATGCTTCGAGTTTGCATGAGCCTATTTGCCATCGACCGGGCACATATCCAGACTCCGATCTGCTATTGAGAATATTCGACCCACTTCACTACCAATCTCACAAAATTAATTGAAATATTGTCTCTTCCGTCAAAATCTGTCACATTTCTTTTCTTGCGTAGTCATTTGCGTTAACGTCCACGTTTCCCACGTTTGATCGCTCGATAATCAGACTTAACTCTGAAGTGCTTCCCAATACTCTTAAAGTATTGTCCTTCAATCTAGACAAAGAAAATTGGTGTATTCACCTACATCTTGATATTTCCCTATCCTTTCTCGTGGTATCTTGGATGTCAAAACATTCCACCGATATCGGTTGTAGACGATGACAATTTAGTGTAGTAGTAGTAACTTCTCAAGTTTGACATGTCTATCGGACATGAGAAGTTGAGATAATGTCATCAATACTTACATAAAATATTTTCTATTGTGTATCTATTTAAAAACGATTTCATCGTGCAAATGTTTTGTTCTATGACGTCATAAACATACAATATTTCAGACGCCATATTTGATGAACATAGACAATCTCTCTTTTGTTTTGCCAATGACAGCATAATGATTATAATGGGTCGATGCATGCATTCTGACAACCAGTCTTACCAAGGGGTAACATTTTGAGTTGCGGAGGTCAGATAGGCAGTCACGTAAAGTAGTGGTATTCAGCTACATCCGGTAAGACGGCAAGCCGACTCCAATATAGTTGGGAAAAGGCTAGGCAGATTGATTGAATGGATCGATATCGATGCATGCGGCTCCTGCTATAAAAACTCGATTAATAATTTTCGAAATTGAATACTTCCACGGAAATAATAGTTGATTTGTTAACTTTATTGACAGCGGTTCCAAAGTCGAAGAAACCATTTACGTACACTATTAACAATCAAAATGTAATTTCATTGTTCTCTACTAATTGTTCATTGAAGCCATGAGTAATTAAATAATCTTCATTTTAATTAAATAATCTTCTTAACATCAGCTATCTGCCAGTGAAAGTCCCGTCAAAATCGGTCCAGCCGGAACAAACTGACAGGAAGACAATTTTTTTTAATTGTTTTTTTTTGTTTAAGTATCGTATACGTTCTTAATCTTTTAGTAAAAAGCTGTTATTTTTACATTACAATCGAACAATACAATTTTATATAATTGTCTTGTTTTTATTTTTTGCAACGTTTACAATTTCACAAATGTTTACCAATACCGTCCTGTAAGGCGCCAAAAGTTCATTGTAGCACTGTCTGTATGTATAATCCAAGCATAAAAATATTTGATAGTTGTATTGTAATTCTGGCAACATAAGCCCTCTTTCGCGGTTTCTAAAATAGACAGTTATACTTTGCCCTCAAGAAAGTCTTAAAAAAATACAAATAACTCCGTCATACTCCAGTCTACACCTAATCCGCTCGATCTAATAACAAGTGTCACTTAGGAGACCTGAGTGTCAGATAAAACGGACGTGTCTTGAAACACATACAAGTTATCTGAAGGAGATTAGATATCTAAGCAACTGTTACTTGCAACTATGTTAAGAATTTAAATACCTAGATTATGTTACCTACCTACGCGTCCATGAACGCATCTCGCCACGGTTTTGAAAGCCTATTGAACTTAATCTTACCGTGAAAACTTAGGTGAAGTCACCTGTCAATAGTATCAATCCCTAGCATCAGGTGGTGATATGAGATTAAGAGTGACAAGATGAGATTTTTACAGAACAGACCGGCTGTTATTATATCTCGTGTCAAAGGATTCGATTGGCTATTCTTATTTTGGTGAATCAATCACAGCAGTGAGCATGATATTAGAATGCACGGTGGGGACAGAAATTCCTTTTTTGAATATCATAATAAGCCTTTCAATATAGAACTTTAAACATTTAATTCTTTTCTACATTTGAGTCTTGTAATGAAAATTGCATTGATAGATACTTTTAAAACACAAATAAAAACAATAATAAATGTATCATTCAAAGTAGAATCACTCATTCATTTAAACATTTGTGGGCAGGCGAGGCGCAAGGGAAATACCGTTGCATAAAAATATCAAGCTATTAATTATTAGGAAAATTATAAATTAGGTACAAGGAAAACTATAAATTATACATAACGTACTATAATTATCTTTAATACATAAAAGGGGAATACTACAATATAAATGAATAACAGAGGAAACGTAAACATTGGAACACAAAACATAGTCATTTTACAATCCACGTGGTTATCAGAAAACAAATAGTCATACTTCATTACCCTATTTGTGATTGTCAAACAGATGACTAACTCACTACTGAAATTATTATTATTAATTATTAGTTAACTACATAAATTAAATTCGCGCCTTTGCCTCGTAGTTAAAAATGTCCTAGTCTATGGTTTTGGCGGCATATATTAAAGTGTGACCAGTGTATTTTAGAGGTGGCGAAATAGGGAACTTAATTCGTTTTTTAATGTGTTTAATTTAGCAGTAGAGTATCGGACCACAGTGATTAAAAACTTTTATCATTTTAACAACAACAACACATTGTTTTACAAGACTCAAGACAATTATTATAAAATCCTGTCGAGTCTCGCTCGTCTCATGGTTGTAAATGTGTATTATAAGTAATTTTGTCATTAACCACTGGTCATAAAAAAATGCTCATTCTAAGCTCATTCAATGAGCTCCGCCAGTTTCATATTTGTTCCTATTATCTGTTTGTTGTAATAAAACATAAAAACCAGTTTGTACTGTCATTATCATTAGTAAGTGTTATGTTTATAAATAAACAGAAAACGGCATGTCATTGTCTTTTGAAATGATGCCAGAAATACATCTGAAATATCTACTGCTTACAAAGTTTCAAAATTATATTTCGCACTATTTTTTTAAAAAATGGTAAGATGGCGTTACTATAGGAATATGGATAAGGAATTATAAATTGGAACACTACCTCCATCACTAATGTAAGTCCTTTGTCCTTTCTGACTCTTTTATTATTTGCTGATGATAGATACATGACGACTGCCTCATGGGTAGGGGTACCATTACAAAGATGATATAAATTGACACATGGTACTGTCAATCAATTGACAGTGATGACAGTAACATGTGTCAATTTTGACAAATTTACAATTTTTTGGGGTGTGTTCACAATATTATCCTAGATAATTAGAAAGGTTTTTTCGTTTTAGGAGTAAATTCTCATTAAAATAAAAAACTATTTTTCTCAAAATTGGAAGTCTTTAAAAATGTATGATATAGTTAGAACCACTCGTTTTTGGGATGTCTATCCAAATATATTCAACTTATCCTGGTTAGAATGATTGAATAATAAAAAAACATTTTTGGACATGTCCTTTGTTAAAAATATATAGAATATTGTAGGTATGTAATGTCAAATAATGTAAAGATTATGTCAAGGAAGTACCAATGTAAAAAAAAGTAAAATAAAATAATCATACTGCTAAAATACGGCATATGGCTAAAATGCTAAAGCAATTTCTCACACTTTTTTTTTTTAGTTAGCATCTCGTAATTGACCTCTGAGATAATGACTACTTAACCGGGCTTTGCTGTGGGTGCCTTAAGCTACTACACTTAAAACCAGGAGTCCAACAAGGGTTATTCAATTATGCTAATTAAAACTAGATGAACGCTCGCTAAGGGCACCCCCTGTGGTGTACGAACCTCGGCTGGATCAAAGTTTTGATCATGATTATTAGTCGGGGAATTTAAAGCTACGTGCTCAGCTGCAACAACTGCTGGCACCTCGTTATCAAGCAAGGGTCCGGGGGAAATTTCTCACGCGTGATTTCCTTTTTGTACTGCGACTGTTTACACCCGGTGCGGTGTAAATATTTCACACGGCTAGTTAGTTATAGTTGAATGACAGGTGGAAATAGTTTTTTTTTTGTGTGTGAAAAACCAGAATATTTACAGTCTAATTATAGCGTTTGATGTAAGTTTATTTCTATGTAGATTGTTGGTTGTTTTATGAACGTTTCAGCACCTATTGTTTTTTGAATGGCTAAGTTGTTATTGAGTCTACACTAAACAACATGTTTTGATTACTAGGTATTGCAGTCATCAATTTCCTAAAAACACCTTGCAATTAATGCAAATTAAAGTGACGAAACATACAAGGTTATTTTGGTGCGTAGCCAAAATTGGAACTAACGCCGCCATTTTGATTTTTAGACACACATGTTTACAAACAACGCCCTTTCAAAGTCATTCAGACGCCAAATTCTCTACTTTTGATCCTTTTGCCGCCATTTTAAAACTATTGAGGTATTGACCTTCGTTCTTAGAATAAATTGATGACGAAGAAAACTCATTGTTGTGCCTCTTTTGTTATCAAAATTTAAGTCGCAGTAAAAAAAAAATGCATTGAAATAAGCTTCCTGAATCTCCTTTGTTTATTCCTTCCTGCCTAAAAATAAATAATGATGCAAGAAATAAATTGGAAACAATTAAGATTTTATTTCAATAGATTTTAAAACATTTTACAGTACCTACAACTAACCTATATTACATAGCACTATTACTGCCTTTGCCTTGCTTTCTTGATTCTGAAATCACTAGTTTATTTTTGCCATAAGTTACCTACTAAAATATCCAACGTCGCTGCCAGCACTAAGAATCAAAAGATACATAATAAAAGAACCACACGACTTAATTCAAGACATTAAAATCATTAAATCTGAACAAATTCAAAAGTGTACTTATGAAAACTTTTATCGATAAACTTTACTACTCAATAAAGGCTCAATCTAAGTGGGATGACAGTTTCATAATCTCTCCTTCAGATAATATACGTTAAGTCATCAATTTAATGATATTTACCTAATTGACATTACACTATAAGTTTTTAGTGTTGGTATTCTAAACATATTTTATTCATTTATTACTTATTTTGGCATAACATAACATCACGCCTTGTTTCCCCGAAGGGTTGGGCAGAGGTGTCCCTGTAGCAGGCACACCCACATTTCGCCAGTTATGTTTAAGTCCCATGTAATAGGGGGCGAGCCTATTGCCATCAACCGGGCACAAATCCAGACTCCGAGCCTCTACTGAGAAATTTCAGATAGAAAAACCCAATAACATTTTGCTCGACCCGGGAATCGAACCCAGGACCTCATACTTAGCAGTAGCGCTTGCGACCACTAGACCAACGAGGCAGTCGATGACATTATCCTATTGGAATTTTTCTGACATTTCCGTTTTATCTTAAATTTTTTATGTTCACATTTTTGAAATATTTTGTTTTGACATTGTAATTTTTAATTAATTGAATTAATTGTCAGGGGAATATTATACTGATTTAGCCAACACTCTAGCTTTGTCTATAATTATTATTTGATATTGTGAAGTGAATAATTAAATAATTTAAATTGATATTAACATTTGTACGCCTAATGGCAAAGAATAGAGAACTTACAAAAATGTAACAACATATCACTGGGAAACTCTATACCCCTTTGGTAAAGCTGATATTTTTTCACATTATTTTACTAACTATATACAATTGACTGCCTCGTTGGTCTAGTGGTCGCAAGCACTACTACTGACCGTGAGGTCCTGGGTTCGATCCCCGAGTCGGGTCGGACAAAGTGTTATTGGGTTTTCTCTATTACGAATTTCTCAATACTGAATTTGTGCCCGGTTGATAGCAAAAGGGTCACCCGTAATTCATGGGACTTAAACATAACTGGCGACACGTGGGTATAAAAACTCCAAACATTTATTTGAATTAAACTATTTTCATGCACTTTTGAATTGTCAAGGAGTCGGTCAGTCAGAAAGATAAAGCTAGTTGCCCATTCCAAAGCGCTGCAGGTTCATATGGGGAAGAACAGGCAAGGAACTCCACGGATATTCCTACTTGCACATACTATGGGTACACCTCTACATGTGCCTAACCATTCGGGGATTTTGTTATAATTTTATCAATACATCTACTGATGTCTGTCTGTTTGTTCGCGCACATATCCGGAATTACTGAACAGATTTTCATGTAGTTTTCACAGGTAGACTGAGATTAATTTGGAGCAGATATAGGCTTTGTTTCATCTTGCAAAAAAGAGTTATCATCATTCAAGATGGTATTCTGTTCACGACACGTTATGTACAATTTCTGAGAGTAACCTAACAAAAAGTACTAGGCTTTCATGAATTAAAGATTATAGAAATATAATAAGAGAAATACACCCGGGTGACGCCGGCCACGAACAGCTAGTTAAAAAATATTTCCTTGTCCACCAGGCCACGTGAACCCCGTCAACATTCCCCGAGAATGGGTGACCATGCATCGGAACTGCCGTATGTCTATGAGGCAACAGATCCAGATGGAGGTGGCTGCGTCGCTGCAGTACCTGGCCATGGGGGCTTACTTCTCTAAGGATGTGGTACGTGATCATTTAGTATGTCATAATAACACTTCCCATCGCGTGTTGCCACGCAAGCAAGGAATTCATTTAAGTGTTGTGTAATGTTAGTGGAAACGAGCATAATACATCTAACAGTGACCCTGAATGGGTAATTGTAGTCAGGTCCTTTATATCTTCGTCAGATTTCAAATTCTTTCCTTTATCAAGGCCAGACACATTTACCTGTTGAAGCTACGGCACCGAGCAGACTATTAGAAAACTATGTCTAATTACTTGATATCAAAAATAGCATACATCTTTGACCAATGTCGTGAGCCTAAAACTATTAGGTTTTAGGCTGAGTTCAAGTCAAACGAAACGAACGGACGAACGAATAAAAAATGACAGACTCTGACAGTAAAAATTTGAAAAAAGTAATTTATGTAAGTACATTTTTTATGAAATGTACTTACATAAATTACTTTTTTCAAAATTTTATTGTCATATAAAGAAGTGGTATTGACATTACGACGCATAACTGAGTCTATTGTGCAAAGAGGAGACAAATAAAAAATAGCCCTAGAGGTGAAGAACATATTTTGGCTGTGGACTGTACGAATCTAAAAGTTCAAGAGTCCAATATTAAGTATTCAAATATCCCAAAAAATATGTATTGTTCAATGTTCATAAGCAAGAATTAGTTGTCTTGCGTTTTACATTTTAGCTTCCTACTTCGCTATTTGAGGTCAATGTATAATAGCTTGGACCTTGCACACTCCATTTTGTTAATCATTGCTACCAACATAATAAATATTCACAACAATCGACAGTATAATGCTACGGGTGCGTTCAACCGAATTATTAAAAAAAAAACCTCAATAATATTAGAGCTGCTTTTTATATGCTTTTTTAACCTGGGTATGAGGTTCCATTTTTTCCAACCAGTAATCTTGGTACCCTCACAGAATAGTATGCGGCGGGCTTGTCTTGTCGGGCCAATTCAGTGAGCCTAACGTAGTCAGAAGATTTAAGAGTTACGCGATAGAAAGAGAGGCAACTTCTAGGTCAATATAACTGTAGGTAATAAGCGCTATGCGGCCTGAATTGCACTTTATTGTGTCGTAGCAAGAGTTGCTTTTTATTTACATGATTTTGCGGACTGAATCATCTGTATTCATCTGTGGTACCGTTTAGTACCTGCCTTTCAAGGATCTTTTGGCGCTCAAATGACGTTGACCGGAAGGGGGGGGGGGGGGCTGTTGGTAAACATTTGTGAATTTGTTTTGTGAAATGTATTGCAAGAACATGATGACGGCATTAGTAACGATTTTGGCCAAGCGCCAAATGATCCTTGTACAGCTTTAGCTATAAGTTCGCACCGATGATAGTGCCTCTCGTGTGATAGGTGCGGAAGTAAATACTTACTGTACTCGCACCTACCACACGAGAGACATATAACCTCAACAAAGTCTCAAGTTTGAAGTGTCAGAAGTTTTTGTAAGTTTTTATTTTTGAAATTTATACTAGATGGCTCTGTATTAATACATAATATGCAGCGAAAGGAACTTGGTTCCAACCGGTACCCTAATTACGTGATACACGATCAATCACAATCTGTTTCGATTTCAAATAGATTGCTAATCCATTGCTTCATAATTTGGAAAAAAAAATCTGCTCAATAACGTAAATACGGAAATGAAAGTTCTTGAACTGTCAAAATTAAACAAATTATTCGTAATCGTTTACGAAAAAAAGTTACGTAATTAGGGTACGGGTGTCCCGCGGTACCTCCTGGTTTTATTTTTTAACGTTTATTTGCAATTTTCAGGTCAGTGTCAGTTTGTAAGTTGAAGAGTAATTTTTGTTACAGTCGTGAATCATGTTTTAATTTACATACATAAACTGATACTGGCCTGCGAATTGCAAAAACGTAAGAAAATTTTAATGTAATGGGCTACCCTTGCTTTCTTGTTCCTTAAGGCTCAATAAACTTCTGCATTTTCATTTATACTACTTATTTGTGACTCCAGGTCAGCCGTCCAGGTTTTGCGAAAATGTTCTTCGAAGCGGCATCTGAAGAGCGCGAGCATGCGATGAAGCTGATCGAATACCTGCTCATGAGAGGAGAACTTACTACTGACGTCACTACCTTGTTACAAGTCAGGGTGAGTTGGGGAGATTAAAGCATATTATTAGCTGTAACATCTCTACTGGTGGTCTGACAACCAGTCTTACGAAGGAGTATTGTATTACCCAGTACCTAAGTTGTGGAGGTCAGAAAGGCAGCCGCTCCAATAATATATAATTCGAAGTCTGATTGGCACAATCTCACAGTCCATTTTCAGAACACTGCAAAAAATTGAGACATAAGAGTCCTCACTGCTGCTTTATAGCAGTCTTATCCTGATCTACCACCTGAAAGAACCTTATTGGACCTAATACAAGCTTCACTTAGTTTAGGAGTTCGCTGTTAGAGCATCAATCATGTGTGTTGTGTCAAACACTTTAATCAATTGTAATTCATTGATTAAGTTTTGATTGTAAAAGTAGAGAAAAATAAATGTATTATTTATTTACCTCATCCTATCTCCACAGGCTCCTGAACGCAAAACCTGGGAGGGTGGAGTAGAAGCCTTAGAGCACGCGCTTCGTATGGAGAGTGAAGTAACCAAGAGTATCAGGAACGTCATCAAGTCATGCGAAGATGACAGCGAGTTCAACGATTACCATGTAAGTGACGTTTCCATTCTTGTATACATGTAATTGTGTAGGTTCTGTTTGAGATCCAATAAATAAATAAAATAATTAATAATCTTAACGATAGTTGAGGATTACAAGTGAAGCTACTAAACTCGGTTACAGCATAGATCCAAAATGACATGAGCCCGTAAAAAAGACTATCACTCTTCCCAATAATAGTCATAAGAATTTATGATCACTAACAGTTCTCTCACTTTTCGCCTACAGTATTTTTATCTCACGAAGCGGCTTTACTTGTGGTAACCAAATGTACAAACACGCTGTGAACTTGTGCGTGAAGAGGAGTAACGTCAGCACATAACACACACACACTTCCGTCTTCACCCGTATCTCGGACGGTACCAAGAGCTCCTGCGCTTGCTTACATACACATTCATAGCGCGTTTGTACACATGGTTACCACAAGTAAAGCGCGCGATGCTTCGTGAGACAAAAATACTATACTATAATTTACAGGGATTATTAATTTCTTTCATAACAACTGATCGTATAAAACCAGAAATAATCCCATACACCTTTCTAATGAACCAATATTATTCACAGCTGGTTGACTACCTCACTGGTGACTTCTTGGAGGAGCAATACAAGGGACAACGCGACATCGCGGGCAAGACCTCCACGCTCAAGAAACTCCTCGACCGCCATGCCGCGCTTGGAGAGTTCATCTTCGACAAGAAACTCCTTGGCATCGATATCTAAATCCTTCGCATCGATATCTAAATCCTTCGCCATTATGTAGAGTTAAAATAAAACATCCTGTCTAGTTCCTTTTTTAAATCTGTTGCTATGCAATTCAAACTTTTTGGCTTCTGCAAGCTTTTAGATTTTTCTCGGAAATACTTTCAAGACGTAAATTGTTTTCTGTTTTGAAATTAATTATTAATGTTACCTATCTAAACATCGAAGTAAAATATGGCATATTAATATACTTGTTTGCGTAATTTATGATGTTCACAATATTCATTTATTAGCTACCCCGTAGGTATTATTGTACAAAATATTAGTCTAAGAATTATTTCTATATTTAAAATCATGTACTCCACTTTAGATTGTATTCAGTCAATTATTACGAACGCGGCATTTTTATGTGTGGTAGCCCTGCATCAAGATGGCGCGGTTTCCTTCATTTTATTTTAAATAAATCTTTTACACTACTTTTAAGTGACAAAAAGTGTGTAATCTACAAAAATGTGGCTGTTTAATATTTTTTGTTTAATTATTTCGTAAAATAAAGTTGATCCATACATAATAAGAGTTTCATTTTGATCATCTACATATCTTTATAATTATACAAATTAAAGTTACTTTTCGTGTCTATCTATCATTGAAAGTAGGGCGTTGTTGGTAAACAATTGTGAAATTCTAATAGAAATTGTATTGAAAAACTAGATGGCGGACGTTCTTAAAAATACAGGAATTGCCTCTCTCGTTCTACTGTGCAATGAGCAGACGAATAAAAAAATACCCCAAAGGCAATGATATTTTAAGTAAAAAGACGTAGATAGGTTACCTACCGTACATTCGTTCTTCAAAAACGGCACAATGTCACGCTATTTGATGACACGTGTAAGTAGGACAGCATGTCGTAATTATCGGGAGCGAAAAAGAGACAAGACGAAGAAAATGTGGCTAATTAGCCAAATTTTGACGTGCCTCTTACGAAGCGTGTATAACCTATCTACCTCTTTTTTTACTTATAATATCATTGCCCAAAGGTGACGAACATATTTTAGCTAAGACTGTAGGAATCTAAAAGTTCAAGATTCCAATTAAGTATTCAAATAACAAAAAAAAGATGGAATGTTCATAGGCAAGAATTTATTATATCCCATTTTAGATTTTTGCTTCCTATTTCGCTATTTTCGGTCAATGTACAAAAGCTTGGATCTTGCAGTTTGCACACTCCATTTTTTTGTCATTGCTAGTAGTACCAACATAATAAATATTCACAACAATCGACAATCAATAAATGTTACGGGTGCGTTCATCCAAATTTAAAAAAGCATAGCTCTAATTAGAGGTTACACTTTTTTCCAACTAGTATTCTTAGTAGCTTGATACCAGTCGGTACCTACCATTTAGAATTCGCGCTCTGTCCTTCAAGTATCTTTTGGCGCTCGAATGACGTTAATAGGGAGGCGCTGCTGGTGAATTTGTGAAATGTATTAAAAGAACATTATGACGACGTTAGTAACGACTTTGGCCAGGCGCCAAAATACCCTTGTACAGCTTCAGCTTTATGTTCCCACCAATAGTAAGCACTTACTTTTGAACATATCACACAAGAGACATATAGCCTCAAGGTGTTTCAGAAGTTTTTGTTTTTTTCGGAGCTGACTGGACTAGATGGCTTTGCATTAGTTCATTATATGCAGCTAAACTAGTTTTATCAATATATAATATGTATGCAGCGAAAGGAACTTGGTTCCAGCCGGGCGGCTGGGCGGCCCACGGCACCACCCGGTTATTTTTTAACGTTTTTTTTGCAATTTTCAGGTCAGTGTCATTGTATGTTGAAGAGTTGATGATTTAATTAACTATAATTTTGTACTTATGTACATAAACTTTTACGGTCGCGAATCTATTTTAATCAACATACAACCGAATTGCAAAAAACGTCAGAAATTTTTAATGTAATGGGCTACTCTTTTTTTAACCGTAGGGCTCAATATACTTTTGCATTTTCATTTAAACTTCTTATTTGTGTCTCCAGGTCAACCGCCCAGGTTTTGCGAAGATGTTCTTCGAAGCGGCGTCTGAAGAGCGCGAGCATGCGATAAAGCTGATTGAATACCTGCTCATGAGAGGAGAACTTACTAATGACGTCACTACTCCAATCCTAACTAATATTAAAAATGCGAAAGTAAGTTTGTTTGTTTATTTATTTGTTTGTTACGGTTTCACCCTAAAACGGGTGAACGGATTTGGATGAGATTTTGCACACAGGTAGACCATGACCTTGGTTAGGATATAAGATACTTTTTGTCCCGATATTCCCACGGTATTGAGACTTATGCGGGTGAAACCGCGGGGCGTAGCTAGTAATATATATTCAATAAAGTCCGGTTGGCACAATCTCACAGTCCAGTGTTAGAACCCTGCAAGAAATTGTGACATAGACTTCTCTCTGCTGCTATTCAGATCTACCGTCTAAAATAAGCCTTACTGAACCTAATATAAGCTTCACTTAATTTGGGAGTTGGTAAATCATCAATCATGTGCTGCCGACCTGCCGTACAACTATCAAACACCTAATTCATTGTAAAAAATAAGTTTTTGTTGTACTTTGAGAGTGAAATTAATGTACCTATTATCTAATTACCTCATTCATCTCTACAGGGTCCTGAACGCAAGACCTGGGAGGGTGGAGTGGATGCCTTAGAGCACGCCCTTAGTATGGAGAGTGAAGTAACCAAGAGCATTAGGAACGTTATCAAATTATGCGAAGACGACAAAGAGTTCAACGATTACCATGTAAGTGATTTTTTAATGGTTTTTAGGTTATGTATGAGTAGATGCGGTTTTTTGACAAAGTATACCTATTATAAATAATCATGGAGATTACAAGTGTTTTGAGAACATTACTTGCTGTTACTGCAGAAACAAGTTTCGTAGCAGCACAGAACCAACATGACATTCGAAGTTCAGTGATAGTTTGGGCTTCCCAATAATGGTCATGAGGATGATCGCTAACAGTCCCCCCACCTATTCACCCAAGATAATAATGATTTATTTTTTATCTGATCGAATAAAACCATGGATACACAGGATACACCATACACCTTTCTAATCATCCAATATCATTCACAGCTGGTTGACTACCTCACTGGTGACTTCTTGGAGGAGCAATACAAGGGACAACGCGACATCGCGGGCAAGACGTCCACGCTCAAGAAACTCCTCGACCGCCACGGTGCGCTTGGCGAGTTCATCTTCGACAAGAAACTCCTTGGCATCGATATCTAAATCCATCGTCATTATATAACGTTAAAAAAATAACCACCTGTCTATAAGTAACTTTTTTAAATCTGTTGCTATGCAATTCAAACTTTTTGGCTCCTGCAAGCTTTTAGTTTTTTCTCGGAAATACTTTCAAGACGTAAATTGTTTTCTGTTTTAAAATGTTACCTATCTAAACATTGAATTTACTTCAATGTTTACATAGATCACATTAATAATATGGCTTATAACCTGTTTGCGTAATTTATAATGTTCACAAAATTCATTTATTAGCTAACCCGTAGGTATTATGGTACAAAGTAATAATAAGAATAATTTCTATATTTAGAATCATGTACTCTCCACTTTAGATTGTATCATTATTCAATCAAATAATACGAACGCGACATTTTTACGTGTGGTCCTGCATCAAAACGGCGAAAAAAAATTAAATATTATTATAAATCGTAATTTTATTGTACATGTACAAAAATGTGGCTGTTTAATATTTTTGTTTAATTATTTCGTAAAATAAAGTTGATCCATATTCAATTAAGAGTTTTGTTTTCATCATCTACTTATAATTTTATTATTATAGGTACCTACATATTTTAATCAAGTCGCTTTTCGTTTCTCGCGTTGTGTTTGTGTGACCGCGTTGTTCTTCTAAACAACACACACCACCAGCCCTAGGCCTTGATCAGGGTAGAGCGAGATTGTCTTTTGGCGCCCTTTGAGCGACGCTTTTATTTCACGTAAATTCTACTTCTTTAAAAAATCGACTGTTATAGAAAATGTCAACAATTGTTGAATCTAGATTAAATTACAGATGTTCTATGTCACGAAGTCCGTTTGGCTATGAATGTTGTCAAGCGTGCACATGCACATTGTTTTTGTGTGCGTAATCTCGAGAGCGCTCAGTGTCGATCGGGACACGGTCCGGATCAGTAGTGGTTTTTAGTTCGCGCCAAATTGTTTCACGGAGTAAGGTCAGCATGGCAACAAAACGAAGAAGAGTTGTCCATAGTGAGGTAATATTTATTTATACGTTTTCAATTAAAATGTTATACAAAGATACTTAATATAGCAATAGAAGTATTTATAAAATGAATGTTATTTTGTGTTATAAAATGTTTATATTACTTAATTATTTTGATTACATTTTGTTTTAGGGTCGAAACATGATATCTAGTGTTTATCATTTTCTGCGAGAAGAATATGAATTTACAAAATCATTAATGGAACTCAACTGTGATTTGTCTCATTTACGAGACATTACACGCCGTACAGCTGAAGCTACGGGTGTGAGCCAAAAAACAGTTCAAAGAATATTAAAAGAAGAGAAGGAATTGCCATCCACTTCATCAAAATTCACTTCACCTATGAAGAAAAGGAGAAAGCGAGATAATAAAGTGGATATAGGTAATTTTACAGCCGATGTGGTTCGCAGTACTGTACAAGATTTCCATATTGTCCATAAAGAAATTCCAACATTAGCTAAGTTAAGAACAGCATTGAATGAATAATCGGATTCGAAGTTTGTATAGAAACTGTTAGCAAGTTACTGTTGAAATTAGGTTACAAGTGGCGCAAAACAGAGAACAACCGTAAAGTCTTGACGGAGCGTCATGATATACAAATGTGGCGTTTAAAATATTTAAAAAAAATAACAGAGTACCGCTCTCAAAGTCGGCCCATTGTCTACACCGATGAGAGCTACGTCCTTTCGACACACGTGCGAAACAACACCTGGGCAAAAAAAAAGGAAAGAACTCCGTTTTTAAAAAAAATTAGCACAAGCACTCGCTTTATTTTAGTGCACGCGGGAACCAAGGATGGTTTTATTGAAAATGCTTCCTTGGTTTATAAGGCCAAATCAACAGCTGGTGATTATCATTCAAATATGAGCTATGATAACTATGTAAAATGGCTAAATGAAAAGTTGCTACCCAATTTACTTCCGCGCTCTGTCATTGTCTTAGACAATGCATCTTATCACAACACACGGGCTGAACGACTACCGACGCAATCTACAAAGAAAGCCGATATGCAGCAATGGCTCAGGGATAAGGGTATAGCATTTGATGAATCTCTTCTTAAATTGGAATTGTACGATACAATAAAGAAGTACAAAGCCCAGCACGTAATCTACAAGATTGACGATTTTATAAAAAAGCAAGGGTTTTGATGTCTTACGCCTTCCCCCTTATCACCCAGAATTAAATGCGATTGAAAATATTTGGGGGATGGTTAAAAATTATGTCGCATCTAAAAATATCGAGCAAAACATGACGAATTCGGAAAGACTGATCAATGAAAGTTTGGGCCAAGTTAGCAGTGAAACGTGGCAAAAAACTTGTGCTCATGTTGAAAAAATTGAAAAAGACTACTTGAAATATTTTGATCTCGATTTTGAATTTATAATCAATGTACAAGATGATTCTGACGACAGCAAAACGGAATCGGAAATCGAAAATTTATCTGATAGTGATTGAAAATACTGAATAGTCCTACTTGTTTCGTTTCCATTCTGTACCAATGCTTAATTAAATGCCTACATATTCTTAATATTTTTGTATTTATTGCAACCTAATCTAATTTGTTTACAAAATGTATATAATTTTAAAACCAAAATTTTATTTAGATTATTAAATCTCGACTTGAATATATATCAGATTTTTTTGCTAACGTTACCTACTTTTACACACACAAGCGCGCTTGTCGGGATACGTCACTACTGCAATCAAAGCCGAACGAACTTCGTGAAATAGAATATCTGTAACTAGCTCTAATTAGTATACTCCTGCTTCTTAAAGATTAAGAAAGCTTTTATTGCTATTATCATTACCAAATATAATTTGATTAAATAATCAAATTAGTATTTGGTGTTAATTTCAATTAGTATTTCGCATTTGTCTTTTTGGCGCCCCATGCCATCTGGCGTCTAGAACGACTGCTCCTCTCGCTCTATCCCAGGGTCGGCGCTTAACGCAATGGATATTGATATGGATTTCACCATCATTTATAGAATTTATTCCGGAAGGTTTATGTGTATAATCCATAACCTTATATTAAACTCACCACTTTGGTCACTAGTATTATATGATGCTCTGTGGGAGGGTCGTTAGAGTCATTCGGGTCAAGAGCACGCACTTTATTTTCTATGGTCTCAACGAACTTTAAAAAATGAGATATCTGAGCTGATTGTAAATAAAATTGGTCGAGATTTTAATATATTTTCATTATTTAAGTAAATTTACGTTAAAAAATAATCAGTTTTTTTTCTAAATATGTTTAAAGTAACATGACCTTAGGGTAAAATTACGCGTGCGGGGTAAACATGCGCATTTAAAGAAATCTAAATGGATAGTAAAATAAAATATAGATTGGCGATAATAAACATTTATTAAACTTTAAAGAAGAATAAAATTGTAAGGTCATTAATTATTAAGTGAAATGTAATATTCAATCTAGACTAGAGAGAGAGAGGTCAAAATTATGGATAAGTTTATCATCATATAATTAATTTTACTCATTAAAAAAGTCGCATCAAAATGTTCCGTTTTCATAGCAGTTCTCATGAAATCTGTCATTATAAACTATGCATTGGATCCAATCTTCTGTCGGTGGTACTTCGTATTTTTCGCCACAAATCAGACAATAAACAGATTCTTTATTTCGCTTTCTTTTTAACAGCTGTGTTGGTTTCTTTTAAGGTTTATTGTTTATTCCTGATGGCCCAGCTTGAGGTTCGAAAGCCCCCCTCTTACTAACTTTTTTGTTCGAAGTTTGATCATCTGAGATCAGGGCTTGTCGTGGTGCTTTCCTTAAATAGTTCCTTGGCATTTTGATGTATTCTGAAAGAATAAATAACGTTTAAATAACTTTGGATATTTTTCTATACATTGGGGTATAAGTACACAACTTAGGTAAAAATACGCGTGCGTACTTTTGACCTCGCACTCTTACCTCAATCAGCAAAAATATTAAATGATCGGTCACAATACATAGGTCAATGAACTTAAGAGAATATGATACACTTACATAAATACTACGATAACCGAACAACATAAATGTAATAAACTTACTGTCTTAGATCCATGCATTTAACTTCAACATACTTTTCCCCGTCACGAATTTTAAAGGAATTTTTTGCAGTTGACATATTAGGCGATCTGAGACGCCAAGTACATTTTTTGCGCAAGTGCGACACGTGGCTCCGAAACGGCGATTCGTGCGTCACTAATTTCCGCGAACACAGACCTTTGTCCCCTCACCCCTGTTGGAGATCGGGCTACTGCGAACTTTTACCCGCCGCGAGCTCTTACCCCGAATGACTCTAGTATATTTTGAAATATTTAAAAAATTAGACATAGCACATGTTAACTTAAAACATTTATTTGTAAGAAACTTATTGAAGAAACAGAACTTATTTGTAAAAAGAACCTAGTACACATGGATACACATCCAGCTATACATTTTCAGTATAAGCTGACCTCACATTGTACGGAAGTCCTATACAATGCGAGATCAGCATAAACTGGAAATGTATAGCTTGATATGTAGCCGTGTGTACAACTATACGTAGTTACCTACTTAAAAATAATCCAATATAATGAATAAATGAAAATATTTAACTGCGACGACATAACTACTATTATACGCCCGACACCTGCTTAGTTTATAATAAATATAATAATTCAACCATTGTGAGTGATGTGATCAGGTTAGGACTGCTACACACATCTTGTTCGACTCAGCATGTTTCGCACAGCCGGGCGGCAAAATCGAATGTTTATAAATATACTTATTATGTTAGGGGTAAGCCGCTCGGCTTGGCTTGAATTGTGCCGAGTCCACCCGAAGATCAAGGATAGATGCCGCACGTTGTTTGCTGAATGGAATGAAAGCTGAATATGTGATTGCTTCGGGTCCACTTCGTTATTCAACAAATGCCAAACCGAATGACCGATCTGACATGATCATGACATGTATGTAGAACCCCTGAGACACAGACAACAGTTCAGCATAGCTTTCACAACCACTCGACAGGCTATCGTGTCGAAAATAACACATTTCGATAACCTGCACCCCAATGAGGTTAAAAACTGAAAGCTTATATCAGGTGGCAGCACAGTTGTACGTCTTTAAACCTTCATTGTTGTGTTTATGTAATATCACATCACAAGTGCCTCTACTGTATGTAATGAAAACAGACTTAGTTCTCTTGGGCTCCCAAAAGAACTAAGTCGACGAAATATTCGATTCCAATTTTTTTCGGAAAGCTTTCTCCCACAGTTTTCTTCGTATAAAATCTTTGACAAATACATGGGTCCCCATATTTTTGCAGTAAACAGCTACGCAACTGGGCTCAATTAATGTAATTAATTTATAATTATTAATTATGCGTAAAAAAAGTCGCTTGTTTACATAAAATGTATGGCTAGCTGCTTTGATAATTTAAATGTCAATGGCTAGCTGTCAAATTATTAGACGCTGGAGATCAGCGCCATCTGAAGTGAGCAAGTGGCAGTTTTTATCCCCATTTACGCAATGGGGATAAAAACTGCCACTTGATACACGATCTAACACAATCTGAATCATTTTGAAGGATATTGCTAATCCATTGCTTCATATGTTCGAAAAATTTATTTACTCAACTACGGAAGACGCAATAATTGTTGCTGAACTGTAAAAATTAAACAGATTGTGATTGATTGTGTATTACGCTGATTTACCGAACCCCCGACAGCAAACAGCTTGCTGTCGGAAGAATAGTCGACGTCTTTTGGGTTAAACTGTCAAAGTTTTCGGGTTTCGAATTTGTGGACAATGTTTAAAGGACTCCTTAGATAACATTGATTATCTGATTGATGTTCGATTCAGCACGGAAGCTTATCGAATGGATGTGAAATTGTGAATAGCTATGCAGGCGTAAACAGACCTTTCTTAAGTGGGTGATAGACGTGCGAACTTAAAGTACGCGGTTTTTTGCTCGCGAACTTACTCGGTTCGCTGTCGGCGACACACGTGAAGCTTGCTCACACTGTATCGCGATGTTGTCGATTTTATTTAACCAAAGATAACATAAATATAACCCTCTCTTTTATCTGTTCTCTATGCCCTTCCTGGCTTTGTTCTTATTCGTAATGATAGAACTGGGAAGGGAGGTGGTGGTGTTGCTATCTACTTGCGGACTGATATTCCCTATAAGATTATCAGCGCATCACCATCTTCCTCCTCTGGGTCAGCGGAACATCTTTTTCTAGAAATTTCCTTGCATCACGTTAAAATGTTTCTTGGAGTTATGTACAGTCCTAACCTCAGTATCGATTACTTTGACTCTTTCGATTCGCTCTTAAATGATTTCTGTCCCTCTTATGATCACGTAGTCTTAATGGGCGATTTTAATACTTGTCTTCTTAAAAATGACAGTCGTACTCACAAACTTCAATCTCTTTTATCCTCTTTTAACCTTAGTATTCTACCTCTTTCGGCTACTCATCATTTCCCTAACTGTACCCCATCTCTTTTGGACCTAATGATTGTCTCTAATACTAATAATGTATCAGTCCACGGACAACTCACTGCCTGTTTTTCTTACCATGATTTCATCTTTATGTCCTACAGGATTCGCCCTCCCAAGCGTAAGCCGCAATATATTTTCCTTAGGAACTACAGGGGCATTGATCTGGAGGCATTGCTACGTGATGCTGATAGTATCGACTGGACGGCCGTTTTGGAGAGCCCTTGCATCAACGATATGGTTCGCATTTTCAATAACACAATACTTAGCTTATACGATCGTCATGCCCCTGTCCGTCGAGTCAAAGTTAAATATGTTCCGGCTCCCTGGCTTACTCCTGCTATTAAGGATGCGATGGCAAGTAGGGACAGAGCCAAGAGGAGGTTAAAACGCTGTCCTTCCGAGCGCAACTTGAATGCATTTAAGGTACTGCGTAATCGCTGCAGTCGTATGTGTAGAGATGCAAAGAGACGCTACTTCCATAATTCTCTTGACAACCGCAACTCTGCAGAAGTCTGGAAATTTCTTAAAACTGTCGGTATTGGTAAATGTCCAGTTGCTTCCAGTAATGACACTGACATGTGTGTTCTTAACAAACATTTCTCACATCCCCCAATTACGTTGGATCCGCACGTCAAATCAGCTACTTTAAATGAACTTTCCCGTTTATCTGTGCCGCAGTGTCCTTCTTTCGAGCTAAGTCCCGTAAGTGAAAGTGAGGTCAAAAAATCTATTTGCGCTATCTCCTCCTCTGCAGTTGGTAATGATAATCTTTGCTTAAGAATGATTTCCCCTATCCTCCCCACAATACTTCCCATCTTGACTCACATTTTTAATTTCTCATTGTTCTCTTGTACTGTTCCTGAGGCCTGGAAACAAGCCCATATCATCCCCTTACCCAAAATTCCTAACCCGGTCTCACCGACCGATTATCGACCCATTTCTATCCTCCCATATCTCTCTAAAGTTCTTGAGCACATTGTTCATCAGCAACATTCTGCATTTCTATCTTCTAATGACCTTCTTAGTCCTTTCCAATCAGGTTTTTGACCTGGCCATAGCACAGTAACGGCTCTTTTAAAGGTTACTGATGACATCCGCTGGGCTATGGACCACAAATCTCTCACCTTACTTGTACTTCTAGACTTTAGCAGTGCCTTTAACTCTGTCGATTTCGATATCCTTTTAGGGATCCTTAAATCTTTCAATTTCTCTTTTTCTACTATTGGTTGGTTCGACTCCTATCTTAAAGGCCGGTCGCAGCGGGTTCGTCTCGAAGATTCTTCTTCTGACTGGTGCTCTCTTACCGCGGGTGTACCTCAAGGTGGCGTTCTCTCTCCTCTTCTATTTTCTATTTTCATTAACTCTGTCACCAGAGTCATCTCTTCCCACTTCCATCTCTATGCCGACGATCTGCAGCTTTATAATAATTTCTTAAGGCAAGATGCGGAAGCCGCCGTGTCTGCCATGAACAGAAACCTGGATTCTATTAGCGAGTGATCGCGGTCTTTTGGACTGCAAATCAACCCTAAGAAATCCCAGGCCATAATTATAGGCGGCAGGTATATGCGGACTAGGCTCGATGTTGCGTCGCTGTCTCCACTCTGTCTGAATGGTGTTCAGATTGAATACGCAAATGCGGTTAAAAACCTGGGGGTGACCATGGACTCTCACTTATCGTGGACTGCCCATGTTGCTTAAGTCAGTCGCAAAGTGCACTACACGTTCCATTCGTTGAAGTGCCTCCATAGCTTCTTGCCCTTGAAGACCAGACTCTTGTCTTGTCGGGCCAATTCAGTGAGCCTAACGTAGTCAGAAGATTTAAGAGTTACGCGATAGAAAGAGAGGCAACTTCTAGGTCAATATAACTGTAGGTAATAAGCGCTATGCGGCCTGAATTGCACTTTATTGTGTCGTAGCAAGAGTTGCTTTTTATTTACATGATTTTGCGGACTGAATCATCTGTATTCATCTGTGGTACCGTTTAGTACCTGCCTTTCAAGGATCTTTTGGCGCTCAAATGACGTTGACCGGAAGGGGGGGGGGGGGGGCTGTTGGTAAACATTTGTGAATTTGTTTTGTGAAATGTATTGCAAGAACATGATGACGGCATTAGTAACGATTTTGGCCAAGCGCCAAATGATCCTTGTACAGCTTTAGCTATAAGTTCGCACCGATGATAGTGCCTCTCGTGTGATAGGTGCGGAAGTAAATACTTACTGTACTCGCACCTACCACACGAGAGACATATAACCTCAACAAAGTCTCAAGTTTGAAGTGTCAGAAGTTTTTGTAAGTTTTTATTTTTGAAATTTATACTAGATGGCTCTGTATTAATACATAATATGCAGCGAAAGGAACTTGGTTCCAACCGGTACCCTAATTACGTGATACACGATCAATCACAATCTGTTTCGATTTCAAATAGATTGCTAATCCATTGCTTCATAATTTGGAAAAAAAAATCTGCTCAATAACGTAAATACGGAAATGAAAGTTCTTGAACTGTCAAAATTAAACAAATTATTCGTAATCGTTTACGAAAAAAAGTTACGTAATTAGGGTACGGGTGTCCCGCGGTACCTCCTGGTTTTATTTTTTAACGTTTATTTGCAATTTTCAGGTCAGTGTCAGTTTGTAAGTTGAAGAGTAATTTTTGTTACAGTCGTGAATCATGTTTTAATTTACATACATAAACTGATACTGGCCTGCGAATTGCAAAAACGTAAGAAAATTTTAATGTAATGGGCTACCCTTGCTTTCTTGTTCCTTAAGGCTCAATAAACTTCTGCATTTTCATTTATACTACTTATTTGTGACTCCAGGTCAGCCGTCCAGGTTTTGCGAAAATGTTCTTCGAAGCGGCATCTGAAGAGCGCGAGCATGCGATGAAGCTGATCGAATACCTGCTCATGAGAGGAGAACTTACTACTGACGTCACTACCTTGTTACAAGTCAGGGTGAGTTGGGGAGATTAAAGCATATTATTAGCTGTAACATCTCTACTGGTGGTCTGACAACCAGTCTTACGAAGGAGTATTGTATTACCCAGTACCTAAGTTGTGGAGGTCAGAAAGGCAGCCGCTCCAATAATATATAATTCGAAGTCTGATTGGCACAATCTCACAGTCCATTTTCAGAACACTGCAAAAAATTGAGACATAAGAGTCCTCACTGCTGCTTTATAGCAGTCTTATCCTGATCTACCACCTGAAAGAACCTTATTGGACCTAATACAAGCTTCACTTAGTTTAGGAGTTCGCTGTTAGAGCATCAATCATGTGTGTTGTGTCAAACACTTTAATCAATTGTAATTCATTGATTAAGTTTTGATTGTAAAAGTAGAGAAAAATAAATGTATTATTTATTTACCTCATCCTATCTCCACAGGCTCCTGAACGCAAAACCTGGGAGGGTGGAGTAGAAGCCTTAGAGCACGCGCTTCGTATGGAGAGTGAAGTAACCAAGAGTATCAGGAACGTCATCAAGTCATGCGAAGATGACAGCGAGTTCAACGATTACCATGTAAGTGACGTTTCCATTCTTGTATACATGTAATTGTGTAGGTTCTGTTTGAGATCCAATAAATAAATAAAATAATTAATAATCTTAACGATAGTTGAGGATTACAAGTGAAGCTACTAAACTCGGTTACAGCATAGATCCAAAATGACATGAGCCCGTAAAAAAGACTATCACTCTTCCCAATAATAGTCATAAGAATTTATGATCACTAACAGTTCTCTCACTTTTCGCCTACAGTATTTTTATCTCACGAAGCGGCTTTACTTGTGGTAACCAAATGTACAAACACGCTGTGAACTTGTGCGTGAAGAGGAGTAACGTCAGCACATAACACACACACACTTCCGTCTTCACCCGTATCTCGGACGGTACCAAGAGCTCCTGCGCTTGCTTACATACACATTCATAGCGCGTTTGTACACATGGTTACCACAAGTAAAGCGCGCGATGCTTCGTGAGACAAAAATACTATACTATAATTTACAGGGATTATTAATTTCTTTCATAACAACTGATCGTATAAAACCAGAAATAATCCCATACACCTTTCTAATGAACCAATATTATTCACAGCTGGTTGACTACCTCACTGGTGACTTCTTGGAGGAGCAATACAAGGGACAACGCGACATCGCGGGCAAGACCTCCACGCTCAAGAAACTCCTCGACCGCCATGCCGCGCTTGGAGAGTTCATCTTCGACAAGAAACTCCTTGGCATCGATATCTAAATCCTTCGCATCGATATCTAAATCCTTCGCCATTATGTAGAGTTAAAATAAAACATCCTGTCTAGTTCCTTTTTTAAATCTGTTGCTATGCAATTCAAACTTTTTGGCTTCTGCAAGCTTTTAGATTTTTCTCGGAAATACTTTCAAGACGTAAATTGTTTTCTGTTTTGAAATTAATTATTAATGTTACCTATCTAAACATCGAAGTAAAATATGGCATATTAATATACTTGTTTGCGTAATTTATGATGTTCACAATATTCATTTATTAGCTACCCCGTAGGTATTATTGTACAAAATATTAGTCTAAGAATTATTTCTATATTTAAAATCATGTACTCCACTTTAGATTGTATTCAGTCAATTATTACGAACGCGGCATTTTTATGTGTGGTAGCCCTGCATCAAGATGGCGCGGTTTCCTTCATTTTATTTTAAATAAATCTTTTACACTACTTTTAAGTGACAAAAAGTGTGTAATCTACAAAAATGTGGCTGTTTAATATTTTTTGTTTAATTATTTCGTAAAATAAAGTTGATCCATACATAATAAGAGTTTCATTTTGATCATCTACATATCTTTATAATTATACAAATTAAAGTTACTTTTCGTGTCTATCTATCATTGAAAGTAGGGCGTTGTTGGTAAACAATTGTGAAATTCTAATAGAAATTGTATTGAAAAACTAGATGGCGGACGTTCTTAAAAATACAGGAATTGCCTCTCTCGTTCTACTGTGCAATGAGCAGACGAATAAAAAAATACCCCAAAGGCAATGATATTTTAAGTAAAAAGACGTAGATAGGTTACCTACCGTACATTCGTTCTTCAAAAACGGCACAATGTCACGCTATTTGATGACACGTGTAAGTAGGACAGCATGTCGTAATTATCGGGAGCGAAAAAGAGACAAGACGAAGAAAATGTGGCTAATTAGCCAAATTTTGACGTGCCTCTTACGAAGCGTGTATAACCTATCTACCTCTTTTTTTACTTATAATATCATTGCCCAAAGGTGACGAACATATTTTAGCTAAGACTGTAGGAATCTAAAAGTTCAAGATTCCAATTAAGTATTCAAATAACAAAAAAAAGATGGAATGTTCATAGGCAAGAATTTATTATATCCCATTTTAGATTTTTGCTTCCTATTTCGCTATTTTCGGTCAATGTACAAAAGCTTGGATCTTGCAGTTTGCACACTCCATTTTTTTGTCATTGCTAGTAGTACCAACATAATAAATATTCACAACAATCGACAATCAATAAATGTTACGGGTGCGTTCATCCAAATTTAAAAAAGCATAGCTCTAATTAGAGGTTACACTTTTTTCCAACTAGTATTCTTAGTAGCTTGATACCAGTCGGTACCTACCATTTAGAATTCGCGCTCTGTCCTTCAAGTATCTTTTGGCGCTCGAATGACGTTAATAGGGAGGCGCTGCTGGTGAATTTGTGAAATGTATTAAAAGAACATTATGACGACGTTAGTAACGACTTTGGCCAGGCGCCAAAATACCCTTGTACAGCTTCAGCTTTATGTTCCCACCAATAGTAAGCACTTACTTTTGAACATATCACACAAGAGACATATAGCCTCAAGGTGTTTCAGAAGTTTTTGTTTTTTTCGGAGCTGACTGGACTAGATGGCTTTGCATTAGTTCATTATATGCAGCTAAACTAGTTTTATCAATATATAATATGTATGCAGCGAAAGGAACTTGGTTCCAGCCGGGCGGCTGGGCGGCCCACGGCACCACCCGGTTATTTTTTAACGTTTTTTTTGCAATTTTCAGGTCAGTGTCATTGTATGTTGAAGAGTTGATGATTTAATTAACTATAATTTTGTACTTATGTACATAAACTTTTACGGTCGCGAATCTATTTTAATCAACATACAACCGAATTGCAAAAAACGTCAGAAATTTTTAATGTAATGGGCTACTCTTTTTTTAACCGTAGGGCTCAATATACTTTTGCATTTTCATTTAAACTTCTTATTTGTGTCTCCAGGTCAACCGCCCAGGTTTTGCGAAGATGTTCTTCGAAGCGGCGTCTGAAGAGCGCGAGCATGCGATAAAGCTGATTGAATACCTGCTCATGAGAGGAGAACTTACTAATGACGTCACTACTCCAATCCTAACTAATATTAAAAATGCGAAAGTAAGTTTGTTTGTTTATTTATTTGTTTGTTACGGTTTCACCCTAAAACGGGTGAACGGATTTGGATGAGATTTTGCACACAGGTAGACCATGACCTTGGTTAGGATATAAGATACTTTTTGTCCCGATATTCCCACGGTATTGAGACTTATGCGGGTGAAACCGCGGGGCGTAGCTAGTAATATATATTCAATAAAGTCCGGTTGGCACAATCTCACAGTCCAGTGTTAGAACCCTGCAAGAAATTGTGACATAGACTTCTCTCTGCTGCTATTCAGATCTACCGTCTAAAATAAGCCTTACTGAACCTAATATAAGCTTCACTTAATTTGGGAGTTGGTAAATCATCAATCATGTGCTGCCGACCTGCCGTACAACTATCAAACACCTAATTCATTGTAAAAAATAAGTTTTTGTTGTACTTTGAGAGTGAAATTAATGTACCTATTATCTAATTACCTCATTCATCTCTACAGGGTCCTGAACGCAAGACCTGGGAGGGTGGAGTGGATGCCTTAGAGCACGCCCTTAGTATGGAGAGTGAAGTAACCAAGAGCATTAGGAACGTTATCAAATTATGCGAAGACGACAAAGAGTTCAACGATTACCATGTAAGTGATTTTTTAATGGTTTTTAGGTTATGTATGAGTAGATGCGGTTTTTTGACAAAGTATACCTATTATAAATAATCATGGAGATTACAAGTGTTTTGAGAACATTACTTGCTGTTACTGCAGAAACAAGTTTCGTAGCAGCACAGAACCAACATGACATTCGAAGTTCAGTGATAGTTTGGGCTTCCCAATAATGGTCATGAGGATGATCGCTAACAGTCCCCCCACCTATTCACCCAAGATAATAATGATTTATTTTTTATCTGATCGAATAAAACCATGGATACACAGGATACACCATACACCTTTCTAATCATCCAATATCATTCACAGCTGGTTGACTACCTCACTGGTGACTTCTTGGAGGAGCAATACAAGGGACAACGCGACATCGCGGGCAAGACGTCCACGCTCAAGAAACTCCTCGACCGCCACGGTGCGCTTGGCGAGTTCATCTTCGACAAGAAACTCCTTGGCATCGATATCTAAATCCATCGTCATTATATAACGTTAAAAAAATAACCACCTGTCTATAAGTAACTTTTTTAAATCTGTTGCTATGCAATTCAAACTTTTTGGCTCCTGCAAGCTTTTAGTTTTTTCTCGGAAATACTTTCAAGACGTAAATTGTTTTCTGTTTTAAAATGTTACCTATCTAAACATTGAATTTACTTCAATGTTTACATAGATCACATTAATAATATGGCTTATAACCTGTTTGCGTAATTTATAATGTTCACAAAATTCATTTATTAGCTAACCCGTAGGTATTATGGTACAAAGTAATAATAAGAATAATTTCTATATTTAGAATCATGTACTCTCCACTTTAGATTGTATCATTATTCAATCAAATAATACGAACGCGACATTTTTACGTGTGGTCCTGCATCAAAACGGCGAAAAAAAATTAAATATTATTATAAATCGTAATTTTATTGTACATGTACAAAAATGTGGCTGTTTAATATTTTTGTTTAATTATTTCGTAAAATAAAGTTGATCCATATTCAATTAAGAGTTTTGTTTTCATCATCTACTTATAATTTTATTATTATAGGTACCTACATATTTTAATCAAGTCGCTTTTCGTTTCTCGCGTTGTGTTTGTGTGACCGCGTTGTTCTTCTAAACAACACACACCACCAGCCCTAGGCCTTGATCAGGGTAGAGCGAGATTGTCTTTTGGCGCCCTTTGAGCGACGCTTTTATTTCACGTAAATTCTACTTCTTTAAAAAATCGACTGTTATAGAAAATGTCAACAATTGTTGAATCTAGATTAAATTACAGATGTTCTATGTCACGAAGTCCGTTTGGCTATGAATGTTGTCAAGCGTGCACATGCACATTGTTTTTGTGTGCGTAATCTCGAGAGCGCTCAGTGTCGATCGGGACACGGTCCGGATCAGTAGTGGTTTTTAGTTCGCGCCAAATTGTTTCACGGAGTAAGGTCAGCATGGCAACAAAACGAAGAAGAGTTGTCCATAGTGAGGTAATATTTATTTATACGTTTTCAATTAAAATGTTATACAAAGATACTTAATATAGCAATAGAAGTATTTATAAAATGAATGTTATTTTGTGTTATAAAATGTTTATATTACTTAATTATTTTGATTACATTTTGTTTTAGGGTCGAAACATGATATCTAGTGTTTATCATTTTCTGCGAGAAGAATATGAATTTACAAAATCATTAATGGAACTCAACTGTGATTTGTCTCATTTACGAGACATTACACGCCGTACAGCTGAAGCTACGGGTGTGAGCCAAAAAACAGTTCAAAGAATATTAAAAGAAGAGAAGGAATTGCCATCCACTTCATCAAAATTCACTTCACCTATGAAGAAAAGGAGAAAGCGAGATAATAAAGTGGATATAGGTAATTTTACAGCCGATGTGGTTCGCAGTACTGTACAAGATTTCCATATTGTCCATAAAGAAATTCCAACATTAGCTAAGTTAAGAACAGCATTGAATGAATAATCGGATTCGAAGTTTGTATAGAAACTGTTAGCAAGTTACTGTTGAAATTAGGTTACAAGTGGCGCAAAACAGAGAACAACCGTAAAGTCTTGACGGAGCGTCATGATATACAAATGTGGCGTTTAAAATATTTAAAAAAAATAACAGAGTACCGCTCTCAAAGTCGGCCCATTGTCTACACCGATGAGAGCTACGTCCTTTCGACACACGTGCGAAACAACACCTGGGCAAAAAAAAAGGAAAGAACTCCGTTTTTAAAAAAAATTAGCACAAGCACTCGCTTTATTTTAGTGCACGCGGGAACCAAGGATGGTTTTATTGAAAATGCTTCCTTGGTTTATAAGGCCAAATCAACAGCTGGTGATTATCATTCAAATATGAGCTATGATAACTATGTAAAATGGCTAAATGAAAAGTTGCTACCCAATTTACTTCCGCGCTCTGTCATTGTCTTAGACAATGCATCTTATCACAACACACGGGCTGAACGACTACCGACGCAATCTACAAAGAAAGCCGATATGCAGCAATGGCTCAGGGATAAGGGTATAGCATTTGATGAATCTCTTCTTAAATTGGAATTGTACGATACAATAAAGAAGTACAAAGCCCAGCACGTAATCTACAAGATTGACGATTTTATAAAAAAGCAAGGGTTTTGATGTCTTACGCCTTCCCCCTTATCACCCAGAATTAAATGCGATTGAAAATATTTGGGGGATGGTTAAAAATTATGTCGCATCTAAAAATATCGAGCAAAACATGACGAATTCGGAAAGACTGATCAATGAAAGTTTGGGCCAAGTTAGCAGTGAAACGTGGCAAAAAACTTGTGCTCATGTTGAAAAAATTGAAAAAGACTACTTGAAATATTTTGATCTCGATTTTGAATTTATAATCAATGTACAAGATGATTCTGACGACAGCAAAACGGAATCGGAAATCGAAAATTTATCTGATAGTGATTGAAAATACTGAATAGTCCTACTTGTTTCGTTTCCATTCTGTACCAATGCTTAATTAAATGCCTACATATTCTTAATATTTTTGTATTTATTGCAACCTAATCTAATTTGTTTACAAAATGTATATAATTTTAAAACCAAAATTTTATTTAGATTATTAAATCTCGACTTGAATATATATCAGATTTTTTTGCTAACGTTACCTACTTTTACACACACAAGCGCGCTTGTCGGGATACGTCACTACTGCAATCAAAGCCGAACGAACTTCGTGAAATAGAATATCTGTAACTAGCTCTAATTAGTATACTCCTGCTTCTTAAAGATTAAGAAAGCTTTTATTGCTATTATCATTACCAAATATAATTTGATTAAATAATCAAATTAGTATTTGGTGTTAATTTCAATTAGTATTTCGCATTTGTCTTTTTGGCGCCCCATGCCATCTGGCGTCTAGAACGACTGCTCCTCTCGCTCTATCCCAGGGTCGGCGCTTAACGCAATGGATATTGATATGGATTTCACCATCATTTATAGAATTTATTCCGGAAGGTTTATGTGTATAATCCATAACCTTATATTAAACTCACCACTTTGGTCACTAGTATTATATGATGCTCTGTGGGAGGGTCGTTAGAGTCATTCGGGTCAAGAGCACGCACTTTATTTTCTATGGTCTCAACGAACTTTAAAAAATGAGATATCTGAGCTGATTGTAAATAAAATTGGTCGAGATTTTAATATATTTTCATTATTTAAGTAAATTTACGTTAAAAAATAATCAGTTTTTTTTCTAAATATGTTTAAAGTAACATGACCTTAGGGTAAAATTACGCGTGCGGGGTAAACATGCGCATTTAAAGAAATCTAAATGGATAGTAAAATAAAATATAGATTGGCGATAATAAACATTTATTAAACTTTAAAGAAGAATAAAATTGTAAGGTCATTAATTATTAAGTGAAATGTAATATTCAATCTAGACTAGAGAGAGAGAGGTCAAAATTATGGATAAGTTTATCATCATATAATTAATTTTACTCATTAAAAAAGTCGCATCAAAATGTTCCGTTTTCATAGCAGTTCTCATGAAATCTGTCATTATAAACTATGCATTGGATCCAATCTTCTGTCGGTGGTACTTCGTATTTTTCGCCACAAATCAGACAATAAACAGATTCTTTATTTCGCTTTCTTTTTAACAGCTGTGTTGGTTTCTTTTAAGGTTTATTGTTTATTCCTGATGGCCCAGCTTGAGGTTCGAAAGCCCCCCTCTTACTAACTTTTTTGTTCGAAGTTTGATCATCTGAGATCAGGGCTTGTCGTGGTGCTTTCCTTAAATAGTTCCTTGGCATTTTGATGTATTCTGAAAGAATAAATAACGTTTAAATAACTTTGGATATTTTTCTATACATTGGGGTATAAGTACACAACTTAGGTAAAAATACGCGTGCGTACTTTTGACCTCGCACTCTTACCTCAATCAGCAAAAATATTAAATGATCGGTCACAATACATAGGTCAATGAACTTAAGAGAATATGATACACTTACATAAATACTACGATAACCGAACAACATAAATGTAATAAACTTACTGTCTTAGATCCATGCATTTAACTTCAACATACTTTTCCCCGTCACGAATTTTAAAGGAATTTTTTGCAGTTGACATATTAGGCGATCTGAGACGCCAAGTACATTTTTTGCGCAAGTGCGACACGTGGCTCCGAAACGGCGATTCGTGCGTCACTAATTTCCGCGAACACAGACCTTTGTCCCCTCACCCCTGTTGGAGATCGGGCTACTGCGAACTTTTACCCGCCGCGAGCTCTTACCCCGAATGACTCTAGTATATTTTGAAATATTTAAAAAATTAGACATAGCACATGTTAACTTAAAACATTTATTTGTAAGAAACTTATTGAAGAAACAGAACTTATTTGTAAAAAGAACCTAGTACACATGGATACACATCCAGCTATACATTTTCAGTATAAGCTGACCTCACATTGTACGGAAGTCCTATACAATGCGAGATCAGCATAAACTGGAAATGTATAGCTTGATATGTAGCCGTGTGTACAACTATACGTAGTTACCTACTTAAAAATAATCCAATATAATGAATAAATGAAAATATTTAACTGCGACGACATAACTACTATTATACGCCCGACACCTGCTTAGTTTATAATAAATATAATAATTCAACCATTGTGAGTGATGTGATCAGGTTAGGACTGCTACACACATCTTGTTCGACTCAGCATGTTTCGCACAGCCGGGCGGCAAAATCGAATGTTTATAAATATACTTATTATGTTAGGGGTAAGCCGCTCGGCTTGGCTTGAATTGTGCCGAGTCCACCCGAAGATCAAGGATAGATGCCGCACGTTGTTTGCTGAATGGAATGAAAGCTGAATATGTGATTGCTTCGGGTCCACTTCGTTATTCAACAAATGCCAAACCGAATGACCGATCTGACATGATCATGACATGTATGTAGAACCCCTGAGACACAGACAACAGTTCAGCATAGCTTTCACAACCACTCGACAGGCTATCGTGTCGAAAATAACACATTTCGATAACCTGCACCCCAATGAGGTTAAAAACTGAAAGCTTATATCAGGTGGCAGCACAGTTGTACGTCTTTAAACCTTCATTGTTGTGTTTATGTAATATCACATCACAAGTGCCTCTACTGTATGTAATGAAAACAGACTTAGTTCTCTTGGGCTCCCAAAAGAACTAAGTCGACGAAATATTCGATTCCAATTTTTTTCGGAAAGCTTTCTCCCACAGTTTTCTTCGTATAAAATCTTTGACAAATACATGGGTCCCCATATTTTTGCAGTAAACAGCTACGCAACTGGGCTCAATTAATGTAATTAATTTATAATTATTAATTATGCGTAAAAAAAGTCGCTTGTTTACATAAAATGTATGGCTAGCTGCTTTGATAATTTAAATGTCAATGGCTAGCTGTCAAATTATTAGACGCTGGAGATCAGCGCCATCTGAAGTGAGCAAGTGGCAGTTTTTATCCCCATTTACGCAATGGGGATAAAAACTGCCACTTGATACACGATCTAACACAATCTGAATCATTTTGAAGGATATTGCTAATCCATTGCTTCATATGTTCGAAAAATTTATTTACTCAACTACGGAAGACGCAATAATTGTTGCTGAACTGTAAAAATTAAACAGATTGTGATTGATTGTGTATTACGCTGATTTACCGAACCCCCGACAGCAAACAGCTTGCTGTCGGAAGAATAGTCGACGTCTTTTGGGTTAAACTGTCAAAGTTTTCGGGTTTCGAATTTGTGGACAATGTTTAAAGGACTCCTTAGATAACATTGATTATCTGATTGATGTTCGATTCAGCACGGAAGCTTATCGAATGGATGTGAAATTGTGAATAGCTATGCAGGCGTAAACAGACCTTTCTTAAGTGGGTGATAGACGTGCGAACTTAAAGTACGCGGTTTTTTGCTCGCGAACTTACTCGGTTCGCTGTCGGCGACACACGTGAAGCTTGCTCACACTGTATCGCGATGTTGTCGATTTTATTTAACCAAAGATAACATAAATATAACCCTCTCTTTTATCTGTTCTCTATGCCCTTCCTGGCTTTGTTCTTATTCGTAATGATAGAACTGGGAAGGGAGGTGGTGGTGTTGCTATCTACTTGCGGACTGATATTCCCTATAAGATTATCAGCGCATCACCATCTTCCTCCTCTGGGTCAGCGGAACATCTTTTTCTAGAAATTTCCTTGCATCACGTTAAAATGTTTCTTGGAGTTATGTACAGTCCTAACCTCAGTATCGATTACTTTGACTCTTTCGATTCGCTCTTAAATGATTTCTGTCCCTCTTATGATCACGTAGTCTTAATGGGCGATTTTAATACTTGTCTTCTTAAAAATGACAGTCGTACTCACAAACTTCAATCTCTTTTATCCTCTTTTAACCTTAGTATTCTACCTCTTTCGGCTACTCATCATTTCCCTAACTGTACCCCATCTCTTTTGGACCTAATGATTGTCTCTAATACTAATAATGTATCAGTCCACGGACAACTCACTGCCTGTTTTTCTTACCATGATTTCATCTTTATGTCCTACAGGATTCGCCCTCCCAAGCGTAAGCCGCAATATATTTTCCTTAGGAACTACAGGGGCATTGATCTGGAGGCATTGCTACGTGATGCTGATAGTATCGACTGGACGGCCGTTTTGGAGAGCCCTTGCATCAACGATATGGTTCGCATTTTCAATAACACAATACTTAGCTTATACGATCGTCATGCCCCTGTCCGTCGAGTCAAAGTTAAATATGTTCCGGCTCCCTGGCTTACTCCTGCTATTAAGGATGCGATGGCAAGTAGGGACAGAGCCAAGAGGAGGTTAAAACGCTGTCCTTCCGAGCGCAACTTGAATGCATTTAAGGTACTGCGTAATCGCTGCAGTCGTATGTGTAGAGATGCAAAGAGACGCTACTTCCATAATTCTCTTGACAACCGCAACTCTGCAGAAGTCTGGAAATTTCTTAAAACTGTCGGTATTGGTAAATGTCCAGTTGCTTCCAGTAATGACACTGACATGTGTGTTCTTAACAAACATTTCTCACATCCCCCAATTACGTTGGATCCGCACGTCAAATCAGCTACTTTAAATGAACTTTCCCGTTTATCTGTGCCGCAGTGTCCTTCTTTCGAGCTAAGTCCCGTAAGTGAAAGTGAGGTCAAAAAATCTATTTGCGCTATCTCCTCCTCTGCAGTTGGTAATGATAATCTTTGCTTAAGAATGATTTCCCCTATCCTCCCCACAATACTTCCCATCTTGACTCACATTTTTAATTTCTCATTGTTCTCTTGTACTGTTCCTGAGGCCTGGAAACAAGCCCATATCATCCCCTTACCCAAAATTCCTAACCCGGTCTCACCGACCGATTATCGACCCATTTCTATCCTCCCATATCTCTCTAAAGTTCTTGAGCACATTGTTCATCAGCAACATTCTGCATTTCTATCTTCTAATGACCTTCTTAGTCCTTTCCAATCAGGTTTTTGACCTGGCCATAGCACAGTAACGGCTCTTTTAAAGGTTACTGATGACATCCGCTGGGCTATGGACCACAAATCTCTCACCTTACTTGTACTTCTAGACTTTAGCAGTGCCTTTAACTCTGTCGATTTCGATATCCTTTTAGGGATCCTTAAATCTTTCAATTTCTCTTTTTCTACTATTGGTTGGTTCGACTCCTATCTTAAAGGCCGGTCGCAGCGGGTTCGTCTCGAAGATTCTTCTTCTGACTGGTGCTCTCTTACCGCGGGTGTACCTCAAGGTGGCGTTCTCTCTCCTCTTCTATTTTCTATTTTCATTAACTCTGTCACCAGAGTCATCTCTTCCCACTTCCATCTCTATGCCGACGATCTGCAGCTTTATAATAATTTCTTAAGGCAAGATGCGGAAGCCGCCGTGTCTGCCATGAACAGAAACCTGGATTCTATTAGCGAGTGATCGCGGTCTTTTGGACTGCAAATCAACCCTAAGAAATCCCAGGCCATAATTATAGGCGGCAGGTATATGCGGACTAGGCTCGATGTTGCGTCGCTGTCTCCACTCTGTCTGAATGGTGTTCAGATTGAATACGCAAATGCGGTTAAAAACCTGGGGGTGACCATGGACTCTCACTTATCGTGGACTGCCCATGTTGCTTAAGTCAGTCGCAAAGTGCACTACACGTTCCATTCGTTGAAGTGCCTCCATAGCTTCTTGCCCTTGAAGACCAAAATCTCCCTTGCTCAAACTCTCATACAGCCCATCATAGACTACGCTGATGCCTGTTATTTGGATGCCACCGAGGAGCTTTTAAATAAACTTGAGCGTTTGCAAAATATCTATATACGTTTTGTTTTTAACCTTAAAAAGTATGATCACGTTTCTAATTTTCGCAAGATACTCAAGTGGCTCCCTATTCGACTTCGCAGGAACTCTCGGATATTGTGTCTGCTATTCAACATCCTTCACAACCCTAAAACCCCTTCCTATCTGCGGGAATGCTTTTCCTACGCCCGTCCTTTTGATGCACCTTGCAGGTCGCATCTTAAAAACCTCCTTAAATCCCCCCCCCCACTCAACCGACTTCTATTCCTACTCCTTCACTGTGCACGCGGTTCGGTTGTGGAATTCACTTCCGCCTGACATTAGGGACTGTCGTACTGTTGAAACATTTAAACGAAGAGTGAAAGAACACTATCTTTCCACTTCGTCATAGTTGCATAGTTATCTTAAATCACATTATATATATTGTAGTGATATTTATTTTAGAAGTATGTATGTAAGTATATTCTTATATTGTAAGTAGTTTGTGTAAATAGTAAATTGGATTTTTTTTTCTTCTTTGATTTATGTTTTTGTTTTATCTTCTACGGTTACACACGTTGTCTACATCTCATTTTTTATAATTTCCTGTCGCAGGTATGCTGGAAGAGATTTCTTTAGAAATAAGCATTGCCTTTGTACGTATTTTTCTGTTCCTTTCTTCTTGTCTGTTTATATGTGTGTGCATAAATGGTTAAATAAATAAATATCGAAACAAAATGGCGGCTCGCGATGACAGACGTTCGAAACTACGAACCGAGGCGGGCTACGAGCAAAATTTCAAATCTGTTATCGCCGACGAACTTACTCAGCGGCTTTAAAATACGCGTAAGTACTTACTATGACACACGGGCGAAAGAAAGGTTGCCGAGCTGTAAGTACGCGACGTCTATCATTTTTCATATAATAAGCAGGACAAATATTAAAGATAAAAAAATATACGATACCTAATTATAAATTATTTCTTGTCTTTTATTTCATTTTGACTTTCATTTGTATTCTTAGGATAAATATTTCCTTTGGCCCTGGGCTTTGACAGGCCTCGTCTCATCATAATGTCTTGTGGTATGGGCACCTGGCCGTAGAAGTCAACTCCCGGTCCTAAGCCCAGCTTGTAAGGAAATTCTTTAATTCTGTGAATACTTTTCTCCGGTAGGAGTCTATTCACGCTATTGCAGAAGTGGAAATCTCTGAAATGTGATGAAAATAAGTAAAAATGATTATTCAAGTCAATGGTCTACTCGAACTTCCTCGTCGGTCTGCGGTTCTCAAGCGGTACTGTTTAGCATAAAGTACGCGTTCGATTTCCAGGTCGGGTTTTTCCATCTGGAATTTCTCAATAGCAGCTCGGAGTCTGGATTTGTGCCGGTTGATTGCAATAGCCTCGCCCCCTGTTACAAAGTACTTAAATATACCTACCTGGCAAAATGTGGGGGTGCTATTGGTGTACCTCTGCCTAACCCTTCGAGAAATCCAGGCGTGAATCTTATATTATGTGATCCAATCGGGGAATGAAAAGGTTTGAGCACCTTTTTGTCAACTTGTATAATTATAATGTATTCATGCACTCACTAAGCCGCGACACGACAAAGCATTATAACATATTTCTATGCCGAAGCCTTCCGTGGCATACCGCAGCTACCCAAAGTGTGCTCAAGTCCTCTATTGACGATATCAACGAAATGTGAGTGCTAAACGTATGAAAATAAGATTCAAAATCATTTCCAACTTAGAAATTCCTTTGTCATGCCATGCCGCACCGTGCCACCGGATGAGCGCCTTTAATAAAACTCTTCTGAATACCCACTACTAGACACCACTTGATAACGAACTCGATAAGTGGTACTAAACCACTACAAAAAGTGTCAAAGTCTGTCATTAGTGCCAAAAGGGCTCTGTGGGCTTGTGGGAATATACTGTGTACGCAATTTAGTTTCCAAACATGTAAATAAATTGGTATTTTTGGAACTTTAAGACCCATGAATAAAGTTCAATTTGCACTTCAACTGTATAATATTTTTTTTAAGAATGTTCAATCGCCGTTCTGAAGTAAATTTAATTAGCACAGATATAAGGTTGATATTAATTGTAACATCCATAGGAAACGTGGATTTGAATGGTCTTTTAGAGGTATGAGGAACAGGGTGTAAACTTCACTCATCCTCTATAGAAAAGGGAGGATCCTCCGACCAGACAGGTGTCGTGTCTGGCGGGCCAACGATTAATGTCGGCTAGTCATATATATGTCGTTCGCGCGGTAAACTCTAATTGCGCGATGTAGGATTTGTGTGACGTTCATTTCTTTGATGCGTAGTTCGCGTGCGATGTAGATGCCGCCACAGTCTTCTCTAGACTCTCCATTTACCTCTTTTGGAACGAAGTTCCACGCACGTATACACTTGGTGAATGACAGATACCATTAGACCGAAAAAAATGTAACAGTTTGACCGTCATGACACTTTTGCCTTATTAATGTGTGTTTTCACCAGACCTCCTCAGAATGAGGGTAATGTTTTTTGAGTGTATGTATTAAATTTTTTAGTTAGGGACTCTTAAATGCTGTTAATTTGTTTCATTCTGGCTGTTATTTAATACATAACATACAACGAAAGGAGCTTCGTTAAAACCGGGTGTCCCACAACACCTCTCGCAATTTTTTTGGTAGCCCATATTGTGTACCACTGCTTGTAAAGGCCTCCAGTTTTTCCTTCCAAACCTCCCCATTTTGTGGCATTTTTGGCGGTGTTAGAGTATACCTTATCATCATCTACGTAGCCTTTTCCAAACTATGTTGGGGTTGGCTTTCAGTCAAACGGGATGCAGCTGAATACCAGTATTTTACATAGAGCGAATGTCTATCTGACCTCCACAACCCAGTTACTGGGTAATATGAAACCCCTTAGGCGACATCTCCACGAGAGTGAGAAAATGGCGGCGATAGTGTCGCCGTACCATCAAATTCAATAGAAACTCTTATCAATCTCCACACCGCACACGGCGATGATATGATCACGGCGATAATGATAAATTCCCAACATTAGATCCTTTCAATACCACACGGAACAGACTTAAAAAAGAAATTATCCAGATCCTCCATCAAACGCCAGATACCCAGCGAACTCAGTAGTGCCAGTTTAATCATACGTACACAAAAATACACACACCTCCACACACATTTACAACACCTACACCGCACACATACACCCGCACACACTATATATGTCGCGACGTGTGGTTCGCGAAGTAGACAGGTAACAGAGTCAAATTAATATTGTTAAAGCGAAACGTGTAACAAACTTGTCATTTAAGACAGCTTGAGGTAATCTGCTGACAACACCGAACCCATAGAGGGATCACCGCAGATAAAGAGTATTTATAGTTTATGGTTATGACGTTTAAGTAGTCTGTGGCGTTTGCCGGTACTTTGGACTACCTACACCAAATGTGAAGTATTTAATTCAATAAGTATTTACTATTTAGTGCAAAGTAAAGTGATTGGTGTTGTGATGGAGGCGTCGAGCATGGTAGCGACTCATCTGAGAGAATATAAGCTAAGTGGTAGCGCTAGGACAATAGCGTAGAGGTTCCCCACCTAAATGCCTAGCTTCAAAATTTCCTATCTTTCTAAAGGTTTCTGATGCTCTTAGAAGTCGGTTACATTAGGAGGTTAACTGGCAGACTTGGGCTGTGCGATTCCTCCTCAATACCCAAGCGTATTGTTGTAAAGTGTTGTATGTACTAAGAGGGTGGTACATACAACAGAGTTAAATATGAGAAGGATCTGTGATAGAAACGGGTCTGGCAAGAGGTTAAAGGCAAGCTTGGCCGCGGTTTCCTCGTATATTATGAGAAATGATCTGTGATAGAAACGGATCAGGCAAGAGGTCGATTTAGCAGACTTTGCTGCGGTCTCCTCTTTATACCCAACATACTACGATGACTAGGATCTCGTAGATCATGTAACTGAATTAATCCTAGCAAGATATGTACGTGTATAACATCTCTGTGCTATGGACTCATACCTAAGACACCAGAAACGTTTATGTATGTATATCACAATCACAATGTATAGAATGGTGGGAATCAATTTAATTTTAACCACAGATGGCGAGCTGAATCGTGATGCGAGCTAGTAAGAACTAAAGCTGATTAATGCGAAGCAAACCTCCCAACATATTGAAGATTCTTCTCGGAACAAGCCCCAGGTACAAATAATCCCACAAACATAAATCTATCCACTAAACCCCCTAAAATAAATTCTCGCCGCCGCGTCGCTGCGTTGCGCCGCGCCGCCGCCGTCTGGGAACGGGACGGCGAGCCTGGCCAGCTCGTTCGTCCCGGGTTCCGCGGATGACGCGGCGCGGCGGGGCGACGCGGCGACATGGTGGAGATGCTGGGATCCGAGAGGAAAAATCAATATCAAATTATATAAACCAGTTTAAACTGGTTATAATAAAATTCTGTGTTCTTACTGGTGCTGCCATCTGTGAAAGCTCTGTGTAAAACTTTTTGCATCAAAAGTTGATGAAAATATGCTAAAATGTTGAATAGGTTTGATACACGTCTCGCTAATATTGACTCTGATAATATTGAATATTTCTCAATGTAATTATCTTAAGATTAACTATCAAAGGTAAATAAGTAAGTGTCGCTGGACATCTGAGTTGATGGATCGATGCGCTAAATAACCTAGATGGCGTTACTTGTTGTTGAAATGAAACACAAGTTTTAAGTTTATTTCTTTGTTTTGTGAAATAAACTATGTGATGTTGCATATTTATTCGTTTTATGAGTTATCTAAGGGATTCGATCATTTGTATTCATTAACTTGCAAAGATACGACTCCACAAGTCTCAATACGGATTTATTGTAAAGCGGAAGTTGAAAACGATTTGTCAAAGTTTGCAGCACAAACCGGAAGCGGAGCAAATTTGACAGAGACAATAAATTCTCGTCGCCATGTTTGAGCGAAACTTTTCATACCTGCGTTTTCAAAGTTTTACCTTGTCAGTATTTGTGAGAACGAAATATCCACGACTTATTGATTTACTCCACGTCGGGAATAAAATAAGCGTGCTTGAACGAACAAAAAGGACCGCAATTGTTAGTCATTGGAGGTAATTGTCACCGAGAAAGGGAGATTAAATTAAACTGCCTGCAGCTAAAGAAATCATTAATAAGGTCAAGTTATAACTGAAGACAACATCGGAAGTGAGTAATAGTTTGTAATCTTATATCTTGATATTGGATGAGTATCCTTATCTGTTTGGCTACTTTATTCACATTATATGTATAAATGCTTGAGTAGACATCTCTTGCATGGCATTTGGTCCCAAACTGACTAAGCTGGTACTAAGGACTTCGGTAGACAATACATACTGTGATAAGTACTTCAGGTGCACATGACAAACACAAACATTTGCATAGAATGGGGCTCCGGGCTCGATTCCACATACCAATTTTGCGCGCAGAGGCACTGCTGACTAGGCAGCAGTGTCATCAATATATACAAATAAATGATTTAAGAGAGATTATAAGGTTTTGTACTCTGTAAGTACATAGTATTGTCTGTCAGTTGAAGGCTCACTGTATAAGAAGAGTGATGTTTCCTTACCGTGCCCATTATCTATTCTATGCTTGATTATGTGTACTTGGTGATTGAGTATTTATGTTATGAGCGTTCTAAAGTATTAAGTGGTATTTACTTACCTGTACTGGGTGACCCAAAACACCTAAATAAATCTGAAAGGAGATGATTATTTCCATGATGGTAAATAAGTTTTCCTGAAAGGGAAGTTGAATTTTTGAAATTCTGTTTTCGAGAAAGTGATGAAAATTTTTAAATACCTACCCTGTATGTATGATGTGTGACTGCAATTATATTATTGGTTTTTGCAATCAAATGAGCTATCAGAAAATTTCAGTAAATAATACAAATATCAATTTGTTATTCCTTTTAAAAAACAGGTGGTTTCAATTAAAACATATTACATTATGATTAAATTTGTATAACAAATCAAAGCTGTACTTAGATAGTGTAATATTATATTACAGGATGTAAATATGGAAGAAGCCATGCTCCTTATTCTTCATGGCCTGTGTGATAAAATAAAAACTCTGTCCGAATGTGCCCAAAATACAACCAGCAAACTCGCTACTGAACCAAATGACTTAACCTTACATGAAGGAAGAGTGGTATCCTCTAAACTTCATACCTGTCTCCAACGTTTGGAGAGGGAACTAAACAATTATTTTCGACTTGTTAGCGAACCGCAAGTGGACGAGATCTCTGTCATCTCTGCAATACAGCTGGAAGCTGAAGAAAACTGCTGCGAACTTAAAGTGAAAATTGAAGAATGTGAAAATTCAACGATAAATAGCAACAAGAACGAAGAACGTTTCTTATCAGGAAAACTACCAAAATTGGAGTTACCACAGTTTGAAGGTAACATTCTTGAATGGCACCAATTTTGGGACCAATTTAGTTCAAATATTCACAATCGAAATTTGGCAGATGTTGACAAGTTATTATATCTAAAGAATTCTCTAAAGGGAGAAGCCAAGGGAGTGATAGACGGGTTAGATATTACAAATAAAAACTATTCCATAGCCATACAATCTTTGAAAGATAGGTATGGGAAACAAACTCAAGTGGTTGATGCACACTATTCCTCACTCTACAGAATAAAACCAGCAGACAAAACTGTATCAGATTGTCGAAGAGTTTTAACTGAAATTGAAAAACATTTGAGAGTTTTGGATTCAATGGGTGAAAATATTAACCATAACCACTTGAGGTTTATGGTAATGGAGAAATTTCCAGAAGATATAATATATGAAATGAAATTGAAAATAAGGCAAGAATCAATTGAAGAAATAAGGAAATATTTGGAAATTATCATTTCAGCACGTGAAGATGCAAATAGATTGACGCAAGAGAAAAATCTAAATGAGAAAGAATATTACACTGTAAAGACACTTCACTCTACTGGGAAAGGTGATCATACAAATCAGAAGAGAAAGGAGGATCAAAGGAGCCAACAGAAAATTAACTATGAAAACAAACAGGAAAAGGCTCGATACCACCCAAAACAGAATAAGAGAAATGCTTCCCAGGGGAACAACGGGAACAAGCGAAATTATGCAAGTTATCCTGTAAAGGAGGGACCACCTAGGAAGAAGTCTAAACTTCATTGTATCTTCTGTAAAGAGTCACACTACAACGACAAATGTACTAAATTCAAGGAAATAAAGGAAAGAAAATCCCTATTAAAAAATAGATGCTACAGTTGTCTTAGAATAGGACATTCTCATGTAGAATGTAGAAATAAAATAGAATGCTTTCATTGTAATAAATTAGGTCATAATCGTGCTTTATGTCCTGTTAAATTTTCAAGTGTAAAACAGGATAAGTTAACAACAACCAATGTCATGTACACAAGAGATAAGGGACTCACCGTTCTACAAACAGCAGTAGTTACTGCCAGTAAAGTAGGAGATTTTTCTAAGGAGCTTCCATGCAGAGTTCTATTAGACTCTGGAAGCCAAAGAACATACATCACACAGAAATCTGCAAGAGAACTTAATCTAAAATTTGAGGAAGAAAGTACACTAACTGTATTTACATTTGGATCAAAGACTCCTCAAGAAATAGACAGTCCTGTGGTTGAGGTGCAGTTGAGGACAAGAGCCGATAAGACAATCACTCTGTTTGCTAATGTGGTACCAGTGATATCACATAGTGTCCCATATCCTCATCAGGACCTCAGCCACTGGAAGGATAAATCAGAATTAGCTGACGATGGTTCTCTACAAGACCAAGTGGATATTCTGATTGGTAATGATTATTACTTTTCACTTATCTCAGAACATAAAATTAAACTAAAGGAGAACTTGTATATGGTACAGTCTGACCTCGGATGGATACTAAGCGGGCAAATGGATTCCAGCCCTATACAGGAACTATCGGTGGTGACATACTTCCAGTCTAATGTGGACATGTTATTCAACGAACCTGACCTGCCACTGATTGAGACTAACATGAAGAGCCTATGGGAACTTGAATCCATTGGCATAACCGATTCTCCGAGGGAAAATCGAGAAGATGAGGCTGTAAAGAGGTTCAATGAAACTACTGAATATATAGACAACAGGTACTCCGTATCCTGGCCCTGGATTGAGTACCCTCCTGCTCTGAATATGAATTTTGGATTGGCTTATGGTCGTCTCGTCAACTTATTGAAGCGGCTAGATACCTCTACATTATTGGCATATGAAAACACATTGAAGGATCAAATGATGAAAGGAATAATTGAAGTTGCACCTGATCTGAGAAATCAAACAGTAGGACATCCAGTTCATTACCTTCCACACCATGGGGTAAAAGTACCTGGCAAGCCTATGAGAATTGTCTATGACGCGTCATCCAAAACAAAAGACAATAAAAGTTTAAATCAATGCTTGTATTGTGGACCCATGATGTTGGAGGATATGACTGGATTACTTATAAAGTTCAGATGTCAACCAATAGGTATATGTGCAGACGTCGAGAAGGCGTTCTTACAGATTGCACTTAATAAACCGGATCGCGATGTGACTCGATTCCTATGGTTAAAGGATACAAAGAAACCCGCTAAAGAAGATAATCTGCTTCACTTAAGATTTACAAGAGTTCCATTTGGCGTTATATCAAGCCCATTTTTGCTTAATGCAACAATCAGATTACACTTACAAAGTTCAGATAATGAACAGGTTAAGAAATTAACTAAAGACATATATGTTGATAACGTCGTTACCGGAACAAAAACAGTGAAGGAAGCACTTCAACTTTATAAGAATTCTAAAGAGATATTCAATCAACTATCCATGAATCTTAGAGATTGGAGTTCCAACTCTGAAGAATTTATAAAACAAGTACCTGAATCTTGCAAAGAGGATAAGATCAAGGTTCTTGGACTAAACTGGAAATTGAAGGAAGACACACTTCAACTAAAAGATAAGGTTATTAGTGAACCAAAATTTACAAAAAGAGGTGTATTAAGGGTCATAGCATCAATCTATGATCCGTGTGGATTTGCTGTACCGTCACTGTTGTCTAGCAAACTGTTCATACAAAATCTATGGAAGGAAAAGGTAAAATGGGATACACCATTTTCTGAGACACTAAAAACCGATTGGTCAAAGATATGTGACGAATTAGAAGATGTTCGAAACATATCCTTGCCCAGATGTTACTTCAGTGATGCTACTACAAGTACTTGTCAAATTCACTGCTTCACAGACTCTTCTTCGAAGGCCTATGCAGCTGTAATCTACATAGTTAACGGCAAGGAGGTAAAGTTTGTCCTAGGGAAATCAAGGCTAGTTCCTTTGAAGGATCAAGACAATCTGAAAATACCACGGTTGGAGTTACTAGGCGTATTAATTGGAACTAGGCTGATCAAATATGTATCCCAATTTTTACAATTTAACATCACAAGTCAAACGTTATGGACTGATAGTCAAATTGTTATCGACTGGTGTAAGTCGGACAAACTTCTCACACCGTTCGTAGCCAGAAGAGTCGACGAAATTAAAAGGAATAAAAACCTAATAATACGACATGTTCCATCAGATCTAAATCCAGCGGATGTTGCCACAAGACCATTCAGCTCTAAAGAAGATAGAGTAAAATGGCTGACTGGCCCTCAGTTTATATTACAACATCCGAATTCCTGGCCGTCAGGAATCCAAGGAGTTTCTTCTCTTTGTGCGGGGGAGGGTCTCCCGAAAGAGTCACAAGAATATAAAATGGATACAGAAAATACACTCGGTGTGGAAAATCAAGCAGACAGTACAAGTAACCAAATTAAGATGGATGTAGACATAAGTGAAGAAAAGGGTGACAAAATTAAGCAGCTTAAGAAGCTACAAGCCGAACACTTTCCAAGAGAACTAGAAGGGAAAGAAACAAGCTTAAAAATTAATCTTGGACTATTTCTGGACGTAGACGGACTTTTACGTTGCAAAGGACGTTTAAAGAACACGGATTGGTCGTATGACCAACGTTATCCAATACTTATTCCAAAGGATTGTGATTACACTAACAAAATTATCACCCAGACCCATAGCGACAATCATCATGTAGGTGTTAACCATACCCTCGCTATAATTCGTCAAGCCTTTTGGATTCCATACGGAAAACGCCAAGTCCAGAAGGTTATAAGGAAATGTCCTAGATGTCAGAAACACGGAGGAGGACCGTTCAAGCTACCACCAACCCCTGCATTACCCACTGAAAGAGTAAATTACAGTTCACCGTTTACATTTACAGGCCTGGACTACATGGGCCCTGTACTAATTAAACATAGAAATGAAACAAGTAAACGTTGGATAGCACTTTTCACTTGCCTAGCAGTCAGGGCGGTGCATTTAGAGGTTGTTCAAGATCTCACAGCAGAAGAAGGACTTAATGCTTTGAGAAGGATGATATCGACAAGAGGTGTGCCACAAATAATCACATCAGATAATGCTACAAATTTTAAGCTTATGTCAGAAATACTATCAAATTCTTATTGTATTAAAAACGAAATTCGTTGGAGGTTCATACCCCAACTAGCTCCCTGGTTCGGGGGATTATATGAACGATTAATTGGAATAGTGAAGAATTGTATGAGAAGAACATTGGAGAAGCACATGCTGACGGATAGTCAATTGGTTACATTAGTAAAAGAAATTGAAGCAACTGTTAATACAAGACCATTAACTTGTGTCGATTCTGAATTGGTACATATTTTAAAACCGTCTGATTTCTTAACTATGGGAAAATGCATAACGATGGAAGGTTCAACTGAAGACTTTCTAGTACAAGGCACTACAACAAAATCCGACCTTATCAAGGCTTGGAAAAGAGGTTTAGTTATCCTAAATGAATTTAAGGACATGTTCACAAATCGATATTTACAAAGTTTGCGTGAACGATATGGACATTCTGTCAAAGAACCTAGAATCACGGCAAAATTAATCCCGAAGGTAGGACAAATTGTTCAGATAAAGGGAGATAGTAAAAATCGACAAGAATGGAAAGTTGGAAAAATTACTTCATTGGTCAAAAGTTCTGACGGACTTTGCAGAGTTGCAAAGGTCGAAGTTGGAAACAAGGAGTTTGTAAGATCTTTAACTCATTTATATCCATTGGAAATGGAGGACAATGAAGAGATAGAATATGATGCGAACGCATCAGAAAGAGAAAGTGAGATACCACAGAATATAACGGTACACGAATTGATACCATTGGAAGTGAAAGTCATAAATTCAAAGGATACATCCGATAGTTCAGAACACGAGAAAGAAAATAGAGAGTCTATAATACCAGCGGAAAAGAGTATGTTGGAAGACTTTGATAAAGTATCAGAGAGCACGGACAGAGAGAAATTATTGAGTCAGAAAGAGAATGAACCTGAGAAGATAGTTCAAGTGAACAATGAGGTTAAACAAAGAAGAGGCGCGGCCACCAGAGCTCTGGAGAAAATTGCTGAGTGGACACGTAACTTACTAACCCTGCTCTAAGACTATTCGGGCGGGAGTGTCGCGACGTGTGGTTCGCGAAGTAGACAGGTAACAGAGTCAAATTAATATTGTTAAAGCGAAACGTGTAACAAACTTGTCATTTAAGACAGCTTGAGGTAATCTGCTGACAACACCGAACCCATAGAGGGATCACCGCAGATAAAGAGTATTTATAGTTTATGGTTATGACGTTTAAGTAGTCTGTGGCGTTTGCCGGTACTTTGGACTACCTACACCAAATGTGAAGTATTTAATTCAATAAGTATTTACTATTTAGTGCAAAGTAAAGTGATTGGTGTTGTGATGGAGGCGTCGAGCATGGTAGCGACTCATCTGAGAGAATATAAGCTAAGTGGTAGCGCTAGGACAATAGCGTAGAGGTTCCCCACCTAAATGCCTAGCTTCAAAATTTCCTATCTTTCTAAAGGTTTCTGATGCTCTTAGAAGTCGGTTACATTAGGAGGTTAACTGGCAGACTTGGGCTGTGCGATTCCTCCTCAATACCCAAGCGTATTGTTGTAAAGTGTTGTATGTACTAAGAGGGTGGTACATACAACAGAGTTAAATATGAGAAGGATCTGTGATAGAAACGGGTCTGGCAAGAGGTTAAAGGCAAGCTTGGCCGCGGTTTCCTCGTATATTATGAGAAATGATCTGTGATAGAAACGGATCAGGCAAGAGGTCGATTTAGCAGACTTTGCTGCGGTCTCCTCTTTATACCCAACATACTACGATGACTAGGATCTCGTAGATCATGTAACTGAATTAATCCTAGCAAGATATGTACGTGTATAACATCTCTGTGCTATGGACTCATACCTAAGACACCAGAAACGTTTATGTATGTATATCACAATCACAATGTATAGAATGGTGGGAATCAATTTAATTTTAACCACAGATGGCGAGCTGAATCGTGATGCGAGCTAGTAAGAACTAAAGCTGATTAATGCGAAGCAAACCTCCCAACATATTGAAGATTCTTCTCGGAACAAGCCCCAGGTACAAATAATCCCACAAACATAAATCTATCCACTAAACCCCCTAAAATAAATTCTCGCCGCCGCGTCGCTGCGTTGCGCCGCGCCGCCGCCGTCTGGGAACGGGACGGCGAGCCTGGCCAGCTCGTTCGTCCCGGGTTCCGCGGATGACGCGGCGCGGCGGGGCGACGCGGCGACAATATATATTAATAATTGTGTCACTCTCTGTCTTTCATTTTTTTTCTGTATACTTCGTAATTGGCGTAATGTTTAGAATAATAATAATAATGTTATACTTACTGTCAGCTGTGAAGCTACCTTATAATAAATAAATAATTTGAAGGCACAGCGTGAACATCGCCGCGATCCTCTCGTCCGTGAAGATAGCGCCTTAGCAAAGCTACGGTTTATTAGAAGAGCGGTGACCGTAACGTAACGCCGTAATGTAAGACCTTCACTTGTTTCTATAGACAACGTCTTAGTGACGTCTTTTAACGTTACGTTACGGCCTTACGTCATGGTCACCGTTCTTCTAGGAAACCATAGCTTTAGGCTGCCTGTCAACCGAGCGGAGAAATGTGCCAATATTAGCCAATAGACTCTAAACTCCGCTTCACAGGTCCGCTCCTATTGGTTAATATTGGCAGATTTCTCCGCTCCGCTGACTCGTCCCGTTCCAGTGGACAGGCAGCCTTAGACTGGTTGTCAGACTTTCAGGCTTCTGACTACCCGTAACGACTGTCAAACATAAAAATAATGACAGCCAGGACCAACTATTTACCTTATATCAACGAAATTAAACGGAGCGAACTCTCGGTCCTGATAATTATTTATGTAAGACCGCCAGCGACAATGCAAGAATTTGTTTGTTTGCAATGAGTAGTGCCGTCTGTATTTGTATTCAAAAAGGCACTTCTCGAACAAAGGCAGTACTCTGTAGTCTTCGGCGACATTTTTAGCGATATCTGAAAAAAAAACGAAAATAGTTTTGTGGCTGATGCTTCAACTACAATATGGCCGGTCCGAACTTTGTGCAAAATGCTGCGCAATAACATTTTTTAGGGACCAAATAGTGACATGAGGCGAGTGTGAGGCGAAAGTTCGGAGAGCCTATATTCAGACCGGTTATGAACTCATGATTCATCGGCCGTATTGTATGTACCGTGCAGTGCCACGTGCATTTGCCGTGTAACGAAGTCTCGCTATCTGGACATCAAACGCGCAGTGCTTCGACGCGAGGTGTCAGTCGTCGTAGTACATATACTGAACTCAGCACGCGCTCGAATCATTTAAAATAGGACCAGCGACCCACTGCTTCGCATGGGTGTAATGGTTATATGTCAAAACATGATTTCGTAAACGTGATTTCTGTGCTTTACTTTAAGTAAGTTAAATATTTAGGTAACAACTTCCGGCATAAATGCTCTAATGTTCCCAAAGTGGGAGACGATGAGACTCGATGGGGGTCTACGTTGGCAACGCAAATTTCCATAGTTAGATCTAATATCCACATTTTACAAACATGGTACCGTACCTAAACACGTCCCTGCCCGACCTGTTAAGTTCGCTATGCGCAAAAACATAGAAAGAGAACTTCAGCGTTTAGTGGACGAGGGAATGAACCCTACCAAAGTTGATCTAAATATGACCCCCTTGGAATGGGCAACACCCACAGCCAACGTGGTCAAAACAAATGGCCAAATCAGAAATTGTGGTGACTTTCACAGCACTATTAACCCTGCCATGGTAACCCACGCTCATCCAGTCCCGCTATTTGATCAGTTACGTCAAAGCCTTGCAAACGGAGTTAAGTTTTCGAAAATCGACTTAAAAGATGCGTACTTCCAATTCGAGATCGCCCCAGAGTCAAAAAAGTATTTGACAATACCTACTCACAAAGGATATTACCAATACAAAAGGATGCCTTTTGGAATATCAACAGCACCCTCGATTTTTCAACACTACCTTGATGAACTACTCGGTGATATACCAAACGTACCGATTTACTTCGATGAAATCGCCTTAACAGGGAAGGATGACGTTGAACATCTCGAAACACTGTTTACTGTGTAACAGATATCGAGTACCTGGGACACACAATCAGCAAGGAAGGAATACGACCAACTAAATCGAAGATTGAAGTAATAACAAAAGCGACACCGCCTACTAACGCAAGAACTACGGTCATTCCTTGGCCTCGTAAATTTCTACGAGAAATGCATACCGCACCTGCAAAGCTTCTGCGCGGACCTGCATGCACTAACTGGCGCGCGCCAAAAGTGGCAATGGACAGATAAAGAAAATACAGCGTTTGAAAATACTAAAATGCTGATTTGCGAATCAAAACCACTCGTGGTGGCCTTTGCCGAGAAGCGTCCGTTGTTTTTAGTCTGTGAGGCCTCGGAAAAGGGTGTGGGTGCCGTATTATTTCATAAAGCATATGATCAAATTCAACCTATCGTTTTTGCGTCAAGAAAGCTGAGATCAGCGGAAACTAAATATTCAGTTATTGATCGAGAAGCATTAGCCATATTTTTCGGCATCCAAAAGTTTGACCAATACTTACGTGGCACAAAATTCACACTCGTCACTGATCATAAACTCTTGATACCGAAAATTGTTAATAATCGCTTAATATTGGGCTTTGATCATTGGTAGCTATGACTGTGATATCGACTTCACAAAAGGACAATTTAATTTTATAGCTGACTACCTTTCCAGGATGCTCAATCCTGATGACTACTGATAAGCAGTGAAGGAATTTTAAATGTTGTAATGTGTAGAAAAAAGAATACATCAATATGAATAAGAAATGTTTACTTTTCCTTTTGCTGTTATTGCATTGAATGCGAAAAAATATTAAGAAGTATAAAAAGATATTTTTATTTATTTATTCAAGAATAGCATCAATTACAAGCAGCAGATAATATACTTACAAGAAATAACTACTATTACACAATATGTGGCTTTATTATGTGTGGGTATAAGATATTCTCGAGAGACGAACAACTTTACAGTACAATATGGCGGTCCGTCGCACGATCGCAACGTGCGCGGCGCGGTCTCGGTACGTAGCGGGGAGCCGACTGGCCACGCGAGCGAGCGCTGGCGGCGGGAAGCGTGTACAGTATATTCTAGATGCGGCGACTCGGGAGTAACGCGCAACACAACGCTACACTACTAAATTAGTCATATTATGTAAGTTTCGAATCGACGCACAACAGTAATATTACTTGAAAAATAAGAAAAAAAAACAATTTTAAATGTTTATCTACCGCATTCTATAAATTTCTAATGTAGCTTAGTTTAAAAATCCTTACATTTACAATATTTGATTCAACCCCGTAAGTACCAAAATCAAATCCCGAAAAAAAAGCTTATCCATGTTGATTTCTATGACTATTCATGATGCGAGTACGTAAAATCAATCTACCTACTCCGATCACTGCTGATGAGAGACTGTCCCGTGCAGAATTGACAGTACACAGAATAATAGCTCAACTAAAACATAACAGTGTTTCAGATATAGCGTTGACAGAAGAAATAATAAAGAATGCATCTAGGAATGATCCTATTCTCAAACAAATATCGGAGAACATTAAGACAGGTTGGCGGGAAAACTTATATTTGGACATCTTAAAACCGTATGCGGAAACGAATTGTCGATCGAAAATAAGATTTTGATGTGGCAGCGTCGAACAGTCATTCCGAACACGCTCAGCAGGAAAGCTACATTGAAATACCTGTACACAGGACATCTAGGAACTTGTGCAATGCACTTGCACGTTTTTACGTATTTTGGCCATCGATCGACGATGATATTCAAGAGTACATCAAATACTGTCGTAAATGTCAAGAAAATCGGCCAAATAACCCTGAATGGCCTGTCTACTCCTGGTCCGTCCCTGACAACCCATGGGAAAGACTTCATGTCGATTTTGCGGGACCATTTGAAGGAAGATACTGTTTTGTTCTAGCAGATGCACTCTCAAAATGGATTGAGATCAATCCCATGAACCAAATCACTACAAACAAACTGTGTAAAGAGTTAGACTCTATATCTACAACGTTTGGTTTTCCACAGTTGTTGGTGTCGGATAACGGGACACAGTTTACCGCCCGGGAATTCCAAAATTATTGCAGAGACAAGGGTATCCTAGATATTAAGTCATCTACATATCATCCAAGGACTAATAGCTTGGCAGAACGCCTGGTTCGTACTTTTAAAACTAGAATGTCATCAAGTGCGAGCGATGGCATGACCCTGAGAAGGAGGCTAGAAAACTTCCTATTTTCCTACCGTATAACAACCTCATAGTGCCACCGGTAAGAGCCCAGGTGAAATTTTGTTTGGGCGTCAGTTGCATTGTGCTCTGGACAACGGCCGGCCTAACCCTAAAAAAACGCTGCAACACAAACAGATACAAGCAAATATTGAGTCTGAGAAACTAACCCCATCTTTTAAAGCAGGTAACAGCGTGTTTGTTCGCGCCCGAGACGGATCCCAATGGCTACCTGCTGCAATATCAAGGCGTACGCACAGATATTTTTACGCAGTGAACACTTCAGACGGCGTAGAGAGGAGATATCATGCAGCTTATGTGCGTTTCCGCTTAGCAGACCCAATCAGTCCAGCTAATACTGATCTTTCTCCATTACTTATTACTGATTATGTCCATTATTACTGATGTTCGTCAACACCTGTTGGACACCCACTAACACCTCCGTTCACACCTCATTCTCGCCCATTACCTCTATCCACACCAACGCCTCATTCACTAACTTTTTCCACACCTATCAGACAGCGATCACCATCACCCAACACTTCAACTAATCCAACCATCAATTTGGTCCTTCTGCCAGGTTACTCAAGACTCGCTTGATATCAATCCAAATATGATGGTGCACATCGTTCTAAGTTTATCAGGCACACAGAATCAAGCGGGCACTACAAGACAAGCCAGCGCTGAGACACCTGGTTTCCCACTGGGCATGGCTGTCTTGCAGGGAGCACCAGCAGGGCGCAGCGGGCGCACCGCCACGAAGCCACGACGACTTATCGAGATGTCGTAGCTTATTAGGATAAGGACGAATGTTATATGCACAGAGTACTTTTACAATAGGGCGTTATATGCTTGCCTCTATGGTTGTGACATTGTCATTGTTACTTATTCACTACGTCAATAAATACATTCTTGTATGATGATATTAATTTATTTCACTTATATCATCGATTTATGGGTACTATACCTTTGTCTAAAGCGATCGAAAGAGGCGGTTCCCTTTGTATTGGACAATCAGGATAAGACGGTAGTCCAGACATGGTTTCTACTAAACCAATCTAAAAAAAACGGAATAAATGAATCGGCTTCTTAAATTATTTTTTTGCGTTTAGCCAGTGCCACTCTTTTGTGTTGTAGTAGTTGTGATCATAGATAATACAGTTGTGGTGAAAACAATGACAAGTCAAATCAATATCAATCACAGTGGCATTAATTTTTTTTCCTTTTATTTTTGATCTTGCTGGCCGTACGTACATGGGCTTCACTGAAATGGGGTGCTGGCTGATTACCGTGACGAATAACGCCATAACTCACGGCGCCCTTTCAACTATTTACGGAGCTCCATTATTTTTTTAGTAAATGTGTCCTCTTTATTCTAGATACACACGCAGCGACTTTAGTCACCGGCGGCGGCGATTACAAAAACTCATGTCCACACACAGACTATAATTTTACATTTATTTTGCAATAAATGAACGCAGTCTTCTCTCAACATTTATCAGCTTTTGCCATTTTTGCTGTCATTTTGAAGTATCAACCTGTATCAACCATCCGTCAGTCAAATTGTCAATGTCAAATTCGTTCATCGTTTTCGGAAGTAGATCGCTGGAATGAAATCCAAAGCAAAATAATCAAGAAATAAAGAGTTTTATCAATTAAGTAATACCCAAAAACAAAACCAGAAAGTGTAAAACATAGATTTGTTTAATTCAAAATGGATATAAGGTCAAATAACACTGTTGATTTAACACGATCAAACGTTTGCCGATGTTGCTTGAAGACCGGTTGTTTTAAAAATATTTCTGAGGTATATTACTCTTCAGGACAAAAAGAAGTTTATGGGGAAATGCTGAGGACTACGTTTAATATTCAAGTAAGATTCCAAACGGATTTAATTTCGGATTCCGAAAAAATTATCCGTTTTCTGTGACACTTATAAATCATGTTAGTTTTGACTATTGTTATTATTTATATCCCCCTTATTTATTACTTTATCGTCTGCTTCTTAATGATCGTCCTTTTGTTGATTTCCAACCTGTACTTAATGCATCATCATAAAAAAACAAACTCAAGTAACATAGATACAGAACATAAATATTAGATATAACATAAATAACAACATATAACATAAATATTATTATTAGATATAGAGCATAAATATTTAAGAAACTCAGGTATAATAGGTAATCCAGGGTTGCGAAGAAAACCGAAAGGGAGATCGTGGCCCCCGGCAACAGGGCAACCGAAGGAACACGGGTGGGTTTTAGTCAGTAAGAGTCTGACACACCCTCCCGCTCCGCCCAGAGCGGGAGAAGTTATTTAATGTATTCCCACCCAAAAAAAAAAAGGTATAATAGGTAATACGGGCTGGTGTTGACAACTCCACGTGTTTTGCCTACGGGTGGGAAATCGATTATTCAATCCAGCCCAGTTACTCAAAGAAGGCCAGCAATGCCTTAGTGTTACTGACAATATCACGGAGGGTCCCTGGGTTACTGAAGTACTTTGCCCTCTATGTGGCGACCACCGGGCACTTTAGTAGCACATGAGCTGCATTATCATTGTCCTCCATGCAGGCCCTGCATGGCAGACTGTTTGTGACTCCTATGACAAAGAGGTGTTCATTAAATGACCCATAGCCAGTTATGGCTGTCGTAACTGTACGCAGCTGTTGTTTAGTTATTCAGAGAACCTGTTTTGTGAGGTGGCCTCATTTACTCAACTTAGGTATTTACAAAGATTATAATACTTATAATATCTTCTAGGTATGCCAACAAGGAATGAACCTAATTGCTTATCTCATATGTGAGGCTTGCATTGCCAAGCTGCGAGAAGCAACCATGTTTAAACAGATGGTGTTACAGAATGAAGAGCATTACCTTCAAATTATGGAGACCCTGAAGTTTGACCAAGAAAGAGGTGAGCGCTTAATTTGGTTTTTAATTCAAGTGATTTCATATAATCAACTTTAAGGCCTTGACCACAGATTAATACAGATAGAAAAGCATCTGCAAAATCATTTAAATAAAAAGGTACTCTTGCTACGACACAATAAAGTGTAATTCAGGTTGCACAGCACTAATTACCTACTGTTATATTCACCTAGAAGTTTCGTCTCTTTCTACGCTTCCGAAATTAAAGTTATTTATCGCTTTGTAGTGCTTTTTCTGTTGTTTATTTTTTGTAAAAGTTTTTTTTACGTTAACAAAAGATTACGGCGATATATACACTGAGTTAAAATGCCATGACGTCACGAGTATGTAGATTTTATACTTGTGACGTAGCGACCCCCACTCCCCAACTTTAATGCATTTTATCTAAGTAATTTTTTAATTGTCTATTATTTTTTTATTATCTGACTGACGGACTAAATACAATTTGTTTCTTTTGACTCAGGCTCATCCCTATTGTTTTTTTATTTCAGGAATAAAACTGGCAGGTGTTGACGTAAAATTGGAAGAAATAAAGTGTGAGTCACCAAATGTGATGGACTTTGACGATAACAGCTATAATGATGATGATGATAATGGTAAGATTCTAAAAACTCAAATTCAAAGCATTTATTTTAAATAAAATAATTACAGGCACTTTTGAATTGTCAAGGAGTCTGTCAGTCAGAAAGATGAAGCTATAGGCCGACCACTTAACTAACTGTGGTGCGGGACGGGTGACAGTTGTCACAAGTTGACGAATCACTGAGCTCTGCTATCACGACACCACACCCCTCCCGCACCGCGCAGAGTCCGTCAATCAGAAAGATGAAGCTATAGGCTGACCGCTTAACTGAGTCACAAATTGACGAATCACTGAGTTCTCGTATCATGACACCGCACCGCGCAGCTACCTCAGACACACGGACTCAGTTAAGCGCACGGCCTATAGTTGCCCATTCCAAAGCGTAGTAGGTTCCTATGAAGAACGGACATGTGTTGAATCATATCGACGCGAACATGTGTGGTTTACCCTTTAGATATCGATAACAGTCTCGTCTGAACAGTTCCGCCTGCTAATTTAGTTTGAAATAAATTTTTAATATTTCACAGAAATCTTAGCAAATCTTAAAATGGAACTGCAGAACGACGCCATATTGGATTCCGTACAGAGAAAGCACTATTTGCACGAGAGAAACACCAGATTGAAGAAATGTAAAATTAAAACTGACATAGGTAAGTTTATCTTGGCTGACCATGACCAAGTTTATGTCCAATCTGCCTAGCCTTTTTTATTATCTTGAGGTCAGCTTCCAATCTAAACCGATGCAGCTGAATATCAGTATTTTGCATGGAGCTACTGCCTATCTAAGACACAACCCAATTACTGGGTATCACAATACCCCTCAATTACCCCTGGGAAGTCAGAAGTAACAACTGTCAAAGATCTACGAATGACAAGATTATGTCTGGAGTTTGTTTGAAAGAGACTGTTTCTCAGAGTAGTCAGAAAGGAAATACCAACCTCATTTAGTCTTAAAACCTAATTTATTTTTGACGAGTAAAAGACTATGTTTAAACCAATTTACAGAAATAAATATCATTTAATGATAAGAAATTGTTACATAATCTTTATTTATACAGGGTTATTAATTAAGTGTCGGCAATCCACTATGGGGATGTAGGAGACGTCATTTGCAACTAAATGATCCCTTAAGGCTCTTTCAAACAGGCGCGACACGCGACGCGACACAAAGACACCGCTCGTCGCGCGACGATCGGTGTCTTTGTGTCTCTTTGCGTGTCGCGCCTGTTTGAAAGAGCCTTTATGACTCCATATATCAACCATTTTCGAATAATTTGACATTTTAAAATGTATGAAGGTTGCAAATGACCTCTCCTACATCCCCTTAATAAATTGCCGACATATTACCAATAACCCTAGTGTTAATATAATTCTTCTGAATGTATGTATGTCACGAAACTCCTAAACGGTTGAAATTTTTTATGAGTTGGATGGTTCATATTCAGATAGTTAATTGATTCAGGCGTGACCTTGCGGAAATCAATTAAAAAATACAATTGAAGTGGATATAGGTATTTAGTAACCTGTTCCGCTTAGCTATTTCTAAAGGGTCTTAAAAAAAAAACCTGAAAGAAATCGACACGTGTTTCACCTCTCAACGAGGCCTCAGGATGACGATTGACTTGTCGCCAACTCGAACACGGCGTGTTGCCACACCAAGTGTGCTCAGCGCAACAGGTTATTAAATATATCCATTTGTATTGTATGTTTTTGGTTCATATTCACCATTACACCTGCTAGTTGGCGCTGCGTTTGGGCAGGAAAACGTCTTTAAAGTTTTCTTATGCTGGATTTAAGTCGCACAATAATAAAAATCTTTGTTACAGGTATGAAATCTCAAAAGGACTGGTCTAAAATAGCAGAGAGGCGCGGCAACGGTCCCATTTTACGAGAAAATTCACTAAAACTGCTCGCAAACTCAACAATTTTCGTATTCCAATGGAATAAGAGTCGTTACCGATGCTTCTGCTGCAAAGAGCCGTTTTCAGACATCAATCTTTTAAGAGAACATACAAACACTACCCATACACTAAAAAATATAGAAAAGAAAATAATTGACCAGCAGAACAGACTTGTGAAGGTCGAGATTTCTGTCCTACAGTGTAAAATATGCGACCTTTCACTACAAAGTTTAGGTACACTCCGGGAGCATTTAATAGACTCACACAATTTTAAATTCGAACTAAAAGAGGATTTATTAGTACCGTTCAAATTAGGCGGAGACTTATCCTGCCAGCTTTGCACGGAAAACTTTTCAGTTTTTCGCCTCTTAAACATACATATGAATAAACATTTTCAGAAACAAGTGTGCCACATTTGTGGGGCAGGATTTTCTAATTTAGTATTTTTAAATTTACACAAAACGAGGTCTCACAAGCCTTTGAAATGTCGACAGTGCGATTTAACTTTCAATAACAAAGTTGATAAAAGAAATCATGAGATTACAATACATAATATGAAATATGAAAGGAAACTGCGTTTTCCATGTCCATACTGCAACGAAAGATTTTTCCAAGAGAATTTTCGAGTACAACATTTAATAGAAAAGCATGGTTTAAAAAAACCCGAATTTAAATGTAATATTTGTTCAAAGGTATTCATAACTAAGAGTTTGTGTAATAATCATTTGAAAAGTGTACATTTGAAGGAGAAATGTCACGAATGTGACATCTGTCATAATTTTTTTTATACAAAGTCCGATGTGTTGAGGCATAAAGTAACTCATACTGGTGAGAAAAAATTCTCGTGTGCTTTATGTAACAATCCGTTTGCTAGCAAAGACTCTTTGAGGCGTCATATGAAGCGAACGCATGGTGTTAGTTCTATCTTACCCGTAAGAGGACGCGAGGCACGAGCTGTTGGCCCCTGCCCTGTATTTGCATAGTACTGAATACTTTGAAGGTAGCAATTTACATAGCATAACATGCCCCGAAGGGTTAGGCAGAAGTGTAACTAATCTGCGTTCGCAATATTTTTGCCAAACATGTAAACAAACATGAGTTTTACGAAAAACAACTGTAATACCTACATATCAGGTTCAGTTTGTGCTAGAACTTCATAATTTTTACGACTTTTTCAACAGTACAAGATAGTCTAAAATTAACTTTATTTACATTGACATAAAGTTAATGTTTGTTTAAGTGGAAATAACATCAATTGGAAACAAGGATTTAAATACACCTTATAAAGTACACCCACATTTCGCCACGGAATAGGGGGCGAGCCTATTGCCATCAACCGGGCACTAATCCAGACTCCGGGCTTCTACCGAGAAGTAACGGATGGAAAAACCCAATAACACTTTGGCCGACCTGGGAATCGAATTCAGCACCTCATGCGCTTGACCACTAGCCCAACGATGCAGCGATTATTTTGTCTCTAATTTAAAGAAACATTACTGAGCATATTCTTCTGAAGAACCTTGTTTAATAAATTATTTTTATCTCATTGAATTGTTTTCTTCCCGCCATCTTTGATTTTTAAACAAACTGTCGGTAAAACCTTTCAGTGACATTCGAAGTAAGCGTTTCGTACGAATATGAATCTTATTTTATGGGCATAATGTTCATATTCGTTTGGACTAATGTAAGTAAGCGTTTCTTATTTTAATAAAAAAAAGTTTATTCCGAATAAGCAACATTCCACGGTAGCAGTATTTAGTATATAAATATCGAAATTAAAAGGAATACTATCACAGCTAAGTAAAGTTAACGAGTAATAATCGACCAACTTACATTTGCGGTTACAAAAACATGTTCTCCCACACGAAATGTATATGAGAACATGTTTTTCAACAACAATGTTTGTTCTTGGGATAAATTCATTTCAACTACGGAACCCTTTCGCTGGTTTTATTCATTCTTTCCTTTACTTCATAAGGACACAGGTACCTTTTAAAGCTAGGTACAGCTATGAGCAGACTATTGCATGGAAAATATATTTAACTAGCTGCGCCCCGCGGTTTCACCCGCATAAGTCTCGATCCCATGGAAATATCGGGATAAAAAGTATCCTATGTCCTTCTCCGGGTCAAGGTCTATCCATATCCCAAATTTCATCCAAATCCGCTTAGCCGTTTTAGCGTGATGCCGTGACCAAGGGAAATAGGGATTCATTTTTATATATATAGATTACTTGATAACAAATTAAAATAGCAAACACCTTTAACTAATGTTGAGTTGATAACAACTTGTACCCTATTTGCGTAATACACGATCAATCATAATTTGTTTAGATTTAAAACTGATTGCTAATCCATTGCTTCATAAGTTGGAAAAAAAATCTGCTCAACTACGTAAATAACGTAATGAACGTTGTTGAACTGCCAAAATTAAATGAGTCATAATCGTTTACGAAAATAAGTTACGCAATTAACTGATGTTATTATAATACAATTTATTTCTTATTTATTAATTAACGAGGACGCGCGTGTCTTATTCGCAGTTTCTTTTTCAGCCAGTTGATTTTAGCCTTTGAAAGGCGTACGAGGGGCCGAAGTCAACTTGCAGAGGCCCCTTAGCCATTTTTAAGTGTTGAGGCAATAACCGACGATTATCCCTGTATGCACTATACAAGTGCACCCATGGACAACCCCCGGTTGGTGCAGGACTATTACAGAACATGGAAACAAAACATATTGGGCTATGGATTTGGGTGGTTAAAATGTATTAGTTACCTGGACCTATGGAAGAACTATGTCCCCTGCCTGGTCAATGTTAGATAATACACGGATAAAATGGCAGGGGATGACATGCACTCTCAATAATGGGCCCCCGAAAACGGTCGCTAGCACATAGTGGCGTAGCGACATGGGGGCAACACTTCCTGAGGTGCTTGAGGAGTGGAGAGGTATTCCACGGCTATCAGGACAATCCCGGAAGTACAGTCAAGATCCCTACCAGAATCTTACTGAAATACTTCCTTCCTCCGAAAACGTTTGCTCTTGCGAGTCTCCACTCAAGCTGGCCAATAAAGACAAGAATGAGGTGGGAGCTCTGTTCTTCGTCAGTGTTCACTCCAGCCGGCCAATAAAGGCAAGCCAGAGGTGAGGAACAAGACTTCTCTCGGGAGATAGGGTCGCGATTTGGCGAGCTGTTATGTGCTGCCCCGACAGCACATGCCCGTCGGAAGATCAGTGGTCGTCTATTTGGTTCAAATTGTCAATATTTTCAAGCCTCGTATTTATAAACAACGTTTAGAGGACTTCTTCAATAACATTAATTGATGTTAGATTCGGTATGGAAGCGTATCTAATGGTTGTGAATATCTATGCAGGTAGGTAATTGATTCAGGCGTGACCTTGCGGAAATCCATTATAAAATACAATAGACGTGGATATATTTAGTAACCTGTTCCGCTTAGCTATTTCTAAAGAGCCAAAAAAAAAACCCTAAAATAAATCGACACGTTTCACCTCTCAACGAGGCATCCCCAGGATGACGATTGACTTGTCACGAACTTAAACACTGCATGTTGCCACACCGAGCTCTGAACGCAGAAACTCTGCGTGTGGCTCTGCGTTCAGAGCTCGGTGTGGCAACAGGGTTTGGCATTTCAGGGTTTCATATGGCTCTTTAGAAATAGTAAATCGGAACAGGTTACTAAATATATCCACATCTATTGTATCTATGCAGGTATACAATGTGTTACAAAAGCCCTGTCCGATCCGAAAAGGGCACACAGGTAAACAATAACATTACTAAAAAGTAATAAAAAACATTATTATCCAAAATAAAATCCTATTTAAAATTCGTTTTTAGTACCAAATTTATATCAAATATAATTCAACAAAGGTTAAAGTTATTACTTGTAGACACCCGCTAAACGACGGCCGCCCGCGCCCCATGTAATCACCCGGTAAAATTGCCTATTGAAAAAAATGCGGCGATATTTTTTTTTCTGATCATTACCACATAAATAGACTCTTAATATGATTCTTAACAACATCCACATGGATCGGACAGGGTTTCTTTACACGTTGTATATAAGATCTTAGGCCATTACAGCTTTTTATCTGCATCGTTCTCCGGTATTGCAAATGTTCATAGGGGGCGCCACTTACTATCAGGTGGGCCACACCAGAAAAAAAAAACATTAAATAAAACATTATTTATTTTAATTTAATAATATCGGTATAATTAAAAATAAAAGATTGGATTTACATAAATAATAATAATAATTTTACTATACAATTTTAGGACGATTTTCTTATATTGCACAATATTTTTACAACCTTAACGCCGATTTTAATCAACTTTTTAAGGTTCGCTTGCACCAAAATCACTAAGTACGTTTAGCCATAAACGAATTCAAGACATCGTTCTGTTCGTCTTTTCGGGCCGATTCAGTGAGCGTAACGTAGTCAGAAGATATCAGAGTTACGCGATAGAAAAAGTGGCAACTTCAAAGTGAATATAACTGTAGGTAATTAGCGCTGTGCGACCTGAATTGCACTTTACTGTGTCGTGACAAGAGTCACTTTTTGTTTAAATGATTTTGCGGCGTGAACCACCTGTATTACTCTGCGCCGAGAGTTGAAAATCCAACAGCGCGCTCAGTGAAAAGTTGATTAAAAACCGGCTTATCTTACAAAGTGTGGCACTCTGAAATATTTTAGTTCATAGATCACTCCTAGTAGTCAAAATTGACCTAACTGGTGACAGGACCCAGTCGTGAATATGACACATGGATAAGCGAGCCTTATGACATATATGACATAGATAACATCTGACATCTCACCGTGGTAATAAGCAACATTAAAGGGGCGGGGCCTCGTCAAGGTCGTTTCTGACGGCCAACTCTAGCACCGCGCGCGCTCATTGGTCAAATCAAATAGCGCGGGATCCCCGGTTTCCTGTTACACACTTCCGTCTCTTTTCAAGAAATCTCTCCCACAGATTGCAGGAAACCTAGAGGAAAGATGTTACACAACAAAAACTTCGGATTTGTACATAACTCACGCCTTCTTCCGATGGGATGTAGGCAGAAATTACAGAACGCCACCTGCTACGATCCTTTTATACTCCTATTGCTTCGTTTCCGTTCATACATACATCTTATACGGTGTTCATTAGGCTTTGCAAAGCGTCCTTTCCGTCACTTATAAAATATCGCGGCGGGATTATATCGCGGCGGGATTTTATCGCGCACTGGATTTTCGACTCTCGATGTTGAGCTCAGCATTGAGAATCCAACAGAGCGCATCCATGCACGTCAAAAAAACACACTTGGATTTTAAACTCTCGGCGCTGAGCAATGCGTTGAAAATCCAGGGCGCGGAAAAAGAATGCCCGTGCGTACATAGGCTTAAACTCGATGTGTCATATTAACGCCCGGCCATATCTTGTGAGTGTTCATTTAATATTTACATTATTTAAAGTTAACAATATTTTCATATTTTACATTTCTTTAATAATATGTTTAATAATTAATAACTTACGTCAGGCTCCCTTGCACCACATAATCAAAGTCATTTATTTGCATCACTAAATGCGTTTAGCGCTAAACATAATGGACACATCATTCTATCTCTGTCATCTTCAAGCGATTGACAGAAACAGAACAATGTTTTATATACCCCAGTACGATTAAGCCGTTATCAGACGTAAATTTTTCCTTTCGTATTTTTTGCCTTCCATTTGGCATCTTTTCGAACGTCTAAACACATAATTAATTAAAAGTGAAAAAATGAATTCATTACTGAACAGCACCCTAATTTTGAAGGATATTGCTAATCCATTGCTTCATAATGTTTGAAAAGATTGCCTACTCAACAACGTAGATAAAGCAATGAATGTTTGAAAATTGAACAGTCAAAATTACAGCGATTGCTACTGTTAGTGTGCCCCGCTTATCCAGCGATGTTGGATTCATCGTCATCTTTCACTCACCTGCCGAAGGATCAAAAAATGAAATAAAAGGAGCGGATGAACGCTCATTCTTATATAATTTGGTAGGTGTCGTGTGAGCGTGGAATGAAAAAAACCGGTCAAGAGTGAATTGGACTCACGCACCGAGGGTTCCGTACCATTTTAAATTTTCGTCGGCGAGGTCTTTATTCATCAGAGAATTTTAACAATGCACACTAGGTTTTTCTCTATGCAAACTTCGGAGATAAGGGAACGGTATTTTTGTGTAAATAGCGCTCTTTCATATAATACCCTACAGGCCCTAGTAGCCCACTTCCAATTTATAAGACCCCCGTTCAGTCCCTGTTGCAAAAAGTGGTGGCACTCCGGGAGTGCCGATAGAAGTGAAAACTTGAACAAGATCGCCTTGGTGGAAGAAAAATACTTGTATAGAACATTGGTCCGTAACCTTATCTAAATAAAGAGCACAATCGCGTTTACAAAAATGAGGTGTCGTCACAGTGTCGCGAAGTCAATGATTTAGTCCCATCTCAAAAATGCCCAACGCGCCTAAAGAAGTTTTCACTTCAAAAAATATTATATTTTTATTTCTTTCTTAATTGCAAAATAGTTGGGCAAACGTCATCTAAAACTATTCTAAATTTCGTTAATAGCATTAGTAGTTCTTAAGATATCCAGCTGTGACAGACAGACGGACAGACAAAGTCGCACCATAAGGGTTCCTTTTTACCATTTTGGTACGGAACCCTAAAGAAACGAGTGAGCCTTACAGTATAATATACTGTAAGGCTCGCTAAGCCAAGGTGTCAGAATGTTACATATCATATTATGATGTGTAACATTCTGACACCTTGGTTGACAGTACCAACCTCTCGGAAAATGGGTTGGTACCATCTGACGGCTAACTCTAGCACCGCGCGCGCTCATTGGTCAAATAGCGTGCACTTCTTCAGTTTCCTGTTACACACTTCCGTCCCTTTTCAAGAAATCATTCCCAGGAAAAATTCCCATATTGCAGGAAACCGAGACGAAAGATGTTAGACATCATCATCTGCCTAACCTTTTCCCAACTATGATGGGGTCGGCTTCCAGTCTAACCGGCTGCAGCTGAATACCAGTATTTTACATGGAGCGACTGCCTATCTGACCTCCACAACCCAGTTACTACGTAACACGATACTTCTTGATAAGACTGGTTGTCAGACTTTTGGTCTTCGAACTACCCGTAACGACTGTCAAAGATCTACAAATGACATCCAGGACCAACGGCTTAAACTTAACCTTAACCTATCCACGGATCAACCCCGGCTAGCGTAGCTTAACCTGATTGATGGACCCATGCGAATGTCCCCTTGCCTGAAATTTATATTCACTCCAGTGAAGCGTCTGATATCGGCTGTAGCACTAAACGTATGCAGTGGTTTGCGGTGCAATTGGGCCTTAAAATATAACATAGGTATTTAAATACAATTATCACCCCGTTTCACGTGGATTCGATAACATACAACCTGGTTTATTGCTAATTATAGCGAGTGTTAATGCATGATTAACATGAATAAGAAACTTTTACATATTGCCAGTGTTTTTGAGCAGTCATGGCCCCGTGGTAACGGCTGCGATTTACGAGTTGTTGTTCGTAGGTTCGTACCCGAACGCCTAGCGCTTTGTGTAAATTATGTCATCACTACTGCTCTCAAAACGGTGAAGAAAAAAAAAATGAGGATACCGGCATGTCCTAAAACAAAAAATTCGAAGACATGCGACATCCACCGACCCGCACTGTACCCGCGTCGTGGACTCCGGCCCCGGACTCACTCCCTCTCACGGAAAGGAGGCCTGTGTCCCAGCAGTGGGAACGTTATATTAGGCGACCTGCACCCACTTCCCTTCTATTTAATTTTCACACGTCAATCTAAATCGAATGTAATGGCTGCACCACACGATCATCAATATCCGGTTTCCGCTCATGGACCTTCAAATGACCTTTAAGAGTGCACTTCTGTGTAAACGCCCTCCCACACACTGGACAAACGAACCTTTTATCATTATTATGTATCCGTAAATGCTCTCTCAATGTCTTCTTTCTTTGATAAGACTTCTGGCAGACAGGACAAGTGTGTATTCTCTCCCCGTCATGCTTTATCATATGCATTTTCAGAGCATTTTTTGTGTAAAACGCAAGATCGCATTTGTCACACTTATGGTTCCTTTCGTTCAAGTGGTCCCTTCGAACATGACTGGACAAATGCCCCGGTGTGATATAGCTCTGGGGACACGCCTTACACTTATATCTCTTCAATTCTTCATTATGGACTTCGGCTAAATGTTTCTGTCGAGCGTAAAATGAAGTGAGAGATATATTACATCGTTTGCAAGCGTATCTAATTCCGGATTTGTGTTCTTTCGAGACGTGGTTTTCTCTCTTTGTTACTCTGTCGAATGTTGCGTTGCAATACCGACAAGGGAAGTTCCCAACTTCATGGGTCCTCATGTGACCCCTTAGCCTAGCTTTTGAGGCGAAAGCCTTGCCACAGTTCTCGCAAATATAATTAGGATAATGCACGTTCATATGCGTATTTAAACTGACGTAGTTCAAAAACGTTTTCTTGCAAACCGGGCAGTCCAATTGGTCTTTTTCTAATTTGAAGGGCAAATTATTCCATTTGCGGTTGGAAAATTTTAATCGGGTACAATCTTCTACGTGTAGTCTTAATTCATCGTACGTAGCGACGTCTGTGGTACAAATCTTGCATCTCAGTTTCGTTCCTGATTTGTAAAACCGTTGCGAGTTCGAAAATATCATCTTTTTAAATGCCAAATGTAAGTTAGTTTTGTTGTGGTCGACTATATGAACTTTGATGTCGTCTAAATTCGTGGATTTTTCAGGACATATGGAACAAGAGAAAGTTCTGTTTTTCCGTATTTTGAACGGGAACAATCCCGTTTTTAACATGGTCTCCGTTTCGCTGAAATCGTGGAACTTTTTCACGGAACACTTTGTTAATTTTTTCACAGTTCTGCTTCTGGTTTTTCTTGTGCATTCTTCCGGTTCAGTTTTGATTAAAGGTTTTATTTCTGTAAATAAATGTTTTGTGAGTATGTATCAATGAATTATATTTACGCAAATACACCAAGCGTAGTGCCAGCATTTGAGTAAATTATGAAAAAATGCAAATATTTTCTAAAAAAAAAAAAAAACGCGTCGTTAAATAACGGTTGTCCATAAACAGGGTGACATTACAAAGAAGCTTCACAGTCGTGATAAAACTGATTTTCTTAACTCATACTTCAACCACAGAACAGTATAGAAGGCAAACTCCGCATTTTAGGTATGAAGCTACAAAAACGCAGAAGATATAAGAGTTACGCGATTGAATAAGAGGCAACTTCTAGGTGAATGTAACTGTAGGTAATTAGCGCTGTGCGACCTGAATTGCACTTTATTGTGTAGTTGCAAAAGTCGCTTTTTATTTAAAGATTTTGCGGAGTGAACCATCTGTAGTAATCTGTGCTTCAACTGACAACACTACAAGCGGTCGTTGATCCCCAAAAAAAAACCTTATTTTATTTTTGTATTTTTTGTCGTGTTATATATTGATACTTATCACGTCTGCAGAGTTTTGCTAGCTAATCTAATTTGTCTCTGTAGAAAACCAATAAAAGCCAATTGTTTTCAAAAGTAACCGTGGCGTTTATTGCTGGCTCTTCTCCATAGGAAACTAATAGTAAATTACTATTTTTTTTATGGTTTCCGTTATATGACGGCTACTGCTGCACAGTATAATAAAGAAACAGTATTATGTCGCGGCAGTAACCTTGAAATATTACCTACGGTCGCTCTGTAGATAAACCTTTCGCGTCCGTGCGTAACTGCCGCGCACTTAATACTATTGCGTACCGATGTACACTGACATTTCGAACCGCGTTTTACGGGCATTTTCTATGAAGATTTTATACTGTTAAATGGCGCCGATTTTTCGGTTTGTTAAGGTTAACCTTAACAAAGCGAAAAATAACGCTTGTTAACAAGCCGTAATTATAACACATAATGGTTGGTAGGGTTACTAACCCTGCGTAAATTGGACATACCTGCATCGTCCTCATCTTCGTCATCTTCATCAACATCGACATCGTGCTGGTAGTCATCATCAAAATCTACATTTAGAGTGATTTCCCTTTTAATGCCATCGTTCTCATGTTTTTCTCCCTCTGAAACAAAATGAATTGCATACATAAAATCGCACTTTTTTGCCCAGAAGTAGGCCGCATCCTATTTATAAGCGATTGTTGCGCAAATCCACGATGGTCGCGCTCTCATATGTCACTTACATCTTTTTTTTTTTTGGGTGGGAAATTATCAAATAACTTCTCCCGCTCTGGGTGGAGCGAGAGAGTGTGTCAGACTCTTACTGACTAAAACCCACCCGTGTTCCTTCAGGTGCCCTGTTGCCGGGGGCCACGATCTCCCTTTCGGTTTTCTTCGCAACCCCGGCAGGCATGTCACTTACATCTATGAGCTATGTAAGTTTGTAGGGAAGAATCAGGATTTATTTCTTAAAGTAGATGATGTTGATGTCCGAAACCGACGAGACCCCCAATAGGCTTGTACTAAGGGAGTTTCCAAGACTAACTAAATATAATAAAAGTTGCCTTGCAATGTGTGTACGTTTATATAATAAATTATTAAATGATCTCAAAAATAGTTGCACTCCGGGAGTGCAGACAGAAGTGAAAAGTTGAAAAAAAAATCGGCATCGCGGTAATCAACGCGTTGATATTTTTTACTCCACGCACCGCAGTCAGTATTCAACGCGTTGATGTCTTTTTAATGGTCAAAAGCTGGTGTCATCACGGTGTCGCGAAATCAATGGTTTAGTCCCATCTCAAAAATGCCCAACGCGCCTAAAGAAGCTTTCACTTCAAAAAATTTAACACTAGATTATTTAGAAATAAAACGAATAGTTATGTGTAAATAGTTTTTATAGTGTTAAAGATTTCATGGACAAAAAATTATAATGTAGAAGTCAAACCTACTGAAAAATTTGCATGCTTATTATTATTTTGGCAAAACATGTTTTGTTCTAAATTGTTCTTTTACCATCTTTTTATTCCGTGTTTTATGCAAATAAATATATTCTTATTCTTTTGTTCAGTGAACCAGAACTCATGGTCGCGCCGACAGAGGACGTTTTCCGGTTTCCCGAACAAATAGTGACATATGCACGCTACGGCCTACGATAGCGTATTCGAAAGGCAATGGCTTTAAATAGGACGCGGGGTAAGGCAGAAGCTACATTGGAGTTAACCTAATTTGACTAATCCATCGTCATATAACAGCCACCCGACCGAACTCCGGTCACAGCGGCTAATCTCAACGGAGATATCCCTCTTCCCTCATTCTCGTAGTCCGATGGGAATGGGACGGCAATCCGATACGACTGGAGACAGATGAAGCGCAGGACCAACAGCTTTACTTGTATTCTAAGACACGGGGGTACCACACCACCACGTATCTTCCAAACTCCGGGCTGCTACTGAGAAATTCCTAATGGAAAACCCAACAACCCATATCCGTCCTGGGAAACGAACCCAGGACACCACACTCAGTCATCTCACTTGTGACCATGAGGCCCAGACTCAGTGCCGGTTTTAGCAATATCGGCGCCACGGGCGAAGTTTCTGTGGCGCCTCTCATTAGCACGCAGCGCGGATGCTAAAACGAGCGAAGCGAGCTTAAAAATTTCAGCAACCCGCCACGGAAAACTTAGGATTTCTTTTACGCAGAAAAGTTTGAGAATTCAGACTTCAGAGAACAAAGGGTGCAAGAGCGAGCTCAAAATTTTTTTAGCACCTCGCTGCTTCTTTTCTTTGGCCCATTCATATAAAAATAGTAACTAAACTTTTTAGACTTGCACAGAAAAGTTAAGAGAAAAACATAACCCTACCTTTGCTGTCCCACAGTCTGGTAAAAAAAGAGTTAAATAACAGAAAGGATAGAGAAATAACAGGTCGGTGGTTCGCGTTGGGCGCCCCTTCATATCTGGCACCCTGGGCGGATGCCCATGCGCGCCCTAATCTAAGGCCGGTACTGAGTGAGGGGATATAAAGGGGCGCCCGCGGCGCCCCTTCCTATCCGGTGCCCTGGGCGGTCGCCCAACCGTGCCCTACCCTAACGCTGCTACTGCCCAGACTCTACCAAAGCGGAGACGAAAGAAGAGGAGATGTGTTTTAAACAACCAATAGAATTTCGTTATTCAAACATCTCGTCTCCACTCAGCTTCAGTGGATACCACTGAGCGGAGAATCATATTTGTATGGCGTAATCGAAACGGAGCTGTGAGCTGTGCCTCGCAAGCAGGTGACGGCGCGCAGCGGAGACGAGAACAGATGTGAGCGGCGTGGAGTGAGCGGCGCCCCTAGTTCCCACCGCGTCACATAACTAACATCTCCGCTCCAGTTTAGCCAGTACGCATCTCGGCACAGCTTCTGTGGATACACCCTAGCTGAAAAACGTCTCTTTTCGTCTCGCTACGCATACGCAGCGAGTGCTAGAGCGCGTTAAACAATCGCCTCGCTGGAAACACGCTCGCGAATCGCCAGTGTGATATGGCTCTTATAGTTAATTGATTCAGGCGTGACCTTGCGGAAATCCATGATAAAATACAATAGAAGTGGATATATTTAGTAACCTGTTCCGCTTAGCTATTTCTAAAGAGTCATAAAAAATCCTGAAAGAAATCGACACGTTTTTCACCTCTCAATGAGGCATCCTCAGGATGAAGATTGACTTTTCGCGAACTCGAACACGGCGTGTTGCCACACCGAGCTCTGAACGCAGAGTGAGAAATTCTTATTCTTATGGTTCTTATTCTAGTCAAATACCCAATTTAACAGTATCAACTTACTGTGCAACTTGTATGTAGTCTCCAGCCTGTTAAATGACGTCTCCACTTGCTCCCTGAACAGCACGCAGTCACGTAACCTACTGATACACAGCTCACAAATAAGACGCTTTGTATCACCCAGTTGGAGTAGCGATACCTGTAATGTAACATAACATAACATTACGTCTTGTTTCCGCAAAGGGTTAGGAAGCGGTGTACCCATAGTCGGTAAACCCACATTGAGCCAGTTATGTTTAAGTCCCATGTTATAGGAGCGAGGATATTGCCATCAACCGGACACAAATCCAGACTCCAGGCTGCTACTGAGAAATTCCTTATAGAAAAACACAATAACACTTTGCCCAACCTGGGAATCAAACTTTATTTGACAAACGTGTACACAAACACGAGTTTTAGGAAAAATAACTGTAATGTCTATACATAAGGTTCAGTTTGCACTACAACTATATATTTTTTATGACTTTTCAAAAGTAGTCAGTCTAAAATCAACTTTATTTACACTGAAGTTGATCATGTTTAAATGGAAATAACATCAATTGGAAACAAGAATTTAAATACACCTTACTTCATTTTACCTGTTTAGAACTATATTTCATAATTTTGTTTGACACAATTTTATTTTTTTATTTTTTTTATTACCTACTCGTTACTTCATTCATTAATGTTTGCCTAATTTAAGGTAGACTGTACATCTACAGTCTACCTTATCTTATGTACCTACAATCTAGCAAATAAATAAACTTTACTTCACAATTGTATTTCCAATTCTAATAGTTATTTCTGAAAATATATGTATATTAATTATGATAGGTAGTGAATCATAAAACATACAACCTGACACGGACTTGCAAATTCCATAAAACATAAGAAAATTTTAATTACATGGGCAATTTGGCGCATCACTCTTAGGTAATAGGTAATTCGTGCTACATGTCTCCAAATCATTTTTGCAAAAAATAAATCCCGACTTACATAACTGGCGAAATCTGGGTGTACTATAGGTACACCTCTGCCTAACCCTTTGGGAAATACAGGCGTGATGTTGTGTGTGTAAATCCCGACCTGTGTGTTCTATTACACTGAGGGATAGTATTACTGATAAGGATTAAGTATTATATAAAAGACATAATAAATTAATAATATGTGTAAAATCAAAGGAAATAACTAAATTGTTAACATGCAATGAAAAATTATATTATCAGCTTGTTCCTTGTAAGAGAAGATATCTCTGCTAAGTGTTGGTACAGTTACATTCTTGTACATATATTTTATTTAAATATCTTTTCTTAACATTGTATCTGAGCCCATGAGCCTCGGCGTACCTCTCATATATCGTAAGCAGGCTCATCATTGTGTTAATCAAAGGGCTCAGCAACACAATATCATTGGCTTAAGATTAAGAGGGTTTATCCTAAAAGTTTGCAACGTCAAAAATAGCTGTCAAATATTAACCTGTTTTGATAAATTTAGCAATAGGTATTACTGTATGGAATTAAGAAATGTAGCCAACAAGGGAACTAAAATATTGATTATGAAATGCAATAATTAATATTGTAATACCAAATATTTAGTTTTAGATACAAAAAAAGGATTTGGAAACTTTCCGAATGCCTTTTTTACACTTAAAATTTTTACAACATCAAATTCAGTGTTATAATTGCAATTCAATATTAATATTCTAGGGAATTAGTTAGACACATTTCTTATTTCCATACAGTAATATTGGCAAATTAATCAAAACAGTGAAATATTTGACATCTATTCGCGACGTTGCCCACTTTCAGAATAAATACTCTTAATTAATATTGTTGAAATATATTCACCCCTACATACCAACCCTGATAAGTGTAGCTGAGATCGATGATCAACCATTTTATGTACAGATTGAAGAGGCGAGGGGAGGTCAGCCGCTCTGCCTCACCCTGCACTCCAGCCTTTACACATCCGACAACCACCTTACACAATTTTATGATTGCTATACCAATAGTGTAGATTAGATATAACTTCTGTATCCACTGAAGAATCATTTAATCATTTCTGCCAAAGCAATTCGGATGAAACCAGATCAAACTCTTTGAAAAGGTCTAGGATACACGCATTAACAGGTGTTTTCCTTGACGTTTAATAAATCTAGGAAATTGCTTACAGTACCAGTAAACCATATATTATGATTAAAAATAACGTAAATATTAGATACTTTAACAGCTATTGACAAAGAATGAAGAATAAAGGACTATAAACAATTTGTTTTAGGCAACATCGTTACTAAGTTGAATATAATCATTTATATGTATTCTGTAATTTTTTAGTGCTCGTTCTAATAGGAATCAAATAAGTAAGCGGGCGGCACAGCGGCATAAGTATAGTCCATGTTTAAATAAAAGTTTTTATTTTTTTTTACAGACAAACGTCAAAACATTCCGGTTATTGGTTTGAAAACTATTTAGATTTTACTTACGTCTATTGTAAAGCATTTCACCAACATCTCTGAATAAATTTCTGATTTTCCATTGTGCTTATGCCCAATCAACATACTCTTTACCGCACCTTCGTTTAAACACAAATTGCACATCCCCAGCATAGGCAACGCCTCCACCATTATCTCTGTATCCATTTTTGATTTCATAAGACTACTTTTACGAATAAATAATTAGGTTTTCATTATATTTTAAATAATTATCCATGATTTTGTGATGTTCTGAATCGTATAATTTGACAAACATTTGACATTGTGACAGCGTTCCAGTTTCATTCCAGTTTGCTTATGTCATTAGGCTATGGGTTTTCTGTCTCTGTCTCTCTCATAGGTAAAATTCTTTGCTTTCTCTTTCAAACACTTTCTATGCTAGTTTTTAAACAATAAACCTGTTTCTGTTCTCCCGTCACTTTGAGAGCGGAGTACGTTTAGTTAGTTCTAAAACATTGACAATAAAGTAGACAGCTAAAATAATTTGGTTAAAAACCTTTCCATTATATTACTAGATTATCAAAAAAATAAACTTGTCAGTCAGTGTGACAATATTTTTCTGAATATATATTAGGTAGGTAGGTAATTATTTATGTAGGGATTATTCTTAACGGAATAAGCATGGATCATCGTGAATATCCTGCTTGTTGTCATCTAAAGCGTTCCTATTATTGTAGATGAAGGTATGACCATTACTTAGACCGTCCAGTACCTGACGCGGAAGAACGTCTGTCAAACAGTTAGAAGTATACGTGTCAGACGTCCGGTCCATAGGTCCGGCCGCCGAAAGCAGACAACCTTGCTTTTGAAAGACAGTACCTATTTCAAACAAGATCAGTGGCAACGGCTCAACCTACGTACGATAATCGGTCGTGCATTTGTTCGAACCCTGGCAGAACATAACACTATTTGTCCACCGTACCTTGAACGGGATGTAAACGAAAAACTAGATTACGCGGCCATAGTCGGCCTAACTCCAATTTATTTCATCACGACATCCATCAGAAAAGAAAACATAATCTAGGTCACTTTGAATGCCGCGAGCAGATTTCTCCACAAAAGCGATTTATTATCTCTGCGCCAAAGTCACAAACCAAGAATGGAGAAGTTTGAAAAAAGATTTATAAACAACTAGCTGCGCCCCGCGGTTTCACCCGCATAAGTCTCGATCCCGTGGGAATATCGGGATAAAAAGTATCCTATGTCCTTCTCCGGGTCAAAGTCTATCCATATCCCAAATTTCACCCAAATCCGTTCATCCGTTTTAGCGTGATGCCGTGACCAAGGGAAAGAGGGATTCATTTATATATATATAGATCTCTTGCGGTTTGATACCGATTTATTACCGTTGTATGAACTGCATGACAATTTTATCGCAACGCGCGTCGCAAATCTCGACTTCGATCTCGTGGAACGTTACAAATCTGTATCAGCCTTTATTCTTCACAGGTTTTTTAGAAACCATAACGCAGGAGACAAGGGTTCTTCCTCTTTTTGAAGAGAATATTCACAAATATAAATATACGAAAGGCTATTCTTTACATAATAATGCAATGCTCAAGCGCCGGTGGGGTGAATTCATGAATACAAGGAAGCCGGTAATACCGTTCAAGTTCCCTTGTGCCAAGTAAGAATATTTTATTCTTAAACTGTGTTTAAACAACTGTTAATGGCGAAAGCGCAAGGAGAGCCTGCGAAATTCAAATATTAATTCTTAAATTTGCATTTGCAGATCAGTGTCAGGTTGTATGTTGATGAAAATATGATTTGCGACCTATTTTAGCGCATCTGATTTACGTACACTGATTTATTTGAGCCTTATTATAATAAGCCTTAATACAGGGCAGGGACATCCACGTGAAAACGGTTACCATGGATTCAGTACATGATTCTGAACTCCCCTGCGTTTAAATTTTTCGTCGGTTATTTAAAAACACACGTATGATATACCAGAGCTCGAAAATAATACAATTGCAACCTTTGCGGACGACACTGCCATCATGGCGACAGGATCATGCCATACGGAAGCAATCGAAAAGGTGCAAATCGCTCTAAATAAAGTTCATGATTGGGCACAAAAATGGAGAATCAAATTGAATGAATCAAAGTCGCTTCATATTGATTTCACCAACAGAAATTGTGACTACCACCCAGTCTTCATAAATGGTCAACGAGTGCCATACGCAAATACAGCCAAATACCTTGGCATAACGCTTGACGCGAAACTGCGCTGGAAAGCGCACGTCAAAAAGAAAAGGCAGGAACTAGACATGCGCTTTAAAAACATGTATTGGTTGATTGGACGGGATTCGTGTCTATCAATACACAACAAAATATTATTATATAAGCATGTTCTTATGCCAATATGGACATATGGCATCCAACTGTGGGGATGTACTAAACCAACCAACATCAAAATCATCCAAACATTCCAGAACAAAGTACTCAGGAGTATAGTTAATGCTCCCTGGTATATAAGAAATGACGACCTCCATCGTGACCTGAACATGGAACCCGTCACCAAGATAATACAAAAATATGCTGAAGCCCATGAACAACGACTCCATCATCATGTGAACATCGAGGCGATTCAGCTGTTAGACCAAACGAATATAGTGCGAAGACTAAAACGAACAAAACCTTTTGATTTAGTGTAGTGTAAAAAGTGTAGAAATAACAGTGACAGTGACACACATAATAACACATGAACAAAGTGTTTATAATATCATCATATCAGACTCTAAGAAAGTGGAACGGACTTGTGTAAAGTACAAAGGACACTATTCTAAGTTTTAAAATAATCATCATTTGTATAAAATTAAGTTAGATTTAAATTGCTTATTAGTCTTATAGACTAGATTGTAATTAATTATTAAGAACGGAGTTCTTTATAATAAAGGATAAAAAAAAAAAAAAAAAAAAAATTTAAAAAACAGTGGCACTCTGGGAGTGCACCCTCAGGTCCATACCCACCGCAGGAGACCTCTGGAGCGTCGGGAATCGCAGGCCGATTCCCGGCCCCCACAGGCGCGGGCTTGCGGACGGTGAGCAACGGGTAGCTCGTCGTCCGATAAGGACCAGGCCTAGGTTGACAGTGCGTTCCGCGCGGTCCTCAAAGAGATGTCAGCAGAACTAACGGAGTCCGCTAGGGCCAATGCCTGCCGGGGTCGCGGGAAAGTCCGAAAGGGATACCGTGGCTCCTGGCAACATGGCAACTGAAGGAACACGGGTGGGTTTTAGTCAGTAAGAGTCAAACACGCCCTCCCGCTCCACCCAGAGCGGGTGAAGTTATTTAAAAAAAAAATGGTGGTTCAGAATCATGTACTGAATCCATGGTAGCAGTTTTCGCTTCAATGTCCCTGCCACCCTGTATATTATTTACACTTATTGGGCTTAAATTTTTTCCACTAGAAACGCCCGCACGTTTATGAGTGTCAAAGGTAGCATCGTGAGGAAACTTACCGTTAACATCTACCTTCACAGAGTAATACCGGTATTTTTTAAGTTGCAGTGAATGTCACAAAGATGTCATAACAGTACCTAATAATATCTACATTCCTCAATCATTTTCAAGACATAAGAATCAAGACATTTTGACAGTGTGGGGTGAAGGGTTATGCGCGGTGAACGGCAAGCCGCTGTATGCGGCCGATTACGTTCCTAATTTATTATGAGACCAATCTTGAAAGTCAGCGCTCATTCCTTCCCTGTATGAGACGAGGCCACATGCAGTAGATACTAGGCTGGACTTGAATAAAACTTATTTGTTCCAGGGACTTGCACTTCTACAAGAACGCAGTAATGCTTGACCCAAAAGAAACCGTAAATAATCGAGTAAATCATCGGTTTCATTTGCGGAACGGTCCCGGTATTGATAGGTTTGGACAGTTACCTATCCCTGATGCAATGCAAGTATTTCGCAAGACTGTATACTATAAACCCAGAGACAAGACGACCAGCATAGTGGGTAAAGCAGGAAAAAAGAATTGAGTTCTTAGCATAGACATATAAGTGTTTTTACTATCTCAATGGTTCTTAGTTTGAAAATGGCGCCGGCTGCGACATACTAGCCGTTAGAGAAGTCGTTTAATTTCGAATTTTAAAACTTATTTTCTTAGGCAGTCCGGTCATTGCTCTCACATTATTCACAAGGATATGCACACAATAATAATATAATTTTTGCAAATTTTCGGCAAATAGCAAATCTTGTCGAAAGCGTCGTCGTTTGCAGAAATACTTTCTCACATTGTGAGTTTGAGAACTGTGCATGAGTGACCTGTAGGATAGCTAAGTATGTTCAATTATATTTTAATGAAAAATATTTCACGTGAAAGTGAGAAATACTTTCGATTTATGAAATAATAAATATGATTAAGGTGATTGCGTCGATACAATGTAAGACAGTTTATGTTTAAACGTTTTTATAAAGGTTTGATTGAGTTATACTTATTTAATTTATTAACACCGAAGTAATCATCAACAGACTGGTAACCTTTTTATGTGACGTCACGTTAATGTCGTCGCCGTCGTCTGCGATGATAAGACTTGAAAACGCGTCCACAGTTTTTTAACGTTCGCGTTTTGACGCTGCAAAACGCGCCGGCGCCGCCGCGCCGCACCGCGACGCGTCTCGTGTTCTTTAGCTGCTAATGGCGACATTTATATTTTATTGCATATGTATGTTTTTTGATTATTTAATATTGTTCGTTGTATATTTGTTACGTAGGTAGTTAAGCTTAGGCACTAAATTAAGAAAAATATTTTTATGAGTTTTTTTTTGTTAGTTTCGATTAATTTTTTTAATAATGTACCTACATTATTTGGAAATAAATGCGTTAAAGTTAAGTGTTTTGATATTTAAAAACTACTTTATTTTATTTCATCAAATTGAAGGTTTGTAATTTATTCAGGTATGGCTGAATACAGAGACATTTATACCTGAATACGAGGTGGCAGGGACATCGACGCGAAAACGGTTAGAATGCCTGTCCCTGCCACCCTGCATAAATAAACAGAGTGACTGCTATCTGACCTCTGTAAACCATTTGCAAAAACGTTTTTAGATTTTCGGGTTTCCTACTGCATCCATAAATTTCATCACACGTTATGGGATGGGAGTGTGTCAAAAAAAAAGTGTCGCAAGTATAAATTAATGTAAAGTATTAAACCAGAAACTTCAATTCTAACAAAAAACTTTGGGAATGCCAGCGCCAGCGCCGGTTCCCAAAAATAACGCCATTGGGAACCGGCATGACATTACTGCCTCCCGGCAGCCGAGATTTAAAACATCGCCTGCCGGCACATTACATACTCTGTGGCCGCTACCGCCCCGGCTCCCATAATGGTCACCGACGGCCGCGGCCGCGGCGGGGCGTTTATGGAATCACTTCCAGTATTCAGAACTCCAACTAACTAAAGTATTTTTTTTCTATATATTCTAGTAGTTTTTGGCACTCGCCGGCCGCTGCCGCGGCACCTCTTGCTTCGCTCGCTCGGCTCGTGCGTAGGGGGTCACAGTTCTAACCTAACCTAACCTAAATAATCTTTTTTTGCGAGTAAAAATATTTAACATAATCTAACTAGTTCGGTTCCGGGTACTTAGTACTTGATTATTGGAATATGGAAATTATTGATTAAGCAAATATAATACCGGAAAAAATAATTTTATATTATTTTTAGTTTATATAGTATATATTAGGTACATTTTTTTTAAATTTTTAAATAGCCCGCCTATCTACTCCAATATGCCAAATTGCCAACCCCGTTTTCCGATTTTTTTTTTTCAAACTCAGCGCCGGCAGCCAATTCGGGAGCCGGTGCCGGCAGCGGAAGCACTCCCAAAAACTTTAATTTAAAACACGTGTAACAAGCACGGGGGGTGGGGTCTGACATAATTTATCTGTGGCCGTACAAGCCATCGCAGTATAAACTTACTTGTACTATCCTATCGAAGAAACGCATATCTGTACACTCTAAGGACTATCATTGGTTGCAGCGCTCGGCCGCTATAGTAACGCATCCCTAGGAAAAAACGGATCCGCGCACCGAGGGTTCCGTATTATATTAAATTTTCATCGGCGAGGCCTATACGACACTACAACACACGGGCTATATTCGTCAGAGAATTTTAACACTTGCACACTGCAGTGTAGAATATTGCAGTTTTAGGTCAGCGCCATCTCTTGACCGATAGTGGAACTAATGTAATTTTTGTTGATGATTTCTGAAAAACTGTGCTAAGCCACATCGTTTTATTTTTCCTGTAATAAACTTCTATCACATGGAAAAATTTCTCATTTTTCTTTATGCAAACTTCGGAGATAAGGGGAACGATATTTTTTTTTTACATTTTGCGTAAAAGGCGAAAACTATGCGGTCTAAAAAAAAAAGAAAAATGTTTGAGAATGTGCAAATAGCGCTCTTTCATATGATACATACCCTAGTAGCCCCACTTTGATTTTTTAAGACACCCGTCCAGTCCTTGCTGCAAAAAAAATCTTTCTTATTTGCAAAATAGTTGGGCATACGTCATCTAAAACTATTCCAAATTTCAAGTTGATAGCATTTGTAATTCTTGAGATATCCAGCTGTGAGTCGGTGACAGACAGACGGACAGACAGACTGAGTCGCATCATAAGGGTTCCTTTTTACCATTTTGGTACGGAACCCTAAAAAGGGTCGTTTGCACAGGATTTTGTTTTCAAAGTGGTTAGATATACGTTTCCCTGATGGTACCTCCCAACTAGCAAAAACATGTGCTATAATAGTCAAGACCACATTTCTGTTTCAGCTCATAGTTCAATAATAACATAACATAACATCACGCCTTGTTTCCCCGAAGGGTTGGGCAGAGGTGTCCCTGTAACAGGCACACCCACATTTCGCCAGTTATGTTCAAGTCCCATGTAATAGGGGGCGAGCCTATTGCCATCAACCGGGCACAAATCCAGACTCCGAACTGCTACTGAGAAATTTCAGATAGAAAAGCCCAATAACATTTTGCTCGACCCGGGAATCGAACCCAGGACCTCAATAATGAAGGAGTTCAATAATGTACATATAATAAGTCGTATAAAAAGGGAGTAAACGTTTACTCAACAAATTATTCAGCTATGAAAGTCGTGTTGCTTAATTGTGGAATAATTATTGAGTAAAAGCAAAACTGGGACAAATTTAGAGTAGCAATAGCAATATTGCTGCATTTCCATGACCATTGATGGAGTTAAAGCTGTTCGTTACTATTAATCAACAAAATCATGGAGTAAATGTTGCCGATTTGCTATAAATCGTCATTTTTGTCAGTTAAAAGCTTACATAAATATAATAAAATGTAATTATTTGGTGCTAGCAATTATTTGCTACCTGCAAATAATTTGCTTTCAACTGACACCACAATTTCGCTCTGTATCATTTATATTTCGTCACTATTATTCCATTATTTTATTAAACGGAACTTTGTGTGTGATTTATTAGAACAAATATGTATAAATATGGAAGTATTGAATATATCTAGTTACTTAATGTAGAATATTATAGCAATGTACTGTCTATAGAATTTGGCATATGTATATGTAAATGCACATGCAAAGTAACTTTATCGATGAATTCTTAGGAGTTATTTGACATATATTTGTAGGCCACGCTAATGATTAATAATATAAAACTAATAACAAATAAAGTTTCAAAATAAAGTATAAAATTTTATCAAAATGTTAGATAAAGATCCATTAACCAAACTAAGTAAATATATTGCTATTACATCACAATATATAGGTTATTAGTCGAATAATTATATAATTTTATCTCATTTATAGGACATAATGCAGCTATGTGTAGACAATTTTGGGGTTCATTAATTAAAATATTTTTCCATTTATTGTAACCCATCATGTAAATTGTTAATATTTTTCAATAAAATACTGTTGTGCTGGATGAGCTATAATATAGCTTGTAAAGTAATTAACAATCAGTTATACAGCACCTAATTCAATAAACGTGTTAAACCAGCATTCATAACGAATCAAGTTCAGTAACTGCAATATAAACACTTACATGCGACTAATCGATTTAGCATGCTATTACAGATATTATAATACTTTTCCGTGAATAGGCAGCTTTTATTCGGCGAATTCGCTCTAATATAGTAATGTCGAGTAGCAGCCATATAGTAGCTTCTTAAATATGAAACTTAGGAATCGACAACTCTAATAGCATTAACTGCACCACATGTGGTATAAACGAGAAATGGTAGCTATTTTATGACTACTGAATAAATGCACTATAAGAATATCTAATAAACGTTTATACGACACGGTTAAAGCAAAAAAAGCCGTTGTAAACGCTTGTAGCGGTTACACCGCCACATACGAACTACGCATCAAAAAGACATGACGTCACACAAATCCTGCATCGCGCAATTAGAGTTTACCGAGCGATCGACATATATATAAGATTCCGACTTCAACCGTTGGGCAGTTGCCAACCAGACACAACACCAGTCTGGTCGGAGGATCCTCCCTCTTCTATGGTGGATGAGTGAACTTTACACTCCGTTCCTCATACTGGTAAACGCTCTTACACTACATTGTGGTTACTACGTAGCAACTACTCAACATTTATTCGATCTGTAGCCCGAATAACTCATTCATTATTCGACTGTTTTGCTAGATGTTTTTTAAATTTATTTTTTATCTTATACCTATAACGATTTCAAACACAATGTAAATTGTTTGTGAATAAATTAATTGTTTTGAATTTAAATAAATTGAATTGAATTAAAGGGAACTGCTTCCTGGAATCACCAGTTAATGGTCTGCGTGGTCTTGGCACGGCAAGCGCATTTCATTAATCCAAACATATCCATCCCTTTTTTGTGTTGAAAAATCCTCTTAGATCGCTCCGGTAGAGAAAGGCAAGGATATCTTTGCAACTAAAACCACTACTGTAGCTCTCTCAGCATATACGGAACAGCGGAGTTGTAACAGCCAGCAGCTACCAACATCATCATTCGCTAAGCCGAAAGACGTCCATTGCTGGCAATAGTGCTAAGGCCTCCCCCAAGGATCACCACAACGAGCGGTCCTGAGACTCGGCCTGTCAAATCCGATTGATTCTCGCGAGCATCCTAATCATCGGCCCACCGCGTGGGGAGCATATCCAAGTAACTAGTTAACTACCCTGTGCAGCACCACTCCCAGCAGTTTTTAGTCTCCAGCCACATTGTGCGCTTTTAAAATTTCTGATGTGAAGATAATATCGTGGACGTCCAGTCCACGTACGTCCGGCATCACGATAGTGAAGCCGTGATGTAACACAGGGAAGAAAAATGTATGAAAATATATAAAGACGCTTTTAAATTTCCACGTTATATAACGTGCATGTATTTCCATACATTTTATGAGCGATGAAGTGTACGTCCATGATAATATCGTCACGGTAGAAATTATAAAAACATTGGCCATGACTAACAATGCGCAAAAAAAGGCTAATGATTAAAAACTCTTTTCCTTCTCCTCCTTCTGTATTGAATCCGCAGACTACTCTCTTCTTAAAAAAAAAAAAAACTAAATGTCATTTTAGAAATAATGAATTTTTTTTACACTCCACTGTTACTGTTTGCTATTAACTTTATTTTATTTTATATTTACGTTCTATCTTATAAAATTTGAAATACTTAACATAGACATAGTTTAATAATGGAAGGCAGAGGCGGCCATGATACTTATCCTGAATGCAAACACATCCCGAGAACATATCCCAAGGAGATCGCAGAGGGTATGAGTGCACAGCATTAATAATAATATCCTCGCGACCAAATTTCGGTTACGGCGGCCAGTCTCAACAGGACAGAGACTAACCAAGTACACAGACGATATTATAGTGCACAAGTGTGTGCGCGCAGACACAGGTGCACTCTCTTTTTAATGTCATAATCCGATGGGACAGCAATCCGACACGACCGGGGAGAGATCAGGTGCAGAACCAAGGCCTTTACATGCTCTCCCAGGGGTGGGTGTCACACCAAACCCCGAGATGCTGCTGAGGAATTCCTATTTAAAAAACCAAATAACGCTTTGCTCGACCTGGAAATCGAGCCCGATCCCACGCTCAGCAACGCTGGTGATCACGAGATCAACGGACTAGGTTTAATAAGGCCTTCCTTTCTGCCATCTCGGAGACAAAGCTGCAATGCCTCATGAGCCTGGGGGTCTACTTCCTTAGCGAAATCCGTAGTTTTGGCTGAAGTTATGGGCGCTTCGTACTCCGTCTCACTTCAATACTCAATACCTTTATTGCTTTACCATAATGTGTACTTAGGTGGTAATTATATAATTTAGATCATTACGGACCCTGTAGGGCACAGCAAAGAGGGTAGGAGAGAGGAAGCACTGTTTTAGGATATCATTAAATTGTTTTTGTGGGAACAAGTTTTAACTTACATATATTATCAAAGTCAGGAGGTCGCGAATAAGATACTAGCTTTAAGTTACTAAGTTTTATCTGCAAAAAGTATTTTAATATTTTAGATTATTTTTATATACCTGTACATGTGTATTATAATTCTGTTTATTCATATAAATAGTTTTCTTTGAATAATTATTATTGCTATATTATTTAATTTTATTAATTTTTATTTATTTCTTTTCAGTACATATTGTTTACATTATTAAATATTTTTAAAAAAATCATAAAAAAAAAAAAAAAAAAAAATATAAAAAAAAATAGTGGCCCATCGGCATCAGGAACAGGGTCCAAGATGCCGGTGGTCAGGGCTCTAGAGAGAGGAACCTCCTCACTATAGGTACGTGCCGTGTCTAGAAGTACTGCTTTTTTATTATTTATTTAATTTATTATTATTGCTATTTTATAATTATTAGGATTGCCGTATCATTAATATATTTCAACATACCTATAAACTGCGTGATTATCATCATTATATTATTAATTCTACTACTACTGTTGTTTATGAGTAATTTTTTAAGATACTTAGAGACAAGTGAGACGGAGTATGATACGCCTTTAACTTCGGCCGAAACTACGAATGTCGTTTAGGGAGCAGACCCCCTGTAACTACACCGGCACGGGCACTCATACCTTCCTTTCAAAAACTAGAACAAAAAAGGATTCTTGATGGTAGAAAGAAGAAGTACCTTCCCGGACGGGGCCTTCACAAAAAAGCAGTGAAATATAGTACAGCTATATTACACTGTTGCAAAGATCGACTGATTTTGATAAGGCTCCCTTTTCAACGTCAGATCTTTTACTTCAATGTAGTTCAAGTTGTTGTTGAACATTCATGTCAAAAACTAAAATTAATTCATAACACTAAGAACAATTTTTCTTTGACCTTTAGAACAAGTTCTTGAACTGGCGGGAAGTGAAAGTGAAAAAGACAGCATATTGCCTCTATTTGAAAGCAAAATTAGCGACCACAAACGAGTAGTACTTTGCTCTTTGCAAACGAATGAGATGCTCAAGTGTCGATGGAAGTCATACGTTAAAAATATTGAAGGGATGAAGCGTTATCCGTTCAAATTCCCAGACCTTGGGTATGTGTGAGATTATTCATATATCCATGTCTATAAAGGGTGTAAAAAAACTCATCACCATTGTCTACGTATTCTGTACATCAAACTAAGTAACTACTAGCCGTTCACTTTGAGTTGGCCGTTACCTCCCCCGCGCTCCCCCGAACCGCCACTTTATTAACCATCTTTTTAACTTATTAATATGTCTTCCATGTTTAAATTACAAACTGTTTAAATTTATTTTCATAGTTACAAAGATTATATTAATTGATTATAAAAACAAAACAGTGGCACTCCGGGAGTGCCGACAGAAGTGAAAACTTGAAAAAAATTCGGCACCATGGTAATCAACGCGTTGATGCCTTTTACTCCACGCACTGCGGTAATCAACGCGTTGATGTCTTTTACTCCACGCACCGCCGGTAATCAACGAGATGATTATTTTTAATGGTCAAAAACTGGTGTCGTCACAGTGTCGCGAAATCAATGGTTTAGTCCCATCTCAAAAATGCCCAACGCGCCTAAAGAAGTTTTCACTTAAAAAAAAACTTTTTTTTTGTCAACTTTAGTAGTTACTTCGTAAATAAGTTGTGCAGTCGTTTTTAACAGTCGACCGACCAACTCGGAGTGAACGGTTAGTAAGTTAAGAACGGCAAATCCGTTCAGTCTGGGTTAGGAAATAGAATACTTTTTATCCAAGTAGAATGTTCCCGTGGGCCTTCCGATCTCCACGTTTACGAAGCCGTGGGCAAAAGCTAGTACGTACCTAAGTTAAAAGTTGCGTTGCTCGATCTGTGCTGTGTGGCTTGTTGAAGATAGGTACCTAATGTCTGTTCCAAAAGTGTCTTATGAAAGTGTAAACAAACCCTATTCAGGTTTAATTCTTACGCAATCACTCCCTAGCTAAAGGGAATTAGTAAAATAGTGTCTTCAAATAAGCACATATACCAGAGAAAGTATGCGCTTCGGTAATGTTCGTGTTTCCGAATTTGCACAAACGACGCGCCACAGAGTAGCCGTAGAGGCAAAACTTCCAAGTTTTATGCTGCAGCGCTTTGTAGTAGTGCACCTTTCATTGCGCGTTTATAATAAGATTTCTCGCTGTTGCGTTATCTACTCCGGTCGTAGATCATCATTCATCCTCACTTAAAAGTAGTGAAAGGTTTTTTTGGGATTGCATAGAGTTGTTAATCTGTAATCTTGTGGTCATGGTAACACAAAATAGACAAGTATTTCTATGGTTGTGACAACTGTCATATTAGATCTCATCGTCGTGCGTTCGTATTTCCGAAGATAGACGATGATGATGATTCCCGAAGCGCAGGCTTGTCTTGGGAAATCTGTATGTACCATCCGCGAAGACACGTCCCACTCCGCGATTACTGTACTGTAAGCTGTAGGTACTTTATTACGGAGCGGAGCGGAGGGGGGCGTATCTTCGTGGACGGCACTATCTATAGTTAGGATTACAAAAACACTCAAAACAACCTGTTGTTTTTTTTGCAGCGATTTACACTTCCATAACTGTGAAATAAAATTCATGCCATCGCTAACACCCAAAAATCGCCCAACTCTCCGAATGCAAATGGGTATGGGTCCTGGAGTCGATACATATGGACAGATGCCCATCCCCAATGATATGCATGTATCCAAATCCAGTAGTCCCAAAACAAAACTCGTTGAATCTTCTAAGGATACTCAAGAAAAAGCTTTGTAAACCCGTGGCCACGAGCACACTCAAGGGACACGCGTCTTGCGAAAACGATTGTCGAGAAAACAAATTGTTTAGAGTAGGCCACGAGTCACAGAGACGCGGTTTGCAGAGCGATGAACGGAATCAGGTGACGCGCGTGTTTGTCGTTTGACGCAAATTGCGTTGCAAATCGCATCGTTCGAGGTCGTTAACCACTGGTGAAACATTCACAACAAAACATGTTGGAATCTCTATTTCCTATCAATTTTCCATAAAATTTTTGACAGGAACTAGAGATTTCAACATGTTTTGTTGTGATGCTTCGCCAGTGCAAACGCACAAGTGTTTTGTTATTGCTACAACTATGCGCGTCAGATTCGCGTGTTCACAAGTCTGTTCGTGGCATAAAATTCTAATTGTATTGTAACCCTGGATTTTTCCATATGACAACCTTTTAGTTATCAACTATTTATTATACAGGGTGTCCCTGAAAGTATGGATCAAATCGAATAGGGGCGTGGGCAAGGTCATTTCCAAACTTTTTAACCCTGATAATGTTTGTGGTTTTTTTACGGTTCAAAAGTGACGACCAATTTTGTTTTTTTATTTTTTTTTTATTAATTCGCATAGTGCTCAAGGAAAAAAATCATATTTTTAATTAGGGATAACAATTTAAAAAAATCAGGGATAACACCCTGATTTTTTTTAAGGCCCACTCCACTACAACTTGTGGAATGGGCCTTTCCTGTGGTAATACTTTTACACAGCTAGAAGACATGTTTTTCACAATCTTACTGCATGGACAGAGAAGGAATAAGAATAGTAGCTTGTTTTATGAGAATGAGATTTAAGGAGGCATCTAAGGTGTGATCTACACGGTGCGTCGCTAGGGCAAGCGTAAGAAAAACGCTCACGCAGGTAGGAAGGATAAGACGGGTTGTGTAAGATGTTGAAGAGGAGACATAAAATCCAAGTATTCCTGCGAAGGCGAATTGGGAGCCACTTGAGTTCCTTGCGAAGGTGAGAAACATGGTCATACTTTCGAAGACTGAAAACGAAGCGAATGCACAAGTTTTGCAGGCGCTCAAGCTTGTTTAATAGCTCCTCAGTAGCATCCAGGTAGCAGGCGTCAGCATAATCTATAATCGGCTGAATGGTTGTGCCAAAGAAATTTTAGTCTTCAAGAGCAAGAGACTTTGAAGGCTTTCAACGAATGAAAGGAGAAATGTACCTTTCGACTGACCTCATTGACCTGAGCACGCCACGAAAGATTGGAGTCAATAATTACACCCAGATCCTTGGCTGTTTCGGTATAGTCAATGTGAACACCATCAAGATATAAAGGCATCAGAGACGCAACATCAGCCGCATTGCGAACGAATCTGCTGCCTATGATCATGACCTGAGATTTAGTTGGATTAATTTGTAGACCAAATGACTTAGCCCAAACGCTGATGCAAGCCAGTTCATGATTCATGACAACAATTGCAGAAACTGGGTCAGCTACAATAAAATGCTGGTAGAGTTGCAAGTCATCTGCGTAGAGGTGAAAACTAAAGGAGATTACACTGGTAACAAAGTTAATGAAAATTGAAAAAAGAAGAGGAGAGAGAACGCTACCCTGAGGGATAACCTCAGTGAGGCAACACCAATAAGAGAAGGACTCCTCCAGGCGAACACACTAAGAGCGTACCCGAAGATAAGAACTGAATCAAGCTAAAGCGGAAGAAGAGAAATTGTTAGATTTGAGGATACCTAGTAAAATGTCGGAATCCACTGAGTTAAAGGCGCTACTAAAGTCAAGCATTACAAGAACAGTAAGGGACTTATTCTCCATTGCCAAGCGGATATCGTCAGTTACTTTCCAAAGCGCGCTTACAGTACTGTGACCTGAGCGAAAACCGGATTGAAAAGGGGAAATTATTGAGTTTGACGCCAAGAAAAATGATAATTGTCTATGAACTATGTGCTCAAAAACTTTAGAGCGAAATGGGAGAATAGAAATAGGTCTAAAGTGGGTTAATAAAGGATTGTCAGAAAGTCAGAAAAAATCATAAGATCTAGAAAAGAGGGTGAAGAATTAGGAAAATAGTGAGTTGCAGATAGAGGCAAGACTTGAAGATTGAAAGAGGACAAGAGTGAAAGGAAAGGGAGCGAGAGTCATTTTTAATCAAGAACGTATTAAAATCACCTATGAGGATAACGTGCTCATACATGGGGCAAAGATCACTGAGGGTGGAGTCGAGAGAATTAAAGTAGTCAATATGAAGATTAGGACTTTAGAGCACTGCAAGCAAAACTTTTGTGTGATGAACATTAATTTCAAGAAACAAGTATTCAGCCGACTCAGAATACCGAGAAGGAGATGAAGTGACCATCCTATAGGGTAAATCAGCACGCAGGTACATGGCAACACCTCCTCCGCCTTTGCCGGTCCTATCGTTGCGGATCAAGACGAAGCCGGGGAGTGAGTATTGAGTAGAGAGAAGAGATGGTTTCAAAAAGGATTCTGATATCAAGAGAGCATCCAGGTGAGCACTGCTAAAGGATGCCAGAAGGTCAGAATAGTGATGGGGAACACTCTGAGCATTAATATGAGCTATATGCAGATTCTTAGGGTCATAAGTGGTATGGAGAGTCACTATCTGCACTAACAAAACTAGTAGAAGAAGAGCACAAGAAGAAGCTGTCGTTAAGATCAGCTACATCATCCATGAGTATACCTTAATTATAATATAAAAATAAAATAATTTAAATATCTAAAATACGAAAATAAAATAATTTACAAAGAAACACAAATAATTACAGATTTTTCCTCGCCCACTCGCTTGGAAATCGGCAGATTTTAAATAAACACAAATAAGTTAAAACAATAATAATAAGGAGAATAGAATCAGAATAAAATAAAACAAAACGAGAACATTTTCAACACATTCACACATCGAACTGTACGTAAAATGGAACACTAAAAAAATAAAAATAAGTAAATTTTTCTTATTAAACACATGTTTTCTAGCTCCTTAAGAATATTACCACAGAAAAGTCAACTCTTCTATAAAGTCCTGATTTTTTTTTTTTTATTATTGATAGCCCTGATAGTTTTTTTTTAAATTATTTTTTTCTTTGACCACTATGCGAAATGATTGAAAAAAAAACAAAGATTGGTAAATAACTTTTGAACCGTAAAAAATTACACCGACATTCTCAGGATTAAAAAGTTTGAAAATGACCTTGTCCATATTCGATTTGATCCATACTTTCAGGGTCACTATGAATACTAACTTTATTTTTTTTAATGTTTTCTATATAAAGTACAGAATGGTAGGTTCAAGACTGAACTTTTCTCCTATGGGTTTCGGATTTCGCCTCGAATTCCCACTGTTCCTTCTGTAAACATCTTGTAAATAGGTAGGTACTATTTTTATTACACTAATTTTATTTATATACCTAACTAGTAATTTTAAAAACGTATTGTTTATTCATTCTAGCTGCTTATTTTATTTAGCATTTAGAACTGTTTAGTTTTATATTGTGCTATATACAGGGTGGCAGGGATATCAACGCGAAAACTGTTACCATGATATCAGTACATGATTCCGAAACCCCACTGCGTTCAAATTTTTCGTCGGTTTAAAAAAAAAAAACCTGCTGTTTCATAGAAGAGTGCAATGCCTACGTGGTCAAAATGTATGGAACAGCTGATTCTTTTTTAAATAACCGACGAAAAATTTCAACGCAGAGGGGTTCACTATCCTGTACTGAATCCATGGTAACAGTCGCGTCGATGTCCCTGCCACCCTGTATAGACAATCGTGCCTATTGAGCCGCCTTTATGTAGGGTACTATTCTCGCTTCGTATACATGCAAAACGCATGAAATTCAATATGCACAGAGCAAATCCTGAAAAAAAATTTGATGGTTCGGATTTTTTATTGTGCCGTATCTTGGCGCCCAACTGGGCCAATTTTTTTTTTTAACTAAATGATTGTGAAAATAGAAACGAATTCAAATGGTTTTGGTCAAATAAAAACACAATTTACTACAACATATTATGTTTTTTATTTCAATACTGTGACTTGTATTTGTAGTAAATATTCAAAGTATGCATTAAATACTTGTTTGTATTTATTATTCTTAATAATCTAATTTCGTATTGACATTGTGTTTTTTCTGATTGTCACCAAAAATAAAAAAAAAACATGACGTTTACTACTTTGGCTCTTATTTAACTTAATTATTCAATATACAACATTCGTTATCAGCACGAAGTAAAAAAGTAGAAAAATGTCGTGTGGACCTGCTGGTATATCGATAAAACCGTTGTGCGAAAGAGCCGGCTATGGCATCTGGAAATTCAAAATGCGTATGTATTTGATGCATGAGGATTTATGGGAAACCATAGAAGGTTACTCAGGTGAGAAGCCCTCTGATGCAAATAAAAGGGATCAGAAAGCTTTAACCAAGATTTGTTTGACAATCGACGGAGGCGCAATCGCACATGTTCGGAGCGCTGAGACTGCCAGGCAAGCATGGGATGCTCTTAAAGATGCTTTTGAAGATAAGGGAATGGGCAGAAAATTGGCCCTGGAGCGAAGGCTGTATAGATATAACTTGTCAGACTTCGATAATGATGTTGAGCGTTATATTGGCGCAATCGTAGCTACTTCGCAAGATTTAGCAGACATCGGGAAGAAGATTGATGATGAAAGTTTGGCAGCGATTATGCTCGGAGGTTTAGGACCTCGCTACGATCCCTTAGTTATGGCTCTGGAAAACTCCAACTTAAAAATCACAAGTGAATTGGTGAAAAGTAAGCTATTGAATGAGTTCTCGAAAACCGTAGACGTTCAAGCTCCGGAGAACAAACCGACGACTTCCGCTCTGAAATCTTCTCAAGGTAAAATTTCTTCCAATAATAGTAAGAAGAAAAGAATTATCAAATGCTATGGATGCGGTGAACCAGGTCATAAAAGGCCCGATTGTCCTATAAGGAAGGACGAGAAGGACAAGCACGTAAAAAATGTTACTCTGAAGACAGCACTCAATGGTGTAGAAGGAGAGAGTACCACCTTTTTCATTGATACTGGAGCGACCAACCACATGTGCCATAATATTGATTACCTAGAGAACGTAAGGTTGAATAATGAAGCAGGTAGTAATGATACTGTAACGGTTGCAAATGGAGAGAAGATAAGTTGCAGAGGTATAGGTAATATTTCTTTTTCTACTAAAGATTGTGAAGGAACAATGACTGGTGTTGTTGCCGTGCCTGACCTGAATTGTAATTTACTCTCTGTTAGGAAAGCTTGTGAAAACGGTTTACATGTAGTTTTTGATAAAAATGGTTGTATTTTTTATGAAAATTTTTCTTGTACTGGAAAGGCTCTTTTACGTGGTTCTGTAAGTAGTGGGCTGTACACTTTAAATTGTACTATAAATGTTCCTAAGAGAATTGCCTCTAATGCGCTCCTTGATACGTCAGATTGCAGACTTTGGCATAGGCGTTTAGGACACCTTTGCCGAATAGGTCTGGATAAACTTAGAAAAGGTGAGGCTATAGGTGTGTCTTATGATAAGGTGGACAATGAACCGTGTATACATTGCTTGGAAGGCAAGCAGTCAAGAAAACCATTCAAAGCAATTCCATTTAAAAGAGGAACAGCTTTGTTGGAACTAATTCATGCGGACCTGTGTGGTCCGATGTCACACGATTCTTTTCAGGGAAACAAATATCTTTTGGTTTTTATTGATGATTTTTCGAGAGCGATTTTTCCTTTCTTTATCTCGTCGAAAACTCAAGTAAAAGATAAATTCTGTGAATTTCAGAATGCAGTTGAAAGGCAGAAGGAAGCAAAAATTAAAATTTTCAGAACAGATAACGGGACTGAGTTTGTGAACCAAGGTATGAGAGACTATTTGACTTCAAAAGGAATTAAGCATGAAACGACAGCTCCTTATAGCCCTCAATCTAATGGCGTAGCTGAACGTGTAAATCGCACACTGGTTGAAAAGGCGCGCTGTATGCTTACTGAAGGTAAACTTTCCAAAGTATATTGGCAAGATGCAGTTCAAACTGCTGCTTATTTGAAAAACAGGTCTCCTCATCGTGCACTCGAAAATAAAACTCCTTTTGAAATGTGGTATGGGAATAAACCAAACCTCTCACATTTAAGAGTTTTTGGCTGTCGAGCGATGGTTCATGTCCCCAATTGTCAAAGAAAGAAGCTTGATGTCAAATCTACGGAGCACATTTTTGTAGGATATGCTGATGATATCCACAGTTACTTCTTTCGTAGTTCTGAATGCCCACGTCGCTTAGTTAAAGCGAGGGACGCAGTATTTTTTGAAAATTCTTTTACAAGTTTAAAAGAAAATTCAGATTCTTCTAGAAGCCAAGAAGAAACAGTAGTTCCACTACGATTGAGCACTGATCCTTGCAATGCTGTTGAACAGATAGTTAATTTGGATGTTCCTACAGCAAGCACTTCCATGGATGTTCCGGACGTTTCCCCTCATCGTTTTCATGATGCTTCAGATGTAGAAGTAGAACAAAGCAACAGTGTTCTCCGTGAGTCAGTGGAAGAACGTCGCTATCCAATGAGAGAACGGAAGAAACCAGATTTCTTGTTATACAAGACCTGTACGGAAGAGGTAATAAATGAAGATCCATCTAGCTACTCAGAAGCCATGCACGCAGAAGATAAAGATAGTTGGATTGCTGCGATGCAAGACGAGTATGATTCCTTAATAGAAAGAAAAACTTGGATTTTAGTCAATAGACCTGAAAATAAGAAAGTTATTCCTTGTAAATGGGTCTACAAATTGAAACGAGATGCTTTAGGAAATTCTGTGAAGTATAAAGCAAGACTTGTAGCTAAAGGTTACAGTCAGGAGGCAGGAGTGGATTATTATGAAACGTTCTCTCCTGTGGTGAGGAATTCATCCTTACGTATGCTGTTAGCTTTTGCCGTTGAGAACGAATATAAGCTAAAGCATTTGGACGTGGACACAGCATTTCTTAATGGCAATCTAGAGGAAGAAGTGTTCATGCTACAGCCTCCTGGATTTACACAAGAAGATGGAAAAGTTTGTCTTCTGAAGAAATCCATCTATGGGTTGAAGCAAGCTTCGCGAGCTTGGAATAAAAAGCTCGACGAAACTCTTAAAAGTTTGGGTTTCAGTAGGACCTCCTCAGAGTCATGTGTATATACGAAACTTTTTGGTTCGTCTGAACTAGTTATACTAGCTGTCTATGACGATGACATTGTCTTGTTGCACAAAGATGACTTGACGTATGACAAAGTCAAACATGACTTGAGACAATTTTTCGGTATAAAAGATCTGGGAAATCTAAATTATTTCCTATCTCTAAATGTAAAATACGATAATGGGATAATTGAAATAAACCAAAAAACTTTTATACTCGATTTATTAAAACGTTTTAAAATGCAACAGTGTAAAACGTTTGATACACCTTTAGCGAGCAGTAAGTTGGAACCTGGAATTGGTGAGAAACCTGATTATCCTTATCAGAACTTGATTGGCTGCTTGATGTACCTCGCTGTTAATACTAGGCCAGATATAGCGTTTGCTACCAGTTATTTGAGTCAGTTTAATACGACTTATGACAAAACGCACTGGACAGCAGCGAAGCGTGTACTTCAGTATCTTAAGGGTACTATAGATTATTCCATTGTCTACAGGAAGACTGGTGAATATATCTCTGCATACGCTGATGCCGATTGGGCTAACTGCACAATTGACCGCCGTTCGTATACAGGCTATTTTGTGAAATTGGCTGGAGGACCAATTTCTTGGGAGTCAAAGAAACAGCCAACGGTTGCATTATCTTCAACCGAGGCTGAGTATATGTCACTGAGTGCCGTAACCAGAGAAGTTGTCTTTTTGCGCAGACTCTTGCAAGAAATTAGTGGCAAGGTAGGACAAGTTATTATTTATAACGACTGTCAAGGGGCGCAAAAGCTGGCGTCAAACCCTATTCACCATAATAGGACTAAGCACATAGATACAAAACATCATTATATTAGAGAGATTGTATCTAAGAATATTGTGGACTTACGGTACATTCAGACGCATGATATGAGCGCTGACATTTTGACAAAAGCCCTAGGACGTGTATCACATTTAAGATGTGTTAAGGGTATGGGATTTAGTTAATTATAGGCTTCTTTAAATCTTAATGTCTCGCTTATAGATCTTAGATTATTTCGATTAAGTGGGGGTATGTAGTAAATATTCAAAGTATGCATTAAATACTTGTTTGTATTTATTATTCTTAATAATCTAATTTCGTATTGACATTGTGTTTTTTCTGATTGTCACCAAAAATAAAAAAAAAAACATGACGTTTACTACTTTGGCTCTTATTTAACTTAATTATTCAATATACAACAGTATTTCTAGCAAGACGTCGCCTCCCCAAACACGTGTCCGTGCTGTCTCTTCAAATGCCGTCTCCAAGAATCCTTAGACTTAAACTTGGCATCGCAATAACTACAACAGAACGACCTCACATCGTCATGGGTTCTTTCATGCCTTTTCTGATCACATGTAGTAAAAAACCTCCTACCACACTTCGTGCAAGGATAATTTCGTTCCTTAATATGAACGGAACGCACATGAGTTTTCAAATTAAATGGTGATAAAAAGGTTTTTCCGCATTCAACGCATCTAGATTCAGGTGGTCTTTTAACTCCATGTTCTTGAATTTTGTGTTCATCTAGCATGTAAGTATATTTGAAGGTTTTGTTGCAGATATTACAATATCGCTTCGTATTCCTAATTCCATGCACTAGTCTCAAATGTTTACTTTTTGCGCAGACTGTCAAGAAAATGGCGGGACAACGCGAACATTTTTTTTCTTTATGCTGAGATTGGACGTGGGTCCGTAAGCCTATTCGATTTATAAAAGATATTCCACACGATTCACAAACATTATTCCTGTAATGCGAGTTCATGTGAACCGATAATCGCAAATAACTGTTGAATTTTAATTCGCACAACACGCATTGGTAGCCATCTTGTAATTTGTATGGCACTAGATAATGCTCTGTTCCATGGAATGAAACTTCGTGTTCTTTTTTTAAATGGTCCGTGAGATTTGGTAGGTCTGAGCAGTTTTCGGAGCATAGATTACATTTTAAATCAGTGATTTCTGCGTTCTTGTATGAGAGGCCCCTTAATCGCTTAATATGTAACATTGCTGGGTTTTTATGAGAAACAGAGTGTTCCCTTAACTGAGTAAATTCATGAAATTTTAATGGGCAGCAATTACAACCGAATTTATTTCGGAGGGAACGAAAGAGGCATAGATTTGAATTCTGAACGAGTTTTAGTGTGTTTTCACTTTTATATTTTAAACTTAATTCTGTCTGAGAGATTTCTCGTCGTTTGGATTGGGTTTTGTTCAGGTTCCCCTTTTTTTGTTTCGCTGAAAAAGAATTGTTAGTTAAACATTATTAACGTGGCAGCATTAGTAAATGTTTTGTGATAAGACAACACTAGTGTGATTCGTCAGTTCTTCCAGTATAGGGTTGGTTAGGGACAACCCTAAGGTGCGTATTACACTATATTATGATCATAAATTTACGATCAAAAATATACCGTGAAACCTGGCAACTTTGCCACTTTACGGTGGGCAAAAAAGTTAGAAAAAGTTTTTCTTAAAAAATCTCTATGATGTTATAAAAAGCAATCAATGAGATATGTAGTAAATTTTATGCATTATTGAAACACAATCTTATATCTATTGTTTCCTCATTATTTAATGATGTTTTAGTCCAAAAACCTTTTATGGCAAAGTGAACTATCACTTGTGGTAAGACTGCCATCCCAAAATTTAGGAAAAAATTTAAAAGAGTTACCATAAAAAATCACAGTCATCATTGCCGCATGCTTGGTCACAGTAAAAATATGCTACAGTTATATAATATTTTACACTGGCAATTGAATTTCCAAAATGTGGCAAATTCACCCGCCTTGTTTCGATTTTTTCAAAATAAATAGAAATTGCTGTCAGGATTGCATCAGTAAAATTAGGGGTAGGTAGTAGGAAACAAAACTAAATAATAGGATTTTAGTTTCTTACTTGTGACAGCCCTAGCCTCTAAAAAAATATGGCAAAGTCGACGTTACTAAAACTTTGCATTGGGTTGGTATATTTGCCAACAGTGATTTTTGAGGTTTAATTGGTTAAAGAGACGTAATTATCATGATTTTATTCAAAGAATATTATTAAGAAAGTGGTATTAAAGTTTGACTTATCTACACAAGGTATATCCCACTTATTTTAATTAAAGTTTCGGAGCATAAAGTCACTCACAGTTAGCGCGGGAAAAAAGTAACCTCCAAAAAATGACAGTTCTATAAGAGCTGGGTTGTCATATACAATAAAATGTTGCCAATCAAATATTCAAATTTGATTTAAGAGTATTACAAACCTTAATAAAAATACAGTTTTGACGTAACAAATTATTTTGCATCTAAGGCGGTACATGGCAAATTAAAAAACCTTTGGCAAAGTTGCCAGGTCTCACGGTAATGAAATTGTAAAAAAGACATTTAATATGGATAAATCCTCCTTTACACTATCATATTACGTATATCATATACCTATTTACGAAGCTCACAAACTACCCATAATATGTCTATTTTACAATTTCATTATATCTTTGATCATAGATCTATGATCATATATATGATAGTGTTATACCCCCTAATTGTTTTTATTTTTTAAATTCTAGTCAGAGCTTTTCTGGTTCATGAACTATCTTTTCTAGATTATCTGATGAAAGTGTAAACAAAGGGTTTGTTTTCAGGTTAAATTCTTACGCAATCATTACGCAATCATAATTTCTGTATTTAGAAGGTTTCAACTTTATAAGTAATCACTTTTTGCAACAATTTTTGTTTGAATAACAATATTAAATTGTAATTGAAAATCACCGACGAAACTTGAGTTTCAAAGCACTCAATTTGTAAGTGGCACTATAAATTGGCATAGGTACGTTTTCTGATCCATTTACTGACTATGTCTAAACTGATCCAGTAATTTAGCAGTTAAAATGTAACTACCAAACAGACAGACAATAATATAATAATGATATATCCATAGATAAGCAGAGTTCTATACCTGTACCAGCTTTAGTCTTCACAATCCTCTTTGCAGTTGTCTTTTTGGATATTTTTGCAATTTTATAGTCTTCTTTAGAATCGAAACCCTCTATATCCATATCATCACTGTCATCTCCATTTGTGTTAAAAGTATTGAAGTTTTCTGTGTTGTTAATTAGTATTTCATCAAGAATGTTTATGTTTTCAACATCATCTTTTTCTATGACACCAAGTGTTCTATGATTTTTAGCTTTATCTATTTCTATGGCACCAAGAGTACTTGAGTGTATCACTTTATGTTTTGCTTCGGCGCCAAGTGTACTTGATTTTTTGTCAGTACTCTCATCTCGTTCAATTTCTTTTTCATATGATTTGGGTTTTTTTAGATTCGAAATAGTTTTATGTTTACTTTGTGTTTCGCTATTCGAATCTACTGTTATAACAAAGACTTGTCCTGAAAATATAATTAACAACATTGCACTGAGTGACGCTGTGTTAGTGAAAATTGACAGTAATCTAATTTGAAATTGCACATGTTCCACTGCTTGTTGCAAATTCATTTGTACACTAGATAGTCTTTACATAAAATAAATCAATCTGCCCAAAAATTTTAGGGTCAGCTTCCAGTCTTACCGGATGCAGCTTAATACCACTATTTTACATGGATTGACTGCCTATCTGACCTTCACAACCCAGTTACTGGGTAGGACAATACCCCAGTTACACTTTTGGTATTCTGACTACCTGTAATGGCTTAACTTGCTTTCCGAGGTACGGACGGGGTATATGTAATGGATGGTCACCCATCAACGAACGAACCACGGCAGGCGTAGCTTAACCTTCGATCGACCCTTGCGGCTGTTATCATTTAGCCACAAGCCCCTAGATGGTCTATACATAATTGCTTGTTTATTACCTTTCTGGGAGCCATCTTGAGTAAAATTTTCCCATATAAATTTTTTATCACTGACATGATCGTCAAAGTCTTCAAAATAATCAGCTTCTCCATTTTCTATCTTTGTATCTGTAATTAATCAAATGTTTAATGGCGAGGGTAATACCAGTGAAAGATGACAGTTGTGGCCCGAAAACCTGTTTAATAATGACACACAATATTTAGGTAACTTAAGAGTTTTCACAATTTTGGAGGGGGCGAGCGAGAATCGCAAATGGAACAGTATATACTTTGTAAGATAAATTATATAAGTATATATATAGGCTGGAAAAATCAATGGGCCCCGAGGCAAACCACTTAAAATCTTTAAGATAGATTATTTTACTTGAAGGAAACATTTATTTATTTTTAAAAAGAAACAAATCTTCATTCAAAGATTTTCGCAAATTCGCTTGCCACACTCCGGAAACGAACCAGCTAAAATACGAAAAACGAACACCCTGTACTTTTATAGCATCAATCAATTGGGTCAATAAGGAATAAATCTGTCTAACAAACATGATAAATTAAATGTAAGGAAAATATAACATCTTATTTTAATTGAATGAACAAAAAAGGGTAAACTAATTAGTTGCTCGAAATGAGCTTCATTTTGTTGGAAACTCAATTTTTTTCTTTTAAGGAATTCATGTCCAGTAACTTTTTAGAGCGAGTTGTCATGAATATTGCAAATTGTAGTGTGAACCTCAGTTCTTAACTCATTTACAGTTGCAATGGATTTTTGGTAATTTTGATAATTCTTAATTAAAATAATGGACTTTTGAATAAAAGTGCTTTATGTTGTCGCATTGAATTTATAAGTTAAGATTTTATAAGGCTAATAGATAAATAAATAAAATTATGATTTACTATGGCTAGAAAGAGGGTGTGAATACTGCGATGATGGCTGATGGAGATGTATAGAAAAACATGCTGTACTAATCACAAATAAATTGGGATAAGAGCATGAAGACGATTATCACTACTTCTGTTCTTGTGTTTAAAAACAAATATTATGAATTAATAATTTGACCAATGTTCCTCACCTATTTCTGTGCCATTAGTATGCCAGCAAATATTGTTTTTTATTATTTCTTTAATATCCAAGACCTTTTTCTTGAAGACTGCAGCATCCCGAAGCTTGGAGACGCAGTCCTCGCAAATAAGACATCTTTCAGCATCATCATTTATTAACTGTATGCAAAAAAATAATTGTTTTGTCTATTCGCAACCCAACAAGTTAGAGCGTACTAGTGTAAATAAACTTACATTAATATTAAAAATATTCAACAACATATCAAAGTAGTTTTCTGTTTTACTCCCGATATAATAAGTATTGCCCATGTCTTTGTAACATTCTTCTGATAAACAACATCGGCAAAAATGTTTCTTTTTCATGATTTTACCTCTATTTCGATTAATAAAATAATGTTTGAATTAAAACAACGAGTTATTTTTGCTGCTGTTGCCAATGTTTATAAAAAAATATTGATATTTAAGTTTTTGACAGCTTTACAGATTCGTTCAGAAATTGTGAAAAGCTGAGATATTAGATACAAGTGGATTTTATACTATTATTTTCATGATTCTATAAAAAGTAAGCGTAACAAAGCACGGTAAGAGTATTTTAATTTTGTGTTTTTTGCCGATTTTGTCAGTTTTTTTTCAAGAACAATAGTCTTTGGCAGGCAGGTTAGTATTGGCAACACACCCGGTACTTGTCAAATCGAAGTGTCGATGTCGATTGTCGAATTGTCCGATTTTTGTTGTACTTGTAAAAGGCATATTTTGTCGATTTCTAAATTAAAATATTATTAAATATTACGTTTTATCACCTTTTGAATGTTAACTGTACTCTAAACAGTGTGAATTAAATCCCCCGGTACAGAAAATAGTAAAAAATGGCTACGAAAAAGGGCAAAGGTCCATTATTCGATTCGGGCTTATGTCGATGTTGTGGAAATATGAAAAAGTGTCGTGTTTTGAACATTGAATATGAGAGTTTGGGACAAAAAGAAGTTTATTCGGATATGATAATGGATTGCTTCAGTTTACTGGTAAGATAATAAACCCACACATTCTTATAAGAATGTTTTTTGAGCGACTAAACTATGGTTTCTTTTTGGGTCATTTAATTGCTTCCAATTAGCACCAGGATTTTTTTAAGGCCACTATCGAATGAGGTAACTACTGTCTGTCGTCAATCAAAACCTGAAGCAAGTTACCAAGCTACCAAAGTCAGTCATTTACTTAAACCAAACTTTTTTTATAGAACTCTTTCTTCCTCAGCTATCTCACCTAGATGGCGTACCATCAGAGCGGCTGATTTGTGCGACGTGTGTCACTCGGATACGTGACGCGTTGAGCTTCAGGCGGCAAGTGCTGCGGTGTGAGGAGGCGTTCTTACAAATGAAAATCTATGATGCAAGGAGCAACGGTTAGTTGTAGTTTATGTTGAAAAATTGGCTGCTATGAGACACTATGCTCAGTGCAGGCAACACTGAGCATTATCGACTTGTTGCCAGAAATGCCTGTGCCAGAAATGTGTGAATACAGCTTTAATCCTTTGTGTCGTGCAGCCACAATATTGGCGAGACACAATGGCCTTTTAATTGTTTCTTTAACTATGGATCGGATGGGTTAAGCTATGTATAAAAAACAACTTTGATTTCTATTGATCATCTTTTTTTAAATAAAGTAAAATTGCTTTAGTAATTCCTTTTCTACTGGGGAAATTAAATTAAGTAAATATTTAATACTAGTTTCCGGCAGCCGCTTCACCCATAAATTATACTGGATAAAAAAAAATTGTTCAGGTCCAGTAGTTTTTAGTTATTCATTAAAAACGAATACATTATTTGATCAGTGGTTTACCACAGATGAAAACAAATGGTTCACTCTGCAAAATCATTTAAATAAACTGACTCTTGCTATGACACAATAAAGTGCAATTCAGGTCGCACAGCACTAATTACACTAGCTTAGCAATAGTTACATTCACCTAGAAGTTGTCTTTCTCTATCGCGTGACTCTTCTGACTATGTTACTATCACCAAGTGCGGACAATCCCACGACCGCACGTCCTTCCATTAAGGCGCGCATTCGATACTGCGTGAAACCTCTTTGAGCCTGCTCGAGCGACGACACAGTCACAATTTCGCCACCCGCAGGCCCCTCCTTATGATGGCCGAAGATCATTAAGCCGACGTTCGTACGGACGTAATAAAATCTGGGCGGGATTTTATCGCGCACTGGATTTTCAACTCTCGGCGCTAAGCAGAGCGTTAAAAATCAAGTGCACGATAAAAAATCGCCGCAATTTTATTAAGTCCGTGCGAACATCGGCTAAGCGCCCTTCGACGCCCGGCTGCTCTTCTGGTAGGGTGGAGTGAGATGTGCCTAAACCTAAAAATATACCTAATTGTAAGACAGCACTCCCTCAGAACTTATGTTGATATCAATGTATTTTCTGGGTATATACTGTTCTTATTATAAAATTAGAACATTAACTAAAGATTTTTTTTCAGACTCAAAGATAGAAAGCCAGTGGAACTCCAAGGTTAATGTTGACATAGTTGTAAAGGACGAACCAGGAACAGTACAATCGGAGAGTGATGACGAACATTGTGCAGACGCATTGGCTGATGCGCCAGGTAAGAAAAAAAAAACAATACTGTTTTTTACGATAAGTAAAGGTGCTGAAAAACTTAAGCATTCGCCGTTTTTAAATTTACCGAACTGAAAATCGAACAAAGCCAAGCGTAGAGCCAAACAACGCTACGATCATTTTCACGATAATTCTAGCGAATGTTCTAGTCTAAAAATATTCTTCGACTTATTCGACTTGACGGTCGCATGTGCAACAATGACAGAATGCCTCGGCTCGGCAAAAAGCTCGAAGCAAATTTACTGTCATTTCGCTAAAATGCTCGCTAGAACGCTCACTAGAAGCGTTCCCTAGAACGCTCGCTAAAACACTCTCGTTTATTTTTCTGTAATGTAACATTCGCTAGAATGCTCATTACAAGTGAATGCTCAAGTTTATCAGCACCTTAAAATTGTGTTTGACCTAGTAAACAAAAACTTTCGTTTTTCAATCATAATTGAACACAAATGGGAAAAATAAAATAATATAATGACAATTTATTAATTTTAATGCAATATAGAGGTATGAGAAACAGGGCGTAAAGTTCATGATAAATGATTTTATTTCTGTAAGTAGGTTTGTACAAACACTGTTTTAAAAACTAGATGAGGTCGGCGTTTCCTATCTGACTACTCTGAGAAGAAATGCCGAAACAAACTCAGAGGTCACAGTCTCTTTTAAAGTCCAGACATAATCTTAGTCAGATCATGTGAAGACCATGTAGATTAGTGTCCGAAGTGGTCTTTTAAGGAAAGCATCACACAGATTGAGAGGGCCTGACCAGTCAGTGCACGCATTTGTCAGTTATCGTGCAGCTCAACTCAGAATTTAAGAAGCTCATCCTTCACTCACTCATCCTTCTTAGAAAAGGGAGGATCCTCCGACCAGACGGATGTTGTTTCTGGTGGGCTACTGCCCGACGTTTTTTTTTTGTAGGGCATCTCATAGCTGACCTCTGAGGTTATAACTATTTAACCGGTCAATCCTGTGGTTGCCTTAAGCTGCTACACTCAAAGCCTCCAGCCAGGGGCATACAAACTAAGCTTAAAAGCTAGGTGAACGCTCGCTAAGGGCACCCCCTGTGGGGTGCGAGTCTCGGCTTAGGGCGCCACCGGAGGGAGGACATCAAAGATGGGACGGGCTGGGGCCCGACGTTTGATAACGGGACGCTGTATATTATAATCGCGCAGTAAACTCTACTTGCGAGATGCAGGATTTTGCGTGACGTCGTCAGTGTGATGCGTAATTCGCATGTAGCGATGTAGATGCTGCCACAGTTATTTAAAATTGCCTAAGTAGAGGTCTGATAGTGGAATAATGAAATTATGCATCATAACATCACGCCCCCGAAGGGTTGGGTAGAGGTGTCCCTGTAGCAGGTTCACCCACATTTCGCCAGTTATGTTTAAAGTCCCATGTAATAGGGGCGAGCCTATCGCCATCAACCGGGCACAAATCCAGACTCCAGGCTGCCACTGAGAAATTTCAGATAGAAAAACCCAATACCACTTTGCCCGACCTGGGCATCGAACCCAGGACCTCATGCCCAGCAGTAGCTCTTGCGACCACTAGACCAACGAGGCAGTTATCCAACATCAGGTTTAAAATTTAAAAAAGCTCATCATATTAATATAAATATTGGTATCATCATCAGTAATACATTTTTTTTAAACATGAGAAAAGTATGGTAACAATGATTTCTTAACCCATTTCAGATGACCTAAAACCTGACAAAATGGAAGTAGATCCTGACGACTTACCTCTGAAGCACCACGTCACACAACAGAAGGAAGAAACCAGAACACTTATAGAGCCAGCAGAGACAGAGCCAGTCAAACAGGAACAACAAATACCTAGACCGAAAGTGGCGCCCCCACCAATGCCTAAACCAAGTAAGCACAAACAAATAGATTTTAAAAATAAACTGCGGTGAAAACAATTGAAAGAAAGAGAGAGCGTATATGTTTATAGCGAAAGTGAGTAGTACAACTACAGATATCTCAAGAAAAGTATGCGCTTCGGGAATCATCGTCTATCTTCGGAAATGCGAACGCCGATGATGAGAACAAATATAAAGCTGGTACAACCATGGAAATACTTCTCTGTTCTTCTTCGATGTCGTGTCGATGGCACGACAGTGTATAACAACTTAATTGGCCAAAAATTTTGCCAATTCCACAGCATTCTCGCTTATTCTGATATACTTTTCAAAACTTTTGAGTGACAACTAACGATCTGCAACCGAAGTAGGTAACCTGACAAATGATAGGTGCTCTTCTACAAAGCGCGGCAGTATAAAACTTAAGCTTTGCCTCTGTGGGGGGGTTACTCTTTGGCGCGATGTTCGTGCTAATTCGGAAACTCGAAGATTACCGAAGCGCATAACTTTTCTGGTTTAACTGTAAAAACATAAAATATTAATGTGTTGATCTGTGTCAACGTATCTTTCCTTATAATGTCATTTTTCATAGGGGCCTGATACCGTCCATATTATGGAGCGAGACCATTGTCTTTTACCAGGCCACAGATGATTACAGATGAGACACTCCGCATTTTAGGTATGAAGCTACAAGTAGGTACGCGGCGGGCTCGACTTGTCGAATTCAGTGGGCGTAACGTAGTCAGGAATTACGCGATAAAGAAGAGAAGCAATTTCTAGGTGAATATAACTGTAGGTAATTAGCGCTGTGCGACCTGAATTGCACTTAATTGTGTCGTAAAAAGGGTCGCTTTTTATTTAAATGATTTTGCGGAGTGTAATCTATGCTATCTGTGACCAGGCGTGCGTACGTACAGTCAGCAGCAGAAGTCGCTTTATTGTATTGTGTTTTCGTCGGTATGACCACTGGCAATCACAGCATCATGCTGAGTGGAAGCCTTCTTATCACAGTCATGACATGCAGCTCCCAACTATTTCTGTTCTGTACTCGTTTTTATAGATCAGTTGTTTTTTTTTTTTTTTTGTACAAACTGTTCTACGTATCATAGGCCCAAGACCATTGGCTATCGTGGTAATAGCGCAGTTTTGAATGCATAATGAGTTTCGCTTCTAAACATTAATTCTATGTATACGGATATAATATAATTAAAGGTTACCTATATCTATTATTGTCATAGAACAAAGAGTACGTAACAAAGTAACGCCAAATAATATGCACGGTGTGCATACCGGAGAACATGCACGCAGCAGGATTGTCCTCCTTAAAGAACAGGGGTACACGGTCACAGAAATAGCCACGGAACTAGGATTTTCGGTAAGTTGACAGTTTCGATGTCCACTTTGTATTTTATGTAGGAGAATGCAAATTATAATTACATGCCAGTAATTTCCTTCTGCACGGCAACGGTCTTCAACTGCTCTTCTTCAACTTCTCTCTGTCTAAGGCAGTGGTTGGTAAACTCATTAGGCAATAGAGCCAAATATCCAAGATTTCTTATGAGAGCCAATCCTTTCTGTGAATCCAAACTGTTCACTCCACAACGCTTCCTAAAATTAACTTCCTAAGAAGTAGGATGCCTTCATATCGGCTGATAATAATATTGATGAATGCATCTTACTTATTAATAAGTTTTTATTTATTTATTACATACGCTACCATTACAGTCTCCTAATTCGGTAGTGAATTATGAATTTATGAAATAATACAACATAAGGTTTACAAATTAAAAACATAACACGAATAATCTTACCCTTGCGAACTTGCAAGCTAACCTTGTAAAACTTTGAAAGCCCGATGTCATGTAAATTTTTGGAGAGAAAACTTCAGAAATAAATCTTTGAAATATAGTTTGAATTTACAATAAAACTTGATAACTTGCTTAGTGACGGAAACCCCGACCCCCGCGCGTACACGCGCAATCCACGACATTTGTACAGACAGAGCCGTTTATAGGCCAATGAGTTACATGCGTCTCGCGAGCCGCGGTTTGCAGACCACTGGTTTAGGGCAGTGGTTAGCAAAACGCAAGCCACATGCAGCTTTTTGGCCTACAGAGTGCGGTACAAATGTCAATGAGTGCGAGCATAGATACGCGTGGGGGTCGGGGTTTCGGTCATCAAGCAAGATATCAAGTTAAATCAAAATTCAAACTATATTTCAAAGATTTATTTCGAAAGTAGTGATACCAAATGCATTTGATTTGTTACAATTTCCATACTCGTTAAATACAGAACCCTTTTTTTACAGTCGGTTAAGTTGTTTAAAATGATAGTATTTACATCTAACACTAAAATATATAAATTATGTACAAGTATACAGAGGAAAAAAAATATAGGAACAAATCATTGGGCATCAAAAAAATCATCAGAATCGCTGTCAGAAAGGTGCCCAAAAGGCTGGCAGCGCTGCCACGTTGTATGGCAATGCTAATTCTTTGACCTAAAAATTGGCCAACCCTCTGGTCACGTGAAGAGTCGACCAACCGCTTGGCGATGTCCTGGAATACTCGACGAGCACTCGGACCTAGTGTTTCAACCCCAAACGGCTCAAAAATATAACTACCAGTAAGATTGTTATATTTACCAAAGTAGTTACTCAATAAATTAACAGGACATCGCAAATTAATCATTTACAAGAGTATACAATTTTTTAAAGTTTTCCAAGGTTAACTTGTTAATTTGACGTTCAAAAGTGCCATACATGGGCCTATTTGAAATAAATGTTTTGACTTTGACTTTGAAATAAGGAAAATGCCTTCATCATATTATTATGAAGACATCCTACTTCTTCGAAAGTTAATTTTAGGAAGCCTTGAGGAGTGAAAGAGGATGTGAGTTTTAAAGAAAAGTGTATTGAGATATTTTGGACACACAGAAAGGATTGGCTCTCATCAGAAATTTTAGTGTTCATAGTATTTATATTTGGGTCTATTGGCTAATTAATTTGCCGACCACTGGTCTAGGGCTTCTAAAGATCAGTCCTTATCGAAGGAGTCCAATCCATCCCGCTATCTCTGTCTGGGCCATGCCGCCAAGTCGTGTGCCATTTAGAAGGACCAAGTTGTGAGTTTGGCCCAGTGTTCCAACGCAAAAAATCCCAACGAAATAATACCAGCCTCTTATTGTGCCACTGCTGGGAAAACCCCTCTTCTCATACAGAGAAAGCACGAGCATTGATCACCACGCTTGCTCAAGACGGGTTGGCGATTCCAGATTTATATTAACTTAAGTCCAGGTTTCCTCACAGTGTTTTTCCTTCACCTGTATCAGTAATGTCCAAAATAAACTCAAAAAGTACATTATATGAATTGAAAAAGTAACATTATTACTTGCCCGGGTTCGAAACCATTAATCTCGTTCATCAGAGGCGAGAACTTAACCACTGTTCCATCACGACATGTGATTAAAGTATACAATTTGTCTAGTCACCGGTGTCCGACCCGTCAAGGCGAGGTAATATGATAAATTTTATCAAGAAAATCATAATAAGGCATTTTGCCCTACTGTTTTGAAATGGCGCCCATTTTAATTTTTTTGTTTACTGAATACGGGTGGGTTTATTTATTTTGTAATATCTACAGATATAGAGGTTCGTTCGACAGCTACAAAAGTAGGCAATAATTGTTTATCAAAAACTCCCATTAAAACCTTAAAATAAATAGGTACTTAAAACGTAAAAAGTGTGAAAAAATTTTATGGTTTTTTTTTTTTGTTTAAAAAAAACCAGACTGTTAATATACCTTTTTTTTACTTTTTTCAAAATGACCGCGATTTAGCAACAAGAAAAAAAAAAGCTTGATAAGGTGGATTTGTCGATAACTTTGATCATATTGCTTATCTTTAACGGGTCGGACACCAGTGACCAGACACACTGTTTATTAAATATGTCGAATGATTTCATAAAACATTGAAAATGTGGGTGTAATCGGTACACTTCTGCCCAACCTTTCGGGAATTACCGATTACAGGGGTGATGTTATGATTTCAGCGTAAAACAGTGTACTTGTGGCTTCGGCGATGGGCCAATTCAGGAAATTTAAACGATTTAAAAGGAACTGGAAGGCCGAGAAAAACGTCTCTAGAACAGGATGCCAAGATTATTAGAAGTTTACGAGAAAAGGGTTCTGTACAAGCACGCGAGTTGGCCGCGGCTCATAATGTGTCTGCAAACACTGTGAGAAGACGTATTCAAGAAGTAGGTATTCGTTGTACATCATCTGCCTAAACTTTTCCCAAATATGTGTAACGATTAAAAGTCTTGTTCACCGTTACTAGGACAGTAGCGTCATCTTGTAATAAATATTAATAATCATGTTAAAAGTTTACCACTAAATCAACTGGATGGCGCTAGGGTCTAATCGATTAAATAATCGGCTTCTGTTCTATCTGGATACAGATGAATACCAGTACTTTACATGACGTGACCGTCTATTCGATCTCCACAACTCAGTTTACAGACCGAGGTATTCTTTAAAGAGCTAAGGAAACTTAAAATTGCGTTTTTTGTGTTCAATACCTTTTATTTAATCAACAAATGTATTTATATTATTGGAACATAAGATAACCACATAAGATTTATCGATCTCGCGATGTATTGCAATCGAAGTCTTCTCAGTTCATCGGCCACATGTCCATCAGTCTTGTCTAGGTCCTTAATTTATTGTGTTGCAAAGTGTGTAATGTTTTTAATGCAATATTGACTGACATTGGCGTTTAGTGCCTTATGGCAAATTGGTTTTTTGATAATCGAATTAGTTATTTATTACGGTTTTATTTTTATTTCTCTGCTGACTGTACAAATAGTACTATGTTGGGTGACATACCGACATGGGAGTTTTATCGGTTTTCTCGGACTTCTTTCTAATTCGACCGGAGACATTATTTTTATCACGGCTATTACCTACTTAAGAATTCACAAAAATTATTTAAGAAAAATAAATTATTTATAAAAATGAACCTATAAATAGTACAGTATTTTTATCTCACGGGGTGACGCGCGCTTTACTTGTGTTTACGAAGTGTACAAACACGCTTTGAATGTATGTGTAAGCTAAGTAGCTTTCGGTCACCGAGGGTTACCGAGACTCGGTACCGTCCGAGACACGCACGGGCGTAGCCGGGAGTGTGTGTTAGTGTATGTGTGTGTTACATGCTGACGCTACTCGTCTTCACGCACTCATTCACAACGTGTTTGTACACTTGGAGACCACAAGTAAAGCGCGCGTCGTTTCGTGAGATCAAAATACTTTACAATAAATATGACCAATCCATAAATCAGCCAGTCTCTTGTGTATATTACTAGTCGTTTAGCGATGTGGAGGAATTCTCAACGCCATATTTTAGTTTGTCCGCGCGCGACTGCTAGTCACCGCTTGAGGTATGTGAGCGGTGAGACGGTGGAGGCAGACATAGGCCAAGCTAACTCAGTCTGACAATTTAGTCAATGGCGCTCTCCCCCGTCTCAGCGCTCACATATCTTAGGCGATGACTAGCAGTCGCGCGCGGACCATAATAGTTTTAGTTTACTTAGGATATTATATTATTTATAAGTTAATTTAGTATAAAACGATGGTTTACTCCAGAAACCAGTGGGGATTGTTTTTTTTTTTTTCAGAAATCCCCACTAGTTAAATAAACTCAGCCTTTTTTTCTAATATTCTAGTCGTTTTTGGCACTCGCCGGCCGCTGCCGCGGCACCGCTCGCTTAGCTCGCTCGGCTCGTGCGTAGGGGTCACAGTTCTAACCTGACCTAACCTAACCTTTTAACTAGTGGGGATTTCTGGAAAAAATTAACAATCCCCACTGGTGGGGATTTCTGGAATATACCAAAACGATTATCCAGTGCATGTATTTATTTTTGTGACTACATTAAATAGATCTTAATCCATAGACCATTATAAAATATGACAAGTCATTTGTATTTTTCTTTGTCCGCAGAACTCCCGATGTCAAAAGTCCAACAACTGATGCGAGAAAGAGACTCAACATACATGACAGAGACAAACATACTAACTATAGTAGAATACTCCTTCGTTTGCCCTTTTAAATGTAGACACAACCATCTTCTATGTTACTACTGCGGCGAACTGTACTCTGACCCCGCGTTACTGAGGCACCATACCATTGAGATGCATCACCCGAAGAAGTTCAAAGTGACAGAACACAAAAAAATGGTCAAAATCGATTTGACAAGAATCGATTGTCGATTATGTGGTGTGAAAATCAATGATTTGGAAGAGTTTAAAAGACATATATCTAGTGTACATAAGAAGAAGTATTATTTTAACTATAAAGACTCAGTGTTGCCGTTCCGGCTGACGAGGGATGAGTTGAAGTGTGCTATTTGTGATGTGCTGTTCCCTTATTTCCATGCTCTGAATAAGCATATGAATGAGCATTTCAGTAATTATGTTTGTGAGACGTGTGGGTTGGGTGAGTTGTTTTTTTTTATACAACATAACATCAAACCTGTAATCGCCGAAGGGTTAGGCAGAGATGTATTATCGCGGACACGCATATCTGAACACTGTAAAGACTATTTCTGCTTGCAGCGCTCGGCCGCTATAGTAACTGTTACCTAGAAAAACCTTTGTACAAAAAAAGAACAACCGTCTTCCAAAAAAACACTACAAAGTGAAAAATAACTTAAATTTCGGAAGTCGGTGTCTTTGGTTTTAGTTATTTGCCACCGACTACCGAAATTAAAGTTATTTTTCACTTTGCAGTGTTTTTTTGGAAGTCAATTGTTTTTTTTTATATACAAAAGTTTTTATTTCTCGCTTTTTAGTGGGTAGTTTGTAATTTACCTAAGTTACAACAGCCTAATCTCAACTGCTCATCACCTTTTACAAAATATTGCTTTTCCCGATACACCATCTGAAGTGGACTGTATTCTTGATGTCGGGATGCAATAAAAGACTTCTTGAAAGCTTCTTCGCACTCGATGTTTATTGTTCAAGAGCTTGAATTCGAACGTGTTGCCACAGAGACCCGACACTCCTTTTATAGAGGTCCCCAACCAATCAGAGCGCTCCAAATTTGCACTCGTCACCATCGCTTGGTGTTCGACCAATCAGAACGCGGCGATTCTGCTTACGTCATCAATGTAACTTTTGTATGGGGAACTTAAATTGGTCCTTTTCTGTGGGAAAACGTTCGGCTACAATGTCTTTCTTAATTTTATAACATAGTAGCTTACTTCTACTTACTAATTACAAAAAACCGTGCTAGAAAACCTTAATTTAAACGCTAAAAAATTACAATTTTTCACAACGATCCTCGTTAAGGTAAAGTTTCCTAGTAGTTAAGCTCGTGTCACTGTGATGCTACAAGTAGCGCCACCTAGCGTGGTAAATTTACAACAGTTATCGATCTAGAATTTTCCCCAATTTTCTAGTACTTTTCCGAAAGGTAATAACAACACAGAATAACTACCTACTTAGTTATATCTATGTGTGTCAATGCTTTTGTTGACTTGTTTACATGTTTTCTCGAACATGTTACTTATTTTCCGTTCTTGTTAGGGTCTAATAAGAAAACTAATGATTGAATCTTATTAAAAGGCTAACTAGGACATTAGAAACACTTACAATTCTAACTAGAAACTGACAAATACTTATGATTCTAACTAGAAACTGACAAATACTTATGATTCTAACTAGAATAAGTGCAGAGTTCGTCAAGACACCGCCGCTACTTGCGCTACGGTGCACGGACAGAGTTATATCTCACACTTTGAGATCAATTGCCTATTATATTCGGCACATATTTATAAGACTAATTGTCTATCATACTCGGCGTCCATTACATTCCTCCCCCCGGCGCAGCTTGCGTAGCCTCCTCTATCTTCGTCATGACGACGAGTTTGCTTACGGGGCGTCGGAAGGTGCCGGTCCTGGTGCGTACTTCGACGACCCTAATGCCGCCGTCCGGTCCGCTGTGGGTTCGCTCGACGATTCCCATCGGCCAGGTGTTCCGAGGTAGCGTGTTGTCGACTATGAGGACCACGTCTCCGACTTGTAGTGGGCGTGCGTCGTTCTGTGGTTCGCCGCGAGGTACCAATGTAGGGAGGTACTCGCGTAACCAACGTCGCCAGAAGTGATCAGCGAGCGCTTGGCTAGCTCGCCAGGTCCTTCTGTCTGCCTCATCGCAAGGTCCTGTCGCTGGTAGTCCGTCTGATGACCCCAACAGGAAGTGGTTGGGTGTCAGCGCCTCCGGGTCGTTGGGGTCTACACTGACATGGGTCAGTGGTCTTGCGTTTATGGAGAACTCGGCTTCGGTTAACAGGGTTCTCAGGACTTCCTCTGGTGGTGCCTTCTCTCGCAGCGTAATGCTGAGAGCTGTCTTCACGGATCGTACCATTCGCTCCCACGCGCCGCCTTGGTTGGGCGCGCCGGGAGGTATGAAGCGCCACTCCATTCGGTGCAGTAGCCCTTCGTCTTGCAGGGCAGGCATCCATTCAGCGTACGCGTTGCGAAGCTCTTGATCGGCACCGCGGAAGTTAGTCGCGTTGTCAGAGTACATTAGCCTTGGCCAGCCTCTACGTGCAGCCATTCGTCTCAGCGCCATAATTGCTGAGTCGGTGGAGAGCGATGCGACGAGCTCGATGTGCACGGCGCGGGAAGTGAGGCACGTGAAGAGTGCGCCCCATCTCTTCTCTCGGCGACGTCCAACCTTGACCATCATCGGCCCAAAGTAGTCCACCCCGCAATTAGTAAACGGGCGGTGGAATGGGTCAAGGCGGGCGTGCGGCAGGTCTCCGGTGGCTGGTGGCTGTGGCGTTGCTCGGCGTCTTCGGCAAAAGGCACAGTTCTTCTCCACGGTGCGCACCGTAGGTCGCAGGTGGATGATCCAATATCGTTGCCGCAGGTCATTTGTTACACGCTCCCTGTTGGCGTGCCCTGCTGCGCAGTGTTCCCGTAGAACGAGGAGTTTGGTCAGTTGATGGCGGCCATCCAGTATGATTGGTTGCTTCACTTCAGTGGGTGCGGCCGAAGCCTCGATTCGGCCCCGCACTTTCAGGATACCATCTTCCAGCACAGGATCCAGTCGATACAATCGACTCGCCTTCATCATTGGACGAGCAGACCGGATTCTCTTCATTTCGTTCCCGAAGCTGTCCTCTTGAGCCTGCTTTATCAACTCAGCTTCGGCTCGCTGGATGTGACGGTGTTCTAAAGCCGTCGCTTTCTTCCTGCAGATATCTGTGAAGGCAATTACTCACCAGTTTCTCATATTTAGAAAAGCGGGCTGGGTCGGGCAGCCAGCTATCTAGTTTCTTCTCGGTGACATGGAAGACTTCCTCATCTTCTGGCTCGCTTGTCGTCGCTGCGGGCCATTGTTCTTCCGGTAGGAATAGGAAATCTGGTCCCTGGAACCATCGATCCTTTCCGCTGATCGGCGTGTCGACAAGCCGGGTGGCGTCGTCGGCTACGTTGTCGGCTGTGGGTAGCCAGCGCCAATCTTCTTTCTTGCTGAGCTCTGCGATTTCTCCTAATCGGTGTGCGACGAATGGAGTGTACCGTCGCATGTCATGGTGGATCCAGTGTACAACCGTCGTTGAGTCAGTCCAGTAGGTCGTTCGGCCGATGTCGATGCGATGCTCCTTCTTTATAGTATCCGCCAGTCTTGCTCCGATGACCGCCGCTTGCAGCTCTAGACGTGGTATTGTCTGAGCTCGACGACGCGCTACTTTGGCCTTGGCAGCCACTAACACGACGTTGACACTTCCGTCAACGTTCTTGATCCTCCAGTAGGCCACGGTCGCGTAAGCCTGCTCGCTGGCGTCACACAGGATGTGTAAGTCGATACGCTCGCACCGCTGCTTTATGTAACACCTTGGTAATCTGAGCTCAGCGAGCTCGCTGAGGTGGGCAAGCCATGAGGCGAACAGATCGTTCTCTTCTCCCGGTACTTGCTCATCCCACGCGATCTGCAGCCGCCACAGTTGCTGCAGTATTATCTTGGAGCGTATAGTGTAATGACTTAGTAGCCCCAGCGGATCGTATATAGACATGACAGCGCTGAGTGCTTCGCGCTTGGTTGGTGCACGGGTCCTTGCTCTTACCTCGGATGGGACTCGGTTCATCGATGTGTTGAACCCAAGCTCATCTCGCTCCGCGTTCCAATACAACCCTAGTATCTTGTTCTCGGGTTGTTCTCCCCCCAGTTGCGTGGGAGAGGTGGCGTGTAGCTCCACCGGCACATCTCGTAATACTGATGGGTCGCTGGAACTCCACCCTCGCAATGTAAACCCGGCGTGCGCATGTACTGCTCTTGTCTCTTCTACCGCTTTCCAGGCTTCTTCACTATTCTCATAGCTGGCCACCAGATCATCCATGTAATGGCTCTTCTTGATAGCTTCCAATGCTCGTGGATACTCCTGCCCGTATACGTCTGCGTTATGGTTGCGGACATAGTGGGCCATGTACGGGGAGCTCGCGGTGCCAAAGATCATACTGGTCATCTTATATTTCTTGGGAGGCTCTTCTCTATCACTGCCTCTCCACAGGAACTGCTGTGCTGGTTGGTCTTCTGGCCTTATCTTGATCCTTAGAAACATCTCTTGCACATCCGCTGTGACCGCAACCGCCTTTTCTCTGAACCGGAAAAGGATTCCTGGTAACGACAGTAAAAGGTCGGGTCCTTCTAGTAACTCGTCGTTTAAACATACGCCGTTGCTTTTTGCTGCTGCATCGAAAACTAGCCGGAGCTTTCCGGGCTTGTTTGGGTTTTGCACGGCGAAGTGTGGTAAGTACCAGCAGATGGCGCTCCTCTCTTCGGATCCGTCACACAGCTCGGCGTAGCCTTTGTCAACCAGGTTGTTGACTTGCTTGGAGTATTCTGCTGCGAATTCCGCGTCGGCGTCCATCCTTTGTTCAATTTTCTTCAGCCGGCGGAGTGCTTGCCCGTAGCTCGGAGGCATGGTGACGTCGTCCCGTCGCCACGGAAGTCCACCCTCGTACCCGGTGTCAGTCTTCTTTATAGTACTCTTTACTATGTCCATGGCTCGCTGATCTGTGTCCTTAACCCTCGGTTTTCCCTGTATGCCGAGCGCGTCGATCTTGAAGTGACTGTCCACTAGGTCATGAAGTTCCTGGTTGCCGATCTCCGTCGTGCGGTCGGGCTCGTACACATGCAGCACGTTTCCTTCTTTACAGATGATGTTGCGCGGCGCGGTTCCGTGCACCACCCATCCTAACGCCGTTCTTGAAGCGGCTGGCTGTTTCGGTCCACCGATTCGGAGCTCGCGGGAGACAATGCACTCCCAGTGGTCGGTTCCCACTAGGAGTCCTGGACGCGCCCTCTCGTAGCACACCTCTTCTGGAGTCAAGTCCCTTAGATGCTCATAGTCCAGCAGAGTTTCCGGGATGGACTGTTGATGCAGGCGAAGGTTCTTCATGGTCCTCGCCCGAATCCTATAGCCGTCCTTGCTATTCAGTCCTCTTACCTGGAGGGTCACCAACTGGCTCTCCGTCTCTTGCTGTGACATGTTGACCCCGTTCAAGTGAAGTGGCTGCGATGGTCCTTTTGCTCCGACGCTCTCTGCCAGATCCTTGTCGACAAGGGTGATGGTGGCCCCTTCGTCTAAGAGGGCGTATGTTTTGGTCTCCCCCCGTGGTCCTGATACGACGACGGGACACATCTTCAGTAAAATCGTTCTTGAATCGGCGGTCGGACACGGTGCTACTGACATAACCGCTTCGCTTTTCGGAGGTTCGACCTCCGTTTTTTCTTCCTGCGTCCGATGTAAGGTCACGTGGTGCGGGCGTCCGCATCGATCTACACTACACGCTTTGGCCTTACAAATCATGCGCCTGTGTCGCTTCAGGGCGCACTTGAAACATATTCCTTTTTCTTTAAGGAATTTCCACCGATCTTCTACAGCGAGTGCCTTGTACTTGGGACACTGTGTGAGGATGTGAGCTTGTTCACATTTAGGACACTTTTCTTCCTCCGTTCCTCCCGTTGTGCTGAACACACTTACCTTCTTTTTCAACGTTACAGCCGGTCGGACCTCCTTCTTCAGACTTGCTGCGCCTGTGGCCGGAGTATAGGTGTACCGCAGCGCCCTGTCCGCTTCACGCATCAGGAAGCGGGACATGACGACAATCTCCGGGTCCGTTGTTCCCTCGTGGTCGTAGGCGTAGTCGCACCATCTTGATCGCAGATGTGGGCTCAGCTTGTCCAAAACTTCTCTTGTTAACAGGGGATTGAACAGGTATCCTCTTCGGTCGATCGTTTTAAGCACGCAAATGACGTTCTGTAACTTGATCGCGAAGTTGTTCAATTCGGCTGCTGATGTTCCTGGTTTCGGCAACTTCTTGAGATCTTCCAGCGCCTTGTCAATGATCACTTCCGGTCTTCCGAAGCACTGCTCGAGGGTCTTCATTATGACGTCCGGATCGGTGGCCGTATGCAAAAGGGCGGCCACGGCGTCTCTTGCATCTCCCTTGAGACAGCTCCTCAGTCGCTGGATGTTCTCTGCTGCTGAAATCTGGTACATGCTGGTCGTGTCCCGAACTGCTGCTTTGAACGGCAACCACTCGTTGGCCGCTCCGGAGAAGGTCGGCAGATCCGTGTGTCGAGGCCTGGGCCTGGCCATCTTCTCTAACGTGGCCGCCAGGTGCTCGATGCTATTCCTGTTCCTCGTTGGAGTCGGCGATCTTGCTCGTTGTCCCTCGAATCGCAGCTGCTTCTGCTCCTCGCGGGTTCCCTCTTCACCTCGTGCCTCCTCCCCCCGTGTACTGAGAGGGTTCTTCCTCAGCCATTCGTCCACCTTCTGATGTGGCTCTTCACGCGGAGGGACAGGATCCTCTTCGTGCACGCTTTCTTCGTCGTTGATGACTGAAACTTCGACCGCTAGTCGCTTCTTGACTAGGTCCGCTTCTAGTTCCAGCTCCTTTCTTCTTATGGCGGCTAGCTTCTCTGCCGCCTCCAGCTCCGCTACCCGTAGCCGCGTAGTCACGCTCGTTGTTGACCTGATTGATCTGGAAGGTGATCCTAGCCTCTTCCGGGCCTCCGTCGTTGTTGCCTGGATTCCAGAAGGTCCCGCGGTGCTGACGTCCGCTGGCTTAGAAAATGGCGATGCCGGTGGGTCCAGGGAGATTCTTCTTAGCCGTTCTTGATCAATCAGCTCCGCTTCCCTTCGTCGCGCCTCTTGCTGCAACTGAATGCGTCGCTGTTCTTCCATCTCTGCTAAGTCTCCTTGGCTTCTTGTGACCACCATTTTTTCTAAACCCTTCTCTTCGAGAAACTTCTGGATCTTCTAGGTATCTTCCTGATCTTCAACTCGGGTTTCGGGCAGGCTTGTTCAAAATCGGGTCGCTGGCTTCCGGCTCGGCACGTCGGTCCTCTTTTGACGTGTTCGACACGGCTTCGGGTCAGCAACTCTTCGCGAAACGTCGGTTCGGTGACGTCTCTTAGTGACGTTGACTTGCTCTTGCTACGGTTCTTGCTTTAAGGTTGAATCTTCCTCGCAGCTTGGTGGACCAGAGTTTCGTGGCAGGTTCTAGACTTTGCTGCTCGATGGTCCAGACTGAAGTGGCTGGTTCTTGATATCTTGATTATCCGGCTCGAAGGACCAGACTGAAGTGGACTGTATTCTTGATGTCGGGATGCAATAAAAGACTTCTTGAAAGCTTCTTCGCACTCGATGTTTATTGTTCAAGAGCTTGAATTCGAACGTGTTGCCACAGAGACCCGACACTCCTTTTATAGAGGTCCCCAACCAATCAGAGCGCTCCAAATTTGCACTCGTCACCATCGCTTGGTGTTCGACCAATCAGAACGCGGCGATTCTGCTTACGTCATCAATGTAACTTTTGTATGGGGAACTTAAATTGGTCCTTTTCTGTGGGAAAACGTTCGGCTACAATGTCTTTCTTAATTTTATAACATAGTAGCTTACTTCTACTTACTAATTACAAAAAACCGTGCTAGAAAACCTTAATTTAAACGCTAAAAAATTACAATTTTTCACAACGATCCTCGTTAAGGTAAAGTTTCCTAGTAGTTAAGCTCGTGTCACTGTGATGCTACAAGTAGCGCCACCTAGCGTGGTAAATTTACAACAGTTATCGATCTAGAATTTTCCCCAATTTTCTAGTACTTTTCCGAAAGGTAATAACAACACAGAATAACTACCTACTTAGTTATATCTATGTGTGTCAATGCTTTTGTTGACTTGTTTACATGTTTTCTCGAACATGTTACTTATTTTCCGTTCTTGTTAGGGTCTAATAAGAAAACTAATGATTGAATCTTATTAAAAGGCTAACTAGGACATTAGAAACACTTACAATTCTAACTAGAAACTGACAAATACTTATGATTCTAACTAGAAACTGACAAATACTTATGATTCTAACTAGAATAAGTGCAGAGTTCGTCAAGACACCGCCGCTACTTGCGCTACGGTGCACGGACAGAGTTATATCTCACACTTTGAGATCAATTGCCTATTATATTCGGCACATATTTATAAGACTAATTGTCTATCATACTCGGCGTCCATTACACCATCAGCTCCACTTCTCCATATGCATTGTGACGAGCATAAATTGCATTGCAGCCATATAAAAGTAATCGAATCGCAACCCGTGAAATACTTATTATTGAGTAATTCCGGCGGCCATTTGTGGTCTTCATCATCAGTTCCACTTCACCAAATGGTGCTTTCCAAGAAAAATTGCATGAGTTACTATAAAAAAAAAGAATCATCGAAATCGGTTGGTGCGATATTGAGTTATTCGTCCATTTGTCGCGTACATACTTAATGCAAATTTAAGAGTTATATGGTTTTCTCATGGATGCCATCATCAGAACTAGACCAAATTGAAATGGGACCACACGGGAAGTATCAGCTTTTAAATAAAAAAAAAAAAAACATCAAAATCAGTTCACGCAGTCGAAAGTTCTGAGGTAACAAACATTTTAAAAAATACAGTCGAATTGAGAAGCTTCTCCTTTTTTTGAAGTTGGTTAAAACAAAGGGGCCATAAACAGATGTGGTCATCGTGTGCCGGGATTTTGTTTTCAAAGTGATTAGTTATGCATGACCGCGATGGTACCTATCACCCACATTTCGCCAACAAATATAATGACACAATATGATAATATACTTCTACTACTATACATATACGAGGTTATTTTTCTTTCCAGGTTTCGTTGACAAAGGCCGTTTCATGATGCATCAGCAACGCCACGAAGAAGGGGACTTCCCATGCCCGGATTGCGGCAAAGTGTTCAAGGCGCAATACAATAGGGACCTCCATATAGACCGCGTGCATCGGAAGAAAGGGCGTGTGTACTGTCCCAAGTGTGACGTCAAACTTATGTCCTACCCGCAGAAGTTGAAGCATTTGGTTGAGGTGAGATTTGTAAACCTCTTTTAGCCTCGATGTAGTCGGGTAAAATTTTGGTTGAATAGTTTCTTAACAGAAACCTAGAAAAAAAGTAAAATTTTACGAAAGATTTTGCTTGATTTCACTATTACTGCTTTACGAAGAAAAGTATGCGCTTCGGGAATCATCGTCTATCTTCGGAAATACGAACGCGCGATAATGAGAACTAATATGGAGTTGTTATAACCATGGAACTACTTACCTATCTTGTATTACCATGCTTACAAAATTATAGTTTGACAACTCTAATTATGCAATTAAAAAAAAAAAAACTTTTTATGTCACAAATGACAATCTGGGATCGGAGTAGGTAACTCAATGAAGAGAAAACTTAGAGACCTTCATATAGACCGCGTAAATCGGAAGAAGGGGTGTGTGTACTGTCCCAAGTGTGACGTCAAAGCATTTATTTCAATTAAACCATTTACAGGCACTTTTGAATTGTCAAAGAGTCGGTCAGTTAGTCAGAAAGTTGAAGCTAATTGCCCATTCCAAAACGTAGACCTCTATGGAGAAGAACGGGCAAGAAACTCCAAGAACAATCATTTAAATATAGATATTACAAAATCCTGGGGACATTATTCTTGTTGCTTCTATATGTGAGAACAATTTACAAAAGATAATCAAAAGCAATTGAAAATATAAGATTAAAAATAAGCCCTGGCAGATAAGAGATGACCTGTCTCAACTGACGGCGCCCGTTCAACTTATGTCCCACCCACAGAAGTTGAAGCATTTGATTGAGGTACGATTTGTAAACAGTACCATTTTTTCATAGAACGACTCTATGCCATTTCGTTCTATTTTTATATATACAGATAGGTAGTTAGTTTTTTAATTTAGTACCTAGTGTAAATAGTTAGTTATGTTAAAAACAGTAAAGTTATATTTCAAAAAACATTTATATACTTTTCAATGACAAATGACGATCTGAAACCGGAGTAGGTAACCCCGACAGAGAGAAAACTACATCTTTGATGTCCTCCCTCCGGTGACGCCCTAAGCCGAGGCTCGTACCCCACAGCCACAGGGGGTGCCCTTAGCGAGCGTTCACCTAGCTTTTTAGCTTAGTTTTTTTGCCCCTGGCTGGAGGCTTTGAGTTTAGCAGCTTAAGGCAACCACAGGATTGACCGGTTAAATAGTCATGACCTCAGAGGTCAGCTATGAGGTGCCCTACGGAAAAAAAAAGATAATCTGAAAAATGGTTGATTTATTTTATCTAAAAAAAATGATGATGTGGATATATTTAGTAACCTGTTCCGCTTAGCTATTTCTAAAGAGTCTTAAAAAGACCCTGAAAGAAATCGAGTCAAAGTCAAGTCAATCGTCATCCCGATGATGCCTCGTTGAGAGGTGAAACACGTGTCCATTTCTTTCAGGGTCTTTTTAAGACTCTTTAGAAATAGCTAAGCGGAACTTGTTACTAAATATATCCACATCATCATTTTATAATGGATTTCCGCAAGGTCACGCCTGAATCAATTAACTACCTATTTTATCTTTATTTCTAGTAATAAAATTATACCTATCTCTTATTAAAAAGATGTAGATTTTTCCTTACATACTGCAATCACTGACCACTGAAACAAGCCTATGAGCGTAGTGATGGGTTGGCTAAGATCAAAAATCATCATCTCAGTAATCTGTGCCACTAGCATGAGCATTCGCGGCAAAAGGCATAAATTTAAAACAATAGCCAAGTTATTCGGCTTCAACGATGGAGCAGCCCTACCTAGACAAAACTGATGTACATGTGACCGTTGAACTGAGAAGACGTCGATTGCAATAAACCTCGATAGATTAATGAGTTTGTGTTATGTATTTTTAACATTATGCTGATCATATTACAGCGCATTACAATTAACCAGTGTTACCCAGTAATTGGGTTGTGAAGGTCAGATAGACAGTAGCTCCATGTAACATACTGGTATTCACCTGAGCCTGTTAGATTGGAAGCAGACTTCAACTTAGGAAAAGGCTAGGTTAACGATAATGACTTTATTAATTAATTAATGTTATTTTGTTGCCAGGTACACGGCGAAGAGCCTCTAAGTTTCCCCTGTACGATGTGCGAGCGAATATTTGACACAAGAAGAACACTCACTATACATAGGCGGAAAGACCATCTGAAAGACTTCAGGTAAAAACAATCATTAATATCTTTTTTATCTTTTAAAGGTTGCCAACTGTACCCTATTAAGACACTTTTCACAGTGTGTACTGCTATGGCAGCTACAACAAAAAACCAGCCAAGTGCGTGTCGGACTACGCACAATGAAGGGTTCCGTAGTTGGGATGAATTTATCCCAAATACAAACTTATCATTGTAGTTGAAATACATGTTCTCCCATACGTTCCAACTGCAAATGTAAGTTTCTACGCACAATATTGAGAGATTTACCATGTTATTTTAAAACTATAGACTTCTTATAGGTTTTCCTGTAATTTAAGAGTAAAGAGCTGTATTATTGTTTTTTTTTTTTTCTCCATAATTTTAGGTCCAGTAGGTCCAGTAGATAAGGGAAGGGATTAAATTTTCATCGAATTTCCTAAATGTCTTTAAAAGTATTTATTTTAAAAATATATAAAACAATATTTTCAAGATCCTTGCATGTCACACGGTACTGTTAGCAAAACTTTTATTTTAAATTTTCTTGTTTGCTCCCAAAAGTGACTTCTATATTCAAAACTCATTTATTTACGTTACACGTTCGTGTTTGGGTCACAGAAATACATATGTGTACCAAATTTCAGCTTAATCGGTCCATTAGATTCGGAGCAAATTCGCTGTGACAGACGGACAGACAGACAGACACACGAGTGATCCTATAATGATTCCGTTTTTAGGTACGGAATCCTAAAAATATAAAAAGCGGCCAAGTGCAAGTCTGACTCGCTCAAGAAGGGTTCCGTATTCCGTACAATATTTAACAATACATATTTAGGTTTCCGTACCGCAAAAGGAAAAACGGACTTCACTACAAACGAACTTCGTTTTCCTTCCGTCAGTCTGTCAAGACCCTTTTTCTCAGGAACGCGTGGAGGTAACAAGTTGAAATTAATATCATATACGTAGGTCTATGGTCCCTTAGAGCTCTAAAAAATCAAGCTTCTAAGTCAAAAAAATACGGCCATTTATGCGACATATTTTGACACTCACAAATGAATCAAAATCTACAGGGTACTTCCGATTGACCTAGAATCATGAAATTTGTCAGGAAGCAAGGTCTCACAGCTCATGTAAAAAAAAACTCTGAAAATAGTTAAATTGTAGTTTTATCACACATCCAGTAAGATGCTGGTAGTGATCTTGACCGTCATTCCGGGATTGTCCTGATAGCCGTGGAATACCCCTCTCCACTCCTCATAAGCACCTCAGTACATGTTGCCCCCTTGTCGCTACACGACACTTGTGCTAGCGACCGTTTTCGGAGGCCATTATTGAGTGTGCAAGTCACCCCCTGCCATTTTATCTGTGTATCCTTACAAATTATAAAACAAAGTCCTCCGGCGCGTCTCAACTCAAAAACTTCCGAACGGATTTTAAAACGGTTTTCACCAATGGACGGAGTGATTCATGCGGAAGGTTTTAGTGTATAATTAATTAAGCTTTTGTGTAAATTGGCTGAAATTTGACGATTATTGTCGAAGATGTCGGAAAAAATCATGCCGACTGAGAACTTTATTGGCGTGCGCCGCGGAAATCGTAAAAGTTACACAAAATTTATGTTCTATACAGTATTGTTCATCTTAAAAAGTTCGCAATAGCGTATGTCTATGTTCTAAGGATGACCCACAATAACCATTTTTATCTTTCAGAATTTGATAAAAATTTAATTGTTATTTCCGAAGCTATTTTGACCGGTATTATATTAATCCTTATTCAATAAACTATGTTACTTACATTGAGCATTTAATTTAGATTAAAATAGGCCTTGATATCATTTCATTTAAATGAATGGTTTAAAAGATATCACAGATTCAAAATTACGCGTAAAAAATAATTATGGTTGACGGCAACGCGGACGCAGCGGTAGGAGTCAATGAACTTTTCCTCGGCTATTAGGTATGTAATCCCGGGTATCGGTAGTACGTTCCCGTGGGATATTTTCCGATGTCCACGCGAGCGAAGCCGCGGGCAAAAGTTAGTTTTATATAAAACATTGAAGTAGGAGAAAATAATAACAGCCACACGGGATGATCGATCAGGTTAAGTTACGCTTGCCGCGGTTGTTCCATCTTAACATACCTTGGTATGTTCCCAAAGTAAGTTAAGCCGTATGTCCCGGCTGTCATTCGTAGATCTTTGACAGTCGTTACAGTCCGTGAGAAGCCCGAAAATCTGACAACCAGTCTTACTAAGCGGTATCATATTATTCAGTTAGTTGCGTAGATCAGATAGGCAGTCGCTCCATGTAAAATACTGGTATTGCATCCGGTTAGACTGGAAGCCGACCCTAACATAGTTGGGAAAAGCTAGGCGGATGATGAAGTAGACCCTAGGGTCACATATGGTCGATTTCCGGCCACCGTAGGCGCGGGCTTGCGGACGGTGAGCAATGGGTGGCTCACCGTCCGATAAGGACCAGGCCCGGGTCGACGGCGCTTTGTGTTCCACGCGCGCCTCAAAGAGATGTCAGCAGATTTGAAGGGGTCCACTAGGGCCGATGCCTGCCGGGGTTGCGAAGAAAACCGAAAGGGAGATTGTGGCCCCCAGCAACAGGGCAACCGAAGGAACACGGGTGGGTTTTAGTCAGTAAGAGTCTGACACGCCCTCCCGCTCCGCCCAGAGCGGGAGAAGTTATTTGATGATTTCCCACCCTCAAAAAAGAAATGGTCACATATGGTCTATTCAAATCTATATCGATCTAGAGTCTATTCAAATCTATGTTTTCCATTGATAATATTACCACTTAAACGATTATCAACTTTATGAGAGTGTAAATTAAGTTGATTTCAGAATGACTATTTCTTTTGAAAAAGTAGTTCTTTTAAGTTATTACGTAAATGGAATTTTATGTCTGGGTATTAAAGTTGTTTTTCCAAAAACACATTTGTTTACATGTACAAACAGACAACCTGTTACATTTTGTGTCAATTTTGTTCCGATTTTTAACCATTTCTTTTCTCTAACCCCAGGTACGAATGCCAGTGCTGCGGCCAAAAGTTCTTCACACGATTCGCCCTTAACAACCACATGCCAACACACACTGGTGAACGTAACTTTAAATGTAAAGTTTGCGAGAAATGCTATCCCAGACTAAAGACCTTGAAAGACCACATGAGAATACATACGAATGATCGCAGGTACCGTTGTCATGTGTGTGGACAGGCCTTTATACAGAACTGTAGTCTGAAAGGGCATATGAAGAGCCAGCATCCCGAGTATGAGATGAGAATGTAAATATTACGCCTGTATGTTTATAGGGGGTATATAAAAGTGTATAGCATTAGCTAATCAGCCTATTATGTCCCCACTGCTGGGACACAGGCCTCCTTTGTGAGGGAGAGTGGTCCGTAATCCACCAGGCTGGCCCAGTGTGGGTTGGCGAATGTAAAAGTGGAAAGTGATCCACATTTTTGTCAGTTATGTCACAGATGGTTCACTCCGCAAAATCGTTTAAATAAAAAACGACTCTTGCTACGACGCAATAAAGGGACCGTTCTAGTATTACGTAAGCACTATAGGGGGGCGGGGGGTCTATGCTATGCTTATTTTTGATGACATGCGGGGTGGGGGGTGTAGATGGTGATTACATCAGCAGTAATCATTTATTTTTTTACACATATGGCAACCCACATCTTGTCTACGAAAACGAAACGAATATATTTCTAGAATTATAACTGCTGCTCATGAATCAATAAAAAAACATCAGAATATTTACATTAAAAGAAAAATGCATATGTTTACGTAAGCATGGGAAGGGGGGAGGTAAGAGCTTACTTTTGCTGACAAGGGGGAGGGGGGGTTAAATAATTGTAATAAATCTGTTTACGTAATACTTGAACGGCCCCAAAGTGCAATTTCTGGTCGCACAGCGCTAATTACCTGCAGGTAATACACCTACCTACTACGTTACACTCTCTGAATTGGCCCGACAAGTCGAGCCCGCCGCGTACTTGTAGCTTCATACCGAAAATGCGGAGTGAACCATTTGTATTCATATTTAAAGTCCCATGTAATTAGGGACGAGTATATTGCCATCAACGGGCAAATTTTCAAATATTACTGCTAAGAATTTCCAGTTAGAAAAACCTAATAACAACATGGAAAGGAACTGAAAAGTTGTAGATATTCCGGGATTCCCGGAAGTGAAAAATTGAACAAGAAAATACTTGCATAGAACATTGATCCGTAACCTAATATAAGTAAAGAGCACAATCGCGTTTACAAAAATGAGGAGTCGGTAACGGTGTCGCGAGTTCAATTGTTTTTTTCCCATCTCAAAAATGCCTAACGCGCCTATAGAAGTTTTTACTTCAATATCGACATGTACAATACGACCGAATAATCATGGTCGGTCTGAACATAGGTTCCACGAAATTTCAGGCATGTTCTGTCACTGACACTCGCCTCATGTCACCATTTGGTTCCTACATAATGTTGTTGCGCACCCTACTGCGCAAATTTTGGACCGGCCATGATTCATCGGCTGCATTTTAAGAGCCTGCGCAGACTGGCGGACGGGATGGCAGAGGATTTTAAATTTATCAATTGAATTTAATACTTATCCAAACGAAATAAGGTATATATTTCAATGCTCGGTGATCGACCTTGGAGCATCGCAGCGCAGTTTTCTCTAGAGTATTGAAAAGGGATACCACGGCGGTATGCGCCGGTATTTGGAGTCTACCAGGTCTCCTTATCCAATCGAAATGAGGTATACATACAGGGTTATTTGTCGGCAATAAATTAAGGGGATGTAAGAGAGGTCATTTACAACCAAATTACGCCTTGACTCCTATACAAATGTCAACAATTTTCCAGTCATTTGATATTTTATATTTTTACTTCATTCATAAAAAAAAGTCAAATTACTCGAAAATGGTTGACATTGGCATAGGGGTCATAAGGGGTAATTTGGTTGCAAATGACCTCTCCTACACCCCCGTAACGGACTGCCGGCGTATAACCAATAACCCTGTATATTTCAATGCTCGGTGATCAACCTTGGAGCATACCGGCGGATTCTCCGGTAAGCTGGCGGACGCTCGCAGTTATTGCAGAGGATTTTTCTTGTCAGTGTGCGCTGGCGGATAGAGGAATCGCCCTCGATGCTCTCCCGTCCGCCAGTGTGCGAATCCCTGTCTCACTGCACGGCAAAGGATGGCACGAGCATTGATACCACGTTTGCTCACTGTGTGAGCCTGATTTGAACTATTGATGGATCTTTTTCAAAAACTAATTTTAAGTTATATCTTAGAAAGGTTTGTGTCATTATTGGACATTTGTTGAACAATAATAATGTAATGAAAGCTAAAATGTAAAAATATAAAACACAAACAATAGAACACCACATCTGTATCCGCGAAGGGTTTGGCAGAGGTGTACCTACTTACCTAGTAATAGTACACCCACATTTCGCCTGTTCTGTTAAATATTTCTGTAAAATATTTATTATGTTACAAATTACAATCTATACCCATATTTTGTAAGAAGAGCAAGAATAATTATAAAAATATATGCTGTATTCGTTTAAAAGTATTATATTACTTAAATATTTATTTATTAGTTATGTAATTGTAAATACGAATATAATAAATTGATATTAAAATTTTCAAACAATGCACATATTATAAAAATGTATGCTTTATTCATTTAAAAGTATTATATTAAATAAATATTTATTTATTAGTTATTTAAGAATACGTTACATAATTATCTTCGCAATAGAAAACTGTAAATATTGTAAATACAAATATAATAAATTGATATTTGAACAATGAATTTTGTTTACCTCGTTGAATTTGTCCCCGTTCCATGATCAGACCTGGCGAAGCCAAATAAAGCGCGGTTTTCTCCGCCAAACAAATATCAACACTGCGCCTTTTAAAATATAGTCGAAAATAATCGCGTACTTTTGTCGGGTTATTCCCAGTTGTCCCCACTGTCAACGCCACCACTGGTGACAAATGAGATTTCTTTCCATAAAATGTCCCATTTGCCACCAGTGGTGGCGTCACCAGTGGTGGCAATTGGGAATGGCCACTTTTTTTGTTCCCAGTTGCCACCAGTGGTGACAAATGGGAACAATAAAATGATACGCCTCCATATTAGTACGGTACACAAAACGAGAGAAATAAAACATTGCACAGACTAATCAAGGTTTTATTCACAATAATTTACATATTCTCTACTAAGGATGTCACAGGTTTACACTTATGTATACAATTACACAATCATTTACTTCGAATTTTCTAATTTACATCAAATAAATCAGACAAGTCCAATTTTTTATAATACGTAATCCTGTAATTCCTAGAGTTTTATCACAGAGTTACAAGCTTCAATGATCAACTTTCTTATTATTATTTATCACAGATCAGTATATTATTCACAATAATTGACGTTTTATAATGTTCTAACTTACCAGCTATTATTTTACTCAGTTGTTTTCCAAGATGGACGATTACATTAAGTTACAAAAAAATATAAGTACTTACTTCCTTTTTATAATATCACACAATAATTGACTTCACATATTTGTCTGATTTTTGTATAATACTTTAAAAAATTAGCGTAACTTTCGCGCTCCTATCCTGTCGAACAACCCCCTCCACTTGCTGTTCTCAGTTCATAGACCAGTGACGTAACATTCATCAGTATATTTCTAACAATGTCAGGGTCAAGTGCGTCGTGCAGTTCTGGTGCAGTTTCGTTAGTTTACATAAAAAGACGTCACGGAACTATACTGCTTCGCGCAGGATTCCAATATCATACCAAAAGGAAACACAAAAGTGGGGTAACAGTATGGGAATGCACCAAACGAAAAACCAACTGTAAAGGGATTATTAAGATCAAAGTAAGTTTTCAGCTTTTGTTTGAAAATTATATTATTTGTTAGATAGTTTTCAAGAGTATATTTATGTTGTCAAACGATGTATAAATAATGGCAAAACAATCAATACTTTTGAAGGCGCTCAGATTTATAACAAAATACCCTCAACTATTAAAAATATAAACTCATTGAACGTATTGCTCAACACATGATATCTAATAAATTCGTGACTAAAATGAAATGAGTGTTCCTTTTGCTATACTAACTAGATATAGGTACGAAATCTCTAAAATCCTTACTATTATTATAAAGAAAGTGAATTTGTGATTTGCTTGTTTATATTTTGATACACTTCTTTTATTTTTTTCTGTATTTTAGGATAACAATGTTCTTCATTAAACTAGATACTCCTGTACCCCAGACCTTTTAAAAAATGAAGTAGATGAGCGATTATATGGCTGCAAACAACAAATTACTAAAGAAAATTACCCAGCTGTACCGCAAGCTTACAATGATATGGTCAGCTCATTTCAGTCTTCCGGATTGGATTTGATATGTAAAGTACCGAACTTTCAGAGTGTAAAATCAACTCTTTATAGATTTAGAAATAAAGCAGCTGGAGTAACACTCCTAAAATCAAGCGAAGGAGTGAAAGTTCAAATTCCCCCGAAATTTGATGATTTTGTATTGGCCGATTATAGTGATGGTGGCAACCGTATAATAGCATTTTGCACCAAAAAGGCAAAAAAGATGATGACCGAAGTTAATGATTTCTATAGCGATGGAACTTTTAAAAGTTGCCCCTCGCCGTTTGTGCAACTATACAGTATTCATGGAGACTTGGGAAGTACTGTGAACAACACAAATATAGTGCCGCTTGTGTACGCACTTATGAGCGACAACAAGATGAATTCATATATTATTTTATTTTCTATAATTAAATCCCAAATACCTGAGTGGAATCCAAATAAATATAAAACAGATTATGAAGGAGCAGCAATGAGTGCTATAACGACTGTGTTTCCATCTGTAAATATAAGTGGATGCTATTATCATTTCAATAAATCCATTTGAGAGAAGGGTCGTAAGCTTGGAATAACTAAATCCAATGATGAAAATAAGATAAGAGAAGTGGCATGAAGCGCAGTTTTGCCACTATTGCCGCCAAATGAAATTCAAAATGGGTGGAAGTATATAATTCGTAAGAATACACAAGAAGCCGACATTAAAAAGTTAAGAACTTACATGGAAACACAATGGATGATAGACGACTTCATTCATGTGTGGTGTGTATACGGTGAACAGCATCGAACAACGAACTTTTTAGAATCGAGGCATCATAAATTAAACCAAGCAGTAGGAAAAAAAAAATCCCAACATCATACATTTTCTGAACACCTTGGTCAAGGATTCGGAATATTACAGTGTCTGTAAGAATATGATTTCAAATAAAATTAAAACAAGGAAGAAAAAATATGTACTCAATGATGAGTTCATTCAAGATATTCAAATGGAGTTCTTGCATGGAAATATGACAGTGGGCCATTGTTTAGAAACTTTAAGGCGCTAATTTTTGATAAAAATAATACCAAAATCGAAAAAATATGTAAAGTTAATTATTGTGTATAATAAGTTGATCTGTGATATGAAAAAAAGAAATATAATTTATTGTAAATACTGCATTGATTAATCTGTGATAGACCATCTTGGAAAACAACTGAGTAAAATAATAGCTGGTAAGTTAGAACATTATAAAACGTCAATTATTGTGAATAATATACTGATCTGTGATAAATAATAATAAGAAAGTTGATCATTGAAGCTTGTAACTCTGTGATAAAACCCTAGGAATTACAGGATTACGTATTATAAAAAATTGGACTTGTCTGATTTATTTGATGTAAATTAGAAAATTCGAAGTAAATGATTGTGTAATTGTATACATAAGTGTAAATCTGTGACATCCTTAGTAGAGAATATGTAAATTATTGTGAATAAAACCTTGATTAGTCTGTGCAATGTTTTATTTCTCTCGTTTTGTGTACCGTACTAATATGGAGGCGTATCATTTTATTTTTCCCATTTGTCACCACTGGTGGCAACTGGGAACAAAAAAAGTGGCCATTCCCATTTGCCACCACTGGTGGCAAATGGGACATTTTATGGAAAGAAATCCCATTTGTCACCAGTGGTGGCGTTGACAGTGGGGACAACTGGGAATAACCCCTTTTGTCTGTTTATTTTCAACTGGCGCAAGGTCACAGAATAGTACAGAAGGTGCACTCCGCAGTTTAGGTATGAAGCTACAAGTATGTGGCGGGCTCGACTTGGGCCTATTCAGTGAGCGTAACGTAGTCAGAAGGTATAAGAGTTACGCGATAGAGAGGTGAATATAACTGTAGGTAATTAGCGATGTGCGACCTGAATTGCACTTTTATTGTGTGGTAGCAAGAGTCACTTTTTATAAATAAATTATAAATTCTTTATTGCCATAGAAAGGTTACAGAAAAATTTGAGGCACTCTCCAGAGCTAAGTTAGAGTACCTGTATTTCATATAAGTAAATGATTTAGCGGAGTGAAGGATCTGCATCTGTATTTATCTGTGGATTAGATTATTTGTGTCTGTGGTCGTAACTTTACTATAGAATAGTATAATCATTTAATTCTTTAAAAAAAACCTAATTGCATACGGTTAGACTAAAAGCCGAGCCTAACAAAAGGTGATGTTCCGATTCAAATTCAGGGATGATTCTCCCTACAGTATAAATAATACTACACATTATACAGGGTCAAATAAAATTTGCTAGCGAAACTCTACAGACGTGATGGGTATCGACATCTAAACACGATAAAACAAAAAAGTTCAATAAAAAGTTCAATGACCCTTGGTAATGCATTTACTTGAAGTATGAATCAAAAAAACTGTTTTAGTTTTATCGTATCACATTACAAAGTGAACTATCTGCACTCATCTGTGCCAGACACGAGTAACATCTACGAATAATTATATTTTATAGGTTATGTATTAAATAAAAATAACAGTAAGTTTTACATAAAATGTATTTATTGCTATATCGTTAAAATAAGTACTTAAACCACTAGAGTATAATTGTATAAATAAATAAATAAAACCAGATCCTTTTGTGAAGCATTTAAGATTACTTAACAATATGCTGTGGCAAGTATTGATGCGATATTTCATGGAAGACTGTAAAAAATATATCGATATCGATAACTTCCCCACTCTAGCAATTTGTCTTGTAGTCTGGCCACGCTAACTCTGCATAAGTAAATAAGTAAAAAAAAACGGTGGAATTTGAAAATCTATAGACGGCAACACCATCCTGTCCTACGAAAAAAGAATTTGATACTTTGTCCTTTTATTTTCAATAGGTTATTTTGTTTATTTTCTGATTTATTCCTGGTAAAGGCTAGTCACGTTAGCACGATGCAGGGTGCCCTTGATACAGTTTTGTCATCGTATGGAGGTAGAGCATAGGTTCGACATAGTCTATTACACATAATCTATTGTTCAAAAATCAAAATATCAAAATCATTAAATCTACTTAAAACCCCGAAACTGATATAACTGACTGATGTAAAAGTATACCATATGTATAAAACTTTTTGGGGTTGCTCATTTATTCCATTGCAGACAGCGTGGCCAGACTCTGTTAAGAGTGCATTGTTAAGTAGAAGAGGTGATTAAAAACACAAACCTTGTTAACAATTTGTAGGCGAATTTACATAATATCACGCCTGTAATACCCGAAGGGTTAGAGGTAAATCTACAGTACACTCACATTTCGCCAGTTATGTTTAAGTCCCATGTAATAGGGGGCGAGCCTATTGCAATATACCGGGCACAAATCCTGCTACTGAGAAAACTGATTTTAATTTTTGTAAAATGGCTACAATCCGAAAAACATAATAACAAAACGATAATAATTCCAATGAAATTCAGAAGTCTAAGACATTTTTTTTTGTAGATGCGACTGAACCATTGATTTCGCGACACTGTTACCGACACCAGGTTTAAAAAGACATCAACGTGCGATACATTATTTCCTGCACGATAAAATTGGTCAAGTCTTCACTTCTGTCGGCATTCCCGGAGTACCACTGTTTTTTTTTTTACAAATTAATAAGTTAATATAGAAAATAGTGCATTCAATAAAATAATACGTACTTAAAATAACTGTCATAATTTACCATCCAACTTATTTACAAAAATATAAATACACTTAAAATTAACAGTACAATATTTCAGATCATTCATTCGAAATAAATCGATAAATTAATAATTTAGTAAGCACATCACTATGGTGGGTAATTCCTTAGTTTCGTCTTGCCAGTCCCAAAAATAGGCCTATTCTTTTTATTATTCAAATTAACTTCTTCCTATTTAACGATTATTCTAAAAGGGGTGATAGACTTGCGAGCAATTACGCGTACTGAAGGCTCGGCGACCTTTCTCGCCCGTGTGTCATTCTAAGTACGCGTACTTTAAAACCGCTGAGTAAATTCGTCGGCGATCCAACAGGTTTGAAATTTTAAAGCCCGCCTTGGTTAGTAGTTTTGTTAATTCTGTCATCGCCGCGAGTCGCAAGCCGCCATTTTGTTTCGACATTTGTGTAATGTTTGTTTAGTTTGGTTCAGAAAATTTGACAATACCGCGATACAGTGTGAGCACGCTTCACGTGTGTCACCGACCGAACAGAACGAACGAAGAAAAACCGCGTACTTTAAGTTCGCACGTCTATCACCCACTTTAAAATCTAAACTATTTTGCATGGTTTTTATACGTTACGCTTTTTCTATACGTTAATTAAGAGGTAGAGAGAGACTCATATAGGTCAATATTTTATTGCTATTTTTTTCTTGTTTAAAGAAAGAAAGAAAGAAAGAAAATATTTTATTTGGGACACGCACAGGAAATACAAAACATAATAAAAAAGGATAGACATAAGAAAAAAGACATCACGCCTATATTTTCCGAAGGGGTTAACAGAGGTATATACTTGTATAGTACTCACATATTTCGCTAGTCTTTTAATATCAATCCAGTAATAGAGCGAGCTATGGCCTATAAGCCTCGTACCCACTAGCCAATAATTGTCACGCAACGCGTGACGCTAAACATGTTCGGTAACGTTGCACAACAGCGCGCGACTTTGCCAGCTGGCGCGCAATATTACGCGCGGCTTGTTGTATGTTTCCGTACAACATGCAGTTGAGCATCAAATCCATCAACCATACGAAGATCACTGACTACATTTTCTTTATTTTGTTAAGTAATTTCTAACCCACCAACGAGATTTTTTGTTTTTGATGCTGTTTTCGATAAAATTATAACCAACGCCACTGAAATCAACACTAGTTGCTCTGGCGACATGTTGTCGACGACTGATGATGCGTAGACAGACAATGTTGCTAAACAAAAGTTCCGCGCTAACTTTCAACATGAAGAGCAATATGTTATTCAACATGTCGCGCGCCAAATGTTGCCTAGTGGATACGAGGCTTTAACGGGCATAAATTAACCCTCCGAACTTGATGATAACCCCTAAATAAATTTAAAAAATGCATCTAAATAGCTTGCCCGAACGATTTCACATAAGGCGAAAGCGTTTGGGTAGCTCTCAAAATTCAAATTATCTTACGTTTTTTTTTTGCAATTGGCAGGTTTGTATCCGGTTGCACCTACGTTGGTCAAAATATGATTCGAGATTCCATAACAAATATGTATTTACAGAATTATTATCATTAGAATCATAAAAAGAAAGATTTTTCTTTTATTCTTCACAAAATAAACGCACATTACAAAAAAAATATTACATAAAATACACATTCACCAAAAGCCAAGAGCCTCGTATTCAATATTCGAAAACTAATAAAAAGTTTGACAAATTGTGTCTATTGCTTATGTCAAGGCCAGAGACCAAAGACAATTTACTATTTTGTTTTTGTTTTGTTTGTTTCATCATTACAATACAACTCTCTAATCTCCATAATGATCACATATAATTTTAACTTACCACCTAAGTACATATTGTGGAATGCAAATAAGCTAATGAGTATTAAATCTAGAATTGGCCTTAAATGTCATATTTTGACCAACGTGCAACCTTATGCTGACCCGCAAATTGCAAAAAAAACGTAAGAAATCCCCTTGAAATGTACGTGAAGCGTACACTGGACAAGTAGACAATTTTGTTTGGTTGTTGTTACCACGGCGTTAGCTATTCTCATTTAGTGCGTAATCAGCCTATAATGTTCCCACTGCTGGGACACAGGCCTCCTCTCTGCGAGAGGGAGTGGGTGATCTACCACGCGGGCCCAGTGCGGGTACCAACCCGCACTGGGCGGATGTCACATGTCTTTGAATTTTTGGTTCTAGGACATGCCGCACAGTGGATCGAAGTGTTGGTTTTTGCTTGAAATGGTTTCTAATAAGCAATATTTTGCATACATATATAATAGGGTACAATCTGGTAGGCAAAGTGACATAATTGATTTTTTCAGATTTAAAGCTGATTTTAAAAAAAAATGCCCAAAATCTCGTTTTATGAGGTATGTCAAAAAATCATAAATAAAAAGGATATTCTGGTTATCCTGTCGGTTCCGGAGATGTCATTGGTTAAATATTATTATTTTTTTCCAAAAATAATATGTATATATACAATAAATATATGTATATTACATTAAATATGTATGTATGTGTATTATAAGTTATAACCTATTTATGTACTGTTGTTCCTACTTATTCTTTAATGATAATTTTTAAATAATTATTTCTTTGTTCCTCTCAAACAGAGCACCTGCCATCCAATCTCTTTACCACCCTTGGTTGACTGGTAGAGAATGCCTAAAGCATTAAGTCCGCCTTTGTACCTTTTTGAGTGAGAAAAGTTTAAATAAATAAATAAATATGCTGCCACTTTGCCTAACAGATTGTACCCTATAATATATTTATGCATGTTAATAGCTTTTAGAAGCTATATTTCAAATAAAAACCGACACTTTCAAATTTAAGCTCCCATGTCTTCGAGAACCTGTTTTCGATCCATAGTGTGCCGGTTTCCTCAAGATATTTTTCTTCACCGTTTTGAGAGCATTGAGATGAAATTTGATAAACAAAGTAAACTGCCTGGGTTCAAATTCACGATCTACGACTCGTAATTTGGGGCCGATACCACCGGGTTATCACCGCTCTCCTCTTATAGTGGGAGCCGACGTAAGATATGTTTTAACCGACTTCATCTGTCGCTAATTAGTCGCAATTTTTCGCCAAGTCACAGATTTATTCGGGTCTTAGTTTAGAAGATATCATGAGTTCTATTTTTAAGTAGAGTCTAAGAGGTAGATCAAAGATTTTTCGTAAAATCTTCGATTAAAAGAGACGAAAAGAGAAAAGATTCAGTTGAGCCAAGCTGTGAAGGAATTCTGATATTTGTCGACCAATTTCGACTAATTAGCGACGAATTTTTTGTGTTAGTTATCAAAATTAAAATCTCGGATGGTGGCCATATCGGTGTCAGTCACACTTTATAAAACGCCATATTTATTTTTTCAAAGATTGGCACCTATTCAGGGTACCCATCCTCTAAATCCAAGCTCTGATGCTGCCTTTTCATATGATTCTTCAAATTTATATTTTGCGTAAATGAAGCGTTACACAACACACAGCGAAACTTTTTCTCATTGCTATGAGACTGCATATGCACCTTTAATCCCCTCAACCTAGGGTAGCTTTTTCCACAAAACTCACACCGGAAATTTCTTTCCCCAGTATGTGTTGCCATGTGTTCTTTTAAACGAGATGGTAGGTAAAACCTTTTATCACACAGGTCACACTGGTGTTTGAATATTTTTAAATGGTATCTCCTATTATGTTCTCTCAAAGATTTTCGGCTGTCATAAGCCCTGTCACAATGTTCGCAAGGAAACATTCGCTGTTCGCCGTGCGACTCGATCATGTGGCGATACCTTATGGAATACGAAAAAAATACTTCGTCACACTTGTAACACTGGTAAGCAGGTTCTTTTTTGTGTAACTTCGCCTCATGTAAGTACCTACTATGTTTGGATTTGAATATTTTTCCGCAGTCCTTACAAGGGAAAGATTCTTCGACTTTTTGGTGAGTTTTCTGGTGTAAAACTAACATTCTTTCTTGAAAATAATGCGCGCCACAGACATCGCAAATACAAGTACCGAAGTGCTCAGCCATATGTTTCTTTAGAGCATGAAAAAAACTAAAACTACTCGCGCACTCTGTACACGTCAAATTATTAACTGTCAAACGGAATTTTAAAAAGTCATTTGACATTTCGTATATTTGTTTTCCGTGGGTGGTAGTGAGGTGACTTTTTAGTGAGTCGATATTATCGATTGTGATTGAGCATAGTCGACAATCGATTCTGAAAATATCGACTAAAAGTAACTTTTTATTTGTGATGTGATCTTTAAAAGTTGTTGGATCGTGTGTTAGGGTGTGTTCTCTGAGTCTGTTGGGGTCTGTGAAGACTTCACGGCAGTAGATACAGTAGTAATCGCTAAAAGAAGTGTCGAAGGGACAGACGAAAGAGTTCTCGACTACGGCGATAGTGTTGGCAAAAGATTTCTGTTCGGTATCGATGTGTTTTTTCGGTGTTTGTTGAGGTGGGAGCAACGGTTCTGAAAGAGAAACAAGTACCAAATTATATCGCAAAACATTGCAACAGGAGGTCTACTCACTACAGGAGGTTACGGGTGATTCCTACTCCATATCAACTACGGACATAAGACGTGTTTTTGCCCGTTCAATAAGTTATTAATGGGTTGTAGGGTTCATTCCGAAGTTTCAAACTACGTACTTTCGCACGGACCTATGTGTTCGTTGACGGACTTAGAGAATAGACCCCCCCAGGCCTTTTACTGAAAGTGATAGCATACAATTACATAATCAGGCTAATGTTCCCACTACTGGGACATGGCCTCCTCTCTTCGAGAGGGACTAGGCTGTAATCCACCACGCGGACCCATTGCGGGTTGGTAGATGTCACATGTCTTCGAATTTTTGGTTCCAGGACATACCAGTTTCCTAACGATGTTTTCCTTCACCGTTTTGAGAGAAGTATAATCTGCCTGCCTGGTTTCGAACCCACGTCCTACAACTCGTAAGTCGGGGCCGTTACCACTAGGCCACTACTGCTCTTCCCTACCCTACACAAAGTGACAGGCAGCGGTGGAAAACACCTACAGATAGTGACATCCACGAAGACGCGCCCCTCTTCTTCCTAATTGCTTACAGTACAAGAGTGCGACATACCGCTAGTGTTTTAGTTTTGTTGCATTTACTAATGACCCACTTATAGGTACAGTATTTCCATTTTCTATGTCCCTCGGGTATCAGCGGATTTCCGAATACAAACGAATGCAAATTTCCATGTCCATCAATTATTAGATTTATTGTGTATAATCATTTTAATTCACACCTAAGTACTTTATTGTTGTTTTGTTTTGATTTCCGTGTGAAATATATAAAGCTGTAAAACTATTTTCTATCGTGCCTGCGACTTTAGCAGCTTTCCTCCGATTTTTTAAATAAATTAAGTTAAAAGAGTATTAACAACTCTGTATACTTCCAAGTCGATTGAGAGCGTCCGGTCTGCACCAAGTGCAAAGGGCAACTGATAGAAATCCGACAACTGACGACGCGAACTTTGCCGAGGGACATTAAGAAAATAGAACTACAGTAATTAGTTTATATCGATGGCATTATTAGTCGTTTTCACAATCTATACGTACTGTTCAATAAATAAAAAAATATACCCCCCCCTTCTCCACCCTTGCAGTTAAAATCGAAACTGAACCCTATATTACAGACTTAAGGTCTATTATCCCAAAGCAGGACATCTAACTGACAAAAATAATTAAATACCTATGCCTCCCGCATTCATCATTATCATTTCAGCCGATAGACGTCCACTGCTGGACATAAGCTTCCGTCAATTCGAACTCCCCTGTTACGGAACTTAACCGTAATTGGCGAAATGTATACTCTATAATGTACTATCGCGGATATGCATTTCTGAACACCATAAGGACTATTCCTGCTTGCAGCGCTCGGCCGCTTTAGTTAAATTTACGTACAAAAACCGGCCAAGTGCGTGTTGGACTATGCACAATGAAGGGTTCCACAGTTGGGATGAATTTATCCCAAATACAAACATAACATTGTAGTTGAAATACATGTTCTCCCATACATTCCAACTGCAAATGTAAGTTTGTCCGCACAATATTGAGAGATTTACCATTTTATTTCAAGACCATAGACTTCTTATAGGTTTTCCTGTAATCTATGAGTGAAGAACCATTCCCTGTAATTTTTTCAAAATTTTACGCTCAATTGTTTCGGAATAAGGTCATTTTTCATATATTTTCTTAAATATCTTTAACCTTTTGACCGCCACGTCAAAAAAACCACGACGTGCCCTCAGCGCCAAGCTAAAAATTCAACCTTAGATACCTACAAAACAGTAGTGAGTTCCGAATGATATCGATTAAAACTGACTGTTCATTTTTTAACGATGTTTTTTTTTTAATAAACTTTAAAATACCTCAAATATAATATACAGGAGTTTTATTTTGTCCCGCTGCGTCCCTCTATAATGATATGTGTCAAAATTTCGGCACCCTTTACCTTTTCAATCCACAATTAAAAACATCAATCGATAAAATCACGTCAATACCATCACAGCACTATGTTCAATCATGAAGTACTTTTCTGTTATCCTATGATGACTGTGGCGTGGCCGGCACGGATTTTTTTAATTTGCTCGCCTTTGCACTAGAGGTGTGCAAGCGTTATTTATTAATAACATCGAAATAATAATAGAGCTTTTATTTTTATGGTTTCGTATTATTTTATACCCACGACGCAACGGAGTAGTACCTAGTTTAAGTTTGAAGTGAGAGGTTGTTTGTTTTTAGTTTGTGTGGGCCTTTATCTTCACAACGGTTTGTCCAATTTAAATTTATGCGGTTTTCTGTAAAATATTTGGAGTTTGCAATGGGTTTTGGGTAGATAATAACAGCCCCGGATCTAGGGGGGGGGACAAACCGGGGCACGTGCCCCGGGCGCCAATTTCAGGGGGCGACAAATTCAAATGTAGCAGACAAGTGCACCACCCAGCACATCGCAACTTTGCAATAAATGAGACGCGCGGCACATTTAACCTTTCTATTTTATTTTTTTACAACCGTTATGGCGCCCCTGTTGGACTGTTGGACCATTATCAATCGATAAAATTTATTTTTATCGAAATTTATAATTAATATGTTGCTGGCAAAATTTTCATTTTGAGAAAATTTGAATTTCACGGGCTAACTTAGCGCATCCCCATAAAAGATTAGCGGGGGGCGGCAGACGGCAGTTTTTGCCCCTCCTCAAAAAAAATCTAGATCCGGGGCTGGATAATAATATGGTGATTACTCAATTAATTTAAACAGTGTAAAATTAAAAAGCTATATTATTTTTTGAGAAAAATGTCACGATGTATAAAATTCCGTCTGGGTTGCCATTGCTATTCGTATTTTTATTCCGAATATAAATCACATTTTAACAGTATATGTAAAAAGGAGGAAACGAAAGGGATAGTGATAATTATAAAACATTTACGAAAAATCAGTCTTTTATTTAAGTTTGTAGATAGATATTTTTTACAATAAAAAATATAATGTAAACAATTTCAAAAAAATCTAATTATAATCTTTTCATACAAGTATAACAAACACTAAAAACTTTTATTTAACTAAATTAACTGTAACGTAGGTTTCCGTTCAGGTCGATATTCTTTTTATGTTGCCTGTTAGCTACATCACTACTTGTCATTCTATGGTGACACTGGCGTGGAGGGAACTATGTTTTTCGAACTTTAGAATTGGTTTAAGTTTTTGTCATCTCATGTAAGTATAGATGAAATATAAAGAAAGGAGGTTTATTAATATGAATAAGAATGAGTCAAGGAACATAATTAGCAAAAGAAATAAAAAAAAAGAATGTTGTTTAATAAGATTTATTTACGTTTAAAAGTCTGTCATGTAGTCGTGACAGTGGCGTGCTGGGCACTTTTTGGGTTGTCATCTATACATGACTGTGGCGGTCAAAAGGTTAAATGTATATAATTATTTTTTTTTTAAATCCAAATCCTCGCAATAACCCCTTTCGTTTGATATGTCACACGATACCGATTGTAAAACTTTTTTTTTTAATTTTCTTATTCGCCCCCAAAAGTGTCCCCCATATTCAAAATTAATTTATTCACATTACATGTCCGTTGTTTGGGTCACAGAAATACAAATGTGTACCAAATTTCAACTTAATCGGTGCATTCTATTCGGAGCCAATTGGCTGTGACAGACAGACGGACAGACAGACACACGAGTGATCCTATAAGGGTTCCGTTTTTCCTTTTGAGGTACGGAACCCCAAAAAAAGGGGCGATAAATGATGTGGTCATCGTGTGCACGGGATTTTCTTTTCAAAGTGGTTAGATAAGTATGCTTGACCGCGATGGTACAGCTCTGCCTAAAGCTTCGGGAATACAAGCATGATGTCATGTAATGTATAATTATAAATACCTATTATTTCCTGTACATTCAGGTACTCCTGATTCCTAGTTCGTCGTTTGCTGATCTTCTCTTTAGCACACTTGCCGTTAACTGTCTTTTTGCGTTTAGAACTCTTTGTTTTCATTTTAAGCTTTTTCTTCTTTGGTGACTTACCGACTGGTTTTGTTGCTGGTTCGCTTTTCTGGCTTTCTGCATCTGCAATGATGAAGCGAATTTATGTTTGAAAGTAGGTACTATATTCCTTCATATGAAGCAAATAACGCTGTGTGGAAAGTTTAAGTAGGGTCCGCAGAGGCAGCCCGCGATATTCAAATTTTCTTACGTTTTTTGCAATTTGCAGGTCAGGTTGATCAAAATATGATAACCATAATAAATATGTATTTACAGAATTATAATCATTATTACATCTAAGTTAGATTTGTTCTCGTTAAAAGTCGTTCAATGGTCATTCATTCATAGCCATAATAAAAAATATAAAAAATACAATAGAAGTGGATATATTTAGTAACCTGTTCCGCTTAGCTATTTCTAAAAAGTCTTAAAAAACCCTGAAAGAAATCGACACGTTTTTCACCTCTCAACGAGGCATCATCAGGATGACGATTAACTTGTCGCGAACTCGAACACAGCGTGTTGCCACACCAAGCGCTGAGCGCAGACAAAATAATGGATAACGGATTTCCGCACGCCTGAATCAATTAACTATCATAATTCAAATTTAAATTTTGCGGGCTACCATTTTGGATCCTCTTTAAGGTGGGTTATTACACTACAACATATCTAGGATCATAGATCTATGAGTCATATTTATATGATAATTTAATACAAACATATGAATCAAATCGTTTTTGACATTTGTTGTTAGATAGGATCATAGAAACAGGTCTTGCCATATTGAATATTATTGATTGAATTTTGACATTTATTTTCATAATTTCTTGATACAAAATGCGTCCATAAAATTATGTGATTTTGCCATTTCAGTTTTGCTATTGCCATATTCTAAATTGACGGATAAAAGGTAAGTATAACGTTTAGCCGTAAGTTCACAATATGCTTAGTGAAATTCTAAAATGATTGTTGGCAACACTGCTGTACTAAAAAAATGCAAACTGCTGCCGGGCGATGGGACAAATTGTTTTGGCTTCATGGGTGTTCTTTGGAGTCCTTGTTTGTTATATTGTGCTCCGAAAGGTTCATAATTTGGTTTTAATTGACGATTGTAACCACATATGACAAAAAAATAAGATCCTAGATATATGATAATGTATGTAATACACAGATATGATTCTAGGGGTCATATAAGTGGAATAGGATATAGGTTCATATATATGATCCTAGATACAGGGTGTAAGGGACACCCTCCGCAAACTAACAGGGTACATTCAGCTCCTTATTCTGAATCATATTCCACCGAAAATTTTCCCAAGAAAATTTTCTTTTTTTTTTTGCGTTTTTTCATTTACTATTTCTTTCTTTCAATGTAAAATTACATTCTCTGTACGCAGTACTCCATTAATGTAAATGGAACAGGTAAAACAGAAAAAACAGCAATGGATGTTGAACAAACGACGCGTGAAATCAGCTGTTCAATTTCTCGCTGCGCTGCCGTTCGCTACCTACCTACGTGCGTTTTGCCACGATAGCGATATATTGCGTGTAAGGTAATAAAACAAATCAGGTTAATTGGATTCCCATAACATTCCTGAAATAATTTCATGTACCGGTCATCTTAGTATGATATACTGACTTCACCCTATCAGTTTGCGGAGGGCTGTCCCTTACACCCTGTATATAATAGTTTAATACCCCCCTAAGTTAGATTTGTTCTCAAATTTCATGATTTCATAAAAAAAGTCGTTCGATGGTCATTCATTCAGTCATATTTCAAATTTGAACTTCGCGTCGCAAATAGCTGTCAAATATTTACCTGTTTTTATTAATTTGGCAATATTACTGTATGGAAATAAGAAATATGGCTAACTAGCGAACTAGAATATTAATAATGAATTACAATTATAACACTGAATTTGATGTTGTAACCGTTTTTGGTGTTAATTTTTTATTAGAAAGTTGTCATATTGCAACTTTTTTAACATCTCATCTTCGCATTTCCATATAAAAAAGCGTGGTGTGGCCCGCCTACAGTGTGCGATGGTTCATACGAAATTAGTGTCCGACCGAAACTGGTTTTTACGACCGAAACAGTTTAGTTTCGGTTTCGGCAGGTTTGCCGCCGAAACCGAAACTAAACCGAAACTCATTTTTTTGCCGAAACTCGACCGAAACCGAAACCGAAACTGAACTTTCGGTCGGACACTATACGAAATGTACGGTGATGTCGGAGCATTTTTACGTTAAATCCAAAGCAAAAAACCCAGCCCTCTTAAAGCTACTTATTGCTATTTCTAAACTCACCGTCCTCCACAAGGTTCACACCGTCATCCATGTGATCATCCTGCGCCACCTCATCATGCGGTGACTTATCAGCATCAGCTGGAGATTTAGGAGTACATTCGTCAAGTTCCACCTTCACTACTGCTCCATTCTTCACTTCATCGTCGGGATGTTCTTCTGTAATAACTAATAGTATAGCAAAACGTACACAAGGTCAAATTAATATAGCTCATTTATATGCTCATTCTCATAGTAGCAAAATTTTAATTAGTCTTATTTTAACCTCTGTATAACATTTTTGCAATAAGACAGTTAATTGATTCAGGCTTAACCTTGCGGAAATCCATTATAAAATTACAATAGATGTGGATATATTCAGTAACTTCTCCGCTATTTCTAAAGAGCCATAAAAAAAAAACTGACTGACTGACTGACTTCAGTCTGCGTTCAGCGGTCGGTGTGGCAACACTTCGAGTTTGCGACAAGTCAATCATCATCCTGAAGATACCTCGTTGAGAGGTGAACACGTGTCGATTTCTTTCAGGGTTTTTTTTATGGCTCTTTAGAAATAACGGAAAATTCACTAAATATATCCACGTCTATTGTATTTTATTTTTGCAATAAACTGATTTTACTTGATTTGATGCATAAAATATTCAAATTATTATTAGTAAAGAAGTAAAATTTGTGAGTATGTATGTCTCTTCGGAACTGATACCGAAAATTCTTTCACTAATGGGAAGCTACAGTATTGGCGTGTCAAAGGATATATTTTATATTAAAACAAGAAAGACGCGGACGAAGTCGTGGGTTATATATATAGGCACTTATAACCAGTGATCGGAGTAGGTAGATTGATTTTACTTATCATAGAAATCATAACATGAATAAGCCTTTTTTCCGGGATTTCATTTTGGTACTTACGGGATTGAATCAAATATTGTAAAAGTAAGGATTTTTAACTACATTAGAAATTTATAGAATGCGATAGATAAACATTTAAAATTGTTTTTTTCTTATTTATCAAGTAATACAGTTGTGCGTCCATTCGAAACTAACATAATATGACTAATTTAGTTGCTATTTCTTGCAAGTATATTATCTGCTACTTGTAGTTGTTACTATTCTTGAAAAAAATAATTAAAATAACTTTTTGTGCTTCTTAATATTTTTTCGCATTCAATGCAATAACAGCAAAAAGGTTAAACATTTCTTATACATATTGATGTATTCTTTATTCTACACATTACAACATTTGAAAATCCTTAAAAAAATCTTAATAATTTCAAAATCCCGGAATCCCAGAGGCATATCCATACTAATATATACGTGCCAATTCATTGACCCCAAATCAATCTACCTACTCCGATCACTGCTTATAACCCATCCATCGTATAGAAAATATTATTATGACTGTTGCTAAATGTACAAATGTACTTTTTAATGTACAAATGCTCTTTATGTTGCTAAATGTACTTTTTGTAAAAGTTTGGAGTTTAAATGTTATTAGGTCTTTTATTCATTTTCTGTACATATTTATAAAAAAAAAACAATAATTATTTATTTTTATTATAAATCTATGCATATACGTTTCAGGGTCAGGTTCCGGAAAAATTTGCTTGCATTCGCTTTGTATGAACTTACTAGCTGCGCCTCGCGGTTAGCACCCGCATAAGTCTGATGCACGGACTCCAGCAAAGCGGAGACAAGACGAGAGGAGAGATGTGTTTTTAACAACCACTAGAATTTCGTTATTCACACATCTCGTCTCCACTCAGCTTCAGTGGAAACCACTGAGCGGAGAATCATATTTGTATGGCGCGATCGAAGCGGAGATGTGAGCTGTGCCTCGCCGAGATTGAGCTGGGCGGCGACTATGGTTCGTCTTGAACATGCTAGCTGGATAAAATTCGATATCGAATATGTCGAAAATTATTTTCTAGTATCATAGATAATATCCACGAACCTCCAAATCTAAGAATTATAATGCACCTGGGGTTGCGCTCATTAAGGGTCGCAGGTAAGTATAAAAGGGTAAGTAAACTAATTAATTATCTTTAAGAATTTTGCATTCGATGTGAATACTCGTAAAAACGATTTTAAAAGTGGTTTTGGTTTAATTTAGTGATGATTATTGAAAGGTATATACTATCTTATTATCAGTGATCGGACTAGGTAAATTGATTTTACGTAGTCGCATCATGAATAGTCGTAGAAATCACAACATGGATAAGCTTTTTTCCGGGATTTCATTTTGGTACTTACGGGATTGAATCAAATATTGTAAAAGTAAGGATTTTTAAACTACTACATTAGAAATTTATAGAATGTGATAGATAAACATTTAAAATTGTTTCTTTTCTTATTTATCAAGTAATAAAGTGAAACTTACTGTTGTGCGTCCATTCGAAACTTACATAATATGACTAATTTAGTAGTTATTTCTTGTAAGTATATTATCTGCTGCTTGTAATTGTAACTATTCTTGAATATATAAATAATCAATAATAATAATCTTTTTATACTTCTTAATATTTTTTCGCATTCAATGTAATAACAGCAAAAGGATTAAACATTTCTTATTCATATTGATGTAGTCTTTATTCTACACATTACAATCTTTAAAAAATTCTTAATAATTTCAAAATTCCGGAATCCCGGAGGCATATCCATACTAATATATACAAAAAAAATGTTATAAATACAATTTTAGAAAAAAAATGTTACACATAAAAAGAGCCGCGATATTTTTTTGGCAAAAAATTAAAAATAGATGTCAAAAGATTTCGAGTTTAAGGTGTTCCTGCACCATGCACAGCAATCTACTTCCACTGCAATTTCAACTGCTGAACGTCAAAGTAAAGAGTTTGACAGCCCAGTGATAAAACGAAAAGGAGAAGAGCTGATGATCTGCTAAGTGAGATTATTGATCACATCTGACCCTTTAATAAACAGACTAAGAGTTTTCAAAAAAAAAAAAAAAATCTGGTAGCCTGCCTTCTGCAGTATTAAATTTATAGTATAATAATTTAATTTTTATTTAATTTTAATTTTATATTATACTTTAAATCCTGTTCAAATCCCTAGACCCAATTTTAACGTGCAGCTGTAGGACTATACTGCTGATAATTCATCAGAAGAGGAAGACACATACACAGATAACATCACGCCTGTAATCTCCTAAGGGTTAGGCAGAGGTGTACCTGTAATAGTACACCCACAATTCGCCAGTTATGTTTAAGTCCCATATAATAGGGGGCGAGCCTATGGCCATCAATCGGCCACAAATCCAGACTCCGGGCTGCTACTGAGAAATTCCAGATAGATATTAAGACTAACACTGCCTGACCCGGGAATCGAACTCAGGACCTCATACTCAGCAGTAGCGCTTGCAACCACTAGACCAACGAGGCAGTCTGAAGAAGAGGAAGAAATAAGTGATAACGATAATTAGAGAGTATAATTATTGACTTACAACACTAAGTACAAATTAGATAAATTAAAAAAAATGAGAGTTATGGCTACATTCTACCTACTAGACCTTTTAGCTGTTAGCGTGCAGATTACTCATGGTTGTTTTCATGTTATTTTTTTTTTTTTGAGTATGAAAAGTTTAATAACATTAAAGTTTAATAATTTTGTTGACATAATCTATAACCACCACTCCCTCTCTCCCCAAAATAGCTCCCCTTACCCCAAAACGAAATAATGTAGTAAGAAAGCCCTTGGGAGCCAAAAATCGCAAAAAATTGCTCACTAGCTGCTGTGAGCTGTGCCTCGCAAGCTTGAGACGGCGCACGGTGGGCTGAAAATCGGCTTTCATAGACTTAGGGATTTCAATTTGCAAGTGCTTGTTTTTATACTGGATATCGCTTCTATTAGTCATTACTATGTACTATGTACAAAAATGACACCCGAGTTAATTCTGCCCAAAAACGAAGGAAATATAATTTTTTTTACGAAAAATTTGTATGAAGTTAGTATGAAAAATCGAATTATCTCCTAAACGGCATGTTTAACCGTAATATCCTTGGAGGTGGTCATAGTGCTAATTATTTATGATTTTTTGGTTGCCGATTTGACGAAAAATTTAATGCAGTTTTTTTTTTTAAATCGTCAAAATATTTTTATTTGTTTTTACATGTAAAACGATCCCTTTTAGTGTCCAAGTTAAAAAGTTCGATATGTTATTAACCCAAATATTAAGAACACACAAAAACAAGTAAGTCTGAAGAAAAGTCTGAAGAAGCCTCAGAGTCTCGAAACAAAGATTTTAGGAGGTTTCGAGAACATCCTTCGCGGAAAAGAAGCAGGCAGGATTCCAATCAAGACATTTTAAATATGCTTGTTGTTTCTTCGGATCCTTTGCTAAGTGCACAAAGGCCTAAGTTAGATGCCAAGAAAAAGCAGAGCTTTTTTGCTGAAACTCTCAACTTAATTCAATTTCAGGAAACTGAGTTCGAGTTTTTGGATATATCCAATCTGGATGCTGACTCAGAATTGGAGTCTGACAACGAGAGTGATAAGGAAAATTTGTAAAAATATTATACATGTACATATTTGTAAATTTGTATTTGAGTGTGTTTGGGTTTTTTTTTGTAATATATAATGATATTTTGTCTTTTTTTTATTTATTTTACTTTATTTTACAAATGCTTAGTATTAATTCCTTAAATTAAATTATTTTGTATATAATATAACTTTATATGTTACTTAAATAAGAGTTTGATAAACTTTTTTTATTTAAATTAATAAAAATGTGTCAACAAACAGCAATTTTTTTATTTAATTTTTCTTGTTTTGTGTGTTCTTAATATTTGGGTAAATTACATTTCGAACTTTTTAACTTGGACACTAAAAGGGATCGTTTTACATGTAAAAACAAATAAAAATATACCGGACATGGCTGTTTCGGGAGGTTCCTGTTCAGGATAAGGCGGGAGGAAACGCCCGGGTGTCACCATTGTGTGGATCGCCCGGAGGACACGGTGGAGCATACGGTGGAGGTCTGCCCGGCTTGGGCGGAGCATCGCCGTGTCCTCATGGAGGCGATCGGCGGCGGTGATCTCTCGCGTCCGGCCCTGATTAGGGCCATGGTAGGGAGCGAGAGGAAATGGGAGGCCGTCACCTCCTTCTGCGAAGCAGTAATGCTCGCGAAGGAGGAGGCGGAACGCGTGAGGGAGAGGCAAATTTCGCGCCCTCACGCCCCTAACCGCCGCAGGAGGAGACGCCCTGGGCGTCGGGAATCGCAGGCCGATTTCCGGCCACCGTAGGCGCGGGCTTGCGGACGGTGAGCAATGGGTAGCTCGCCGTCCGATAAGGACCAGGCCCGGGTCGACGGCGCGTTGTGTTCCACGCGCGCCTCAAAGAGATGTCAGCATAATTGACGGGGTCCGTTAGGGCCGATGCCTGCCGGGGGTGCGAAGAAAACCGAAAGGGAGATCGTGGCCCCCGGCAACAGGGCAACCGAAGGAACACGGGTGGGTTTTAGTCAGTAAGAGTCTGACACGCCCTCCCGCTCCGCCCAGAGCGGGAGAAGTTATTTGATGATTTCCCACCCAAAAAAAAAAAGAGTGTCATTTTTGTACATAGTAATGACTAATAGAAGCGATATCCAGTATAAAAACAAGCACTTGCAAATTGAAATCCCTAAGTCTATGAAAGCCGATTTTCAGCCCACCGTGCGGCGCGCAGCGGAGACGAGAAGAGATGTGAGCGGCGTGTAATGACGGTCAACATCCAACGCTCATCGCACGCAGCTCAGTTCCACTCTAGCCAGCACACATCTCCGCCCCAGTCTAGCCAGTACGCAACCCCACACACTTTCGATGAATATACACCCTAGCTGAAAAACATCTCATCTCGTCTCCGCTTCGGACATCTCCGCACATCTCACCATCACACCACTTTGGTGGAGTCCGGGCCTCAATCCTGTGGGAATATTGGGATAAAAAGAATCCTATCTAAGTTCTCCTAAACCAGGTCATGGTCTAGCTAACACCCAAATTTAATCCAAATCTGTTCAGCCGTTTTAGCGTGAAAGCGTAACAAACAAACAGCAATACAAGGTGCCGCTAGAATGGCGACATTAATTTATTAACACACGGGTAGGGCTAGTAGCCAGTAATAATAAAATTATAATAAGAAAAAAATATTCGTTAGTTGAAAAATTAAAATTTTCAAACGCTCGCCGACATAGCGCTCTCCCTTTACTTCAATTCGCCTTCTCTTTGCACGTTATTCTTTTTATTTTCATTGATGCAATGTTATGATCCGTGATCCCGGTAAATTACCTCTGCACTACAGTTGTTAAGTAAAGGTTCATCAAGATCCTATTTTAGAAAACTGAAAATAAATCAATAAATAATAACGTTTAATGAAATTAAAATATCGTAATAAAAATAAAACATTAATGTCACCATTAAAGTGCTACGCTGTACAGTCAGCCCCGGATCTAGATTTTTTTTGAGGCGGGGCAAAAACTGCCGTCTGCCGCCCCCCGCTAATCTTTTATGGGGATGCGCTAAGTTAGCCCGTGAAATTCAAATTTTCTCAAAATGAAAATTTTGCCAGCAACATATTAATAATAAATTTCGATAAAAATAAATTTTATCGATCGACAATGCTCCAACAGTCCAACAGGGGCGCCATAACGGATGTAAAAAAAATAAAATAGAAAGGTTAAATGTGCTGCGCGTCTCATTTATTGCAAAGTTGCGATGTGCTGGGTGGTGCACTTGTCTGTTACAATTGAATTTGTCGCCCCCTGAAATTGGCGCCCGGGGCACGTGCCCCGGTTTGCCCCCCCCTAGATCCGGGGCTGTGTACAGTACTTAAATATACTGGCAAACTCTCTAATCTCCCATCCCCTATCTACGGCCTTGTTTTGGTGCAAGCTCTGACATTGATAGACACATTATGGCGTTCCAGGCTGCCAAGGGACTCCAATGCCTATGATAGGCATAAACCACGCTTTGGTAAAAGACTTTACACATGAACTCTATTCAAATCCTTGTTACCAATTGACATTATTTCCACTTTAACGAAATATCAACTGTAAAAACTGTCAAACGATGTGGCTCGTTCTGATGTCAATGTATACATACGCTTTTATAATAAACTTCCAAGCCACGTACAAGATCTAAGCCTTAATAAATTCAAATCATTCATTCAACGTAAGTTGTGCCAGAAAGCTTTTTATACTGTTAAAGATTACATTGAGGACAAAAAGGCTTGGGATTGAGCTGCTCCAATTTATTTATTTTTTACTTTCGGAACTTTGTTTATTTTGTTAACTTTAAAATTATATACACAATCACATGAATATTTACTTTGTGAATTACAGTATTTTTTTTTTTTTTTTTTGAGTTTACATATCTCGGGACCATGGGGTCCCGGTCTTTTGGAAGGCGTACGAGGGGCCGAAGCCAACTCGCAGAGGCCCCTTGGAAATATTTAAATGAAATAAGTCATCAACCGACGATTATCCTCGTACGCACTGTACAAGTGCACAAAAGGACAATCCCCGGTTGATGTAGGACTATTGCAGTACATGGGAACAAAAAATTGGACTATGGGTTTGGCTGGCTATAGAGGATTGGTTATCAAGAACACTATGTAGGACTATGACCCCTGCCTGACCAATGATATATAATATACACGGATAAGATGGCAGGTGGTGACTTGCACACTCAATAATGGGCCCCCGAAAAACTGTCGCTAGCACATAGTGACGTAGCGACTAGGGGGCAACATGTCTTGAGGTGCTTGAGGAGTGGAGAGGTATTCCACGGCTTTCAGAACAATTCCAGAGCCCGGAAGATGGTCAAGATCCCTATGAGCACTTACTGGAATACTTCCTTCCTCCGAGCACATTTCCTCTCGCGAATCTCCACTCAAGCCAGCCAATTAAGGCAAGAATGAGGTGGGAGCTCCGTTCCTCGTCAGTGTTTACTCCAGCCGGCCAATAAAGGCAAGCCAGAGGTGAGGAACAAGACTTCTCCCGGGAGATAGGGTCTGTGGGGTCGCTACTGCCCAACAGCTCGCCACAAGCTGCCCTGCGGGTTTTTGTATCTCTCTTGGTCTGGATCCTCATCCCAGACCTGTTTTGGCAAAGTAAACTCTACCGGCCCAGGCCTAAACTTCGGAGCGCTCAAGCCCCACCACGACGTCAACGTAGAGATACGGCGGTGGGGTTATTATTATTATTATTGTGAATGTGAGGACTATGTGGGTCATATATATTTATTTATTTTTCCCAATTAATTTTAATGATAATCTGGCAGTTGTGAGTACTTTATGCGGCCTACCCAAATATCCTTTCTTTGGTATTGTTTGTCAAATCATTGAGCTCCTTTTAAGTTCCGAGTTGAGCTACACAATTACTGACAAATGCGTGCACTTACTGGACAGGTCCACTAATTAGAACCATACACAATCTGTATGGTTCTTTCCTCAGAAGACCATTTCAGACACAATTCTACATGGTCCTCAAATGAAATGCTCTTAGCAAGATTATTTCCAGGTTTTCATATACACATTGACAATGAATTTTATATATACAATGACATGAATATTTACTTTTAAAGTATTAAATTATTTTGATTATTGTGAATGTGAAGACTATATGGGTCATTCTTTTTTGTTTTGTTTTTAATATTTTCTCAGTTTGTTCTAATTATGGTCTGACAGTTTGAGTAATTTATGTGGCCTACCCAAATGTCCTTTTTTTTTGGTATTACAAACCTACTTACAGAAATAAAATTATTTATTATTTAACTTTATTCCTGTATATAAAGTTGTTTTTAGAACGACTAGTCCTATTGAAAAAGTAATTTTTGAACAAGTGTACAACTTGAATAAATTTTATGACTTTTACTTTATCCCTCTTTTTAAAATGTATTTTAATGTTTTCTACTTTTTAAACCTACACATGTTATTGGAAACAAAAAAATATCAGCTCTTTTTCTTACCTCCATGCACCTGTATGTTAGCATGTAACAGTTTCTCCTCACAGAGCAACACTTGCTGTCGGAAGGCGCGCGCGTCTCTCAGACGTACCACGCACGTCGCGCAGATCAAGCGCTCAGACTCCTCACCCTCCAAGTGAGATAGCTGGGAAGAATATGAATAGATACTTGAATAATGCGTTACCCAGTAACTGGATTGAGGAGATCAGATAGACAATAGCTCCATGTAAAATACGGGTATTCAGCCATCTGGTTAGACTGGAAGCTGACCTCAACATGTTGTGAAAACGCTTAGTTGATGATGAATGCCTAATAGCGTGTTATTTGAAAGACATAAAAACCATCAGTAAATCCCTTAGAAGCATTTCGGTACACTGCGAGGAACAGATCCATAGCGTATTCTATACCTTCTTAATCACGGGAAATCCATAATTAGTATGAAAATTAAAAACTTACGAGTAAACCAAAGCAATCTACGAATATGTCTGAATACACCTCTTTTTGACCAAGCCATTCGTATTCCACGTTCAACAAACGACATTTCTTCAAAGCACCACAGCATCTACATAAACCAGGGTCTACGATAGGACCCTGGCGGCTGGTAGTGCTCATTTTAATAGCAACTATCAATATTTTAATAAATATTTACTTTTTAGTTAGCATTTTGGTTGGTGACATTTTGTTTTGACGTATGCCAATGTTTATCGACTTTTGACTTTGACAGGGATGCTTAATGATGTATTGCATTTTACGGTTATCAAATTTGACGGTTTTTGGGTAGTTGTGCTACTCGATAATAGATGGCGCGGTAAATCTCACGGTGCTCCTCTAAGCCTCCAAATATAACTTAACTTGGGCAGGGAAACCGGAGTCACTCATGCATTTATTCGTTATTAAATCATGTGGTCTGCTATATACGCAGGTGGTAAGTCCCGTTACTCTACTAGATCACATTTTCCAATCATCTGAGAGGCGTATGCGTAATACAGTCCGGGCCGGTATAGTACCTACAGACCGGGCCTTTATGCAGTCAACGGGCCGCTCTCGGCTCTACCTCTCAGTTCTCTCTGTCTCTGTATTTCATTCATTGAGTGGATTTGAATTAAAAGCGCAAAATCCCATTTACTGCAATTCATTTTATTGAAAGTTCAAGTACACATGATGATAACAATGTTTTATTGCAATCTGTTATTGCGCTATTCGCAATTTATTGAAATCAAGTAGATATTAATATGTGCACATCTAATTACATCAACATCAAACTAACATTCAAGGATAGGTATTATAGGTTGAGCGTGCTGATTATTATAAACTACTGATATTGTATATGTATACCTACTTGGTATATTTATTAATTTCCGCATATAGCGATTAAATTTGTAAATCTATTTCTACTCTACATACTAAAATATATCAACAAAATATTTATTTCGTATACAAATACTTAACAGACAAATAGTCAGTCTAACAACCTACTAGGAAGGGCTTCCATAAGATCTATTACAATAGGTTTATAGGGGGAAAATACGACCACCAGAGATTATTGTACACCAACTAATACTTATATCAGTGCATGCAGATGTTAGAGCCAGTTACACTGTAGTTACTTAAACTCATCATTTGATGAAATAAGGTGCCTCTGTCTACACTTTCAGGGAATGTTGTGATGTTCAGGTTAAACGACACCCGCCTGGCTACTAACAACTACAATTTTACTAGAATATGAACATTTTGAACATTTGATGCATGCTCCAAAAACTGGGTCTTATAGAGTCTGATAAAAATCAGTCGTCAAAATTATACATGGAAGAAAATAGTTTATAGCCAAATACCTACATCATGTTATTCATACACCATCCTATAAAAATAGGAAAATATTTTACCCTCTCAGCCTTTTACAATTATACCCTGTGTTGTGTAGCACATCACTTCCAACCCTCAGACAATTTTTTTTACAATAAAATTTATCATAGAATAATCAGATTAAAAAGAAATAGACAGTCATACGGACTCTTAATTAATTACTGTTAAAACAAATTCTTCCTTTTGAGAAAACGAAGTTTGGTTATTTTTCTATGATTTTAATCAATTTCGTGAACCAGCGGTAACAGCAACGGTTCTTCATAAGCATTGTGAAACTCCTGATTATCTTCCACATCCCAGTCTGACTCTTCCAGCGTCGTATGCTCATAATTCTGATATGTCAAGAACGTGCTTATCAAGAGCTGCCGTCTTTCTCCTTCCGTTATTATGTTGTTACGTATCACATCACCAAGGCGGTCAAAATTGGCCCAAGCAACTGAATTTACAGCAAAAGGATGGACATCAGAAGCGTTATCAAACATCCTCCAAGTTGGTATACCAATATGCGGGATTACACGAACGACAGGATAAAGACAAGCGTCAATCTTGTAATTAAATAGAGAGTATGTAGTCTCGTACATGTTTTTGTATTGCACGTAATCCAGTTCGTATGTTAGTTCGGGCCACATATCCACGTATTTCTCCCTGATTATCTTATGGCATTTCTTTATTATTTTCCACTGTCGTTTCAGAATTTTTTGCCAATCTTCCATTGCGTTTGTCTCATGAATGCGGTCTATATTTATACCTTTAATCTCTTCTTCTATGGTAGTGAATCTTAAACGCTGATGGCCAATGAGCATGTCTCGTTGCGATCGTGGAATGTCAGCACAACGTTTAGCTGGACTATTTTCTTGCGGGAGTTCGGCCTGGAGAAACTGGCGCAATACAGGCATCACAGACAAATACTCTTCTTTGATTTTATCAAACATTTTAGCGGTAAAGTAGTTGTCGTCTTTAACTTGAGCTTCGACCAAAAGATGATTGTTATCTTCAAAATTTTTCCATAATAGATGAAGAGCATCAATGGATTTTTGGGCGTACACCTCTCGCAGTTCACCTAACTCTGCCAAATTGTTTTCAATTAGATTATGCATTTTGTGAAATGTTTCACCGATAAGTAGTTGAGTGGAAATAAGTTTTTCCATCGTGAATTCAAGCAAGCCCCTCATTGTTAATATTGGCGTTTATCTTTCCAATTTACTTAGGCAAATAGGTATGTATCTGCTTAAAAATAAAACACCGTCAAGATAAACTCCGAAATTGCACTTTGCACAATCAATATTTATTTCACTTCAATATTTAAATCGTGACCTTTTTTCTGTACTAAAGCTGTTCAAGTTTAGTTTTAGTTTCACATTTTCACATAATAAAATTACTGTTATGGAAAGTCTAACTTTTCGCAAATTGCGATTTAATGTTATGTATAATTTGTTGAACAAGAATATGTTAATGCAAGAAGGTAAATATGGCTCCCAAGTTACATATCCCGGTAGTACTTCCATAAAGTTAAATGAAAAATCGATAATGTAAAAAAACATATACGATTTAAATGCGCGCGCATACCCGTTGCCCAACACTAGCGCACTACTGCCGTACGCTCGATGGCGTTGCCTTGCGTTAGTTTCAAGAAAATAAATAGTTTTAATTTTATTTCGCCTAATATTATAAGTTAGTTGTTAATAATTAGTATGTTAAATATATTTCCTGTGAAAATAAGTTAAAAACGTGACAATGGAAGCTAAAACTACGGAATGGCGAGCCGGCCCAAGTGTTTGTCGCTGTTGCCTAACGGAGGGGTGCTACAAAGACATTTCTACTGAATATTTCTGGATGGGAAAGCGTGAGGTGTATGCTGAAATGCTTTCAGACTCCCTCAATGTTTCAGTAAGTATTAACTTGTCTATTTATCGATCCATCTTCGTGAAGACGCCACGGCATCCATTTTCTTGGTTCAGAACAAGTTTTTTTATAACCCGACCTATTTATGGAGTCTTGTGTTTTGTTATGAATTCGTACTTCTTGGTTGGGACTATACTCATTGGTCGGGTTTTAAAATCGATCGAGCAAAGTTTGATTGAAGATGCTTTTTATTGGAGACGGAGTACCTACTACTAATCTTTACCGAAATTGTACACCCCTTATTTCGGATAAGATTTCAAGCTTGCCTTGGTCTTGAGCCCCTTTGTTTTTGCCAAAGTCCTCAAATCGAATGAATTGGTGGTTTGCCTTTGTATTTTCTGACTCCATTTGTTGACTTTAGAGTACCTATTTATGAAAATATCCAACCAGCTTACGTTCAGAACGTTACTCAGTCAGTGGGTCGCTGAATAATTTAGTCAATCAAGGGCTGTTGTTGACATACCTTATTAACCGACGTTCGCACGGACGTAATAAAATTGTTTTGGTGCACTTGATTATTAACGCTCTGTTTAGCGCCGAGAGTTGGAAATCCAACAGTGTGTTTTTTCAACGCGCTGGGACGAATGTGCGTCCCAGCGCGTTAGATTCTCAACGCTCGGTTTAACACTGAGAGTGGAAAATTCAGTGCGCGATAAAATCCCTTCGCGATTTTATTACATTCGTGCGTACGTCGGCTTATTGTTCACTTTGTTTTTTTTTTTGCCTTTTTATACTTCGGACTTTAAACTAAAGTAGCCCGCGAAATTCAAATTTTCTTACCTTTATTTGCAATTTAAGGTGGAACCTTCGACCATGCCCGCGAAATTCAAATGTTCTTATGTTTTTTTCATTTTGTAGGTCAGTCTCAGATCTCATGTTAATGATTGATTGATTGGCGGTCATAAAAGATGGCCTCCCTCCATTTCTTCCACATCTCACGGTTACCTCAACAACATATCAAATTATTTGCTGCTAAGAATGTCAATTTTGTGAATTTATGACATTATACACCATCACTGAGAATTGTATTTACGATTTTAATTATTAACATTCTCTAAATATATATTTATTATTTTTACGACCGCAAATCAATCAATCATTAACATGAGATCTGAGACTGACCTAAAAAATACAAAAAACGTAAGAAAATTTGAATTTTGCGGGCAGGGTCGGCGCTTTCGCCTTAAGATATTATCAGATGAGTTGAAACTGTAAAAAATAAGTTAGAATCATCTATACAACTTTGATACCTGTAAATTGCAAACAATGTAAGAAAATTTGAATTTCATGGGCTACCGTAGCGCTTTCGCATTAAAAGTCCATATCTGTAGTGTTTTTCTGTTAAAATCTCTCTGGTCGCTGTTCCATTCCACCTGATGCTAGTTCAAATATTTTATTGGAACAAAAAACAGGTTTACATTTTTTTGTGTTTGTTAAGAGCTGCATTAGTAAAAAAAAAAACTGTTGCAGCCATTAGCGCCCATCTCCGAGAGGGGAGATGTCGGCATTCCAACATTAATAATATTTATAATTCAAAAACAATGAAATAAAAATAAATTTGATATAAAAGAACCTAATGTTAAGTAGGTATATCAACTATTTAACTAAACTAAAATATTATTAATTATGATTAGATTTAATTACCATTATTTTTAGCTATTGACACTATATGTAGACTGGTCACTATACCAAATTCTTCACAGTGAGATTTTCACAGAATAGAATTACTGCTTTGTAACTTAAAAACCAGCAGCATTTAATTTTAAATAATTTTATTTCTTTACTAGATTGCATACTCTCAATCCGGTGGTCCAAACAGCAACAGTCGTCTTATCTGTGAGCTGTGTATATCTCGGCTACGGGACGCTTCAGACTTTAAGCGGCAGGTGCTTGAGTGTGAGAAGACTTTCATGCAACACTTGGATGCTAGCAGTTCCACGCCTCTGGAACTAGAAGGTAACATTCATTTTCAAAATAGTTGTTTTCATCTGGAAAAAAAAATCTGCAAAAAATATAAACTTTGGATTAAAAGTAGGGATGTAACTATACATAATTATCCTGATACTATACCGATACCGATTATTGTAGTAAATAATCGGCTATACCGATGCCAATATCGATAGCTTAGTAGATAATAAATCGAATAAATAATGAAATATGTACTTCAGGTGTTTGTATGTCTTTATTTCGGACACTACTTTTTAATAGTGCATTATAGTCCTCACTACACTGTGTGAATAAACAGAATCACAAATAGCTGTGACGTGAAACAGGCATGAAACAATACATCTCAGCCAAAGCTCAGCAAACTGCAAACACTGCAGTGTTGCCATGTCGCTAAGCATGCGCTGCGCTTACCTTATGCAAAATATGCGCTTTGACGTGGACTTGCGGATACCAGCCCGTATTACCTATGCGCTGCGCGGCTCTCCCGCCAGTCCCGCCTGTGACGGCGCGACAATGGTGAGCGCGCGTCATTATTTTGAGCGCTTTTCGAACTGTTTGATATCGTTTGTGTATAATCGGCATCGGAATAGTTACATCCCTACTTAAAAGTTTACACAAACGAACTAGCCGGAGAGATTAGAAACTACTCCTTTGAAGGTAGAGAGAGTATTCAGTAGAATACCTCTCACAAAATTATTGAAGTGAAAACTTGTTTAGGCGCGTTGGACATTTTTGAGATGGGACTAAACTATTGATTTCGCGACACCGTGATGACACCAGCTTTTGACCATTAAAAAGACATCAACGCGTTGATTACCGCGGGGCCAATTTTTTTTTTTCACTTCATTCGGCACTCCCAGAGTGCCACTGTTTTTTTTTTTTTAATATATACATACAAAAACGCAAGCCTTCCCACGGGCGTAGGCAGTAACTACATAACGTGCTACGATTCTTACATACTCCTTTTGCTTTGTTTACGTTCATACATACGCCCTATATCCCTAATTACGTAATTTATTTTCGTAAACGATGATGACTAAATTGTTTCATTTTGACAATTCAAAAACATTCATTGTATTAATTACTTTGTTGAGCAGATTTTTTTTTCAAACTTATAAAGCAATGAACCAACTTATAAAGTAATCAATCACAATCTGTTTCAAATCGAAACAAATTGTGATTGATTACGTAATTAGGGTACTGGTCATACAGCCGGTCGTGAGTACATACTACGCACCTGACCTTTCTGACGAACATCACCAATTTCACTAGATTATCTGATCATGGCTTTGAATGCATGTTGCAGATGAAGTAGAGAGGAAAAAAATAGATCTCTTCATGAACCATCTTGTCTATACCTATTTTGGTGGCATGAGGGTCTGTAGTAAACTACACAGGAAGAACCCGTACCCGTATCGTATTAAAATACGAAGGATGAAAAACTGGCACTAGATAATCTTTTTCTTTTTCACAGTTCAAGTGGAACAAATAGAGTCAGACGTCAAATTGGAGCGAGTGAAGCAAGAAAAGCAGCTGAGCGATGATGATGATGACTTTGAGGACCGATGCGGCTTTGATGATGATGATGACGACCGTGAGTAGCAAATTCATATTACTTGATACAACGGCTGTGTTCTACGAAGGTCTGCAGTTGAGGTGTTAAAGTACAGCTATGTTACATCAGTTTTGCGGAGGAGCCTATTTCCACATAAACAAGTCCAGACTTCAGCTGCTACAGAGAATAAGAAACCCAATAACACTGCCCAGGAGCTTGTATCTGGGACCCTATGCTGCAGCCACTAGACTAAACCAATGAGGTAGTCAACATTTTTCCTAATTCATAGAGCGTTTTGTCCACCGTCGCCGTCACCTGAACGACACTGAGGAACGAGATTATTCGAACCGAATGTAACGTCTCGGTGACGGTAATCGTTTGTTAACCGCGACCGAACTCCGCATGATATTCATGACAAAAACTGGCCGAACGGCGCGGACCGACGGCAGTGTGTGGACAAGATCAAACGTGTTTATATCGCCCCGTCTTGGGCAGAGTTCTAGTGGTTGCGCCGAACTCGATAACTTCGGCGGTAGGAATGACGGCGCTCGGGTGACGGACGTGCGGTGGACACGCGGCCATAGTTAATGTATGTATCGCTACTTCAGCGTCGTCATCTCGAGCTCGATGACGTCCCGGTGACGGCGGCGATGGACAAACGCCCTTAGTCCTGATTAGGAGTCGGGCTCAGGTAATACGGGCTGGTATCCGCAACTCCACGTCAAAGCGCATATTTTGCGTACGGAGGAGTCAGGCTTGCAACAATAAGAGCCCAAAAATCGGATCAATTTCGGCGACAATTTGTCATGATGCTCCGTTTTTTTTGTGAAATGTCTGCAAAATACACTAACGTAGATCTCACAAAGAATCAGCGAATCATGCTTTTGTATCCAATAATTATAGCGTATATACGATACACAAAAATCTTCACACCCTCTTTCCAATTTCAGTTGATGACCAGCCCCTCACGAAATTAGCAAGTAAAATACCCAAAAAGGAATCCGTAGACTTATTAGACCTCCTGGACAATACTAAAGCAACGGCAAAACGAAAATCTTCCACCAAAACTAAGTCGGTGCCCACAAAAAAAACTAAGACTGTGAAAAAGGAGCCTGTTAAAGCTAGCGCTAGCAAAGTGACTGCTAAAACTGAGAAGAAGAAAAAAGGTAAGCATCTATTTTGTGGTCTTAAATTGTTGGTTAGTTGAGTTGCTGAAGATATGTAGAATAATCAGTATGTAATATGAGCTCTTGCTCACGTTGAGCTTGGAAATTATATCTCAGGAACATACTACCAAGATAAAAAGTCCTAACCCAAGTCATGGGTTGTCCATCCGCCAATTTTTTTTTCAAAAATCCGTTCAGCCGTTAAAGAGTGAAGAGGTAACAGACGGAGTTATAGTTTGACCGAAACCGCTGTATCGCATCTTAGGTATGTGGGGCCAGTACAGGCCGCTCATTCGTCAACACTCACGGTGTCCAGCCTCCCACATCGCCGCGCATTTTTAAGGAGCGGTAGAGCAGTTTTGGTCAAACTACACTTTTGCATTTATAAAATTAGTAAAGTATGGATGCCAGGCTATAAAAAATAAACCTGAAATTCTAGGCAAACATACTTCATCATTCACCACATAATCGCTTACCATTAGGTGAGATAGTGGTCAGTCAAGCGTGAGCCTCCCATCAAAATTAAAAAATAAACCATGCAGATGGCACGATGGTGAATTAAATCAGAGGTCGGTGGCAACGCAGAGGTCACGATGCCTTCATTTTTTGGGGCACAGAGGGCGGAATGAGAAGTGGGACATAGCTTTCGCCACAGCTTCACATTCACATCCTGCAGTAGAAAATATTATGTTGGTAGTTAGTTGACGGTACGGCAACACCGTCAAAAAAAAAAAACTACCAACAATATCTTCTGCCGCCAGACACTGTTGCTGTGTTTCCGTTTGAAGGGTATGGGGGCCCAGTGTAATTACAGGCATTTGAGACATTTCAGCTTTGTCTCTTTAAGGCAGTGTACCTGTTATGCTTAGTGATGTAGATGTTCATAGGCGGCAGTGACAAAAAGGCAGGCCAAAAAATAAACAAATTCGCGTCGACTTGAGAATATTCTCCATTTTTCGTCGGTAAGAAAAAACTGCTATACCATAGTGAAAAGCAGTTGTATTTAAAATTACCATTGACAATACCTTATCTTTAGCAACTCTGCTTACCAACCTTTCTATTGACAGGTAATGTACTGGAAGAATAACACACACACACACACACACACACACACACACACACACACACACACACACACACACACACACACACACACACACACACACACACACACACACACACACACACACTCATACACTCATCTAATGTCTAGTTGATTATTTCTTCTATAGTTGAACAACATCAAATTCAGTGTTATAATTGCAATTCATTATTAATATTCTAGTTCGCTAGTTAGCCACATTTCATATTTCCATACAGTAATATTGTCAAATTAATAAAAACAGCGAAATATTTGACATCTATTTGCGACGTTGCCAACTTTCAGAAATAACGCTCTTAAAAAAAATTAAGTTGATTTTAATATGACTAGTTTTATTCAAAATGTTATAAAAATAAGTGGTTAAGAAGTAATTTTTCTGTATTCATATGCCTTAGCTATTAGTATAACTTTCTGATTTACCTCAAATTCATGACATCCCGAATCCTGGTTTACCTCAAATTCACATGTATTCAAAGTAAAAATCAATAATTAAACAAATAATTAACAAAGTTCCAGTACATAACTTGTGAATACACATTAAGTATCATAATGCATGTCTCGTTTTAAGGTAACATATGGATATGTTTCACAAAAAGAATTCGTTTTGCAAAGAAATGGATGCAAGATTAATTAATATGGATGTACTTTTAAATAAATAAACGCAGTTTATATATCCACTTATAAAAAAAATACTTTCATGTCAAGTGATTTATGAAGTGCCCAAAATTGCTAACAGCGCCATCTATGATTCACCTCTTGTACTACTAAGAAGACGCCATATTTGTCGAACTTTCATCTGATTTTGTAAAATGAATGTATACAGAGCTGGTATTAAATATTTAGTGTACTTAGTTGATTGCATATTTTACTGTGATTTTGTGTTCTTCCTTACAGCATTTAGGTACACAAGATTTTGGCGATAAACATTGATTCATTTTATATTTAAAAAAACCTTTTGTCTACCTTTCTATTCGACTGCGGCGAAGCCCAAACGAGGCTTACGTTTTATAGGGATTAGTTCAGGAATAACAAGTGATTAGGCTGAAATAATGGCCCTTGGGTTCGGTTTCTCCGAGACTTGTTGTTAATACTAATTCTGTCTCTTCAGAAAGATTAGTTTATCATAAAATTCGCTTTTATTTAGGGAAAAATTGAAAAGGAAATTATACTATGCCATAGGTTTTTGCCACGATAAAAATGTAAAAAGTAGTTATCTTTGTGATCCAAGCCAAATATGATTTGACGGGTTGCGGGGTCGATCCCCGCATGGTTTAAATATTTTATAACCTTTCAATAGCTGTTCTTAGATGTATGTGCAAATTAAATGTCTGTAAACGCATTTCCAAATCAATACAGGAGAAATACTAGTGAAAGTAAAAAAAAAAAAATTGTGAGCACGGTCTAGCTTCAATGACAAAAACATTGTATTTACAACAATATTTTATTCGATAGAGCGAAAAAGTAGTAGCAATTTAATATTATACAAGCAAGTTCAAAATAATCTCTTCATTATTGACTTTTGTGGGAGAGACATCACAAAAAGAACCACAAATTAAAACAATTACTTAATTTGTCCGTTTATCCTCCTTCGGTGTTTACATTTTATATTTAACTTTTTGAATAAACTATAGTGACAATAGCTAGGTCTTCGAAATATGACAACTTGCAGCGCAGCTATCAACGAAGATTATCATACTTGGGTTCGAACCCCAGCTTAATGAATTTTTTTCTACCCTCCATTTCGTGACTGCAGGTAAGTTTCAACATTGTATGCCTTATTTATGAACGTTGAAATAATTGTTGGAAAAGTTGAAAATTATTTATACAATATAAATATGAATAATATTAAAAAAATTACATATAATATCCTGACTTTTAATTTGTTTTCGGAAGAAATCAATGAAAATCTGTCAACAAATGTTATAATTTGTTTTTCAACGTTCATAAGTTTGATTGTCCAGTTTTAAATATAAATTAGCTCTGAGATAATAGATTTTTTTAATATGTTAATTTTTTTATGTTTTTTTTAAATTCTTGAAACATATCCATATGTAGACATTTGAATGTCTTTCAGCATTTGAAAATAGTGTGAAAGAAATAATTAATAAAATTATTAAAAAGTGTTTTCTTGTCATATTTCATATTATCATTATTTAAACAGAAATATGAAATATTATTTAGACTCTCCTCAATTCATTCACGCAATTTCCAATGCTTCAAAACTCAAAAATGAATAGTAATTTTTTTATTTTTATTATTTCATTTAATGCTGATTACATAAAATTACTATTGATCTTTGACATCTCATACATATTTGCACATAGAATTTAAGTTTTTCCTAAAACTCTTTACTGTGAACCATACCTAATAAAATTAATAAGTGATATATTAATTTCTATGGGATTAATTCCCATTTATAATTAATCTCGGGCTTCCTTGTCAGAATTATCTTTCTATAACAAATCTTTACATATGAACTTATGATATTTTTGAACCTTAATTATTCGATTGATTATTTAATCAATTACGTGATATTTCTAGTACCTACATAATTTCTAACAATAGTGTAAAATATTTTAAGGCCTTACTGTATCTACTGCAAACTTCCTTGCTTCGGATAACACGTTAAGCCGTTGGTCCCGGCTGTCATTCTTAGATCTTTGACAGTCGTTGCGGGTAGTCAGAAAGAAGCCCAAAAGTCTGAAAACCAGTCTTATCAAGGGGTATCGTGTTACTCAGTAACTGGATTGTGAAGGTCAGATAGGCAGTCGCTCCATGTAAAATGGTATTCAGCTGCATCCGGTTAGACTGGAAGTCGACCCAACATAGTTGGGAAAAGGGTAGTCAGATCCAGCCCGTCCCATCCTTGATGTCCTCTTTCCGGTTGACACCCTAAGCCAAGGATCGTACCGCACAAGGGGTGCCCCTACCGAGCGTTCTCCTAGTTTTAATTAGCATAGTTGAAAACCCCTGGCTGGAGGTTTTAAGTGTAGTAGCTTAATGCACCCACAGGAAAGCCCGGTTAAGTAGTCATGATTTCAGAGGTCAACTACGAGATGCAAAAAAAGGTAGTTAGATGGATTGAACTGTACCTACTGAAAAATATAAAAATAACTTTCAGTATCGGACCAAATATGAAATATCTGCTATGCTTTTTGATATTTTAGACTTGGTGCTATAGTAAAAGTTATTCTATTCATGAGTACTATCAATTCCTCCTTAAAATATTAAACACTATTGTTACAGCTATCGCGTTTTAGCATGGCAATACCGGTCATTGACCCACCAAAATCTTCTAGCATTTTTTGCTTCAAAAACTGAAATTAAGTTCGTTAACGTCCTGAATCAATATCTATCGTGATCTTCAACATATCCCACGAAAAACCATATAGTTATTTGGGTTCCTACGGATGTATATTAGGGAAAGGGCAATGACCGCTATTGCCATCATAAAATGCGACGACTATAGACGTAAAATAAATAAATTTAGAAATTCTTAACAAATAAATAGCATTGAACATAAGAGTTTTGAATGAGTAAGACATAAAAATAAATATTGTAATTGGATTACAAGTCATTAAAAAGCATATTCAACACTAATATTGACATAAAACATTATATTGTCCAACGATAAATTAACATGTCATGTTAAAGATAAAATTGATGCGTTATTTGATTACATTGCCTTTGGTCACGTACGTAACAAAATTAAGCAAATATTTGACAATACTTTCGCTTCGGCTGTCATTATGTTTCGAATTTGTCACCCGGAAAGTAACCATTTATGCAACAACACTCCTAGAATTAAAAAAGCAATGTATACTGTCTCCTAGAAGATTTACTCACAGCCTCAAGATTCCCAAATATCTAGAAGATAGAAGAAGGTTACAACACTGGTCTACAAAGAAATTTTTCTTTTTTAGCGGAAAGCTATGATGCAACGCGCGCAAACGCCGAGACAATAATCAGTAGCACAACTGCTTACCCCTTCCGAGTGAACGATAAGTCGATACTTTGTGTCTACTGCCAAGAGTTGTTCGAAGACCCTGACGAGTTCCGAAGACACATGGACGGAGAACATGACTACTTTAGCATTAAAGTCGCATTCCATCACCTCCCAAAAACGGAATTCATTAAAGCCGACCTCACGAATTTACGCTGTCGGTTATGCAACACCGGTTTTCCGACCCTAGAAACGGTTTTGGCTCATTTAGACACCGAACATGACAGGAAAACTGATCCTGCAGGCAAATTCGGCGTCATGCCTTACTTGCTGCAAAAAGATGTTTATAATTGCGCAGTCTGCGAGAAAAACTTCCCGTCGCTTTTCCACTTAAACCGTCACACTATCACACACTTTCTAAGCTACGTTTGCCATGTTTGCGGCAGCAGTTATGTAGCAACAACTGGCCTCTTAAGACACGTCAGATCCAAACACCAGATTTACGAAGTATCCTGCAAAAGATGCAAGAAAGTGTTCCCGACAATGGAAGCGAAAGAAAAGCATAGACGAACGCAGAAATCTTGCATGCCGTACTGCTGCCCGAAATGCCAAGAAAGGTTCCTTGATTATAAAACTAGAAAAAAGCACATGGAAGTTGCGCACGGTCAATCGAAACGCACATATCGTTGTGTGGACTGCAATATTGAATTTACGACAGAAAATGCGTACTATGACCATTTTAAACTACATCATTCTGAAGACTGTGCGGTCTGCAAGCACTGCGGCTTGAAGTTCTTGTCGGTTTATCGTTTGAAGCGGCATATTGCGAAACACAATGTATGAGTTACTGAAGCGAATTTATTGTAGAGCTCGATTTACATCTGCAGAATTATATTTGAAAGACGGTGATTTTATAAGTAAAAGCGGCCAAGTGCGTGTCGTACCACGCACCATGAAGGGTTCCGTACTTGGAATTAATTTATTCCAAAAACAAACCTAACATTGTAGTTGAAACACATGTTATATGCTTTTACAACTGCAAATGCAAGTTGGTTGATTATTACTCGTTAAGTTGTAGAGCCTACTTAGCTGTGATAATTTTCCTTTTAATTTCGTTATATATGCTACTGTCCTAATTTTTTTACATATCCTGAACCAACCATTTAGCTAGCAGGGGGGGACACTTTACTCTAATAAAAATGAGCACTTCAAAGCTTATTTCGCAAACGGATCCTTGAATCCAAAAATAGTTTTCACAAACTCACAATATTTTTGAACGACATCCACAACATGGGATAGACGAGAAAAAAATAAAAAATACCCCACTTTACGTAAAGGGACAAGTACCCAAAAAAAAACTGTTTTCGTGATTTTAGTTTACTATTCTGTCGGCGTGATTAATATGTAAACCCATGCCAAATTACAGCTTTCTAGTACTAGGAGTCTCTGAGCTAAGCCGCGGACAGACAGACGGACATGGCTAAACTATAAGGGTTCCTTGTTGATAACGGAACCCTAAAAAGTGGTAGATAAGTTATACACACTCTGCAAGTGACACGTCAATATTTGGCTAATTAGCCAACTTTATTCGTCTTATCTCTTTCGCTTCCGATAATTACGACATGTTGTCCTATTTCCTCCGTTTTCTAATAATGTGACATTGTGCCGTTTTTGAAGATCGAATGCTCGGTAGGTAGAGTCTGGCCACGCTAAGTCTGCATAAGGAAAAAAATGGTGGAATTTGAAAATCTATAGACAGCAACACCATCCTGTCCTACGAAAAAAGAATTTGATACTTTGTCTTTTTGTTTTTGATAGATTATTCTGATTTATTCCTGGTAAAGAATAGTCACTTTAGCACGATGCAGTGTGGATTTGATACTGTTTTGTCATCGTATAGAGGTAGAGCATAGGTATTACATAGTCTATTGTAAAATGATGATGTGGATATATTTAGTAACCTGTTCCGCTTAGCTATTTCTAAACAGTCTTAAAAATACCCTGAATGAAATCGAAACGTGTTTCACCTCTCAACGAGACATCCTCAGGATGACGATTGACTTGTCGCGAACTCGATATAGTCTATTGTGCAAAAATCAGAAAACAAAAGGCAAAATATCAAAATCATTAGATCTACTTAAAACCCCGAAACTGACATAGCTGACTGATGTAAAAGTATACCATATGTAAAACTTTTTGGGGTCGCCCAATTATTCCATTGCAGACTTAGCGTGGCCAGGCTCTAATCTATTTACCTCTTTACGTATATCATTGGTGGTAGACGTAAAAACATGTTACAGTATCCGGTTGTAAATATGGCCAGACTATCGCAATCCGATATACTATTTAAAGCTAAGGTAGCGGTGCCGCCACAAACCGGCCGCAGTGACGGCCGTCATGAAAATGACGGCAGCGGGGTTTGACTTTACGGTGTCCAAAAACACTAGGAAAAAACACCAACTTTTAATAAATAAAGTTTCAGTGACGTCATTCGCCGTTTAAATTGTAGACTCCATGTGGCCACCGCTCTAGGTAACTGCAGCTTTAATATTATAGAAGTAATTCGATATCTCGTGAAATTAAAAAATAATCTGTCGGGTCCGATGTAACGGTTTCGTGGAATGAGGGTAGTTGATAATTTTAAAGATATGACACACTAAAACATGGAATTTGTATTATAATTTATCAAATATTTTACATAAAACTTACTATGAATTACCAATCTTCTCTATTATTTTTACCCGAGTTTTCTTTTACTGATGTTTTAAATGCTATTGGTAACTTGTCGATTTGATGCATTGTGCCAACGCATCCATTAAAACTTTCAACTTTCCTGTAACTTCTTTTTCATCTGCCTAGCCTTGTCCCAACTATGTTGGGGACCGCTTCCAGTCTTACCGGATGCAGCCTTATTGCAGACGGTTTATCCGATATACCTACCTAACAAAACCCTTTACTTACCATAATTCAAATGCAATTTTCATTTTAATGGCAGGTGAATTAAACACTTATAAAATACAATCATTCAAGCGTAAAAAAACATTCTAAAACACTAATGAATTAAGCACTTATGGGCATTTAAAGTACTCTAAGCAGATATTGAAACCACTACGCAGCAGTACAGCATGACGCATGAGCGGCAAAGCGCATCTCCTACAGAAATAAAAGTGACAAAGGACCATTTCTTTTTGTTCTAGAGATCGATCCGTTGTACATAGCGAGACAAAACGCTAAGCTCATTTTGAGGTACACGACGATTTACCCATTCAAGATCCCCGCGAATGAAATGGTGTGTGTTTACTGCTGCGACGCCTTTGAAGACCCGGCGGCGTATAGAGAACACATGAGAAACGATCACCACCAACCCAACGTCAACCGTGCGTTCGCGCACACCATGGGGATAGAGGAATTCCTCAAAGTTGATTGCACAGACTTGGGTTGCCAGCTCTGCGGAAAAAAGTTCGACTCCCTAGCTTCTATATCTGAACATCTCGTCTTGGAACACGACAAGCAGTTAAATCTTAGCGCGGAGATGGGGTTACAGATTTTTAAATTAGGCCCCGAAAGATGGGTGTGCGCCACCTGCAGCCAAAAGTTCCCGTCACTCAGATGCTTGTCTCGACATAACAGCGGACACTACCACAAGTACACCTGCGAGACTTGCGGCAAATCTTACATCAGTCGAGATAATCTGAGGAAGCATTGCCTCTTCAGCCATTCCGAGGAAAAGATATGTATTAAATGTAGAAAGTCTTTCTCTAATATTGAGGAGCGCCGCGCTCATGTTTTGGCGAGCAAAGAATGCTGGCTTTACTGCTGCACCTTATGTGGGCACAGATTCGTCTCCAAAAAGCTTAGATGTGATCACATGACCGAAGTCCACAATGTAAAGAACACAAACAAGCTGCACACGTGTCCAGTATGCCAGGAATCTTTTCAGGAGTACAGACTTTATAGAGCACATTACATCATTACCCATACTGACGATAACTTTGTGTGTCAATTCTGCGGCGTGAAATTCGCGAGCAAAAGCCGTTTGGAATGTCATAAAGTGTTGCACACGAGAGAGAAACACTTCCATTGCACTTCCTGCACCAAATCATTTCTTACGAAGAAGAATTTGACGCAGCATATGTGGATTCACAATGAAAATAAGAGATTTAACTGTACTTTGTGTAATAAGCAGTTTAATCAGAGAGTTAGTTGGAAAACTCATATGAGGTCTTACCATCCGGAGTTGGTCGATTTTTGAGGTATAGGGAATATAAGATTTTGTACCTAAACTTATTGGCTAATAATAATAAATAAATTTAAAAAAAAAATCGTTTATTTTCAGGCGTCGACGGCCCATAGCGAGTTAGTAATCAGTGCAAACTTAAAAAAATCTATGTTAGTAGTAACACTTAAACACACACGAGTACAACAATAAAAACGCAAATACACAATAAAAACACAAATACACACTAAAATTACAGCCAAGATAAGAGGAGGAAAATTCATCAAGTCCCATGTTTGACATGCAGTTTGATAAACCTATCCATTGTAGGCCCTTCTGGCCTTTCTGCAAACACCTTCAGAATGCTATTGCTGCTTCCCCTCAATCTACGTATCACTGATGCCATTTTTTTGCGCATGATCGCGAAATAATCGTCAGTGTGCGCATCCGCGAACATCCCTGACGCACTACAGTAAGGTGGAAGCCTCAACAGCGCCCTGAAGGCGTTATTATATTGAATGCGCAGTGCGCTGTCTGCTTTTTGGGTATGATTAGCCCACAGACTGCTGGTGTAAAATATTTGACGAAACGCCTTAAAAAGTGTTATTTTAACCGGTGCTGAACAACCAGCAAACCTGCGTGCCAGCATGTTTCCCCTCACAGCCAGCGCCCTGCGCTCCCTTTCCATGTCTAAGTCATCTTTTAGATCCTCGGTAACAATATGGCCCAAATATTTAAATTGTGACACCCTGTTCAAGGGTAAACCGTTCAGTTCTACGGGTGGGACATTTGAGGGACATTTATTTCTTCCTCTAAAAACCATTAACTCACTTTTCGTGGGATTATACTTTAGCCCATGCTGTTCAGCGTATCTTTCACAGATAGTGAGTAACTTTCTGATTCCTCCGATTGTGGGGCTCAGCAGCACCATATCGTCTGCGTAACTTAATTTATTTAAACTAACTCCGTCTACATGGCAACCGACATGAGTGCTGCTGAGCTCAACAAGCAAGTTGTTAACATAAAAATTAAATATTCTCGGGGAAGTCAGACCCCCCTGCCTCACACCACATTTCAGTTTATATGGGTCTGATAATGCATTGGACCATTTTACAATGTTCCTCTACTTTTCATACCAGATAGATAATATTGACACCAATGCAGCTGGAACACCCGCCTTCCGAAGCTTCTCCCATAAAACCTTATATGAAACCAGGTCGAACGCCTTGGAAAGGTCTAGGAAACAAGCGTACACTGGTGTCTTCCTGTCCGTATAATATTTGACTGCTTGATTTGATTTTGCTTTAACGCAAGTATTGCACTCTCTGTAGACAGCCCCGCACGGAAATCGAACTGTGTGTCGTGTAGTTTTGTAAAGTTAGTTACTTTGGCTATCACGGTTGCCAATGATATTGGCCTATAGTTCCCTTTGTCAGCTATGTCTCCCGTCCGATTCTTTACAATAGGTACAACTAACGTATCGAGCATCTCCTGTGGAAGGTAAGAATGGCCCACATAAAGATTTAAAAACATGGTTATTACTCTTGGTAAGTGCACACCAGCATTTTGGAGATGCTCAATGCTGAGTCCATCATGGCCAGGAGACTTTCCCCGCTTCATACATTTAATGACTGCTTTTATTTCTGTACACGTAAACTTAAAGGGGGTTCCTGATTGATAGGACTCAGCATCATTCACCTTTCCCACAGACTCAAGAGGTGAGCTCACAATAAACTGCTCTTTAAATAAATTAGCTATCCCAGTGTGGTCACACTCACCCTCCACTCTAACTGGTAAGCTTGGAGAGACATTGAGCTTTTTAGTACCTTTCCAAAATGATGAGAAACATTTCTTAGAATGAAGCGAGGCCAATATATCCATTGCAATTTTTTCTTGGTGCTTAATGACCCATTTCAATTTTGATTTAAATACTTTACTAATTATTAATATCATGTCCTCATAGATAGGCCCGCTACTGGGTTCCCCATTCCATATCCACAATTTAAACTTAGACCTTGCCCGAGTATGAAAATCTTGACATGCTTGTTCCAGCCTTTTATAACTTTCTTTCTAATAATGGCTTTAAACACTCTATTTACACTAGCTGATTCACTTAATATAGATACTAAGTCTTTGTACATCGAATCTAACAATAACCTATGATTGGGATCATCACAAAAATTTTCAGCGCATAGCTCAAATTCCTCAGGAAAATCTAAGTTTTTCAATTTGTTGTTGCACAAGTACGCGTACTCCTTTATTTCATCAGGGCTTCTCTCACCCCATCGAACACCATTAAGCGATGATTCAATTACACTAGTTTTTAATCTAATAACATTTACATTACATTCTATTTTTAAGGGAAAGTGATCTGACCAAAACGTATCATAAATAACCTCAATGTTTAAAATTGTTTTTTCCGCCGCTTGTGTGACAAGATTATGGTCGAGCCAGCGCTTACACCCGTGTGAGTCACTAATGAACGTGTATGTTTGCGATAATATGCCTAAGTTATCTAGATCCGCGCATACTAATTCCTGCTCACTACAAAAACTTATAACTTCATCACAAAATGACTCACCCGGGTGCGCGTTGAAATCTCCCAACACATACACTGCTTCAGCATTATTGTTTTGTATAATAGAATACATCTCGCTAAGACACTCCGTAAAAAGTGGTAGATTTTCACGACATTCCGTCGGCATATACATGTTTATAACCAAAAAACACCTGTTGTTCACCACTATATTCACTGCACATATACGATCACTGATACATTGTACCTCACTCACGTGGCTAAATGCAGTTTTACGCCATAGTATGGCGAGCCCTCAAGGTCTCCCTTTACACATGCCAGCTGACGTATCCACTGAAGACTTTCCCGTATAACTGAATTCCTGATCAACACTATCAAGAAAGGTTAGATCATGTGGGTATAACCACGTTTCTTGTAGCAAAATAATATCAGCAGTTTTGCATAGTGAACGCACACAGTCCACCGACCTTTTGATATTTTTGCAATTGAATGTTATTACGTTCATTTTTGAAATACTATCCATTATTTCATTTTGTTATTGCCTTGCTCCCAAAAATGGAATTATTTTTGTTTCTCTTCTATTCTTGAAATTAATAAAGCGCCTAAAAGTCACGCCGTCAGGCCATATCTGGTCATCTAGAAAAACGTCCAGTTTGTTTTTGTTGACAAGCACTTTAAAGGCATTGTATGGCTTTTCTTCATCGTTATTTTCTCAAGCGAAACAATCTCCGTAGTTTTATTTTTGATATATTTGCATGTGTCATCCACCGCTACCTCCTTGTTTACGTTGGATATAAACAAATGGATTTTAACATCCGCTGCTTTAAATTTTCTCCGACACGTCTGTGGTCGCTCTGCCCATTTTACCCGTAAAACGATTCTTAGACCGCCGCTTTTGCACTACAGTCCACTTATCCGTTGGTTTCTTGGGCGTTTTCCATTCACTGGGCGTTTTCCATTCACCATTGCTTGTGACCTCCGCCATAGTAGGTCTTTCTAATTGCCTGTTTTCTGTACGACAAACATCTGACTCAGACAACACTTCGCACATTTCGTTTTCCAATAGTGTTGAGTTAATCGGTGCAGGCACACCCGTTATGATCGCCTCAGTGTGTGTACAAGCGAGAGAGCGATACTTTGGTGACTCAGTGCGGTCGCGCTCTGCACTCGCACACCTTGCGATCGAGTAACCGTCGTCGCCGTACACAGGCGCCGCCGGTGATAATCCCACCGGCCCACTGTCAAGCAAATACCCTCCTCTTTTCTTCGCATTAATATTGCGCGCTAACAATGATACTGGGAGCATGTTCGATTCCAAATCTAGCTTCAGTTCATCCAGTTGAGTGACTGTTGCATATTTACTTTTTATTTCATTGATTTCTCCACGTACAATCAACAAATCTTTTAATAGTTTCGTCACATCTACATGATCAAATGTAACTGGCGGTAATTTTTGCAAGTCACGCGCCACGAAGATAAGTATAAGATCTGGCTCTGTCACTTTGAAGACACATATAATATCCTACAAGTCTCTCACTTTTTTTCCTTCTTTGCGTCTAGTCACTTTCTTCTTGTCGGTTTCTATTGAACTAAACAGCAACTCCTTAGCACTGTCCACTTTTTCCACCGTGAAGGCGGTATCACAAATCCTTATGAGGCTCTCATTGTCCATCACATCTATTTAATTTTGGATAAAAGATAAAAGTTCACAAATCACCATATTGTAATTAATAATTATATTATTATTGTAATAGGTGAGGAGACCTATATTCGACCGTGCGCAGGCGCGTCCTGGCGGCGACTAAGGCTGGTTTCACGGCTGTGCGGGAGAGCCGCACGAGCCGTCCGCACACGGGAGATTAGTACGACCGGGTCCGTCCGTATTAATCTCCCGTGTGCGTACGGACCATCCGCGTCGGGTGTGAAACAATATTCTAGCGTCTTACGTGTGTCTCCGTTCCGGGAGCCCGTGCGGGTCTCCTGCACAGCTGTGCAAAAAGTCTTAATTATGCTCTGTAGAGTTACGTGCAGCGGCCGGAACTCTGGAGAGCATAATGAAGGCTGTTTTCACAGCGATGCAGATGCGGGATTGGCAGCATTTTCCATAAATTTACATTTAAACCATACATGTCACCGTTTACTCACTACGACACAAATGACTGTAAGAACAGGCTTTGAAGGCGGTCTGTGACAAAGTTGTGTGCTCAAATCAATTTCCACGCCACTATTTTTTTTTTGTACGGCCGTCTTTCTTTTGACGGCGCGTCGATTCTGTGTTCTGTAGTTAAATCCTAAACCAGGCTGTGTAGTTGTCGCCTCGATGAAATCTTAAGTAAACGGAGTATTCCTGAAGTTCAGTTCAGCTGCTATACATAAATAACTCTGGCGTCCGATTTCGATTCAACGATATATTTTAAAATAATATTTAGTGTTAGGAGATAAGATGGTCTTTTGGTCACAAAATTTCGACATTTGAGCCGAGCTAAGACGCGATTTTGGCTTACTGTAAGTTTGTCAGAAAAGTGAAACGCCAGAAACGCGAATGATTATAGTGTAGGTATACTTAAAATGTAAGTTAATCCGCATGAAATCTATATAAATTTCGTTTTACTTTTTTACATAGATGCAGTACTTAAAGGGTTTAATAAGCTCAAAAAGTAATTTCATCAGCCGAAAGACATCCACTGCTGGACACAAGCCTTCTAAGTAAAGTCATTTACTTACAAAAATTTTAACACGTTGAAAATCAATTTGTTATGACCAGTCTCGGTGCTCCATTTTCGATCTTCATCTCGCGTCTTTAAAATATTCGTCCTTATTTGTTTGTCTACCGCATAACTTTAGAATAATTTAGGTAGATACTAAAGATATTTTAGTATCTACAATATTTTTATAAATGACAGAAATGAATTTTTAACAAATTTTTTTCAATGTATTTTTAGTTCTTATTATGCAAATAATTATACGTGATTTTAAATTTAGATTTTTTTTTGACGTATACAAGCAACATTTTTCATTTTGAGTTTATATGTTTGCGAAATATCGATTTTTTTATTAGCGAATTATTACGTAACCCTAGTGATGACTCCCAACCTTACACATGGAAATTAAACCTTTTCTAACCATACAATTAAGTCTCATAATGTTAGAAAGAATCATCAACACCACAAAAAAAGGAATAGAAGGCAGTTGAATCACTGGGCATTTTTTTTTGTTCTAGAGAAGCAAAATGACCCGAATTTCATCTCGAAACGGAACGCCGAGATTATAGTGAAATATTCCACCGTTTATCCCTTCAAGCTGCCCGAAGACAACATGGTTTGTGTCTACTGTTGCGAGACTTACCCCGATCCTGATGTATTTAGGACACACATGAACGAAGAACACGAAACTTTTAACCCCAAAATGGCTTTCGTCCATTGCTCAGAAGGGTACATTAAAGTTGACTGTACAAATATAAATTGCAGACTCTGCTTCAAACACTTCCAGAATTTGGATCAAATTGCTGACCATCTCTACTCCGAACATAAGAAGCCTCTTAACTTAACCGTCGCCTTAGGGCTACAACCATTCAAGTTAGAGAACAATAAGCTATTCTGCGCGATATGCCACTACAAGGCTGTATGCTTACGGCAGCTCAGCAGACACACTCAAAGCCATTTCTGGAGATACACGTGTGAAGCCTGCGGAAAATCTTATGCGACGAACACAGCACTGCGCAGTCATATTAGATTCTCGCACATTGGCACCGAAAAGATATGCCGCAAATGTAAACGGACCTTCAGCTCAATAGAAGAGAGGCGAAAGCATTTGCTGGAGTCTCAAAGATGCTGGTCACATTTATGCTGTGTCTGCGGCGAGAGGTTCATGTCCTGGCATGCAAAACAACTGCACTTGACTGAGAGCCACGGAGTTGAAAAAAAAGTTTACGTGTGCCCGGAATGTGGACAAATATTCCATGAAAGGAAGAAGTATCGAACACATTTTAGGCTCAGTCACACTGATGATAATTACGTTTGCTCTTGTTGCGGCATGAAATTCGTTACCAAAAAGAATTTGGAAGAGCATAGAGTTTCTCATACAATGGAGAAGCTCTTTCCTTGCACAGTCTGCTCTAAATCTTTTCCGAGAAAGAAAAATTTGATACAGCATATGTGGATTCATATGGAACATAAACGGTTTGAATGTAAACTATGCAATAAAAAGTTTAATCAGAAAGTAAGTTGGAAAACGCATATGAAATCATACCATCCCGAATTAGAGGATTTTGACGGGAAAAATGATAATCTTAAAATAATGTTTTCCGTTTTAACTGAATAATGTTGAAAAATTTATGTTAGTTGTTCTATGATGTTATTAAATAGTTCCAAAGTATATATTAAATGAGGGTAGTTTCGTTTTGGTAACTAGTCGTTGTAATCTAGGGCCAGTCTGTTTTTCGATGTAATATTGAGCGTGTTTTTTTTTTGTAGGTTTTATTTTTATGTAATAATTTTCTATGTGATAGTTTTCTATCGACTTCCTACTTCGCGTCGGGTCATTTAGGACACAAAATATATTTTTATTCCTGGTAGCACAAGGCATTTATTTTTGCTGCAAATCAAAATGTGATTAATGTGGTGGACAAAATTAAAAACTTCCAAAATGTACACAGGTTGATTAAAAGTTCAAAAACTGCCAATTTTAAATAGCCTGAGTTTATGATCTTGCTTGAATGTGTTTATAATATTCATATTATTTTATTTCATTCGTTTAGAAATGGGCCAAAGCAAAACAGTCGTTTACCTTCGACGTCATGTTCAAACATTGGTATATATATTGGGTCGTACAGTAAGCAACGTTTTAGTTGATCTTAATCACTAGTAGTAACATTGTGGAGTATTAGCTCAGTACCGTTACGAACATATCACAACAACGCTGGATAAGTGATGGGACGTTTCTTTTTGTTCTAGAACTAAATCCGATGTTCATCGCGCGACAGAACGCCAAAACGATGATAGAGTACACAACAGCTTACCCCTTCAAGCTGCCAGAATCTTCCATGGTTTGCGTGTACTGCTGTGATAGCTTCCCAGACCCCACGAACTTTAGGGAACACATGAATTTAGAGCATCAAGACTTCAAAGTACGAATGGCGTTCGTCCACGTGGCCGAAGCTTCCGTTAAAGTCGATTGCACTGACCTTAAATGTAGAATCTGCTTTGAAACTTTATCTAATTTAGAACAAGCCGCAGACCATCTTATCAAAAAACACAATAAAAACCTAAATCCAACACATGATCTAGGCATGCACCCGTTTAAAATTTACAAGGATAAATATTCATGCGCGATTTGTTCAGATAAATTTTCGACGTTGGCGTTGTTAAGTAAACACACGCATACACACTTCGTGCAATACACTTGTGATGCTTGTGGCAAGTCATATGCGTCATTAACCTCTCTACACTGCCATCTAAGGTACAATTGCGGCAAGGAATCCGATAAAAACAACAAAAATAGATGCAGAAAATGTAGAAAAATATTTAACTCGGCAACTGAACGAATGAACCATTTGGAAAAATCGATGAGATGTCGCCAACACGTATGTAATATCTGTGGAGAACGGTTTATTACTTGGAATATGAAACAGAATCATTTAAAGGAGATGCATAATGTGCCGCAAAAGACCTATAATTGCCCAGAGTGTCATTCAGTTTTTAGTAAACGGGATAGCCTTCGGTTGCATTTCAAAACCACCCACACGAATGACTACGTTGAATGCTCTTACTGCGAGAGAAAGTTCGATACTGACAGGAATTTGAAGAAACACATCGTTATTCATACAGGAGAGCGGAATTTTATTTGTCAAGTGTGTTCTAAGGCTTTCCCGAGGAAGTCTACTTTAGGACAGCATATGTGGATACATAGTGAAGTCAAAAAACACGAGTGTAAGATTTGCGATAAGACGTTCAACCAGCGCGTGAGTTGGAGGACTCATATGAAGGCGAGGCATCCTGAAATGCGTGTCTTTTAGAGGGTAGTTTGGAAAGTTTTTGTTCTAAAATACGGATAAATTTGACGTTTTTGTCGGAATCGTAGACAAACAACATCATGCCTGTAATCCCCAAAGGGTAAGGCAAAAGTATACCTATAGTATACACACATTCTGCCAGTTATTTTTCAAATCCCATGTTATAGGGGGCGAGTCTATTGCCATCAACCGGGCACAATTCCAAACTCCGGGGCTGCTACTGAGAAATTCCCGATGGAAAAACTCAATAATACTTTGGCCAACCCAAAAGCGGAATCGAATCTAGGACACCGTGCAATAGCGCTTGCGACCACTAAACCAACGAGGAAGCCAAGGAATCGTAGACTCTTCCGGTTTCTATGCTTTTCTTTTCCTTCTTTTATGCATACGAATAAAAGTTTTTAGCGAAGTTAAATGGGACTATATTAGTGAAAATAAGTAGCACTAACACAAAAAAGTGACCAATGTCTCTTTTGTTCTAGAAATAAATCCGATGCACATCGCAAAAAGGAACGCCCAGACAGTAATACAATATATCACAGCTTATCCGTTTAGGCTCCCGGAGAGTTCCATCGTATGCGTTTACTGCTGTGAAAGCTTTGACGAGCCTTCTCGCTTCAGGAAGCATATGGATGATGACCACAAAGTGGCCAACGCCAGAGTCGCATTCTCTCACCTCCACGAAGGATACATAAAGGCAGATTGCACCGACCTACACTGCAGAATATGCCTTGAAAACTTCAACAAAATCGAAGACGCAGCCATTCACTTAAACAAAGTCCATAAACAAAGTATAGACTTAAATCACGATATAGGCCTCCAACCTTTTAATATACAGAATGACAAGTTATCCTGCGCCGTATGCCACGACAAATCCTCCAACATTCGGAGTTTAAGCCGACATATCCAGAAACACTTCTTTCAATGTACGTGCGAACTTTGTGGCAAATCTTTCGCATCTTCCACCTCCTTGCAAAAACATCTCGAGTTCTCCTGCCCTTTTGTACCGAAACAGAGGAGATGTAGGAAGTGCAAAGTTGTTTTATACTCAACTGAAGATCAGAAGAGGCACTTTGAGGTGTCCAGACAGTGTCGACAGCACATATGCTCGGCTTGTGGCGATAGATTTAGCACATGGAAGATAAAACGCAGCCACATGGAGCAAGCACACGGTATACCGAAAAAGGTTTACCCTTGTCCTGAATGCGGACTCGTTTTCAAGAAACCAAACAAATTTAGAGCTCATTTTAAAATTGTGCATACAGATGACCATTTTAATTGTCCGAGTTGCGACAGAAAATTCGATACGAAGTATGTTTTGGATAGGCATATGGTCGTTCATTCCAATGAGAGGTTATTCTCTTGTGATATTTGTTCTAAAACGTTTCCGAGGAAGTCTACGCTTAGACAGCATATGTGGATACATAGTGAGGTTAAAAGGTTCGAATGTAAGATGTGTGATAAGCAGTTTAACCAGAAAGTCAGTTTCAAAACCCATATGAAGTCATACCATCCGGATTTAGGCGATTTTTAGTTTTTATCGGCAAAAAGAATCTTCTTTATTCATATATAACTCGAGTTTTTAAATTACAAGGTACGCTATGAGACAATGAGGGCTATCGTTTTTGTGCTCACCAATCAGCTGGCGCCACTGGCGGGTCACTCACTGACTGACTGACTTTCATTTGATAATATATGAATACAATGTTTATAAAATTGACAAGCATGTAGTGGACAAATATTATTATTCCTTCGAATGCTATAAACTTAGATCCTAAGACTGCGTTTCCACCAGAGATGTGCGAGGTAGCTGAGCGGTGTGAGGATGCATAACAACGTTGTGAAACGATGTGAGCGTTTCCACCAGAATTGTGCTAGGCCGCTGAGCGGTGCGAGGATGCGTAGCGACGCTGCGAAACGGTGCGCAGATGAGCGGTGCGAGGATATGTAACGGGCTCTTTTCATATGCGATTTATCGCTTGCGTCCATCCCTAGCACACATATCTCGCACACATCTCTCGCACCCATCCTTCGCTTGTTTCGTACGTACAAAAACCTCGCTCCGCTAAGCCGTTTCCACAGGAGCTGCACTGAGCGAGGGTACGTAAATGAAGCGATTCTATTGGTTCTTAACAAACACATCCCTCACTACGAATCCTCTCACATCCCTGGTGGAAACGCAGACTAAGTTGTTACTTAAGCCATAAGTAATCCAGAATGGCACAATCTTTACAACAATCATCATGAATAATTAGTAAACATCCCGAAAGCTAGGAAAAATTAAAAAAAAACAAAATTCAAAAGTCATTTATTCAAACTAGGCTGAAAATCAGCACTTTTCGAACGTCAAAATTACATAAGACAGTCCCCCAAAACGCCCACCCTTCACCACTTCCTAGTGCCTTTAGCTGGGAAGAAGAAGCGGCGTAACAAACTCCCCAGTTCAGCAAAATTCAGTGACATTTGACATTTCTGGAGACCTTGAGCTACAATAGCGCCTCTAGCGGCGAATTGAAGTGCTATAGCCCTCACTTTAGAGACTTTCAGAATGAAGGGGTAGTATGTCTTAATGTGAGCACAGCATCTATCTAGGCTTGGGCTTTTTCTCAATCACACTATTGCTATCCTCCTCGCTCTTTCCTACGTGAAAAGTTGATTCTTTCATAAGTTATACAAGCAACCCTCTTCTGCTTCACCGCAGTCAAGTAAAAACGCGTTATCGAATGATTTGAAATGTAAGGAAGCGTGAAATGTTCAGTGACAAAAAAAAAATAGGTGTCGTGGGACACCCGGTTGCGTAAATACAAAGGCAGATGACCCATAGTCCGTGTTGCATTCTCTTTCGAATGGCTTAAAGCAGTTATAGTCCTCCCGAACCCAGCTGTAACACAGCGGTTTATAGTGTAACCGCATTTGTTTGTATAAGGCAATGAAAGGGCGGAGTCAACGCAGATAACATACCTATAGTATAATTTCCGTCAAATTATAAACTGTCTAAATATTGTGCTTACTTATTGCTTGGTACGTCTAAGTTGCTCGCAGCTAGGCAAGCTATTTAGTATTAGCACAAGGTACGTTACGTCACAAGCATGTTTGATACCTGCAGTGTAGAATTTATGTTAAAAAAAATCTTTCGGAGCCGATAACATTGCAGACAGTTTTCAAATGTCTGTGGTGTAATCGTGTTTGTAATACTTTACTCATACGGACGCCTTTGTATTTACGCCACCCGGTTGGAATGAAGTTCCTTTTCTCTTTTGCACACTAGGCGAATGAGAACTAGTGTACCATTTTGACAGTCACGACACGCTTGTTACGTAAAAAAATGTTACATTTTTTTCGGTATAACGTGTGATAAGGGACTGTTCTAAAAACTTTTCTTAATAGTACTTGTTAGCGCAATACAAAATGAAATCGTCTGTCAGTGGAAATGAAATCATCATATTTGTTGTTTTATAGACCTTGTGTGGTTTCATATTGCAACATTTTTCAAGTCAAATAACCCGTCAGTTACTCGTTGCATTAACTGGGTTAGCAAAAGGGTTATCTTCTCCATAGGAAACGACCAATTGTAACCGTGCACCTAGCTTCTGACGTTTCGTAAGTGTCCATGTAGGTTTATGTTAAATAAAATATTTTGATTTATTTTGTTGATTTACAAAAAAGCACTGTGAAAATATTCCTTGTTTGTTATTCATTCTTTCTTTCTTTGTTCATGCATTACATGTACTGAAAACGTAGCCGTAAACGTCCGTACATTACATGTCATGTACGGACGTTTAGGGATAGCCCTAAACGTCCGTGCATAATAACCAGTACCAGTTATCTTACCAGTAGTAGTTATCATTTTTATCAAATATACCAGCAAAATTAATCAAAGTTAAATAATATAACCAGTTCTATTATTTGTTCCAACGTTTTTAAACAGCTGTATTGGTGAAAGCTCTCGTCCGTGCATTGCATGTAATGTATTTTTGAAAATTATTTGTAATGGTTATCTGAGGGTGAAAGATGAATTTGCGTCATCATAGAATTTATAAACGACCTTATAAAACGACATAATGCGATATTATAATTGGTCGAACGGTGACAGGATTACCAATTACCCTAGAACAGTGAAGGTGTTAAGCTACTTTTCTTATATTTTTTATAGTTTGAACGGTAAATGAAGTATTTGTAAAATATTTAGCAAGTTTTGTTTAAAAATAAAATTTGTAACTGGTTCTTATTAAGAGCGTGTTTGGATATTGAGTAGCTTTTATGGTTTTCTGAAAGCTTTATATAATGAATTGAACATTTTCATTTCGTGAGAGCAACATCGTGATCGCGAAAAAATTATCAACTACCTGATATAAAATTTAAAAAAAAAGCTCAGCTGTCGATCCCATACATTTGGGTCGAGTAGGCGACCCAAATGTATGGGACCGACATCTGACATTTTTTTCTCGATTACGACGTTGGTACTATGGATAAAATTGTTCAGTTTGATGGTCTATATGTACATACGGCTATACATTTCCAGTATAAGCTGACCTCGTATTGTACGGAAATCATATACAATGCGAGATCAGCATAAACTGGAAATGTATAGCTTGATGTGTAGCCGTGTGTACCTTTTAAATATGGCGACAGCTTTCTGATACATGCTGTATAAAATCCACCCACACAAATACGCTCGAAATAAATGATCGTATCCAAAATATCTGTTAAATCTTCGCATAGTTTAAATAATTAAAACGTTGGTATATTTCGTTACTTGTTTAAAATATTTTGTAATTAGGTATAGTATTTAATAAATTGATTACCATTTGATGTCTGCTTCTCATTCTACTTCTCCTTACCTCATAAATTGTTCCCAAGAATAACTTCGAAATTTCCCGGAAATCCTTAGAATACCTTTCTTCTATTTTGAATTTATTAAAACTCGCCGGGCTCATTCGGTAGTAGACAGGGTTAGCATCATTTAGGCATCTACTAAGGTATCCGAAAACAAATAGACGACCAAGATTATCATTCTTATCTGGACTTTAAAATGGCAAGACTAGCTGAAGCTAGTTTGCGTTGTTTTCAAACAAAACCATAACATGTTCACTTATCCCCTTAATTAAGTATTTATTACGTATCAATAGCATTAACAAGGAGCACAGCAAAAATATGACCAAAGGCATTTGTCTGTTCTAGACGAGATGCGTCCGTTATGCATCGCGCGACGGAATGCAGAGACTATCGTCCTGAACGCCACGGTATACCCCTTCCGACTGCCGGACAAAGCCCTCATGTGCGTATATTGCGGTGAGAGCTACACAGACGCCGCGCTGTTTCGACAGCACATGAAGAAAGAACATTTCTCCTTCAAAGTCCGAACCGCTTTCGCTCATATTGCTTACGAGTGCTACCTCAAAATCGATTGCACAGAAATGGCCTGCAGAATCTGCTTTGAATCCTTCGCAAGTATTGACGATATTGCACGACATTTAAACGAGAGACACGACGCCAAAATCAACTTTGATTTCCAATTAGGACTACATCCCTACAGATTCTTGCAAGACAGACTCATGTGCGGGATCTGTGATCTAAACTTCCCTTGTCTGCGACAGCTAAGTCGTCACATGTCTTCACACTTCCTGAACTTCACATGCGATACTTGCGGCAAGTCTTACACGACGAACAGCTCCTTGCAGCACCACATTCGATTCACGCACATAGCAGGCGAGAAAATATGCAGGAAATGCAAACTGACGTTCAATTCTTTAGAAGCTAAGAGGGAGCATACAATCGGTTCTCCCGGCTGTTGGATGTATCAGTGTCTTATGTGCCTAGAGCGATTCATGACATGGCCTGCCAAAGAACGACATTTAGTAATGGCTCATGGGCAATCCAGAAAGTCCTATTCTTGTTCTGAATGCAGTCTAAGCTTTACAACTAGAAATGCCTATAGAGGGCATTTTAATACGACCCACGCGGAAGTCAACTTCCCTTGCGCGCACTGCGGACGGAAATTCGCCTCCAAAAGATATTTGGAACAGCACATGCTAGTCCACACAGGCTTAAAAACGTTTCATTGTAATGTGTGCTCTAAATCTTTTCCGAGAAAGAAGAATCTTGTTCAGCACATGTGGACTCATAGTGACTCTAAGAGGTTTGAGTGCAAGTCTTGTAAAAAGCAGTTCAATCAAAGACATAGTTACAAAGCGCACATGAAGGGACACCATCCTGAGATATCTGAAGATAAATGGGTGGTGTAAGAACTCAGGCACAGCTTTCGACGAATAAGCGCACACTAAGGAAAGCTTATACGCACGTTTGGACGGGCCGTGTCGCATTGCAATTACCTACCTTACGGACATTTTGAATGAAACATCGCACGATAAAGGCGGCTGCAATTCGCTTTTATTTAGTACACATGGCTTCATATCGAGCGATACATTTCCAGGATAAGCTGACCTCTCATTGTATGAAAATCATGTACAATGCGAGATCAACTTATACTAGAAATGTGTAGCTTGATATGTAGCCGTGTGTACTAGCTTTCACGACCCGCGTTTTCTCTCGCATGGAGTTCGGGAACTATCCCACGGGAACGTACTACCGCGATAAAAAGTAACCTAACCCAAGTCATGTTCTACCTGTGTGCCAAATTTTATCGAAATCTGTTCAGCCGTTAAGGCGTGTAAAGGTAACTGACAGACGGACAGAGTTACTTTCGCATTTATAATAGTTAATTATTTAATAATAATATAGTACGTATTGCAATGCAATGCGCTGCGGCCCAGTGCGGCTGTAATGGGCACCTAGCCGTATTTGACAGTTCCGTATACTAACATCAAGATGAAATGGATTCCTCATTTCATATTCAAGAACTAAAATTTGAAAATATTTGGTTGATAGAATCAATGAAATTTAAATCTCAGAATTAATTAAGTATTGAATTTGAAATCTAAATTAAACCGCTGTGTTGTACTTTTAGTACTTGTGCTTGAAAAAATAAAGATAGCTTTGGAAGATTTTATTGTATTAGGTACTCTTTTTAATTAAAAACGTTTAAGATATTATTTTGCTTATAAATATGTGTTAAATTCTATTACTTACAATTATGCGAGTAATTCCGCGAGTTAAAATTGTTAGCGGACGAATTTTTTTCTATAAATATACAGGTCGTGCCATTAAAGATGACACTTGACCGCGCCTCCCGCCGCTCTTTCCCCCGCCCCGATGACGCCCCAGCGGGGACCTCATACCGCTAAAGAGACCCATAAATCGTCTACTGCGCAAGTCAAACCACGTGGTGCGTCAAGTCTCATCTTTAATGGCACGACCTGTACTTATAGATGTTTTTTGTTAATAATTGAAAGTTATTCTAAGAAAAACAAAAACAAAAATGAACCGTAAACCTGAATGGTTGCGGTGATTGTAGTCATCAATACTACCAGCTTTTAAATGAACTAACCCAGAAATCGCGAAAATAATCAGCTGTTCCCACACTGTGTCGAGAATTCGAGATACGCGAATATAGATTCTATGGAGTAACTGTTTCTTTCGCGATTTCAAGAAGACACATTTTAATAATATTCAATCTTGAACTATATTTTGTTTAAGTATACTGTTGTTTTTTTGTAACATATTAAACTTGAGTTAGACACAGTTTGTTGTTTTTGTGACATCAATAAACCTGTCCACTGTTTTACACAATTTCTATATTGAGACATTGGGTGAAGTAAAATGATACCTACGTCTAGTCCACAAGTAGAAATTTCTTTACCTTTTTTGGAATGTCTAATAGCAAACACAACATACACGTATTAAACCATTTTATTTTGACCCGAACTACACACAACAACGAAAACCCACAACGTTAAAAAAAAAGTGAGCCGACCAGTCACTGCGATATTTTCTTTTTGTTTCTAGAACCACATTTATGGGCGAAAGAGAACGCGGAGATTGTGTTGCAATATTCTACTCTGTACCCATTCAGATTGCGAGGGAATGCTATCACTTGCGTCTACTGCTGCGAAGGCTATGAGGACCCCACGCATTTCAGAAGACACTTCGACGTCCACCACCAAGAATTCACTATCGGCACGGCATTCCATCACATGAGTAGCTTAAAAGATTACCTCAAAGTCGATATCTACAACCTAAAATGCAGACTGTGTTTCCTACCTTGTGAAAAAATCGATGATGTCGCTCAGCACTTGAAGGAGTCACATTCAGATGTTGCAAAGAAATTAAACCTCGAATTCGATGTGGGTTTGCAACCTTACAAGTTGGTGAATAACAATTACTGCTGCTATCATTGCGGCAAGAAAATGCCCACTCTAATCAAGTTGTGTCGTCACACGATCGTGCATTACCAGCGGTTTACTTGCGACACTTGCGGCCGTAACTACCTTTCACACGAGGCTTTAAAGTACCATATTAAATGCATCCATGCAGTTACGAAACACGTGTGTAGAAAGTGTTGGACAGAATATCCCACACTGGAGCAAAAGAAGGCACATGTTAGGGCATCAAAACCATGCTGGACTTTCTGCTGCATAGTCTGCGGGGATAGATTCCAATCCTGGGAACATAAGCAGAAACATCTACAAGCAGAACATGGATACGAAAAGATAGTCTATAACTGTCCTGATTGTGAAGAAAAATTCACCTCGAGAAAGTATTTTTATACACATTATAAGCTCTCCCACACTGATGAAGGATTCCAATGCGCTTGCTGTGGACTCAAGTTTAACACACAGAAACGGTTAGATGACCACTCTCGCGGACATACAGGAGAAAAACAGTTTATGTGCACTATTTGCTCCAAGAGTTTCATGAGGCAGAACAGTCTGACGCAGCATATGTGGATCCACAGTGAGACCAAGAGATTCGTCTGTATTTTGTGTGAAAAGCAGTTTGCACAAAAAGTTAGCTTGAAGACTCATATGAAGACCACTCATCCTGATGTTGTTGTTGATATTTAAGGCTGACGCAGATTTAAAAGCTGCAAAAATCCTCTTATATCACTTTCGTACTTAGATTTTGTATGAACTATCGCACACTAGTCACTACAGGCGGGCCGTACAGCGCTTTTTTATAATGTAATACGATGCGCTGCATCCCGATGCGGCTGTAATATGCGCTTTCGATATTGTTCAGTTTTTCGAGTAGAAATAAAACTTTGTATACCAAAAACATGTATTATGTAATTTCTTTTTCACATTCCTAACTACCGTCAAACCTCAAAAAAATTAAGGTGTATCAAAAAGGTACTTGTAGTCTTTTTTTGTATTTGGTCATGTTAGTTCTTTGTTTTAAATTAATTAATAAAGTTTGTCGCTACGGTATGACACTGACCATTTTCTTTTTTCTTTTTAGGGACCACATTGGAAATTCACGGACGTAGTGAGACAGAGAATGAAACAAAAAAGAAAATAGTCCTTGTTTACCAGACGCCGCAAAGGCGCAACGCTGAAATTATACTAACTCATTCAACCGCTTATCCGTTCAAAACTCGTTTTAGTCAAATTCTCTGCTCTTACTGTCACGAAGAATTTAACACCCTTACAGATCTCAGATACCACATGAAAACAGAACATATCAATTCAGGTTTCAAAAACGTCTTCTACAGAGCAAGGGACAATTTAATCAAAATCGATATAACTAACCTAGAATGTAAAATATGCTCCGAAGAAATCCAAGATGTTGACGGCCTCATGAGCCATTTATATAGGGAACACAATAAACCTGTCAAATTCAATGCCCGATATGGTGTCTTACCTTATAAGCAGAATTCTGATAGCCATTGGACTTGTGTTTACTGTAACAAAGTCTTAATTTCTTTCATTGCTTTCAATCGACACATTGTTACCCATTTCATGAATTATAGCTGTGACAAATGCGGTACGACCTTCGTCTCAGATTATGCCTTGAAAGACCATCATAGACAAGTCAAGTGCTTCCGAACGGCTTACAAAGCTAGAAATGGAAGAGTTCTAAAACCTAGATCGAATGCCGAAATTATTCTACAATATTCTACAGCTAGTCCTTTTAGGACATGGAAAAGTAACTTCAATTGTGTCTTCTGTAGAGTTCAAAGTAATGATCCCAGTGGTCTACGTCTGCATGTTGTTACAATTCACGCGAATTATGATGTCAAAGCTGCCTTCTATAAGAAATTAGGGAAAGACTTTCTCAACGTTGACATAACAGATCTTCAGTGTAAACTATGCTTCATGCCTATTGACTCCTTCGACAGTTTGATTTATCATTTAAAGAACGATCATCAACAACCGATAAACACTGACGCACAGATCGGCGTCCTACCTTTTAGACTAAACGATGGCTCATTATGGAAATGCACGATATGTCCGAACGAGTTCAAAGATTTTGTCTCCCTAAAGAAGCATACTTCGGAACACTTCCAGAACTACGTTTGTGATACTTGTGGCGAAGGTTTTATCACAGAGTCTGCAATGATAGCTCACACTAAAATACCACACGAGAACAAATATAACTGCAGCCGATGTATCGCCACATTCTCGTCGCTAGATGAAAGGAATCTGCACGTAAAAACACAGCATACGTCATTGCCATACGTCTGTGTGTATTGCAAGGATAAACCACGCTTCGCAAACTGGGAAGTTCGCAAAAAACATTTGATGGCAGTTCATAATTATAAAACAGGAGCTGATAAGTACGATTGCACGACATGCCAAAAGTCTTTCAAGACGAGATCGGGGAAGTACAACCATATGGCGCGAGTACATCGAATAAAAAAAGATACAGAACTTAGCTACCCATGCCCGAGTTGCCCAAAGGCTTTTACGACAAAACTGTTCTTGGACAAACATGTGGCCAAAAAGCATTTTGATGTTTGAAGTTTCTGAGGTAGTTGTCTTCATTAATTAACGAACATTTTCATTAGATTATACAGAAGTAGGTCACATACAAATATTTATAACACTATTTATATTCCCACATAAAGATCTCTAGAAGCATAAAATGACCAATCGATGTAAGCCGGGATGCCATTCTTCCTCCGAAGACAAGAAGCTGTACTAGAATATAATAATGATGAAAATTCTTTTCTTTTTTAGGGTCCACAAAGGAAATTGACGGACTAATTCAGACCGAAAGTAAACCGAAACAAAGATTGTTTGAAAGGTCCGTTGGACAGAACCCGCAAAGGCAAAACGCTGTTCTTGTCCTTAAACATTCGACAGCATTCCCTTTTAAGACACGTTTTAATAGGATCGTCTGTTCGTACTGCCATGACGAGTTTGAACCAATGGCTGCGTTGAGGGAACATATGAAAGCCGACCATTCCAGTGCTGACTACAACAGCGCTTTCTATAAAGTCTACGATGCCCTAAAAGTTGAAATTACTGATCTAAAATGCACCATGTGTTCCCAAGAACTTCCGAATATAGACAGTTTCATGAACCACATATCTAGAGACCACAAAATCAAAGTTAACTTTGATGTTCCTTTTGGAGTACTACCTTATAGACAAGGACCTTCGGGAAGATGGACGTGTCTCGAATGTGATAAAACGTTTCCTAAATTCTCACAAATCAACGTCCATTTGAGGACACACATGAAGATTTTTACTTGCGAAAAGTGTGGAGCCACATTTTTGTCAGATCATGGTCTGAGGCAACACGAGCGTAACTTTAAATGCTACAAGTCTTCGTACAACCCTCGTTTTGGAAAAGCCTTGAAATATAAAAGCAATACTGAGATTATTCTAGAATGTTCAACCGCCTGTCCTTTTAGGACTTGGGGCCAGAATTTCAACTGCGTCTTCTGTCGGGTTCAATCAAACGATCCGATTGGTCTGAGAGCTCATATGGCGTCTCGTCACGCAAATTTCGATATACAGCTAGTCTTCAGTAGGAAAATACGGAAGGAATTTCTGAAAGTTGACATAACAGATCTGCAATGCAAACTTTGTTTTATACCCATCGATACATTAGATGAGTTGGTTTTACATTTGAAGAATGATCATAAACAGCCTCTGAACGCTGATGTCCAACCAGGGGTTCTTCCGTTCAAACTCAACGATGGTTCCAACTGGAAATGTGCTATATGCAAGATACAGTTCTCAGACTTTATTTCGTTAAAGAAACATACAGCAGAACACTATCAGAATTACGTTTGCGACACTTGTGGAGAGGGTTTCATAACAGAATCTGCATTGAAAGCCCATACGAAAATACCCCATGACAACAAATACACATGCAGTCGTTGCGTTGCTACATTCACTACTTTAGAAGAACGTAACATTCACATCAAAACTCAGCACACGACACTACCTTACATGTGCGTTTACTGTAAAGAAAAGCCTAGATTCGCGACCTGGGAGCTCAGAAAGAGACATCTCATGGAGTTTCATAATTACAAACCTGGGGCCGAAATGTATGAATGTACGACTTGCCATATGACTTTCAAGACCCGCTCACAGAAGTACCACCATAATGTAAAAGCTCATAGGACGAAGAAAGAGACAGAATATAGTTATCCCTGTGGTAGTTGTTCTAGAGCGTTCGCTTCTAAGTTGTCTCTGGACAAGCACATCGCTAAAAAGCATTTCCATGTATGATATTACTAGATTGTTCCATTAAGACCCATTTAATTTTTAATCGAATAGTTTTGACTGATTTTATTCTTATTGAGATTTTTTTGTCTCCAAATTTTTTATGTATTTTAATTGATGCAATATTTAAAATATATGCAATAAAGTATTTTTATCAGAAAATTACACGATTTATGTGAAAAAACATAAAACATATGCTCATTAGATCGATTTATATTTAACAAAAAATTCGTGTCCAGTAATATGATTGGCAAGTAGATACCGGCATTTAATAAAAATGTTGCATTTAAAAAAACTACGATAGATGGCGTTAATGTTAAATTTTAATGTCCCGTTTTGGGGGTAGTTTCGGTAGCGCAACACGCCATCTGTCGGTAATAAAAGTAAAGTTTAGGATCTTATAAAAAAGGATGTACCTATTCAAAAGTGTAAAAGAAAAACAGAAAGCAACGAACATGATACTTAAGCAAATGATGCTCTCTAAAATGCAATAATATTAAAGCTCAAAATAATGAGCTATTCAGAAATATGCTGAAAATGGCTAAGTTTATTCATTTATGTAGTTTTGCTGTCTTTACTACGTACTTAGTCATAAAAAAACTGCATTTATATAAAACACTGCCTGTCCTCTTGAGACTTCAATAATAGTATTAATTTAGTAATAACTAGAAGAATTTAAAGTAGACAAAAAAAAAGAATTGAAAGGTTGTATATAATTTTTTTGCAGAATGACTTCCACGGTGCTCAAGTTGAGCAGAGCTTTTATTTACCAAGTTTAAGAAAATGTTTTTTAAACTCTTTGTCTTCTCCATAGTATTGTTATTAATCATTTATCATGATCCTCTATAAATGACTTCCAGAAACATTTATCATCTACAACTTTACTTCAAACATCCGATTGTTGTCAAAAATATTTGAAAGAATTATTATTTTTTATTTCCATTTTCAGCCTAATTCTGAAAAAAATCTAGATTTTACGTAGGTAGTGATTACGTATGTAATTTATTTTTTAGTTTAAATATTATACAACTATGAAGTATAAGAGGTAAGCAATATGTCCAATAAAGAGATTATAGTTTACATTGCTTTTTATTCCAATTTTATAAACATTTGTTATTATAACAAAGAGAGCCTCGTGGCTTAATGATAGAGCCGCACGGGTCGATCGAAGGTTAAGCTACGATTACCGCAGTCGGTTCGTGAATGAGCGACCATCCATTATATATCGAGCCTCGGAAAGCACGTTAAGCCGGTTGTCCCGCCTGTCATTCGTAGATTTTTGACAATCGTTACGGGTAGTCAGAATACCAAAAGTGACAACCAGTCTATCGTGTTACCCAGTAACTGAATTGTGGAGGTCAGATAAGCAGTCGCTCCATGTAAAATACTTATAGATTATAGTAATTTTAACAATGATTTTTATCTTTCTCGTGTCAGCTTAAGCTAAACATAAATAGCTCTTACAGTGGTGAAAAAATCAGACTCGCTTTTTATTGAACCCCAAACAAAGTTATCATTTATCCTGTGACAAACTGTAATAAAACAGAATCGGAAACTCCAATCCTAAGCCGAGAAGAACGGAGGAAAGTGAACACGGAAACATTACGAAGAAATCTGACGAAAATTTTCTATTTTTAGGACAACGCTGGCAAACGAGCGAACAAAACGAAGGCGATTATGAAATAGAAAAATTACCCAAGCCGAAATATACCCGAAGTGCTAGAGCCGAAGCGAGGATTATCACCAAGAGTAATGCTTCAGCCATCCTTGAGTGTTGGTCACTTCTACCTTTCAGATGGAAGAAGAACAGATTCAAATGTGCCTACTGCGAAGATAACTTTACCGAATGCACCGAGCTTAGAGACCATGTCAGAATTTGTTCCCGAAGTCATAGCATTAAGGATATTTATAGCAAATTCAAAGAAATGCCTCTAATCAACGTTGATATTACCGACGCTGTTTGTTCCTTGTGTGCTCTGCCACTGACTAATGCTACACAAATAAGAGAACACGTCATTGATCATGGCTTAGATTTCGACTCGTTCCACCCTGACGGTATATTACCATTTTGTTTAGACAAACAGTGTTGGCGATGTGTCATATGCCCCGAAAAATTTAACAACTTTTTAAAACTGTACGAGCATATGAACATTCATTACCAACATTACATATGCGCGACTTGTGGCAAAGGATTCATGACAGCACCTCGACTGAGAAAACACTTAGAAGTCCATGTATCTGGGTCGTTTCCTTGCAATAAATGTGGCAGGATTTTTATAATGAGAGCAGCAAGGGACTCCCATAAGGCCTCCGTTCACCCAAAAGCTCCCAGATACGAATGTCCCCACTGTAACATCAGATTCGACAATTATTACGAAAGGATTGGTCATATGAAAAACGCTCACAGCGAGCGGGAAGTTTCCTACAACTGTGCCCACTGCGAGATGTCTTTCAAAACCAGCGGAAAACGCGCCATACACGTCCGGACAGTCCATTTCCCTCCGCAGTTGAACTACGGTTGCAGTTACTGCGAATGGCAATTCAGGACCAACTACGAGTTGAAAAGACATATGGTTCGTCATACAGGAGAGAAGAACTTCCATTGTTCTGTATGCGGCAAGTCTTTTCCGAGGAATAGGGCATTGACTACGCATTTGAAGACCCATCAGGATGTGAATGGCAAATGGCGCGGGCCAGTGTTTAAGCACAGAACGCAAAGGCTGCCGTCAATTAACCCGCACGATTTGACTGATTTAGTTCCTACTGATATTAAGATTTAGTATAGACTGTCTTAGTTCTATGTACTTACATGACTATTTCCAGTATTATTTTTTAAATAAACTTTTCAAAATTGTATCAGATATTTTTTTTTTGTGATTATTGATTTCTGAAGGGAACGTATTTATTTAACCAAGGATTTTCATGAAAATTCGTATTTATTTTATAGTTTCAATGAACCACAAAAATCAAGTATATCATGTAGGTACTCATAAAAACCTTTATTGAAGTAAACAAAACACCACATTCAGCACTTAGCAACTATAGAAGCTTGCTAACCGGAAATGTTAGGCCAGAGGTCTATTCCAAGTGTTTTTCCAGGTAAATAAACCTGATATCACTTTGTCTAACCTAGGTATCGACCTAAACGGGACTAAATATTTAATAGCCATGCTGCTAGTATTGAACCAAAAACTTACGTAGGTACATTTCCAGGATACTTATTCCAAAAAGATTCCAACAAAAATGATAACATGTTGTAGCTTTAGCACCAAATGCATGTTCTGGGGAGCTGGTACTTCGAGAAATTAACAAAATAACGTAGTGTTTCTTGCTTTTAGGTTCCGCTCACGAAGCGGAGGGGAATCTAGGCGTTAGACGCATTAGGAAGTTGAAGGAAAACGTTAGCGATCGCCAGATGCGAAGGCGACGACGCGCCAACAACCAGCTCCCCGAAGAATCAGAGAAAAGAATATCCAAAACCATGATGCGTCGAAATGCAATGATCCTTCTAGAATGTTCGACAGCCTGGGCCTTTCGATGGTTCCATAGCGCTTTTTACTGCTCATACTGCGACGCTAAGTTCGTCGATGTACCTTTTCTTCGCTCACATGTCAAAGTTAATCATCTAAACGACTTACCCACTGACAGAATCTTCTCGAAGTTAAAAGAAAATAATATGGTCAAAGTCGATGTAGCTGAGCTTAGTTGTAGGTTGTGTAGCAGGTTTCTAAATAGTATTGACGCTTTAAAAGATCACCTATTGATACACGGCAAGACTTTGAACGTAGAATACAGTGATGGGGTTTTACCTTTCAAATTAGACGAAGAAGGCTTCACCTGCCAGCTGTGTTTCGCCCAGTTCCTGACTTTCGCCAAAATGAACGAGCATATGAATACACACTTTCAAAACTACATTTGCGATTCTTGCGGAAAAGCTTTTGTTTCAAAATCAAGATTTAGAAAACACGTCCAGTCACACGAAAAGGGGAGCTTTCCTTGCGGGGAGTGTGGTGAAGTTTTAGAAACACGAGCGTCTCGAATGTGTCATATCATGCGAATCCATAGAAAAGGCGTTCGCTACGCTTGCCCGAGATGCCCCGAACTTTTCACAACCTACCACATACGAGCAAAACATTTAGTAGAAACTCACGCCCAGCAGAGAAAAGAATATTACTGTAATGCCTGTGATAAAACTTTTGAAACCAGCTCTAAAAGAGCAGCACATATACGTGTAACTCACGCGAATGTTGAGAAACGACACTTCTGCCCAAACTGTCCTTCGATATTTGTTAGCAAATCGAAGTTGCTGCGGCATATAAGGACACATAGAATAAAGTACGATTGATTTCAAAGATTACAAACGTATATTTCTATTTTTAGGGGCGATAGAAGAAAAAGAAATGGCTGCAGGAAAGTCCACTACAATAGTTTGGAAGAGAACACGCCGAATTAAAGAAGACGCAGCAAATGCAGCTATTATAATAAAACACTCGAATGCAGTAGTATTCAGATTGCATAGAGGCAAATTCATGTGCGCTTACTGCCCAAAGATTTGTTTAAATGTACCGGAAATTCGAGTTCATTCAGCTACTCATGGGAAGCTCGAAATATTCGAGAATCCTGCTGTGAGAAACTCGTTTCCTCTTCGAATCGATATCACAGATTTAGCATGCAGTTTATGCGGCAAAAGTTTACAAAATATAGACAATTTAAAGACACATATAGCAGAGCAACATTCACAGATGATTGACCCGGATTTTTCGGATGGTGTCATACCATTCGTTTTAACTGGCAAAGAATACAGATGCGTCCACTGCAGCTTACTATGTGAAGGTTTCATGACTTTATTCACGCACATGAACCAACATTACCAAAGTTATGTTTGCCCTACATGCGGCAAAGCATTTTCGGGACGCAACAAGCTTCGTAGCCACCTCGTCACCCACGAGTTTGGACAATTCAATTGCCCAAAATGTGATTCAGTATTCCCTAATCGTGCTGCGAAGAACAGGCATTTGATCACAGTTCATGGAAGAAAAGATAGATATAGGTGTCCAGTTTGTGATCAACATTTTAGTCACTACCGATCAAGACTGAGGCATTTAGATAAGGCGCATGGGCCAGAAAGTGGAGTATAGATTTAGTTTTTCGTCCGCTGTGCTCGAGAGCGAGAGAATTTTAAACATTTTTAATGTAAGTTAATTTAAAATAAATAAGATAATAAAAATCTCGTTGTCTAATTACCTGAGAATTAGTTGACAACAAATAATGATTCTAAGTACTTTATTTCACAGTTGATTAACAATTATTGAATATAATAAAAATAAAGTTGTTAACACCTAGATCAGTAAGTAAGCTTATACTGATAGACGCGTGCCACTTTTCGTTCGATCTCATTTCTTTTCATACATATCTCAGCCAGCAAATTCCTCATCAAATGTGACATTATACTGCGCTTCATAGTGATTATTTTCTTTTTGTTTTTAGGGCTCGTCGAACTCAAAGTAAAATGGAGGCCGACACGCAAGTATAACGATCACAGAGATAATGCCGCTATCATTCTCGAAAGTTCTAACGCTTGTCCTTTTAGGTGGAGACGAGGGGCCTTCACTTGCGCGTACTGTCCGCTCTCCTTCGGAGATTTCAGTGGTGTAAAGGACCATACCATAGTACACCCAAACAGGATCGAAGCCCTTCGCAAGGCGCGACCGTTTGCAAACGTCAAAATGGAAGTTACTGAGCTACGATGCGAATTATGTCTCATGCGAATGACGAGCTTAGATCATCTTTGTGAACACTTACTCCAAAATCATAACAAACAAATTATCAATAAACATGGTATAGGAGTTACGCCTTACTATCTGGCAGGGAAAGAATACAAGTGTACTCATTGCGATGAAACATTTGTTCTTTTCTCTAAATTAAACTCACATTTGAATACGCATTATCCAAATTGCATCTGTTTCCAATGCGGTAAAGCATTCTCGTCCGTGCACAGGCTGAAATCCCATTTACTCATCCACGATTCTGCTCCCACAGCCCAATTTAAATGCACTAAATGCGACCAAGTTTTCGCCACACGTGTCTTGAGAAATAACCATACAACCCAAAAACACGGCCCAGAATTCAGATACAGGTGTCCTTACTGCAAAGAAACTTTCAAAAGTTACGCTGACAGAGGAAGGCATTTGAAAGTGGCGCACGACAAAAAAATCGAGTATCCCTGCAATTTGTGTCCAGCAATTTTTGCCATGTGTAATCAAAGGACCAAACATATAAAACAAGTTCATATGGGAATTAAATCATTCGCGTGCACCTTTTGCTCATACAAATTCGTAACAGCTGCCCAGTTGAGGAGTCATATGATAAAACATGGAGGGGAGAGGAAGTATCAATGTGAGGTGTGCAAGAAAGCGTATGCTAGGACCAAAACTTTGAGGGAGCATATGAGGATACATAATAATGATAAGAGATTTGTTTGTCAATACTGTAATACTGCGTATGTTCAGAAATGTAGTTTGCAAAGTCATTTGAGAACACACCATCCTACAGCAGAGCCTCTAAAAAAGAATAAGATATCTAACCTGTATTAAATAATATACCTATTAAACGATCGTTAACTCTCCACGGGTAAAGAAGCACATATAAAATAAATAATGTAAAGATGAATTGAAATTCCCAATTCGAATTATTATTTTTTTATGTCCAATTATTTTTTATTTTTTTGTAAACCTCTGAGTATTTTTATTGTTTTGCTCATATTGTATCAATTTTGTTATATTGTAAATAAAAATAAATAATACTGTAATAAAATATATTATGTTGTATACAATTATGTTCTGAAATGATTGAATAAAGATTTATTATTTAAATGGTATTTGCTTTTGTTGGAGTACCCACATTCCTAACTGTTAATGCCTACCAACATCGTATGTCCGGAATTTGAGATCACTTGACTTCACAGGACCTCTATTCATATTGAATAATATTTTTACGCATGCTCAACCCAATAACCGATATGATTTATACAAACATTTAAATAGTAAAACATGATATGAGAATATCATCAGTATAACGACAATTGCCTAAGTAGCTGTAGTACGATATATGTAAAGGATAACAAAATGGAATGAACGTGAAGAGCCTATATCGGAATTTTTCTATTTTTAGGAAGAAAAACTGAAGAAACAGTGATAAAGCTGGAAGTGGAATCTGATACTGAAAATAATAGAGCCCCAATGATCTCTGCAGCACGAGAGGGCTACCAGAGACGGGCTATCTTCAGAAATAATATAGCCATCATCATGGAATCTTGCACCGCGTACCCTTTCAAGTATAGAAAAGGAACGTATCTATGTTTCTTCTGTAAAAACACTTTCCTAGAACCAGAAAAGTTGAGAGAACACAACCAACTGCAGCACTCCGAAGTAAAACAGTTACTAAAGCCTAGAAAGTACGAACCTCTAAAAATGGACTTCGCTACGACCATTTGCAAAATGTGCGGCACAGAAATTGGGGATTACGCTGAACTCAAAATCCACCTGACTGTAGAACATGGCAAGATTATAGACTGTACTTACGGAGACAGCGTGCTTCCATACAAACTGAGCAAAGAGGAACACAGCTGTCAAATCTGTGGGAAAACATACGAAATGTTTCTCAGCCTACACAAACATATGAATGATCATTATGAACATTTTATTTGTGAAACTTGTGGTAAGCGATTCGCGACTTCACAACGTATGGTGAACCACGCTAGGACTCATGAAAGGGGAGACTTCCCTTGCAAAAGATGTACAGAAACGTTCCCATCTTACGCTTCTTTATACGCGCACAACGCTAAAGTCCATAGGTCAAATAAGAGATACAAGTGTCCTATTTGTGACGAGAAATTCGCCTCTTACAAGCATAGACTGAAACATTTAAATACTGTACACGGAGAGAAGACTGCTGTCTTTCCTTGTCCGTCATGTCCAAGAGTTTTCGACTTATGTAGCCGTAGGACATCGCACATTCGTTTCCAACATTTGCAAGAACGAAATCATGTATGTTCAATTTGCGGCATGAAGTTTTTCACGAACTACGAGTTGCAGGAGCATTCTATTAAGCATGGAGGGGAGAGGATCTATCAATGTGATGTTTGCAAGAAATCTTACGCGAGACTTAAGACTTTGAGAGAGCATATGCGGATACACAATAATGATCGAAGGTTTATTTGCCCAGTTTGCGGGCAGTCTTTCATTCAGAACTGTAGCTTGAAGCAACATATGAGGGTACATCACCCTGCTCATTTGAAAGATGTATTTTAGAATTAATAAATTATGTATCATATTTCTGGCGTTTTGTTTATATTTTTACGTAAAATTTTCTGCTTTATCCTGTTTTCTTTCTATGCGGATAGCTCATTCTTAATTAACAAGGTTTCTACGTATATCTATATCTTAATAAAGTTACGTGGCTTGGCCAGTCTGCTTTTCAAAAATGCTTCAACGTATAGTAGGAAGATCAACAAAAGCTAGGTATATTTTTTATACTCACTCACGCCCGGATTCTTGCGTGCAAAAACGGATATTTGCACTTATTTAGTTACTTAAAACTACTGTACGTATGCGTGGACATTGAAAAAAGAGAGTTTATACATACATAAACTCATGCCTTCTTCCGATGGGTGTAAGCAGAAACTACAGAACGCCACGATCCGTACATAGTATTTGCTTAATTAATAACGGGACCTTCGTTTAAATAATAATAGTTAAAGCATGTCCTGGGTATAATAGGTGAAGATAATTGGAAGTAACCAGCATGAAAAACATTACAAAGAAGATAACAAAGCTCATTTCTCATTTTTAGGTGACGAACTATCTGACGAAGATTGCCATGTAGAAAATATTGGAAATACTGAATACAAGGCACGGATCGCAGAACGAAAGAAAAACTTTACCGACGACATTAAAGCTAGGACAAGGCACGCAATCATACTGCTGGAATCAACGAGAATATGTCCGTTCAAATGGATGAAAAATCTATACATTTGCTTCTATTGCCATCAACAGTTCTCTGACCCAGCAACATTGAGGGTACACAACATAGAACACGGTTTTTTGACGACTTCGCAAGTCAAATACGCTTTGTCGAAACTGAAGAAGTACGAATTAGTCAAAGTAGATATTACTGATGTCGGCTGCAAGCTCTGCGATGAATTGATCCCAGATTTTCCATCCTTAAAATGGCATCTGTTAGAAAAGCATAAGAAGAATTTAGATCCGAAATCCGGCGATGGTGTGCTTCCATTCAAAGTTACAGTCAACGACTTCCCCTGTGCCCTCTGCTTAGAAAAATACACAGAATTCAAGTCTCTTAACCAGCATATGAACGTACATTTCCAAAATTTCATTTGCGAGCAATGTGGCACTGGTTTCATAACACCAGAACGTTTGAGGACTCACGCGTTCTCGCACGAAACAGGATCGTTTCCTTGCGATAGTTGCGACAAAGTATTTAGGTCTACTAACGCTAAAAACGAACATTACGCTACTGTACATATGAAAGTAAAAAGACATAGGTGTCCACACTGTCCTGAAGCATTTAGAAACTACTTTCAGAGAAATAAGCATATTTCTGCCATCCACGGTTTGAAGTTAAAAGAATTCAAGTGCACTATGTGTCCTAAAGTTTTCACTATTAGTGGTAAACTTGGCGTGCATGTAAGGACTGTCCATCTAAAATTAAAAAGATTTTCCTGTGATGTTTGCGAGTGGAAGTTTTATTCAAAATCAGAATTGAAAGATCACATGGTGAAGCACGGAGGGGAAAGGAAGTACCAATGCAGCATCTGTAAAAAGGCTTATGCAAGAAAGTACACGCTTCGAGAGCATATGAGAATACATGAGAATGATCGTCGTTTCGTGTGTACGATCTGTGGCAGATCTTTCATACAGAATTGTAGTTTGAAGCATCATACGAAGATACATCATCCTAACGTAGGGCAGCTTGATAAAGACGCGTTTGTCTCGTGATTTATATTTTCTTTTTCGCTAATGGTTTCCTTATCAAGATTGATTTTGTCGATACCTGCTTTTAATTTTGAATTTTTTATTATTATGCAATCATGGTGTCATTGTTTGATGTCGAAAAGATTAATACTTATTATATTTTATATTCAGCCACATAATATCATGTCAATCATAACGTTCATTTGTTTACTAAATAAAAATTAATATGTCGGGTTTAACGCCATTTATTTATTATCATATTTTTATTTTTAAACAAAGCGATCGAATTGACCTGAACTGAATAAAATGTGATTTTTCTAAACTTAAACTTTTATTTACACTCAACGATACGATAACATAATGGGAAATGGTACGCTAACCTTCACTTGAGCACTAAAAATAACCAACAAGACAGCAAGAAGACTACTACAATTATTATTTCTGTTTTTCTAGGATTGGACTCCGAAATACCTGATACGAAGCGAAGAATCATCCCGTTATTCCAAGTTTCTTACGACAGGAGCTTGTGTAGACCTCTCGGGACATTAATAGACTTCAGTAGATTCCGACAAAAGAGTATCAAAGCCTTCTCTTCACCACCAACAAGAGATTTCTCTCCGTCACGCAGTCCTTCTCCTGTTTATCTAGGGCCTGCACCATCGCCTTTTATTGATAGTACGCCAACTATATCCGTCCAGACTGTGAAACCAAAAGTGAAGAAAACTCCAGATATCAGGCAGAATGCTCTGGCTGTGTTTGAATTTTCAACGGTCTACCCGTTTGTTTATGGCAGCAATAAGTTTAAATGTTTCGTTTGCTCGCAACCGTTTCTGGACTTAAATGAATTGAAGCTGCACATGCACTTTTCCCACACCTTCGCTCCTCTTAAGAGACTTGTTAATAATCGAAGAGAAAATGTCTTAAAAGTAGATGTAAGTGATATAACCTGCAAAATATGCTCAGAAAAACCTCCTAACCTTGTCGAATTGAAGCGTCACCTCAAAGAAGTACACGAAAAACCAATGGATTTAGAAATTCAAGACAATATGATTCCGTTCAATCTTGAACTGGTAGACGATGCCTACAAATGCGTTGTATGCGAACAGAGTTTTATAAAAGTGCGAATTTTAGTTATACACATGAGTGAACACTTCAATAATTATAGCTGCGAGATTTGTGGCTCAGTCTTCATGACATTACGGCTCTTGAAGAAACATTTAGAAGTGCATGATTCTGGAAACTTTCCTTGCGATCGATGCAATAAAGTTTTTAGCACTCCTTATAAACGGACTTTGCATATCCGAGGTGTGCATCTAAAGCAGTGTCCTAGAAGATGTCCAATGTGTCCAGAAAAGTTTAATTCAAATTACAAAAGGACTATTCATTTACAAGATGTCCATAATCAGGAGACTAGAGTGCATAAATGCAAGACTTGCGGTCGAGGATTTAATCTGAAGTATCATTTGGTCTGTCACGTGCGTTCTGTCCACCTCCAGGAGAGGAATCAGCAGTGCGATGTGTGTCACCAAAGGTTTTGTAACAAGGAGTCATTAAAGCGTCACATGGTCATACATACAGGAGAGAAGAATCATAAGTGTGATGTTTGTGGAATGGCGTTTTTGAGAAGGAAGAATCTGAAGGACCATTTACGTTTGCATGATATTAGTTAGTTCTAATTCAATGGAAGAGAGAAGTTTTAAAGAATAGACGACTATTTAATGCTCTAATGAGAAGAGCTAGCTTTGGCAGTATATTAACAGATTATATAATTCAAAAATTGGGGCTTAAATACGAGCTCATAGACATAGTGCGCTAGATATAATTTTAAGGATATTTTAAGCCGTAGTTTTCCCAAAATGGTAGCTATGTAACAGTGCCTACACATTTTATTATCAATCTACGATCACCAAGAAATAAACGCATATAACGATGACCGTAAAAACACGCAAAATAGTTGAATAATTATGTATTGTTAACGAAGAAACATGTAAAATTTATATTAAGCAAGAAATGTGAAATGGACTACCTAGTATATTGGATACACATATAAAAATCATTGATTTATTTTATTTTTATTTTGTAAACCCAATAGAAAAAAACTTTGAGGAATGAAATAAACAACACACGGTGGCACCGACTTCCAAAACATTATATTTTTCAATAACTTTTCTTTCGAAACTACCTACTTTTTTGATATTCTATTTTCTTTTGTGCAATACAAACAAAGTAACTTTTAATCGATTTCTGTAAGTTAGATAACTAACTAAATGAAACTATAATGCTTTACCTAAGTGACATTCAAAATATTGTCGCAAAGATAATCTCCCTTTATAGTGAAAATGACAACAATTCATTTTTTTCTTTAAGGTATCATCCAGAAATCAAACTCCACAATCACTCTGAAAGACGAAGATGGAACAGAAATTAAACTTACAGTACTCAAATATCCAATTTCTTTAGATGCTCTACAATATGAAACTCAAGATATTACCGAAAAACATAACTTTGAAAAAAAACGAAATAAGAAAATTGACAAAACGAGAGAAGTTAAGAAGAACAACGTCAAGTTAGAAAACATATCTTTTTTGAAAGAACCAGTCTCTATAAATAACATCGATTGGAAAAACCATATCGAGCGAGAAAATTCGGTGACATTCAATGTGAAAACTGTACAAGGATATATCCGTACACCAACGAGACAACGAAACGAAAACATTGACTATGAAACCTGGAAACAGAATGCCTTGATCATCTTTGAAAACTCTTATGTCTATCCATTTGTACATGCGGGTAACAAATACAAATGCGTCATCTGCTCCAAACCCTTCCTAGACGCCAATCTATTGAAAGACCATAGTATAAACGAGCATACAATCAAAGAAATGAAACGAGCATTAAATAATAGAGTTAGAGACAAAAATCTAAAAGTTGACGTCACATACCTCCAGTGCAAGATCTGTTTGCAATCACTACCTGATCTGCAGAACTTGAAAACACATTTAAAGGAGCATGGCAAGAAAATACAGCTCGATTTGCAAGATAATATAATACCTTACAAACTAGGAGGAGAGAATTTTGAATGTCAAGTATGCGGGGAAAAGTATCTTAAACTACGGCTCCTAATTATTCATATGAGTAAACATTTCAACAACTACAGCTGCGAAATATGCGGTTCTGTATTCATATCACTGCAATTACTAAAAAGACATCTACAGATTCACGTATCAGGGAGCTATCCCTGCAACAAATGCGATAAAGTGTTCACGAACTCTACAAAAAGGTCACTACACTACAAAGGAGTGCATCTGAAGCAATTCCCGCGAAGATGCCCGATTTGTCCCGAAAGATTCAACTCAAATTATCAAAGAACTAAACACTTGCGTATAGCACATAATCAATCGACTGGGTTGTACCGATGTGACACTTGTGGTCGGGAATACGACTTAAAATACCATCTTCTCGTCCACATAAGGTCTGTACATCTTCAAGAGAGGAATCATGAGTGCCCAATGTGTAATTCGAGATTTTTTTCCAAGTACTGTCTTTCGAGGCATATGGTTATACATACAGGGGAAAAGAATTTCAAATGTGAGGTTTGTGGGAAGGCGTATGCGAGGAGTAAGAACCTTCGAGACCACTGCAGGTCCCATGAAGTCGGATTGTGTGCAATTTGTGGGCTTAACTGTGGGGATCATAACAATCTTGTCGCTCACGTTAATAACGTGCATTGAGTAATGTGAAAGAATTTAATATTTTGTAGTAATTAACGAAATCAGTGAGGCGTGCCCCAAGGAACATACATGGGCCTAACAATCAAAATATGATCTTTCCTATTTTAATTGTTTACTTAGCTGAATAGCTTAATGAGCAGTGAAAGTATTTCGAAATCTATTGTTTCATCATCAGCTTAAGGCAGTTCAATTCTAGAAAGCTTCAATCGCGCGCCATTTAAGTTTAAACAAATTTTCTGATTTTGCCACATTCCATTGTAATAGTTATTAGAATTATATTCGTTATGTTTATGCATAATATATGAAAAATCAAATAAACTGCTTTTTTTACGAAATGGTTTTTTAATTTAATCACTAAAGCCTAATCCAGACGGATTCCTTTATAATCTTAGACTTGACGGTATCTAAAGCAAAACAAGCAATTAATTCGGTTCGTATTTAAAATAATGTTGATATTGTAGCTAGTTAGCAGAAGCCATTTTAAAAAGGCCATTATTTTATTTTCCTCAGGACTGACGGCTAGACAACGAACGGGGCCCAGGACGAGTATCTGGCAAATGACCATATCGGAGAGACAAAACGCAGCTACGTTCTTAGAATATACCACCATCAAGCCTTTCTTTTACCAACAAGCGAATTTTAAATGCTTCTATTGCAATGAAGTCTTCCCAGAAATACATTCCGTCTTGCAGCACACCGCTTTCCACGTAACTCCAGAAAGATGCTGTTTACTAAAGCAGTATCTAAGAAAAGGGAAGAGAGTCATCAAAGTAGATATATCAGGTCTCAAATGCAGGCTATGCGAACAAAAGTATTCCGATCTCGACGATATTAGACAGCATTTAACGCTAGCACATAAGAAAGAGTTCAATTCAGCAGGAAATGGACTAATGGCGTATGATTTAAATACGAATAACGGTCAGCTGACTTGTCACAAGTGCTCAAAAACATTCAACTCTTTTTTTCTTCTCAACAGACATATGAACGTACATTTTAATGTAGTCTGCGAGACATGTGGATTAGGATTTATGTCGCATCAACGCTTAATAAACCATCGAATAGTGCATCAAACAGGAATCCACAAATGCGATAAGTGTCAGGAAGTTTTCCCTACAAAGCTAAAACTACGTTACCATTTATTCAAGAAACACGAAGTTACGAATGCTAAGAAGATAAAACCATTAAAATGTCCACATTGTTTAGAAAGATTCGCAGAACACTACAGAAAGATGACTCACTTAAAAGAAGTTCACGGGATCTCGTTCACATTTGAATGCAGCGCTTGTAAGGCAGTGTTGCCAACGCGTAGAGCTTTGACAGAACACACAACAAAGTTGCACACACAAAAAATTCAATGCAAAGTCTGTGGAAAGTGTTTCGGAACTAAATCTTTGCTAAAAATGCATATGAGGGGACATACGGGCGAGAGAAACTTCTTCTGCGCGATCTGCCAGAAGGCGTACATGCATGAAAGAACGTTAAGACAACATATGCGGGTACATGGTCCAGTCTGGAAGTTCACGTGTTCGGAATGCGGAAGCGGGTTCCATAATAGGAATGATTATAATAAGCACATGAAGCAGTGGCATCCACATTGGCAGTTTAAGACTATCGTTAAGAATTTTGGAAGTGAACTTATGAATTGAATATATTAAAATATGCGTCTTTGAAATTTAATTCAACATAGACAGTGAATTATCGAGAACTCTATCGAAGATACAGAATGTTTTATAGATGCGCTGATGAAACAATCACAGTTTTTTATATAAAGTACAAATTCGTGAATACTATAGTTGCACCTTTAGCAGAGTAGGTACAGCAGGCCAATTCCCGTAGTTAAAAACGTTCTACATCTAGTCGCAATCTCATCTAAAAATACCTCATATTTTTGACATAGAATAGGGTTACCATTAAATGTAAATGTTTGAGGTATTTTTTTGAGACATTGGAATACGAAGTTTCTTAAAAATACGGAATTTGCACCTCAGATATTCTACTAGGTAACTTATCCTTACATATTATAAAACATAGTGCGAGGGCCGCATCTGTCTGTCTGTCTGTCTGTCTGTCTGAACGGTATAAACTCAATAACCACCGAATGTATTTTCAAACGGCTTTCACCAATGGACGGAGTGATTCATGCGGAAGGTTTTAGTGTATAATTCATTACAGTTTTGTATAAATTGGCTGAAATTTGACGATTATTGTTGAAGATGTCGGAAAAAATCGTAAAAATTACATAATATTTATGTTCTACAGTATTGTTCATCTTAAGATGCAGATATATGACAGTGACCTTGAGTTTTTAGCTTGCGTTTTCTGTACTGAGCTCACGCAACGCGTCGTAAGTCCTGCCAGTAATAGGACTCGCCCTTCATGGAGCGCTGTTTCAAATTAGACGCATTATTAATTTATTATACATAAAACAAAAGGTATTTTAATAAAACGCGTATACTAAAAGATCACTAATTAAATCCTTAAAATGGTGAAGGTTTCAGAAAAAATCGTATATATCGTTTCATAAAATAGATTTTGCGTGATTCTCAGTTTTTAATCCGCGTTAGACATAACTTTACAAATTAATTTCACTATGTAATAAAAACATATAATCCAAAATATGCCTATATTGAAATATTAAGAAAATGCTCTAATTTAACATATATTTTTTCCTAATCATTAACACTACTCGTTTAGACGTCATCTTCAGTATAAAATCATTAAAAGTCGGTTATCGTCGCCTTAAAAAGTTCAACAAAAATCTCCGCGATGGCATATGTCTATCTTCTAAGGATGACCCACAATAACCATTTTTATCTTTCAGAATTTGATAAAAATTGAATTGTTGTTTTCGAAGCTATTTTGACCGGTATATTCTTATCCAATAAACTATGTTACTTAAATTGAGCATTTAATTAAGATTAAAATATGTTTTGACATCATTTCATTTATATGAATGGTTTAAAAGATATCACAGATTCAAAATACGCGTAACAATAATTTTGGTTGACGGCAACGCGGGCGCAGCGGTAGGAGTCAATGACCTTTTCCTCGGCTATTAAGTATGCACCCTAATTGCGTAACTTATTTTCGTAAACAATTTTGACTAATTTGTTTCATTTTTACAGTTCAACAACATTCATTGCGTTATTTACGATGTTGAGCAGATTTTTTTCCAACTTATGAAGCAATGAATTAGCAATTTGTTTTAAATCGAAACAGTTTGTGATTAATTTGTATTACGCAATTAGGGTACCGGTATAGATAGTACGATCCCGTGGGATATTTTCCGACATCCAAGCGCGCGAAGCTGCGGGCAAAATCTAGTAAGTTTATAAGTATTTTATTAAAAAAGTACAGCACTAACTCGGTTTCCAAAAGCCTATTGAAATAATTTTTTCAACGAATCAGCGAAGTCGCATGCTCTTGCGAATTGTCGCAGCGACTAGACGCACGATGGTCACGCACACTCGACGACAGACGTCAGTCTTGCTGTGATTATTGAGAAAGGTGCAGTTGTGTTTTTATTGCGAATCTCAACATGGATACGTTCGATATCGACGTTTTAAAATCGGACGTGGAAGCGCGTCGAATACTGAAAGAAAATTATCGCTTCCTGCATGACGTCTGTCGTAACGACTAGACGCAGACGCAAACGACAGATCTGCGTCTAGTCGCAGCAACAAGACGCAGATGCAAACGAAAACTTCGACTTGCTCTAGTGATAAGACGCACTGTTTGTGCGGCCTCTTACTTGAGTTTTGTCACTGTGTTGATTTGAGGCATCTAGAAAGCGATACTCAACACATACTATAGTTTTATATCCAGACATATGCTTGATGGTTCTAGAAAAAGTGTCTTAGATGAGCTTTCGCTACAATTTAGAAACCCTTACACGGACGTTTTGTGGAAAATTGGATATAGTTTATGTAATAGCAACTAGTTTACCAACAAACTTTAAACGATGCGATTAAGGGCAATCGCGCACTAGCGACCAGGCCGCATCTGCCACGTCAATTTCGTTGTCGATCGCACCTGGCCGCGTGCGGCCAAGTGCGCGGGTTCCATGGCGATTTCATACTTAACTAATGTATCCATCTCGCTTGCCGCTGCGACGGGGCCGCTAGTGCGCGGCCAAGTTAGTTTCACCATTTTGTAAACGCTGTCAAAAAAGGCACTTTCCAATACTCCAAAAATGTTTAGCTTTTAATTATACGACTGTTTGACTTAAAGATAGAAAACGACTGGTTTCTAGTCATTATATTTTATTCATGTAACACATTATGTGCTGCTAAACTTTAATTTTAGATTGGGTTAATATTTAAGTACCCACTTGAGAGAATCATGATTGACCATCGATAAATATAAATCATTAAGGTATCACAGTTACCATATTAAGATAAATAACACAAAGATAAATTAATAATGCACCGACAAGTAATAGGAGCTCAACTATACGTAGAGTACGTATTATGACCTTGACATGATACTGTTATTTATAATACCCAAATTAATTCAAAGTGTACCTACATATCTTCAGTAAGTAGTAAATTATGTGTGTGAGAATGTCAATAAACAATATTTTATATCGGAATGCCTGAATTTTTTTATTGATATTACTCGGATCTTGTATGAATGACACAACACTAAGCTGTCTAACAACAGCAACTCAGTTTAAACACATTTTGTGAGTCTGATTTTTGAAGGGAAATCTTCTTTAGATGCGTTGGGCATTTTTGAGATGGGAAAAAGCAATTGAACTCGCGACACCGTTACCGAAACCTCATTTTTGTAAACATAATTGTGCTCTTGATTTATATTAAGTACGTTACGGATCAATGGTCTATCTATTTTTACTTTAAAGGTGTTGGAAGCATTTTTTTTTAGTTTTCACTTCCGTCGGCACTCCCAGAGCGCCACTGTTTTTTTTTATGTGCACATTGATCTCGTATAAGTAACAAATACTCTCTATTGGTGGACAAAAAAGGATCGAACAAAAAGAAAAATAAACATGAACATTTTGTCTCCCCAGGAACTGAACCGAAGCGACGACAAGGAGCACTGACGAGTATCTGGGAACTCACACTTTCTGAACGACAGAACGCGTCAATACTTCTAGAAAATACCACGGCAACACCATTCGTTTATTGCAGATACTATTTCAAATGCTTCTTCTGCAGAGAACAGTATTCAGAAATAAAAACACTTCTACAACACACGCTGACACATGAGACACCAGAAAGTGCTATCATTCTCAAAGAATACCTCCCGAAAGGGAAACGAACAGTTAAAGTAGACATTTCAGAATTAAAATGCAGAATTTGTGGTCAAAATTACAAGGACCTTGACGAAACACGAAAGCATTTGGCTTTAGAACATAGCAAGTGTTTCACTGAATCAGGAAACGGATTGGTAGCTTACGATCTGTCTCCCAAAAATGGACAATTCGCCTGCCACATCTGCAACAAGATCTTCCAGACTTTTATACTCCTAAACAGGCATATGAATGTACATTTCAGTAATGCGGTTTGTGAAACTTGTGGAGCAGGTTTTATGACTCATCAGCGATTGATACAGCACAAAGAAATTCACCTACCAGGAGGGTATCCTTGCAATAAATGTAACAAAGTATACACAACGAATTCTAACTTAAAATATCACATAGAAAAGGCTCACGAAGGGACGACGAAGATGAGAATGTTAAGATGTCCACATTGTCCCGAAAGATTCACTGAACACTTTCGGAAGTTGAAGCATTTGAAAGAAGCACACGGGATTACCTTTACATTTGAATGTGAAGTATGTCATTCGGTGTTTCCAAGCCGCAGAGCATTGACAATGCACACAAACAAGTTGCATACCGAGAAAACGCAGTGCGAAGTTTGCAAAAAGAGTTTTAGCTGTATCACCTCTTTAAAGAAACACATGGTATCTCACACTGGAGAAAGGAATTTCATTTGTACTCTTTGTCAGAAAGCTTACAGACATCAGAAGAGTTTGAAACTGCATATGAGAACGCATCTTCAGGGAGAACAACATATTAAATTCAATTGCTCGGTTTGTGGGAACGGTTTTACTAATAGAAACGACTTTAATAGACACGTAAAGGAATGGCACCCCAGGACCTTTTTCGATTATTCTGGTCATTAATTAATTTGCGTATAAAGGACATTGTTTCACTACCGTTAATTATTATCATAATAATGTGTTGACATCTACATTGGGCCATGGAGGCCCAGTTGTGCGCCACTAACGTCCATGGAGATTTTTTAAAATTTGTTTGTGTAAACTCATGAATATCAGTATTATAGACAGACTAGACTGATTCAATGGATCTCTTGTAGAAATAAGCTTAGTTATAATATTTATTGAATATAAAATGAGTACAAAAATTTCGTTTCATTTATTGAAGAGAAGCTCAATTACTCAAAAAACAATCAGTCCCTTAAAGTTTAGTAAGTATTTCAATAATTTATTAGTGGTTCTTTTAAGTTAAAAAACGATTTGTCTTAAATTACCTATTTTATTTCGCAGGCGAGAACCCGGTGCTCGAAACTAGTATATGGCAGTTAACGGTTCCAGAAAGAAAAAATGCTTCTACGTTTATTGAATATACCACTGTTAGACCTTTTATATTTAGGGGATCAAGCTTTAAATGTTTTTTCTGCACGGAACACCATTCAGAACCGGCAGCCTTATTAGAACATACCGCGACCCACAAAATCGAAAATAGAGAAGTCATCTTCGAAAAATATGTAGCAAAAGGCAAAAGATGCTTACAAGTAGATATTTCGAAACTAAAATGTCGGTTATGTGACGAAAATTATCCGGATCTCAACACGATTAGAGAGCATCTTAAAAACAGGCACGGTAAACATTTCTTTTTATCTAGCAACGGCATGACAGAATATAAATTAGATCTTATAAATAATAGATTCGTTTGTCACATTTGCAACGAAGATTTTCATAATTTTAACTTATTAAACTGTCATATGAACAGTCATGTTGGCAAAGTGGTATGTGAAAGCTGTGGAGAAGGATTCTTATACCAACATCTGCTCATGAAACATAAAGAATCTCATTTGACAAAGCCCTTCACTTGTAAACTATGCGATAAAAGTTTCATCAAGAAAAGTCAGTTGACATACCACACAAATATCGTGCATAAGGGTAAAGCACGAACTAACTTGAAAAAATGTCCCAAATGTCCCCAAACTTTTAAAGAACATTATGCCAAATTACTGCATTTGAAGAAAATCCATGGAATTTCAAAAACTTTCCCTTGCCATGTCTGTAAAAATACTTTCACGACCCGAAGAGCGGTAACTGAACATCTAACAAGATTTCACACAGAGAAATACAAATGCGAAGTGTGCTCTAAATGCTTTGCCGTAGAGTCGAGATTGAAACAGCACATGCGTGGACACACCGGAGAAAGAAATTTCATTTGTCCTATTTGTAAAAATGCTTACATGCATACAAGGTCGTTGAATAAACACATGAGGACTCATGAAACTTTAACAGTTTATAAATATAATTGCACGGAATGCGCCGCGGGGTTCCAAGGAAAAATTGATTATGATAAGCATATGAAGCAGTGGCATACTTCTTACGGGGATATTGTGTAGTGAGAGTGAGTCAAAAAATGTCGTACTTAATTACGTATAACTGGCGTGATTTTATGGGAGATTTAAATTTAAAAAGCCATAACATAACATACCCTATTACCTAATGTAGTCCACATCACCGTATCCAGCGACAGTGACCCAGACTAATTACCTGAGAGGAGTATAATGACAAAAACGTTCAAATCGATGGTAGAAAACAGGAAGAGGAAAATATAGCAGTTTAGAGGTATGAGAAACAGGGTATAAAGTTCACTCACCCTCTATAGAAAAGAGAGGATCCTCCGACCAGATGGGTGTCGGGGCTGGCGGGAAACTGCCCAAAGATTGATGTCAGAAAGTTATATATAATATTATGTTGATCGCACGGTAAACTTTGCTTGCGCGATGCAGAATTTGTATGACGTCAGGTCTTTGATGCGTAGTTCGCATGTCACGATGTAGATGCCGCCACAGCAGTACAAAAGTCGGAATACCTCTAACATATCTCCCAAAGGGTACATAAAAAAAGGAAATCCAAAGACGAATAAAAAGACATGCTGTAAAACCTACCGATATAAATATAATTTATTTATAGCTGATATTATTACCCAATTGTAATCAAAAACATATTTTATACTTATTGGGATTTAAAACTGGCCTCACAAGATCTGAGGATAAAAATAAATGAAAAACATTGGTGTAATTATTGTTACTAATTTATTTACATAGTAAAATTACACGAGAATCACAGTAATGGTAGGTTTACAATGACATAGCCGTCTACGTAGTGTCCATCTTAAATGTAACCAAAAATGCGCCCCGCAGGTCCATCTCGAATTAAAGAATAATGCACGGTCCTTTACCTTATCGTAACGAGAATAAAGATAATTAATTTAGACAAAATAGCAATGATTTTCCCACCCAAAAAAACGTTCGTTAAATTACACCGTATTATCGTTTTTCGCACATGAATTAGTTATTTGCTGGCTTTACTTTTGCAAGCTAATGCACCATCGTTTTGCTTCATACATCATGCACTGACGTATACAGTCGTACGGTACAGATGGACAACGCGTAGAGGGGGCTGCACTAACCCAAAGCTGTTATTATTTAATATATCAAGTCAGGTAAGCGTAGACATTTTCTGAACTAATTATTATAAAGAGGTATTTTTTATTGTTTCCATGTAAAACTCTGGAAGCACCTACTGATCTGATTCTAAAAAAATCTTATATATTTTCCAACTACACGTAATAGCCGAGTGTCATAGGATACAAGAAACACGCAGACAAAGTCGCGAGCAAAAGCAAACTTAACTTACTTTTTATAAGCCCGTATTTCCCACTGCCAGGCAGAGGCCTCTCTTCTTTCACCTCTCTCTGTCCAAGTGTCCAGAGCTGCCCAGTTGGCTAAGAAGTTTGTTGGTTGGCTAACGAGGCTATAGATAGACGACTAGCTTATAGACTCGTGCAGACAAGCGCGACGCGACACCGGTAATTAAACTTAGAAATTCTTGACTGCCTCGTTGGTTTAGTGGTCGCAAGCACTACTGCTAAGCATGAGGTCCTGGGTTCGATTCCCAGGTCGGGCAAAATGTTATCAGGTTTTTCTATCTGAAATTTCTGTAGCAGCCTGGAATCTGGATTTGTGCCCGGTTGATAGGAATAGGCTCCCCCCTATTACATGGGACTTAAAACATAACTGGCGAAATGGTCGGAACTTGCTACAAGGACACATCTGCCCAACCCTTCGGGGAAACAAGGCGTGATGTTATGTTATGTTAGAAATTGTTTTATTAGAGTCGCATCGCGCCAGTCTGCATGAGGCTTCACACTATATGGTACGGTTTGTTCATAGGTAAACAAGTTTCACTATCAAACTTCACCACCTCAAAACAAATTTTTCCCCAAATTCTTGGCATCTCCTTCAAGGCCATACTACGCTCTCAATCCAAGGCACATAGAACTTCACCCGCGTGTATATGCCTGGCTGGCCGTAGGAGGTCACCCCTATGACCGTGTGGAGGCATTTGGAGAGATACGGCTTCGCTTGGAGGGGGCCACCGCTGTCACCCTGTGGGAGAAGCAAGAAATTCGGGAACGGTTAATGGATTGATTGCAGATTCTCATATTGTGTTAAGATGATAGCAAGCAGAATCTTCAGGCATCAAAATGAGCATTGATCATTTAGTTCTAACGGCTGTTTCCGAAACTATAATGCTTTTAGGCATAAAAAAGTATATTTTTTTTAATAAGAAGAGGTTGCAAGTTCGAACCTTCGGGCTCATTGCGGAAAGCTTAAGTGCTTTACGCAATAACCCGATGCGTGAATGATCTACAATAGGGATGATGACTAAAAAGTAAAATAATACCCAACTTTAGATTATTCAACATAGTCCTTCAATATCAAGCAGAGCGGGTTTTTGACAGGTTGCCATTGGACTTAAAAAATCTAATTTATAAGAGCTCTTTTAAGTCAAGACCTAGATCCGTTCCTATTGGAAAATATCTGTATTCAATGGACGATGACATAACCACGTTTAAAATAAATTGATATTAGTTAATGTGAGACTCAGTAATATTAGTATAAAGGAAGTAGTTTGTAATGTCATTGAATTTTTATTTATTTTTATTTTCTTTAATTTATTGTACTATGAATGTGTTTGTTTTATAATTTTAATGAACGTGTTTTTATTTATTTATGATTTCAAACACAATGTGAATCGTTCCTGAAATAAATTTGAATTTGAATTCTTTTTTAGTCCGTCAGGTAGATTATAAAAATATATTGGACACCATTTTTTTATTTTTTTTTTATTTACGTAGGTAATCAGAAGATTGCGGCGATGCATGGAGTTAAAATGTATCAAGACGTTTTATACTTGTGACGTAGCGACCCCCACTCCCCAACTTATTGCGTTTTATCTAAGTATTTTTTTATTATGATAAAGCAAAAAATACGTGTGTAAGTAATATTTTTTCATTTTTATTATCTGCTACTACTACACTACATAGGTTTTTTAGGCCCTTTTTTCCGTATTGAAATGCCTTTACCTACGTTGTTGATCAGACGATTTTTTCAAACATGAATGGCCTATGGCAAATTAGCCATTTCCTTCAAAATAAGTATATTCTATATCACATAACCCACCTCACAAGTGTCCTTGCCTCCCATCTCATCTCCATAGCACATTTGAATGGTGCCGTTGAACCCGCTCAGCAGGTGTCTGTGTGGCGGGTAGTGCACTGCGCACGCTTCCTCGTAGAATGATTGGAGAGATACCTGCAATACGACATTACGTTCATGTCATGCCTTGAGAGCAATTAAAAATAAATTGGAAATAAGTATTATACCTTCTATTCAACGAGCAATATTTATATATATTTGTAATTGAAAACGTTCTTGAAAATGACTGATTGATTTCGATGAAAATTGTTATATAGGGGTTTACGGGGGCGAAAAATCGGTCTAGCTAGGTCTCATATCTGAGAAAATTCATTTTCTCTATATTCACAGCCTCGGGAACGTAATACAACGTTGGTATACCTGGACGATATGATTATCTATTTCCATCCGAGTAGAGCTCGGTCGATCAGGTACTAACTAATAAACAAGCGATTTTGTGTGAGGATCTTCACAATGCGGTCTGTTTTAAAGGATCGCCTTTGGAATTAGGGCCTTGAACCAACTGTTAATTTGTTCGCTACGCTAACGGCATTATAAGTCCATTACACAAATACTGGTAATCTGAAGAGCATGGTAAAAATATTCGTCGTCACACTTCATATCTCAACTTTTCGTCCAAATCGTCTTCCAGTCAGAACAAATATTGAGAGCGAAAAACTAAACATCTTATTTACTTACAGCTTGAAGCGTATCAGCTAACTGCATATTATGTCCCAGCGCCCCCCATCCTGTAGCAGTCACCACTCCCAGGAACTGATCGTCAATGTTCAGGCAAGCTGGGTACACATGCAGGTTGAATGTCACCCTGGAATCACAGACGAGGGAATCTTAAGTATTCCTTCTGACAATTTAAGTAAGTAAGTAATACGGCCTACTCAAATCATCGTCTGAAATTAAATGGAATGAAATGAAATTGTTTATTCTGTAAATAGGACATCGGAATCACTTTTACACCTCATATTAAAAAATAAAAAAAATAAGCTAGTTGAGTTCCGCGTTTCCTATCTGACTACTCTGAGATGAAAGGCCGAAACAAACCCAGAGGTCGCAGTCTCTTATAAAGTCCAGACATAATCTTGGTCAGGCCATATGTAGATTAGTATCTGAAATGGTCTTTTGAGGAAAAAACCACACAGATTTGAGTAGACCCGTCCAGTCAGTGCAAGCATTTGTTAGTAATCGTGGAGCTCAACTCAGAACTTAAGGAGCTCAACTCGACGGACAATACCAAAGAAAGGACATTTGGGTAGGCCGCATAAACTACTCAAACTGCCAGACCATAATTAAAACTAAGTGAGAAATGAAAATAATAATAATATCCACATAGTCCTCATATTCACAGTAATTAATTAAAATAATATAATACTTTACAAAGTAATCATGTCATTTTAAATTTAATATTCAACGATGTCAATGTGTATATAAAACTGGTATATTTTGATGATTTTACATAATAATTAAAATGTCAAGTTTTATCACAAGGCAGAGCGAGCAGCTCAATCCCATGCTTTTTTATCTTCTAAATAATCTGAAATTTTATAGTACCCTTTTTTACAAAGTTTGGTTTTAATACAGATTTTAAATCTATTAATGGGTAGGTTTCGAATGTCTGCCTAACCATTTCCCAAATATAATTGGGTCGGCCTCCAGTCTAACCGGTACCCTAATTGCGTAACTTCGTAAACAACTAGGGCTTCCAATGACGGGATTTTTTGGGAGCATTTTTTGTCATTTTTCAATACCGGTATTGAACAGTTCAATACCGGGATACCGGTATTAGTGATTTTATTTTATTATCAGTAGACACTAAAGTGAAACAATTTCTTTTTATTACGCATAATATTTCCAATATTTTTTTTAACAGGGTAAGTTTTAAAAACTGCTTTTTTTAATTATCTCGTGGTTTATTTAGACAGATAGTTACATTTCATTAGGTACTACTTGCGCTACTAACTGGAGGCAAACAAATAAGCTAAAACTCAAAGGGAAGTTAAGACCCAAGTTTCTTCCAGCACTGATTAGATTCTATTGTAAGAGTTGAAATGGGCATTTATGATAGTACTGGAGCGGCCGAGAGATGTAGGTATATTGACATGGCGTATAATTATTTACTTAGCGATCTGTTTCAAATCGAAACAGATTGTGATTGATTGTATATTATGCAATTAGGGTACAGATTCAGCTGAATTCCAGTATTTTACATGGAGCAACTGCCTGTTTGGGGCTCGTCATCGGGGTCACTAATATTGTTGGTGTATGTACCTAATGTTCTTGGGAATGTGTGGGTATAGAGAGGATTAAAACGTGGAAAGTTATTTTATTTAATAAGTATCTATTTATTTATTACCTATATCTAATACAGTGGATGTACCTACTTTATAAAGATTGAAAGGGTCTGTAATGTGAGATACGGGACAACTAAGACTCGCTGCACCTCAGACCAAATAAAACGAGGCGCACCGAGGGTTTCGTACCATTAAAAATTTTTAATCAGCAAGGCCTTTATTCGTCACAGATTTTTAACACTGCACACTGCTATGTAGAATATTGAAGTTTTGGGACAGCGCCATCTCTTGACCAATAGTGGAACTAATGTAATTTAAGTTGATAATTTCTGAAAAAGTGTGTTATTTTTATTTTTCCTGTAATCTTTACATAAACTTCTATTATATAGAATAATTTCAGATTTTTCTCAATACAAACTTCGGAGATAAGAGGGGACGATATTTTTTTAAATATTAAGTCGAAAACCATGCGCCCTAAAAAAAAACTGTTTGAGAATGTTCAAACAGCGCTCTTTCATATGATACCCCACATGCTCTAGTAGCCCCACTTCAATTTTTTAAGACGCCCGTTCAGGCCCAGTTGCAAAAAAAAAAAACTTAATTGCAAAATAGTTGGGCAAACGTCATCTAAAACTATTCCAAACAAGTTGATAGCATTAGTAGTTCTTGAGATATCCAGCTGTGACAGGCAGACTGAGTCGCACCATGAGGGTTCCTTTTTACAATTTTGGTACGGAACCCTAAAAACCAAGACATAGCACTGTCAACAGCGATGTGAAGCCGGTTTCGTAAACATTTGTGCTCTTAGTGGGGTGTAGCTTGCTTGTAGTGTCATTGTAAATGGTTATAAATGTGTGCATGTGAGCGTGTATGCACAGAGCGGAGGTGTAGTTTTGTCTGAGCGCTACGCATGTAATTTGATTTAATGACAAAATATGGGCGTCTGCATTCCTCTCATGACTTTCAAAACTCAGAATGAGAGCTTGACCTTTGCTGCTTTCGGTTTTTATCAGAGGTTACAAACTAAAACATCTTACCTAGTGTTAGTCTCAAGCAATGCTATGTCGTGGTACTTGGAGGGCGCGTGGTACTCCGGATGCGGTACTATACGTCCCACGTGGTACCGATGCCATCGTTCCGGCGGGTCTGTCCGCTTCAGGATACCCATCGCCACGAAACGGACTTTACCACTGGAAACAAGAAATTGATAGATGTGTGACTAACCTTTTTTTTTTTTTTGAGGGTGGGACATCTTCAGATAACTTCTCTCGCTCTGGGCGGAGCGGGAGGGCGTGTCAGACTCTTACTGACTAAAACCCACCCGTGTTCCTTCGGTTGCCCTGTCGCCGGGGGCCACGATCTCCCTTTGAGAGGCAATTTCCGTAATTTTTAAGAAAGTTTGCATTCACATGTCATTCGCAATCTGTCAAAAATACCTACAATATATTTACCAACATTTTTGACAAGTTTGACAGATAGCGACTAGAATGTGAACGTTTTTTATGTACGAAAATCAGCCGCGTAGTGTCAGTTTTTATGCCGCCCATGGGCCTCTGACTTGGCTTATTTTCTGGCTTACCCTCTGATTTGGCTTGACTTAGTTGATTAATAAATTGTTAAGATGGGATTTAAAAGTGGTGCCTACCTTTATAGATACTTGGGTTGAAAGGCGTTGTGTAGGGTGGTCTATGTTAGTAGGTAATTAACCACTCTTGAATGAAGAAACTAACATCCTATACTATTAAAAGAGCAATATTTAGTAGTCTTATAATATTTGTAATCACATTCTTGAAAACGGCTCTAACGATTTCGATGAAAATTGCAATATAGGTGTTTACGGGGGCGAAAAATCGATCTAGCTAGCGTTTTATCTATTTTTACCCGAGCAGAGCTCGGTCACCCAGATACAGGTACAGAGAAATTATCGCTTCAAAAAAATTTTCTTATTTCTTCTACTCCATTTTTGAACCTGATTCATCATCGTTGCCTCAATAGAAACCCCCGCCTGAGAATGCGCTACACGATACTTCGATCTGTGATATATCTTTTAGTGAAGACATGATACTGAAAGAGCTAATATCCCTGGATGCATTAAAAGGACCAGGACCAGATGGCCTTTTTTCCTTATTTTTTAAAAAATGCCGCCGTTTCTATCTACAAGTCTCTTTTTATTATTTATAATAAATGCATGTATGCAGGTGTGGTGCCCAAACTGTGGAAAGATGCATTTATTGTGCCTGTCCTCAAAGGCGGATCAAAACGCAATGTTGTTACTATCGTCCTATTTCTATCTTGTCTGCCTTGTCGAAGCTCTTTGAAAGGTTAGTGCATAATTAAATATATCGTATTCTCCATAATATCGTTATTCAACAACAGCACGGTTTTGTTAAACGGCGGTCCACAATCACTAATCTCTTGCTGTTCTCAAGCTTGTTATTTGATAATGTTGACAGTGGCGGTACCTTCATATAAGCCCAAAAGCCTTACTAAAATGCTCGATAGAGAATCAATATCAAACCCGAACTATTTAAAAGTTCGCGCGCTTAATTCTTATCAAAATAATACAAAGTATCTACCTATGCTACACTACTACACATCGCGATTGTTCGCGCGCAGAGTTTCGCATTTGTAGCATCTACATATAGCTATCTCGCTTACACGCACCGGCTTATACCGGGCTTTCAAATACTATATCTGTCACTTTCGCACTTATAGCGATGTGCCGTATAACGAGTTAGACCTAATCGAATCAACCACCAACCAACCTACCAACCTAGTTGAATCGATCACTATGGCAGATTTAAGCCGGGCTTTTTCGGTATGAAGTTGCACGCGTATGCGTGACCTTGTCAGCTTGCCAACTCTGCAGTGTTGCCGTTTTAGCCACGTTGTGAGATCTTGGAGATTTTTAACGAGTTTGGAAACTTTTTTAACATTTAGCAACAATAAAAACTAGCGATTTTTTAAAATAACGAAATTAAATATTCAAGCAATATCTTAAAAATAAAATATTTGCGACATCTAGCTAGATTTTTCATATACCTGGCGACTATTTTTGCCTAAATGACAACACTGAATAGTTCCCGACATCCGAGAGTGCAACTAACTTCAGTTTCATTTGCTTGAGTAGAAAAAGGTTATCGTGTTAAAGTTTTTTGTGTTTTCTTAGATTTCCTCAGTGATACAATTGTTTTGGTGACTTACCTACAACAATGGAGGTAATTGTACCTTGTGAGGATTTAAAATGCGTTCAAGTTTTGATTGGCGAAGATAAGGTAAAATCTTTAAACTTTGCTCAGAAAAAACAGTTAATTTCTTCATTAAAACCGACGCCTAATCTGTGTATTTCTCAGACTAGTAAATCGCATAAACGAAAATTTAATAGATCAGTGTATAAAACTAGTTGGATTGTTGGCTGTTCGCATACTAATAAGTTGTATTGCTGGGGCTGCATATTTTTTCGAATGAAGATTCCGTTTGGAATACATCTGGTTATAATGATTTAAATAACATATCTGGCGCCATTAAAAGGCACGCAAATTCCCATAAACACCTGTGTGCAATGGTTTCTTTCGGTAATTTTGGTAAACAACGAATTGAGACATCTATATATCACGCCAGTTATCTGAGGAAATTTCAAAATATAACACGCGCGTTGAAAACAACCGTAGTGTTTTTCAAAGATTAGTCGATATTGTTTGTCATTTAGCAGAAGAGGAGGAAAGAAGAAGATGGATGGATGAATTCACTTTTAATTTATTGTACCTAACCAGTAGTTTATGAGAAATTTGCGATGATACATACGTAGGTACCTACATACTCAGTCGAAAACTGAACTTTCTTTTTTTGAAATCGGTTAAAATTTTATTGGACTTGCGTTATTTTGAAACCCTAGGCACGCCACTGAATGTTGACAGTTGCGTACAGGTGGATGCAGTGTGTACAAACTTCTGCAAGGCTTTCGACAGGGTAGATCATGAAATATTGCTCAGTAAATTAGCGTTTAATGGAATCCGTGGTTACCTGTTGAGGTGGTTTGCTTCCTACATCACTAACCGTAGTCAGACACTTGTAATTAATGGCCATTCTTCTTGCATCGCGCAGGTGTACCACAAGGTTCTATGCTTGGTCCCCTTTTATTTGTTTTGTATATTAACGACATCAGCCAGTGTTTTCTTAATGCCAAATTCCTCTTATATGCCGATGATCTTAAGATATACAGAACAATACGCGATGTGAATGACTGCCCTCTGTTACAACAATACTTGGATAGGCTAAACTGTCGAACTACTGTCGTAGAAATAAGTTGCAGCTTAGTTTATCTAAATGTAATATTCTAAACTTCACAAAAAGTCAGTAGTACCTTAATCTTTTTAGTTTGTTTGCCTCTAATCATTTTACTTTCTTAAGTAAAATGGTTTGCCAGTGCAAAAACAGTAAATCCAGTAACACACAAGTGTTGCCATCCTTAGCGACAGTCCCATCTCATAGACGCAGCTGAGAGAAAGAGACCAATGCTGCTTGAATGCAGAAACAGGAGTCGTACATTTTTAATAGAAATAAGATGTTATACCTACTGCTTCAGCTTTCAATTTACCTCATTACGGTAACACTAATATTTGATGTAAATGACCAAAACACGTATAACTTACAGCACAGCACTAGAAATGCAGTGTCCAGCTGTCAGAATAAACTTGTCACTGATGAGGGACCCGCCACACAGCCAGTGAGCCGTGTCCATTCCTCCTCCGTAGCCTAGCAGCGCCTGGAAATTTATGAAACATTTTATCACGGAAGTGCCGATACCAAGCATGCTGTTTTGGATTTGATTCGTAATAGGTTGCGCCGCAGCTTGGGGATGCCTACCTATCCATCAGTGGACAACGATACGCTGAGTTGATTCATAATCTACCCAGCCTTTTCCCAACTATGTTGGGATCAGTTTTCTGTTAAACCGGATGCAGCTTACCAATACCAATATTTTAAAAGAGATTTTTTACTCCACCACAACCCAGGTAATAAGCACGCTGTGTTGATAAATTCATTAAATAAAGCTGAAGAAGTTAGCATTTTACAATAGCATAATTAGCCTATAATATTCCCACTGCTGGGACACAGGCCTCCTCTCAGTGAGAGGGAGTGGGCTGTAATCCACCACGCGGGCTCAGTGCGAGTTGGTAGATGTCACATGTCTTCAAATTTTTGGTTCTAGGACATGCCGGTTTCCTCACGATGTTTTCCTTCACCGTTTAGAGAGCAGTGGTGATAAAAATATTTACACGAAGCAAATCGCCTGTCTGGGTTCGAATCAATGACTCGTAACTCGCGGCCCCGTTACCACTATTGATCTACCATTTTACAATATCATTTCGTAATTAAGATACGAATCTCCGAACGAGTCCGATCGCGGTTTATAGGTAAGGACAGTCTTGGAGCGTTTAAACTTTCAACCAGTTAGTATTGTATCATATTAAAAAGTCTCCGAACGCAATTAAAATCATATTGTTAACCTTAAGTTTCGTGGTTTGTCTGATACTTTATGAGATAGGTATTTATAACCAGTTTATTTTAGCTAGACAGTTGATCATCATTGTCGACGTACCATATGTGGGAACTGTCCTCTCCTCGCGTCGTACCCGATATGCGCGGCATACACCCCATACGACACGTGAGCCCCGTGTGAATACTTGTAGCATTGCTCCTCCTGGTGCCAGCGCTTTACCAGACCCGAGGTTGGACAGCCTTCGTATGGCAGATTGGCGAGGTGCTCCAGACATACTGGGGAGAAGACGTGTCTTTAAAGAAAGGAAATCAAAAGAAAAAAGTTAAAAACGCGTATACGAAAAACATTGGCAACGCAAGCGACAAAAACCGGCCAAGTGCGAGTTGAACTCGCACACGAAGGGTTCTGTACCACCGTACAATATTTAGCAAAAAAACGCCCCGAAGAAAACACGTTTATTGCATGGATCCCCTTTAATTTTTAACTTCATTTTATTTTAATTATAGCGGCAATAGAAATACCATAATTTGTGAAAATTTAAACTGTCTACCTTACGGTTCGTCAGATACAGCCCGCTGACAGACAGACGGACAGCGGAGGCTTAGTAATAGGGTTTCGTTTGGCAACCTTTTGGTACGGAACCCTAAAAATGGAAACATAAACATAACATCAAGTCAGTGTTTCCTGCAGGAGGAAGGTCACGGTGTATAATTGTACCCCGCCAGTTTTGCGCCAAGAGTGCACCACAATCCCCCAGTCATGTTATTAATTATGGGGGGAGGAGCCTAAGACACAATACTGATCATTAAACGGGATCCAAGTCTGGCCCCAGCCTGCCCCGCCAGTTTTATGCGCCAAGAGTGCACCACAATCCCCCAGTTATGTTATTAATTATGGGTGGAGCCTAAGACATAACACTGATCATTAAACGGGAACCAAGTCTGCCCCCAGCCTGCTTCTTAGAATTTCGTAATGAGAAAATCCAATAAAACTGTACCCGACTTAGGACTCAAACCCAGTCAGCACTCAGCAGTTGCTTGGTTGCAACCACTGACCCAATGACGGAATCAGGCAGACATTGTAAGTTGTCCGGCTCTACTAGGTAACGTATGCATACGTACCATCATAAGCTTTTCTGCCCGTCCTGAAATGTATTCCTCCAGTTTTGTCGACTATAGCTTCACTGAAAATAAAATACAAATACTTTAGGTAGGTAAGCGGGTAAACTTAATTTAGCGTGAGAGCGTCGTAGCCTAGCCCCGTTGGCATGACCACAATAGAAACAGGTTTTTTCGACGGAAGAATAGACAAAATGATAGATAAACAATCACTATATTTCATTTTGTCTATTTTTCCGTCGACAAAACCCATTTTTATGGTTTTCATGCTACGCGTGCTGGTAAATAAATAAAATAATAATCTTTAATTCGGCTAAGCAACATCCACATGGGACAGTAAACAAAAGATATCTTATATCTACATATGTTACTAAACTTATTATATATATTTGGAAACAAGGCTGTTGTTGGAAATGCATCTTTGAACAACATCACCTAACAAAGGAGAATCGTACCTCCCCGCTATGGTCTTCAGGATAGAGGTGGAGCTTTCCCGCACTCCACTGAGCAAAAAGGCAGATTTCTGTCTGACGATGGCGTGGAAGCCATCGACTTGTACTTGTGCGAAGTTGCAAACATACCTGATGCACTGCAGAAACGGGGCAGCCCCATCAACATCCTGAACCCTTTATTATATTATACCCGTAGAGCGCTGATAGCCCGCTGAGTATAGTTGGTCTACAGGCTGCACGTGTAAAACACTGTGCAATAAGCTTTAAAAAGCGTTATCTTGACTGCTCTGCTACAGCGTGAAAACCGGCGAGTAAGGTAAGACAACATTTGTCTTCACGTAAAAACTACGTTCTTTACCCAAATGGTCATCGGTATAAAAGTGTAAATAATACTTACTTACTTTATATGTTTAACTTTTTTGCAGTCGGTACAGCACACGATGGGCGTGTTCCCTTGGAAGGAGCAGATCTGAAAATGTAACATTAACATCAAACAAATAAATTTAAAAAAAAACCAGTCACGTGACGGGCCGACCAGCCTCCAAACAATTTCGCGCACTCGGGCCCCATGACAGTTTCGAATTCAAATAACTTATATTAAATTGAAAAGGCTTCCAGAAACTGACGGTTCATCCTAAGTATACTACTGGTGCTCAGGAACCTCTACGGTGAATAGGTAGGTTTCCAGGATTAAATCAAAATATTTATTGTTATTGCAGGTCCACACCTGACATAAGTCTTGTACGGGCACAGCAATTAAATTAATTTACAATTTCAATTCAAAATTCAATTCAACTAAAAAACAATTTTTCCATTTTTTTTTTTCGTTTAATTTTTTCAATTTCGTTTTTATTTCAGCCGAAGGACGTCCACTGCTGGACTTAGGCCTCCCCCAAGCACCGCCACTTCGACCGATTCTATGCATCCAGCGGATTCCTGCAGCCCGTATGTATACAGCCGTCCACAATCATAAGTTCCTGACGACATTTTCCTCATTCCTCCGCATCATATGCCGATACCAAGATAACCGATTTCCACACAACTTTTCAGTCACCAGTGTCACTTTCAGATTTCATCTTATATAGTTAGGTTCTCATTTCTTATTCTATCCATTCGTGTAACACCACCATTCCTGATCTTAGCATTCTCATTTCAGCTGCCCATGCAATTGCCTTTCATTAATTCCTTTTGTGGTCCAACATTCTGGTCCATACAAGACTTTTCAGGTCTTTTATTTTTTGGGTTTGAAATTATCAAATAACTTCTCCCGCTCTGGGTGGAGCGGGAGGGCGTGTCAGACTAAAACCCACCCGTGTTCCTTCAGTTGCCTGTATGTTGCCAGGGGCCACGGTAACCCTTTCGGACAAACCCGCAACCCCGGCTGGCATCAGCCCTAGCGGACCCCTCCATCTGCTGATATATCTTTGAGGCGCGCGTGGAAAACAACGCGCCGTCGATCCAGCCCTGGTCCTTATCGGACGGCAAGCTACCCATTGCTCACCGTCCGCAAGCCCGCGCCTACGGTGGCCGGAAATCGGCCTGCGACTCCCGACGGCCAGGGCGTCTCCTGCGGCGGTTAGGGCCGTGAGGGCGCGAAATTTGCCTCTCCCTCACGCACCTCTCCTCCTTTCCTCCGCCCAAAGACAGCAGATCTAACCATTGTTTTATAAATCTTACCCTTAAGTATAAGGGGAATGCGGCAGTCGCAGATTGTTCCCGGGACTTGCCGCCATTTCATCCATCCAGTGTTAATTCTGTGCTTAACAATCCGTACCTTAATTGCGTAACTTATTTTCGTAAACAATTATGCCTAATTTGTTTCATTTTGACAGTTCAACAACATTCATTGTATTATTTACATTGTTGAGCAGATTTCTTTTTCCAACTTATGAAGCAATGGATTAGCAATCTGTTTCAAATCGAAACGGATTATGATTGTGTTGTATTACGCAATTAGGGTACTGATCTACTTCGCCATCGCTTTGCACGAGTTAACCGAGAACACTTAAACTGTGCTCAAGAACGACTTACGAGGAATTCCGAGCACCCTTACATGAAAGAATAAGAACAAAGCAGAGAAGGACAACTGACCTGGGGATATTCCTTTTTCTTGACATCTCCTATCATAGACAGACACTGGCATGCATTGACACACGTTCCATTCTTCCCTCGCCCGTCATAACACTGTGATCCTGTGACGAAATATACATATTAACTTTTATTAACGTAATTTATTCAAATAGGCAGTGATAGCCTAATAGTGTGACCGTAGGACTGCCAAGTCATAGGTCTCGAGTTCGAACTTCGAACCCAAGGCACACCTCTGACTTTTCGGATTCATGTGCCTATTGTATAATTAACACTTTCTTCAAAGACGGTGAAGGAAAATATCGTGAAGCCAAGTTGCCTGTATGTTGCCAAGGGCCACGGTAACCCTTTCGGACAAACCCGCCACCCCGGCTGACATCGGCCCTAGCGGACCACTCCATTTGTGCTGACATCTCTTTGAGGCGCGCGTGGAACACAAAGCCCACGGGCAGCACAAAAACTCTGACACCAGACCACACGAAAAAGAAAAGTAATATCATGAAGTCGTACTCAGTGGTAAATAAGGACTAGGAAGGACAACCCCAAAAATGGGACACAGTTCTAGAAGGAAGAAGAAGTAACATCACACCAGTATTCCCCGATGGGGTAGACAGAGACAAATAGTAGGTACACCCACATTTCACCAGTGATGGTTAAGTTCCAGATAATAGGACGTGCGCCTATTGCCATCAACTGGGCACAAATCTAGACTCTGGACTGCTACTGAGATTGTTTTAATAGATAAACACTATTCTTCGGTTATTGCCCGCGGAACCTACTAAAATCGAACCCTACGATCATCACTAACACTTATTGCGTCCACTAGAATAACTTGCCGATTCTCTTGTACACTGAACTAAACTATCACTAAAATTCCTTACTTTTGACCATGAGAATCTCAACTCTATTCTGCAAAATAAATTCTCTAAAATTAAAAATAATTTTGACACAACTAAATCGAATTTGACAATCGCGACTCCACACGTGATACTTATAAATTTGCCATACCCCGTGAATTTTTTAAAGTCGGAGGCGCGCAGTGGGGGCAGCTTCGACATGTTTTATATGGAATTTATCACTTTTTGTATGGAAAAGAAGAAAAATTATTACCTACACCTTGAGTGTTAGGGGTTTAAGGGCTTTATAAAGGGGCTCAAAATATTCATTATTTTTGTGATTAGACATACCATTTTCGAGATATAAGCAAAAGAAAAAAAAAACAGTACAGGTCGTGCCATTAAAGATGAGACTTGACCGCGCCTCCCGCCGCTCTTTCCCCCGCTCCGATGACGCCCCAGCGGGAACCTCATACCGCTAAAGAGACCCATAAATCGTCTACTGCGCAAGTCAAACCACGTGGTGCGTCAAGTCTCATCTTTAATGGCACGACCTGTACTGTTTTTACATTTGAAGTCGAGGTGTTGGTGTGAATTTTAGGTCATATTTTATTTCACAGCTTTTAATCGTGATTATAAATAGTCAAATTTAGTTAGACAATAAAAAATTTAAGTAAAAAACTTCAAATTCAGAATAGCAAAATTGCCATTTTCACTAACTTAATATCTCAGTGCCATCTTAGTGCTGTCAAACTAAAATATAGTTAAGTTGTGTCACATGTCTATTTCAGAATGGGAAATCGTCGTTTGACAATAATAAACCAAATGGTGATTTTTAGTCTAGTTTAGAGGCATTTGTGACAAGAGAATCGCACCAGTATCCCATAATAATATACCTCTGCAGGATTTTTTCTTATACTTACTTTTGTATCTTTTGGTAGGGGAAAATATTATTTATAAAATATTTAAATCTAGCTCTTCAGTTTTTTAGTTTACCACAAAACACCATTATTTCTACGTACCTTCCTCCACATCAAAATCACACTTTGAAGAATACATATTGAGAATAAACACATTTAAAATAATTATAAAATATTTGTTTTTCATTTTAAAATAAATTAATATTACTTAATATATAATAATCTACACGAGTCACGGACGGGCATCGCCTCAAATGTTTTTAACAAAACTAATTCTTTTCTTGCTATAATTATGGATTCAGAAATTATTATTTTGATCAGGATTTAAAGATAAAAAATGCGAATAAAAACGCCAAGTAATAGGTACCTACCTATTAATTGAACTGTTTTTTCGTTATTCTTGAGTATTAATAGCTTGTCTAATCGTCCTGTGTGCTAGGTCATCATTTAAACTTGACGTAGGTAATTGGAATTACCGAATTAGTAGAAAAACACAATTTAACTAGGTTTTGTTTATTCAAAAGTGGTAAATAATTAATATGGTCGTCCCCCATGATGGGAAAGATTCCATCTGCTCAGCAAAAGGAGTCGGTTTGTATATATAAAACGCTAATCCTTCCCATCTTGAGGGCTCGAGGTTAAATTTTAACAGCACGAGTCGATATTCAAGGTTAAGCAACGCTTACCTACGTCGGCCAGTTGATGGGTACCATCCATTACATTTCGACCCCTCCGTGCCCCGGAAAGCACGTTAAGCCTTTGGTCCCGGATGTCATTCATGGATCTTTGACAGTCATTATGTGTCGTCGTTAGCCCGTAAATCTGACAATCACTCTTTTACCAAGGGGTATTACCAAGTTACTGAATTATGGAGGTCAGATAGGCAGTCGCTCCATGTAAAATACTGGTATTCAGCTGATTCCGGTTAGACTGGAAGCCGACACCAATATAGTTGGGAAAAGGCTAGGCAGATTGATTTTGGTACCTAGAAGGACAGGCTGTCCAAAGGAGCTTGACGAGAATTTGTAAATGTAAATCACGCCTGTTTTTTCCTGAAGGTTTAGGCAGAGGTATGTGGCGGTTCGCGGGGCATCGACGCAGCCAATGAACTTGCCAGAATGGGGTCGAACATGGCACCGGTGGGGCCTGAACCCATCGCGCCACTCCCCTTCGGATACCTATGCACTCTGGTAAGGAAACGAACCAGGGGGCCAACATCACAAACTATGGGTGGACCACGGTATGGAGGCAGACCAAGGAGGCACTCCCTACAATCGACGGCCGCCTCACGAAACAGGTTCTCCGACTAACGAAACAACAATTGCGTACAGTTACAGCAGCAGTAACTGGCCATGGGTCATTAAATAAACACCTCTTTGTCATAGGAGTCACAGACAGTCCGCTGTGCAGAGCCTGCATGGAGGACGACGAGGCAGCAGCTCATTTGCTGTTAAACTGCCCGGTGGTCGCCACATACAGGGCCAAGTACTTCGGTAACCCAGGTACCCTAGGTGAGATTGTCAGTGACACCAAGGCGTTGCTGGCCTTCTTTGAGGAGTTGGGGTTGATCGAATAACCGATTTTCCCACCCGTACGCAAAATACGCGCTTTGACATGGAGCTGCGGATACTAGCCCGTATTACCTAGGCAGAGGTGTAACCTACATTTAGCCATTATGTTAAGAACATAGAATTTAAAAAAAATATTGTCTACTCTGAACCTATACCGTGGATACAATGTTGTGTTGTGTGTGTTGTGTTTATAATAAAATGGTTCCGTGTTTAGAAAAAATTAGATACTTACAAGGACTTTTACAATCGCAATATTTTTTGTTGAATCTCTGACCACGAACTTGGACGACCTCTGGTAAAACTAATCAAGATTTGCCTCATTGTATTCGCGCTAAGTATCGCACGGAATCTAATCGACCTTCAAGAATAATGTTGATATGGCAACAAACAGGTTTCGTTTAAATTTCACAGATTCATAAGCCTGCGACTTCGTCCGCATGAATTTTGTTGTTATAACATAAAATATATAATAATTATCCTATGCCACTCGGCAATACTGTTAGCTTCATTAGGCCGCGCGCACTTTGGATGCGTGATCCTACGAATTTTACTCGTTCGTATACGTACGAACACGCACGAATCATTCCGACCTTCCAAATACAAAGGTAGCGCGCAGACTGTGTGCGACTTACTCGTTCGTATACGTACGTATAGTTCAGACGCTCAAAAACAATCCGAACTAATTGACGGAGAAAAACGTATCCAGTGTGCGCACTCAATTCGTACGACCATGGTTATAGGTACACAGATGCTTATATTGAGATAAGTAAACCAGAGGCCAAGGATGGTCATTATGAATTAAAAGTTGTTAATCAGTACCTTAATTGCGTAGTACATCACGATCAATCACAATTTGTTTCGATTTGAAACAGATTGCTAATCCAATCATAAGTTGGAAAAAAAAATCTGCTCAACGCAATGAATGTTGTTGAACTGTCAAAATGAAACAAATTAGTCATAATCGTTTACGAAAATACGTTACGCAATTAGGGTAATGGTTTCAAGTAAAACTGCAGCAAAAAAAAAGAAGCAGTTACTTAGTTTTTTTCAAAAAGTAAAATCGCAGCCGGATTTTATCGCGCACTGGATTTTCAACTCTCGGTCACTGATAATATAATACTCTTGGTGTTAAGCCGAGCGTTGAGATTTCAACACGCTGGGACGCACACCCGTCCCAACGCGTTAAAAAAACACACAACACAACACTGTTGGATTTTCAACTCTCGGCGCTAAGCAGAGCGTTGAAAATCAAGTGTACGAAAAAAAATCGCAGCGATTTTATTACATCCGTACGCACGTTGGCTTACTATTAATTTAATAAATTCTGCACAAAAAAATACCTCTTGTAACAGCAGATGAAAACAGATGGTTCACTCTGCATATTAGATAAGTATGAAGCAACAAGAACGCGGCGGCGCGGCGTCTAATCGAGCAAATTCAGTGACCGTAACGTAGTCAGACGATACGTAGACGTAGTTACGCAATAGAAATAGAGGCAACTTCTAGACACGAATATAACTGTAGGTAATTAGGGCTGTGCGACCTGAATTGCACTTTATTGTGTCGGTGCAATGGTCGCTTTTTATTCAAATGATTTTGCAGAGTGAACCATCTGTAGTCATTGGTGGCCCAACAGGTATTAATTTTGCCTTAAGATTTCGATTTGTTTTAAAAAACACAACGAATAATACTTATTTTAATGAAATAAGAATTTTTAAGTCAATGATATTTATAAGCCAAGGTATTGGTTAAACCATTGCTTCGTAAGTTCTGCTCGACAACTTAAATGACGCAATGAATTTTGTTAGTGTGCTACAAACGCAATTACTCCGCAGTTTCATTATCAGCTCGCGCAAGTGTTTTTCAGCACAGGTTTCTCAATAACAGCCCGGTGTCTGACTTTGTGGCATGATCGAGATTCGCTTCCTATGCCATGGGACTTAAGAGGAGGCTCCCTAAATTGAATTTTAATTTGCATTAATATTATGAAATAGTCACGCAAACAATCAAAATGGAACTTTAGAATATGATTTACTGGATCTGTTCCTTTTCAAATATAAGACAGTTACGTAATTAGAACATTTTCGCTTGATCCATTTTTTATTCGAAAATCGTCTTTTTATAGATTATTTGAAACAAAATCAAGATTACTCGGCTTTTATGTCTAAAATAATTATTGACAGTAAGGAAATATAGTCTATTATCGAAATATAACATATTTTTTTCTCTTGATCAATTATTATTTTAGTTATAAACGAAATAAGAATTGAGACTTACGACATTTAGTTCCGTGCTTGAACACGACCAAAGAGCGCACACGATATTCAACTTTGTTACTGATGTGTTAGCGTTTAGCACATAGTGGAGTGGTGGGTACATTGGGGCGGAGTTTGCGTGGAAATTGACTTTTGAGTGCCTGGTCTTAACAAAATTATCAATTAATTGCTTAGCAGTGAAAAAAAAGCCAAATCAATTACACAGATCAACAAAATTTAACTTTTTTTTTTTTGTTTTATGAAGTTTCTAAACTGTTTCTTAGTAATTTGAGTTCGCTGATTTCATGTCTATCTTCAGTTTTTTCTAGCAGCTCTAGTTTTTTTTGATACAGGTACTTCTTAAAATTTCGTTACGTAGCTTACAAATTTTTTTTAGTGCAAAAAATTATTGAATTCCATAAATAAATCGATATGTCTACATTAAGAAGAACTTGTTTAAACCATTAAAATAGTTTTTGTGCTGTTTGTGGTGAATATATATTTCGAGAATGTCGTTTGACTTTATAAAAAAAGCCTACTTGGACTTTTTTGGGACGCCATTACAAGTGTTTAGTAAGCCATGGATCCCAAATTTTGTATGTGGTAGTTGCGTACCTAACATCATTGCGTTTATGGGCTGGTAAAAAAAGACCTACTTTGAAGTTCAAAAGTCCTATGATTTGGCGTGAATCAACTAATCATTACGATGACTGCTATTCTTGTGTTGTGAATATTACCGGAATAAACCGCAAAAATCGTTCCAAATGGTTTTTCTTGTCCCGCATTTAAAATCAGCTATTAGACCATTATATTAATCCCTCTCCATATAAAATTAGGTCTGATAAAACAATTTGTAAAAGCTCTCAACAAGGATGGGTAATGTTTATATTCTATGTAAATTATTCTCGAAATTGAGCACAGAAAAAATGAAAGCTAGTATTTTTGACGATCCTCAAAACAGGGAACTAATAAAGGATCAAAATTTTACCGACTGTATAACAGATAAAGAGAAATCTGCATGGATTGAATTTATTTGGGTTGTGCAAAATTTCTTTGGCAATAAAAAGTCTCCAGACTACATTCAACACATTGAGCAGCTCATGTTGCTCTTTTAAAGAATAGGATGTAACGTGAGCATCAAGAGGCACTTCCTCTTCAGCAATTTAGACCGCTTCCCAGAAAATTTAGGCGATATAAGCGAAGAACAAGGAGAACGCTTTCATCAGGACATTCGCACGATGGAAGAGCGATACCAGGGTCGTTGGAATGCAAATATGATGGCTGATTACTGCTGGAGCATTCAAAACAAGGCTGAAGTTTCGATTCATGCATGTTAGGCTAGAGAAACATTTTTTTTTTTCATTTTATAATTCTAGTATTTTTTGCTAAAAAATGTAATATGTTAATATTTCAAAAAGTAGAGCTGCTAGAGAAAAACTGACAACAGATTCGGAATCAGCGTGGCAGAATCATACAAAATCAGGTATGAAACTTCATAAATTTAGAGATAGGTAGATTTGAAATTATTATTATTAATAAGTAGCTTCGCGCCGCAGTTTCACCCTCTATAAGTCTCGATCCCGTGGGAAGATCGGGATAAAAACTATCCTATGCTCTAACCCAGGTCATGGTCTACCCATGTGCCACATTTCATCCAAATACGTTCAGCCGTTTTAGCTGGAAAGCGTAACAAAGAAACTCACTTTCGTATTAATAATATTATATATTGCTAGCCGAACCCCGCGGTTTCACTCGCATAAGTCTCGCAACGAGGGAATATTGGGATAAATAGTATCCTATATTTCGTAACCCAAGTCATATTCTACCCATGTGCCAAATCCATTCAGCCGTTTCAGCGTGTAAGCGTAACAAACAAACAAACTCACTTTAGCATTTAGTTTAAATTAATTAGTTAGTTTATAAGATTGTTGTCCATCCCGTGAAGATCCGGTCAGGTGACTGACATTTATTTAAATAATAAATAATCCACTTTGGTAAACCATGACCTTGCTAGTCGTGTTGATACTGTTGTTTCCATCCATTTAATAATAATAATTTGAACAGGATTGTTCACCAGCAACTTTCAAATAAACTTGTGGATTCTGAAGTGTATTTCGGAGATTTACTGTATATATCCGGATATCCAAATTATCCGGATATCCGTCGAAAATGTTATCCGGATAACATTTGTTTTTCTATCCGGATAAAACGAATAATACGGATACTTGCTTTTGTTCGTTTTCTATATGCTTTTGATTTTGTTGTTTTTTTTTTTTTTTTAATAAAATAGGTACTCGCAATCGTGACAATTCATGGTATATCTTCTAAAATCCATCTAATGACACAATTACTAGATTCATCATAAAGAAAATTCAAAAATGTTTTTGCTCAGAGCTCGACTTCAGTTATAGACAGCGATGGTCTTGACGTAACACTCAACGATTACCAGCAGTAGAAACTGAAAATCATTTACTAAAACAGAGAAAATAAGCAAATAGATCGAAACGACCATGCCAAAAACACCTTCAACGTCCACTGCAACTGATTGCAGTTGCAGTAAACGTAGTGCTATTAAAGTAAATGATTGTTTGAAGTAATGATCATAATCGCTGTCATCAACTGAAGTCAAAGAAGATTTAGAAACTCTTTGCCGAGCACACACCAAGAAAAAATCATCTTAGTCAAGTAAACAACCTCCTCATTACATTCCTCCAACCAGCGTCGAAGCTAAAACTAAGTATTTCATCGAACCTGTTTACAGCCCCATTTGATTACCGGCAATCAATTTTATTCGAATCTTTTGGAATTTTGAATTGTTCGGTCGACATACAATATTTTTCTGACGACTCTTGTCATTGCAGAATAATCTTTAGAACGGACGATATTTTTAGACTATGAACGCCGAAAATTTATCCAGTGCTATATTGCCTTCCTTTCATTATTAATTATTAATGTGCTCACTGTGATTCGGTGATTTATGAACCCTGTGTGGTTAAAAGTTGTCGTGCTGTGAACTGGGTACGTATTCCTTCTTTCTCATGACACTGGCAGGTTCTCGTAATACTGGTGATAGCTCCTTAGTATTAGGAGATCTTTACATACTTTTAGTAGATCTGTCTTTTTCGCCTTCGAAATAGGCAATCGGCCACAGATTTAGGTATTATAATTGTGTTTTCCCTTTCTTCGGTTTTAATTTAAACTCAATGAAGCTTTCACTATTATAATCAGTTTTGATGAAATTGGATTTTGGAATTTCTTTGCAATATTACACACACACAGAATCTTAGAACTTTGAAACATCATTTTCAGTAAGGGTTTGGGGCCTTTTCTTTGATTTTTTGCTTTTACTGCGAACTGAAGTAAAAGAGAGTTGGAGAGTTTTTGTAATGAAAATGTCGATTGGAAACTTAAATAAGTTTGATTTACCTTTTTTACAGTAGTATCCAAAATATCCATATTATCCGGATAGTTGTCTGGAATTATCCGAAATATCCGGGTAGTAAAATGTGGTGGATAATTGCATGCCCTAACTGTATTACAAGTACCTATGTTCCCGAACCAGTTCTCGAAAATGACCACCACCGCCGGTAGTTTGGACCTTGCTCTCGATACCGGCGGACTACATTTTTTTTGTATTGTTAAATGTCTTTTTAATTACTTTTATACAATTTTTTTTTTTTAAACGAGATAATATTATACTTACCTAAATGCGAAAGTAGGTGATGTCTGTTATCTTTTTACATCTGAACCCCCTAATGGATTTATAAGTATGACAGATATATGCCCTGGAACCTGGAGAAGGACACAGGCAGCTCCTCATCCTGGATATTTGTATACAAAGGGACGCAGGTGAAGTCCCGGGCAACAGCTAGTTTTATTTAAGACGGTCAAACGTTTTGTATGGGGCAGTCCCTGAGTATGGATTCACCAATGCTATAAACGGACACTCATAGGTTTTTGCATTAGGAATTTCTCAGTAGCAGCCCGGAGTCGATGAATTTGTGCCCGGTTAATGACAATAGCCTAGCCGCTGACCCCATATTATATGGGACTTAAACGTTCTCGTGATATGTGCATGATGAGGTCATTCAACACTTTCTCACAACTCATAAAGTACTTGATACTCGTCCAACACTTTTTACGTTACCTTTTCAATCATTTTGGATCCGGCTTATATTGGCTGAATGATGATTGACTTTTACTATTCGTATTTTTTTTATAATAAATGGCATCTATGGTAAATTTTGTTAACTGTAAAAAAAATAGATTTGCTATTCCACACTAGGTGGCAGTTTCAAATATGCGATAAAGCTGAATATTACTTGTGATATCGTTCGGCAGCGAGATAGGAGAAGAACAGACAACATTTTTATCATAGCTAGTCAACTTTGGATGATACTGCCGCAGGAGTGTGGAGGCCGGCATGGCACAAGCCAAAAGAGACCTCGGGCTGTGGATTACGATAATTTGGATAACAAAACGCAACTTTACCATTATCTATGGCAAATTGTTGTCAAACAACAAACTGTCAATCTGTCAGTGTTAAAGGTCAAGTCAAACAAATCAATGGGAATGGGTGTCGTTTGAAGTGGAAAAAGCTTTTTATTAATATAATTCCTATGTGATTATCCCTTTAAAATGAGCACAAATAACCGTAAAGGTCCGATCGTGGACCCTGGCGTGTGCAGATGCTGTGGTGCAGTCAAAAAGTGTCGATTATTGAACGTGGAATACGAGTGGTCTGGTCAGAGAGAAGTTTATGCCGATATGTTTGTCGACTGTTTTGGACTTGTGGTTAGTTTGAATCTCTTGTATTACATACAAATTAGGAGCGAGGTCTATTGCTAAGGCCGCTTTGCCGAAGCAAGTAGTCTTGTGCCTATAACAAGATAAGTAATCAGTCCATTTAAGTATCGTTTACGATTGAACGAACTTATTCACGAAAATCCAGCGATTTCTGGGTGATGTTTCTGGTTCTTAGTCATCGTACATATATCCTTAATTGCTACTAGTGTTGTTTGTTTTTTTTTATTAATCTTTGTGCACAATAAAGGTACAAAGACCAAATGTCTGGCATTCTGTACCAGTCAACCTGCACAGATGGGTTAGGCAAAGTATTGGGTTTTTCTGAGTCTGGTTACGGGCAATAGGCGACCGCGTATCGGAAGACGTAGCGTTATAAGGCCTCCCACAAAGTGGACCGATGACCTTGTGATGGCTGCAGGAATCCGCTGGATGCGGGAAACACAGAACCGTCGAAGTGACGGTGCTTGGGAAAGGCTTATGTCCAGCAGTGGACGTCTTTCGGCTTAAATGATGATGATGATGGGCAATAGACTGGCCTCCTACTGAAAGATGTAACCACACAACCTACTAATTTCTATCTTAAGTAGTATTTACCTATTATTTGAATCCTGTCCTTCCTAGCTATCTAACTTGGAAGGCGAGGAGTCTGAGCGCGTGATCTGCGCGACGTGTGTGGTACGTCTGAGAGACGCGCGCGCCTTCCGACAGCAAGTGCTACTGTGCGAGGAGAAATTGCTCAGTGCTACGGTGCATATACATGATGGTAAGAAGATCATTAGGCTTTCCAGATGTATTTTTAGGTAGCAGAACAATTTTAGAGAATACAACATTATTTTTAGTATAAAATCTATAGTCTACTAAAGCATACCAGACTGAGGAGTGTGTAAAAACATTTAATTTGTTTTTAAACGGTGAAATTGAATTCATGGGCATTCTCGTCAGGGGTCATTGAACTCATAATTATGAACAACTTTACACTATGGGACAAATACTGAAATTGAGAAAAAAAATCTGCTGTTTCTTACATTTTGACAAAGCTATGCTAAAATAAATGTAGAACAGCAGATATTTTTTCGCTATTTCAGGGTTGCAACTTGCACCTATAGTGGAAATTGTTCATAATGATGAGTACAATGACCCCTTAAGAGGTTTCCCATGAATTCAATTTCACCCTATAATATTTTGTCGAATAATGATTAATATTTTTTTTTGCAAACATAGCATGTTACTATCAGATTTCATAATCAATGCAATCCACAATTTTCTGTACTTAGGTGGTAACTTAAAATTATATGTGATTACCCTGTCAGGCACAGCATAATACTAGGAGAGAGGAAGCTTTGAAAACTTTTTAATATATATTTTTTTTTATTGTTTTCCTTTCAATTCCAATATTTTTGGTGTGTTCTGGCTTTTCTCTTTACTATCAATTGCATTGTGGAAAGGGTATTATTATTAACCAAACAATGCATGACTTGGCGCCAGCCCTAGCCCTTGATCAGCGTAGAGCGAGATTGTTTTTCGGCGCCCTTTGATCGACGCTTTCATGTAACGTAAATTCTACTTCAGTTTCATGTTAAATAAATATTAATTTCCAAATTTTCAAAAATCTTGTTTTAGTCCGGGAAGTCCCGCGTCTCTCAAAAGGCGGCATTAAAATTGTTTTTCGTATTTGGCTTTTTCCACCTTTTGCAACTTGCCATCTGGCACCTAGAGCGACCGCTCCTCTCACTCTACCCCAGGGCTGGCGCTGTCACCCTATACAGGGTGGCAGGACATCGACGCGAAAACTGTTACCATGGATTCAGTACATGATTCTGAACCCCCTGCATTGAAATTTTTCATTCGTTATTTTATTTTAAAATTGCTGTTCCATACATTTGACCACATAGGTATTGCATTTTTCTATGAAACGGCAGATTATTTTTTTAATAACCGACAAAATATTTCAACGTTTCCCTGCCACCCTGTATATACCCATGTGTGAGTATGTCATGCAATTTCAATAATACTTATGTTATTATCTCTAATTCAGATAACGAAAACAATTTCAAAATGGAAGTAGAAGTGAAGCAAGAGGTTGATGGCATATCATTAAAAGCAGCTAACGATTCTGACAATGACGATGATAATCATGTAACTGACCCCATTGAAGACACACTGGAACAGGAACCAGAGACCGTCACAGCAACAAGTACGTACCTCCTTATTACCATAGAATAAGAAAAAACACAACGAGCTACGGACGCCGGTCGACGTGGTCTAGTGGTCGCAAACGCTACTGCTGGGCATGAGGTTCTGGGTTCAATTCCCGGTTCGGCCAAAGTGTTATTGGGTTTTCCATCTGGAATTTCTCAGTGCCAGCCCGGAGTCTGGATTTATGCCCGGTTGATGACAATAGGCTCGCCCCCTATTACATGGGACTTAAACATAACTGGCGAAGTATGGGTGTACTATAGGTACACTTCTGCCGAACCCTTCAGGGAAACAAGGCGTGATGTAAAGTTATGTTAAGTTACAACTCGCTGAATGCATAACTTCCTCCTTTTTTTTCAAAGTCTGTAAATAATACACACACACACACAACATCACGCCTGTATTCCCTGAAGGGTTAGGCAGAGGTTTACCTATAGTAGGGGGCGAGCCTATTGCCATCAACCGGGCACAAATCCAGACTCCGGGCTGCTACTGAGAAATTCCAGATGGAAAAACCCAATAACACCTTGCCCGACCCGGGAATCGAACCCAGGACCTCATACTCAGCAGTAGCGCTTTGCAACCACTATACCAATGAGGCAGTCAAAAAAAATACTCCAAAAAAAAATAATAATAATACAAATACAAAAAAATATACTTTGAATAGAAGCAAGACAGGGAAAGAGAAAGAAAGAGAAACCGAAAGAGTTTAAAATGCGCTATACAGTATGTATCAGAAAGTTATGGTCATAATCGGACGCAAATGCCCATACATTTAGGTCGAGTCGGTATTGAAGTTTTGTATGGGACAGTTGATAATTTTTTCGAGGAGCTCGTTGCTAAATAAAAGCCACATGGGTCGATTCATCAGGTTAAACTACGCTTGCCGGGGTTGGTCCGTGGATAGGTGACCATCTTTACATACCGAGACTCCTCCGTGCCTCGAAAATCACATTAAACTGTTGGTCCCGACTGTCAATCGTGGATCTTTGACAGTCGTTACGAGTCGTGAGAAGCCCGAAAGTCTGACAACCAGTCTTACTAAGGGGTATCGTATTACCCAGTTACTGGGTTGTGGAGGTCAGATAGGCAGTCGCTCCATGTAAAATACGATATTCAGCTGCATCCGGTTAGACTGGAAGCCGACACCAACATAATTGGGAAAAGGCTAGGTAGATATTGAGTTGATAATTTTTTCTTGATTACGATAATGGTCCTATGCACAAAGTTGTTCAGTTTGATGGTCAGTACTATGCCCTTAAATTTGACCACACCTTCCTGATACACGCTGTTTATTATTTCGGGGCGTATTCGCCCACTTTTGCTTCTATACGAATTTCCTCATATATGGTTAAGGTTCCCTGTCACCTAATAGAAAACTGCCTAAGAGCCTGTGCATACGATGCCTTGCGGCGCGGTACCGCAAAAATTCGCCGCATTGGCGGTAACGGGCACTCCGCAGTGGCGATATTTTTACGTAGGATGCCGCAGCGACACTGCTCCGGCACCGCGCCGCCGCCGCAACACACAGGCGATTATAGACTACCATTTCGAAATAAAAGATTATTATTATTATTTAAATAAAGAAAAAAAAAAACGTAATGAGTAGATTAAGCAAAAGAAAATTTTTGTGGGGTAAATACTTACAAAAAAATTATAATAAAATCAATACTTACTTAAATTTAACCATATCTAGCAGAATAAAGTACACACGGCTACACATCAAGCTATCCATTTCCAGTTTATGCTGATCTCGCATTGTATACGATTTCCGTACTATACGAGGTCAGCTGTGTGTGTACTATCAAAGAATTTCATATCTATACAGCGCTTGGCCGCTATAGACCGGGTTGGGAACAGATGTGGTCATGTGCACGGGATTTTGTCATCAAACTGGTTAGATATGAGTTTCTTTGATGGTACAATGCACATCTGCCTATACGTTCGAGGAATACAAGCGTGATATTATAAATCTCTCCCATTTTCATCATCACAGCCAGTCTAATTAAACAATGACTTCTCAATTCCAGTGTCAATACAAGTAAAAGTAGAAGAGTTGCAAGAGAGCTCAGTTGAGCAGTTGTCGCCGAGCCGTCGTGAGGGCGCCACCGTCGACCCGGCCCAGACGGACATGTTGGACCAACTCAACAGTATGAAGAGAAAACTTGACCAGATGCAACATAATGATGGTGAGAAGTATTTTAAAATAATGAAGGCTGATTTTTATATTTTTGCTATAGAGACACTTAGGAAACCCTGAAGGGCATTTCCCGTGCTTAAAAACGTTCATAATCTAATCGCAATCTAATCTCAGCGACAAATTAACGTCAAGAGAATATGTCATGCTCACTTAAATGTCTCGCTGATGGTAGCGAGTGTGTTGGATCATTCGGTTCCCTACAAGATGGTTGAGCTGGATGGTGCTGATCCACGCGTCATGTTCGTGAACGAGCGCCTTCAGTTGAGACTGGTCATCTCTTATCTGCCAGGGCTTATTTTTAATCTTATATTTTCAATTGTTTGATTATTTTTTGTACATTGTTCTCACATAAAGAAGCAACAAGAATAATATTCGCAGGATTTTGTAATATCTATATTTAAAAGTCCTGGTCCTTGGAGTTTCTTGCCCGTTCTTCTCCATAGAGATCTACGTTTTGGAATGGGCAATTAGCTCCAACTGTGACTTACTGACAGACTCTTTGACAATTCAAAAGTGCCTGTAAAAGGTTTAATTGAAATAAATGCTTTGAGTTTTAAAGAACTTTGAGATATTATTGACAAATTGTGATGGAGACTAGAATGCGAACGTTATTAAAAATAGGGTAATTGGCCCTCTGACGATGGTTGGATTCGTTGGCGACAGATTGGCTAGAAAAGTCAATAGAGGGACAGACAGCTGTATAAATATTTTTGTATCAAGCCCTTGATCCAACTGCCTAAGCTGAATGAAGAATGAAGGCTAACGCCCGAATAGTCTCGAACTCAAACGGATGTCTAAAAGCCTTATTCAAAATACTAAATATTAACATGTAATTCGACTATTATATATTAATTGTCTTTCGTATATACAAATTGTTTTTTCAGAAACCCGCCGAGCCGAATCTCCTCTCTACAGGCGACCAGTAACAGTCGACAAAGACCTACACATACTAAGGAACGCAGTGAAAATCGTCGAAAACTCTTACGTCTGTCCGTTTATCACCGTTTTTAGCGACTACCACTGCATATACTGCCGAGAAATGTTCCTAGACCCAAACCAATTACGAGAACACACGATGACTCACGACCCAAAGACGTATAAAGATGTACTAGACACCAAGAAATTAATTCAAGTCGATATCGATAGAATTGACTGTAGACTGTGCGACGAAAAAATCGACTGTGTCGATAGTTTTAAACACCACATCACTACTGTCCATGGACTAAAATTGTTCAAAGACGTTCACAATGAATTTATGCCTTTCAAACTTAAAATTGGAACACTAACTTGCGTTGAATGTGGAAAAAATGTAGGATTTTTCCACGCGCTAAAAAAACATATGGCCGAACACTTTGGTACTTTTATTTGTGACGTTTGCGGCGCGCATTATTTTGAAGAAAGACATTTGACTTTTCATAAAAATTCGCACAACACGAAAAAAGATGTACAAATGTTCCCGTGCAATGAATGTGACAAAACGTTTCGTTCGAAAAACAGTAGGAGTTTTCATATTTCACGAATACACAAAAACGAACCTGCTTACCCTTGTAATAAATGCGACGAGGTTTTTATTTCATACCATATGAGATATAGACACAAAATTAATGTCCACGGCGAGAAACGAATGTTCCCTTGCGAAGGCTGCGACAAAATCTTCGACAGTCGAAAAACTCTACGAGAACACAACCAAAGAACCCACTTACAGTTATTCCGACACGAATGCACACTTTGCGACAAAAAATTCTATCTACCCTCCGCTTTGAGAGACCATATGACGTCACACACTGGAGAACGGAATTTCAGATGTGAGTTTTGTGGGAAAAACTACCCTAGGTCTAAGGCGTTAAAGGTGCATTTGCAGTCTCACAGTGCTGAGAAAAAGTATAAATGTACGCTTTGTCCGTCTGCGTATACGCAAGTGACGAATTTTAAGAATCATATGAAAACTAAGCATCCTGTGCCGGAAGGGGTAGAGGGTTATCGTTGAATAAAATATATTTCATTGTAAAAAGTATTTAACATGTCGTCATGTAGATATTTAGAGCGTATGTACACCACCACCGTCATTGGGACGTCACCGATAAACGAGATGACGTCCCGGTGACAGCAATCGTGTGCCCACTGCGATCGTACTTTACATAATACATAAAACAGAAACCAAGCGAACGGCGTGGTGTGACGGCAGTGTATGGACAAGATCAAATGTGTATTGTACTGCCGCACAGTATATTTTTTGCCCAAAATTTCGGACATGGCTTTTTTATTATCTTATATCTTAGGACTTGCAATTATAAATGCGAGACGAGAACACCCGATTGCCTATTTGTCATGAAAGACAGAAAATTAGTACTTGAAAAAAATTTCTATGGTTTCCAGAAAAACCATAGAAACAATTGTAGCTCAAAAGTTTGATATCTTTTTAAGACTTTACTTATGGTATTGAACAGTGATTTAAAGAATTTACGATAGTAAAAAAAATTAGGCTTTATTTGTTCAAGATAACAGAGTTATAGCTGATTTTGTAAATTTTTGATTTCTTTTTTTTACCGCCATATTATTACGTATTAGGATTTGAAACTAGGACTGAAATGTTCTTTTTATTTACACTTATGACCTTACAAACAAAGGAATCCTAATATAGCAGGATATGGGAATTATTGTAATTCAAACTTTTTTGATTAGGGTTATCACCTCGTAAATTTATTAAACTTGAACTTTTAAAATATTTGAAGTTATTTTTTAATGTTAGTAAGATTATACAAGAAGACATTTTTATCACATTCTAATTGTATTTTGAGTGTTAGGTGACATTCGAAAATTCTATTTTTAAATAAAAATAGTAGGAAAACTTCCCAAAAAAAAAAAAACGGTGAATTCCGTAATTTCAATTTGGATCGTCTCCTAGCTAAACGTAGATCTTGATTAGGGGGTGGGGCGCTAGGCAGCGTGGCGCGCGCGCAAATTTTTCTGATAATCAAGAGCCTGAAAACACTTTATTTGCCACTACATTCATCCCATTACGGATAAAAACAAAAAAAGACTTTGTACTTTGGTTAAACCCAACTCCACAATCATACAGATTTTGCCGTCCGATTCATATTCAATATCGGAAAGAGACAAAAGATTTAATACTAAATGAACAGAAATTGATAGAAAACCAAATTAGGGATTTGACTACTTTAGAAGCAACTACATCTAACAATAAGAAAATAAGGGCAAAACCACAACTTTATTTGACATGCATAGATGGCAAAGTACTAAATATAATAACAGAAACCTCTTCTCAACTTAAATGTCCATTTTGCAAAGCAACTTCAACGCAATTCAACAAATTAGACATAATTTATTCTCAGCCAATTGATATATCGGTTTTCAAATACGGAATAAGTCCCTTGCATGCATGGATTCGCGTGTTAGAGTTCTTACTTCATTTGGGCTACAAGCTTCCTGTAAAGAAATGGAGGGTAGGCAAAGATTCAATGGAATCAAAAACTGTTGAGGAAACAAAAAAACGTGTGCAAGAGAGAGTGCGAAAAGATTTGAAAGTGCTAGTTGATGTTGTGAGACCCAATGCTGGAACAACAAATGACGGCAACACAGCCCGAACAGTTCTATCGGATAAAAATCGTGCAGTCTTTGCTGAAATATTAGGCCTTGGTCTGTGGTTGTTGGACGATCTTCACACGATTCTGATTACTTTATCTTGTGGTCTACCTGTAAATGCTAATAAATTTGGAGATTTTTGCAAAAGCGTTGCATCTAAATACGTGGCAGAATATGGTTGGTACCCAATGACAGTAACAATACATAAGATTCTCATTCACGGTCAAGATATTATTAATAACTCAGCTCTTCCAGTGGGCTTATTATCAGAGCAAGCCGGTGAAGCGCGGAATAAGTTCTGGCGTTACGACAGAGAACACCATAGCCGAAAATCCGACCGCGAAAAAACCATGTTAGACTTGTTTCACAGAGCACTGGAATCGTCAGATCCAGAAATTTCCTACATAAGGCTACAGAATAGGTTGAAAAAACTAAAATCCTTACCGTTACCACCCAGCGTAGTTAGGTTACTGAAACCGTATGAAATCTCAGCAGAAGACGATTTTGTGGCAATAGAAAATGACGAAAATTTTGAAATTATTGAAGGACATACCGACAATGTAACAGAAATTCTTTCGTCAGATCAAGCTGAAGAATGTACATCAGAAAACAATTAAGTAAAATGGCATAATGTAATTTACTACTAGTGAAAGAAATTTCAATATAGGTTCAGTACAGAGATCGTTTCCTACAAACTTTACCTCTTTATAATATTAGATATAATAATTATGTAGATTATGTTCAAAAAAATCCAAATTAGTATGGCAGGATTGGCATGTCAAATGAAATTCATAGTTTTTTTTAATTATCTAAGCACGTCTAGGAAAACTGGGCTAAACCACAGCTCGATCCAAAAATGAAATAAAAAGTAATTTTTTTTTGTTTTTCTGTTCATTTAAAAACTATTTTTCTGTGTAAATAAAGTGTTCCGATGCACACGCCCCAACCTCCAGTTAATATATTATTTACGAATAAAAAGTTATGGTAACTTTTTACAATAAATTCTATTTAGAAATATTGACAACCCTAAAATCATAATTACCATAGAAAACTTTAGAAGCTTCTAAGTTCGATATCCTTCAATATTTGGATCTGATTTTTTTTTCATGGATTCATTCACTTTTTTCTAACAATTCTATAGAAAAATAGAATCCAAATAATTTAAAATACGACCATAAAAAAATAAAATAAAAAAAACATTAATTGTAAATAAATCTCTGAAAACTCGTTTAACAAATATATAAATCAATCAGTATTATGTGTCTTAAGATTATTGTTTATCAGGAAAAACAAGAAGATAATTCGTGAAATATTTCAAAAGTTAATGGTGATTTACAATTTTATCATAAAAAATAATTAAGTGGTTTTTTTTGGTCATAATGAGAAATAGGCGCTTGTGAGTTCTATTCATTAATTTTATAAAACATTACAAACAAAGTTATCACATAAAAAAGACATGTCCGAAATTTTGGCCAAAAAATATACTGTGTGCCGGGCTGTCACAATGTCGGGCCAAATGTATGTCTCGCTACTTCAGCGCCGTCATCTAGCTCTCGGTGACGGCGGCGGTGGACAAACGTCCTTAAGGCCCTCATTTTATCAACATTCGGAGAAATTGTGAAAATAGAGGAAAAGACAATGTTTGCACAAACTAAGAATTAAAGGGTATAGCTCAAATGCATCGCTAGTAAAGCGTCCGGATTGAGAGCCCAAGTCATTTGTTCATAATAGTTTTAATTCCCGTTTAAGAAATTTATAGACCTTTGCTTCAAGTTTTTAATATTTTTTATTAAGTTCTCTAAAAGTCTCATAAGGAAGAACATTTGTCTCGTAAGGATTTAAAAAAATGGGCCCTTTGTCCAGGTGCTCATCTAAAACGAGGCCAGAGATCATCGGTACAAATAAATAAAATTGAAATGTTTACGTCAAAGTATATATAAAAAAAAATGTCTGTCTGTTTGTTCCGATTAATCTCCGAAACGGCTGGACCGATTTTGACGTTTGACGGGAATTTCACTGGCAGCTGATGTTATAAGGAGTAACTTAGGATGGTTTTATTTTAGAAAAATAATTAGGGTCCACGCGGCCAAAGCCGCGGACAGCAGCTGGTAGATAATAATATCCTACATTCCTAACTTATTCGGAGAAGTGGTTCTCAAGCTCTAGCCGCATGAACAGTCAGAGATACGTTGCGCTCTATATGCAAGATAACAAGAATGCAGCTATTTTTTAATTTATTAAAAACTGCACAAGTAAACAAATACTGCACAAAGGCGGATTTAATGCCTGAGGTACCTGCTATATTGGTATAGTTTGACCGAAACCGCGGTACCGCCCCTCAGGTATGTCCGCGGCTCACGGGGCGGCAGTGCAGGCTGCTCATTCGTCAACTCTTACAGCGTCCCGCCCCCGCCTCACTGCGCTTACCTAAGGCGCGGTACAGCGGTCTGGGTAAAACTATAGTAACAGTAGCTATTCATAATTATTCGATACGTTTCCGCGGCGAATCCAACATCAATCAGTGTTATGGAAAGAGTCCTCTAAGGGCGGCTCACAAATCTAAAACCCATTCCCTGACAGGCGTGTTACTTTATGTAAATCATTTCATCAGCACTGCTCTCAAAACTGTGAAGGGAAACTTCGTGAGGAAACCGACATGTTCTAGAACCAAAAATTCAAAGACATGTGACATCTACCAACTCGTACTGGGCCCGCGTGGTGGATTACAGCCCACTCCCTCTCAAAGAGAGGTGGCCTGTTTCCCAACAGTGGGAATATTATAAGCTGATTATGCAAATAGACGACCGCTATTCTTCCGACGGCTATTTATTGTCGGGGACTTGGCAAATGAGGTAATCGAAAATGTTTCATTTCTGATTCGGCGTCAGGAGTTTGTCGAATGTTTGTGAATAGTTATGCTGTTATACGAAAAGCAGCTTTACTGCTACCCAATAAAGGTGCGGTCAAAGTGTGTCGCTTACCTTGGACTTGCGAATGATTTGACGAAGGCAAGAAAATAGAATCTGCAGCTTATATAAAGTGTTATTTTGTAAGGACGACAACTAGCTGTAAACAGCATTATTTTTAAAAGATCTGTTAGTAATATAAGGTTAAATAAATATAATTATGAACTTCTTATATGTTTGAGCCATTTCATTTCTGTACCTTTACCCTATAGATTATCTGTACCCTAATTGCGTAATACACCACCAATCACAATTTGTTTCAATTTGAAACAGATTGATAATCCATTGCTTCATAAGTTGGAAAAAAGAAATCTGCTCAACAACGTAAATAAGGCAATGAATGTTGTTGAACTGTCAAAATAAAACAATCGTTTACGAAAAAAAAGACTAAGGCATTGTTACGCATGCCAGGCATTAGCTAGTATTTGATCATTCTTTTCAATGATTTGATGTTCAATATATGGCACTTGGGTGTGGGCCGTGCACCTGCAGTGACGACTTAGAGAGCAACGGGCAACATTTATAGACCCCACTTTGATTTCCCTTAACCGTTCAACATAATACGAATACAATAAGGAATAAGGTTCATAATCGTTTGAAACGCTTACTTAGCAAAGTGCGCTCTGTGAATCTCGTCGTAGCCGATATCAGACGGTTCTTTCACTCGAACTGAAACGTCTGAACACAAAATGAATCAAAGTGAAAAAGAAATTCATTGGTGAACTAATCTCGGCACTCGACATCTTTCACTCGCCTACCGAATGATCGAAAAATGAAATGAATGAACGTTATTAATTCCTAAATTTTGTCAGTGTCGTGTGAACATGGAATGAAACAAAAATAAACCTTCACTCAAGCGTCTGATATTGGCTTTAGGGCCGCCGGCTGGCGCCGGATAACGCATTCTTCACAGAAAAAAATATTTCGCTTTTTTTTAGGTATCTCGTAGTTGACCTCTGAGATCATGACTACTTAACTAGGCTTTCCTATGAGTGCCTTAAGCTACTACATTAAAATGCTCAACGATGCTAATTAAAACTAGGTGAACGCTCGCTAAGGGCACCCCTTGTGGGGTACGATTCTCGGCTTAGGGCGTCAACCGGAGGGAGGACATCAAGGATGGGACTGGCTGGAAAATATTTAGCATTGTGCACTATAACTACCTATACAATTTTGACTGTCTCGCTATCTAGTGCTGTCAAGCGCGTTCGGTCCTGGGTTGGATTCCCAGATCGGGCTGTTCTTCAGTTTTTTTTCCATTATGACCATTTTCTGGGAAAATACGACTGCATGTTGGCTGTATGATGACAGGTTGGTATTATTGGATCGACCGCGGTGGTCCCAGGACTACTCTACTCACGGTGGAGCATACGCTGGAGGTCTGCCCAGCTTGGGCGGAGCATCACCGTGTCCTCGTGGAGGCGATCGGCGGCGGTGATCTCTCGCGTCCGGCCCTGGTTCAGGCCATGGTACGGAGCGAGAGGAAATGGGAGGCCGTCACCTCCTTCTGCGAAGCGGTAATGCTCGCGAAGGAGGAGGCGGAACGCGTGAGGGAGAGGCAAATTTCGCGCCCTCACGCCCCTAACCGCCGCAGGAGGAGACGCCCAGGGCGTCGGGAATCGCGAGGCGATTTCCGGCCACCGTAGGCGCGGGCTTGCGGGCGGTGAGCAATGGGTGGCTCACCGTCCGATAAGGACCAGGCCCGGGTCGACGGCGCGTTGTGTTCCACACGCGCCTCAAAGAGATGTCAGCAGATTTGAAGGGTTCCACTAGGGCCGATGCCTGCCGGGGTTGCGAAGAAAACCGAAAGGGAGATCGTGGTCCCCGGCAACAGGGCAACCGAAGGAACACGGGTGGGTTTTAGTCAGTAACAGTCTGACACGCCCTCCCGCTCCGCCCAGAGCGGGAGAAGTTATTTGATGATTTCCCACCCTCAAAAAAAAAAAAACTACTCTACTACTAGTGATGTACCGAGACCAGCTTGTGGTTTCGGCCGAAACCCATTCATAAGGTTAAGCTGCTCTCAAAGGAGGTGTTTTTTTTTCGGCCCAGACATGTACCGAGGTACAAATTACTATTAAAACTCCTTCCAATAATTTGTATTTTTAGCAGTATTTAAAATCCTTCAATACTAGATAGAAAAAGAAATAAAAGTATATGAAAAAACACTACCACGTAACGTAACTGCGTTCAAAGAAACGTTTATGACAGCATTGACGGCTGTCAATCTGTTTCATCTGTCAAAATCACGTCAAAATATTTATTACATCGGTGTTCAATAAAAACCATAAAAGCATGATAAAAACGGGTTATATGAATAAACATATCCACCCCTAGACTGAGAAAACTATACGAAACACTTTTGAAGTCTGACAAGAGGATCTAAATTATGTACACTATGGTCATTCTACGCCAACAACATCGTATGTTATATACAGGATTTATCTTCAACTCTTCAAGAATGGCATTTGTGGAAGCGTAATACAAGATTATATATTATTTGTCTTTAAGATTTGATTATCGTCATATAGTAAAAGATAATCGTGAAGCTAGGTAATCGGAATAACAGTATTGATTCTTTTATTTTCATTATGAATTCTGGTAGGTAGTAAAGACATCATCATCATCCGGAAGACGTCCACTGCTGAACATAGGCCTCCCCCTTAGACCGCCACGCCGAACGACAATTCGCCACTTGCATCCATCGGTTGCCCGCGACCGAATAGAGAAAGTAAAGACAACATACAAGAAATTAATAATTGGGTAGTGTGTATGGGAATTTTGTTGTGTTTGTATGTCTGTTTATGTACTAGGGATATTTAAAATAAAACCAATAACTTATTGTTTTCTTTTATTCCATATTCATTTTAAAAATCTTCTCTTACTAAGATATCATCTAGGAAGGAGGCAGGAGCTAGAGGTTTGCACCGGAGCAGTGAGTACCGGAGAATAACCGGTGATTTACCGGTAAAAGTACTCGATTGAAATAATCGGTAATTAACCGATTGATCTCCGGTGTTCGTCGCATCTTATTTTTTTTATATAATAAAGTTACACAAATAAAAGACACATTCAATAATATATTTTTTTTATAATTATTTAACATTCATGACAATTATTTACCAACTTGTTTCTTTCGAATTAGATTAATTATTTCAGTCATTAGTTCATAGCGGTCTTGGCCGTTTATGTGATTCATTTCACTAGCAACTAACTGGCCAAATAATTTGTTACAATGTTCGTGGTTATTTTTGTAATTTTCTGTTTGCGTTCCGTTTTCATTGCTCATTACTATGGGTTGCTTTTTTGAAATATTTCTAGCACAATCACCTTCTGGTTCTTCGTCGGAAAATGTCATCCTTTGCGCATATTCTTCAAATAGATCTAAATAGAAAAAAAATTGGTAAATAAAAAACATATATTGTATCTTGCATACGTTTATAACAAAATCGTGAACAAATTTAGCTTACCTTGAGTTTCCATTTTAAAAGATAAATTCTTCTTAAGTTAACTGTTTAATTTATATCTACTATGTATTAATGAATAACGGACGAACGAATGATCACTTAACGATTAAGTGAGATATACCTTACTAGCTGCGCCCCGCGGTTTCACCCGCATTAGTCTCGATTCTTTGGGAATTTCGGGATAAAAAGTATCCTATGTCCTTCTCCGGGTCATGGTTTACTCATTTGCCAAATTTCATCCAAATCCGTTCAGCCGTTTTAGCGTGATGCCGTGACCAAGGGAAATAGGGATTCATTTTTATATATGTTATAGTCAAAGTCCGATACACAGTCTCTTCGCGGAAGGACTGGTTTATCCTAGGTTTGGCCAAAGCCATCAGGCAATCCCCGAAATACATTTCAATTTCGCCCTTTGCCTGAAGTATTTTTAGTCAAACCCAGGAGCTCCTAACTTTTCAGTCAAACGTCGAAAGTAAATTATTCTGTTTCGGTTTTGGCCTAGTCAATCCTAGAAGCGACTGCAAAACTCGGTCAAACGTTGATCTGAACATGTTTAAACAGGTTCATAATGTCTCTCGCGGTGTTCCGACCGATTGTTTTGTCATTTCATGTTCGTTCATTGAGCGTGCGGGCGTGTAATTGTGTAAAATTGAAGATGAGTGAATCAAACGGTGTTGTTGTTACTAAAAACAAAAAAAAAAAACAAAACAAAAATGATTAATTTTCCATTTTAATTACTTAAGAAATTATTAAAACAATAAACATCAAAATTTTAAAAATGTTATTTTTTTATACCTAATCTTACAAACTAACCTCCGTATATTCCAAAGCATTTATTTATTTATTTATTTTATACTTTATTGCACATCGTACAAAAGGCGGGCCTAATGCCACACGGCATTCTCTCAAAGCATCTCAAATATAAAAGTGAAAATCACGTAAGCTGACCAATCAGGTGTCAGAACTGGCAGAGTTAAGCGGTTCTTAAGACTTGAAAGCTGCTTAAATGATAAAATGCTTCCAAATATACGAAGATAAGACACTTCATACCTATATCGGAGTTTGACTCGTCAAACCCCGATTTAATAAAATTGTGTTTTGACGTTTGCCTGACCAAATTAGTCTCTCCCAGGTTTGACGAAAATAGTTTAGTCAAAGGCCGAAAATTTACATTTGTTTGGGCTTTGACTAAGTCATTCAGTCTGACCTGAGGATTGACCAGTCCAACCTAGGAGCGCCGGAGCTTCGGAGTTTGCCTATAACATATATATAGATTAGTCTGAGTGAGACATAGGACGCATAGATTTGGGGATTCTTTCATAGAATATTATTAATAGTGAGGAGGCCTAGACAAACATATTTTTTAGTCTTTGGTAAAGGGGATTTCCCGAAAGCATTTTATTTGTGAAACATACTCATTCACTCGTTCAAATTACATTTTGTATTGTAGAATTTCGTTCGATAGGTCGAGGTTGTTAATCAATAAATTATTACTATAATAGCGTCACAGTAATTAAATATTTTGAGATAAGTACTCTTTCACAGTGAAAAACTAAGATTTATTAATAAAAGAAAACACACCAGCTTTTACGTAAGTGAATTTTTGGATTTTATTTTTTAACTTCTGTCTAACTTAACATTAACTTCCAGTCATTAACACGTTATCAATATGGATATTTTAAACTATTGTGGTACTATTTAAACTTATTCTCATTGATATATTTCAGAATGCCGAAAGTTCAGTTAAAAACTAAAGGCCACTTTGAAAAAGTAGATGAAGACGGCAAAAAAGTTAAATGTAAATTATGCAATGCCGTGCTAACCACTGGCGGTGGAACATCAAATGTGTTATCACATTTGAAAAGAAAGCATTCTGATATTATGAGACAAACAGATTCTCCAATGTCATCTGATACAAATGATAGTCTAGAGGTATCTACTATGGAGCAGACCTCGAATCCAAATTTTAAAAAAGTGGACGAAGCTCTAACTTTGATGTTAGCTACAGATTTCCAACCTTTTTCTTTGGTTAATGATAAAGGCTTTAAGAACTTTGTTCATGACATTAACCCAAACTACAAAATTCCAAATAAAAGAACAATACGTTATGAATTAATGCCGAAAATATTTTATGAAGCTAAGACAAAGCTAAAAAAAATCTTATCTGAAGTTGATAACTTGTCACTGACCACAGATATTTGGACGAGTCATTCCATGGAGTCCTACATCACAATCACTGTGCACTTTTTCTTTTCAAATGGCCTTAAAAGTTGTGTACTAACCACTACACCTTTGACAGAGTCGCACACTGCAGATCATTTAAAAGATGTGGTCCATAAAATATTGACGGAGTGGGAAATCCGTGATAAAGTTGTGTGCATCACAACAGATAATGGAGCCAACGTAGTAAAAATGGCTAGACTGTTAGGAGTACGTAGCTTGCCTTGTTTTGCACACACTTTGAATTTGGTTGTAAATGATTCCTTGAAAATTCCTGAATTAATAAACTTGGTAGAGAAGTGTAAAAAAATTGTTAAATATTTCAAAAAATCTAATTTTGCTACACTAACACTCCACAGAGAACAAAAGGAGAGAAATCCTGATGTAGAACCTTTACAATTACTGCAGGAAGTTCCAACTCGTTGGAATAGCCTTTATTAGGTACATGATAAAGAGAATTTCAAAATTAATTGAAAGTATAACCGCCGCATAGAGAAAACTGCCTCAAGCACCTCAAACAATTAGCCCAGAAGAAGAAAAAATATTACAAGATATGGTGCTTTTGCTGGATATATTTGAGCAAGCGACCCAAATGATAAGCGGAGACCAGTATCCAACCTCTAGTTTGATTATACCTATTATTTCCGGGCTATTCGATAACATTCAAAGTTTGGGGCCCAGAATTTCTACACCGGTAGGTGAAATATTTTTACAAACATTGAAAAACTGTATGAATGATCGCTTATTGGAATACGAATCTCGAACTGTTTGTCGAATTTCTACTATACTGCATCCCGTTTTTAGAAACAGCTTTAGACAATTGCAAAATAAATTGGCTGCTAAAGATGCTGTAAAGGCAAAAATAAATAATATTTTCCGGATCCGAAACATATCTCAAAGCGCAGAAGAAATAGCCACGTCAAGTGAAAATAGTACTAGAGAAACTGGTCGCTCGGATTTGCTTGGATTTCTAAAAAGAAATACCAATAATGCAGATATGACATCCGCTACGGCAATGAATTTATTCAAAATGTATACAGAAACACAGTATCCTGAAAAAAGCCACAATTGGGATGAAGTTGTGCAATTCTGGAAATTCAATAAACATTTAAAGCCTTTAGACGAAATAGCCTCTAAATACCTAGCTGTGCCTGCTACTTCTGTAAGGTCAGAGAGAGTATTTTCGGCGACAGGACAAATACTTAATGATAGAAGAAACATGTTACGCTATGACGCTGTTGACATGTTGCGTTTCTTAAATCAAAATCAGCATTTGTTATCTTTATAAAACGTTTTTTTTTTTAAATAAATGATTATATAAAGTATATCAATTGATTATTCTTATTTCTTCATTTTTAATGTATAAATAAAAATAAAAATAAAATTTCTTTATTCTCCGGTGACCTCCGGTTTTTCACCGGAGATTGCCCAATAGCCGGTGAATTCAATCGGTTCTTAAAATCTCGCTCCGGTGCAAACCTCTATTGACAATGAATATCAACAACAATAGAAAAAAAAACTATCGGCCTAGGTCTGGAACCCTGGCTTTTGGCCGGCAGATAACCAAACGCAAAAAATAATACGAAATGTGAAATAAATGTATTTTTAAAATTCAGTTCCCATGATCATTCGCAAAAAATGTGTATTAGAATTAAAAACTTATCTGTAATATATAAATAAATTCTGTAAAGTACATTTTTGTGTTTTCACACATTTATAAAATGAAGTAACGAAACGCATCATCGGAGACGTAAATCATGACATTGCCAGATTGAAATTCTTGGGTTGCAAGTTTTAACATCTTTGATCGACAATTTCTACTGGTACAAATGCGTGAATAAATTCAACATATTTTTTTTTCAAAATCTACGATTTTTTTCCTATAATTTCGTATTTTTGTCCTTGAGGTACATGGCTGGGCCATTATTGTAGGGAAAAAAAAACACCTCCTTTGCTTTATCTGTTAAGATTTCGGCCTAAACCGAAATTCAGTTTCCGCCGTAAATGTGTCAGATACTTAAACAAAAATACAGGAAGAAGAAAATAAATACACATGTCATTAAATTAATTTCATACACATTTAATACTGACAAAAAATACAATAAAAATAAATTATAAAAAAAAAACAATACATTCAACTATAATTGGGATCCAAATCGTATCCTTGATGATGTGATTTCATATGGTTTTTTAAACTACCATTTTGCGTAAAAGTAGAATTACAGATATCACATTTGTATCGTCTTTCGTTGCTATGCGACCGGATATGTTCTTGTAAGGATTGTAATCGAGGATAGCTTTTATCACAGAATTCGCAGCGGAAGTTCCTTTCACCAGTATGTGTTGCCATATGTTCTTTCAACCTCGAAGGTAGGTAGAACCGTTGGTCACATAGGTCGCACTGATGTCTGTAGACTTTTAAGTGGTTTCGGCGATTATGTTCCATCAACGTTTTTCGCCTGTTATAGACTTTATCGCATAACTTGCAAGCGAACGTCCGCTTATCCCCATGCACCTCAATTAAATGACGATTTCGTAAAGCGTAAGATAAGAAACTGGCTTCGCATTTGTAACAATTGACCGTCGGCTTTTTCTCGTGAACCGTAGCAACATGCAAATATCTACTGTACTTAGATTTCAAGTTTTTCCCACAAATCTCGCATGGGAAACTTTCTTCGACTTTACTGTGGGATTTTATGTGAGTTCGTAGTGAGTTGCGTTCCAGGAAGCAAGCGCCACAGACATCGCATATGTATGTACCGAAGTGATCAATCATATGCTTTTTAAGTACATCAAAATACGGGAACGCGCCATTACATTCTGTGCAAATTAAATTATCCATAGACAATTTAAATTTCAGGAACTCATTAGAGACGGGATACATCATTTTTCCGTGGACGTTAGTGATGTGGTTTTTGAACATTTCCAAATCATCGATTTTTTCGTTACACAGTCTACAATCGATTCTAGTGATGTCTATTTTCGGTATTTTCCTGTTTTCCATGGTACTTTGGAAGAGTTCTATGGGGTCGTGGGAGAGGGTATGTTCTCTCAATTCGTTGGGGTTTGTGAACTGGTCTCGGCAGTAGAAACAGTAGTATATACTAATTCTGTTTTGAAAGGGACATACATAGGAATTCTTGACTATGGTTACGGCGTTCGTGTAAACCATGAAATCATGGTCTACTTCATGTTTTTTTATCTTGATCTTCTGTGTTTCTTTCTTTACTGGGACTTCAATTGAAACTAAAATAATGAAGAAATAATTAATTTCAATTATAAGTATTCCTAGTTTCCAAACATGTAAACAAATATGTGTTGGCTGAAAAAAAAATTATTAGTACCCACACATAAAATTCAGTTTACGTTGTAACCTCAAAGATTTTTATGACTTTTTCAATAGTACTACTTAGTCATTCTGAAATCAACTTTATTCACACTGCATAAAGTTGATATTCGTTTAATTGGAAAATAATATCAAATGGACACAAGGATTTGAATAGAAATAAATTGGTGGGCTTAACAGAAATGTAAATTAAAAAGGAAATGCATAGCATCGATTTCTATAGTTTTAAAGCCATGTCATGCTTTGACAAAAAAATGTTGTGAATATCTTTTGCAATAAAACAATATGGGGTGTTTCGGCTTTCGTTAAAATCTGTTTCTATTTTGTAATCGAGGTGATGATATCGATAACCAAACACGATTAAAAAAACCGATTTCCTAAACTCATACTTTAAGTAAAGTACACTACCTGCGGTCGTTGACCACAATTTTTTAAAATCCTTTTTTTTAATATTTTTTTTTAATATCTAAACCTATCACTTCTATGGAAACCTGAGAAGAGATAGGTGTCGATATAAAAAAAAATCAAATTAAATAAAATTTATAATACATAACTTCGTAAAACATACCAGGTTTCTCCAACATATCATCGAGTTTAGCGCGTAACTTCTTCATTTTAATAGTGATCTCTCTCTTTATTGTTCTCTCGCCTTTCTCTCGCTTGGCGCGCGTTCGCCCTGACACTGGGGCTTCGTCTGATGGTTTGACATCTTTTATATCACCTAACTTAGTGTCTAAGGCATCTGAAAAATATAAAGATTACAAATTATTGTGTACATTTTGTTTTTATATAAATAAAATTGAATTGAATAAAAATACATCATTTAATTTTTTGTTGATATTTGTGTTGGCCCTAAATAAGGTTTCACAATCGATACCGAAACTGATACCAATCTGACTTCTGGTTTTAGCCGAAACCGAGACCAATGAAAAACGGCTATCTACTCGAATTTTCAGGATCTTTGCTAAATAGCAAAGATCCTGAAAATTCGAGTAGATTATTATTTGATTAGATTTATAAAACCTCATCTTAGCTATTTGCCTTGATGAGGTCCATGATTTTTTTAATGATTCAATGGGCTGAAAAGGGTTTCAAAATAGATACCGATACCATACGTTTTCGGCCAAAACCCGAAACCGTGTTCGGTTTTATTTTCACAATTGTATCAAACATTGAACTTGTGTTTACCTGTCATATCATCATCCGCCAGGTCATCCCTATCATCCATAGCATCAGAATCATCGTCACAAAGTGGTTCCGCTTTTATTTCTACTTCCACTTTACCAGTGCCATCTGTAAATGATATAATTATAATATCATATTATTGTGGCGACATCTACATCGCCACATGCGAACTACGCATCGCGCATTTCCAGTTTACCGCTCAAACAGCGTATTTATAACTTCCCCGACATCAATCGTTGGGCAGTTGCCCGCCAAACACGACACCCATTTCCCTGTTCTATAGAGGATGAGTGAAGTTTACACCCTGAGGGCTTAAAATGGTTACATTAAGCAATTCCTCTAAAAGAAATTCATTTTCTGAATTCCCAGCAATTCCTGTATCATATCAGAATCATATTTAGTGTAAATATTGCCGCATGAAAAAAATGAAGACCGTAATTTTACCGGATAATATTTCTTTACAGTTTTTATTAATTAAATAATACTTCTATTTTTTATTTCTACAGTTTAAATGTTATTTCATTATAATACAAAACTGTATTATAATGAAATAACTATTGTATAATACAAAAATGAATTGCGTAATATGAATTGAACGCAGATAATATTATGAATTGTCAGTTTGTGTGATTCATAATATTATCATATTATGATTCTGCAACAGTGGCAGTTTTAAGCCCCCAGTTCCTCATACCTCTAAATTATAACATGATGATGTTATTGATTATTGTTATTGTATTGATACTCAGCCGTAGTGTTTACAACCACTAGACCAACGAGGCAGTTATGTTATGTTGCAAATATACCTTCTTTAAGATGTAGCTTTGTACTAAGGAAGGCCTCTTGCGACTGTAACACTTGCTGTCTAAATGCACACGCATCACGCAGACGTACCACGCATGTAGCACATACACAGCAGTCCTTGGTTTCTCCATCTAAGTGAGATAACTGAAAATGAACATTAGAAAAGTTTTAGAGAGGATTCAAAATTGTCTATGGCTAATGAATAAAAAGGGGGGTTTGAAAGAGTGTGCTATATAGACTGGGGTCTATGGCATGACAGAATCCGAGGATGATAAAATATGCAACAAGACTACATTTCATTTTTTGAAGTGAAACATCTTAGGCGGCGATTGACAATTAGACGATAATTGAGAATGAAATTTCAAGGATGCATCACGTTTAGGCACATTTTGTTACATGAGAGAGAAGAAAGATGTAACTCCCTCTGGCTCTTGCACTAAATCTCTCATATTCTTTATTTTTTTTTAAATCCCTTCTATAACATGTATGATGCTGCAAGCATTTTTTTTTTAATTTTAGTAATTTTATTGTACATTATTTGAATGAAAAATGCAGTAATATGTGCAAGTAACATGGTCATAAGGTCATAAGTCAGCATATGGGCCATTTATGAATCAGTTTTCTGTCAGTAAATGCTACTATGAAACTAGCCTTAAATAAAATGTTTTCTTGTGTGAAGCATTTAATTATGTTAGGTACTTATAATAAAAAATACAACATCGAAGATGAGAGAAAAAAAAATCTTAAGTACCATAAAAAAATTACATTTGCACATTTGGACAATTATTGTACTCCTAATATAAATATAAATAAAAGGAGAGGTGCTTGTCTGGAGAATAGTGACACATTCGATAATAGTGGCCCTATAGGTTTGCAGTATGTACCGATATCGTCAACGCAATTAACAGCTGATACAAAGGTGAACGACCCAGTGACGGTAGATTTGTCAACAACTGCGATAGGCAGCGCTAAAGACGGTGAGTCAAAAAAATGTAAACAAAGAGGTGCAGCGAGTTTGAATGTTGCGAGCGAGAGCGAGATATCTAAAAGAAGCGTACGAGAAAGCAAGATATTAGCAAAGAAAGGAACAAGTGATGCGGCAGGTGTGACCTTGGGCGAGCCAATCACTGAGTCGACTACGAATGCGCCTGGGCCGATCGAGACCCCTACCATCGTTACGTTTGCCACAACGGTGTCGACTGGATCTAAATCGAGTGAATTAAAAGCAGTGAACAGTTCGAGTAAACCGAATTCGAATGTGAATAGTGAGCAAATGGTAGCGGACCATAACAAGGAGTGGAAGTTAGTACAAAATAAATCATCGAAACTGAATAGGTTAGTTAGTCAGAGGGGTCGTGCTTCCATTGAGCCTGATGTTAAATTTCGGGCGGCTGATGTAAAAGTGCCATTGTTAATTTCAAACGTTAGTACTGAAACTCAAGAACATGATATTATTAGTTACATTAAGACTAAAACAAATGAGAGTGTGTCTTTAAAAAAGATTAACATTAAATCATTTAAAAAGTACAATGCTTATAAAGTATTTGTTTCAAAATGTAAAGTTGATGTATTTCTAAATGACCAGTTGTGGCCGGATGGCATTACTTTTAGGCGGTTTGTGCATTTCATGTATCGAACCAACGCTGAGTCTAAAGTTAAAGTTAGTTAAATATTTTCATAATGTATAGTAACGCAAACACGAATGAATACTTGAAATTTACTAGTTTTAATTGTCAGTCAGCAAAACGCTCTATTGATAACATTCGAGCAATCTGTGCATGGTCAGATCTTGTAGCCCTCCAAGAGACATGGCTTCTCCCCCATGACATATTGACATTAGGGACCATAAGTCAAGACTTTGAATTTACTGGTAAATCAGCGGTTGACACATCCGTCGGACCGTTAAGAGGAAGACCGTATGGGGGAGTGGCCATTCTCTGGAGGAAAGGTATGTTTGGGTCGGTCTCTGTTTTGGACTGTAGTAGTAAACGGATTGTGGCCATTAAGGCAGTGACTGGAGAGCGCTCTATTATTGTTTTCTCTGTCTATATGCCTACAGATTCGCCGGAGAATTTAACTATGTTTACAGATGTTTTAAGTGAAATAAGTGCTATTGTAGCGAGTTATGATGTTGAAAACGTGTTTATATTGGGAGATTTTAACGCGCACCCCAAAGAAAACTTTTATAATGAATTGATGAACTTCTGTGCGGACCAGTCATGGGTTTGTGCCGATATTGAAAAACTGGGTGCTGAGCGGAATCACTACACATTTACTAGTGATGCGCATGGGTATAGGAGATGGCTCGACCACTGTGTGGTATCTTTATCGGCGTGGCATACTGTTGTAGATGTAGGTATTAAAGAGGATGTATATAATTCTGATCATTTACCTATCTATGTTGTATGTGATTTGAGTATTGTGAGATCAAAACTGGTGACTCAGACAGTGCTCCGTAGCGCGATTACATGGGGTGAAAGAAACTGTTCTGAAATTGATAGGTACCGGTTCTTGTGCAATAGTAAGTTACGAGACATTGATTTCCCCCAAGAATTTACGGAGTGCAGTCATGGGTCATGCAGCCTGGTTGAACATAAAATGATACTGGATAAGTTGTATGATCGGATTGTGAACGTTCTGTGTGAGGCAGCTGAACAATCTAAGGAGACGAGTGACTATAGGCCACACAGACAATATCGGTGTCTGTATGGCTGGAATAAACATGTACGGGATGCTCACAGCGAGGCTAGGCTTAAACTTAAAACCTGGACAGAACATAGTCGACCGACTCAAGGGTACATTTGCGAGCAAATGCGAGAGGCTCGTAAAGTATTTAAAAGTCGCTTGAAATGGTGCCAAAAGAGTCAAGAACAAATTAAAATGGATATAATAACAGAACAACGAGCTACTAAGAACTTTGGTAAATTCTGGAAATCTACAGGTAAGTTGGATACTAGGCCTGGCCTCGCGGTGAGTGTGGACGGGAAGAGTGATCACGGGGATATTGCGAACCTGTTTATGAAACATTTCCAGGTGCAATCACCCCTTGGTCCCTCAGTTTCTTCCGCAGGCGCTGGCGCTGAGTGTTGTTGTCGGGAGAAGGAGAAACTTATGCAATTCTCTGCCAAGCAAGTTAAAGGAGTCATACAAGGAATGAGCAGGGGCAGGTCTCCCGGACACGATGGACTCAGCATTGAGCACTTGAAATACGCAGGGGTCCATGTTCCGAGGGTCTTGTCACTGTTCTATACTATGTGTGTTAGCCATTCATATCTGCCAGAAAATTTTATGAAAACTATTGTGGTTCCCATTGTTAAGAACAGGGTAGGGGACATATCAAGTGAAGGGAATTACCGCCCGATTTCCTTGGCAACGATCATGGCTAAGGTATTGGACAGTATGCTTGACTCATGTTTGAAGAATATTTTAAATCTTCATGAAGCACAGTTCGGGTTTCAGCCTGGACTATCAACGGAAACTGCTATCTTAAGTCTCAAGCATACTGTTCAATACTATACCGATCGTAAGACGCCGGTGTACGCTTGTTTCCTCGACCTCTCAAAGGCCTTCGATCTTGTTTCCTATGATGTGCTTTGGGACAAGTTGAGGGACAGGGGCGCGCCTGCTGAAATACTGAAAATCTTCCAGTATTGGTATGCCAATCAGGGGAACCTGGTAAAGTGGTCTAACACTCTGTCTTCGGCATATAGATTGGAATGCGGTGTGAGACAAGGGGGTTTGACATCCCCTAGGCTTTTCAATCTGTATGTTGATGGCCTCATCACTGAGCTCAGTAGCATGAATATTGGATGTCGAATAAATGGAGTGAGCGTCAATAACATCAACTATGCGGACGATATGGTGCTGCTGGGCCCAACTGCTGGGGCAATCAGAGAATTGCTCAAAGTTTGTGAAACTTATGCTGCCTCACACGGACTGATTTATAATGTTACCAAAAGTGAATATATGATCTTTAAGGCCGCCGGTAGGTGTCCGGACTCTGCTCCGGAAATAATAAGGCTGAATGGACTCCCGTTAAACCGAGTGTCTAAATTTAAGTATCTTGGGCATTTCATTGCCGACGACCTTAGAGATGATATAGACATCGAGAGGGAGCGTAGAGCACTAGCGGTCAGAGGGAACATGTTGGCCCGTAGATTTGCTCGATGCTCTGACCAAGTAAAAATTACTCTTTTTAAGACCTACTGTCAGAGCTTTTATACGAGCAATCTATGGGTCAGCTATACCAAGAGATCGCTGGATACCCTGCGCGTGCAATATAATAATGCTTTCAGGATGTTGTTGCGACTGCCCCGTTTCTGCAGCGCCTCGGAAATGTTCGCTGAGACCCACACAGATGGCTTTCATGCCATAATACGCAAAAAAACAGCATCGCTGTTGAGCAGAGTGCGGGGCAGTCGCAACTATATCCTGAGAGCTGTGGCGGAGAGCTATACTCCAAATTTAAAACATTTTGTGCGGAGGCTGCTCAGATAGGAAGCATGCTTTCTTGTCTGGTCGTCCTCTGCATTGAATGTCTATTATTTCAAATATTTTACATCAATACTACTAACACTAAATTATAAGTTATTTTGTAATACTAACACTATATGGATCACTGTTGTCTGAATTAAATGAATTTTAATTTAATTTAATTTAATTTGCATTAAGTTTCGAACATAATCTCTTTGTATGCTAGCATATCCGGGAATGTTCTGATTAGGTAAATAAAAATAACTGTAAAGTTTATGTTTAGCCTCTCCCAAGTTGCGCCCAAATTCGGTTATCTACCGTCTGCATTTAGACTTCTTAAGAAAAGCAAAGGCTAACAGTAGACTACAGTAAACTGACTATACGTTATTGATAATAAAATACTCACAAGAAGGCCAAAACAATCCATAAACATTTCAGAATAAACTTCTTTCTTCCCCATCCATTCATACTCGGTTGTTAAAAGTCGACATTTCTTAATAGATCTGCAGCAGCGGCACAATGCAGGGTCTATGATCGGGCCTTTGCCCTTCGCAGGAGCCACCGGAGTCTCCATTTAGCAACAATTATGTTATCTTTCCATTTAAAAATAATATTTTCTGCATATGATTACAAAATCGTAAAATCGAAACAATTTCGTTTTGACGTTTGTGTTGCAGTGTCCAAGTTTGGCATATTTCAGTTTTGGACCATTTCAGATGCTCTATTTTGTCTCTTTCGTAATCGATCAAAAAGAACGAAACAAAGTATATACCTTCAAACCATGTTCGTTTAGAAACAATAAAATGATAATAAATAAATCGATCGATTATGTTCTAAAATGAAACCCGTCAAGACTAATTTTATTGATAAAATTGACCATATTGCGCCTTATGTAGGCGCAATATGCGCAGGGTCACCTTTAACCTATTGGGGGCCCTGAGCTCCTTTAGTTATTATTCTGAGCCCTGGGCACATAAGGATCACGTGGCCCATGTGTAGTTATGAGTAGATAAACCAGAATTTTCAGAACAGGTTTACCCTGTATAAGTTTTTCCACTTAATTATTATGCCAATTAGATAATTATTCAATGTATTTGGTCCCATTTTACGTATTTTGATAATTGAATTGACAATAAAACAAACGTAAACGTTTGGGGGTAAAAACTTATTGTAAATCGCACTGCAAATAAATTATTTTGTCATTGAATCGAATAGGTACTAATAATTCGTAGAATGGAACGGCAGCTGCAAAGAATGATTTTTTTGAGGGCAAGCCGAGGCCCCCGTCGCCGATCGCGAGGCCCTGGGCACTAGCCCAGTGTGTCCAATGGAAAAGAAGGGCATGATAATATGCGTTTTATATTTTTGCAGAATAAACAATTTTCTCCTTCTTTATTTCACCAGCACGTACCACATTAGAAATGGGTTTTGTCGACGGAAGAATAGACTAAATGACAGATAAACAATCACAATCTGTCATTTGTCTATTCTTCCGTCGACAAAACCCGTTACTACGCGTGTTGTGGTACAGTAGACAAGAGGAAAGTAAACAGGCGACTAGTTTTAATCAATTTACAAGCATGTTGAACACCTTTAGAGGTATTTTTTTTACTGTATACCTGACGCTTTTGTTGACGGTACGGTACCTATTCAGTGTGGGTACCGACCGCAAAAAGAAGTTTGCGGTCGCTGAACTCGGCAGAACGGCCGCTGACTGAGGAAGCTAATATGACGGATCAGCATAGTAATCTATCTTCTTTTCCAATTTATGAATTGGAAAAGAAGATAGTCTAACTATGCTGTGTGTCTACAACGTTGTACAACGGTGTACAACGTTGCCTGCATAGTGCATGTTTATGGGCCAAATGAATTTTGTCACACGAATGTCATCGTTTTTGGCACACCCCATCCTTGTCACAGGTGATCATATTTATGTGACCCCAAATTTTAAATCAAATTCCATAATAATTTTGATAGAGTTGAAGTTTAGAATTTTAATAGCTAAGTACTTTAGAATTTAGATTCATACATATGGCGTCACGAAGCTTACGACTTGTCCCACTTTGTTGACCCCCGCCTTCCCCCTTAACGTGTGACGTAATTTATGGACGATCCCCTTCGGGAATCATGACGTCTTTAAAATGAAGTTTTAGGGTAGTCGCACAACTGACACTGAAGATGCGTCGGGCGTTACTTCGTTAGTATGCTCGACGCACTAACGCATCATCAGTTGAGTGTGTAAGGTTCAATATTTTATAATCTACTTGTATGTTCTGGCATTACGCGACGCATCTTCCGGCCCCCCGCTCAGGTATGCAGAACATTTTGAGAACTAGAAGAACGTAAAACATAAGAGTGAGCGAAGCGAGCTCGAAATTTTAGCACACTGCCTCGAAAAGGTTACCCACGTTTTCCTTTGACCATTCATACAGAAATAGGAGAAATTTTGTCGACTTATACAGAAAAGTTTGAGCATTAAACGAATATAAGATGCTAGAGCGAGCGATGCGTGCTCGAAAGTTTTTGCAATCTGATAATTTAAATTTTCTTTTGAACATTTAGGTATATACAAATTGGAATTACTTAACGCATTACCTGCTGATTAATTAGCGAATTTTTTGCAAAGGCTTATTAATTAGTTGAAAATGGTAATAAATCAAACCAAATATCATTGTCATCATTAATGTATTTATAAAACTTAATAAATAATAGGTACTTAATTACTGTGATCTTTATTATGCATCTACTTAATTCTACACTTATTATTTACTTACAATAAATATTTTAAGTAATAATGTACTTAAATAGTATGATTTAAAATTATTATTATTTGTGATTATAATACAGTCAATCGTTTCATATTTTATACAATAATAAAGCCGCATTGTGGAAGAATAAAATAAGGAGCCTTATCAACATTGACTACAGCCTTCTTTCTACAAACAACCAACCTCACATCAGCGCCATATGTTTTAGCAGCAAAACTGTTTTCCTAAAGCTATGGTTTGCTAGAAGAGCGGTGGCCGCACTTGACAGCCGCATTGACGGCGGTCATGAAAATGGTGACAGCGGCAAAGATTTCAATCGTTAGATTCGCCTTAGCCCGTCAAAAGATAATCAGGTTCCTGTTTTGTTTCGATACCTCACACACAATGAAGTACTTACTGGTGGCTACACTTTTTTGTCAGGGAACGCTATTTTATAATGTGTGAGCTCACTCTTCTCAGTATGGACACGTTTTTTTGTGACTGAGTATAGTGAGGGCAAATCTAGCGATTTAAATCTTTGGGGGGCTGCTTTACGGTGTACAGAACAAGTTTTTTGACACTTTAATGAGATATACTGGTGAAAATGACACATTTTCATGATGGCCGTTATAGTAATGACGGAACAGCGCTTCTAGGAAACCATTGTTTTAGGGCATTTTACGCTGTGCAAGTGCTACTACCACCACTGATGTGCATTTGACATATAACTCGATTTTTATAAAGTCCCTTGGAGCTGTCAAACTCGTAGATTGTTAGAATTGAATTGACCCTCCCGGTTACCTCCTTAGTGCCCCGACGCCACATAACGATCTACACAACTCGATCGTCTCCACAGTTCTGTCATATTATTCGTTTTGCTTATAATGTTACTATTTAAACCACATGCACTGTAATATTTTGACGTTGACAGGCGCAGAATTATAAAAAAATCAGGCTATCATGATCGTTGCAAAAAAGAGATGATGCTAAGCGTCCTGTGTAGCTCCATCTCTCTCTCCAAATACGCTTGCACATAACTTGTACAAAAGCATGCTAGTCGCTTGCATGTCATTGTGACTTAGATAACTTCTGGTTAGTGAATGACACAAAGACATGCAAGCTACTTAAATACAGCTTTCCAAAGAAAAGTATATGCTTCGGGAATCATCGTCTATCTTCGGGAATACGAACGCGCGATGATTAGACCATAAAGAGCTGTTTCAACCATGGAAGTGCTTGCCTATTTTGTTTTGTATTTACATATTTACAAAAGTATTAACCACTCTATATGATTCCAAAAACACTTTTCAAAACTTTTGTGTGACAAATGATGATCTGAGACCGGAGTAGGTAACAGAGAGGAAACTTCATATAAACGCGCAATGAAAGGTACTACAAAGCGCGGTAGTACAAAACTTAGAAGCATTGCCTCTGTGGCGCGACGTTCGTGCTAATTCGGAAACACGAAGATTACCGAAGCATATGCTTTTCTTAGCAAAGCCGTGCTTCTGTAATTACAGGCATGTGTATTGGGAGCTTTAAACGTCATAATACGGCCGCAGTGTGTATCTTATCTTGGCTCTTTTCTTCAATTAATAAATTAACATTGTTTAAAAAAATACTGCATTCGAGATTCCAGCCTAATAAGGCAGGCAGTCAAAAATTAAAAATTTGAGATCATTGTAACATTATATTTTTAATTCATGCTAGCATTTAAAATTTTATTCATATCCTTAATTTAATTAATACATTTACATTCTAAGCTATAGGTAGGTACATTTTTATTCATAAGTTTCGTTTATTCGCATTAATATCACTGTTCTGAAATTGCTTGTTTTTTTTTATTAAATTGTAGAGTATGAGACATACTAACTATTAAAAGAAATAACATGAATTATCAATTCTTCTTATTACTAAATTGATTGTCCACACGCTTCGAGTTACTAAATCACGCACTCTACTTAAGACTAGGCACGAGTAAATGAGCCAATACACAGAGTAGTAAGCGAATGGAGTGCAAATTGCAATTGTAAAAAAGTGTTCGTTAAACGCTGCACGGCCCGTCTGTTATGTGCGCTGGTTCATAGAAAATGCAAAATAGCGGCCCGCACGAATCTGCGCTAGCCTTAATTCGTCTTTTTTATCCGGCTGCGGCGAAGCCCAAAAGAAAGTAATGTTATTGTTTATAGAAACGATAAAATGGGATAAATCAGGATAGTTCGGACGACTGATTTAGTATTTAATTTTTAATAGACTTCATAAAACGAAACGAGGAGGTTATGCATTCGACAAGTTTTTTTGTTAATATGTAAAACGATTTCTTCGTTATTCCTAGGCCGATTCACGCGATTTTTCATTTCGTGAATGAAGAAATATACTGTTTTTACTAAAGAAAGAAAGAAAGAAAGAAAGAAAAAGTATTTATTGGGACTCGCACAGGACATTACAAATTAAACTAGAACACACTCATTAAAACATAAATGCCAAGCCATACCATATTACTCAAGTGTTCGTGTTATTATCTCAGCATCCTTCTACCCTGCACCTGAAATATCTTACAATTTGATCCTTTTAGAGCCCGATTTGATTTGTCGTGAATAATAACGATGAGTAAAAGAAGCACTATTACAACACGGAGCAAATTACGCAAACTGGAAGCGGACATAAATAACAGACGGGTTTTAGAAGCCGATTCAGGGATGCTGTCTGAAATGGCACCGGGCTCACCGTCGATTGCGACTACATCGTCGGTTCCTGCCCCTGTGTAGTGGTGGTTAATAAAATGTATAGTGCCAAAACATAATTAATGTCGTTGTGGTTTTAAGATGTGGTAAATTAAAAAAAGAATGGAGGCGAAATCATAAAGAAACTGACTAAGTGCCAAATATTATTTTAAGCTAGATTTAAGGGTTCGTTTTGCTAAAAAAAAGTTGTTAATATAGTCTAAAATATGGAAAAATCTATGATTAATACACGGGGGCATTCTATAATAAGAGTGAGTAGTATTAGCAAAGATTAGTACAGGTGGATCACTCCGCAAAATCATTTAAATAAAAAGCGACTCTTGCTACGACACAATAAAGTGCAATTCAGGTCGCACCTAGAAGTTTCCTCTCTTTCTATCGCGTAACTCTTATATCTTCTGACTACGTTAGGCTCACTGAACTCGGCAAGTCGAGCCCGCCGCGTACCTACTTGTAGCTTCATACCTAAAATGTGGAGTGACCATCTGTATTCATCTATGATATTAGCTAACCATCGCATTACAAAACGCCGCACCTTAGGTTAATAAAAATATTAAATATTATTGTAGTTCCTATTAAGTTTACCTTCTTTTTTCTTTTTTAGTGGGCATCTCGTAGTTGAACTCTGAGATCATGACTACTTAACCGGGCTTTCCTGTGGGTGCCTTAAGCTACTATACTTAAAACCTCCAGCCAGGGGTTATTCAACTATGCTAATTAAACCTAGGTGAACGCTCGCTAAGGGCACCCCCTGTGGGGTACGAACCTTGGCTTAGGGCGTCAACCGGAGGTAGGACATCAACGATGGGACGGGCTGGATCGAAGTTTTGATCATGATTATTAGTCGGGGAATTTAAAGCTACGTGCTCAGCTGCAACAACTGCTGGCACCTCGTTATCGAGCAAGGGTCGGGGGGAGTATCATTTACTCGGGGACGCGGTCGCGATCGCAAAGGACTTCGTCGGCGAGGTCGGAATGACGGGAAGCGTCTGTTTTTGTACACTGTGCTGGTTTCCCTACTGCTCTCCTGTAGGAGGGTAATGGGGTCGTCAGGGTCGGTAAGTTAAGTTTACCTCTTGTGATATTACTGTCAAGACTAAGTATGCTCCAAATTAAAAAGTTATATAATATCTTGAAAGATTTTTTTTTAAATTACGATTTAAAAAAATTAATTGGGCGTATAAACAAATTTTACTGGAAATAGGACGGCAATATTAAAAATTCTGTTGTGTCTCGTTAGTGACAGTTTGAGGCTTATGTAAAAAAAAATACATATATTATATTAACTGCATAAGCATCCATATTTGAAATCAGTTAAAAATAATATTAGAAAAAGCCGAAGTAAAATATTTACGTAGTTCCAAAACACCACACAAATTCGGTGAGTGAAGTTTCCTGCAGTTGCGTATGCGCACTCCATTGGCTATATACTCCTAAAAAGCGACCTTTTACACTTGTAGTAAAAAACAGATAGGTACACAGGTTAACTTTAACTGTTTAGTTTAAGATGTGTGTTTTTTGACAGTATACCTATCTCTTTTATTAACTTTAGATAATAAAGCATGTTTCAGCAGAAAGGTGTGGTCTTATTAAGAGTGTGGTACTGACCATCAAACACACAACTTTTTCCCTATAAAAAACATAGTAATTGCGAAAAAAATTGCCGTCCCATACATTTGAGGCGGTTAAAGAAGAAGCAGTGGTGGCTCAGTGGTAACGGCCGCGACTAGCGAGTTGTAGGTCGTTGGTTAGAACCCAAGCAGGCACTTTACTTTGTGTAAATTATTTAATTACCAGGGATGTTATAGAGCTTCGGTTCCGGTTCCGAAAGGTCGGAACGTCCGATTAATTTTACACCTCCGATTCCGACTTCGGTTCCGATAATTTTGGATCGGAGTTATACCGAAGTTCGAAACGCAGCGATCCAGTGACTAAAGCGCGTCCAAAAAGGTTTTAACTCGTCGCCAGTGTAATTTTAGTTTATTTTATACACGCTCGCGCTCGAAGTCTCAGTTTATTCTTTGTTTGTGGATGTTATCACTAATATTTGACGGATTAAAGAGACTGATTTATATTTCAATTGTGTCGTTAAGCCTCCCCATAACACATCTTTCTTCTACTTCCACCTTCGACTCCAGTTCCGATTAAGGGACCGTTCAAGTATTACGTAAGCACTACAGGGGGGTGGAGGGGTCCATGCTTTGCTTATTTTTGATGACATGGGGGGTGGGGGGTCTAGATGGTGATTACGTCAGCAGTAATTATTTACTTTTTCTACACATATGGCAACCCACACATTGTCTATGCTTGAAAACGAAACGAATATATTTCTATAATTATAACTGCTGCTCATGAATCAATAAAAAACAGAATACTTACATTAAAAGAAAAATGGATAACCTAATGTTTACGTAAGCATGGGAGGGGGGGGTAAGAGCTTTGATTACTTTTGCTGACAAGGGGAGGGGGAAAGTAAATAATTGTAATAAATCTGCTTAGGTAATTCTTGAACGGCCCCTAATCAAATTTAAAACCCCCAATTCCGGTTCCGGTTCCGGTAAAACGACTTCCGTAACATCCCTGTTCATCACCACTGCTCTCAAAACGGTGAAAGAAAACATCGTGAGGAAATCGGCATGTGACATCCACCAACCCGCACTGGGTTCGCGTGGTGGATTACGGCCCACTCCCCCTCTCACAGAGAGGAGGCCTGTGTCCCAACAGTGGGAACATTATAGGCAAATTATGCTATGCTTTTCCTAGGTATTGAAGTTTTGTATGGGGCGGCTGATAATTTATTTGTGAATACATAGTTGATCCTATGTAGAAAATTATTCAGTTTGATATTCTATTCCACACCTTTATATGACCACACCTTTTTGATACATCCTGTGTATAATCAAATTATTTGTTTTGTTTTGTATAAATAAATATGTGATAGCATGTAAAACAATAAACTGTGACGTTTTGTTGCTAATATTAAAATTATTAATGTAAAATACTTCTTTAAAAAATATTTCAGACTATTTTCGTTATCTCGTAATCTCAGTTTTTTTTAAATTTTTTTTTTAATAATTTGGTGGCATAAACTTTTGTAGGAGAGAATTTCAATAAGAAGTTACAGTTTGTCACAGTATAATAAAGTAACAGTATTGTCTCGGCAGTGACCTTGAAATAATTACCTACGGCCCACAAAAGTGAAAAATCCATAAAAGCTGGTCAAAACCTAAAAATGTAAATATTCTCGGAACACGACAATACTTATCTTAATTACTACTTGACTAAACAATGAAAAGAGTCACAGCAATCGGGGGTACTTGAGGAACGGGTTGGCATTCTTATCTCAGTCCAAAGTTGAACTTGTTCAAAATCGGATGTGTTTACGACAGTTTAAAGTCTTGCGTTTATTATTTTTTTACTCGGAAGTTTTAGTGGAAGTTTGTGTTTTTGCGATGGATTCTATTCCAGGAGGTAATTACCTGTTTATTATTATTATTTTTAGATACTCAATGACTTTTTTAAGATATTAATGACACTTAAACGACCTAAAAATGAATTTTTCTGTTATTTTTTTTTTATCGTAATGATAAAGTTGAATTTCCTGGCAGATCCGGCTAAATTGTTAATATTGTTACAAAGAGTGATCATTAGTGTTGCTAAAACAATTGAAAATTTTTCCCGTCCGAAACCGTCGCTTTAACAAAGATTTCATTTGATTAGTCATGTGTGTTAATTTTTGCTTTTTAATTGTTTTAGGATCAACTGACGAAGAAGCCTACTTTAGCAGATACACTCTTATCAGCTATTATAGGGAGTGTGATTCCCGAAAACATAACGAAAAACTGACATACTTACTAGAAAAGATGAAAAGTGCTCTACGTGTCACCGATCTTTCACACGAAACCAAGTGCTTGTTAACAAGATTAGTGTCAGATTACAAGACCAAACTCCAACAAGCACATGAAAATTTTACACGGTGCGCCAATAAAAACAAAGATTGGTTCAATGCCTATGTTACTTTTCCTGTTGCGCATTCAGCCCACAGCCGCAACCAAGGAGGTGGCCGACCTTCTAAGAATTTTGACGAAACCAGTGATCGCTCAAAACGTAGAAAAACTGAGCATATTCGAAAACTGTCAGAACCTGCAGAACTTGCGTTTGCTGCACAAATGAAGTATCGGGAATGTGGTAATGTACAAGCATCCAAAATAATAAAAGAAGTTGCTCTTGGTGATACCAGCTTCAGTAACGTTTCAGAGAAACATGAAACTTTATCTTCGGATAAAGCCCTTTCTTTGTTAATTGAAGGCCAATTGACTAAATTTCAATATAACACCTTACGGAGCTCAGCCATGGAGGCAAAATGCAATCTGTATCCAAATTATGAAGCAGTGATCGAAGCAAAAAAAAGATGTTATCCTCATGATATAATTTGCACGGAAACGAGTGCTGAAGTGACCCTTCAAAATTTGATGGACCATACTGCCCAAAGATTATGTTTATCATTAGGTGAAGTCTTGTCGTCGATCTCCAAAGAGCACTTACAAAATCTTTGCTTGATTTCAAAATGGGGATGCGATGGATCGGGCAGTCATTCTGAATATAAACAGAAATTTGAAAATCCACAAGATTCAGATGCAAATATGGTGATCACTTCTGTAGTGCCAGTTCAACTTGTTTATCACTTTAATGATAAAACAGTGATTGTTTGGCAAAATCCTCGCCCCTCATCACCAAGGTATTGTCGTCCGCTAAAACTAGAGATGGCTCATGAAACTGCAGAATTATCAAGATCTATATCTCAACATGTACAGAACCAGATTGATTCTCTTACATCAACAAAAATTTCAAGAGAAGAAGAATGTTTCGTTAAACATCGATTAAAAATGACCATGGTGGATGGAAAAATGGTTAACGCTTTAACAGAGACCAGTTCTGCCATGCGTTGCTACATATGCAAAACGACATCAAAAGATTTCAACAGAATCAAATTTTGTATTTCAAAGCCGATAGCAGAAGAAACCCTGATGTATGGCATTTCACCGTTGCATGCCTGGATTAGATTTGCTGAATGCATCTTGCATGTAGCTTACAAGGCAAAGGTCGCGAGATGGCAAGTCAGAGACACCCAAAGAAAAGCTTTGGTCGCAGCCGAAAAAAAACGAATACAGACAGAGTTTTGGGAAAAACTTGGTCTACATGTAGATAAACCAAGACAGGGTGGAGGGACGTCTACAGATGGAAATACGGCTCGAAATTTGTTTCAGCATGCAGAGGAAGTTGCTGAAATAACTGGTATCAGCCTGAATCTTTTAAATCGTCTACATACAATTTTGAAAGTCATGTCAAGTGGATATAGAATAAATGCTGTCAAATTCAATATTTTCTGCTTGAAAACAGCATGTACATTTGTAGTTCATTATCCATGGTTCAATATGCCTACTACGTTCCACAAAGTACTGATCCATGGATCAAGGATAATTGAGACTTCGGAAATAGCTATTGGTCTTCTTAGTGAAGATGCTCAAGAGAGCAGAAACAAAGATGTGAGGAAATACAGGGAGCAATTTTCAAGAAAATTTTCTCGAAAGCAGGGTATGGAAGACACATACCATAGACTAATGGTGTCATCTGATCCTTTTGTAAGTGGTCTGAGAAAAATTTTACCTAAAAAATCTTTACCTTTGTGTCAAAGTGTGTTAAATTTATTAGAAGACCCTGAAATTGACACAGTATAATAATAACCACAGTGTATGTTTTTAAAATATATGATTTTTGATTATGAAAGACTTGTTTTTCATTGGTGTATATTATTGACCTGTATGTAAAAACGGGGAGAGGAGTTAATAGAAGAGTAAAGAGAGGATAATTATTTTTTAACAGTAGCAAGAATATTTTTTTAGAACGATATGAATTGCAACCCAAAACCTAAACACCCCAGCTAATTTTTGACCCATTTTTGCAGAGGTATTTGATATTTGGTAGTTTCCCCCACCCCCACTATCCGTCAATCCCTAAAACTGGACCAGGAACAATCATTCACCCAAATTCAAAACAAATTTGAAAAAAATAGGTATTGGCCAACTTTTCTAGATTTTTCACCTCTGTGCGGCCGCTCGGTAGATAAACTTTCCGCGTCCGTGCGTAACTGCCGCGCACTCGATACTGTTGCGTACTTATTTACACTGAGATTACGAAGCGCGTCGTTTCGCCCGTTTTCTATGAAGACATAATACTCTTACTTATTTATACTGTGATTTATGTAAGGTGCAAAAAAGAGCCTCCACACGCAAGTAACTATAATATTAAGTACTTTTATTTTTGATCGCTGGTTTTTTAAAAGCTAATTACTGTTTGTAGTTGTCACAGAGCACGGAGACGCCTCTAGCCTAAAGGCAGCACTGGCAACACTTGCCATACAAAATAAGTGTGTCACCGTTTTATACTTGCACTAAGACACTAATGACCTAAAGCTACCGACGACATTGAATGGCGCAGAAGATAAAAGTTGCACATTCAACGCACTTTTAGCGCCACGCATTTTATTAGTACTGCCATGCACATGCATGCATGACGCTGTCCACGATTCCGAGAGACAACTTTTAGTTGCACCATGCCTGATAGTGAGAAAAGATAGTATGTACGCGATGAACGAAAAACACTGTATTTGTAAAATTCTTAATATTTTCATTCCAGGAGAGTACACGGATGTAAGGGCATTTATTATCTTGTTTCCAATTTATTTTAGTTCCACTTAAACAAACATCAACTTTATGCAAGTGTAAATAAAGTTGATTTTAGACAGACTAGTACTGTTGAAAAAGTCATAAAAAATTGTAGCGCAAACTGAACCTTTATGCGTAGGCTTTACAGTTGTTTTCCCTAAAACTTGTGTTTGTTGACTTGTTTGGTAAATAAGTTGCGGACGCAGATTTCGCAAGGTTTATTTGAAACATCTATAGCGGCGGGTCAGACCGACTGTTGGCGCCAACAGTCGCCATATTTATTTCCTATCGTAGACTATCCTTTAATGCATATTACCTGTACATAATAATTTCGATGTTTCACATCTGCCAGGCGTCCAGCGAACGCTCATTTTTTTTTTAAATCTCAAAGAAATAAACATAATTTAATTTTCATCATTCATCAACTATTTGTGCAATAAATAATATTATATACCAGACTTTTTTTACACCACCAAATTAATAACCTAAAAAGCCTAAACAAATTAAAAGTAGCATCCCTCAATATCACACTCCGGATGGTGACTTTTTATATGTGATTTCATACTAGCGTTCTGAATAAATGCCTGCCCACATATGTGACACCTATACCGTCTGTCATTTGTATGAGTACGTATATGGTACTGCAGAGACTTCAGCCTAGGATAACTTTTTTCACAATACTCACACCGGAAGTTCCTCTCACCAGTATGTGTTGCCATATGTTCTTTTAAACGAGAAGGTAGGTAGAACCGTTGGTCACAATATTCACACTGATGCTTCAATACTTTCTGGTGATTCCTCCGTTGATGTTCCGTTAATGTTTTCTGCCTGTTGTAAACTTTATCACACAAATTGCAAGGGTACGTCCGTTTTTGTCCGTGGGCCTCTGTTAAATGCTTGTTTTTGAGAGCGTACGACATGAAACATTCATCACATCTTGGACATCTAATTATAGCCTTTTTCTTATGGACTATGTCCACATGCATGTCCTTATAATGGTTGGACTTGAAGACTTTGCCGCAGACCTCGCAGGTATGTCGTTCATCATCTTTATGCCGTTTCAAATGGGCGTCTAAGCGAGGTTTTTCAAGAAAGCAGACGCCACAAATATCACAAGTGTAGTTACTGAAATGTTCCACCATATGGGTGTTTAATGTGTTGAAATCTTCGAAGACATCATTGCACATAACACATACCAAATCGTTCCAAGTAAGTTTGTATAGTAACATTTTGTCCGGCGCTTCAAAATATATCTTTTTTCCATGAACTTGGTCTACGTGTTGCTTGAAAACGGTTAAGTCCTCGATTTTTGTTGGACATAGCCTGCAGTCTATCCTTGTTATGTCAATTTTGATCATTTTCTTATACCCCATTAATAGTTGGAACGGCTTTGTGTCATGTGAAACGGTGTGCTCTCTCAAATCTTCCGGTTTTGGGTAATAATCCTTGCAGTAAAAGCAGTAGTAATTGTTTCTTCTGTTCTTGAAGGGGCACACGTATGAATACTGTATGATAGTGAGGAGGTTCTCCTCGGACATACAGTCCAAGTCTCTATCATAATTATTTTTCTTCTCAACGGGTGGTTTCTTTACTGTCTTCGGTGATTTTTTTGTTGATGTTCCTGGAAGGAGAGATAAATTCCTATTAGCTTGTATTTGACAAATGTACTACACTAATCTACCATCTACAACACATAGAGAGGTACACAAACCTAAACAGGGGAACCTACATAAGTTCGGTCTTATCAGATGCGTGCACTGTTGGAGTCGGCCTCTAGTCTAACTGGATGCAGCTGAATACCAGTATTTTACATGGAGCGACTGCCTATCTGACCTCAACAACCCAGTAACTAACTAGGTAGGTAATACGATATCCCCCTTGGTAAGACTGGTTGTCAGACTTTCGGGCTTCAGACGACCCGTAACGGCTGTCAAATATCCACAAATGACAGCCGGGACCAACGGCTTAACGTGTTTTCCGATGCACGGAGGGGTCTTGATAAGTATGTAAAGATGGTCTTCCATCCACGGAGCAACCGCGGCAAGCGTAGCTTAACCTGATGGATCGACCCGTGTGGCTGTTAGTACTTAGCCACGAGCTCCTCAGTCTGCAATTTTAACAATTTGTATTTTTTGTTTTTTTGTGTATTGCATCTCGCAGGTCAATCTAGGAGTTTGTCGGCTGCTTACCCGGACTTTCCCGTGGGTGCCTCAATAAATTAAGGCCTCCAGCCAGGGCATAAAAAATAAACTAAACGACTACACGCTAAGGGCACTCCCTAACCGGGCCGATTCCGGGACCTCGCCTTATGGCGTCGCTGGGGGAGGACAGCAAGGGACAGGCTGGGGGAGGACAGCAAGGGACAGGCTGGGGGAGGACAGCAAGGGACAGGCTGGGGGAGGGCAGCAAGGGACAGACTTGGGGAGGACAGCAAGGGACAGACTGGGGGAGGACAGCAAGGGACAGACTTGGGGAGGACAGCAAGGGACAGACTGGGGGAGGACAGCAAGGGACAGACTGGGGGAGGACAGCAAGGGACAGGTTGGGGAGGACAGCAAGGGACAGGCTGGGGGAGGACAGCAAGGGACAGGCTGGGGGAGGACAGCAAGGGACAGGCTGGGGGAGGACAGCAAGGGACAGACTGGGGGAGGACAGCAAGGGACAGGCTGGGGGAGGATCAAGATTATTTGGGGACGAATTTAAAGCTATAGGCTCAGCGAGCTGGTTCGAGCAAGGGTCGGGACGGGCGATTAGTAACAGTGAGCTTCAAACTTTATGGCGGTTCTGAAGTGGGCTACTCGCTGCGCAGTACCCCACCCTCACCTCCGCGGTCACATGAATTTGCTACTGCGCGGCTACTCGCCCCGTGTTCAGAGCCGCTATAAAGTTTGCATCGGGCTGTACAAAAAGTAATCGATACGACCGCTGCGCTGTATTTCACACACGATGGCGCTTTTTAAAAGATAACACGTAGCTGAAGGTTGACCTGGTCATATATCGTTGGTCATTAGTTACACCCCACCACCCATTCGGGAAAGACGTGCATGAGTGATGTGATGTTAGTTATCCCAAGAAAATATGTGCTTCGGTAATCTTCGTGTCTCCGAATTAGCACGAACGTCGCGCGACAGAGTAAAGGTCATCACTCATTATAACCGCACTGCTCTATATCGCACCGCGGCGAAATCTGGGTGAGCTATAGGTACACCCCTGCCTTCGGAGATTCCATACGAGTTTTGTGTGTGTGTGTGTGTGTGAGAGGGGATGTATGTGAGGTGTGTGTGTGTGTGTGTGTGTGTGTGTGTGTGTGTGTGTGTGTGTGTGTGTGAGGGGGTATGTGTGTGTGTGAGGGGATGTGTGTGTGTGTGTGTGTGTGTGTTTAAGACAGAATTTAAAGTTACCAGCTTTCTGCTTCTTAGCGGTGACTTTTTTCTTCTTTCCCGCTCCATTAGTCTTGCCTTTCTTCTTAGCCTTCTTCTTGATGGGTTTATCAGAGTCTGATGAAGACGCCGACCAGTCGCTCTCGTCATCATCATCTTCTAACTTCGAGTCTTCGTCTAGAGGTAACTCTGGTTTTTCCAGAGACTCTTCGTCTTTAAGAGGCTTTGATTCCGCTTCATCTATATGGTGGTCTGGAAGATTAGATATACTTAAACTTGAATTCGGAATCGTAGATGAATGTCGTGTTTTGGATTTACAAACTTTATGGCATAAATGACAAGGTTTAAATTACATTGACTTTTTATTTACAGATCAACTTAAAAATTGCTGAATCAGATATTTAAATAAGTGGCATTTAATGTGTGTGGAATTTAGCATAAAATTCCGTACTTAAAGAATTCAAAAGCCATGGCTTCCACGCATTAGAACCTACAAATAGGGCAGAGAAAAACGATTCAGGGCTCACTTGTACAGCTTATGTGATTGACAGTCTTATAAAATGGCCATAAAACGGAATCTTCATGTAGGAAGTGTACCAACCTGTTTAACAATTACTTTTCTAAAATAAGTCCTTAAAGTGTGGATACTATACACCTCAGCCTAATCCTCGGGAACTACAGGTAATACATTAGCTTCAATGGCTTCGTAATTGGGTACTCCACATGTTTAATGAGCAGCGATCGGAATAGGTAGATTGATTTTACGTACTCGCATCATAGAAATCATAACATGATTAAGCCTTTATTCCGGGATTTCATTTTGGTACTTACGGGATTGAATCAAATATTGTAAAAGTAAGGATTTTTAAACTACTACATTAGAAATTTATAGAATGCGATAGATAAACATTTAAAATTGTTTATTTCTTATTTATCAAGTAATAAAGTGAATCTTACTGTTGTGCGTCCATTCGAAACTAACATAATATGACTAATTTAGTAGTTATTTCTAGTAAGTATATTATCTGCTGCTAGTAATTGTTACTATTCTTGAATAAATAAGTAAAAATATATTTTTATACTTCCTAATATTTTTTTTTTTTACATTCAATGCAATAACAGCAAAAGGGTTAAACATTTCTTATTCATATTGATGTATTCTTTATTCTACATATTACAACATTGCAAATTCCTTAAAAAAATCTTAATCATTTCAAAATCCCGGAATCCCGGAGGCATATCCATACCAATATACAGTATGTTAAATAACAGAGGGCGTTCCCTTAAACGCGTTAATCTATATCATTAATACATTGAAATAAAAATATCAGCATAGAAAAATAAGTATAAAAAAAACTGAATGAAAAAAATAAATAAATGAAAATAAATTTGAAACGTCCTGTTTAAAATGAAAATAAATTTGAAACGTCCTGTTTAAAATCAAAATAGTAGCGCGGTAAAGTACCTAGCGTATTCGCGCTGCCCAAACCGGCAACGTCGCTGTTTTTAGTTCCGAATAAAATAAGGTGGATATTGGGGGGCGGGGGCGGGGCTAGGCGCATCAATAGATCGCCGCACACGCGAGTCGTCATTCATAAGTTTGTTGCGACATTGCCATACTTCCACATTGAAATACAATTGCGCGTGTGCAGTGTGTTTCTTTTACGTATCAATTTAATATTTTTTGTGTATATTTTATTATAAAAAAAATATAAAAACATTTTGTTTTTGAATGGTAATATTTATTTTAGCATGTATGGATGCTATACTGTTGCGGGTAAACGGGAACGCCTTTCGTTAATTAACATACTGTATACGTGCCAGTTCATTGACCCCAAATCAATCTACCTACTCCGATCACTGCTAAGTAGACTGGCATAGTCACCAAAAATTCAAAAAAACTTCTGGGAGTACAGAGGCGCAATTCCCATATTTTTAAGAACTTTCGCCTTATAAGGCACAATTCAAGTATTACGTAAGCACTATAGGGGGGCGGGGGGGGGGTCTATGCTTTGCTTATTTTTGATGACATGGCGGGTGGGGGGGTCTAGATGGTGATTACGTCAGCAGTAATTTTTTACTATTTTACACATGGCAACCCATACATTGTCTATGCTTGAAAACGAAACGAATATATTACTAGAATTATAACTGCTACTAGAAAAATGCAAATACCAATGTTTACGTGAGCATATGAGGTAAGAGCTTTGCTTACTTTTGATGGCAAAGGGAAGGGGGGTTAAATAATTGTAATAAATCTGTTTTCGTAATACTTGAACGGCCCCTAAGTAGGTAATAGGTAATACGGGCTGGTATCCGCAACTCGACGTCAAAGCGCGTATTTTGCGTACGGATGGGAAAATCGGTTATTCGACCCACCCCAGCTCCTCAAAGAAGGCCAGTAGCCAATCTAAGTAGTAATTAATTTACATAAAGTTGAATGTCGCCGAGATGAGATTGCCGCTAGATTACGAACGTTTTTAATTACGGGAGGTGGCCTTCAGATATGATGTTACATTACCTTCAACAGCTTCTGTAATGGGGTAATCCAGAGACATATTATCATCATCATGGTCGGCGCCGCCGGAGACATCGCTGCAGTCGTCTTTCGGCTCAATCTTTAGCTCTATGTCCATTTGTGGCTTGTGTATCTTCGGTTCTGTGAGTTCTGTAATATTATATCAGATATTTAACATGGAGTGAAATAGTATAGAAGCGAAGATCGCGCTTTGACTGCGCTAGACTACAGTTTGTGTGGTAAATATGCATGTACCATCGCGGAAAGTCATAACTAACGACTATAAGGACTATTCTCGCTTGCAGCGCTCGGCCGCTATAGAACCGGGGTGGTAACACATGTAGTCATCGTGTGCACGGGATTTTGTATTCAAAGTTATGGGTTTCCTTGATAGTACAACCACGGATATTGTCGGTCGAACAATTTTCACCCTTATGCCCCTGGTTATAAGCTTGAAAAATGGCCCCCACCTGCCAGTGTCCGCATTAGTACAGTCACGAACATAAATACCTTACAGTTGCGCAAAATTCAAAAGCGTCTTTCTCGTAAAACAAAAATTGCAAGTTCGGGAAAAGACATATTTCATTCCACAATACTATGTTTTTCAATGCATTTATTTTAAAAACCCAAACCATTTTTAATTTTCTATTTTCTGCCGAAAATGCAAATTCGGCCGAATTTAATTTTCGGCTGAAAAAAAAAAAGCATTTTCTGCCAGACTCTAATAATTAGTCTAGTTTAACAGTAATGTTCCTAACATTACTGTTAAACATTGTACCTGCTAACGCATCTTTGTCTTCAAGCTTAGCACTAAGAAACAGCTCTTCACACTGTAGCACTTGCTGCCTGAACGCACATGCGTCCCGTAGACGTACCACACACGTCGCACAGACTCCGCAGTCCTTCTCGTTATCATCGACATGTGATAGCTGGAAGGAGAAGAAATTATTAATGACTGGCAGACGCATCAAACGTTGTCCTGTCCAAATTTCAATAATTCTTACAAAAATCCCATCCCAAAAACCACCGACTCTGTTAAGTGTCTTTTTATTGCTCATTATAACACTGCCTCGTTGATCTAGTGGTCGCAAGCGCTACTGCTGAGCATGAGGTCCTGGGTTCGATTCCCAGGTCGAGCAAAGTGTTATTGGGTTTTTCTATCAGAAATTTCTCAGTAGCAGCCTGGAGTCTAGATGTGTGCCCGGTTGATGGCATTAGGCTCGCCCCTATTACATGGGACTTAAAACATAACTGGCGAAATGTGGGTGAACCTGCTACAGGGACACCTCTGCCCAACCCTTCGGGGAAACAAGGCGTAATGTTATGTTTTAACTCTAGCATACTTGTACGTAAAACAATAACAAATAGAGACATACATACTCAATTAAATTATCTAAACTAATAGGGAGTGCCTCCACTGCCAGCGCCGGCTCCTAAAAATAACGCCGTTGGGAACCGGCATGACAATACTGCCAGCAGCTGAGGTTAAAAACATCGGCTGCCGGCAAATTACATACTCCCATTATGGACACCGGCGGCGCGGCGTTCAGAACTCCAACTAACTAACCCTAACTAAAGTATTTTTTTCTATATATTCTAGTCGTTTTTGGTAGGTCACAGTTCTAACCTAAACTTTTTTTGAGAGTAAAAATATTTAACCTATTCTAACTAGTTCGGTTCCGGGTACTTAGTACTTGATTACTGGAATATGGAAGAAATCATTCAATAAGTAAATATAATACTGGAAAAAATAATGCTTTATTAAGTACATGTTTTTTTATCTATAGGTAACCTGCCTATCTACTCCAATATGCCAAATTGTCAACCCCGTTTTTTGCTATTTTTTTCCAAACTCAGCGCTGGCAGCTAATTCGGGAGCCGGTGCCGGCAGCGAAGGCACTCCCAAACTAATATTATAAAGAGAAAAGATTTGATTTTTTGTATGTATTGTTTGTAATGAATAAACACAAAAACTACTAGACCAATTTTGAAAATTATTTCACCAGTTGATAGCTATATTATCACTGAGTAACATACTCGTAGGCTATAATTTATAAAGATATTACGCGCGCAAAGTCGCTGGCGGAAGCTAATTAATAATAGAGTGCAAGAGATAGGTTAACCACATCAAATTTAGGAGCACCGAGAACTCTGTCCCTAAGACAACCCACTGACCCAAAGTACAGTCGTAATATGAGGGAGCACTGTTCTATAATTAATAGGCCTGTGTCCAAATTTGTTTTTTTTTTTTTTGTCCCAAAGGTAGATTAATAAAAAATATTGGACACATATTTTTTCTTTTTTTGACGTAATCAAAAGATTACAGCAATACATTGAGTTCAAATGTGGCATGACGTCACGCCTTGCTAGATTTTATACAGAGTTGTAACTTAGCGAGCCCCACTCCCCAACTATAATGCGTGTTTTCTAAGTTATTTTTTATTAAAATGATAAAGTAAAAAATACATGTCTAATTTTTTTTTATTATCTGAACGACGCACAGTGGAACGAATGTATGGGAGCGGTTGGACGTAGACATGTCCGAAAAAAAAGAGTAAAATTATGCCAAACTAATGATGCCATCTTATTCGATTACTTAATGCCTTCATAACTTGTGGTGATGAATTTCTTCATAACTCCCATATTTCGGGAGTAATTTGAGAAAATGTGAAATTTTACTATGAAAATGAGTGTATCGAGCTCTCTCCCTCCTGATTCCGGGCTTGTTTCAAGTAGCGGTCTCTAATATCATAATGCTAATACTAAGAGCTATATTTAATACTAAGACACATAGTGCGCCAAATGTGCACTTTCTGGGATAAAGAGTGATGTTTATTTTATAACACAATTTTTTAATTTTTTGTTTATTTTGTTGATTAAAACCGTTTTTCTAAAGGTTTACCTTATTACAATAACATTTCTGATCAGCCAATTAGAGAAGATATAAGCTAATTAGGATATATAATTAGGGACTTAAGGTTTACATATAAAACTGATGCACTAATGATTACTGATAAGAACATTGCTATTATTTAATTACTAAATGGCTCTTAATACACTAATTTAGCATGCATCATTTACTAATTATCACAATAACTAATTACCTTGCAATATTTAACAAAGGATACCTGGGATACCTGGATTTTATATAAATAGGTCACTATTAGTAACTTTAAAATCAGTGTTGATTTACACCTCGTTGTATCCAAGCTAATCTCGCAATGTATTTTCCAAATTTTAATACAAATCTTGATATTCACGTTGCTTTATGCGCACGCGCACATAAAGATTTACGCGACTTTAACTATTTGTTCAGTGTTTTAAAAGATAACAGTTGTGTTCAGTTATGTGAAAGTGCTGAAACAAGTTTAAAAGACTGGTGTCGTCGATTTTGCTACCGCATTTATGCAAAATGGACACAGTCTGGAAGAAGCACAGATAAGTTTCGGAAGAAACATGAGATTTGGCTACAGGCTGCAATTCAATGGCCGGAATTACAGAATGAAAATATGGAACCTTCTACAGAAAATATAAGTGACGTCATCGAGCCCATAATTTCTCCTGCTAAATCTGATGCTTCAACTTGTACACATCCTAGTCCTCGTAAATCTTTTGAGGACCTTAGTAACCGGCAAAAAAGAAGACGCACCACTGAAGATAGTCTTTCATGCAGCAGTAGCAGCGCTGAAATTATGTTTTCGGCCGAAAGGGCGCTTCAAAAGGCAGGACAAAGCGATACAGCTTATGTTATGAAATACTTGACGGAGAATCCAGAAGAGGCCTCAAAAATCAAAGCCTTCATTGAAGGTAAATCAATTCAGGTACGGGAAATATCCCCTTTGAAGGCATTGGCTCTTTATGTATCGATGAACTTATCGAAATGGCGCTATAACACTCTTCGGGATTTCAACACTCAAGAAGGAGCTCTTCAATACCCGAGTTACTACATGTTGGTTAAAGAAAAAATTAAGTGCTATCCGGCCAAAGAAGATCTCACAGTTACAGAGAGCTCTGCAAAAATCAAATTACAAGCCTTGATGGATTTAACCTCAAGAAGACTTATTAGGTCGTTAGAAACCCCTGTTGATCCCAATCAACAGCTCGTATTGACCAGCAAATGGGGTTTTGACGGATCATCTAGCCAAAGCATTTATCATCAAAGGACGAGTGAAGATGAGCAAATCGATCTTGCTAGTAATTTTATGATTAGTCTTGTACCACTGCGGCTCGTCTCAAAAGGTGTAACAATTTGGGAAAACGAGCGACCATCTTCCACTTCATTTTGCCGGCCAATATTGTTTAAGTTTATAAAGGAAACCAAAGAAAATGTGCAGAGAGAGATGGCTGAAATCGAAGCAGAGATTGAAGCCTTAACTCCATCCACCATCACTGATGGAATTAGTGTCAAACACCAACTGCTGTTGACAATGATTGATGGTAAAATTCATTCCATTATATCCAATACAGCAGCTTCAGTGTGTGACATATGCAAGGCTTGTCCTAAAGAAATGAATAATTTAGAGTTAATCAAAGATAAACACGCAAACGAGGACATGTATAAATATAGCTTAAGCACCCTTCACGCTTGGATTCGCTCAATGGAATGCTTATTACACATTTCCTACAAATTAGACATAAAATCATGGCAAGTAAGGGGTGATATAGCAAAAAGGCAAGTTGATGACAGGAAGAAAAGAGTTCAAGAGGCTGTAAGAAGAGAAACGGGCTTACTTCTCGATGTTGTGAAACAAGACAGTGGATCCACCAACAATGGCAACTCGGCAAGGAGATTTTTTGAAAACTACACTAAATCTGCTGAACTGACCGGAATAGATGCTATGCTTTTAAGAAAAATCTGTGTGATCTTGCAGTGTATTTCATCAGGAGAGAAGATCAACGTAACTAAATTCCGAGAGTTCTGCTTTGATACTGCTAAGCTTTACGTGGAGTTATACCCATGGTATTATATGCCTTCTTCACTTCATAAAATTTTAATGCATGGGCCAGACATAGTTCAGAACATGTCAATTGTGCCCATTGGTTTTCTATCCGAAGAGGCATCTGAGGCTAGAAATAAAGATTTTAGAAAATATAGAGAGGGGCATTCTCGAAAGCATAGCAGTATCTCATGCAATGAAGATATTATGCACAATCTTTTACTGTCTTCTGATCCACTTGTTACAAGTATCCGTCCAAAAGGAAATAAGTTTGTAAAAAAATCTTCTTTTAAGGAATTTTATGAGCTTACGGATTCTGAGAAAAGTGATATCGAATTTGTTAACATAAATGATTTAGCGGACATCGATTCTGAATTTGAATTAATTGATGATGATGATGATGACGAAGATAATTAAATGATGTTATTGTTTTAAAATGTGTAACTTAGTAAATTAGAGCTTACGTCTTAATTATTTATTGTACTTTTAATGAAACTAGGTAATTTATTATCAACTTACTTAAAAGTCATACTCTCATCAGTTCTTGTGAATATTTTTGTTAATATATATTTCTGTATATATATAATATATTTATAGACCTCTTAATAAGTCTGTCTGCGGTTTAAAGTAAATACAAATGGGGAAAAAACGTTTTTTTTTTTAAATTTTCATTTCCTTTTATCCCAGAAAGTGCACATTTGGCGCACTATGTGTCTTAGTATTAAATATAGCTCTTAGTAATAGCATTACGATATTAGAGACCGCTACTTGAAACAAGCCCGGAATCAGGAGGGAGAGAGCTCAATACACTCATTTTCATAGTAAAATTTCACATTTTCTCAAATTACTCCCGAAATATGGGAGTTATGAAGAAATTCATCACCACAATTTATGAAGGCATTAAGTAATCGAATAAGATGGCATCATTAGTTTGTCATAATTTTACTCTTATTTTTCGGACATGTCTACGTCCAACCGCTTCCATACATTCGTTCCACTGTGCGACGGACTAAATAGAATTTCTTTTTTTACCTAGGCAACTACCGTATTATCTAAAGTGATTCAGGAATCAGTCACTTTCAACTTTTAAAAAGCTATTAAAGTACCATTTCTTAAAAATGTAAAATCATATTTTCTTTCTCTGGCGAATCTGGTGCTTGACTTATAATAATTATATTTTCCTCATGATAGAAGTAAATACGTTTATTCTATTCTTTTTGAGTTTAATAAAGTATATTAAAACATATTTGTTTTTCCTTATTGTACAAGAAGGTAAGTCTGATAACTAAATAACAAAACTTTATTGTTAAAACTTTTTTTTTTTACTGCATGAAGACTGCCAAAGGCAGGGAAAATGGAATGAGGTGGAGGCTTTTACCCAAAATATAGAGTTCATTAAGGGAAAAAAAAAAGCTAATACAAGACTAGGCCCACATAACAGAACCTCAGTCAAAACTTAAGCATTACTTAAAACTCGTTTATAGCCTTTTGATTGGCTGAAACTAGTTTTAAGTAATGCTCGAGTCTTGTGTGAAGTTCTGTAATATGGGCCTTATACTAGTAATAACAAAATATTACTAACAATAATCAGTATGTTTGATTTGTATACATAAAATATGGAAAGAAAAAGCTTCATTGGGTATTCACACTTACTACATGTTTTCCTTTTTCAAATGTTGGTAAATATGAATCTTTTAACCTGTTGTGGACTTCTACATAAAAGTCAAACAAAAAAACAATTTGGTAATCAAACAACTCTTGTAAAAAAAACGGTTAGCAACAATTATTTTACAATAAAACCAGATTCAAACACGAAAACAATTGGGATATCAATACAGAAAAATACTAGTTACGTATTCTTCCCATAATAAATGTTTTCTTCCCTTAATGAAAAAGGTATTTTTTTTAATTACCAGTATTCCGAAGCAGTCCATAACCATATCAGCATAAATTTCCTTTTTCTCCATCCAAGTATACTCCGCTGTGAGCACTCGACATTTTTTTATGGCCCTACAACATCGACATAATGCTGGGTCTATAATCGGCCCGTTATTCTTAACTGTAGCCATTTTTAAGTATTGTTCTCCCCGAAAATGATATCTAACACAACTTCTTCATGATATACATTCAGTATTTATCATAATTTCAACTTTTTATGTGATTTTTTTACGAAAAAAAGCTTTGCTTAAGAATCCCTTCACGCCAAGTCGCCTTGTCAATAAGACAGCCACAGATAACTTTAGACTATTCTAGCCGGTCACAGTCACAGCACAGCACATAATGAGATTGTAGTGTCTGTGCAAGTGTGCATATTGAGTCACAGACAAACCACACAGTATTAACTATCCGCAATTTACCGGTGAATGACATCACAGAAATGAAAGTTATAACTTATAAGTTGGTGTGGTTTCCTAGAGAGCGTTGTTGTCACCCTAAAGCAAACCCCGCCCCCCAAAGATTATATCGCTAGATTTGACCTTACCGTACTCAGCCTAGAGTAAGTGTCCATACTGAGAAGAGTGAGCTCATACATTAAACCTTTCTGACCCTGCCGACCCCATTACCCTCCTCCAGGAGAGCAGTAGGGAAACCAGCACAGTGTACAAAAACAGACGCCTCCCGTCATTCCGATCTCGCCGCCGAGGTCCTTTGCGATCACGACCGCGTCCCCGAGTAAATGATACTCCCCTCCGACCCTTGCTCGATAACGAGGTGCCACCAGTTGTTGCAACTGAGCACGTAGCTTTAAATTCCCCGACTAATAATCATGATCAAAACTTTGATCCAGCCCGTCCCATCCTTGATGTCCTCCCTCCAGTTGACGCCCTAAGCCGAGGTTCGTACCCCACAGGGGGTGCCCTTAGCGAGCGTTCACCTAGTTTTAATTAGCATAGTTGAATAACCCCTGGCTGGAGGTTTTAAGTACAGTAGCTTAGGGCACCCACAGGAAAGCCCGATTAAGTAGTCATGATATCAGAGGTCAACTACGAGATGCCCTGGGTCTAAAAAAAAAAACATACATTAAATAGCGTTTCCATGACAAACAAGTGTAGTCACTGCGTCATTTGTGTGTCAGACGTGTCAAAATGAAACTATCTTTTGACGCGGTAGAGTGAATCTAACGATTTAAATCTTTGCCGCTGCCATCATTTATCTGACAGTCGTCGATGCGGCCGTCAATTGCGGCTACAGCTTTTCTAGGAAACCGTAGCTTTAGAGACCGTTGTTGACACCGTAAAGCAAACCCCGTCCAAAGATTTATCGCTCGATTTGCCATACTGAGAAGAGTGAGCTCACACATTAATAAACTATAGCGTTTCTATGACGAAAAAGGTGTAGTCACTACGTCACAATGACGTATCAGAGGTGTCAAAACGAAACAAACGCGACTATCTTTTGACGCGGTAGGGCGAATCTAATGATTTACATCTTTGCCGCTGTCATCATCATCTTCGTGACAGCCGTTACTGCAGCTGTCGAGTGCGGCCACCGCTTTTAAAGAAAAACCGTAGCTGTTTCGACACGTCCGTCACCACGATCACCTACGTGCCATAGATAATAAACCCGCTATCGAAAAGGCGCGCGCGCCCGCGCGGCGGCATTTTTAGTCTATGCTATGCTATAAAATGGTGGTGTGTCTTTGTGAGAATCGTGTAGGTAATTACTAGTTTTGTATAAAATCGCAGTCATGTCGGTGGCAAAAACTGAGATAGAGACGTTTTTCGGTAGATGTAGGTGTTGTCTCTCTTATGGCTACTTAAAAAACATGTGGGCAGAACATCAATTTGAAGGAGAAGCAGAAATCTACGGCGAGATGCTTGTTCAATGTTTTGCACTGACTGTGAGTATTCTTTCTTGAGTTTTAATTAAGAGCCTATTTGCCCAATATTCACGGTTGATGACTTTGTTTCAAACTTGAGATTCCGGAAAATTGTTTTGGCGCCTATAACTGGGATTAAAAAATTCAAATAAATTAGGTTTATTTAATATTTTTACAATTATTACAACGTAACTGCGGAGTCCAAAGCTTGCCACGCCATAGTATTTTTATACGCATACTACGTCACGTCACGATTATTATTACACGTATAATTTTCAGAGCAAAGCTAAGTAATTCTTTGTTATGAAGTTACTTTAATGATATATGTACTTACTAGAAATTCATTGATTACCCAACACATAGTTTGTAGGTACTAGAATCTGTCACACATTACATTACATGCAATTTATGTGACAGTCAATAAAGCTTATTATTCAGTACCAATCCTATACTAAACTCACCTTTGTTTTCATGGTGCACAGTGGAACGAATGTATGGAAGCGGTTGGACGTAGACATGTCCGAAAAATAAGAGTAAAATTATGACAAACTAATGATGCCATCTTATTCGATTACTTAATGCCTTCATAAATTGTGGTGATGAATTTCTTCATAACTCCCATATTTCGGGAGTAATTTGAGAAAATGTGAAATTTTACTATGAAAATGAGTGTATTGAGCTCTCTCCCTCCTGATTCCGGGCTTGTTTCAAGTAGCGGTCTCTAATATCGTAATGCTATTACTAAGAGCTATATTTAATACTAAGACACATAGTGCGCCAAATGTGCACTTTCTGGGATAAAAGGAAATGAAAATTTAAAAAAAAAAACGTTTTTTCCCCATTTGTATTTACTTTAAACCGCAGACAGACTTATTAAGAGGTCTATAAATATATTATATATATACAGAAATATATATTAACAAAAATATTCACAAGAACTGATGAGAGTATGACTTTTAAGTAAGTTGATAATAAATTACCTAGTTTCATTAAAAGTACAATAAATAATTAAGACGTAAGCTCTAATTTACTAAGTTACACATTTTAAAACAATAACATCATTTAATTATCTTCGTCATCATCATCATCATCAATTAATTCAAATTCAGAATCGATGTCCGCTAAATCATTTATGTTAACAAATTCGATATCACTTTTCTCAGAATCCGTAAGCTCATAAAATTCCTTAAAAGAAGATTTTTTTACAAACTTATTTCCTTTTGGACGGATACTTGTAACAAGTGGATCAGAAGACAGTAAAAGATTGTGCATAATATCTTCATTGCATGAGATACTGCTATGCTTTCGAGAATGCCCCTCTCTATATTTTCTAAAATCTTTATTTCTAGCCTCAGATGCCTCTTCGGATAGAAAACCAATGGGCACAATTGACATGTTCTGAACTATGTCTGGCCCATGCATTAAAATTTTATGAAGTGAAGAAGGCATATAATACCATGGGTATAACTCCACGTAAAGCTTAGCAGTATCAAAGCAGAACTCTCGGAATTTAGTTACGTTGATCTTCTCTCCTGATGAAATACACTGCAAGATCACACAGATTTTTCTTAAAAGCATAGCATCTATTCCGGTCAGTTCAGCAGATTTAGTGTAGTTTTCAAAAAATCTCCTTGCCGAGTTGCCATTGTTGGTGGATCCACTGCCTTGTTTCACAACATCGAGAAGTAAGCCCGTTTCTCTTCTTACAGCCTCTTGAACTCTTTTCTTCCTGTCATCAACTTGCCTTTTTGCTATATCACCCCTTACTTGCCATGATTTTATGTCTAATTTGTAGGAAATGTGTAATAAGCATTCCATTGAGCGAATCCAAGCGTGAAGGGTGCTTAAGCTATATTTATACATGTCCTCGTTTGCGTGTTTATCTTTGATTAACTCTAAATTATTCATTTCTTTAGGACAAGCCTTGCATATGTCACACACTGAAGCTGCTGTATTGGATATAATGGAATGAATTTTACCATCAATCATTGTCAACAGCAGTTGGTGTTTGACACTAATTCCATCAGTGATGGTGGATGGAGTTAAGGCTTCAATCTCTGCTTCGATTTCAGCCATCTCTCTCTGCACATTTTCTTTGGTTTCCTTTATAAACTTAAACAATATTGGCCGGCAAAATGAAGTGGAAGATGGTCGCTCGTTTTCCCAAATTGTTACACCTTTTGAGACGAGCCGCAGTGGTACAAGACTAATCATAAAATTACTAGCAAGATCGATTTGCTCATCTTCACTCGTCCTTTGATGATAAATGCTTTGGCTAGATGATCCGTCAAAACCCCATTTGCTGGTCAATACGAGCTGTTGATTGGGATCAACAGGGGTTTCTAACGACCTAATAAGTCTTCTTGAGGTTAAATCCATCAAGGCTTGTAATTTGATTTTTGCAGAGCTCTCTGTAACTGTGAGATCTTCTTTGGCCGGATAGCACTTAATTTTTTCTTTAACCAACATGTAGTAACTCGGGTATTGAAGAGCTCCTTCTTGAGTGTTGAAATCCCGAAGAGTGTTATAGCGCCATTTCGATAAGTTCATCGATACATAAAGAGCCAATGCCTTCAAAGGGGATATTTCCCGTACCTGAATTGATTTACCTTCAATGAAGGCTTTGATTTTTGAGGCCTCTTCTGGATTCTCCGTCAAGTATTTCATAACATAAGCTGTATCGCTTTGTCCTGCCTTTTGAAGCGCCCTTTCGGCCGAAAACATAATTTCAGCGCTGCTACTGCTGCATGAAAGACTATCTTCAGTGGTGCGTCTTCTTTTTTGCCGGTTACTAAGGTCCTCAAAAGATTTACGAGGACTAGGATGTGTACAAGTTGAAGCATCAGATTTAGCAGGAGAAATTATGGGCTCGATGACGTCACTTATATTTTCTGTAGAAGGTTCCATATTTTCATTCTGTAATTCCGGCCATTGAATTGCAGCCTGTAGCCAAATCTCATGTTTCTTCCGAAACTTATCTGTGCTTCTTCCAGACTGTGTCCATTTTGCATAAATGCGGTAGCAAAATCGACGACACCAGTCTTTTAAACTTGTTTCAGCACTTTCACATAACTGAACACAACTGTTATCTTTTAAAACACTGAACAAATAGTTAAAGTCGCGTAAATCTTTATGTGCGCGTGCGCATAAAGCAACGTGAATATCAAGATTTGTATTAAAATTTGGAAAATACATTGCGAGATTAGCTTGGATACAACGAGGTGTAAATCAACACTGATTTTAAAGTTACTAATAGTGACCTATTTATATAAAATCCAGGTATCCCAGGTATCCTTTGTTAAATATTGCAAGGTAATTAGTTATTGTGATAATTAGTAAATGATGCATGCTAAATTAGTGTATTAAGAGCCATTTAGTAATTAAATAATAGCAATGTTCTTATCAGTAATCATTAGTGCATCAGTTTTATATGTAAACCTTAAGTCCCTAATTATATATCCTAATTAGCTTATATCTTCTCTAATTGGCTGATCAGAAATGTTATTGTAATAAGGTAAACCTTTAGAAAAACGGTTTTAATCAACAAAATAAACAAAAAATTAAAAAATTGTGTTATAAAATAAACATCACTCTTTATCCCAGAAAGTGCACATTTGGCGCACTATGTGTCTTAGTATTAAATATAGCTCTTAGTATTAGCATTATGATATTAGAGACCGCTACTTGAAACAAGCCCGGAATCAGGAGGGAGAGAGCTCGATACACTCATTTTCATAGTAAAATTTCACATTTTCTCAAATTACTCCCGAAATATGGGAGTTATGAAGAAATTCATCACCACAAGTTATGAAGGCATTAAGTAATCGAATAAGATGGCATCATTAGTTTGGCATAATTTTACTCTTTTTTTTCGGACATGTCTACGTCCAACCGCTCCCATACATTCGTTCCACTGTGTGGTGTTGTGAATAAATACTACCTCATCTATGGGTTGAAAGAGTAGGATCTTGATATTTTATTTCTTTAGCATGTTCAACATCAAATTTTTTTTAAACATGATTGATGTGTAAAAGTGTTTGTACAAACCTACTTCCAGAAATAAAATAATTTGTCATAATATTATTCTATGTCCCAACAGTGGGATCATTCGGAGGACTCAATGGAGCAGGATCAGATTTGTGAGCAGTGCATCTGTCGATTGCGAGATGCTAGTGACTTTAAGAGAGTCGTCTTGGACTCACAAGAGGTGGTTTTCCAACAGATAGATGCTGGTAATCTTTGTTTATTTTTTACCTATAGACACAATCAAAATCCACTGATAGTGTGTAAGAACTTTTTAAAGTACTGGACCCTTCTGAAGAATAAAGAATCTTGTGTACAACTTTAAAAATCAGTAAAAAAACAGTTTCTGTTTGGCAATGTCCACTGTTGGCTTTGGCCTCCCCCAATCAACACCACCTGGACCTGAACTGTCCTTTTTTTTTGGGTTGTATATTATCAAATAATTTCTCCGGAGCGGGAGGTTGTGTCAGACTCTTACTGACTAAAACCTACCCGTGTTCCTTCAGTTGCCATGTTGCTGGGGGCCACAATCTCCCTTTCGGACTTCTTTGCAACCTGGAGCTGTCCTGTACTTCTCTTAGTTGATTATAGACACTAATAAAACATCTATGCATTCAGTTTTTATAAGCATAATAAAAAGTCTACATCCTCCTATAAAACTTGGCATAGCTGCCATAGTACTCCTCTTTCAAAAACACCCTGTATTGAAAACATAACTTCATTCCCACCAGAAAATGAAATTAGCGTCAAAGAAGAACGACTAGATGAGGAATTGCTCATAGAGTACCAACATCCTGAGAGTGACGAAAATGCGGACACTATGTACGCTGACACAGAATACACAATGGATACTGCTGACACTGTGACGAGTGTCAAAGATGAGACGGAGTATGAGGAGGTTGAGTATTTGGAAGACGAAGTTGCTGGTGGAGGGAATGATGCCGTTGATACTGGTGAGTTTCTGTTAAATATGTTAAAAATATGAGAAACAAGCAGCCAAGGATGGTAAGTGTACACTGCAACATGTAGCCACCAGAAGCATCGCAGACATGTTGCCATCTCTGAGACAACTATGAAATGTGTCATGTGCCTCTTATTACACTAGCCCATACCCAACAACCCGGAACGCAGCAAAGGCATAATGGCAGTTTCATCAATGATTTTCAGTGTGGTCATATTTATTTATTTTGTTTATAGCCTTGTTTCAGAGTGCTAATTGTACAAAACTCATTTAATATCCGTTCTAAGTCTCTTTGTGCCCTTTGGCAAAGGCTTCTACAACCCCTTCCAATTATCCCTCTACCTTGCCTGTCTAGTCACATGTCTTTCCAGCCATCCTCAACAAGTCATTCTGCCGTCTTTTCGAGGGTTTCCTTTGCTTTCTCTTTCCTGCCTAGGGTACCATATGGTCATTTTTTGAATTCCATTTCTCTTCTCTCCTGACAGTGTGGCCAACGCATTTCTGTATAGTTTTAGTGATCATATTATAATCCTTATATTGAGAAATATTAATTTTATAATATAATATACATTTGAAATTCCGCTGGCAATTCCGAATTGAAAAAGAAAAAGGTTATTATAGTAATCAAACTCCATTTGGTTTATATAAGAGTTTACCAAATTTGCACAAGGCTTTTTGTTCAACTGATTATAGACCAGCTCTGTGTATTTAAACATTTTTCTAATTTACTATTTCCAGACTCGTCACAACCAACAGATCAGTTAAGACCAGCAAAACGGCAAAAGCAACCTCGTAAACAAGACACAGATGATGAGGAACTGCCAAAACGGAAATGGCCCAAAAAGCTGCCCAAATCAGAACGGCACAGAACTTACAAACAATACTCCGAGATTGATCTACGCAAATGTCTGGAAGAAGTCAGGAACAATGTACTAACACCTGCTGAAGCAGCTTTGAAGTATGATATACCGAAAAAGACTATTTCTGCCAAGATTAAAGTGGATCCTAATGGTGAGTGTTATCAAAATCAGTATTTTTTTATGTGCATTCAAGGTGGGATATCTTTTGGTTACCTTCTCATTTTGGCATTAAATATACAACAAAAGGTCTTCTATATTGATTGCACTTTTTTAATATTTCAAGAAACTTATCAGGATTTATTTCTAACAATGCAAGAAATCTAATAAAACATTAATTTACTTAACAGTGCTATTTAAGATAAATACAGGGTGTTTAGCAGAACGTTGAACATACGAAAATGGTGGATAGGTGGGGTCATCTGCTACTTATTCAGCCCTAATTTATTTGGCCTTGGAACCCTGGATATTTAAAAGAAAATAAAAAAAAATGCTTTCTTCTAGTCTCACCACTTTCTTAACTTTAAAGTGTAATTCTTTAAAGGGTAAAACAGGCAATATTTTTGCTTTTTTTTCTTTAATCTTGGCAGATTCTTATAATTATTGCTTTATTCAGATGTTAGCTAGAAAAAAGTTACGAGTCCTCAAACTTACAGAAAGATGTAAAAAATACTTAAATCTCAATTACAAATTGCATAAAAAAAAAGATGATTTAGGAGTTCCAATTCTAGCAAACCGTCCCTAGTGTGTGACCTTTCTAATGGTATGTAATTTGCTTTTATAAAAAAAAACCAGGTAGGTTTTAATCAGTAACAGTCTGACACGCCCTCCCGCTCCTGTTATTTGTTAATATCCCACCCAAAAAAAAAAGGGAGCCAGGGCCAAATAAATTAGGGCTGAGTAAGTAGCAAATGACCCCACATATCCACCATTTTCGTATGTTCAACGTTCTGCCAAACACCCCGTATACAAAACATTGTCAAATATGAATTATTATTTATTCTGATCGGTTTTTTTTTTTATATTTTTGTTTACTTGTTATTTACTACCGCGTTGTTTTACTGTAGCATAATGTATTGCCATTTTGGTCAAAACACAGACGTGTGTTAGAATTGAGTGATGCTCTCAATGTGTGTTTTTTCTTTTTATTCTAAATTCGTCCACAATATGGGAAAAGGCTAGTTTTATTATGTCTAATAATAATATTATGTATACTGTGATGAAAAACAACTCTTCTTACGCTTAATATGGGCCCGTCAGCTTCTTCATTAAACCTAGAAACAAATTATTGGATGCAACCTAAGTTTTGGATGGCAGATGCAACTTATACAGCCTGCACTATTGTGTCAGACACCATGTATGCTAGTATTCGACGATAGACGTCTGTGCGACTTATTACGTGAACATTTGCAAAGTGTAGGTGTATCAGCAGTAGTTACTAACCACCGGTGGTGACTCGTGACTAAAGTTGCGTGGTCTGTAAGGGCCTATCATATTGCCTTGAGGCACCCCAATCTGCGCAGTATCGAATATTCTGTAGTGTTTCTAAAAATCCTTTTTTTATGTTAATTATATAGATATGCGCTTTCGTAACGTACAGAGTGGTAAAATATATATCATTAATCGTTATTTTCCCAGTAAATACTTGTGGATATCAGTGTCGAAAGCTTGTGTTTGATCGACAAACATACTTCCATAAATTTGATCACATAGTCTCGTTATATTTTGGTTACACAGTCGCCTTCAGTACGTTGTTCTACTCTCTGATTCCTAACATGAATATACATACTTTATTTAGGTTAAATGCACAACATCTTAAATACGGAAACAATATACAAAAGCCCAAACATGAAACTTAATATCAAGAAATCGATTCCATAGTACTGACTGTTATCCTTAATGGTTATTTTCATTACAAAAGTCAGAAAACGCCAATCAAAGTATAAATAGAAATAAAGTAAATGTATTGTTTGTAGATGTCGGGACAGACATCCAGAACTCTATAAACAACACAACTACCCCCGAAACCGTGCCAACGAGCCAAATAGAGGTATCCACACTATTACACGAAGAGGCAAAAGATACAGACTCGGACACAGAAAGCCAGGAAGTACCAAACAAGTGCCAAATGCTAAAACACAAGAATAATCTTAAAATGATCCTTAAATACTCCAATGCAACATTAATCAAAGGAAATTCAGCCGCTGGTTACTCCTGCTGGTTTTGCGACAAGCATTTTAATCCTGAAAAACTTAAAAAGCATAATTTTGAACACGGAGACGTGTACGATGATGTTATAAAAGTGAAATACGTTTCGGATTTAACAATAAAACTTGATGTTACTGGGCTTAAATGTAGGCTATGTGAAGAAGAAATCAACAGTCTTGAAGCATTGATGGGTCATTTCCAAGAAGATCATAACAAAACTATTTATACGGACATAGACAACCATTTTATACCTTTTAAGTTTGATACGGACGAGTTACAATGCGTAATTTGTGCAGCAGAGTTCAAATATTTCAAACTACTCTCAGAACATATGTGTGAACATTATAGTAACTACAATTGTCCGGAATGCGACCGTGTCTTTATAAATAAACAATCAATGCAAACACATAGATACAGACATAAGAAAGGAGAATACAAATGTTCACAATGTCCAAAAATCTTCGACAGTCCCATGAAAATACGTGAACATGAATACGTAACTCACAAATTATCGAATAAAAAGAGAAAATGTGGCTTCTGCGACGAGAAATTCTCGTCAGCAGAACTGGTGAAGAATCACGAAGCTAAAAAACATGGCGTCGCGCGTTCGCAGCTTACTTGTGAAGCTTGCAACAGGCCTTTTGCTACGCCGAAAGGTCTTGCAACACATAAGAAAAGGCACCATCTATTAATGCGTCCTATTGAATGTGAAACTTGTGGGAGAGGGTTTTATACGCGACAAGAACTGAACTGGCACTCCGTCACCCATACAAAGACCAAGGAATTTCATTGCAATCAATGTGATAACTCGTTTGGCACTAAACCTGCGCTAAATCAGCACTTAAGGGCACATAGAGGATATAGGAAGTATAAGTGTGAATATTGTGATTTGGCGTTTGTTCATATGAGTACTTGGCAAAGGCATGTTATTTCGCTACATAGAGAAAAAGCTGGGAGTACCAGAAATAGATTTAAGTAATGCTTGATCAACCTACAAAAATATCATCTTTTTTAACTTGGCCACTCTAAGCAGCGGGTTGTACCTCTGCTCTACCTACCCCTTCGTGAAACTAGTGGGATTTTGTGTTATACTAAGCGGCTGTAATAAAAGCTTTATTAGTATTTTGTAACACAATATTAAAATGATATATTTCAGCAGTAAAAATGTTCATTTAATTCCTGAAAAATATTAATAGATTATTCCACGGGTAGGGATGGAGACCTATAAGCTATCATATCTACAAAGACCCATCACATAACCGTTATCTACGCATTCTGTACATGAAACTAAGTAGCATTGAGCAAAAATTTTTGCTGAGGAACGATTTTTAGTATTGGCACAGATTAATACAGATGGGACACTCCACAAAATCATTTAAATAAAAAGCGACTCTTGCTGCGACACAATAAAGTGCAATTCAGGTCGCACAGCGCTAATTACCTACAGTTATATTCATCTAGAAGTTGCCTCTCTTTCTATTGCGTAACTCTTAGATCTTCTGACTACGTAACGTAGTCTGAATACTCACTGAATTGGTCCAACAAGTCGAGCCCGCCGCGTACCTACTTTGTACTTTCATACCTAAACTGCGGAGTGTCCCATCTGTATTCATCTATGGTATTGGTGTGAATTTTTTCCGGTAGCGCGCCAAGAAACGTACGCAAAACATTGTGCAAACGGGAGCATGCAATAGTATAGAGGTAATGGGGGTATTTAAAGTTAAGTGAAAACTTGTTTTCGTGAAAATAAGTTGGAACTTTGACCTTTAATATCTCTGTAGAGAGAAATGTGGTCCAGAAAAAAAAAAAATACTATGACGGGGTGTACAAGTGACTCGGCTTTGTTAAGCGTGTTTTCACACCCGTTATTTATACATCCTGATTCATCAATAAATATAGGCCTAAATTATGATCCCTGTTTAAAACTGAAATCCTCGAAATAATCATAATTTTACTTAATACATTGCTCTGGTGATTTAATAAAATTCGCGTTAGTGATGTGATCCAACTATGATGTTATTAAAATATGTTACCAACACACAGAAATCAATATTTGATTTTATTGTTGTAGATGTCCAGATTGACAATACAACGAAATCCAACAATATAAAGAATCTAAGGAAAAGACCTACATCTGAAATCGAAGCGACTAAAGTTACAGAAATAAAAAAAGATCAAGAAAGAGTCGAAAATATGAAGGAACATTCCAAGCCAGATGATCAACGTTTTATGTTCAAACACAAAGCTAATATAAAAGCTATATTACAAAATTCAAACGCGACACTCATAAAAACATACGGGAGAGACGGATTTTCATGCAATTTCTGCGAGTTTCAGGCCGAAAAACCGTTTGCACTAAAACAACATAATCTGAAAAAACACACCAATCCAGGAGACGAAGCCATCAAAACGAAATATGTATCAGATTTAATCTTAAAGTTAGATACAACAGATTTCAAATGTAAGTTATGCAAAGAACCAATGAACACTTTAGAAGAGTTCACGAGACATCTAAATAGAACACACTCCAAACTTATTTATACAGACGTCAAAAATTACATCATTCCTTTCAAATTCTACTCGGACGATTTCCGATGCTTCATGTGTGATAAAAACTTCAAATATTTCAAGCTTCTCTCCGAACATATGACTGAACATTACCGAAACTTCGACTGTCCTGTGTGCGATCGTGGTTTCATCAATAGACAATCAATGCAGACCCATACTTATAGACACAACAGGGGGATTTTTAAATGCACTTATTGCTCCAAAGAGTTTGATACACGGCCGAAAAGAACCGACCATGAGAGAGCCGTGCATATGGCTGGAAAGTATAGGAAATGTGCGTACTGCGACCAACGATTCCCTACATGGGATGCCGTACTTGAACATGAGCTTAAGTCACACGGGGTGGCGAAACCCAAACACACGTGCGAAGACTGTGGAAAGACTTATACCAAACAAAGTGCTTTAACAATGCATAAAAATCGCTTCCACCTCTTTAAGAAACCTCACAAGTGTTCCTCTTGCGAGATGGCTTTCTGCACGAAACTGGAGTTGAGCTATCATGTTGTAACTCATACGAAAACGAGGAATCATAGCTGTGGGATTTGTGGGAAGACGTTTGGTACGCCGATAACTTTATCTCAGCATATGCGGACTCATGATGGGGTTAAAAAATTTCATTGTGATTATTGTGACCGCCGGTTCTTACACAGAACAACTTTTAGAAGGCATATGAGAGAAACGCATGGAGAAATTGTATAATTTTGAAAAGGTATATCGGAGGGGCAATTCCTGTATTTTTAAGAACTCGTTCTAATTTCAGTCTCTAATCTATAAAAAATACCTTTAATTTACCTACATTTTTGACAAGGTTTTGACTGATTGTCGCTGAGGTGAGATTGTGACTAGATTTTGAACGTTCTTAATTACGGGAATTGGCCTACAAATATATCTTGTCATTGGCCCTCGAGAACATTCAAAGTGAATTGACGGCGCGGCGGTACAAGTATCGCACGGTGAACAAAGTCTTAACTATCTAGATAATTGGTGTATAGTCGACCTCGTAAGACGTCAGGTCCGAGCACCTGTCAAAAATGTCAAAGCGCCTATATTTTCTTCACTCGTGACTGAATGATGAGCGAATGAATGAAACGAATGAACGCTATCATATATTTTATATTCATTGTCGAAATGGAAGACCTCTTATCAAAGTAGCGCCAACTGGTGGCATGAATTTTCATGAAAACCCTTATTGCTTTATCACCTGACGACAATTCCCAATAAATTTAAACTTCACTATGGTTGGAACTATCTAACTGTCGCATAGACAAATGGACCTTAGTGTGATAACTCAGCAACGAGGTCGACTATACATACTAATAATTTGTCTTCTCTACAGTTATAATTATTTGATTTTTGTAGGTTGTTACAACGTCGGTTTTATGAATCTTGTGTTGGGAACAGTCCCTTTAACTTTAAGGCCGATATCTACAGACGTTACCTTTGATTAAAAGTTATTCCTGTCACTGTCGCACGACTGTCAAACTACAAGTGCAAGATAGAGCAGAGAACATGACTAAGTTAAAGCACATTCTAAGTAGCGTTTATAAATCTTGGTCTCAATGCCAGATTTTGGTGCTCCTGGCAATAATTTTTTCGTTAATTTTTAATTTTGTTTGTGAATTTTACTTACATTTTAATCCCGTGGTCAAGACGTGCCACATAAATAACTTGTTTTACTAGTATTGTAAGATTTTTGAGGTAATAATAAAACATACTATATTCATAAAGTAATTTTTTTTTAAGGAACACTCCTTCATACGTTTTCAATAGGTTGGAGCAAATTTATGATGTTAATAACAACCATGCTAAGGTTTTTTTTTACGATAAATAAAACTTTATCCTCCAAAACTATTCGGCTATGATCAAGGCTCTGAATCGCTTTTGAAAAATAACGGTAAAAACCAATTTATTTGGGTTTTACTCCGAACTTTTCTTAAGAATTTAGGTTAAAATAAAGTTCTTAAAACGTTCACGACGTTTTAAGAACTTTATTTTAACCTAAATTAACCGGTTTATACAACGAGCGGCATGTCGGTAAACGCGTTGCACCCTGTTAGGATGCCGCGCTGAATAAAAACTAAACAAAAAACCGGTTAATATTGCTCTAAACCGTTTAATCCAAAAAACCTTTATGTAAAACCTCCGCCAAAACCGGTTAAAGTAAACTTTTTTTACGAGCGAAACCGAATGTAAAGGTTTTTGCGTCAAGTACATAATAACGGTTTGAAAATTTAACCGGTATCCGAGCCTTGGCTGTGATTTCATTGAAGCTTTTGACTTCATTGAACATGAAATAAGTCGATAAATAGAATCACCAGTGATCTAAAAAGCTCCTTAAGATTATCTGCTATTTCTAATTTGACCATAGGTAACTAAAAATGCACGTTGTCGAAAAATAAGTCTCATAGAGAATAAGAACTCCTTTAGTTTGAAAGGTTTGGTCAGGGCTCAATACTCAACTTGTACCTATCTGTACTAAAGGTTAATTGGACTGCGTTATGTAAGAACCGATTAAGCGCCATTTAACGAATCCTGAGAAAATGAGCTTCAAAAATTTCAAACTTAAAATGGTCGCTGTGCATAAATTTAATATGTCAAGAGTATAATTTTTATTCTGAACATATAAAATATGGATAAGTTCACATTAGTTAAAAAAATATAAGGCTAAACTATACAGTTTTGTAGTTATAGCCATTTTTCCGCTTAATTTGTTAATGTGTTTTAAGCCATATTCAGACCATTTTATTTATCAATAACGTACTATACGGCATTATTGTCGTTTGATACTTTATTGCGATTTTTTTCGGGTGAAATAAATTGAAACTTAAGAATAAATCCAGTTATTTTAATAAAATTTACTTAAACAAAACAAATGTTGTAACACTTCTACATCTTACTAATACTTTTATTCCTTTTTTTTTTCTTTTATTAATTACCTATACACTGTACCATATTATTTTTTATTCTTCATCTTCTACTTCAAAATCAATGGATCCATCAAAACCTTCAACATCATCTTCTAAATCACGAGATCCAGTTAAATTTTCGTAATATTTTCTCGCATCAGATGGTATGAGATGAAGGAGGGATTTTATATCATCTAGCTTCGGTTGAGAAATAGGTTTTCCTTGTGGCCAAAGTTGCTCATAATGCCTTGATAATGCCAATGGGTTATTTATTGCCCCTCTTTTTGGTCTTTTATTAAGATCTACTTCATGGGTTTGACCGCCATGACAGGTTGAAAGAAATATCCGACCAGGTCTATCCTTAAAAATGTTTATTTCTTTAGTTTTCAACCAGCTTATAGGATTTCCTTCTATATCTTTTTTTCTATTCACTATTATCTTCAGCATTTTAGAAACTCCGACAAAGTCTAAACTTTCCATTTTATTAGCTATTAACTTGTTTCTCTTACGACAACTGGTCATCACATCAATGTAGTCTTGTGGAGTGTAAAGCCGAGTATGGGTTTTTAACGCTGATTCGATATCACTAAACTCGCTATCATTTTCTAGGAAGCTATGCCCGGGGACCATAAATCGTAGGGTGATTTTTTCTAGGTTGTCATTTTCTTCTAGTACTGCAAATAGTAGCAGAGTCAACTTAATATTTCGGTTCTGGCCACCACAGGAGTCTGACCATAGGATTAGTTCTTTGACTTTTGAGTCTAGATTTAAAGATATATGTTTGCGTAAAGTGGAGCCTACTTCTTGTGCTCCCCTGCCTGCTATTCCTTCCACCCAGACGTAACAAAACCCTTTACCGGTTTTTCCTGAATGCACACCGCAGTTGTAAAGCCACAGTTGGCGTTTGTAAAATACGATGTTGGTTGGAATTCTTGGCAGTGGCAGTGTTTTTTCCATATCAAATGTCAGGGTTTCAATATGATCATAAGTCTTAGCCAAAGTTATATCTTGTCTTTTCATTGCACGTGCGTCTTCGGCTTCTTTATGGTGCTGCTCTCTTTCCTTCTCTAAATTTAATTTGGTTTCTTGTGAAGTAGTATCTCTGATTTTTACAGCAAATAGGTCGCACTTATTACACGTGTCTTTCTGTGGCTTTTTCCTTTGTAGATTAAATTTGGTATAAAATATTCTTTTATACGATGCAAATGAAACTGTCTTTCTTGATTCATCAAAGCTTGCTTCCGATAAATATAAGTCGTACATTTTCGACAAAGTCATATCCAGTGGTAAATACATCCTGTCTGTTTGCGCTCTACAGTAATGGGACTTATATTTTGGGAATTTATCAATGTGTTCGATAATACTTTGTTCAACATCCTGAGGCATCTTACGAGTGTTTCCTGATACCTTTCCCCTTTTGTCTTCAATTTTTTCCGGACGTGAGCATTTTTTTAAGTATCTATCAATCCTTGCAGATGAAATTCTTAGAGTATCGATAAACATTTTGGCACAAACAACTATGTTTTTTAAAGAATAGACACGAGTTTTATTTCTTTTATTTGAATTCTTGTTTCTTTTCCTTTTTATTGATGTCACTTTTACGTTGGAAGATATATACAAGCACTTTCCTTCAAAACATAACTCCCAAAATTTTGAAAATTCTTCTTGGCGCTCTTTTACCGATATTTTTTCATGACAACCATCATTACAGCGAACATCGATAAACTTTCGTTGATTGACTACTTCTCCCTTTTGATTTATGTATTGATTGTTAGTTTCACATAACTTTTTACGAATTTCACGTGTTTGATCAGGATATTTGCGTTTTCTGCCCTTCTTTGGTCGTCCAGTTCTATTTTCATTTATTATTGGTTCAGATATCATCGGGTTCTGTAGATCGCCTTCACTATGATTGCCAGTTGATATTTCTGATATAGTTATAAGAGAATTTTCTTCAGCTAAAACACTAACTTGAGATGTAGTCATATTATTGTCTAGTATACTGGGGCTATTGTCACATAGATTGACTGTTGATATAGATAAATCGATGTTTGTAAGATCTGCATTTTCTTGCTGAGAACATTCAATGTTGTTGTAACTTTTTTCTTGTGGTTCTTGTTGTAACTCATGGTTTGAATTTGCTGTAGTATTGAATTCTACGGAATCTAAATACCTTGAGCCTAAGTCATCATTTTCCATCTGAATTAAATTTTGGTACGCATCATCTACTTCGGTACAGACGCTTATATTATTTTCGTCAATTTCTGTCGTTGTATGAACAAGATTTATGGAGTTAGATAAATCTAGTAATACTCTTTGTTCATTAGCTTCCAATAACTCATCTTCAGGTAAAACATTGTAATGGGTAGCCTCAGATACTTTGGTTATCTAAAAATATAAAACAAGTAATGGGAATATTGAGCGAACCATCTACTGCAGGTTATACGTATATTATTGTACAAAAATATACAGAGAGTAACAGAATAAACGCAATACCTCTTAAGGGGTCATTGTACTCATCATTATGAACAACTTTCACTGTGGGAGCAACAATGAAATCGCGAAAAAAAATCAACTCCCCCAGACACGCATAACTTGACAAAATGTACTGAACAGCTAATTTTTTAGGGTTCCGTACACAAAGGTTAAAAACGGGACCCTATTACTAAGACTTCGCTGTCTGTCCGTCCGTCCGTCCCTCCGTTGGTCTGTCACCAGGCTATATCTCAAGAACCGCGATAGCTAGGAAGTTGAAATTTTCAAAAATTATATATCTGTTGCCGCTATAACAACAAATAAATACTAATAACAAAATAAAATAAATATTTAAGGGGGCTCCCAAAAAACATGTTTTTTTCGGCTAATGGTACGGAACCCTTCGTGTGCAAGTCCGACTTGCACTTGGCCGGTTTTTTTTTCGCGATTCCGCGGTTGGTCCCATAGTAAAAGTTGTTTATAATGATGAGTACACTGATCCCTTAAGAGGTATTGCGTTTATTCTGTTAAATCCTGTAAAATACATCAGATTACACTATTCAATAGCAAATACATAACTTTATTTTAACGAGTAAAGAGGCAAGGCAAGTCTTATCGAATACAAGAAGAACCTTTAAATCGATACAAATCACACATTCATACTCTCCACATGCTAGGCAAAACCTCACATACTAACACCAAACCCACAAATCACTAACATGCAAGATTTGAAAACATAAAAAAGTATTTGACAGATAAGTACCTCATCATGCAGCTGGGTGTATTTATTTTGTATCCGGGTTATGTCGTTAATCTGAGCAGTGTCCTTAAAACAATAAAATCATGTTAATTATGATTTAGGTATTCGTTGTCGTTCGTTGATGTGTGTAATTCACCACTTAATGTTTAAGTTGGATTTCATCAAGGATTTTATTTAGTAATGTCAAAAAGCGCGCGACGATTTCGTCATTTTATACCTATTACATTAGTAGGTATAGATAGTGCAATCCACGAAGACGCGCCCCACTCTTCTCCCTAGTCGCGTACAAGTGTGTTACAGTCTGCTAGTGTTTTAGTTTTGTCGATACACACTAATTACCTATATTATGTAATTAATTATATAGTAATTAGCGCGTACACTTGTACTGTAAGCGATTATAATAGGAAGAAGAGTGGGGCGCGTCTTCGTGGATTGCACTATCTGTGTGTAGATAAATAAATGAATAGCTATTTATCTTTAATAGGATATGTATAGATAAATAGGTAAACAGAATTACTAGACAACATAATGTAATGTAGGTAATAAACGAGTAGTAAGTAGGTATACGATACATACGTCGGCAACCACTAAAGAACAGTTTCTAAAGTCGACCAAGGACTTTAATAAGCACAACAAGGAAAATCGCCTGAACACATCCCATCTAGTAGAAAACGGACCTAGGCAACCCTTATATGTAAATGAAGTGCTCACGGCTATGGCCAGACGACTGCATTATCTCGCCCGAGAACTTACGAAGGAATTCGGTTACCATCAATGTTGGGTTGCAAACGGCAAGGTGTATATTCGTGAAAAAGACGGAATGTCAAGCCGCCTCATCAAAACCGAAGAAGACCTTGCGAAACTCCGTAAGAAAAAATGACCATCACGGTACCTTCAACTACATGCTATCTTTGTCATCACAGTTTTGTTAACCCTAGTCCAAACTTATACTATTCCATTAATAATTAACACTAACACTAAAATTAATCAATTATTCATACACTGTTCAAAACAAACAAGCTTGTTACTAACATTAACTATACACCTTACAAAATACAATGTACACATCATATATACAATCACGTTACATGCACTTCACATCCATAACGCTCACAAACTTAATCAGCCGACATACTGTATAAATATGCCTAGTATATGTTCTATCGCACCTGCTCTGTACCAGTATATTATACCTCGTTTGCGTTCGGACATTGCCATTGCCATTCGCGTTGCCGGAAATATTTCCCTAAATTTTTGCTGTGGCGACGTTAAGGGAAATGAGAGAAACGGCAAGGGAAGCGACCTGTTTACACAATCGCGTTGCCCATTTTATTTCCCATTTCCTTGCGGGTTGCCGTGGATATGGGATAGATGTAGACGGGGTATTAAACTTTATTGTTACGCCACTAAGCAGCGCTCAAAACATAAATGTCAAAATGGAAATTATTTGCACTAACATTCGATAACACACAAAACAACCTAAACAACCTAGATGCTGTCTCGGTGTCGGATGCTTCGACTTGTGACCTGGAAAACTGTACCCCACCTAATTTTATACCTAATCAAACACTTAAAATCATTACACAGAACATTAGAAGTATAAACAAAAACATAGCGGGTTTTATGACTACACTTGCTCGGACAAAACTTGATTGGGACATAATCGCACTAACCGAGTGTTGGCTCCCTAACACCCATAATATTCCTGAGTTGACGAACTATAACTATTACCTTACCAACAATAATCATACACAAAATGAAGGTGTAGTCCTGTATGTACATAAAAAACTGCAATTAGTGGCAGAGGAGCCATCATTCTTAGATGCTAACTGTCTCCAAATAAAAATCGATAGAAATACTATTCTCTTAGCGATATACCGCCCGCCAGGTTACAAAGACTTAGATAATTTTCTAAACTCCTTAAATAATACCCTAAGTAGGCTATCCAAATACAACACTATAATTATTACGGGAGACATAAATATAAATATACATGAACACTGCAAGGATTCCGCTAAACATTCCTACCTAAACTTACTGGCTACCCATGGCCTTTTACCTGCCCATACAATACCTACGCGACAACAGGCTTGTCTTGACCACGTTATACTGAAAACCCGACTACCTGCTTCTACCTCAGTCGCACACTCTGCTTTGACTGATCATGAGACAGTCATGTTGTTTTTGTCCAAACGAATGCCTAAAATAATTACAAAAAACTGTATTCGTTTTGATTATGTTAAAATTGATGCAGACCTAAAACAACTAGATTTTAGTGAAGTATACAAGACCCAAGATCCTCATGTGGCAGGGGAAACAATAACTAGATTAATAAAACACGTGATAGATTCTAACTCCAAATCTGGTAAGACTCCGAACCGTAAACAAATATTAAAGCCATGGATTACTCCTGGTTTACTTCGATGTATGCGGCATCGAGACACATTGCATAGGAAATTTAAACAGGCGCCTAACAATGAGATCTTGAAAATTACTTTTACTAGGTACAGAAATTATTGCAATAAATTATTAAGGAAATTAAAAATAGAATTTGAAAAAAATGAGATCAAAAAAGCTGGAAAAAACACTAAACAATTATGGTCGGCTATAAATAATATCTCAAGCAGGTCGACAAGGAAAGCCAACACATCATCACAATTATTAGCCTCATCAAGTACACCACAACACTCTGTAAACCATGTCAATGACTTTTTTGCCAAAATAGGTGAAAAACTAGCAAAAAACATAAAGGGTACACAAACAAGAGCTACAAAGGGAAACCAAACTACCGGAACGCAATCCATGGTAATGCTCCCAACAGATGAGGAAGAGGTAGCCGGAATATTAATGTCACTCCGCAATAACTGTGCTGCGGGATGGGATGGGGTGTCCGGTGACCTCTTGAAAAAACACATGGCCGTGGTTGTGCCTCCGTTAACGTACATATGTAACCTTGCTCTTTCCACAGGTAAATTTCCTAACGTGTTCAAAAAAGCCATAATTCATCCCATCTACAAGAGTGGGGACAGGAGCCGTGTTGATAACTACAGACCTATATCTGTGCTAACTGCTTTTTCCAAAATACTGGAACGGGTAATGAACAGCAGACTGGTGAGCTATTTGGAAAAAAACAATCTAATCGCACCAACGCAATTTGGGTTTCGCTCAGGCAAATCCACCTCTGACGCGGTCCATGAGTTGACAGACTATGTGGTCACAAACATGGATAATGGGGATAAAGTTATGGCCATATTTCTAGATCTGGCTAAGGCCTTCGACACGGTTTCTGTCCCAATTCTTGTACGTAAGATGGAAAGTTTGGGAATCAGAGGACTTCCACTGGACCTCTTTAAAGACTACCTGAGTGAGCGTACCCAGAGAGTAAAGATAGATGAATTCATTAGTGAGGAGCAAACAATTAACTACGGCACGCCCCAGGGTAGTGTGCTCGGACCTTCACTATTCCTCATTTATATCAACGATCTGGGTACACTCACTATTCCTAATGGCAAAATCATTAGCTTTGCTGATGACACTGCTCTCTTGTTCAGCGCGAACTCGTGGAAAGATGTCTATGAGTGTGCACAACTAGGCTTTAATACGGTATCCAACTGGTTACGCGACAATCTGCTGACCCTTAATACAACCAAAACCAATTACATAGCATTCTCCATAAAAAACAATGGATCCTCCCAAACATTATATAATACTATTGTAGCTCACTCTTGCACAAGCCCACACACTGGTAGTTGTAACTGCAATCCACTCACCAAGGCTGAGAATGTAAAATACCTGGGAATAACAATCGACAAAAACCTAAGGTTTCAAGACCACATTACCACCCTTAGTAGCAGACTACGGAAACTAATATATGTGTTCAAAACGCTGAGACATGTAGTCGATAAGAATGTTTTGAAATTAGTGTACTACACCCTCGCTCAGTCTATAATATGCTATTGCATCACCTCTTGGGGTGGAGCTCCAAAAACTACCCTAATAGAAATCGAAAGAACCCAAAGAGCTATACTGAAAGTGTCGTCTTTTCGCCCGTATCGCTACCCCACTGAACAGCTATACAAAGAAAATGAAGTCCTGACAGTGCGCCAACTATTTATATTGCACATTCTGTTGAAACAACATACACTCTTGGTTTACAATCCAACGCTGTCCAGGGGGAAAAGACGATATGACCCAGTGGAGCGCCATCACCTACGTCACAAAACTATATTTGCAACGCGTTTCTTTTGCTACCTGGGTGGCTACTTATATAATAAAACTAATAAGGTGTTACATATCTATAGTCTCACGAAGCATAATTGCAAAAAGAGGCTAACTGACTGGCTACTAAAATTAAATTATAATGATACTGAAAATATCTTTACAAAGACCTGAAAACAGAATCATACACTCCTAACACACCCACACACTTACACACCCACACACCACTCAATCACACATACTATCCACATCTACTAACAATTGTCTCGCAATCTAGATATTAATTAAAATAAAAAACTATAAAATGTCATACCTTACTACATTCTGTCAGCGCGCATAGTACATAATTTGTAAAATGAAAATTTAAAAGGGGTGGGATCCTGGTGTCCTGAAACACAGGCCACGAGCCTAACTTAGGCACCAGTCTCCCACAATATATACTCAACTAAATTATATGTCATTGTCGAATCTGACCGATGTAAAATAACATGTATATTGTGGTGAGAAAATAAAGTTATTATTATTATTATTATTATTATTATACCTGTAGAGAATTACTTTGCATTGCATCACTGCTTGTTAATGAAGCAATGAAACGGTAACCACGAGTATTCTTATTAAATTTATCCATTTTAACGCTGTTTTTCAATAAATTCACTTATGAACAACAAAAATGATGGATAAGTAAACAAAACATCCTTCCGTTATTACGTTAGATGCGTAATGAGACCACCCGCTGCCGCCCCACCCCGTCCCGTACGCAAAATCCCGCGAAAATAGAATGCAATAACGAATGAAACGCCAGAAGCTGGCGCTTCATTCACGAACGGATGAAAGATTGCGCGTGTGGTGATACGCATTAACGAATTAAATACCATTTTAGGTGGTTAATTCGATGCTGCGGTTTAAAAACGGTTAAATCAAAAGGCAAAACTGAATTATCTTCATCGTGCACGTGTTTAATTCGTTTATGCAATTTGAAAACTGTTTGTAACTGTAACTTTGACGCATAATTCTTTAATACAAAACGAATGTGTGCACAAATTCTAGCAAAGTTCGAAATGTCGCTTGATTCAACCCCTTATTATAAGGCCGTAAGAGTGATTTTTGAACACAAAAATAGCTGAATACATAGTTTATCATACCTATAGTCGATCTGCATTCATAACTCTTTTTTTTCGATTTCGTCGCTTAATTCGTTATTACATAACGCAGTCCAATTGTTGAATTAAGTAATTAATGTAATTCAGTAAATTTAAAGTTTTAATGAATCTAGAACCAACTTTAAATAATCAAAACGTAAAAAGTTGAATAAAACAATACGTTTATTAAAAAATAAAATAGACGTGGATATATTATTTAGTAACTTTTCCGCTATTTCTAAAGAGCCATAAAAAATCTCTGAAAGTAATCGACACGTGTTTCACCTCTCAACGAGGCATCCTCAGGATGACGATTGACTTGTCGCCAACTCGAACACGCCGTGTCATCCTCCTGAATTGTATTTTATAATGGATTTCCGCAAGGTCACGCCTGAATCAATTAACTATATAAAATATAAATATGTTTATTAATAAACGTAATCGTGTATTTATAAGTATTCTTCCTTTCTATGCCGGGCATAACGAACTTACTAATTATTTAATTTATGAATTCTAATTCTAGATACAATCGATCGATCGACGCAGTTCCTTCCTCGTTAGTCTTTCAGAGAAAAAGAAATGGATCTTTTATTTTATCATTAAAAAAACTAAACAGCATCTTAAATTTATAAGCGAATGGAAAAGAGATCAAAATAATACTGTAATTTTAATCATAAGTGTGATCAAGATATGGAAATGAATGTATGAATTTCTTGTTGTAGATGTCCTGATTGACAATACAACGAAATCCAAATTGGAACGATCTAAAAAGAAACTGAGGATAATGCCCACCATGTTTAAAACCAAAGCATCAATTTTGGATGAAAAAACTAAAAAACTTATAGAGCTGAATAAATTAAAAGCCAAAAACTTAACAAAACCGGTCAGAACCGCAGAAAAAGACGATAAAATGAATATTACCGAAACAAAAGTAATTGCCTTAGAGATTAATATGGAGCCTAAGAATGAAGAAATAGATGTCCCTGTGAACGCCGATCAAGTCCGAACGCGATACAAGGCTATAGTCAACGAAAAATTCAAAAAAGAAAATAAAGAGCCCGAGAAATTTGAAATCAACGAATTGAATAAACATAGAGTCAATATAAAAGCTATATTACAAAATTCTAACGCGACCATTATCAAAGGATTCTGGGGAACTGGTTATTCTTGTAATTTTTGCGACGAACAAAGAGAAATACCTTCAGAATTAAAGCTGCATAACTTAGAAGCTCATAGCAATGTAGGAGACGAAGCGATCAAAGTAAAATATGTATCAGATTTAGTTATAAGACTAGACATTACCGATCTCAAATGCAAACTATGCAACACGAGTATACATTCTTTAGAAGATTTAACGGCACATTTAACTAAAATACATTCGAAATTGTTACACACAGATACTAAAAACCACATAATTCCTTTCAAATTTGACACAGATAACTTACAATGTTGTATGTGTAAGAAAGAATTTAAATATTTCAAACTGCTTTCAGAGCACATGAGCGAACATTATAGGAACTTCGAATGCTCGATTTGCGAGCGGGCGTTCATAAACAAGCAATCGATGCAAACCCACAGTTACAGACACAACAAAGGTGTCTTCAAATGCTCACACTGCCCGAAAGTTTTCGACTCTAGGCCGAAAAGAAGCGTGCATGAAAGAGTAGTACACGCTTTGTCTAACAAGACGAGAAAATGTTCGTTCTGTAGCGAAAGATTCGCGACGAAAGACTTAGTTCAAAGCCATGAGGTCAAAGCCCATGGGGTTAAACCAACAGTATTCTCCTGCCAAGCTTGTAACAAGTCTTATCATAGCCAGAGTTCGCTGACGACCCATAGAAAGCGCTACCATTTAATGTTAAGACCTCACAAATGTTCGTATTGCGACATGGCATTTTTCTCCAAAATCGAGTTGCGCTCCCACACGGTTACTCATACAAAATCAAGGGATTTCAAATGCGATATGTGTACGAAATCTTTTGGGACGCGGTGTAGTCTTAATCAACATGTTAGAGGACATTTAGATGATCGGAGGTTTAAATGTGATAGTTGTGAGAGAACGTTCGTTTATAGGACCGCTTGGAAAGTGCATATGAGGAATAAACATAGTAGGATTGTTTAAGGAAGAGTCTCAATTTTTTTTAAATGAACTTCTAGCTACTCGCCCGCCTCACGGTTGCAACGGCGACATGTCAAAACATAGAGATTTCTGTGCTGTATCTAAGTTAATTAAATATTAATGTATTATACATATAAATCTTTCCCAATGCTGTTAATGATGGCAACACCGTATCGTTGTGCAGTTTAGAAGATCTAAGCAGTCACACAGACAGACGTGAAAAGCGATTTTGTATTCAAAAAGAAAGAATGAGACTACTCAGAAACGACGTAACACACATTCGCAATAACAACATTAAATAAGTAAATCTATAGGTGTCGAACAGGTGAAGTTCTATAAAAGAGCAGATTTGAACGCTTCAACTAACCGTAAGCAGGAATTAAGTACTTTTATTTGTAAGCTCTTAGGTATGTTACTTAATGTAAATAGTTAAACTTATAATTTAAGCAATGCTGCGAGCAAAGAAAACAGTTGAAATTATGTATAGATTCAGCACTTTAGAAAATAATAATAGTTATCTAAGAATGCCTAATCATCCCATAGGTTTCTGGGGTGTCAATCGTACATCCCCTTGTTCTCAGCCTCTTCCATACCGTCCCCTGCATGTCTCGACTGCTCCATACTTGCCCATACAAAGCAAACAACTAATTATATTTTTATATGTTCTCAATAAAATCTGGAATGAATTTGATAAATAAATCATTCGGATCGCAAACAACCTTTTTTTTATCGCGCCTCTTTCTTACCTTTAAATTCCTAAAATATTAAGTAAGGCTTTTTTTCTGGAGGAAACAATATCTGTAGACGTAAAAATATGCATAAAATTAGTATGGCCATTAGTTGCCACCGTGATGAAAAACATCCTTAGGGAACCGGCATGTTCTAGGACCAAAAATTCGAAGACATGTGACATCTGCCAACCCACACTGGGAACGCGTGGAAGTCTACAGCCCACTCTGTCTCACAGAGAGGAGGCCTGTGTCCCAGTAGGTAACATTATAGACTGATTATGCTAAAGTGTATTCAAATCCTTGATTCTAATTGATGTTATTTGCACTTAAACGGGTATCAATTTTATGGATAACAAGCCGTGTGCTGGTATAGGATTTTCCATCAGAAAACTTTAACCTCTACACGGAATGAAATTTCATAAATCGTTCCTTAGTTGAGCACTACTATGGAAGGATTTTTAAAAGTTCATTCTCTTTCATATAAAAGAAACACTTGCAAATTGTCATGTTTTAGGCTGGGCTTTGTCTGTACTGACAGACAACGCACAAGACACGGCAAAGACTAAAATTCATTTCATTAAGTAGATATAAATTAAGTCGATTTCATAACGACTAGTACTATCAAAAAGTCATAAAAATATTTCAAGTTAGGTAGCGCAAACTGAACTTTATGTGTGGGTATTAAAGCTTTTTTTTTTCAAAACGACTTTGCGTACATGGCTACATATCAAGTTTTCTACATTTCCAGTTTATGCTGATCTCGCATTGTGTAGGATTTCTGTACTATGCGAGGTCAGCTTATACTGGAAATGTATAGCTTGATGTGTAGCCGTGTGTACATGTTTGGATATTAAATCGTGAATGCAGTATAGCCCCACTGTAAGAAACAAGCATATTGTCATGCCAAGAAGAAACGAGTTTTGATGACCACGCCTGCCTGTGTGTTGAAGGTTTCAACATATGTCATGTTATTGTATGAAATAGCATGAATTGAATATGAAGTGCAATAATTATAGAAGCAACTCTTGTTGTAGATGCCCATCGGAATAAAAAGGCTACAGAGAATGAAAATGACAAAGCTAAAAACTTCGTACAGAAAAATAAAGCGCACGGGAATAAAAACACTACAGCGGCCGAAGATGAGACAGATATAAACAGCATTCAAAAAAACAGGAATCTTCTGGCAAATTTCAAAGAGAGCGTACGTTCTGTCCTTAGATGCACGAACGCTACTCCAGTCCGAGGTTACTGGGGCATCGGATATGCTTGCATCTACTGCAAATATCAAACCCCTGTAATTTCAGCGCTGAAAAATCACACACTGACAACACATTCCGAAAATGTTGATGAACTTGACAATGTGAAATACGTTCCAGACATGATCATTAAACTAGACATAACAGGCCTCAAATGCGAGATATGTGACCGTGAAGTAGAAACCCTTGAAGAAATCATGAACCATATAAAATTTATTCACAGACAACCCGTACATTTAGAGACTACCAATCATATCATTCCATTTAAATTCGGAAAGGAGGATTTATCATGCGCTCTTTGCACTAAACAGTTTAATTATTTCAAGCATTTATCTGAACATATGAATGAGCACTTCCCAAACTATACATGTAAGGAATGCAATCGATGGTTCATCAACCTACGTTCTTTACGAACTCACGCGATCAGACATCAAACAGGCACGTTCGTCTGCGCGTTTTGTTCCAAGATCTTCGACACCCGAATCAAAATGAAAGAACACGAAAGAGTCTTACACCTAAAAGGTTCTAAAAATCGTAAATGTGGGTATTGTGACGAGAGATTCATGGATGCCGTAAGGAAGACGGAGCATGAGGTGAAGGAGCATGGCGCTCCAATTCGTAAATTCGCCTGCAAAGACTGCGGGAAACTTTTTGACAGTCAACGTTCTGTGAAGAATCATATGAACCATCTTCATTTGCAACTAAGACCGCACAAGTGCCCGGAATGTGACAAGGGATTTTATAATAAAAATGAGATGAAACGTCATAGAGTAAAACATACTAAGATCAAGGAGTTTCAATGCTCGGTCTGCTCAAAATACTACGTTTCTAGAGGTTCTCTTAGAGGTCATATGAAAATACATGATATTGAGACGACTTATACTTGTGAGAGGTGCGGTGAAACGTTTATACAGAAGAATGTTTGGGTGAACCATATGACGAAACACGCGAAAGCGCAAGCGCTGACAACGCGGTAATTAAGAAAAAGTCAATAAAGCGCTAAAAATGCTTAGTTAGCATTAAAAATAACTGTTTTGTGTGATCAATACAACAAGTCCTCAGGCCCTGAGTCACTGATTGACTTCGCCTAGCCAAAGCTGAAATTGTGCTTAGAGGTTCCGTTTACTGTCGACTTTTTTCGGGTACTGTAAAGCGGACGAAGTCGCTGGCAAAGTAATAATAATAATATAGCCTTCTTCATTCCCATAACCAAAAAAGAAGTTATACAAGTGGATTACTAAAAATACAATAACGAAAGTGTGAAAAACTAACATTTATTTTTTATACTAGGTTATGGCCTCTTTTCGGGTCTGCTCCTGCACGCTCAGCATGAACACAATAATAGACAAAATGACAGATAAACAATCACAATCTGCCATTTTGTCTATTCTTCCGTCGATAAACCCGTAGATAATCCGTTTCTGTGGTTGTCATGCCACTCAATTAACGGACAAAATCTGAAGGCGGAGCCAGTCATCTCCAGGAGATGACGCGATATATAACCCTATAATTGGCCGTCATCTCCAAGAGATGACCAGACATTGCATCGGATAAGCGTGCTGGAGAAAATTGGAGGATGCCAGTAAGAATAAATATTGTGCATTAGTGATTTTTTTTTTCTATTTAAAGGTAAGACTGTGCTCAAAATGCTCGGTTAGCATTAAAAATAACTGTATTAAATGATAATATGATAAACAATATTTAGTTGTAAATTGATTTTAACAAACACGTCAAAAAATAATATTTTATAAGTATAGGTGCGGCGGATATCGTATCCGACGACTCTGAGAAGAAACACCGAAACGAATTCAGAGGGTCACAGTCTCTTTTAATGTCCAGACAATAATCTTGGTCAGTTTATATGAAAGCCATGCAGATTAGTATCTGAAATGGTCTTTTGACGAAAGAACCACACAGATTTAAGTAGACCAGTCAGCGAATGCATTTGGCAGTAATAGATGCGGAAATCCATTATAAAATGCACTTGTCGCGAACTCAAACACGGCGTGTTGCCGTTGTGTGTAAGTTGCAAGTCAATCGTCATCCTGAGGATGCCTCATTGAGAGGTGAAACACGTGTCGATTTCTTTCAGGGTTTTTAAAGACTCTAGAAATAGCTAAGCGTTATTAAATATATTCACTTCTATTGCATTTCTTAGATTATTGTGCTTAGAGTGATATAAAATAAATGTGCGAATCTATAGATAGTGGCATCCACGAAGACGCGCCCCACTCCGCTCCGCTCCGTACTAAAGTACAGCTTACAGTACAGTAATCGCGGAGTGGGGCGCATTTTGCGCGGAGTGGGACGCGTCTTCGCGGAGTGGGGCGCGTCTTCGCGGAGTGGGGCGCGTCTTCGCTGATGGCACTATCTGTATCAGGGATTTGGAAAAATCTGTTTTTCTTTTTAAAGCTAAGACAGATCTGAAAACGCTTAGTTAGCATTAAAAATAACTATGTGTTGTGTGATTTGAAATAAATGTGTGTATCAGATTCGGATCAATCTATTTTTGTTTTTTTTACCGAAGTTGTTGTCCAATACATGTTTTAGTAGTAAAATTGGCATTATATTGAATACTAGCTGCGCCCCGCGGTTTCACCCGCGTAAGTCTCGATGCCGTGGGAATATCGGGATAAAAAGTAACCTATCCTAATCCAGGTCATGTTCTACCCATGTGCCAAATTTCATTCAAATCCGTTCAGCCGTTTTAGCGTGAAAGCGAAATAAACAAACCAACTCACTTTCGCATTTATCCTTCTTAATAATATTATAAATGTGAAAGTTTGTGAGGATGGATGGATGTTTGTTACTCTTTCATGCAAAATCTACTGAACGGATTCAAGTCGAGTCAATAGTACTAGGCACTTTATGTACACTAGCATAAGGTTGATATTTGTTTAAGTTGAAATAACATCAATAGGAAACAAGAATTTGAATACACCTTAGTAGCCTTTACTCATGTAGCATTAGAAGCATCTTAGTAAGCTCAACATCTGCCCAGCCTTTTCCCATCTATGTTGAGATCAACTTCCAGTCTAACCGGATGCAGCTGAATATTTTTATATGGAGCGACTGCCTATCTGACCTCCACAACCCAGTTACTGGGTAACACGATAGCCCCTGGTAAGACTGGTTTTCAGAGATTCGGGCTACTGACGACCCGTAACGACTCAAATATCATACAGGTTCATATGGATATGAACAATATTTTTATCCACATTACGTATGTTCATATCCTATAAGCGAAAATGAACATTATTCGGTCATAAGATTACAGTTCAAATTCGTGTGATACAAGTACACCGTATAGATCAAAGAATACTAAAATATTAACAAAAAAATAAATTCATTTCAGGCAGCGAAGTGGACTCGAACCGGGAGAAGATGTACCAACTAATAAAAGAAATCAAAGCTATTCTGACATTCACGAACGCGACTCCTTATAAGTCTAAGAACGTTCGCTACTTCTGCGCGTATTGCTCCACCGACGGACCTCATTTCGAGGACCCCGATGACCTCCGAACCCACACAAGGACCGAACACGTCGGCCACAGAACAGAGAAGATAGAATACGCCATGCGACCTTATTGGATGAACGAGGTAATCAAACTTGATATTGAGAACCTCCTGTGTACTGTGTGCTGCGTAGTCATTAACAATTGGAACGAAATGTTCAAACATTTGAAAGATAAGCATAGTGTAGTGTTAGACCAAGCGTATACTAGAGTAATTCCGTACGTTTTGAAGACAGATCTTCAATGCGCGTTGTGCAAAGAATCTTTCTCTAATTACCTTCATTTAGACGGCCATATGAACGCTCATTACAATAACTATGTATGTGATGACTGTGGAGATACTTTTTTAGCCCACAACCGTTTAAAACAGCATGTACAAATCCACAACGTTGGCAAATTCGAGTGCAGGTTTTGTGAAAAAGTGTTTACTCTCCAAAAATATAGGAGGAAACATGAAGAGTTGGTTCATCAGCAACTTTCTAAGTTCAAATGTCTGTACTGCCCTGAGAGGTTCACAGGTGAGTACCTAAGACACTTACATTGCCTTGAGAAGCACGCGGAAAAAATTAAAACCATAACCTGCGAATACTGTGGGGACAGTTTTACTTGGAAACAGTATTATACTAACCATATTAGGAAGAAACATGAGAATAAGAAATCGTACAAATGTGGCAAGTGCGACAAGAAATTCTTTGGTAATTATGAGCTGAAGGAACATTTGTTGAGGCATGTTGGCACGAAGAACTTTGAATGTCAAATTTGCCATAAGAAGTATGTGTCAATGAATTCATTGAAGCAGCATGGGAAACAGCATACGAAGAAGAATGAAGCATCATGAAAATATTGACGATTTTCTGTACATAGAGCAGTTTCGATGGTAAACAGCCCAAGGCTCAGACTAATCAAGGAACAGCATAAAGCAGCAGTTTATGATATTGAATAATACACTTTATTATCATAGGCATAACGTAGCTCAGGCGTCCCGAGGTCCGGCCCGTGGACCTGTTTAGACGCTTCGATATTTGTACAACTTTGTACTTTATGAAACTAAAAATTAAGTGTTTTATTCCATGTCAAAAAGGATTAATGGTCTCGGTCGGGTCCCGAGTTGTCCTATTGCAACTCGGGACATATAACATGGCTCGAGCAATCTTGATTATTCGAAGTTTTCAGTTCTTGTTATTATTTGTTAATCGTGTCTCGCCCTCACTGTGAAAATGTTAAGAGGTTTATAAATATCAAAAAACTTCACCGATTATATTATATAAAATAAGTACGTTTATTGCGATGTCAAGACGCATAAAAGGGGCCTAAATTTAGCAATATTTTTTATTGTAAATATGACAATGACTACAATTCGGCCGATGAATCATGGCCGGTTTGAATATAGGCTGTCCAAACTTTCGCGAATCTCCCCTCACTCGCCACATGTCACCATTTGGTTCCTAAAAAAATGTTTCGCTAATATCGAATTCGTGCCGGCCATGATTCATCGGCCGTATTGTATTGTACTGTCAATCTTGTTATTTATGTACTCATTATCATGCCTTTAATTGAAATGAAATCGTTTATTCTGTAAACAGGATATCGGAAATTATGTCAGACCACTACATTTTGAACTTTATAGCTTGGCCGAAACGTGGTGTGCGTGCGCACATCGGTTGTTATATATATATATTGATAGTTTACGACTATTGGTGGTCTATCTTCCGACGGCTATTTGCTGTCGGGGCCTGGGCAGATCTGGTAACAGAAAATGTGTTATTTTCGACTCAGAAGCCTGACGAATGGTTGTAAATAGCTATGCAGATGGAAATATGTAAATAAATGATAATATGTTAGTTAAGTGTTTATAGACCCTATTATTTCTTCTCCTTTTGGCTAAGCTAAGGCTTTCTTACTGCCTGCTCAGACCAGGCACTGTGTAGTTAGCGAATTTTTGCTGTGTAACATCTTCCCTCTCGTTTTCCTGCAATCTGTGGGAGTCATTTCTTGAAACGAGACGGAAGTGTGTAACAGGAAACCGGGGATCCCGCGCTATTTGATTTGACCAATGAGCGCGCGCGGTGCTAGAGTTGGCCGTCAGAAACGACCTTTACGAGGCCCCGCCCCTTTAATGTTGCTTATTACCAAGGTGAGATGTCAGATGCTACACATATGCGACTACTGTAGGCTCGCTCGTTTTTATTTAATTTTATTTATCCTGCATAGATAAATAATCTAGATAGATTGTCCAATTAGCACATACATTATAAAAACAAACAAATGTAAAAAAAAAAATAATTAAATCAACCTTTTATTTTTAATACTTTATTGTTTTACATTAAGAAAATAAAAATACCTAAATTATTATGAAATCACAAGTTACTTTTGCCGATAAAAAAAAGAAAACCTTATTTCTCTACGACGTAATTATTATACAGAGCGGGTAGTTTGTAAATATCATGAAACATGTATCTCTTTTACTGACACGGGACCTACTATATTTTGTGCGTTTCTTGAGTAAAAATATCGTTAGCTAGTCGCTTCCTCGTCAACGGTGTGACAGGTGCCTTAAAAATGTTATTTTTACTAGCATACTGCAAACGAATCGTAGTGATTATGGCACTAATAGACGGTTCAACTAAATTGATGCACTGTACAATTGGCTATAAGAGTAGCGGAAGATCAAAGAAACAATGGATGGACTGTGTGAAAGATATAATGGCTAAACAGCGGATGAGCACCGAGTTGACGACTAATAGAAGTATGGCAGAAGAAATGTAGCACCGACCGCAAATAAATTTGGATAAAGGCAGGAGAATGATGTTATCTCTTAAGAGCGTTTATACAGAAAGAGGGCAACGTCGCAAATAGCTGTCAAAAAAACAGTAGCACTCCGGGAGTGTCGACACAAGTGAAAACTTGAAAAAAAAACGGCACCGCGTTAATCAAAGCGTTGATGTCTTTTACTCCACGGTGTCGGTAACACGTCGCGAAATGGTTTAGCATCTCAAAAATGCCCAACGCGCCTAAAGAAGTTTTCACTTCAACATTTACCTGTTTTGATTAATTTGGAAATATTACGGTATGAAAATAAGAAATATGGCTAATTAGTGAACTAAAATATTGATTTTGAAAAGCAATAATTAATATCGTAACACCGAATATTTAGTTATAGATGTAAAAAAGTATTTGGAAACTTTCCAAATGCCTTTTTTACGGTTAAAACATCAAATTCAGTGCTCTAATATTGCAATTCATTATCAGTATTTTAGTTCACTAGTTAAACATATTTCTTATTACCATACAGTAATATTGCCAAATTAAACAATACAGGTAAATATTTGACAGCTATTTGCGACGTTGCCAACTTTTTGGATGAACCCTCTTGTCTATAATCCTAAAGTTGAATTGAATTCCAAATTTTTGCACGTCATAAATGACAAGTTCTATGTAAATTCAGATTTTTAATTTGCTAGATTGAAATGACATTTGATGTCGACATAATAATAATCTAGGTACCGAGTGACTCTCTACAAGGACCACTGAATCATTCTATACAGTAGGACCTTCACTATTATCTTTGTAATATTAATTCCTTACCGTGTTTTTTTTTTTAATGGTCGATGGCGGCTGTCATATTGGTCTAGCAAATAAAAAATCAGAGTTTAGATCAGGGGTGGCCAACTTGGTTAGACCCAAGATCTACTATTTACTGACGAAACCCTATGCGATCTACCAATTACAAACTTCTTGAAATGTTGAATGTAACAGTATACAATTATCTACGTAGTATTATTTATTTTATTAAGAGATCATAAAATTGAAAATTATTCTTAGTAACTACTTATTTATAGTAGTGTGAGGATTGCGTCTGAGCTAAGTACTGCGTGAAATAAATAACGTGATGGAACGGCGATTGAAAAATGATACAAGATGATGCGCGCAACCGTTGGTGATAACGTTACGTGGTCTGTTCTACCTATTTTTTACTTAAAAATGATTTTAGGTATATTAACTTTAATAAATATTTTGCCATGATCGATTGGACTAATAGCCGCGATCGACCGGTTGGCCACCCCTGGTTTAGATAGTTTCAACATCAGTGTTGTTAGAGTAAGTCAACTGTTTAATATTGCCAATATGTCAGCATATAGATAATTTTTATAAGAAAACTGTACCAAAGCAATATTTGGTCATATTCATGAAATGTTATGTAATTATGGAAATAAATACACAAACGCTTGTTTATAATGTTGTTTTATTTATATTATCCATAGTGTGACATGCATTTAATTGTATTAATAGGCTAAAATATACAGGTTTGGTAGAAGGACCGACACAATTTTCTTAGGGATAAGGGGAGTCATATGCTAAAGTTCTCACCCATAGAAACTATGTTTTAAGTGGCACGGTAATTGAAATATGTTTCTCTTCATGTCGACATATCTTTTTTTTATTTTGTAGTTGTAATAGAAATTAATATTTTTTGGTGTTATTATTTGCTATGCACAGATACCAACAATTGGTTCTAGGAAATTACTAATTGACTAAACTATTGAATATATTTGGTTGATTTTTTGGATGCAGACTTCATGAACTGGAACGTCATTAGATATATAAATTTTAATTTATTATAATCTCCACCAACACGCGTAGCATGACCACCATAGAAACGGGTTTTGTCGACGGAAGAATAGACAAAATGACAGATAAACTCACAATCTGTCAGTTTGTCTATTCTTCCGTCGACAAAACCCGTTTCTACGGTGGTCACGCTACGCGTGCAGCTCGACAGCATAGACACTGATTTCCGATTTTTCTATTCTAATCGATTAATTACAATTTTGATGAAACCAAATGGTACGTGATGGTGGGAGAGACCAGACGGCTTGACGTTTATGCCTTGGAAGGTGGGTATGCCTCTGGTGTGGGATGTAACCTGTGGAGACAGACACCCTTGCGCCATCTCATGTTCCAAGCACGGCGGGCTGTGCTAGTGCCGCTGCTGCGCTGAGACAGCAGTGCAAATACTTAACCTTACGGGTTATAACTACAGTTTTGAGCCGTTTGGGGTCGACACGCTCGGGTCACGGGGCCCGAGTGCGCATTGGCTTTTTAAGGAAATTTGTCGAGACTGGTCGACACTTGGGCATTTTTGAGATGGGACTAAACCATTGATTTCGCGACACCATGACGACACCCCATTTTTCTAAACGCGATTGTGCTCTTTATTTATATTAGGTTACGGATCAATGTTTTATGCAAGTATAATGTTCTATACAAGTATTTTTCTTCCGCCAAGGCGATCTTGTTCAAGTTTTCACTTCTGTCGGCACTCCCGGAGTGCCACCACTTTTTGTATAGTTAGTTAGTTATTTAATTTAGTACCTAGTGTAAATAGTTGTGGTTAATATTCTAAAAATTTAATGTTCCGTAAAATAGTGGTGTAATCATTTTGATGACCATAAATAAATCGGTCGGACAGTCAGCGAGAACAACTTGATTTACTTCGATTTTAAGCGCATACCCTGGAATTGCAGGCAGTTTTTCATGTCATTACTAACAAAATGAGTGGTGTTTGCGCCGCAATTACGTTGAACGGAATTCTGTCGCGACCGCTATTCAATGCCGTCAATTTCTTACTACCGGACTACTAGACGTACTGATGGGTACCGTCCGCACTTGGTTGGTATCCCGATCAGGCGTACTCAGCGCTTCTCCTCCACATTTTTCGTGCGCATGGCCAAAATGTAAAACTCTCTGCTAGCGTGTTCCCTTTCACATATTATAATCCGTCAGCCTTCAAAGCAAGAGTGAACAGGCTTCTTCTGGGCACGCTCGTTCCATCGTAGTCCTCATCCATCGCTTTCCATCAGGCGAGATTGAGATTAGAGCAGGCTCATCACATAACGCAATAAAAAATAAAATAGATTGTGTAAACGGTGACAGCTTGGTTTGTATAGACAAATATTGACATTTCCATCTCTAACAGCGGCCGCTGAGACTTCTCCGTGCTCTGTGTAGACATTGAAATATTCACTTTTATGCTAGCACGATTCATGAAAGGCAAAAGTGAACCGTGTAATTTTACCTTATGGGGTAACCCATTCTCACCCACCAAAAGCAGCTGTCTAAGTTCTGCCTTACATACGATCAGATACACCATAAGCACTGTAGGGGGGCGGGGGTCTATGCTTTGCTTATTTTTGATGACATATCTAGATGGTGATTGCGTCAGCAGTTTTTTTTTTTACTCATATGGCAACCCACACATCTATGCCTAAAAACGAAACGAATATATTTCTAGAATTATAACTGCTACTCATGAATCAATAAAAAAGACAGAATACTTACATTAAAAGAAAAATGCATATACCAATGTTTACGTAAGCATGGGAGGGGGTAAGAGCTTTGCTTACTATTGCTGACAAGGGGGGGGGGTAAACAATTGTAATAAATGTGCTTACGTAATACTTGAACGGGCCTCTTATTTGTTTATTAATTTAGAATCCTAGATATTTATCAAGTTTTGGGAACACAAACTCGTCATACATGAAAAGGTTCAAATTCCATTACAAAAAGATTTTTTTTGGAAACTTTTTTACTTCAATATTACTAATGACTTATTTCTATCAAGTTAGTTCAGTGCTAAATCTACGCGTTAATATAACGTTTAGATCAGAAGACTTAAATAATTAATATGCAAAAATTTGTTTAAAATGCAAGTATAATGAGCAATACATGTACAGATATCCAAAGAAAAGTATGCGCTTCGATAATCATCGTCTATCTTCGGAAATACAAATGAATAATGAGATCTAATAGAGCTGTTACAACCATGGAAGTACTTGCCTATTTTATATTACCATGTTTACAAAATTAAATATTAACAATTCCAAAACTTTTGAATGACTGATGACGATCTGCGACCGCAGTATTCCTTTCAGTTATTTTATCTCTGATTCAGTATCACTGTGATCTTTATTGTTGTTCCAATAAGGTTGCTATTGGGTTGCTGCTGTCAGAGGTAAAATAATTATGAAAGGACTGTAGGTAACCCGACAGAGAAAACTTAATACAAACGCACAATGATAGGTGTACCATGAGAGGTTACTCTGTAGCGTGACATTCATGCTAATTCGGAAACACGAAGATTACCGAACCGCATACCTTTTTTGGTTTAACTGTAGTTTAATTTAGCTTTAGATCAACGAACCCTGGATGTAAAGGCAGCTCCAACTGCCTTTACATCCAGGGTTCCTTGATCTCGCGGTGACGTTGCGTTTGCGCAGCGTATACGTTCGAGCAACGCCTAAGCCAGCTCCAAAAAATTGATTAACCCTATTGACTAGAATAAACTTTGAAAAGTAGTTAAGTCGATGTCAGCCGCTTAACTTTTTCATTTTTGCCTTTCATCGGCATCTTTCACTCGTCTGATATCGGCTTTAGTGCATGAGGCTTATTAACTATTTACTAAATAATCACGTTGGGACACTTGTTTACTACGTATCACTGTCATTTTACATAACATTACATCACGGTTGCATGCCCTGAGGCTAGGCATAGGGGCTTAGTCCCATATTTCGCCACATATAATAATGGCTACTCAATAGCCACCAACTGAGCAGAAATCCAGACTCCAAGCAGTCTGAAGGATTTTGAAGGAAATTGCTAATCCATTGCTTCATGTTTGAAAAAAATCGTCTGCTCGACTGCGGTAACGCAATTAATTTTGTCGAATTGTCAAAATTAATGGCATTGCCATTACAGCGCTACAACAATATTTTGGGGCGTGGCCAAAATCGGAACTAACGGCGCCATCTTGTTTTGTCATTACAATTTCTGTGACAATTTCACAAATGTTTACAAGTTTGGCAAACGAAAGTAGAGACCGAAAAAGCGCGGCAAATTTAAAAAAATAACAGCAGTGCAACCCTAAAATTAGTATGACATAACTGGAATAACCTGATTTGATACTTTAGAACTACCTATTTGTTTAAAATCATGCTACCTAATCTTGACATTTCGGAAAATCTATTTACTTCGTCTGAATAAAAATACATGTGCGGCAATTCGAATAAAAAACAACAATATTCTATTATAATTTTGGTTAATATTCACTACCACAATCAAAATCTGTGAAAAAGATTCATTAGAGTAACTGATTTGTCTTTTTTGATTTAGTAAGTGCTGTATCAAGATCACAACAAATCACCAACAACACTCCATCTTGTTTTGGCTAATTGACGTTGACATTAGCATTGCCCTATAAAAAGTTTGCAAATAATTCGAGTGTCTACTTTCGATTGCCAGACTTTACCAATAATGCCCCCTGTCAATGTCATTCAGGCGCCAAAACATCCTTGTACCACTCTACAAGTGTGTAACGCGATTATCCTGTTGGGATTCGAATTAGAATGAGTACTCAGCAGTCCAGCCTGCGTCCACTAGGCAGCCCTCCTAACTCTTATCATTTTTGTGTTTCTTCATGTGCATCGCCAGTGACCTATTCCTACCGTACGTCTTCTTACAAATTGGACATTCAAATTTCTGCGGACTCTGATGTTTGATCATATGGTCTTTCAATTCACTGTTTGTATAACAAGCGTATGTGCACTCCTGACATTTTATTTTTTTCTCATCCATATGACAACGTTTCACATGAGAAGATAAGCTGAATCTTCTATTAAATCCTTTGTCACAGATATTACATTTGTACAACAAAGGGGCCTCAGAATGCACATCTACCAAATGCTTTTGCCTGGTAAAGTAGTCGATGAATTTCTCCGGACATTTCGTACATTTGTATTTTTTCATATTTTTGTGAACACCCTCGTAATGGAGACGATACTTCATTTGTGTTCGAAAGCTCTTCTTGCATACTTCGCAAACAACTTGCTCGTCTTTATGTTGGGTGTAATTATGTACTGCTAATCTGTGTTTCGTTATAAAACCCGCCCCGCAAGTCTCACACATGAAACTCCCAAAATGAGTATTCATATGTTTTTCAACCGCTCCAAAAGTCTCAAATTTTCGTCCACATGTTTGACATTCGAAGTCTGTTTCTTTCAACTTGAAAGGGATTACTCTGTCCGGACTATCGAATATTTTCCTTCCGTGTTTCTGAGTCAAATGAGTCCTCAATTCGTTGAGATTTTTTACCTTCTTTTTACAAATTGTGCATTTTAAGTCTGTGATATCGGCATAGACAACTAATTCATCTGCATTGTACTTGGTGAGTAACTTGTAGATGCTTGCTTTTGAGTGTTTCCTCTGGTGTTCTTTTAATTTGTCAAACTTGCATACTTCTCGACAATAAAAGCAAGGGTATCCGTTCCTCATTTTAGTTTTGAAGGCAGATGCATTGCTATATTCAAAGATGGTGGTCGCATTTATGGCGAGAACTTGCTTGTCTGACATTAATGTCTCTTTTAAATCGGGTACCTTGAAATACCATTCTAATGATTTTGGTTCGACTATTTTATCTGAAATAGAGGGTAGGTACATTGTTATAACACGTAGTTAAGAAGATCGATATTATTTATATAAAATAAAATAACACCAAGCCTCTATTCCCCAAAGGGTTAGACAGAGGTGTACCAATAGTACACCCACATTACGCCAGTTATGTTTAAGTCCCATGTAATAGATGGCGAGCCTATTGCCATCAACCGGGCACTAGTCTAGATTCCAGGCTGCTACTGAGAAAAATCCCAATAACACTGCCCGACCCGGGAAACGAACCCAGGACCTCAGGCTCAGCAGTAGCGGTTGCGAACACTAAACCCCAAGAGGCAGTTCCAATGGGTGTACCCAGCATTTTTTATGGGTGGGGCAGAAGTAAATAAACTCGATAAGTAGTAGGAAATTCTCTCGATAAAACTCTTTAACTACGCATGCGCGCTCGATTCATCGATACAGCATTGTTTTGTTCGGTCATTTTGAATTTTACCTAATGAATGAATAATTTTGTTACTAAAAACAAACTACAAAATTGTTTCCTTCGAGTCGGACTGGGGTGGGGCAGATGCCCCACCTTGCCCCACCGTGGGTACGCCCATGCCCTTATGTCAGTTCATTGATAGATAATTAAAGTCATCTACTACAGTACACTTAAGGCCGGCGCAGACGCCACAGACCTGGCGAAGCGCAACCTAGCGCGGTTGTCACTGCCAATGATTTACATATGGACACCATCACGTCTATGAAGCTTCACTGGTCAATTTATTTTGACTTTTATAATTTACCTTCAAGTTTTTTCAAATACTCATCGTAAACGGGGCATATCTTGGTCAGTTCGCTCCGTTTAGGCAGCGGCTGAGGAGCGGATGCAGGGAAACGAGATAACAGCTTCGATTCTCCTTCTAGTATTTCACATGGTTCGTCATCTACGGCACTAGTGGTACTTGTTGTTATAAAGCTGTAGGTACTTTCTGAAATACAATATTATATGTATTTTTATTGGGTGACTAACAAAAGGTATTTACAAGGCAGATGTGAGTCGGAATGCCGGGAGAGGACGCCCTAGGAGGACATAATTATAGTGATCTTATTGGTGATGTTCGTCAGAAAGGTCAGGTGCGTAGTACTCCCTGCCGGGGTTGCGGTTATTGTCCGAAAGGGTTACCGTGGCCCCTGGCAATATAGGCAAATGAAGGAACACGGGTGGGTGTTAGTCAGTAAGAGTTTGACACACCCTCTCGCCCCACCCAGAGCGGGAGAAGTGTTTGATAATTTGCCTCCCAAAAAAAACGTAAACGAAGCAAAAACGAGTAGGGATCGCAGCAGGTGGCGTTCTGTAGTTTTGGCCTGCCTATTATTGGGTACTAGCACTTTCCCAAATCAAATCTTTTTATTGCGGGCATAGTTTATACAGACAGTTTTTAGGTAAATTACAGTTTCATTATGTCCTGCCTACTAGGCATACAATAATTATGTCAATATGCATTATAAAAAAAATATTGGGCATCACTTATAAAGTACATCTTAGAAAATAACAATTAGGTGTATGGTGACAGATTGTAGTAGGCAGTAATTATTTAGAAAATCTTGGATCGTGTAGTAAGCTCTTTCAATAAAAGATTACGCAATTTATATTTGAATAGTGGGAGTTCCTTGGTGCTTAAAATGTCCACAGGTATGTTATTGTAAATTTTAGATGCCATTCCAAAAAAACTTTTGCCAATAAGAGCAGTTATTTTCAGTATATATCTTTTTGATTTTAGTTCACCGAATAGATTTTTATTTATTTTAACAAATACTGTAACTTCATAGATATAAGCTGATGAAAAGGTCAAAATTATAAACTTTTTAAAATATGGTTCGCATGATTCTGGAACAAAGATACCAGCCATTGCGCGAACGCATCTTTTTTTGCACTTTAAACACTAATTCTTTATTTGTGGCGTTGCCCCAGAATATAATAGCGTATTTTAAGGTTGATAATACGTAGGCATGATAGGCAGTTAATAGAGCTGATAGATCGACAATTTTGGATAATTTATATAGTGCTTATGAGTACTGGTTCAGTTTGCTGCATACTGTGTCAATGGGTGTTTGCCATGTCATATCATTATCTATCCAAAGTCCTAAAAATTTTACGCAGCTGACTTGTTCAATTACTGTACCATCATGTGGAGTATGTGTGGAGAGTGTTGGAGTAGTTTTTATTCTTTCGCGGGAATGTGACTAATTTAGTTTTTTCTAAATTAATGACCAGGTTATTATTTGTGAGCCAATTAATTATGATGAGAATTTCGCAAACTCCGGCTGTATACCTTGTCTATACCATAAAGGGAACCTCTGTGCAAAATTTCAGCTTTCTAGGGCCAGAGGTTTGGGCTCCTGAGGCAGTCAGTCAGTTTTTTTTTTTTTTAGGTAAGGCATCTCGTAGTTGACCTCTGAGATCATGACTACTTAACCGGGCTTTCCTGTGAGTGCCTCAAGCTACTACACCTAAAATCTCCAGCCAGTGGTTCAGTCAGTCAGTGAGTGAGTGAGTTAGGACTTACCTTTTTTTAAATATTGAGTTCAACTTTTTAACTTCGACTATTTAAGGTGGCTATGACCTACAGATATTCCATATTTAAATCCTTGTTTCCAATTGATGTTCTTAAACAAATATTAACTCTATACTAAGTGTGAATTAAGTTAATTTCAGAATGAGTAGTACTATTTAAAAATGTCATTAAAATGTTTGAAGTGTTTACATGTTTGGAAACGAAATTACAAACGCAAGATAGGTAATTGTTCTCGGTTAGGCTGTTTGTGCACTCACTTTATCAGGAGAATTTCTAATGTCATAATGTTAACTAATAAATAAATAGCAAAAGACATACCTACTTACCACAATCATCATCTCCAACACCATCAACATCGTCATCAGTATCAAAAGCTTCGGAGTCTGTGGATCCATTTTCTCTTGTCTCGTCAATCACAAGCTCGTTTTTACTGGACCCACTGGACCAATCATCGTCATCATTCATTCGTTCCTCAATCATCCGTTCATAACTCGTTCGTTCATTGTAATCATTCAACCGTTCACCATCAGTCATTCGTTCATTATCTTTAGAGCCTTCCAAACTGTCTTGTAAAATATCCGGCTCCATGTCAATATTATCTGCTTCACTTTCTATTTTAATTTCGGTTGTGAAGTTTTGTGGACCTGTAACTAGACAATTGTAATTGTTTAAATGCAATTGTGGCGACACCTACATCGCCACATGCGAACTACGCAGCAAAAACCCAACGTCACACAAATCCTGCATCGCGCAGTCAGAGTTAACCGCGCGAACACCATATATATAACTTCCCCGACATCAATCGTTGGGCAGTTGCCCGCCAGACACGACTCCCGACTGGTCGGAGGATCCTCCCTTTTCTATAGATGAGTGAACTTTACACCCTGTTCCTCATACCCCTAAACAATTAATATCGTATTTTAAATTGGTAGAGGTCTCCTGGCTACATGATAACAGTCGCACGAACGTTAAGCTACGCTTGCCGCGGTCGGTTCGTGGATGGGCGACCCCTTATCGACAGTTACAATACTGCCTCACTCACTGATGTAATGCTCGAATCTGAACTGTTAGCACAGATTAGTACAATTCGTTCACTCCGCAAAATCATTTAAATAAAAAACGACTCTTGCTACGACACAATAAAGTGCAATTCAGTTCGCACAGCGCTAATTACCCACAGTTATATTCACCTAGAAGTTGCCTCTCTTTCTATCGCGTAACACATATCTTCTGACTACGTTACGCACACTTACTACCCGCCGCGTACTTGTAGATTCATAACTAAAATGTGGAGTGCGCCATCTGCATTATTATGAGCTGTAAGGGGCCGTTCAAGTATTACGTAAGCAGATTTATTACAATTATTTACCCCCCCCCCCCCTCCCCCTTGTCAGCAAAAGTAATCAAAGCTCTTACCCCCCCTCCCATGCTTACGTAAACATTGGGTTATGCATTTTTCTTTTAATGTAAGTATTCCGTTTTTTTTATTGATTTATGAGCAGCAGTTATAATTCTAGAAATATATTCGTTTCGTTTTCAAGCATAGACAATGTGTGGGTTGCCATATGTGTAAAAAAGTAAATTACTGCTGACGTAATCACCATCTAGACCCCCCCACCCCCCATGTCATCAAAAATAAGCAAAGCATGGACCCCTCCGCCCCCCTATAGTGCTTACGTAATACTTGAATGGTCCCTAAGGTACAGGCTTACGCTCCCGGTCTTTACGCGACGATTTTTATCGTTCACTGGATTTTCAACTCTCGTTGCTGAGCCGAGCTTTGAAAATCGAACAGAGTACGGTGGGCTGCATCAATTGGGTACCCCAGTTGTATTCAAATTTCAATACAAAGTCAAATCATTTATTTCAAATAGGCCCATGTATGGCACTACTAGTCGCCGCTTCCAAAAGGTAGTTTTCGTATGGAGAAGAATGGGCAAGAAACTCCACCGTTACTCTTTTAAAATGTTTTACAATAGTTTGTATAAATACTTACATTAATTAAATAATTATATGTGAAGACGATGCACCTAGAATAAAATTACTATACCACAATAACAAAAAGGATTAAAAATAAAGTAACGAAAGATAATTTAATTATGTGATAGATACATGGTGCTCACATATTTACAAACATTGTAAAAGTAGACGATTTTCCTAATTTTCTAAATTAATAAGTCAGTTTGTGAGGAAGTAATCATAGAATGTAAAATCAATGTCATAACACAAAATTATACATTTTAGAATTAAATTAGCAACCTTTTTGATTGTGTCTTGATTCTAAATTGTCCTATGGAGCAGGACCAGCATGTTTCTAAGCACTCCTATCTTGGATATAATCCTCTAATTTGTAATATGCTTGTTTACAAAGTGTACTTTTAAAATGAGTTTTAAATTTTCTTTCATTTAATAGCAATATGTCACAAGGTATTTTGTTAGTAACATTAAACACAGTACCCCATAAAAGATGTATGTACTTTAGATAATCTGAAAAATGGTTGATCTAGTTTATCTTTATTTCTAGTATTAAAATTATGTCTATCACTTATTAAAAAGATGTGGATTTTTCCTTACGTACCATTGATATATAAAAACCCAAGATGCACAGTCTCGAATAAAAGTAACGCTCGAAAGTGTCCCGAAACTCTATTTCTGTCTCTTTCTATAAGCTACAAGCATATATTATTGCAAGTTCAACCTTACGCCAATTGTTTAAAGTTGTTATTACAACGCAGGTACTTAAAGCAATAAAATTTTACGACCGACCGTGGTCGGTAGGACAAGGTATTGAGTGGAGTCGAACATGACTTTTTTTTTTTCATCATACATTATTAGTTAGTATTTTAAGAGTTTGTTAAATTGTGTTTTAAACACATAAATATACTTTTATTTGTGCATAAATATGTTTTTGGGTAGCCTATGCTGCCCTGCTAAGCCCAAAGGGGGTTTCTCTGAGATCCACCCTTTTAGTTTTTTTTTATACCATTCAATAGCTTTAACAATTTCGCATCTAATGGTATAAGCAAAATAGCGCTATCTAATTTAAAACATTTAAAAAAACCACTAAGAAGTTTTTTATATCTCCATATTTCCTTAAATTTCAATTGACAAAAAGTCAATTTTCTCGAAACTTACTCCAGTTGAGATACCGCCTTTGTGCTTAGCAGGGCAGTATGGGTATATCAAAAAAACAAATAATAACTGTTAAAATTGTTTATTCAAATATAAAGAACAGCCGTTTTACGAAGACCTTTTTAATGCCTTTTAAAGTGACATACATATCTTCCTCCAAAAAATGCTCGGAACGAACGACGCTTGAATTATTCGGCTTAAAAAAATCTTCTCGCCTTTTTTGGCTGACGATTGATGTCCATTCTCCACATCGTATTGGGTCACGAGGAAAACTAAAATATAAAAATTAGAAGTTTCCATTAAGTTTATAATGTGACACTTACAGACTACAGACTACGCGACACTTCAGTCTATCCTTAGCATGCCGCATGTCGCGAACTCATAAGTTGGCCCATAAATTAATCGTTATACATCATAATATTTACGAACATTAGAAAAATGTTAAATTGGCTAAATCCTGACCTACACGTTATGTAACGTAAATATTTATATTTGTCAAAAACTACATACAAAAAAGGTTCAAAAGTACATAAATTTATTAATAAAAAGAAACACAAACAAAAAAAAATCGACTCCACTTATTAGAACAGAGTCATTTTTATAATGCGACTAAAATAAAAAGGAGACTGTAATGCGTTGTTCTAACATTGAACAAGCAGCCATTGAAGTTAGCCGTATTTTACTTTGAGCGTTGAATGAAGTTTTTAGAAAAAATAAATCAAAATCACACATTGCTTGTTATAATCGGTCATAAAAACAACAAAAACTAGTCAATAAGTTTTTTACTTACCGAAAATACGATATCCCATCCTTTTTTAACCTTCTTGACGTAATATTTTTACAATTTCTCACAGAACACTTCGGCATTTTTAACGACTGCTTCCAGACGCGAGCGACGCGAGACTATTTGAAATGAGCGCACAATTTAGAATGTTGCGCTCATTTTTTGCGGACGTTTTTTAGACGTTGAGTGTGCATCTTGGGTTTTTATATATCAATGTTACGTACATAATATTTTCATAAATTAATTGACAAGGTACCTTCATAATATTAATCTTTTTAAATAGTTCCCTGAGATTCCCGGCGACATAGATTATAAATGGCTCTGCCAGCTCTCTTTTGTAAAATAAAGATGGATTCAATGTCAGCAGCCCGACCCCACAGCAAAATGCCATACGACATAATGCTGTGGAAGTAGCTAAAATAGACCAAACGCGCAGTTTCTACATCTGTTAACTGTCTTATCTTTCTAACAGCATAAGCGGCCGAGCTTAGCCGCCCCACAAGAGATGTTGAAATGAGGTCCCCATTGTAATTTCTCATCTAGCGTGATTCCTAGGAAAACCGTTTGATTAATAAATTCCAGTTTTTCTCCATTCAATATGATGTCACATTCGCTACTTCTAACATTAGGTAATTTAAATCTAATGCATTTGTTTTTTTATATTTATTTAGTACCAAATTAGTTACCATAAACCAATCTTGGACTTGCAGAATAGAGCTATTCACGTCTTCAAGATTTTGTGACCCTCGGTTTATTTTAAAGATTAATGATGTCATCTGCAAATAACACCATCTTCGGTTGATTTTGAAGTAATTGGGGTAAATCATTAATCTAAACTAAAAAGAGGAATGGACCCAATATCGAACCTTGAGGAACGCCCATTACCATTTCAGACCCTAATGAGTTTACGCCGTTTACCTGAACTTTAACCTTTCTATCTTTCAGGTATGATCTAAGTAAATCAAAAGCTGTATTCCTAATCCCATAGTGCTCTAGTTTCAGCAGAAGTGTCTCATGGTTTACACAATCGCACGCCTTCGAGAGGTCACAAAAGATTCCAATGGCATCTTGTGCTTCTTCCCAAGCATTAAAAATGTTCTTTATTAGGGTGACACCGGCGTCAGAGGTACAACGCCCTTTGGTGAAACCATACTGTTGTTCATGAAAGATGGAATTTTTATTAAAGTGACTTAACATTTGATTGAGCATCAACTTTTCAAACACCTTACTGAGAACTGGCAGAATTGACCCAGGCCTATAATTGTTGGGTTCTTTACTATCACCGGATTTGAACAACTGGGGTACCCAATCGATGCAGCCTACTGTACATAAAAAATGCGCACTGTTGCATTTACAACTCGGCGATAAGCAGTGCCTTGAAAATTCAAAAGTCAAATCATTTATTTCAAATAGGCCCATGTATGGCACTTTTGAACGTCAATTCAGTGCGCGATAAAAAATCGTCGCGTTAAAATCTCGCCCGTGCATACAAGGGCTCTGCAGCGCAGACCCTGGGTTTGAAAACCTTAATTATTATTAACTAAAACCTTAAAATCATGATACAAAAAAAAAAATTAAACCTTTAAAAATAATGAAAAATATATTGCCAATTTTCACCACTCGCGGGGCTAGCGGCACAAACAGTAAACATTGTTTTTTCATAGCATTTCAACTAAATAGATTTTAAATATTTAAAGACTTCGGCCCGTGACTTCGTTCGCCTGAAATTTCTAGGTCCAGAGATTAGCAGCGACTTCGAACAAACAAAGTCTTCAGCTTTTTTAAAATTAATATAGATTTGAATAAACCAAAAGTTGTTGCATCAGTGCTACATTTTTGGATGTCCAAAAGTGAAAAAAAAAAGAGTACTGCTTGTGCTAATAGCGCCATCTTTCGACTTCATTTTACATATACATATACTGTCCCATTCAGTCCCGGATCTAGGGGGGGCAACTTCAGGGAGCGACAAATTCAAGCATAGCAGATAAGTGCACCACCCTAGCACACCGCAACTTTGCAATAAATGAGACGCGAAGCATAATTATAATCTTTCTATTTTTTTCATTTCTATAACATTTTTGGCGCCCCTGTTGGATTGGCGCATTATAGATCGATAAAATTTGTTTAATACGTTGCTGCCAAAATTTTCATTTTGAGAAAATTTGTATTTCGCGGGCTAACTTAGCGTATCCCCATAAAAGATTGGCCGGGAGCGGCAGACGGCAGTTTTTGCCCCGCCTTAAAAAAAAACAGTGGCACTCCGGAAGTGCCAACAGAAGTGAAAACCACCGCGGTAATCAACGCGTTGATGTCTTTTTAATGCCCAAAGCTGGTATCATCACGGTGTCGCGAAATCAATGGTTTAGTCCTACCTTAAAAATGCCCAACGCGCCTAAAGAAGTTTTCAGTACAAAAATCTAGATCCGGGGCTGTATTCCATTTCATGCTTCCATTCCAGTAAAATTAAGAAGACCATGAATAAACATACCATCAACAAATTCAGTAACACTGTCGGGATCACTCTTAAAAATGACAGCATTGAGTAGCTGCTCCTCAGTGGCAGCCACCATCATACGGAAACTGGTTGCGTCACGGAGACGATGCACACAGTTCTCACATATCAGGGAACTTATAAGATTGTGTGGAGATAACTGAAAAAGAAGAGCTATCATATTATAGCCTGTCGAATCGAGAATTGAACAGAGCAGTGGTGGCCCAGTGGTAACGGTCGCGACTTACGAGTTGTAGATCCTGTTTTCAAACCCAAGCAGGCACTTTATTTTGTCTAAATTATTTCAGCACGGCATATCCTAGAACCAAAAATACCAACCCGCGCTGGGCCCGCGTGGTGGATTACGGTCCACTCCCATACTGTCGGATAGTTCCGACATCCACGCGGGCATAGCCGCAAGCAAAAGCTTCAAATAAAAACCACTACAAAGTGAAAAATAACTTTAATTTCGGAAGTTGGTCTTTGGTTTTGAATTTTCGTTATTTGCCACCGACTTCCGAAATTAAAGTTATTTTTCACTTTGTAGTGCTTTTTTTTTTTAAGTCGTTTGTTTTTTTTTTAACTTTTTATTTTATACTTTTTAGTTGTGGTACCTACACCGACTTAAATTCGAATACCACTACCTGCTATGTAAATATCAGTGATATGAACTTATCATATATTCCACATACTAAGTGGGAGAAATATCTGAGCAAAGTTCATACAATTTATATGGGACCACCTTGAGAGCATTTCAAAATCAGTCCACAAATGACGGAGAAATCGGCGGACATACAAAAAAATACGAACGTATAACCTCCTCCTTTTTGGAAGTCACTTAAAAATAGGAAGTTCACTTGCAAGTCTAGTGTCACACAAGTGCAACAGCTAAGCATGTGGACCTGGGTTTGATTCCATGTTTGGCAGTGTGTTTTATTAAGAAGAATTTATTTCTCAATAGCAGCAGTAGGAGTAGGTCTAGATTTTTGCCCGTAGGTGGTTGAAATATGCTCAACCCCCAACAAAGGGATTTAAACATATGTGGTTGTACTAGTAAACCTCTGCTAACCCCTTCAGGAAAAACTGGTGCGATATTGTTTCTATCTATACTCTCAGACCAAATAAAAAACCAAGACATAGCACTGTCAACAGTGACATGAAGCCAGTTTCGTAAACATGTGTGCACTTGAGAGATGTAGTTTGATTGTAGTGTCATTGTAAATGTGTGCGTGTGAGTGTGTATGCACAGAGCGGAGGTGTAGTTTTGGCATGCTTCACTGTCTTGGTTTTTTATTTGGTCTGAGTATATTCTAATAATATTTTATTGAGTAATAAAGCTGTAGTTTGTGTTTGTTTCTTTGAATCCGCTAATCTCTGGAACTACCAAGCGGGTTCGGAAATTTGTGTTTGCATTTGATAGCCCAATTCTTGAGGAAGGTTATAGGCTTAAGGCTATGCTACACCCTTAGAGCTGAGTGAAAAGAAAGTCAGTAAGAACCCTAAGCGAAAACGAAGTAATGGGGCACAGCTATAGAATATATATTTTATTATAAAATAAGAAATTCCACACAGACAAAGTCGCAGGCAAAAGTTAGTTAAATATTAACTTAAAATAATAATTATTAAAATTAAATAATAGAAGAAGAAAAAGTAGTCATAAATTTAAAATACAATTACCAGGAGACATACTTAAATAATATTTAATAAACTCTCTTCAAATAAGCGCTCTTCCTCCTCTCTCCTACTATGCTGTGCCAGACAGGGTTCATAATTATTTCAATAATTTTAAGCCTACCAACTGTTTTACCAACATTATGGAATGCACTACAGAATTGAGTTTTTAAATATACATAGCGCCATGACTACATTTTAATTCTTGAGACTATTACTTTTAGTACTTTGTAAAAAAAAAGGACTAATAAATGATTGTGTCACAAGCAACTGTAGCGCGCTACCACCGTCTTAATTCAAAACACAAGAGAACTGTAGTTCTTCGAATACTTACTGATAAATTAAAACATTCCAAGAAAATATCTTTGTAAACCTCTTTTATATTCTTGTAATAGTATTCTTTCGTCACATCTCTGTGCTGTCCATTGGCCAGACAACAGCGGCATTGTCCATACATTGTGGCATCAACTTCTTCAACTTCCGCGTTATTATTTGTAGAAAACATTTTGAATAAAACAGTGCGAAAAGCGAAAATTGATTTTTATTTAGACGGGAAAACTGACAGCTGTTGAGCTGTTTTGTTTTGATTTGACAACAGCGGTGACTAGTGATGTTCTTTCTTGAAATAGTCGATCGATAAAATGCAGTCTTAGCGAAAAAACCGTAAAGAAATGAGTTAATCTACTCGTCGCTAGAGGGCAGTGGTTTCAAATTCAGTAGTAGTCTCTGCTACACTATTTGCGCTGTAGCATGGTGCGGGTGACAGTTGCCCGTATGACGTTGACATTTGTCAGTACCACGTAGGGATGTGAGGTTATGCAATTCATTTTTATCGCTAACGATACTCGCAGCGTGAATCTAGTTCTCTTTAATATTGTTATGAAAATTAGTGTATTATTCAGTTGTGCAGTGTAACTACGTGTGTGCTACGTGTATAAACTTGTCAATATAAATGTTTTATGGCTACATAATTATCTTTGTACTTATATAAAATAATCAAAATCGGGTTTATGTTTTTTTTTTCGTGACAACATTTTTGCTCTATGGTGCATCGGCGCGGCGGCCATGTTGTTTACCCGTGCGATGCTGTGAGTGCGAGTACGAGTGCAAGCGCGTTATATTGTGACTTAATGTGACACGTATTACGATTTCATTGTTTGTTTTCATTTTTGTTAAATTGTTATTTGTTATAAGTTTGTTGAGTTTGTTGTTATTACCATGCCTAAGCATACAAAAAAAACTGTTTTGGGTAGTCAGGCCAGGGAGCTTGTTGTTCGCCTCCGAGACTACTTTGAAAGAGAACAACAAAATAATGGACCGTTGTTACCATTGAATCATATTGTAGAACGAGTAGCCGAAGCTCTTGATATTGGCCGCAATACTGTTTCGCGTATAACACGTGAGAAAATTGGCCAAGATGGGATGTTTGAAAATAAATTATCGACACCCAACAAAAAGCGGACCAAGGTGAAGCCAATCACAGATTTGGATGATTTTGCTAAGGTTGCTATTAGAAATCATATTTATGATTATTATAGAAGAATGGAGCTACCCACATTGCTCAAGCTTCTAAAATCATTAAAAGAAGCTGACTTGTTCAAAGGAGGTATTACTTCGCTACGGCAAGTTATAAAAGATATTGGCTTTGTTTACAAAAAAGTTAACAAAAGAAAGATTATTATGGATAGGACTGACATTACCCTAGCAAGATGTAGATTTTTAAGGAAGGCCAAAAACATAAGTGATTGGAGCAAAGTTGTCTTTTTGGATGAAACGTGGCTAAACGCCAACCACACAGTGGGTAAAAGTTGGACCGACGATACGGCACAATCGTGTACCAAAGTGCCGGAAGGCAAAGGCGAACGCCTTATTATTTGTCACGCAGGTACAGCAAGTGGATTCGTCCCTGATTGTTTGCTGGCTTTTAAGTCAAAAAAAACTACGGAGTATCATGAGGAGATGAATTACGAAAAATTTAAAGATTGGTTCATAGGTCTATTAAACAATTTAAAAGAGCCTATGACCATAATAATGGACAACGCACCCTACCATTCGGTGCAAGTTAATAAACCCCCAAACCAATCCAACCGCAAAAGCGAGTTGGTGAAGTGGCTGAGTGAAAACGGAGTTACAGCAGATATAAAAATGTTAAAGACGGAGCTTATTGCCTTAGTCCGACGCCATAAGCCACCAACTCCTACCTATGCTCTGGACGAGATGGCAAAAGAAAAAGGCCACCAGGTCCTTCGACTACCACCCTACCATTGCCAGTATAACGCTATTGAGCTGATTTGGGCCCAAATAAAAGGTATGCTTTTAATTTCAATTCCCTTTTTGAAGCTTTATAAAAAAATCAGCTTTCCGATCGTAGCATGTACCTAGTTTAAAAACATTACCAGATACTAGATTAGGCTGATTGATGATTATTTGAATACTTTTTTTTATAAGTTCGTTTATTTTTAGGTTACGCCGCAAGAAATAATACTTCGCCGCCATTTACGGCAAATAAGATGTTGGCCCTATTACAAGAGGCCATCAACAATGTTCAACCTGAAGACTGGTCGAAGGTCGTGAATAAAACAAAAAGGGACATTATGTCTGATTGGGATCGTGACATACATATTGACAACATAATTGAGTCATCGTTAATAATATCCGTCACAGATTCAGATGATGAATTGAGTGACAATTCAGATGTTCCTGACTCTGATATGAGTTTAGACGAATAACATGTATTTTTTTTTAGCAACCTTTTAAGCAACCTTACCCTATAAATGTTCTGTTGTATAATTAGACCTTTTAAAAATAAAAATTGACCTACGCACAATATACGTTTTTTATTATAAAAAATATCGACTATCCATCGTAGCAGTACATCCCATCACTAAATACGTCTATGGCGTTACGTTATACGCATAACGCTTTGCTTAATTTTTCATTCAATTTGATTTTATTTCTTGATTAGAACATTCTGGTTGGGTTTAATTTAATTTACTACAGTTATTAATTATTTAATATATTACGAATGTGGTACAACTGAAATATTAAGTCATAAATTGTAAATCGCGGCAACTTTCAAGAGTGAAACGAAATGTTACTGAAACTGTCACCCGCACCATGCTACAGCGCAAATAGTGTAGTTTACGTTCAATCACTGCGCTTAACCAAAGGGGATAGGCAGCAGTATCCACCCTGTGTATGTTGATAGTATTTTGTTAGGAGTCCAGTTTATACTAGAGACGTGTAATAAAGACAGTTTAAAATAATCTGGGTTGGCATTTTCTGTAACAACTTTTGCCTCGAACGGAATAATTTTTACTTTTACTTCTCTAATTCTTTCCATCCTTCACAAACATGTAGATCTATGAATGAAACACCAGTTATATACCACAATTTTATTTAATAAATGATCTACTGTAAACTAAATTCTAAATGATGCGTCTTCAAATGTCCTTTCAAGCTACATTTCTGAACAAACGCCTGCCCACAGACCGCACAAGCGAACCGGCGATCATTATTATGTATCCTCATATGTTCCTTTAACGTTTTCTTCCTGGCATACGATTTCTTACAAACCGAACACTCGAATATTCTTTCTCCATTATGTTTTATCATGTGAACTCTCAGTTCATTTTTAGTAAAACATTTATATGAACAAGTTTCGCACTGATAATCGCGTTCTTCTAAATGGTCGCGTTTCATATGACGAGACAATGTGTAGCGTCTGTCGAAGCTTTTATCACAGACATTACATTTGTATTTCAACGGGGCTACTCCATGTACTTGAACCAAATGCTTCTGCCTTCTAAAGTACTCGGCAAAGCGTTCAGGACACTTGGTACATTTGAACCGTTTTAACAATTTATGAACCGCATTGACATGGTTCGTAATTTTCTGTTGCGTAGTAAATACTTTTCCGCATTGTTCACAGGGGAAGTTCCCCATATTGTGCATGCTTTTTGCGTGAACTTTTAAACGGTATTTCGTAGCAAAACCTGTGCCGCATTCTTTGCAAACGTAGTTTCGGAAGTGAACGTTCATATGTCGTTCTATGGAACCAAATGTTTCGAAGTTAAACCCACATATTTGACACTCGTAAACACCATTCTGAACCAATTTGAAGGGGATAACTCTATCAGTATATTCTAGATATAATTTCTTTTTATGCACATTCGTTAAATGACTTTTCAACTCGTTAACACTCGGTATATTTTTCTCACACAATGTGCAATGCAGATCTGTTACATCGACGTATACCACCAAACATTCTGCGCCGTAAGTCTTTAGAATATTTTTAATTTCTGATTTCTTATGCTGGTTCGTATGCTCGCGGAGTTTGTCGAGGTTCTCGAAGATGTTTCGGCAGTAGAAGCAAGGGAAGCCGGTGCGACTTCTACCCCTGAACGGAGTCACGTTAGAGCATTCTAGAATGGTGCCTGCGTTCGTAATGTGCGCTTGTTTCTCTGAGATGATTACTCGGCGCTGATTAGTCGATGTTCGGCGGCTGTCTTGATCTTCTATCAGTTTTAGAATGGTTTTTGGTAATACTTTTATGTCTGGAACATGAGAAAAATATATTTAAAAGATTGAAATTACGTTTATTTGCAGTAAACATGACGCTAATTTTAGATGACACTAGTTTTATTAAACGGTTAGGTTAGGTTAGGTTGGGTATCGATACCCATCGTGTCTGACGAGTTTCGCTAGCTAATTTAGTTTGACCCTGTATAGAAGTTAAATATTCAGTGTAACGATATTAATTTTTGCAATTCATCTAAACTTTGTATGTTTGTTTGTAATGGATAAACTCAAAAACTACTTAACCAATTATAAAAATATGCCTTAAACAGCGTTATTTAACATTGTTCGGATTGTGTTAGTTTACATTTAGAATAAGATCTTTTTGTTAACTTGTATTAACCTTTCTTCTGTTATTAAAGACCTTTAAAAATCAATCAATCAATATTTTAGTACAAGACAGCGATAATTAATAATTTATTTTAATAATAATTATCATATTATCATATGTATCATCATTCCGTTGCCCTTTATTTGTGGTCAGCGCAACATGACTTTTTTTTCTACATTTCTATATTAGTCGTCATCTCAGAAATCAACCCATAACTAGCCATATCATCTTCCACACAGTGCCATCCCTCGTTTCTTAGGTATTCCCCTACTCTTAAAAAATTATATTAGTAATATTAATTTATTGAAAACACCGACAAGACGGGCCCGCCGCGTACTTGTAGCTTCATACCTAAAATGTGGAGTGAACCATCTACATTCCATGTGGTTAAAGTAAAAACAATTTACCCCTCGTAGCAAATAGGTAGTAGAAAATGCACTGTAACAAACCTTGCAACAGATCCAGTTGTCGGCAATACTCGGGACATATCTCTGGCAGTAACTGTCTTGTCGGCAGAGGGGGCAGTTTGATACGCGCAAAACGCCCCAGTAACGCTGCCTCGCGGTCTACCAACTCTGAAGAACTATCCGCCACGTAATCTAGAAAAGACATGAGGACTTTTGTAATATCATTCGGTGTTTACAAGCCGTCGGTCCCGGCTACCATTCGTGGATCTTTGACAGTCGTTACATCGTCAAAAGCCCGAAAGTCTGAAAACCAGTCTTACGAAGAGGTATCGTATTACCCAGTAACTGGGTTGTGGAGGTCAGATAGGCAGTCGCTCCATGTAAAATACTGGTATATTCAGCTGCATCCGGTTAGACTAGAAGCCGACCCCAACATAGTTGGGAAAAGGATTGTTTTTTTGGCCTGCTCTTTGCCTCAATCTCGCCTAAATAGATATATTTACAAACCCCTTTAAACTTTCACAAATATGCATAAAATTGTGGGATAAATTAGCGCAAGTATCTGAGCTATTTTTAGGCACAATGGCTTCACACAGACTTTTGCAGAGCAGATGTATGAACGTAAACGAAGCAAAAGGAGTATGTCAGGATCGTATCAGGTGGCATTCCGTAGTTTCTGCAGACCCCCATGGGAACAAGGCGTGATTCTACGTAATCTACGTTCGCAATTTATTTGCCAAACATGTAAACAAACACAAATTTTAGGAAAAACAACTGTAATGCCTACCTATAAGGTTCAGTTTGCGGTACGACTTTTTCAACAATACTAGTTAGTCTAAAATCAACTTTATTTACAATAGCTTAAAGTTGATGTTTGCTTAAATGGAAATAACATCAGTTGGCAACAAGGTTATAAAATAATAGACCTTATGTTATCGATAAGGTTTCAGAATGTTTCTTACCACTGGGAATGTAGTCAGACTCATAATCTACGAAATCTATGTCTTCATTAAATTCTACCTTCACTTCCGTTTGTCTTTCTACCTTCACGTCCACTTGGCTGTCCAACATGTTCTCTTCTACGTTCACTGAAATTATACAAACACAGAATTAATTCCTATTCCTTCATTAATTACTTGTTTTTTATTATATTATAATTCTGATTATGTTCATCAGTATCGTCTGCAGCCCAACTATGCATACTGCTGGGCAAAGAATAATGCTTGCTTGTGCCAATTTCCATGCTCATGTGCCAGTCTCTTCCAGATTCCACATATTCCTACATATTTTTGATTTTTTTAAAGTGAAAACTTCTTTAGGCGCGTTGGGCATTTTGGAGATGTGACTAAACCAATGATTTCGCGACACTGTGATGACATCAGCTTTTGACCATTAAAAAGATATCAACGCGTTGATTACCGCGGTGCGTGGAGTAAAAGACATCAACGCGTTGATTACCATGGTGCCAAATGTTTTTCAATGTTTTTTTAAATATAAGTATTTACAGACACACTAAAACTAATTTACATCCGTAAGACGTCCTTGTAACATAAGGTCCATTTGAAACCCAGCATCAGGTACTAGTTGTCGGGCATTTATGATGGACTGGGCCGATTTACTACAGCCGTGAGGCACAAAATACTGTTATAACTACATTTTTTCAGTTTTTTTTTTTTTAAGTGTGTATTTTAAACTGGTTCAAATATTTGTTTTTCTTTTTTTCTTTCTTAAACGTTATTGCTCGTACCATTAACAAACACTGTATCCTTGTCATCTCCAACGATGGCTTGTAGCAGCTGCCTCTCCGTACTGACCACCATCATACGGAAGCTGGTTGCGTCCCGGAGACGTTGTACACATGTTGAACATATAAGTGTAGTCAACACGGCGTTTGTTGATAACTGTAACAGATTTCAGTTAAATAAATAGTTAGATGACGATTGGCACAAATATTTGGCAAGTATTGGCTTTTAAGGTTGGAATGCAGTGGTGAAATTGATGAATTATAGATATTATAAATGTGAAAGTTTGAAAGTTTGTGTGTTGGATGTTTGTTACTCAATCACACAAAAACAACTGAACAGATTTGAATAAAATTTGGCACACAGATAGTTTATAACCTGTATTAGCATATAGTTTTTATCACAACACTTTTTTCTTCCAGTAGCATGGCATAATTACCGACCTCCATGCAAGCAACAGCTAGTAGAATATATTTATTTGCATTAATACATTTACTATTCTAATTGGTATTGGTACTGATAAGATGGGCTGGCGCCTGCAACTCCACGTCAAAGCACGTATTTTACGTACGGGTGGGAAAATCGATTATTCAATCCACCCCAGCTCCTCAAGGATGGCCAGCAATGCCTTGGTGTTACTGATAATCTCACGGAGAATGAATTACATACTGTACAAACGTCATATCTGCTGTAGTTGGGTCAAAAAGCTACGGCTAACCACTGATAATTATTTGATGGGTACTAAGGATACGGAATGAGAAACAGACAAATTCATAATTATTTATTTTGTAAGTTCATGTCACACTACAAATATCAATGAAGATATGCATTGATAGACTAACGTAATAAAGGAAACTTGGCGAATAAGATTATAGGCCGACCCATTCGCTTATACAAGAATCTATCATACTTATGTACTTTGTTGTTATCAAGATATCTTGTTATCAAAACAGCCACTGCAGATCATAATTTCACTTGAAACCTAAATAATATGGTTACAGAACTCCTCACAGTAATTTTATACAACAAATAATTAACAAATTCAACGATTTAAAGCTAAAACTTACATATAAATTAAAGGTTTCCATAAACATATCAAAGTAAACTTCGCGTATGCCATTAAAATAGTGTTCCCTCATTAAATCTCTGTGTTGGCCCTTTGCTAAGCAACAGCGGCACTCCCCATAGCTCGTATTGCTTTTCTTTTTCTCCATTGCTAATTATTTTAATCAGTTTACTAGAAAATAAACAAACATTTCAGAAAATGGGGACGCAACATACATTTCAACATTGACATTTGGGTGAATTTGACATTTCGTTTTGTTGGACTAGTTATAGGACACGCAATCGATTCAATGTACGGTTTTTAAGCGCAGAATTTACGGTTGTTATTCCTTTTTTATTTATTTTGCCAATGCACGAGTATAACAGTTGAGTAATTCTAATTACGTAATTGGATGCAGAATCTATATAATTTGATCACCTTATGTATACAGAGCATGTAACTTTTGTATACATACTTTTTGTACGGCAATACAAATTCAAATGCATTGTAAGTACTTATAGTAAGCTTATGAGCGGTTATGCACTACATCCGATCCAAATCCGAATTCAATCCGTATCGGTCTTCATACTAAGTGTTAGTAGTGCTACGAGATATCAACAGTTATAATTTTTTTTATTATTGTTCTGTGAATTTATTTTTTTTTGCTACTGTAAAATTTCTGGGTCCAAGCAGTATTATTTAAGTTGGCTTTCCTGAAGTCTACTAACAGCCTGCAAATTGTTATAATGGATGTGCAATTACCTACCAAAAATGTAATAGTTATTTTTATTTACCACAAAAATAACTATCTACTTAGTTTAGGAAAAATTAATAAAAACAAAACTTAAAAAGAAATGTTTACTAAAAACAAATTTTAGGAAATGATTATCTCAAATTATTCGAAATCCCATTCATTCACAGTCTCAGACTGTTGTAGAACACAACAATATTAATCAGAATTTTTTAAGAATTATCATACACAGGAAAGTTCAGGATGCAAGCAAAAAAAAAAAAAATACAAAAAATTATATCTTTAGCTGGACATTTTAAATACACAGCACATGCACAGCATAATTGTTACCAATGTTACCATTCTCATTTCTTTTGGCAGCCTCCTGTAAAAATGTTTTTTTTTTTTTTTTTGCATCTCAATAATAAGACAAATATACATCATTCGCTGTAAATTCAAATACAGAACAGTTCTTAAAAAAACCTCAATTATTTTTTTTATCCAACAGGTCAACATAGGCACATTTAATAAGATCTTCATCCTTTACTCCAAGTTTGGTTTGTAAGTCCCGGGCAATGGTCTGGCCCTCTTTCAGGGTCTGTTCAGGTCGGAGTACCACTTCTAGCTCCATGAAGTCTCCAAGATCTTGAACAGTGTCTATGTGGATACGAGTCTGGTCTACCATGAATAATTTACTGAAAAAAATTAAATTAAATTTTTATCCACTGATTGGTAACTTGTTATTTTTGTAGGTAAATTAAAATAAAAGCATTTTTTTATATATCAACTCACCGTTCCTTTACAACTCGGCCACGAATACCCAAACACTTCTTCAACATTTCATCTAATAATTTAGCTTTTAAACTTTCGTTGACGGAGAAATCCAATAATTCGTAGTTGCTAAGCTTAGGACCTCCTTCGTCCGCTCGATCATACCTCACCAGCGTAGCTGAGGAATCTGCATAAATCCTCATCTTCAACCGACCTTCGTGGACTTTATAAAACGTATCATCCTGATTCATTAATGTTGGTGGACCACCGCTCAACTCTTCTGCCACTTTGCAAATGTTATCATAGTCAGTGATTTTAGCTTTGATTTCTACGTTACGCATGGCTATTTGATACCAAAAGACCTCTCTACTTAGAAGTAATCTAAGAAATACAAATCACAACAACAATCAATGTGATTGAAGCACTAAAAAACAACAACAAATATATTTTTCCCGCCACGCACCCGGTATTTTCGTTTTGTTGTGTTATGTTAAAAGTCAAATTATGCACGTTAAAGTCAGCTTACACTTTTCGTTCGGAAAAATGTTTTGATTTTTCTTCTGAAAGTTTAATAATGTTTTCTACGCAAGCATAACCAATAGGGATTATTATTTCTATTATATTTGTAGTTAGGCGTTAGTTTGGCACATTAAAAGTTTTACAGCATGAGACATGAATTAATTTGTTTCTGAAAGGATAGAATCAATGTCAAGCATTCACTGATAGTGATATGAATGTCAGTCAGTTGTCAAACTGACAAAACAAAAATGTATCGCAAAAATAAGACACGATTTTTAATGTTTATAAATTAAAACAATGGATGTGGAGAACGCTGAGAGCTGGGCGTCGCAGCCCGATGTGTGCCGCTGCTGCCTGTCTGCAAGCGGGACTTGGGATGTCACCGCATCTTATATTACGGAGGCCGGAAGCAAAGAGGTTTATTCTGAAATGTTGCAAGAGTGCTACGGGATTTCGGTACGTTTTTAAAGCTTGAATACTTTAAGGCAGAAAACCTTACATATTGTTAATTTACCATACCCGACGACAATGACACCTTTGCGTGAATTTAATATAAAATCTAGCAATGATTCCGAATCATTCCGATCTGTCACCCTGATTTATCCGCTAGGGGGACAGATCGGAAATAAAAAGAAACATAATTTATTTAAATACAGATGACTATACCCCCAAACCACTAGTCTTTCATTTAATATAATGTTAACCATAAAAATAAGTACCTAACAAGACTTTTTTTGCCCTTTTCTCAAATATTTTCTTTGTCAATACTTATCATTCCATTAAAATCTGTTTCATCTGTTCCCTTACAGCTCTCGTATCTCATGGAGTGGGGTCCAAGTAGAATGGTGTGTGCCCTCTGTGTCGGCCACCTGAGGGATGCATGCAGTTTCCGCAAACAAGTGGAAGAGGCAGAGAGGCAATTTGTAACTTATTGTGGTAGTAAAAAAGGTACTATACTAGACTAAGCTGACCCAAGAGACATTGTCCTGTCAAATTTTTTGTTTCTTCTTAATTGTTTAGGCAAATTTCCAATTTTTCCTTTCCTTATAACCTATAATTTCCTTTAAGAAATAACCATATTGGTCCAGCTGTTCTCAAATGATGCTCATATGAACAAACAGCATTTAATTTTTTATATATATAGATTTCTTGTAAGTCACACAGAATGTTATCATTCAGTTGACCCTATTTATATTTTCTTTGCTCAGAAACATACCTTTATTTTTCTCAAAATTATTGAATGAAAAGATAGTTTGAAAACTGCCACTGTTATGTTGTTACATGTGACAGAGCTTTTGGCAAAAACTATGATTTATTTCTTGCTATGTATTTTTGCAGTGTGCCTACAATAAATTATAGAAAAATAAGTTAATATTACCTTATTAACTGAATAGCCTATTAAATAACATTTATAACACTCATTCAAAAAAATCTGTCTGTATAAATGATATAGCTAGATACAAAAAAAAAATTAAAAATTCAAAGTCCGTTTTCTTTTAATGTTAATTTCATTTGCAATAATCTTTGATTGTATTTGTTTTTCAGATATTTTCCAAGTAGAAACGATAAAGGCTGAAATAGATCAAGTACCAGATAATGTAGATAGTCCACACTGTTTTATGAATATTGGAAATAATAGTGAAGGTAGGAAGTTAAACTAGCTGTATAGTACGGCCGATGAATTGTTGCCGGTCTGAATATAGGCACTACGAACTTCCGCGCATGCCCTCTCACTGACACTCTCCTCTTGTCACCATTTGGCTCCTTAAAAATGTTATTGCGCAACCTTCTGCGAAAAGTTCGGACTGGCCATGATTCATCAGCCGTACTGTACACTAACTACACACATCAAAAGTGTCTAGGGATCAAGCATTTTTATGCGGATTTCTTGAGATTGAGATGTGGCTTTGTAATAAATTTATGATTATATAAATTTATATGGATCCTTTTTGGTGCATTTCATAATTTGAAACAGGAACTGTTAATCAAATTCGAGTAAAAGATGAAAATCAGCTGTCAATATTTTCCCTATAAAAACATACAACGCATTGAAGACATTATTAGTGCTACTGTTTCCCTACTACTGATTAAAACCAACGTTATTATGGAGCGGCGACGTCATTTAAGCAGGGAAGAAATGCTCAGAGCCGTGGTAATGATAGAAGCTGGTTCCCGGCAACGTACTGTGGCTTTAGCTCTGAATACAAGTCAGAGTGTTATCAGTCGACTTTGGACACGTTACCGAAGCACTGGTACCGTGGCTGAGCGCCATGGAGGACGGTATCGCTGCACCACACGGAGACAAGACCGATACATTCAAATCTTAACTCGGAAGAGCTCCAACAATAACCGCCATGATGTTAGCCGTGAGGCTTCATCACTCTTCAGGGAACTTAATTAGCGACCAAACAGTCAGAAACCGCTTGCATGAAGTGAACCTTCATTCCCGAAGACCGCTACGGGTACCACCTATAGCAATGCACAATCGTAGGATTCGATATCAATGGGCTCTTGAACACAGAAATTGGGCAGAAGAACAATGGCGTTTCGTGTGCTTTTCTGATGAGTCTCGTTTTGGTATGAGACCGGATACAAGACGTATACGACACTGGAGAACCCCTGGACGCCAACAGCGATTAAAATCCTGCCAGGAAGTCCATCCTTATAGTGGTGGAACCATCATGGTATGGGCGGGTATTTGGATCGGCGGAAGAACTGAGTTGATTTGGATCAGAGGCAACCTCAACGCTCAAATTTATGCTGAGACGATTGTATCTGACGTCATCGTTCCTCTACAAGTGCATATCGGTCCCTTATTTCAGTTAATGCATGATAATGCACGACCGCACACCGCAAGAGTTGTAAGACAGACTCTCGCCGCAGCTAACATCAATGTCCTGCTCTGGCCTGCTCAGTCGCCAGACTTGAACCCGATTGAGCATGCATGGGATATGCTACAGAGAAGAGCTCTGCCGAATATGGAGGGTATCCAGTCGCAAGAAGACCTTTTTTTGTTGTTGCAACGAACATGGGCGGCCATTCCACAGCGTGATTTGGATGAACTCATTTTGAGTATGCCAAACCGATGTTCTTGTGTTGTTAGTGTTCGCGGTAGAAACACGGATTATTAATTGTTTAAGTTACCCAATAAAATTTTAAAGAAAACTGTTATTTCAGTCTTTTTTTCGAACTTTAATGTTAGTGGTTCAAATGTCAAAAATCCCTTTATTAGGAAAATGGCAAATTTCTTTATTAATGCAAAGGTGACTTGGTTTATCGTTACTGTGACAAACGAAAACACTTTATTTGATGAATCCTTAAAGAAAATTTTAATTAATATCAATCAGGAGAAAAGTTATTGCAAAAATATATGTTGATCCCTAGACACTTTTGATGTGTGTATTTATAAAGTTTTAAAATTAAGTGTTAAATAAAATATTTCAATAATAAATAATACTTTAACTATTTTCAGATGACAATAAAGATATATTAAAAGCAGATTCAAGAATATTAGAAACAAAAAAGCTATTGATAAAAAAATCTAAATTAAACAAAATCCATTCTACAACGAAGAGAAAGAAACAGAAGATAATTCTAAAACGGAAAAGAAAGAGAAGCGTTGATTTGAAAGAAGACTTGGATTCAGATACTCCTATAGCTGAGTTCTCAAAGAAAAATGTGCCTAAAACAGTAGAGGGTAAAGAAGAGATTGAAATAACAGACAGTTTGCTCAAAAATAATGAAATCAAACGGCTCGATACCTCAGTTGTTGAAATAGGTATGTAAATTAGTAATAATAAATACCATGGTAAGCTTTTAACTCTTTTTAGGGTTCAAAATAGTAAAAAGGAACCCTTGTGGTGCGACTCAGTCTGTCTGTCCGTCTGTCACAGCTGGATATCTCAAGAACTACTAATGCTATCAACTTGAAATTTGGAATGGTTTTAGATGACGTTTGCCCAACTTTTTTGCAATTAAGAAAGAAAACATTTTTTTTTGCAACGCGGACTGAACAAGGGTCTTAAAAATTCAAAGTGGGATACTAGGGTATGTGGGGTATCATATGAAAGAGTGCTATTTGCATATTTTTTTTAGGCCGCATAGGTTTCGATTTTGACGAAAAATTTAAAAAAAAATCTCCGAAGTTCGTATAGAGAAAAATCTAAAATTATTCTATGTGATAGAAGTTTATGTAAAGATTACAGGAAAAATAAAACGATGTCTCTAAACAGCACACTTTTTCAGAAAACATCAACAAAAATTACATTAGTTCCACTATCGGTCAAGGGATGGTGCTGACCTAAAACTGCAATATTCTATACAGCAGTGTGCAGTGCTAAAATTCTCTGACGAATATAGGCCTCACCGATGAAAATTTAAAATGATCCGACTCGGTGCGTGAGTCCGATCGCTCCTGACCGGTTTTTATACAATTTTTTTTTTTTTTTTAAATAAAGTTAATATAAAAGTAGTCATCGCAGTAACCAACCATCTCCCTATTATTTTTCATGTCTAGAAAGTCTAAGAACTCAAATATTAATATTTTTGTTTTAAGGCTTCCAACACACGGGAGGACAGAACGGGGTGAAACAAGTATCGGAGCGCAAACGTGTCATGCTGACGTGTGACACCGTCCTTAGAGACACCACCGCTTGCCCCTTCAGGCACCACAAGAGCTGGTTCCAATGCTTTTTCTGCCAACAAGACTTCATGGAAATAAACCTTCTCAGAGATCACATGCTGAAAACCCACGCTGACATAGACGTCGAAATTAAAAAAATAAAACGGTACCCGCGCTCCCTGCAAATTGAAATTTCGAATTTAGAATGCCGCCAGTGCAATTTAAATTTGATAGATGTCATTTCGATGTGCCGCCATTTTGTTGAGGTGCACAAGAAGGTTATATACAACGAGTGCATTGCAGATTATAAAGTCGATGCTAGTCCCTACTCTTGCCACTTATGCAGCCAACAGTTCCACGTTTTCAGAACATTAACGACACATTTGAACGAGCACTACGCCAACTGTATCTGCGATGTATGTGGCAAATCATTTTTGAACTCAAAACGTTTAAAAGTCCACAAACGGACCCACGAAAATGGTAACTTTCCTTGCGCGGAATGCGGAAAAATACTTAAAACTAAAACTTCCAAAGCGAACCATATGGAAAGCGCTCATTCTAAACGCGTTATCAAGTGCCAAATATGTTTTAAGCCCATGAAACACTATAATGACAGAATCAAGCACATGTCGGAGGCTCACAACATAACGCATAAGTTCAAGTGTCCAATTTGTGGGCGGGAATATAATATAAAACATTACTTAGCTACACACATACGTCAGACGCACGGACAAAAAAATAAGAATTGTTCAGAATGTGGTATGGCATTTATAACTAACCATGGTTTGAAAAAACATATGTTGAAACATAGTGGTTTGAAGCCTTTCAGCTGTAATGTCTGTTGTAAGTCATATGCTAGGAGTTATACTTTGAGGGAGCACATGAGAGCTCATGATAATGAGAAACGGTTTATAGAAACTGAGTAAGGGAATACCTACAGGGTGTACAAGACCCTTCAGCCTTTAGCCCTGATTGTCACTAAAATCGCCCCGTATAAACTGATATAATTCAGTATGATGATTCCTCGTAGTACAATATGTCGTTAGTTATATTGCACCTAATTTTTAGGGTTCCGTACAAAACGGTGCCGACGCGAACATATTACCGATTTAGCCGCGAATGTCAAAAATGTGCCCCAAAAAAGAAAGTGTGAAATGCAAAAGGCAATGTCCGCTACCTAGCTGACTATGTTTTTTTTTGGTAAGTTTAATACAGTAAATAAGATAATTAGATGTTTTTAATGAACAAGTCAGCTAGGTAGCGGACGTTGCCTTTTGCGTTTCACACTTTCTTGTTTTGGGCACATTTTTGACATTCGCGGCTAAATCGTTAGTAAGGCTCCGCTGTCCGTCTGTCATAGGGCTGTATCGTTTGAACTGTAAAGCCTCTTACAGACTAGCGCGACGCGACACGACACCGGTTATTGTTATACCGCCAAGTTTTCTTTGAAATTGTATTTTTCGAATATCGACTACTTTGGCCGCTATAACAACAAATTATAAAAATTAAATAAAGTTAAAAATTAAAGGGGGCCCGCATACAAGAAACTTGTTTAAGAAATAAGCAGTGTTAAATAATATTGTGCAGTGGTACGGAACCCTTCGTATGCGAGTCCGACTCGCACGTCGCTTTATTTGAAGTTTAATAATGGCCTCCAGGAAAAAAAGGCTACACTGGTCCATACATTTAGTCATTGGCTTTTAAATCTAGTCTTAATTATGTTGGTTTTGGTCAATCCTGTGGATATTATCAAATTCCTATTCTACTGTAACCATTCGAAATAATTCACATATTTTTTAAGGTGACTGTACCTACTTTCTCTTTGATTTTAATTTAAAATAAGAATTCTGTACCGATCTCCTTTTAGAGTCGATGGCAAAAGTAAAAATATTTATTATGTCAGATGAGTTGGGCGTGGCGTGGGCCCAGTAGGTGGCTACACCAATCGCGGCATCAATGGCGTTCTTTAGCTCCTCAGAAGTGCAGGTGTGTGGACACATTGGACAATCCAACATACGGGATATAGTTTGATCAGGAGCGCATTGTCCGCATTCGCACTGGGTGTCGCTTGGGTCAATAAAGGTCATTGGGGTGTTGCCCCTGGTCCTGGACGAAGTCGGGTGCTGTTTTACCCACAACTCAACCAGTATTCTAATAAATATGATGTTTAAAATTTTTCTTAAAATAATTTGTATTATAATAATTATATGTCGGCTATTGGAATCGATTTTATTTATTATATTCTGTATGCAAAAAATAACCACTCTAATAATGTAGTTATGGTAATAAAAATATTTTATGATCAGCATTTTTATTTTTTTAACATCGCTAAGTACGGTATGATTCGGCACAGCCTGGCGGCAAAATCTACTTAAGTTCGATTTTGCTGCCATTTACCGGTTGGTGCCGAATGATCCCGACCATAATCTTTAGTAAGGCAGATAATAGATATATGGTTAATAATGTAAATAACGCATAATATGGCATGACATCTTAGATTTGTGTCCCCTAACTGATCATCTTAGGTATGTGGTCCTTTTCTTTTCTTATGGTTAGTGACTAACCAGTACCCTAACTGCGTAATACACAATCAATCACAATTCGTTTCGATTTGAAACAGATTGCTAATCCATTGCTTCATAAGTTGGAAAAAAATCTGCTCAAAAACGTAAATAACGCAATGAATGTTGTTGAACAATCAAAATGAAACAAATTTGATATAATCGTTTACGCAATTAAGGTACTGGTGTTAGAGTTTTGCAGCCGCCCATGGGTATCTGACTTGGCTTCAAATGCCGTCAAGAAATATCTCTCAGCCATACCGGTTAGTATGTGGCAATACTCTGAAATTGTTGAATAATGAAAATGAACATGTGAAAACACAAAATATGTGTGCGTCAAATGCCCGAAGACCACAAGATTTTATTTCTTTGTTTGATCAATCATTCATTATTCAGCTTCAAAAACGTGCTGTCTGTACTAGGCCGTGCGCACTTTGGACGAATTTTCGTAGGAACATATAGGTACGAAAACGCACGAACAATCCCGACTAAGTATCTACTACTCGAGCGCGCAGACTGAGTGAAAGAAAGAAAGAAAAATAGGTTTATTTGTCACAGAGACACGTGCGTACATAAAAGACAAGAGTAAACGAAAACAACAAAAATTACATAATAAATCACGGGCATAAAAGAGTCGTATTGTACGTATAGTTCTGACGTCCGAAAACCATCTAAACTTGTAGACATTTTTCGCGCGTTTGATGCGATATCACCGGAACACTATGAAAAACGTTTTCAGTGTGCGCACTCAATTCGTAAGACCACGATTATTAGTTTACGTACGATAGTTTACGATGCAAATTCGTGGCCAAAGCGCGCGCGGCCTTACCCTGGCCTAGTTTCGACCTCGAGGCGTACCTATAATAGAAAGAAAGAAAGAAAAGAAGAAAGAAAAATAGGTTTATTTGTCACAGAGACACGTGCATATGTTATAGGCAAACTCCGAAGCTCCGGCGCTCCTAGGTTGGACTGGTCAATCCTCAGGTCAGACTGAATGACTTAGTCAAAGCCCAAACAAATGTAAATTTTCGGCCTTTGACTAAACAATTTTCGTCAAACCTGGGAGAGACTAATTTGGTCAGGCAAACGTCAAAACACAATTTTATTAAATCGGGGTTTGACGAGTCAAACTCCGATATAGGTATGAAGTGTCTTATCTTCGTATATTTGGAAGCATTTTATCATTTAAGCAGCTTTCAAGCCTTAAGAACCGCTTAACTCTGCCAGTTCTGACACCTGATTGGTCAGCTTACGTGATTTTCACTTTTATATTTGAGATGCTTTGAGAGAATGCCGTGTGGCATTAGGCCCGCCTTTTGTACGATGTGCAATAAAGTATAAAATAAATAAATAAATGCTTTGGAATATACGGAGGTTAGTTTGTAAGATTAAGTATAAAAAAATAACATTTTTAAAATTTTGATGTTTATTGTTTTAATAATTTCTTAAGTAATTAAAATGGAAAATTAATCATTTTTCTTTTGTTTTTTTTTTTTTTGTTTTTAGTAACAACAACACCGTTTGATTCACTCATCTTCAATTTTACACAATTACACGCCCGCACGCTCAATGAACGAACATGAAATGACAAAACAATCGGTCGGAACACCGCGAGAGACATTATGAACCTGTTAAAACATGTTCAGATCAACGTTTGACCGAGTTTTGCAGTCGCTTCTAGGATTGACTAGGCCAAAACCGAAACAGAATAATTTACTTTCGACGTTTGACTGAAAAGTTAGGAGCTCCTGGGTTTGACTAAAAATACTTCAGGCAAAGGGCGAAATTGAAATGTATTTCGGGGATTGCCTGATGGCTTTGGCCAAACCTAGGATAAACCAGTCCTTCCGCGAAGAGACTGTGTATCGGACTTTGACTATAACACATACATAAAAGACAAGAGTAAACGAAAACAACAAAAAGTACATAATAAATCACGAGCATAAAACAAAAATTTGTCGGCAGCTGCACGACATGACTGTGACAAGAAGGCTTCCACTCAGCATGATGCAATACGTCATGCATTATGGCGTTCAACCTTTTCTATGGAGTATGAGTGAACTTTACACCCTGTTCCTCATGCCTCTAAATTGGTGACCCCGAGTATGAACGTCAATGCAGCCTTCGTGCAACTACTTCAGCGTGACGTCATCATCATCAATTCTGCAAGCCTTCGTGAGGCGAGTCACACAGCCAGCCAGCACCCTTGGTTTCTTCGTATCTTGACCACCAGCATGCGGCGAACGCGCATTCCTGGTCATCACCCTCAGCCTCATCGGCAACCCTGGCTCAGCAACTGCACTTTCGGCTGGTCTCACAAACAAAGCCCATTCTACCCTCTCCTGGTCGACGCCAGCAGTCAGTCACAACCCGGCGCTGTACCACATCCGACTCACTCACCGCACTCCAACATAGCCAGTTCCGACTCACCGCGAAATATTCGGCAACCAGTTCCGACTCAATGGAACCTCAGCTGGCACTGTGAAGCAGCGCATGATACAAGACAAGACTCGGCCATCTATGACTCGACCAAAAAGAAAAACGGAGAGTCTAGAGAAGACTGTGGCGGCATCTACATCGGCACATGCGAACTACGCATCAAAGGCCTGACGTCACACAAATCCTGCATCGCGCAATAAGAGTTTACCGCACGAATGACATAATGTATGACCACAGAACATATAAAAGAGTGGGAGACAAACGGCGACACGCGTTCTGATGCAAATCCGAAACTATTTCCTTTCTAACCTCCTTTATATGTTCTGTGTGTATGACTATCCGACATCAATTTTGAGCAGTTGCTTGCGAGACACGACACCCGTCTGGTCAGAGGAGCCTCCCTTTTCTATAGAGGATGAGTGCACTTTATACCCTGTTCTTCATATCTCTAAAAACATATAACATTTTTCACACTTTAATCAAGATATTTCGGCCGTGCGATACACGATTACTTGCACTTTACTGCATCCAATTAAATCGCAAAGACAAGTCTCAATTATAATCTAAGTAATTAATGTTTCATTTGAGTTATATTAGGCTTTGAATAATAAAACTTATATCATAATAAAGGTCGTAAAAAATGTGATATTAACCGGCCAACATAATGTGAAATATGAACATGCAATACCACTAATTCCAAAATTAAGTGTCTTCATCTTTTCGCCTCGTCGGCCCCGCCCGTGTCTTTTAGTCACAGAACATAATTATATACTCTAGCCTTTAGTCCCGAGCGGAACGTGTTGGAGGTTGGACGTGTGCCAATTTTTACCACCCGCTAAGTTCTGTTACCGGCTGAGCCAAAAATTGATTAAACCTAAATAATAATACCTGTTTGTAATTCAGTTTTTAAAGGTACCTGGTACATAATTATAATTTTGTAAAAAGAATGGGCAAAGCTAAACAAAGAAAAAAGTTGTCAGCGTTGGCTCTACGAAGGCTGAATAAACAAAAAAGGTAAGGATGCTTTGACAATATTATATTCAACAGTGCACTATTCTTTAGGCGTACGTTTAGTAGCTAAGTAAGTACCATTACGCATTAGGTATAGCTATAAATGTATACAAGGCACCAGTTCCCAGAGTAGTTAATCACTCGACACTCTGTTTCTAACCTCTTGTATTAATTATTGTTAAATAGCCATGTCACCGATTGTAGTTATTTTTATACATCTCTTTCGAACACTACCTTTTTCTAACACATATGTTAACGTTTATCTGAAGTGGTCTATACGTTGAGCGTGACTTTTATTATAAAGAAAAAGCTACTAATTACTATCACGTTTCTGTATCGAGTAATAAATGTATGAAAACGTAAAAAGCGCCCCTGGCGGAAAGTATTGTAAACCGAAACAGCGAGTGTAAGGTTTTTAACGGTAGGTACTTTATTTTTATTTTTTTTGAACATGGCAACTCGCAGTTTTGACCACTAAGGTCTTGGCTGCTTAACCGGACTTTCCTGTGGGTGCCTTAAGCTACTACACTTAGAGCCCCCAGCCAGGAGCAAGTAAACTATTCTAAATTAAAGCTAGGCGAACGCTCGCTAAGGGCACCCCCTGTGGGCTACGCACCTCTGCTTAAGGCGTCGCTGGGGGAAGGACAGCAAAAGGGGACAGGCTGAATCAAAATTTGGTTATCATCATGATTATTAGGCGGGGTATTTAAAGCTACGTGCTCAGCTGCTGGCAGGGGAGGAGTATAATTTACTCGGGGACACGGTCGCGATCGCAAAGGACCTCGGCGGCGAGGTCGGAATGACGGGAGGCTTCTGTGTTTGTGCACTGTACTGGTGGCCCTATTCTTCTCCTGGAGGAGTGTAATGGGGTCAACGGGGTCGGAAAGGCCGTAGATACTAGAAAATTTTGGTATTTTATACGCGACGTACTTTTAGCGTTTCGGAGAATATTTTGCGGGTGTTTGCGAGTGTGAGTTACAACTTGACGTTTCTAAACGATGTGCAAGCGTATATTATCCATTGAGATAGAAAAAACATGGAGGCGCCGCGATATTCTATACATGAATTTGCTTATACAAATATGGGTGAAATACGAACTAAAATGTGAAATATCGTGTTATTTCACTCTTTCTAATGTGGTAATCGTATTTGATAAAAGAGACAACAATATTTCAGTTGTTCCTCATAATGGCAACATTTTGTTGAGACGTAGTAACAGTTGTAGGTAAGTGCCATATCCGCCATAATATGCGACAAGTTCATGGTAGTTCTGCTGTCAAGTGGTTGTTTACTTTTTGTTTTATTGAGATTTGTGAGAAAATGTGTGCCGAGGTTCGTACCTCACAGGGGGTGCCCTTAGCGAGCGTTCGCCTAGCTTTAATTTAGAATAGTTTACTTGCTCCTGGCTGGAGGCTCTAAGTGTAGCAGCTTAAGGCATCCACAGGAAAGTTCGGTTAAGCAGCCAAGACCTTAGTGGTCAAAACTATGAGTTGCCATTATTAAAAAAAAAAGTTAGCTCGATTAACTTGATCGTCACGTACTTCGTGATACGGCAAGAAACTCACACTAGGGGTACTGGTGGGTCATTCCAGAAATATTGTTTTTTTAGATTAACCTTTTTTTATAAAATATGTACCAATAGATCGTAAGCATTCCGTCTGTATCGCTCTAACCGAGCACACTCCTACTTACTGTAAGATTGTAATTAAAGTTTATTTTATAACTAAATCACTGCCGTTCATATTTGACTACCCACAGCCACCACAACACAAATAATAATATTTATGGTGTCTGCAACGTTTGTGCAGGTCTCGTCTATGCCGTCTCGTGCCCATAGCACAGTATTATTATTGCCTCGAAAAACGGACTTCCCCTTTTTATTAAGGCTGAACAAAAGTCGTTTTTTGCACTGTTTTTTGGAGCCAACTCCTCTTTATCCAAAAGAAATACCAACTAATAAAAAATACATTAAATTTCTACATATTCTTGACTCCAAAACGGTAGTTTTTATTTTATTTTATTTCGCGTAATATTTAATTAATCCCCTCACAACGAAACCACAGAAATGAGAAATAAAGATTTAAGACATTCATCTCTTCGTAAAGTAACCATTATTTTGATTTGTTACTTATACTAATGGATAGGCAATTTAATAATGAACATAATCCTAGTTTTTTTTTCCAAAAGACGAATATTTGATTTTATTAAGATTTTACTCCAAAATCGGAGCGTACGCGAAACGTATCTCATGCGCTGGGTATAGAGATTCAGTGTGCCGCTGGTGCCGCAAGGTCTCGACTTCTCGAGAGCGAAACCCGTGTCGTTTGTCATCGCGCCGCGTCGGCTCGCGCACTTGCTCGCTCACGTCACATTATCAGATAGATATTAATATTAGTTTATTGTGTGTTTTTGTTATTGACGTTTGTTTTGGTTATTCTTTTTGGTGTTAGTTATTTATTGTTTTATTTACCGCGAAAGGACGCTTTGTGTGTATTTTATAGAACTATTGAGTTTTGCGAAAAGGACGCTATTGTTGTGTAAACAGTCAAAATGCCTAAGTACAAGAAAGCTAGGCGACAAGGACGTGCAAAAGTAGTTAAAATGATCGAAGCTCGGTAAGCCATCTCGTACTTATTTATGTTTTAAACCCAAGTTCGCACGAACTTAAAAATATTACGGCGGTATTTTATCGCCCAATGGATTTTCAACTCTCGGTGTTGAGCCGAGCGTTCAGAATCCAACAGATGAAGTCCAACGCGTCGTAATGGTCGTCGTAATTGGAATCTTGGAAAAAATTGGAAGAAAAAAAAACGCGGGAATATATTGCACGTGCGATCATGGGCTAAATGTCAGTGAAATATTTTTTACCCAAAAATTATAAACAATGCAATTCATTCAATCTATTTTTTTTTAGCCGTGCTAAGAGAACAGGACAAAATAGTCATGAAGAAACACCAACAACATCTAAAGATTCTCAACAAAATTATGTTGATAGCGCGTATGTACATAAGTATCTATCTAAAATAGAATAAACCTACTTAGTACTGGTACTGGTCTAAGATCTATCATCTATCATATTTATTTTATCAACAAATTAAAATTAATCTTCGCACAAATAGCCAAGGAAAGGTCATTAACTAATACCACTGCGCCCGCGTTGCCGTCAACCATAATTATGTACTTACGCGTAATTTTGAATCTGTGATATCTTTTAAACTATTCATTTAAATTATATGATGTCAAGGCATATTTTAATCTAAATTAAATGATAACATATTTATTGTATCAGGACTAATAATATACCGGTCAAAATAGCTTCGGAAATAATAATGAAATTTTTATCAAATTCTGAAAGATTTTAATGGTTGCTGTGGGTCATCCTCAGAAGATAGACAGATGTCATCGCGGACTTTTTGGATGAACTTTTTAAGATGAACAATACTGTAGAACTCAAATGTTATGTCTCTTTTGCGGGTTATGCGGCGCACGCCGTAAAGGTCCCAGTCTAGTCGGCGTGGTTTTTTCCGACTTCTTCAACAATAATCGTCATATTTAAGCCCATTTTTACCTACGGAAAATGATAATCAAAGTAGGTAGGTGGTGGTGGTGGTGGTGGTGGTAGGTGGTAGGTTCAAGTGAAGTATGTAAATATTTAATATTTTATTTTAAAATTTTCAAGTTTGTCGACTAAGTGGTTCAGGCTGTGCGATAATAAGTGCAAAATGAACTCTCAAGTCCCACCAAAAACATAAATGTAAAAAAGGGGCCAAGTTCGGTACAAAGTACACGATAAAAAAGAATGGAGAACTAAATGGGTGCCAAGTTCTATGGAGATAAAAGATAGTTTATTAGGTTCCTTGCTAGTGCTACTGATTATGCCACTTGGCAAGTTTTCAAAGTCAATAATTTTTTTTGCAACTGCTGAGAGTTTTGCTTTAACGAAGTTCGTAGGTTAATAGATTTAGGTGGTCGAAAGTAGTAAACATAATAAAAAGATATAAGAATATTATTTGTAAATTTTATGAGATTGGGTCATAATGGACTGGGTGTAAATATGTGTACGTAGACAAGTAAGTATTAGTCTATGATAAAATAAAATCCAACATAAAATGTAAACCTACAAACAAAAAATATCATTTTTTGTGAAGTGATGACCCTAAAATCAAAATGGTCAGAAAATACTTTAGAAGTGAAGAGAACTCCTAGATAGCGCGAGATTGGGATGTAATTATTTGTTTAGTGATTGTTTGGGGTCTAAATATGATTTACAATAAATATTGAAGCCAACTAAGCAAAGATAACCATGAAAAATCTAAATCATAAAACACAAAAAAGCATATTTCCTTACATCTGCACTAGTTAGTACTCTTTTGTATTTTTTTTTTCAAATATCTTTGATATAGTTTTATGACACATAATAAAGAAAAGGGTAAAAAATAATGCGTATTTAATAAATTAGAAAAGTTAAAATAAAACATTTTTTTTTAAATCGTGTTTCGTGTAAAATTGGCACACGGGTATTTTACTCTTACTTTTCAAATAGCCTATTCTATTGGATAAGTTAATAAAAAGGGAATGTCCGCTTTTCGAGGAAATGGTACTGTGCATAGTGTAGAACACTATGCACGTACAATACGCGCCACGAAAGATGAGACTTAACCGCGCCTCCCGCGCTCTTTCCGCCGCCCCGATGTCGCCCCGGCAGACCTCATACCGCTAAAGAGACCCATAAATCGTCTACTGCGCAAGTCAAACCACGTGGTGTGGCAAGTCTCATCTCTAATGGCACGAACTGTACGTTTAGGTATAGGTTCAAGCTACTTAGGCTCAAGGTCGTCTAAATGTGCTGTACAAGAAAGAGTATCCCCTTACAAAAAACTCTGTATCAAGTTATTAAAAACTTTTAAATAAAAAAACTACGGCTAGTTTCGCTACACAGACGTTATCCAATGCAAAAATTTAATTAGCAAGAAGAAAAGTGAGTCGAAATTGTTAATGACATAAAACAGACTGTTTTTAATCGACTTTAAAACAAGGAGGAGTTTCTCTAGGTGTTTGCATTTTGATAAAAACCAGAGCGTGTTACCATTTTACAAACGTAAATCGAGAACTTGGGAGATTTTGAAGTGATTGTGGTCATATAATTTATTGTTTTAACTTCTTTTGACTTCAATCATCGTAATTATCATAGATTTTTATTTAAAGACCAATAACAAAAACTCGTTCAAATTGGATCTTTGACTACGAAAACAGCGGATTTCGAAAGCACGATTTCCACATGACGCGCGAAGGCTCAACTTTGAAGTAATATTACATCAATTATTAGTAAGAAGGTAAAAGGTATTCATTCGAATAGGCATACCCTGAAATTTAAAATGCATTCAGAAAAATACGATTTTTAATTCATTAACTTGCATTTTTATCACGTCTAAGAAAATCAAAAATCGAGAAATCGAGTACCTACAAGAAAACACGTCATATTTCATCATCTAAAAGTCATTTGGCAACATAAATAACTTTATACGTAAGAAGAAAGATAGTACTATTAATATGTAAAAAAGAAACAATATCTGTTTTCAATCATTTATGAAAATAATTTTTCAAAGTAATTATAAAATCGGGTGCAACGAGCGGTTTAAATCAGTAGCGCTCTGGCACTCGTCGACGTAGGGTGTCGACGAGTCGACGATGTCGGTTGTCTTCCCGCCGCCGCGCAAGCGCCACGCGTAAAAATACGTAAATTATAGCGCGACTAAATATTTTTGATGCGTAAGTATTTTTTATTTTATTTATGAATATGAATGAGGTTGTTCATTTAAGTAATATTAGGGCTTTACCTATGAAATTGCTGTTTTTCATGAAATAAGTTAACGCCCTTTTTTTTTGGGTGGGAAATCATCAAATAACTTCTCCCGCTCTGAGCGGAGTGGGAGGGCGTGTCAGACTCTTACTGACTAAAACCCACCCGTGTTCCTTCGGTTGCCCTGTTGCCGAGGGCCACGATCTCCCTTTTGGTTTTCTTCGCAACCCCGGCAGGCATCGGCCCTAGCGGACCCCGTCAATTCTGCTGACATCTCTTTGAGGCGCGCGTGGAACACAACGCGCCGTCGACCCGGGCCTGGTCCTTATCGGACGGTGAGCTACCCATTGCTCACAGTCCGCAAGCCCGCGACTACGGTGGCCGGAAATCGGCTTGCGACTCCCGAAGCCCTGGGCGTCTCCTCCTGCAAAGTTAACGCCCTTAAGCTCATTAAAAAGTCTGCTGGACGGGAGGCAACAAACTCTTCAAAGGCATTTTGAACTGCCTCTCGGTTATTGATTTTTTTCCCCGCCAAGAAGTTATCCAAATTCTGGAAAAAGTAGAAGTCTGTAGGGGCAAGGTCTGGTGAGTACGGTGGATGACGGAGAACTTCCAACCCCAGCTCTTGTAAATTGGAGATCGTCTGCTGATCAGTATGAGGTCGCGCGTTGTCGTGCAGGAGCAGCGGAGCCGAACGATTGACCAAAGCTGGTTGGAGATGTACGAGCTTCTCCATCACTATGTTCAGTTCTTCACACTACACATCTGCAGTAATGCTCATCCCGTTTGGTAAGAAGCTGTGATGAATGACACCGGCGCTAGACCACCAAACAGTGACTATCACTTTTTTAGGGGTCAGTTTTCGTTTGGGGCATTGTTTAGGTGCTGAACCAGGATCTAACCAACTTGCTAAGCACTTGCGATCGTCGAACAGAATCTATTTTTCGTCGCAAGTAACAATGCGATTCAATATGCCTTTGTTTGTGTGCCTGTTGAGCAGTGCAAGGCTCAACTCAACGTGTGCTTCGCGCTGGCGGTCATTAAATTCGTGGGGCACCCATTTCTCAAGCTTTTTTCCCTTGTCAATTCGACGCAAATGGACCAATATTATTTTGATGCAAACATCGAAGGCTACTGCTAATTCAGCTGTAGATTCAGAATCATCAGCTTCCACAATCGCCTTTTATTCGTCATTGTCGACTAAAGTTTTCAGTCGACAACACGGGGTTCATTTCTTGGGTCGAAATTTCCAGAACGGAAGCAGGCAAACCAATAACGGGTGGTGCGATCGTTAGTAGTATTTGCTCCGAATATGTGGTTGATATTGCGTGTCGCTTCTGCCGCTTTGCTGCCAGGACGGTACTCATGCTCTATAATCACTCGAATTCTTAACGTATCCATGATGACGAAAAACATAAATGTGATGAAAACAGAACCGTAACCATTAAACAAATGACTGATTTTCAAAAAAGAATTCCATATTTAAAAATAAAAAAATTTGAACTTAGAATTCTTAGCGAAAAAAGAAAAAAATGGACTTGAAATAGCCAGTGCGGCAGAACGGCAATGTCATAGGTAAAGACCTATTATTTCAATTAGGTAAAGTGGAACTATAGACTTAAAACTTCTTTCTCTACAAACTTGTTATTATTTTACTTACAGAACATGGGTAGAATAGACAAAACATATTATTATGGATCACGCAAATCTGTTAGGTCACGAAAAAGTAAAATGATTAATAATTTGCAGAAGGCCAGAGAAGCTGCGTAAGTATCTATTTAATTTTTTAACAGGGTGTCAAAACATTTGTGTAAGTTATTGTTTTTCTATCAACATAATACTCTTAGTCAGGTAAATGAAAAATCCACTAGCGGTCACTCATCAACCGTAACCGTTTCTTTTTATGCATTGCTTTTACTGATTCAATTTAAATACAGGGTGACTTGTAATTTGACGTATTCCTTCCAGGACGTGAAAGTGTGACCCCTTTGCAACAATTAAGCACCCCATAAAGCCGAGACAAAAATACATGGGATTCGAAAAAATACAAATTTTATGAATTTTTTACCAGAAGTCGTCACTAAATATCACTTTTCTCTAAGCTCTCAAATTGAATGGCTTTCACTGCTATTTCATTGGATACATAATACTTTAAAAACCTTTCGATGTAACCAAATTTACCAAAACATCAAATATTTAAAAGTTAAAGGAAGAAGTTTACTAATCATTTTCAAAAAATATTTACGGACATGAACTTTGACACCAGTTATTTCAAAATTTTACTAAGTCATGAACCGTACAAATTTCGGGAAAAGACATCTTCATTTAATCAGCTATATAATGAGGTCCAAACGTTCAAAAATTTTAGAGGTGCCGATGAAACAGTCGATAATGCTGGCAAAGGTAGAATTTGCAAATTGTAGAAATATAAAAAAAAAATGTATGATAATCGAATTAATTAACTGGTTTATGCCATTCCTCTACTTTCTAACTTCCCAGGAATTCATTGCACGTCAAGTCACAAAGTGGCTGTTGAGTTTTTAACAGGACACGGTCTAGTCACTAGTCCTTAGTTCGCGTGTGTTATACGTAATCCGCATGTACTTGTAGTTCATTGAGATAATTAACAATTACTTTTAAACTCCACTCTACTAACTTGTATGTTGTACTGCAGTCGTTTGTGCCGTTCTCATCAATTAAATGATTGCAATGGACTAGAGTGGTTTGTTGACATATTTGTACAAATTTAATTAAAATACACTAATAATCTATTTTGGACAGTATTTTTTATTTTCTCCGTAAACCTCTAGCTTTTTATTTTAAAAAATATAGGTACGCCATAGCTACAGACCAAGATCGTTTAGTCGTCGCAGCGTTGCAACTGTGTGCCGTACATGAGGAAAAATGCACACACGCGCACGCACTAGGTGGCATCGAGCAATAAAAACCTAAAACCCGAACGATTAAGATTGAATAGATGACGATTAAGATTGAATAGATGACGATTAAGATTGAAAAGATTTGGTACAACGCTCTTAATATATAGAAAATGGAACCATTCACTCGAGATTGCTGTTATTGCATGTTTATTGTTTATGCCACTCAAAATAGAATAATGAAAGAAACTTGACTTGAAATGTTTATTTCGGTATTAAATGTTTTGTTTTGTTTTGCCTCGATGGTCCTAGTTTATCATTTATAACTTCTAATTACAGCTTTCTATAGCTTTATGTAGGCGACCCTTTATGCCTGGAGGCTTTGTTTATTAGATATTTAGTTCTGTTTACGTTTAGTTTTTATTTTTTTTTATTTCTGCTTGAGTGAAGTTCTCGTTGTTTTTGGTTGGTATATTGGCGTGTACTGGCTGACATGTGGCTGGTGGTTTATCATTAAAGTTATTTTTGTGCTGCAAAATGTTTTTTTTTTTTTTTTTGCATACTATTGTATAGAATAATTTATTTTCTAACTTGAATAGACAGATGTGCTGCTGAGGAGTTTGTTGCGCCACTTCTTTTTCCCAGCTAAAGGCACTAGGAAGTGGTGAAGGGTGGGCGTTTTGGGGGACGGTCTTATGTAATCTTAACGTTCGAAAAGCGCAGATTTTCAGCCTGGTTTGAATAAATGACTTTTGAATTTGAATGTTTTAGAGCAATGCAGTTGCAGGCCAAGCGCAGTGCACATACATCAACTAATGATCCAGCGGATAACGAGTAAGTATTTTTGGAGTCGAGGCTGGCTTTATATGAAAATCGACTCTTTAAGAATCGATTTACATATAAAGCCCCCGGTATCTTCGATCAATAATGCAGCTGGTAAGGACATTTTATGAGGAGTGAAATTTATACAAGTGCTAAAAGCGTTACGTTTTCCTGCGCAACGTAGTTTGCGCACCTTTCACATCATGTAGCATGTGTATAGGTACTTGGGGTGCTAGGGTTTTTTTTTTTAAGAGATGCGTTTATTTACCCTCTTTGCCTATGCTGACACACACACTTTTTTCAGTATAATAATGATAATGTTGCTTATTACCAAGATGAGATGTCAGATGTTACACATCATAATTATTATGTGACCGCTGTAAGGTCGCGCGCACTGGATACATTTTTCTCCGTAAAAAAAAAACAAATGCCAACAAGTTCGGATTGTTTTCGAACGCCGGAACTATACGTAAGTATGTATACATTACGCGCCACGAAAGATGAGACTTGACCGCGCCTCCCGCCGGTCCTTCCGCCGGGCGCAGACTTCATACCGCTAAAGAGACCCATAAATCGTCTACTGCGCAAGTCAAATCACGTGGTGTGTCAAGTCTCATCTTTAATGGCACGCACTGTACGTACGATTAAGTCGCACTCAGTCTGCGCGCTTTCTTTGTACTTGGAAGGTCGGGATCGTTCGTGCGTGTTCGTACGTGTAGTACGCACAAGTGAAATTCGTACGAAAACGCATCCAAAGTGCGCGCGACCTTAGGTTCACCCGTTTTTTTTCGTTAGGTACTATTTTTGTAATGATATCGTTAATTGTATTTTACGAAAATATTACTGTTGAATCACGACGAAATGCTTAAGTATGAACACGAAAAGCACGAAAGAGTGTAATTGTAATTTTACAAGAAACGTTGTTCACGGAATAGGTTCAAGGCTAGTCTAGCTACTCCAAACAGTCAGATTTAGCTTTAAAAAAAGTTAGATCTAAGTACTGGTTTAGCTAGAGGAAATCTACGGATTTTAAAAAAAACTGATCTGGCAACACTGGTCCCGCGTCTCTCAAAGGGAGCCATCAGGATTTTATTTTGTGCTGGAAATGTTTTCGCAATTATTGGCTTTTTGGCGCCCCTTGCCATCTGGCGCCTAAAGCAACTGCTCCTCTCGCTCTACCCTAGGGCCGGCGCTGCTCGATAGTTTTTTGGCAAAGATTTATCTAAGTCATTTTTTATTAACATGATAAAGCAAAAAATACGTGTCTTATATTTTTTTATTATCTGACAGACGGACTGAAGAGAATTTCTTTTTTTTACCCAGGTATCATTCTTATTAGAGTGCATAATGTAACATGAACGTAAAGGAAGTAAAAGGAGTATGTAAGGATCGTAGCAGGTGGCGTTTCATAGGTTCTGTCTACCCCATGGGAAGAAAACGTGAAATAATCTCACTCCATATATACCTACTTGTATATTTTTCAGAGGAAACTCGAGGATTTCAGCCATGAGCCACGAAGACCTTTCGACGAAACGCAACGCCTTTGTGTCTCCAACGCATTTGTTGAGACAGACCAAGAAGAGGTTGAGGAAGAAGGCCGTACCGTCTGTGAACTTACCGAAAACTATCACAGCGGCTACATTACCCAAGGTTAGTTATTTGAACGAAAATGCCGAAATTTCGGATGGAAATATCCAAATTGATATACAGGTTTGTTGTTTTTTGCGTAATTTATCATTATTTTATAAGTTTTGAGAGACCAGTGTATTTAAGACATATGTGTATTTAAGACGCAGATATATGCCAGTGACCTTGAGTGGTTAGCTTGCATGTTCGGTACTGGGCTCACGCAACGCGTCGTACGTCCAGCCAGTAATAGGTCTCGCCCATTAAGGAGCGCTGTTCCAAATTCAACGCATTATTAATTTATTACACATAAAACAAAAGGTATTTTAATAAAACACGTATACTTACTAAAAGATCAATAATGAAATTATCTTTTCATCACACCTGCTCTGAAAATACATACTAATTATACCAATTAGAGGGAAGAAACGCCTTTATCCCGCCCTTCAAATCCTTTCATCCCAAGGTATGGAAGTTTGTATGAAAATCCTTCCGACCCAAGGGTGGGAAGTATGTATGAAATTCCATTACATACCCGGTTTTTCTTTTTTTTTTATTTGTCAGCAGTCATACTGCCAAGAGACTTTAACTGTCTACTAATTAAATTTCAAGTAAATTGTTACTGGCCACATACAGTTTTATTTTTTTACCAGTTACCAACCTCCGTGGTGCATACAGAAAATTAAAAACGAAATTATTTTTGTATATAAAACGCGCGGAATTACGGAAGAAGTGGCTGCATGACCTTATGATCTTAGCCTACTCCAGAAACGGGCGAATAAAAAATGGAAAAGCCCGCGCATTTTCGCAAAAACACATTTATCTTTGTGTTTTTTGTAAAATATGGATACTTCGAGCGACAGTGATGATGTTATCCCTAACACACCGCCAGAACTATTAGAGACGGCCCAAGAAGTTGTTGATAATCTTATAATAGCTGCACTTTTAATAATTGTACTTTTAACTAAATATAAACATTTCTATGCATTTATGTCCATAATTTTCCTCGTAGGTGTAATAAAAAGCACTATACATCCCTCAGGATAAAGTACAGTTCCATACCTCAAATGGTTTGCGCCCCTCGCAAGCTCGTGGCGCAAATGCCATAATCTCGGTATGGAACTGTCACTTTCTTCCCTCTGAAGTAATGTACTATTAAAATAGTGAAGGTTTCAGAAAAATACGATTGATAGATTTTGCGTCATTCTCAGTTTTTTTAATTGAAAACTTCTTTAGGCGCGTTGGGCATTTTTGAGATGGGACTAAACCATTGATTTCGCGACACTGTGACGACACCAGCTTTTGACCATTAAAAAGACATCGACGCGCGATGTCTTTTTAATGGTCAAAAGCATTATTTCCCGCACAAAGTTTTCACTTCTGTCGGCACTTCCGGAGTGCCACTTTACAAATATTCAGTATGTAATATAAACATAATCAAAAATATTCCTAAATTAAGTTATTAAGAAAGTGCTCTTATTTAACAAATATTTTTTTCCGATTCATTAACACTACTCGTTTAGACGTGATCTTCAGTATAAAATCATTAAAAGTCGGTTATCGTCACCTTAAGTGTTCAGAAATGGATTGGTTCTTGTTCGAACCCAAGCAGGCACTTTACTTTCTGTATTTATTTTCATTACTTACTAATTACTGTTCTCAAAACGGTGAAGGAACACATCATGAGGAAACGGGCATGTTATAGAACCAAAAATTGGAACGTGGTGGATTACGGCCCACTCACACACAGACAAGAGGCCTGTGTCCCAGCAGTGGGAACATTATAGGGTGATTACGCTTACGCTGCTTGTTTAAACTTTAACGTTAAGTTTGTAACTTTAGTGAACAACCCCACTCGTCTCAACGGATAAAAAAAATAGTAGATATGTTATACGAGATATTGATATTGTGATATTGGGTTTTTCTATCTGAAATTTCTCAGTAGCAGCCTGGAGTCTGGATTTGTGCCCGGTTGATGGCAATATGCTCGCCCCCTATTACATGGGACTTAAAACATAACTGGCGAAATGTGGGTGAACCTGCTACAGGGACACCTCTGCCCAACCCTTCGGGGAAACAAGGCGTGATGGTTATGTATGTATGTTATACGAGGGGCTAAAATAACCCATTCTATCGAGGTAGAACCGAGTTATAATGGGTTTTAGCGCCGTGTGTTACACTCTACTTTTCACTACGATTTCGAGAAAATAAAATAATCCAATACAATATTAAATAGTTTATTTTATTTTTTTAAATATACAATTTGTTCAATCTGAATTTTTAAGGAAACTTTTTATCCCCGTATGTGGTAGTACGTTTCCATGGGATAATTTCCGACTTCCACGCGAACGAAGCCGCGGGAAAAAGCTAGTTTTACATAAGAATAAAGACTTTTTCGTTTTTGTAGGCTCGTTGATTACAGACAAATATTACTTTTTCCCCTAGACCAAGATATGCTATTTTTTCCCCGTTCTGGTACGCTAAAATGACGGACTTTTTGAGCAAGAGGAGTGAAATAGTTATTTAAATCATAATCATGAAAATAGTCGTGACAGCTTAGGTAATAGCCTAGAGCAGTGATACCCAAAGTGGTCCAGGTGGACCTCCAGGGGTCCATGGGAGACTCGATGGGGGTCTACATTTTCAACGCAAAATTCCATCTAATCTTCACATTTTTTGTTGAGTTTTGGGAATATGGTAGAAATGTAGCTGCAGGGGGTCCACTGGAACCAGTTAAATTTTGAAACTGGTCTATGAGACCCGTAACATAGTTTCGTAAACTATCGAAAATCTAAAATCCAGTACACGAAAACAAATCGCCGCGATATTTTTACGTCCGTGAGAACGTGGGCTAAGCCGACGTTCGCATGTACGTAATAAAATCGCGGCGATTTGTTTTCGTGCACTGTATTTTCAATGCTCTGCTTAGCGCCATGAGTTGAAAATCCAACAGTTTTTTTTTTGCTCTGGGACGAGAGTGCGTCTCAGCGTGTTGGATTCTTAACTCTCGGCTTAACACCGAGAGTTGAAAATCCAGTGCACAATAAAATCCCGCCGCGATTTACGTCCATGTGAACGTGAGCTAATACAAATCCATAGAAATATAAAAACCGGCCCAATGCAAGTCGGACTCATGCAAAAAAACGCTGAAAAAAACACGTTACTTGTCCCTTTAATTATTATTTTTTTATTACTTACCTATTTGTTGTTATAGCGGCAATATAAATATTAAAATCTCAACTATCTACCTATTACGGTTTATGAGATACAGCACGCTGATTGTCAGACGGACGGAACCCCAAAAACAGGAGCAAGGGGGCGTGCCCGAGCCCGCGCGTTTGATCAAAATGCTCATGTCTCAGGCAAATGGCCGTCTGCCGTTTCCACGAATTAGTGCGCTTTCGACCACGATCGTGATAACATTCAAGAATGCCGTGTTGTTCAGTGGTTTCTTGTAAAAACCGAAGCCAAATCAAAAACTTTACAAATCATGGAATCACTTACCATATGTAAGTACAAATATTTTACCATATTTGTCTCTAAAATCATGAAAAACAAAAAATCATAAAATATTTTGTTGCTTTTACTACGCTAGTTTTGTATTCATAACACAGCGACTGTACTATTTTAGCAGTAAATACATTGCTCCTTAACCACTACGTACGTATGTCGCTACAGTCACTGAATAAGCAATGTAAACATTACAAAACGATACTTTATTTATACGGGTGCATCGCGTAGTACGGCCGCTGTATCTTGCGACGAGCTAGGGATGTGCTTGTGCGATCCACTAACGTAGACTATCGACAACAATGTCGGTTGTCGAATGATTACGATACCACTATATTTTATTTTTCAATTTGCCAACCGTTTTAACCCGTTTAGAAGACCGATGTGGAATAATGTTTTTTTTACTCATTTTGATTATTTTAGTGTGGTATAGAAATACGTAGGTCATGAAGTAAGTTCATTAAATTGTAATCTGTGGAGTTTTTTTTTTTACTAATTAAGGTTTACAATTACAACAGAAGCTTGTTACCTGCTTAGTCCTTTGTGAAATTGTGAGGTTTAGAAGTAGCTTAAGATAAAATTTAAATGATAAATATTTTATTATCGTACTTTTTCAGCTTCCCAAAAGATGGGAATTTAAAAAATGAATGGATCAATGCCACAGGAAGACCAGATAACTGGTTCCCCACAAAAACTAGCACCATATGCTCAGTACATTTTCAGGCAGAAATGTTCCAGTGTCACAAGAAAACTCGCAGACTTTTGAAACGGGCAATCCCAAAATTAAAACTACACATGATTTACGCAAGAGTAGGTTACCTTTTATTTTATTACATAAAATAACTATAGGCAGAGATGCACCTTATAGTACACCCACATTTCGCCAGTTATCAGTTCCCATGTAATGGAGCGCGAGCCCATTGCCATCAACCGGGCACAAATCCAGACTCCGGGCTGCTACTGTAAAATCCCAGATGTAAAACTCAATTACATTTTGCGCGACCCGCGAATCGGACCCAAGACCATATGCTGAGCATTAGCGCTTGCGACCACTAGACAAACGAAGCAGTTTATTTCCGAAAGCTTGTTTATGTTTTAGGACAATCATAAAATCTGTCATTAAACTTTTCAGGATTCTATAGAACCTGTTACGCCGCGATGTCCTGATCAAAACCGTGATGAGATCCAGAACCAGGATTTGGTAAGCAGTTTTTAGAATTCGGAACCCTAATTACGTAAAACACGATCAACCATAATCTGAATATTTTGAAGGATATTGCTAATGTGTTTCTTCATAATTATGTTCGAAATATTTGTCAGCTCAACAACGTAAATAACGCAAAGAATGTTGTTGAACTGTTAAAATGGAACAGATTGAGATTGATCGTGTGTTACGCAATTAGGGTGCGGATTTCATTTTAAAATAAACTATGTGGACTTAACACTATAATTTTATGTTCTTAGAATTTGTAGGAGAATAAAAAATAATCAAAACAAGAGCTTGTCTCACCGACGAAAAATTAACAATTATAACTAAAAATGTCTTATATAGGAGCTGGCAAAGGCTTTGCCACATTTCCTAGTATTAGATCTCTTTAATATATGTAACTTTTCACCAATTTGAATAGTCCCCACATCGTTAGGTATCATCTTCTTGCCCTTGTGCCATGCATGTTACTTGGGGTCATCGCAACACGTTTTCTTCCATCTCTCCTATCAACCGTCACACTATCATTCACTCCCACTTCTCTTTCATATCATTCCTCACACATCCACCTTTTCTTTGGCCTTCCTCTCCCTCACCATCTATTCACCACTCACAATGAATAATCACATAATATTTCTAATTAAAGCAGTCGTGGAAAAATTGGTATATTAATTTAAAATTAAGTAAATACACTATTTGACAAAAAAATGCAAACCCATTAGCATCAAAACATTATTTTTTGTACATATCGTTTTTTCGTTCGACCCAGAGATACCGCAAGGCAAGTAGGTCATGCGCCTTCAATTATAGGTCATGACGACACAGTGGGCGGAGTCGCAAACCTAAGTTGCGAGTGAATCGTCATCGCGTTCGGGTGCGTTGTATTTTAATCGTTTTTAATATTCAAATTGTTTTAATAATGAAGTGCGCTGTTGTTGGATGCAAAAATTGTTCAGGAACAACAGTGAAACATATTGATGGCATAACATTTCACGTGTAAGTCCCTTAAATTTTTATTTTCATTTTAAAACACATTTTCTCGTTTGTAGCTAGAGACATCTGTCGTCGTAGAAATGCATTCTAGTCACTTCTCATCGATTTCGTGTTTTTATCATTATCAATGCTTATTATTGTGACCAATTTTCGGCTCAAATAACTTGCTTAAGTTTACTTTCATAGATAAATTGTATATATGAAACAAGAAGAGATTATAATTTAAAAAATGCGCCATCTGTCGGTAAGTAGCCGGTTCTAACTGAATAAAAATGTGTGCATCATGCCAGCAAGACTCTATTTTATCGAATTTATTATCTTCATTAATTTTTTTTTTGTTTTTTTTTCCTAACTTATTTTTTATTATCATTTTAGATTCCCAGTTAATAAAGATATTAGAAATTCATGGATACGTATTATAAATAAACCTTACAACTGGACACCAACAAAGTATTCCAAAATCTGTTCACTTCATTTCAATGAAAATGATTTCTACAAAACAAAAAACGGTTATAAGAAATTGCACCAAGGAGCGTTACCCAAATGGTTTATACCTAATCAGGTAATGATAATGATGAATATTTAAAATAAAATTATAACTTAATATAATACATCAGCACGCGTAGCATGACCACCGTGGAAACGGGTTTTGTCGACGGAAGAATAGACAAAATGACAGATAAACAATCACAATCTGTCATTTTGTCTATTCTTCCGTCGACAAAACCCGTTTCTACGGTGGTCATGCTACGCGTGTAGGTGAGATAGTGATCAAACGCGAGCCTAACAATAGTAAAAAAGTGAAAGTTATATTTTATTTATTTTTACAGGAATCAGAAGCAAATGTGTTTGAAGGAACATCACATACCATGCTTAATACTAGTCAAGTACAGGTAAGGATTTAAATAAAACATAACTGTCTTTTACATTCCGCCACCTACGGAAATAGTACAAACCTGAACAAGAAAACGCATTATTTACCTATATCGAGCCAATCGGCCATTATTTATAACATAACATCACGCCTGTATTCCTCGAAGGGTTAGGCAGAGGTGTACCTATAGTACTACCCACATTTCGCCAGTTATGTTTAAGTCCCATGTAATTGGGGGCGAGCCTATTGCCATCAACCGGGCACAAATCCAGACTCCGGGCTGCTACTAAGAAATTCTAGATGGAAACACCCAATAACATCTTGCCCGACCCGGGAATCGAACCCAAGACCTCAGACTTAGCAGTAGCACTTTGCAACCACCAGACCAACGAGGCAGTCGAGTGATTATTTATAACTGGGTAATTATACATTATCTATACTAATATTGCGAAACAGTAATCTAAGTTAATGATTTAACTTAAATAACATCTTTACATTAATCTGAAGCACAGCATTTACAAAAGTTTACCTACCTAGTTACCTACCTACCCTATATCCCCGATACCTCTACATGACACTACACAAAATGTTTCAATTTATAACAGGGTACAAGTCGTGCCATTAAAGATGAGACTTGACGCACGACGTGGTTTGACTTGCGCAGTAGCCGATTTATGGGTCCCTTTAGCGGTATGAGGTCCCCGCTGGGGCGTCATCGGGGCGGGGGAAAGAGCGGCGGGAGGCGCGGTCAAGTCTCAACTTTAATGGCACGACCTGTACAGATTACTCACCTTTTTTTTACTTTTTTTTTGACAGTTCGGTAATAAATAATGTTGGCCCGTGAGTCCCGCCATACTAACGCACATACAATTTTCTGGAAGTGTCATGGTTTTTTACGCCATAGTGACCAGTGGACGAACTAAAATGAGTTATACCTAGCTCAGCTTCAAGTTTCATTGTAATAATTCCTTTCACCGCTAGATTTTGCAAATAATGAGCGGGCCATTACCGTACCTCGACCCCTAATTCGGCATCATCTAAAAAAAGTCTAGACATTTTGCCTTGCGGCATCTCCGCTTCTTTCTATACTCCGAGTTTCGATTCCACAAAACGATACGTTAATAAAATATCTGGATGATCGAGTTTTGATCGGTTTTTTTAAAGTGAAAACTTCTTTTGGGCGCGTTGGGCATTTTTGAGATGGGACTATTAACCATTGATTTCGCGACACCATGACGACACCTTACTTTTGTAAACGCTATTGTGCATTTTATTTATATTATGTTATGGATCACTGTTCTATGCAATTTTTTTACTGTAAAGGTTTTGTAAACGCGATTGTGCTCTTTATTTAGATAAAGTTACGGACCAATGTTCTATTCTAGTATTTTTCTTCCACCAAGGCGATCTTGGTCAAGTTTTCACTTCTGTCGGCACTCCCGGAGTGCTACTACTTCTTTTTTTTTAACAATGTTTTTTACTTATTATTAGTGCATATAAAAGTAAAAAAAAAGTGTCAACATGGTTGTTTACTGTACTGTGTGAATCAACAATATATACAATATAACAATAGGTACTTCTAGGAATAAAAATTTATCATTTTTTAACTATCCCAAACACTCCACTAGGTAAGTACCTAGTAACTTGATTAAAATTTATTATTTTTATTAATGTGGTAAGTACCTGGATATAATTACTAATATTTTAACATATTTTTTTAGTAAGTTGCACCTATCTCGTAAACGGTGCGTTCAAGAGCAAAAATAACGACTAGTTGAGAACAATAGATGATTAGAATGTTGGGCCACAAAAGTGATAAATTTAAATACATGTATAAGGCAATGAGGGCTATCGCGTATGAATTCGCCGCTAGAGGCGCTAGTGTAGCGTGACTGCGTGAGGTCTTAGAAATGTCAAATACGATCACTGTTTGCGGGATTTTCTACCGGGAATTTTTACTTATTATTCATCATTTTTGTCAATTCAAATTCAAATCCTGATTAATTATGGCTTAAGATTTTAAGTAACAGCTCAGGATCTAATTTGGTAGCACTTGGAGGAAAAATAATATATCTGTTTCATACTTGCTAATTTTTGGAACATTATAATGTAAATATTCATTTGATGTTATAAAATGTAAGTAATAATATAAAAATTAAATATTAAAGTAATGGCTACCGAAACATATCAACTAAAAGTACTGACAGGACCATAGTCGTCAGTGGCGCCAACTGGTGAGCACAAAAACGATAGCCCCCATTGCATGCAGCTGAGGTGAGAATGCCAAGTGGGATGTGGTGATACGCGAATGGATAGAATAAGAAATGATTACTTATGCATGAAGTCTGAAAGTGACACCGGCTGCTCCAAACTCAAACCACAGATTATACAAACATCACTACGTTTATTGACAAAATTGTCTCGAGTATTCGAACGATAGAACACACATACAAAGCTGCGCTCGCGTAAGCCGACGACGTTCGCGAGGACATAATAAAATCGCGGCGATTTATTTTCGTGCACTTGATTTTCAACGCTCTCCTTGGCGACGAGAGATGAAAATTCAACAGTGTGTTTTTCAACGCGCTGGGACGAGAGTGCGTCCTAGCGCGTTGGATACTCAACGCTCGGCTTAACACCGAGAGTTGAAAATCCAGTACGCGATTATATTACGTCCGTGCGAACGTCGGCTAACGCTTGTATTCCGGCCTTATGCAAGCGCGGTTATTGGTTCTCGGCAGAACAGATAATGGTTATGGTAATGCCAACCTCTAATAAATTGAGCTAAGTGCAGGGGAATGATGATGAAGATCAGTGTTTATTGCCCCTGTCACACACTCGTCGAGGGGCCTGAGAGGTAGCGAGGAAAGTAGGCAGAGACGTAGTGTGGCAACGTTACTCGCCATGCTCCTCATCATGCCCACCACAAGACTAAAGGGCTTGCTACACGGCTGCCAACTGCGTCCCCGACAGAGGTGACCTTGGTTGGCGACTGGCAGAACGTTTGAAATTTGGTCGTAAACCACCAAGGTCACCTCGGTGACCGGTGTTGGGACGCGGTTGGCAGTCGTGTAGCAAGCCCTTAAAAAATGAACAAACTGCAAGCTTCATACTAACGCTTTGCACGAAAACACTACTACTCACACAGCTATGTATGCGTGCAGTGTCACACACAAGGCGCGCTGGAGCTGCACCGGCGGAGGGCAAACCGGTTTGAGCCGGCTCAGTCAGAAGCCAAAGTTCAGGGGTACGCTGTGCGCAGTGAGCTAGCGGTACGAGCGACGCGGACATTTAGTTTTGAATAAAAATGCCAAATTGTTGTACCGTGTGTTTCAATAATAGTAGGAAAAGCAAAGTTTCTTTTTTTTTGTATCCAAAGGATCATGTCAGGTAATTATCTATATTTACCCATACTGAGTAACATTTTTAATGTTTATTACAGAATTATTTAGTTACAATAACTAAGATGGTGATAAGTTTTTCCCATATGAATTATTATTTGTTATTCTTGTGGTTTACCGCTTAGTGGAAAGTTATTGTTCGTCTCCTATTTATTTCTTATTTTTGTATTAGTAGGTTTGTATGTTCCAAAGTGTGTTTGTAGGTCGTCTTAGCACATTAATGTATTACTCGGTTTTTTGTTCATACGGACAGACCACATGAATAAAAAACCGAACGCGGCTTCGCCCGCGTGGTTGTCCAAAAATATCCCACAGGAACATACTAGCGGGATTACATACCTAATAGCCGAGGAAATGTCATTGACTAATACCGCTGCGCCCGCGTTGTCGTCAACCATAATTTTGTAGCTACGCGTAATTTTGAAACTGTGATATCAGATATCCTAAAAAAAAGAGAAAAAAAAAAGAAAAAGATATAAGAAAAAAAAAAAAAGAAAAAAGCAAAAAAAAAAAAGAATAATAGAAATAAGCATTGCCTTTGTACGTATTTTTCTGTTCCTTTCTTCTTGTCTGTTTATATGTGTGTGCATAAATGGTTAAATAAATAAATATCATACTACTAATTCATCATACTGTGAAATAATTATACACACATGGTGTATAATTATTTCACAGTATGATGAATTAAATAGGTATTACTTGATTTTAAACAAACTGTTTAAATAATTAACCATTTCGCCTTTCAAAGCTACACTATTTTTAATTTTCCGTATCGTAATTTGAAAACAGAAAACTTAAGGGATCACCTCAGTCACAGTGCCTGTCCGTCTGTCTACCCGTCCATCCATTCGTCCGTCCGTGTGTGCTCATCGCCGAATCTCGACTCGCACTTGCCCGGTTTTTTTAATTTTTAATAACCGAGTGACAGCCCTATGAAAGTAGGTAAGAATCTCTGTAAGCCGACGTTCGTACGGACGTAATAAAATCGCGGTATTTTTTTTTTTCGTGCAGTGGATTTTCAACGTTCTGCTTAGTGCCGGAGTTGAAAATCCAACAGCGTGTTTTTCAACGCGCTGGGACGAGAGTGCGTCCCAGCGCATTGGATTCTCAACGCTCGGCTTAACACCGAGAGTTGAGAATCCAGTGCGCGATAAAATCCCGCTCCGCCGAAGCTTGCCTTCTGCTCGTTTTTATTCTTGTATGTCCACTGCTCCCTCTTTTGTCGGTTTTTGGACACGAGTTAAAAGACGCAGTGCGAAGCGTTGCGATAATGAGGTTAAAAACTGAAAGCGCATAGCAGATGGCAGCACAGTTGTACGTCTTTATAAACCGCCATTTTTGTTTTGTTTACTTTTGTGTCGATCACAAATTATACGAAAACTAGATAAATATGTATGAGACTTGGAGTGTAGCACTATTAATAGACGAGGTAAGTACAAGGGAAGCGTCTACCACTGGTAAAAAAACAGCTTTAGTGGAAAAGTCAATAAATTATGAACGTTTTATATTTTATAGGTTATTTAGTGTTTGCTGACTTTTAGTTCGTATTTTGTTAAAGATTGGAGGCATACGATAAAACTAACCTTATCAGAGTTGAAAACCAACTCAGGTTTGGTCTTCCTCACTGAAAAACCTCAGAGATAGCACTTGTAGCACTGATCTAATATGATAATATAAACACACACATACTTTACTATAATTTACACAATATCACATCACAAGGGCCTGTATGTAATGAAAACAGACTGAGTTCTCTTGGGAACATCACTTATAAACCACTTTCTCTCATAAAAGGCTTAAATGATAGAACATTGTCTCGACGGAATGTAAAATTCCAATTTTTTTCGTTGAGTTTTCTCCCACTGTTTTCTTTTTATAACATCTTTGGCAAATACATGGGGCCCCGTATTTTTGCAGTAAACAGCTGCGCAACTGGGCTCAATAATTAATTATGCGTAAAAGAAGTCGCTAGCTGAAAAATGTCAAATTATAAGACGCTGAAGATCAGCGCCGTCTGAAGTGAGCAAGTGGAAGTTTTTAACCTCAGTGCGCGAGTAGAGCAGTGTGTGGGCATAGAGTGCAACATCGCGGCAGCCTGAAGAGCAGAGCGAGGAGCATAGTGTGGCAGGGGCATTACATTTGAAATACGTTTAAACGTATTGAATAATTATGTTTATTTTCATTATTTCAGACGACAGGAGTGGTTAATAGCTGTCGGACGAGGAGATCTCGTCTCAAAACTTGTTGATTATAAAAGAAGACAACATTACAGAATCTGTGAGGATCATTTCGAAAAATCCTGTATAAAGTTTTCTAAACTGAGAACTGTAAAATATTTATTTGGCAATGCCTTTCCAACACTGAACCTGCCGACAAAGACAGAAATAGTAATAAATGACGGTGCTTGTTCGGGCTCAGTTTCTTCACTCATCATGTCGCCCAGCGCTATCGACCGATGTGATGTGAGTAAGTTGTACGGTGCATGGTAAATGCACGCTGTGATTGAAGGGATAAGGCTTATAATTGATTGTGTAGTAAGTTCAGATTTATGAAAAAAAAACAAACAACTCCCTTCCAAGAAATCTCTACCAAGTGATAAATAACTTTAATTTCGGAAGTCGGTGGCAAAAAACTAAAATACAGATCCAAAGACACTGACTTCCGAAATTAAAACTATTTTTCACTAGTATTTCTGTTTTTTTTTTTTTTTTTTTGTAAAAAAACTTTCGTTTTTCTACATTTTATTGCACCATGTGCCTCATTGTCGAGACATACAAAAGATATCCAGTACCCTAATTGCGGAACTTATTTTCGTGAACAAGTATGCCTAGTTTGTTTCATTTTGACAGTTCAACAACATTCATTGCGTTATTTACGCTGTCGAGCAGTTTTTTAGTCACTAAATATAAACGAAATTAAAGAAAAACTACAAAACTATAATATAATATTCATAACTAAATTCATAATAACTAAACAAAAATAACACCTAAATTTAACTTAATTATAACATAACATCATAGAGGTCGCCAATGTATTCGTTCAGAGAACAAAAAAATAAGTCAATTTTATCAGCTACCCTGTTGAGCGTACACAGCGCGTCAGCGGTGCGCGCTGAAGCAGATGAAGCAATGGATTAGCAATCTTTTTCAAATCGAAACAAATTGTGATTGTGTGGTATTACGCAATTAGGGTACAGATTTATATATGTATCACATTCAAATTTCAAAAGAGTATTTTAACATTTTTGTTAAAATAATAATTTCAGTGTGCAATTTTATTGTTCCACCATAAAGAAAAGACTTGTTCTCAGAATACATTGATTCATCACGTTATTGTTATCACTTTTATTATCAAATTTTTTAAAGGTTACCTTAATTCTTAAATTGAATACAACCAGTATTAATACCGGTTACCGAAATTAAAATAACCTCCATCTTACACGTGCCGTCAGCAAAGGGCGTTCATCGCCCGTGTCTGTAAATTCATAACTTCGTTGACTTTAGACTAATTATTATTAACTATTAGCTTTTGCCTGCGGCTTCGCCCGTGTGGATGTCGGAAAATATCCTACGGGAATGTACTACCGGGCAGTACCGGGATTACATACCTAATAGTCCAGGAAAAGGTTATTGACTCCTACCGCTGCGCTCCAACCATAATTATTTTGTTTAACCGACTTCAAAAGAAGGAGGAGGTTCTCAATTCGACTGTTTTTTTTTGTTTTTATGTTTGTTACCTCAGAACTTTCGACTGGGTGAACCGATTTTGATGATTTTTTTTTTATTTGAAAGCTGGTACTTCCCGTGTGTTTGCATTCCATCAATATCGCGCCAACCGATTTCGATTATTCTTTTTTTTATAGTAACTTATGCAATTTTTCTTGGAAAGCACCATTTGGTGAAGTGGAACTGATGATGAAGACCACAAATGGCCGCCGGAATTACTCAATAATAAGTATTTCACGGGTTGCGATTCGATTACTTTTATATGGCTGCAATGCAATTTATGCTCGTCACAATGCATATGGAGAAGTGGAGCTGATGGTTAAGTACCAGGAGAACTCCTCAATGATTAACGTCCCTGTATCGGGAAAAGCAATATTTTGTAAAAAAGTGATGAGCAGTTGAGATTAGGCTGTTGTAACTTAGGTAAATTACGAACTACCCACTAAAAAGCGAGAAATAAAAACTTTTATTCAACGCAGGTCGTGCCATTAAAGTTGAGACTTGACCGCGCCTCCCGCCGCTCTTTCCCCCGCCCCACAGTATACGATTTGACCAAACTAGAGGGACAAAGTCAAAACTCATAATGTTAAAACAAACCGTTTCTTTACTATTATTACCTATTTAGACGAACCCTACAGCCGATAATGACGTCAGAATATGCTGTTGTGTAGTGATCCCTTCAATAACAATGCGCGAAGTTACCGCCTCGAACTCAGGTAGCCGGCCGCACGGTCAGCGCAATTGCGAACGGGCTGAACGGTTCCGTTTGTGTATGTGTTTCGAGGTTTTGTGTGATTTAAAGTATTTTCTAGTCATGGATTCTATAACTCGAGGTAATTATCTGTATATAAATTGATTTTAATCCATCAAATTGTTTTTAAAGGCGTAGTTATAATGTATCTAAATAGATCGATTACAAAACAACAAAAAATAGATATGATCTAAGTTTACCCAATCTTAAAGTAGGTAGTCAAGTTGAGTCAAGGTGTAATTACGCTTTTAACATATTCTCTTAACATTTAAGTTTGTTAAAATCATAATTTGGAAATGCGACTTTATGCGATTCTAAATATTTCTTATTATTTATTTAAAGGTGCCCGAATTCAGCGAAAATCATTATTTGAATTTTGGTGTTCTACACCGCCTAAAGGCAAATTAGATCAAGTTTTGACATTTATAAAGTCAAGATTTGTTGATCTGAACCTCCCGGAAGATCAGGAGAAGCCACTTAATAAGGCCTATTTGAAGAAGGAATGTGAGAAGATTTGTTTGAAATGGCTTCGCAAACAAAGGCGATTAGATTTATTTTTAATTGATTACGAAGAATGGTTAAATGAAGAGTTTGTGCTCACAATGTTTCGTGAACAGCCCCCAAAACCGAGTTCCAGTTTTGGCAGACCAAAAAAGAGTTTTGAAGATAGTTCCACGAAAACTAAAAAACGTAAAGTTCAACATTTGTTGGAAGAATATGACGTTGAACAATTATCTTTTGCAACTCAATTAGGTGTGCGAGCCAGTGGGAAACGTGACGCGGCTAGTTTAATTCAGGAAGTTACAACAGCTTCACCGAGACGAGCTACTGGATATAAAAAAGCACGCACAAGAATAAATGCAAACAAAGAACAAAGGCCGTACACATAAGTAACCATTTCTCTGTGAATGTATATAAGACTATACAACAGGAGTCAAAAGAAAGAGGATTCCGTCTTTACCCATGTTATGATCAAGTAGCAAAAGTGAAAGAACAGAGCTACCCTTCTGTGGAAAAATTCATTATGACAGACACATATGCTGAGGTTGAGCTACAAGCTCTTTTGAATCATACGGCAAAAAGAACATGCGAAAATATTCTTGGAGAAGTATTGAGACCTGATGTAAACGGCTCGAACTACAAAATGATCCACAAGTGGGGATGTGACGGCTCCTCAGGCCACAGCTTATATAAACAGCCATTTGAAAATTCCAACAATACAGATGAATATATGTTTGTATTATCATTGGTGCCGCTAAGACTTGTGAGAGATAATGATGATGCCAATAACTCAATCATATGGGAAAATCCACGCCCATCTTCTCCAAGATGCTGCAGAATTATAAAGTTTAATTTAAGAAAGAAACAGAGTCATTAATAAAACAAGAATGTGAAGCTGTCAAGAAACAAATTCGGGATTTGATGCCTACTTGTGCACAAATAGATGGAGTTGCTATTTCTGTAAAACATGAGTTGATTTTGTCCATGATAGACGGTAAAGTATGTAACGTGCTCTCCGAAAATAAATCTACTCAAACATGTTTCATCTGCAAAGCCACCTCCAAAGAGATGAATTCAACTGTAAGTGCAAGAGAGCCTAATCAAAATATGTATCAGTTTGGGGTATCTAGCCTCCATGCTTAAATCCACACAATGGAATGCCTCTTAAATATTGCATACCGGATGAATATAGGTCAGGGGCAAGTTAGGGGAGATAAAAACAAAGAAATCTTTAAAAAGCAGAAAGAAGAAATCAAGGGAAAATTTAAAGAAATCGGTCTCATTATACACAAAGTTAAGCCGGGTTTTAGAACGAGCAATGATGGAAATACAGCAAGAACGTTTTTTCACAAATATAAAGAAACTGCTCGTATTACCGGCCTCGACGAAAATCTGCTCTACCGCCTCTGTACAGTTCTTACAGCCATAGCTTCTGGCTATGAAATTGACCCGATAAAGTTTGATTCATACTGCTCAGAAACGAGAGGCTTGTACTTCTCCTTACACCCATGGTATAACATGCCAGCTACATTACATCAATTACTAGTTCATGGAGCAGAGATAATAAGACATTCAATCATACCAATAGGACAAATGTCCGAAGAGGCTCGGAGGCCAAAAACAAAGAAATTCGTAAAGTCAGACTGGGCCACACTTCGAAATCTTCTCGTGTCCGCACAAATTTTGATTTAATTAAGTATTTACTCGTGTCATCTGACCCTTATATAGCATTGTTGAGAAAATTATCAAAAAAAAATAGCAACAAAGTAAAACATTGTATTGATTTAAAATAGCTTTTAAAGTCAGATTAAAATATACATAATTGAAAAAATGTGTTTAATTTGCTACCACATCATCACATAACTTATAACGTTGACCCATTACAAACCCATTTGGTCGGTACTGTACGTGGCAAATAACTAAAACCAAAGACACCGACTTCCGAAATTTAAGTTATTTTTCACTTTGTAGTGTTTTTTTGGAAGTCGGTTGTTTTTTTTTATATAAGTTTTTTTTACTCGTAATCTTGAATCTGTGACATCTTTTAAACCATTCATTTAAATGATATAATGTCAAGACATATTTTGATCTAAATTAAATACCCAATTTAAATTATGATACCGGTCAATATAGCTTCGGAAATAATGGAATTTTTATCAAATTCTGAAAGATAATAATGGTTACTGTGGGTTATCCTTAGAAGATAGGTATATGCCATCGCGGACATTTTTGTTGAACTTTTTAGTCTTTCAAAATCCTGTAGAACATAAATTTGATGTATATACAAAGTGGAGCAGGACGATTGACATTCCTTTAAACCACGTAAAGAGTGTCATGTTCTTTACCCGTTTACAAAAAATCAATCAAATCCAATGAATATTTTAGCCACAGGAAATTATTTCTTCATTTTCTTATTTTTCAACATGATGTAGATCTGAATCCGTAATAATAGGTAAACATTGTAAGGTCAGGAACCTGTGCAAAAACGTACGATTCTATTCTCTACGTCTCAATATGCTTGAAAGACAGAGAAAGGTGTCATACCATTCCACTCTTACGCGCCCCGCTCACTTCCTCAAAATACTACAGTTGAAAGAAAAAGAAATATTACTTACGCAAATAATGCATTAGTGGTGCATACAAAACTGTGAGTGTGTGTGTGAACGGATTTTTTTCGGAAAAAAGACTTTTATTTACTTGGTAACTATGTCAGTCACAGTCAGTCCATAGCAGAGCCCTTTGATGAGAGCACGTGCCTACTTTTGTAATCACAAGACGAGTCGCGCGCGCATTGTTATGATTTTATGAAAAGTTTTAGTTGTTATTGTGTTAAAGACGATTTATGATAGTTAGATTAGTGCACAGGTTATTGTGACATATTGTTAAGTGTTAGTGTGTTATTAATTAGTTAATTAGGCATTTATTAGTTAGTTTTTGGATTTAGGTTAGGTTTGTAAGTTTTTTAGTTTAGGTAATATTATGCCTCGAATAATGTACACAGCTGCCGAGTACACTGACATGGTACTTATGTACGGAGAATGTCACCATAATGCGGCTTTAGCATTGCGTACATATCGGGAGAGATATGGTGACACACGAACGTGCCCTACCAACAACCGTGTTTTTACCCTGGCCGTTCAGAGGTTACGAGAGAATCGGCCTTTGGTTCCTCAAGGAGAAGGCGTGTCTTCAAAATCAAATATCGAGGAGCGGATATTACAACATTTTGAAAATAACCCGACTTCTAGCCTCCGGAACGCAGCGCGGCGGTTTCAAGTGAGTCACAGAACTGTCCATAGATATTTGAAACGGCATGAACGGCGACCTTACAAGTTCAGAAAAGTAAGTACAACAACTTTTATCCCAACTTTTTGTCAGAGTGTTATTTTGCCAATGGCTTCTCGACAAAATATCAGACGACCCTGACTTCATATCTAATATTATGTTGACATGTAACGGTTTAAGGCTCTTTCAAACAGGCGCGACACGCGACGCGACACAAAGACACCGTCCGTCGCGCGACGAGCGCACAGTGGAACGAATGTATGGAAGCGGTTGGACGTAGACATGTCCGAAAAATAAGAGTAAAATTATGACAAACTAATGATGCCATCTTATTCGATTACTTAATGCCTTCATAAATTGTGGTGATGAATTTCTTCATAACTCCCATATTTCGGGAGTAATTTGAGAAAATGTGAAATTTTACTATGAAAATGAGTGTATTGAGCTCTCTCCCTCCTGATTCCGGGCTTGTTTCAAGTAGCGGTCTCTAATATCGTAATGCTATTACTAAGAGCTATATTTAATACTAAGACACATAGTGCGCCAAATGTGCACTTTCTGGGATAAAAGGAAATGAAAATTTAAAAAAAAAAACGTTTTTTCCCCATTTGTATTTACTTTAAACCGCAGACAGACTTATTAAGAGGTCTATAAATATATTATATATATACAGAAATATATATTAACAAAAATATTCACAAGAACTGATGAGAGTATGACTTTTAAGTAAGTTGATAATAAATTACCTAGTTTCATTAAAAGTACAATAAATAATTAAGACGTAAGCTCTAATTTACTAAGTTACACATTTTAAAACAATAACATCATTTAATTATCTTCGTCATCATCATCATCATCAATTAATTCAAATTCAGAATCGATGTCCGCTAAATCATTTATGTTAACAAATTCGATATCACTTTTCTCAGAATCCGTAAGCTCATAAAATTCCTTAAAAGAAGATTTTTTTACAAACTTATTTCCTTTTGGACGGATACTTGTAACAAGTGGATCAGAAGACAGTAAAAGATTGTGCATAATATCTTCATTGCATGAGATACTGCTATGCTTTCGAGAATGCCCCTCTCTATATTTTCTAAAATCTTTATTTCTAGCCTCAGATGCCTCTTCGGATAGAAAACCAATGGGCACAATTGACATGTTCTGAACTATGTCTGGCCCATGCATTAAAATTTTATGAAGTGAAGAAGGCATATAATACCATGGGTATAACTCCACGTAAAGCTTAGCAGTATCAAAGCAGAACTCTCGGAATTTAGTTACGTTGATCTTCTCTCCTGATGAAATACACTGCAAGATCACACAGATTTTTCTTAAAAGCATAGCATCTATTCCGGTCAGTTCAGCAGATTTAGTGTAGTTTTCAAAAAATCTCCTTGCCGAGTTGCCATTGTTGGTGGATCCACTGCCTTGTTTCACAACATCGAGAAGTAAGCCCGTTTCTCTTCTTACAGCCTCTTGAACTCTTTTCTTCCTGTCATCAACTTGCCTTTTTGCTATATCACCCCTTACTTGCCATGATTTTATGTCTAATTTGTAGGAAATGTGTAATAAGCATTCCATTGAGCGAATCCAAGCGTGAAGGGTGCTTAAGCTATATTTATACATGTCCTCGTTTGCGTGTTTATCTTTGATTAACTCTAAATTATTCATTTCTTTAGGACAAGCCTTGCATATGTCACACACTGAAGCTGCTGTATTGGATATAATGGAATGAATTTTACCATCAATCATTGTCAACAGCAGTTGGTGTTTGACACTAATTCCATCAGTGATGGTGGATGGAGTTAAGGCTTCAATCTCTGCTTCGATTTCAGCCATCTCTCTCTGCACATTTTCTTTGGTTTCCTTTATAAACTTAAACAATATTGGCCGGCAAAATGAAGTGGAAGATGGTCGCTCGTTTTCCCAAATTGTTACACCTTTTGAGACGAGCCGCAGTGGTACAAGACTAATCATAAAATTACTAGCAAGATCGATTTGCTCATCTTCACTCGTCCTTTGATGATAAATGCTTTGGCTAGATGATCCGTCAAAACCCCATTTGCTGGTCAATACGAGCTGTTGATTGGGATCAACAGGGGTTTCTAACGACCTAATAAGTCTTCTTGAGGTTAAATCCATCAAGGCTTGTAATTTGATTTTTGCAGAGCTCTCTGTAACTGTGAGATCTTCTTTGGCCGGATAGCACTTAATTTTTTCTTTAACCAACATGTAGTAACTCGGGTATTGAAGAGCTCCTTCTTGAGTGTTGAAATCCCGAAGAGTGTTATAGCGCCATTTCGATAAGTTCATCGATACATAAAGAGCCAATGCCTTCAAAGGGGATATTTCCCGTACCTGAATTGATTTACCTTCAATGAAGGCTTTGATTTTTGAGGCCTCTTCTGGATTCTCCGTCAAGTATTTCATAACATAAGCTGTATCGCTTTGTCCTGCCTTTTGAAGCGCCCTTTCGGCCGAAAACATAATTTCAGCGCTGCTACTGCTGCATGAAAGACTATCTTCAGTGGTGCGTCTTCTTTTTTGCCGGTTACTAAGGTCCTCAAAAGATTTACGAGGACTAGGATGTGTACAAGTTGAAGCATCAGATTTAGCAGGAGAAATTATGGGCTCGATGACGTCACTTATATTTTCTGTAGAAGGTTCCATATTTTCATTCTGTAATTCCGGCCATTGAATTGCAGCCTGTAGCCAAATCTCATGTTTCTTCCGAAACTTATCTGTGCTTCTTCCAGACTGTGTCCATTTTGCATAAATGCGGTAGCAAAATCGACGACACCAGTCTTTTAAACTTGTTTCAGCACTTTCACATAACTGAACACAACTGTTATCTTTTAAAACACTGAACAAATAGTTAAAGTCGCGTAAATCTTTATGTGCGCGTGCGCATAAAGCAACGTGAATATCAAGATTTGTATTAAAATTTGGAAAATACATTGCGAGATTAGCTTGGATACAACGAGGTGTAAATCAACACTGATTTTAAAGTTACTAATAGTGACCTATTTATATAAAATCCAGGTATCCCAGGTATCCTTTGTTAAATATTGCAAGGTAATTAGTTATTGTGATAATTAGTAAATGATGCATGCTAAATTAGTGTATTAAGAGCCATTTAGTAATTAAATAATAGCAATGTTCTTATCAGTAATCATTAGTGCATCAGTTTTATATGTAAACCTTAAGTCCCTAATTATATATCCTAATTAGCTTATATCTTCTCTAATTGGCTGATCAGAAATGTTATTGTAATAAGGTAAACCTTTAGAAAAACGGTTTTAATCAACAAAATAAACAAAAAATTAAAAAATTGTGTTATAAAATAAACATCACTCTTTATCCCAGAAAGTGCACATTTGGCGCACTATGTGTCTTAGTATTAAATATAGCTCTTAGTATTAGCATTATGATATTAGAGACCGCTACTTGAAACAAGCCCGGAATCAGGAGGGAGAGAGCTCGATACACTCATTTTCATAGTAAAATTTCACATTTTCTCAAATTACTCCCGAAATATGGGAGTTATGAAGAAATTCATCACCACAAGTTATGAAGGCATTAAGTAATCGAATAAGATGGCATCATTAGTTTGGCATAATTTTACTCTTTTTTTTCGGACATGTCTACGTCCAACCGCTCCCATACATTCGTTCCACTGTGGAGCGGTGTCTTTGTGTCGCGTCGCGTGTCGCGCCTGTTTGAAAGACCCTTTACGCGGCGCACGCCATCGCCAGTAAAGCTCCCAGTTGGCCTGATTTTTTCCAACATCTTCGACAATAATCGTCATATTTCAGCCAATTTACACAAAACATTAATGAATTATACATTTTTATTGGCGGGCGGGGGGAATCGTTAAACTTACATAAAATTTATGTTCACAGTATTGTTCATCGTAATAAGTTCAACAAAAAAGTCCGCGATGGCATATGTCTATCTTCTAAGGATGACTCACAATAACCATTTTTATCTTTCAGAATTTGATAAAAATTTCATTGTTATTTCCGAAGCTATTTTGACCGGTATTATATGAATCCTTATCCAATAAAATATGTTACTTAAATTGAGCATTTAATTTAGATTAAAATATGTCTTTGCATCATTTCATTTAAATGAATGGTTTAAAAGATATCACAGATTCAAAATTACGCGTGACAAAATAATTATGGTTGACCGTAACGCGTGCGCAGTGGTAGGAGTCAATGACCTTTTCCTCGGCTTAGTTATGTAATCCCGGTATCGGTAGTACGTTCCCGTGGGATATTTTCCGACATCCATAAAAGCTAGTTGTTTTATAAAAACGTAAGGAAATGAAGAATATACCTACTAGACTAAACAGTAAAAATATTTACATAGATTTAAAAAAAATACAAAAAAAAGCACGCTTTTATTACGCACATAAAAAAAAATTGTCTTCTCGTTACATTAAAAGTGTTAAGTAAAAAAAATACGTGCTGCGCTTTGTTCAAATAATTCTCAGACTCATCAGAGAACATAACAGCCCGCCATTGGTCATACGTCCAATTTAAATGTTCCCTAGCAAATTGTAGCCGGGCTTGTCGGTGAGCTGTGGTCAATTTGGGATCATTTGCTGGGCGATGTGAAGTCATTCCTGCTTCACCTAGTCTTTTTCGAACTGTCCACCGACTTATACTGACATTGCGAACTTCTCGAAGCTGTTGTCCCAGTTGAACCGCGTTCAGTTGCCGATTTCTCAAAGAGCTTGTCACAAGAAAGCGGTCATCACGCTCTGATGTTGTGCGTCGCCGGCCAGATCCTGGTCGCCGAATGTAGCCACCGGTCTCTTGGAACCTCTGGTATACACGACGAACAGAGTAGCGGCTCAAACTTAGCCGTCGAGCAACTCCACTTTGGTTATGGCCTGCTTCGAGCAAGGCAATAACTTGAGCGGCTTCTGCGGGCGTGGTATCCATATTTTTCCAGTAAATCCGTATGCTTCCAGTAGAGATGTTATCACGTTGACTTTCGGTGTGCAACTGATTAAAAATTCCGAATTAAATTCAGCTGTGTTTACATAAGTCGATTCATTGTATAGCTCATAAAGCCGTGTTCTACTTTTGTGATTACCAAAGGTAGCCCAATCACTAAAAGATGGGTTACTATTAACCGATGTAGTCTTGGGAATAAAAGTCGAAATAAATTGCTTACAGTATATATTAAAGAAATCATCATATTGATAATTAGGATCAGCATGAATAGACAGAACTGGTAATTTATTAATGAGTTTCACTTTAAAAGTTACCAAACGACTTGCAGTTTTGGGGTTTACAGTGATATCCTTTTTAGCCACTTTGTTGTTTTGGTTTGGGATAGTAATCCTCTGCCCGCAGTGATCAGAATCTAGTAAATTTATAATTTCTTTGTGGCTTGGTATAACATCTGTATATATATTATCAAGGAATGTGGCACTAGTCGGGATTATTCTTGTGGGCTCCAGAAATAGGTTAACATGATTGTAGGACTGAAACAGACTTATTATTTTACTACAAGAACCTGAGTTTTCTAATAAATTTACATTAAAATCACCGCAAGTGATAATGGACTTATTCGAGTTACAAATCTTGTGTAACACTTTATCCATTACCTTTTCAAAGCAGTCATACAATCCTGAAGGGGGTCTGTACACACTTAATACAAGCGCTTTGTTCAAGTAATTAATAGTATACAACTAAAAAGCGTTCCACGCTTTTTTGAATTAATTATTGGATATAGGTACGTAACAAGCTGCATAGGTACTATCGCGGGCATAAACGTTTATGTGGCCATCGTGTGCATGGGATTTTGTTTTCAAAGTGGTTGGAGCATAATATCCAACCACTTTTACCAAAAAAAAAATCCCGTGCACACGACGACCACATCTGTTTATCACCCCTTTTTGCGCCTCGCCAGAAGTGCCGGGTCCTTGGGTCTCTTAGAAATAGTTATTTTAACTTTTTAAGATAGGGACTCATTATTTATGTAAATTGGAATGTCATAACGGGGTATCTCAACAAAATGTGCTGTATAATCTGACAGTGAAAGTGTAAACTGTTGATTTTTGTAAAATATAACATAGGTACTTACTTTGTTTTTTTTTTTATCATTTACTATTTTTTTTAAATTAATTATTAACTCAAAGGGTGATTGGCAATTAGGTGCTGTAACTCTGGTCGCTAATTTGACACTTTTCTTATAGCAAATAAAATCAATTCATTAAAAAAAAAAAACGAATTACGTAACATATTTTCATAAACGATTACGACTAATCTGTTTCATTTTGACAGTTCAACAACATTCATTGCGTTATTTACGTTGTTGCGCGGTTTTTTTTTCGAACTTATGAAGCAATGGATTTGCAATCTGTTTCAAAACGATTCAGATTCTGATTAATCATGTATTATGCAATTACTTGTCCCGATCCTGCTCGAACTATCACCGAACGAAGGTTCCCAGGGATATTTATTTCCATTGAAAATAACGCACAACCTCAGCTGGTTTTTATAGCCTCTCTTTTTTAACCGACTTAAAAAAGGAGGAGGTTCTCAATTCGTTTTTTTTGTGAGTTTCTTACGTGATTATTCCGCCAATTATTAATTGATTTCGATGATTATTTTTTCGTTTGATAGTTCATACTTCAGAGATGGTCCCTAATAAATGTTATTAACTTTGCTTGGGTAGTTTTTGAGTTAGCTTTATAATACGTATTTTTTCCCACTTAGTATGTGGATGATATGATAAGTTCCTGTCACTGTTATTTACATAGCAGGTAGTGGTATTTGAATTTGTGCGGGGTAGGTACACTGTACCATAACTAAAAAGTGAAAAATAAATACTTTAAAAAAAAACCAACTTCTAAAAAAAAAAAAACACTAAAATGTGAAAAATAACTTTAATTTCGGAAGTCGGTGGCAAAAAACGAAAATTCAAAACCAAACACACCGATTTCCGAAATTAGTTATTTTTCACTTTGTAGTTTTCATTTACAAAAACAAGGGTCTCAGCAAAAACCCCTAAATAGAACGCTGGCCGTTTACCCGCGCACTGAGTGATTTATCGATGCCAGCTTATTCCAAAATACTAAGTTAAGTAAGTAGTAAAGTACCTACCATGATTCTACACTAAAACAATTACACATAATATTATAAAACAATAACCTAGTACTTTAGGACGCCACTGTACCCGTGCGCAGACATATCCCCTCCACTGCCGCTCAATATTCTTTATTTTGCGTGACGATAATACAAGTACGCAGTCGCGGCGGCATCGACTTGTCGGGCCAACCGGCAGTTCAGTGGGCTGCCGCGCGCCGGACGAGTTGCACGTTATTTCGATGCTCGATCCTTACGCACCGCGTCGCGTCGCTAAAATGAAGGCAAAAGCATATTGCATCGCATTTGGCTGCTTAAATAATAACACAAATCGGAACCTCACGTTTTTCACACTTCCAAAGGACATCGAAAGGTAAATAAAATGCATCGTCTACCTTTAAGTAATTAGGTTGGAACTTACCAACCAAATATTTACATTTGTTATTCTTATTTTCATGTCACACGTATAACAGTATAATAAAGTAACAGTATTATGCCTCGGCAATGACCTTGAAATAATTAACTGGTCTACGGCCCCTCGGTAGATAACCTTCCGCGTCCGTGCGTAACTGCCGCGCATTTGAGACTGTTGCGTACTACTGATAGATATACACTGAGATTTCAAAGCGCGTCGGTTCGGCCGTTTTATTCGACCTATAAGGCTTAGCTTTGATAAGTATAGGTAGGAAACTAACTATTTAAGGTGGAACCTTCGACCATGCCCGCGAAATTCAAATTTTCTTATGTTTTTTCATTTTGTAGGTCAGTCTCAGATCTCATGTTAATGATTGATTGATTGGCGGTCATAAAAGATGGCCTCCCTCCATTTCTTCCACATCTCACGGTTACCTAAATAACATATCAAATTATTTGCTGCTAAGAATGTCAATTTCGTGAATTTATGACACCATCACTGAGAATTGTATTTACGATTTTAATTATTAACATTCTGTAAATATATATTTATTATTTTTACGACCGCGAATCAATCAATCATTAACATGAGATCTGAGACTGACCTTAAAAATACAAAAAACGTAAGAAAATTTGAATTTCGCGGGCAGGGTCGGCGCTTTCGCCTTAAATAGTATTTTTGTTTTGATAGGGTATCTACACTACCTACTATGGATAGACTTAACTATAACCACAGATTAAGCCCACGTTCGCAGGGACGTAACAAAATCGTGGCGGGATTTTATCGCGCACTGGATGTTCAACTCTCGGTGTTAAGCCGAGCGTTGAGAATTCAACAGAGTGCATCCCAGCGCTTCGAAAAAACACACTGTTGGATTTTCAACTCTCGGTGCTAATCAGAGCGTTGAAAATTCAATGTACGAAAAAATCCCGCCGCGATTTTGTTTCGTCCGTGTGTGCGTCAGCTAAGTACTACAAATTGGGCACTCCGCAGTTTAGGTATGAAGCTACAAGTACAATACGCGCCACGAAAGATGAGACTTGACCGCGCCTCCCGCCGCTCCTTCCGCCGCCCCGATGACGCCCCGGCGCAGACTTTATACCGCTAAAGAGACCCAAATCGTCTACTGCGCAAGTCAAACCACGTGGTGTGTCAAGTCTCATCTTTAGTGGCACGCACTGTACGTAGGTACGCGGCGGGCACGACTCGCTGTGCCAATTTAGTAGGGCTGCCGCGCGCCGCCGGGTCGCACGTCCACTCAATACTCACGCGCAGCGTCGCGTCGTCGTCCGTTCGTCCCAAGATATTAATACTAAAATGAAGGCAACAGCATATTGCATCGCATTTGGCTGCTTTAATAATAATAAGGATCGGAACCTCACGTTTTTCTCACTTCCGAAGGACACCGAAAGGTAAAGAAATGCACGTCTACCTGTAAGTATGTAATTAGTAATTAGGTAGGTACTTATCTACCAAATGTTTACATTTGTTATTCTTTTATGAGTCACCCGTATTTACGTAGTTAGAATAGTAATTATAATTATTACAGTATAGTCAGGTAGTCACAAGTTCTGTTTTCAGGCCTTGATAAGTAAGGTAGGAAAGTACCTATTTAAATAGTAGTTTTGTTTTGGTTGGTACCTACCACGGACTAACTATAAACTTAAAACCACAACTTAATATTATGTATTAAGATTTTGATTATGTAGACAACAGGGTATTCATACATAAGTACTTATTAATAAAAAAAGATTCTAAGAAATCGGATCGAATTTCGAAAGTAGAGTAGGTAATAAGTGGTTGGTAAATATATGTATATTTTTTTAAATATTCAGATGAATTATTCTTTAAAAGATGACAACCCTAATGTGGTCAGGATATAAGGGCTTGCTACACGGCTGCCAGCCGCGTCCCAACAGGGGTGACCTTGGTGGTTTACGATCAAATTTCAAACAGCTCTGCCTGTCGCTAACCAAGGTCACCTCTGTTGGGGACGCGGTTGACAGCCGTGTAGCAAGCCCTATAGAAAGAAAGTCAACTCGTAGGTGAATATAACTGTAGGTAATTAGCGTTGTGCGACCTGAATTGCACTTTATTGTGTCGTAAAAAAAGTCGCTTTTGTATTTTAATGATTTTGCGAAGTGTATATGCTATAACTAAATTGAAAATTAAAATGCTATTATTATGAATTTAATTGTTTTAAATGCTATAATTATGAACTAAGATTCTGATTATGTAGACAACAGGGTACTTGTACATACTTTTTATTTACTGAATTACGTTCTTACTTAGGCACTAACATATATGAATAAATAAAGACAAAATATAATATACCAAGAGCTGAGGCAAATTTTTGTAAGCTTTTTTTATGACCGTAGTAAGGTACAATCGATACTACGCAGTTGTCAACTGCAAGTGATCAACTATTTACCTACGAAATAATCAATAGCCTGCTTAGGCATACTATTAATTTTCGATGTTGTTATTAAATGTTTCTCGTTATTACCTTGACCGCCAGGCGCACTCCGCATTTTAGTTAAATAGCTACCGATGATAAATATTCATGTGTGTACACAAGTAGGCACGCAGCGGGCTCGGCTTGTCGGGCCAATTCAGTGAGCGTAACGTAGTCAGAAGATATAAGAGTTACGCGATAGAAAGAGAGGCAACTTCTAGGTGAATATAACTGTAGGTAATTAGCGCTGTGCGACCTGAATTGCACTTTATTGTGTCGTAGCAAGAGTTGCTAATTATTGCGGAGTGTTTCTGTACTTGTACTTTGTAGATATATTTGTACTATTGTATTCTGTGTCTAGACGGCAGGTCTGTTAAGGTGAAAGCGCCGACCCTGCCCGCGAAATTCAAATTTTCTTACGTTTTTTGTATTTTTTAGGTCAGTCTCAGATCTCATGTTAATGATTGATTGATTTGCGGTCGTAAAAATAATAAATATATATTTACAGAAGGTTAATAATTAAAATCGTAAATACAATTCTCAGTGATGGTGTATAGTGTCATAAATTCACGAAATTGACATTCTTAGCAGCAAATAATTTGATATGTTTTTTTTTTTTTTTTTTTTTTTTTTTTTTTTTTTTTTTTTTTTTTTTTTTTTTTTTTTTTTTTGCTATTACATATTTATTTTTTTATTATCTAAATCATGTTACACAAGAGTATGACAAAACTAAAAAAATATAATATCCTAACCTAACTAAAACTATTAGACTAAAACTAAACTAAAATTAAACTAAAATATGGCGTCGAAAAATTCCTCCGCGTCGCTGTCGACTGGTAAATTGTTATTTAGGTAACCGTGAGATGTGAAAGAAATGGAGGGAGGCCATCTTTTATGACCGCCAATTAATCAATCATTAACATGAGATCTGAGACTGACCTACAAAATGAAAAAAACATAAGAAAATTTGAATTTCGCGGGCATGGTCGAAGGTTCCGCCTTAATGGTTGGTAGTAATTTGTGTTAGGGGCCGTTCAAGTATTACGTAAGCAGATTTATTACAATTATTTATCCCTCCCCCTTCCCCTTGTCAGCAAAAGTAAACAAAGCTCTTATCCCCCCCCCCCCCCTTCCCATGCTTACGTAAACATTGGTATATGCATTTTTCTTTAAATATAAGTATTCTGTTTTTTTATTGATTCTTGCGCAGCAGTTATAATTCTAGAAATATATTCGTTTCGTTTTCAAGCAAAGACAATGTGTGGGTTGCCATATGTGTTAAAAAGTAAATAATTACTGCTGACGTAATCACCATCTAGACCTCCCCACCCCCCCATGTCATCAAAAATAATCAAAGCATAGGGCCCCCCGCCCCAATATAGTGCTTACGTAATACTTGAACGGTCCCTATGTTGAATGTAGACTAAGAGCTAATAAGTATTTTTTTTTATTTGTACATCTATGTATCTACATAAAACAATAAACACGGGGACTAAAATGATATAGACCAAGAGCTAAAGGATCTTTTCAAAACATTTCTACCGGAGTTTTGTTTTCATATTCCAGGCGCCGCAAATGGTTGACATTAGTCGATAGAGAAGATTTATTACCGAGAGAAGATTTGAAGAGGAGCAGCCATTTAGTTTGTTCTGCACATTTCGAGGATTCTGCAATTAAAATATTGAAACATCTCAAAGAAAATGCTCTTCCATCAATTCTTTTACACAACCACCGTCAAGAAGGCTCCGCACGAGTCAATTTCATAGAAAAGGTACACACTAACGTATGCCATCTGTAGGGATGCCTAACGTGACCATTTATTTTTTTACTCAAAACCTGTCATCGGTTTATTTACGTCAAATTAGTAGGGCCGATTTAAAAAGGAAATTTTGAGAATACCAGCCTAAATTCTCAATTTTAAAAAAGCATTTTTTTTATTCATCAAAATTATTTATGAAAAGTTTTAAAAGTTAAGCAACATTAATTTTCATTCATTTTTATATTTGTCATCAGAATTTTGTTCTGGTTTAAAAATATAAATAAAAAATAAAGTAAAAACTCAATGTTTACTTAGGACGCTAAAACAGGCTCTGACGGGTTAGCTGCAGACAGAAATAATTAAACAGGACCCCGCCACGCGGTGCTCTGGCGACTACCTCCACTTAACTTTAAAAAAAAAAAAATACCTTACTTATTTAATAAAATAAAATAAAACATTTGACCTTGACCTTCGAGACGTTTGACATATTGACCTTGCAAATGTGTACGTGTGTCTCGTTGAGTACGTTTCATTTATCATCATTTTCTTTGCGATTTATGACTAAATGAAAAATCGTTTATAAACGATTTTTCTTCGTCGGGGAGGGGGTGTGGAGGTTTACATACTCGCCCCCTCCCCTACTACCTCCCATCGAGGCGGCATGTCTCTAAACCTTAACTAAAATAAAATACCTAAGTACCTACTCGCCTCCATAACCTCCTCCTTTTTTAGAAGTCACTTAAAAAGAGCAATGTTATGCGTTATTACTATGTGTTAACGCACATAAAGAGTAGAGATCTAGTACGAGTGCAAAAAGTCAGGCATAGTGGTTAACTTTTCTCGGCGAGCCGTCAGTAAGTTCTCAAGGTCACGTTCCGTCGAACACAGCTCGCGAGTAATTAGTTTAAAATAGTTGAAAATGACAGTATGTAGCATGAAGGGATGTCACAGCACTTCAGGAAAACAAAAAAAAATGTTATCAAATTACATTTCACAAGTAAGTACTTACATTTTATACATTATTTTTACGTAAATCGATCATCAAGCAAAAATTCTACTAACCTATCATAATACAGTGTTGCTAGTTGTGAGGAAAAAATACCCACATTGCTTTCAATTTTGTTTTTATTTTTGGTTAGCAAAAAAAAAATAGTTTTTGATGTACCTACTACCTACGCTATTGAATACGATATAACATTTTACCAGTTTCGAGTAACTAACTTGGCATTAAGTATTTTATATGAGTCTCTAGCTGTAGGATACTGGTGGCAATTCTGTGTGCGTCAAACTAAACTATATTTATTTATAGCCTCTTTTAAATTATGGTCGTTATCAACACTGCTGCCTACAGTGTTTTTAAATTAAAAGTTAATTAGTAATTTACTGTAGTTAAATAATACCGAACCAAATAAAAAGTTTGTTTGTGATAATTTCCTTGTAATCGTTTGTTTAATTACATAAAGCAGGTACTGCATTAATTACCTGCACGCGTAGTTTTGTCGACGGAAGAATAGACAAAAATGACGTTCCGTGTAGACAGGACGGCAGGAAAGTAGAAAGACACAACTGCACTTTTAACGAAATTAACTCTTTTCATAATTCGACTCAGAATTCTTTGTTTTGTCATAGGATTTTATTTTGTTTGATTCTCAATTTTTATTGATTATATTTTATTATATTAAGTCACGTCAACTACAAAAAAAAAAATCTCAAAGTGTCGAAGTATCGTATTTTGGAAGAAAAAAATATTACAGTAATATTGGATTTAACCATTTCCTTGGTAATGGTGCCGATTCTCTTGTACATCGAACTAAACTACCAGTAAAACTCCTTACTTTCTGCCTATGTGAATCTTAAACTATTCTGCAACAAAAAATCTCTACATTTAAATATAATTTTGACACAACTTTTGTATTTGACAATCGCGAGTCCACGTGGTACTTGTTTGTTCTGTCCAGTGAATTTTTTTTTAGAGCCGGAGGCGCCCAGTCTCTACGTATTTTATATGGAATTTTTGTATGGAAAATAAGAAAAAATATTACCTACATGTTGAGTCTTAAGGGTTTGAGGGTGTTATAAGGGATCGAAATTTTCATTATTTTTGCGTTTGGACACACCATTTTCGAGATATAAGCGAAAGAAAAAAAAAAGATACAGTATTATTTTTGTGCCTGAATTCGAGGTGTTGGTGTGAGAATTTTAGTTCATATTTTATTCCACACTTTTTTAATCGCTATTAGAAATAGTCTGATTTAGTTAGACAATCAAAATTTTAGGAGAAAAACTTCAAATTCAGAATAGCAAAAATGCAAATTTCACAAAATTAATAACTCAGTGCCATCTTAGTGCTGTCTAACTAAAATATAGTTAAGTTGTTTCACTTAAGTCTATTTCAGAATGGGAAATCGTCGTTTGACAGGATTCAACTAAATTTAGGTGATTTTTAGTCTAGTTTAAAAGGCATTTGTGACTAGTGCCCTATTAACTAAATTATAGAAAATAGGAGAAGATAGCTTTGTTCTTCTTTTAATTATCACAGTTTAGCGTTCAAGACGCGCTCCGGTAAAATCATGATTTTGTAGATAACCGAATATACTTTGTGGCCGTCGAGTAAAAAGTTTTCTACTGTCTTTAGCATGGCGATTACAAAATCAAATTATCTTCACTACCTTAGTGATTTTGACAGTTTGGGATAGAAAACTTTCTTCTCAAATAGTCTACATGTAAAAGGACCTAGACAAAGATCGTTAAAAACAAAAGACGAAATGACAGATTGTAGAATGATTTCTACGGTGCGATGTTAAAAATGGAGAGACGAAATGTCAATTTGTATAGAAAGAGCTGTGTCTATTCTTCGTAGAAATAGAAAGTGTCATGCTACGCGTGCAGCACGCGTAGCATGACCACCGTAGAAACGAGTTGTGTCGACAGAAGAATAGATAAAAATGACGTTCCGTGTAGACAGGACGGCAGGAAAGTAGAAAGACACAACTGCACTTTTTACGCAATTCACTCTTTTCATAATTCGACTCAGAATTGTTTGTTTTGTCATAGGATTTTTTTTCTTTGTTTGATTCTCAATTTTTATTAATATTAAGAGTGTCGAAGTATCGTATTTTGGAAGAAAAAATATTATAGTAATATTGGATTTAACCATTTCCTTGGTAATGGTGCCGATTCTCTTGTACACCGAACTAAACTATCAATAAAACCCCTTTATTTTTGGCTATGAAAATCTTAAAACTATTCTGCAACAAAAAATCCCTAAATTTAATTATAATTTTGACACAACTTAAATCGTATTTGACAATCGCGAGTCCACGTGGTACTTGTTTGTCCTACCCCGTGATTTTTTTTAGAGCCGGAGGCGCGCATGCTCGACCTATTTTATATGGAATTTTTCACTTTTTGTATGGAAAATAAGAAAAAATATTACCTACATGTTCAGTCTTAGGGGTTTGAGGCTTTTATAAGGGGTCGAAATTTTCATTATTTTTGCGATTAGACACACCATTTTCGAGATATAAGCAAAAGAATAAAAAGATACAGTACTATTTTTGCACATGACTTCGAGGTGTTGGTGTGAATTTTACTTATGATAATTATTACTTATCACAGTTTTGCTTTACAGGAGAGCGTTTCATGATTTTGTAGATAACCGTATATACTTTGTGGCTGTCGAGTAAAAAGTTTTCTATCGTCTTTAGCATGGCGATTACAAAATCAAATTGTCTTCACTACTTAGTGATTTTGACAGTTTGGATAGAAAACTTTCTTCTGAAATAGTCTACATGTAAAAGGACCTAGACAAAGATCGTTAGAAGCGGAAGACAAAATGACGGAATGTAGAATGATTTCTACGGTGCGATGTCAAAAATGGAGACTCGAAATGTCAATTCGTATAGAAAGAGCTATGTCTATTCTTCGTAGAAATAGAAAGCGTCATGCTACGCGTGCAGGTGTGCCTATTGCAATAATAATATGAACATTGCATTTATTTGTTTTTTTTTTGCTTTCCTGTCGATTCTGAGATAGCCAATCGTTGGATACAAATAATTCGAAGTAATCGCAAAGAGGATTCATGGAAAACAACTAAAAATACAAAGATATGCTCAATGCATTTCCGCGATGATGATGTGTATTCAACGAAAAAAGGAATGCGAAGAACACGCCGTAGTGGTAATAAACATAATTACATGAATTTATTTATATCATCAACCATTTAAACAAGTGTAGCCAACTAAGTCTGCCTGTCTGTTTGCCCATAAATTGAGTTCTACTAGATTGATATTAAGACCGTTTTTTCTGAAAGTTGGCAACGTCGCAAATAGATGTGTTAAGACTGCGTCGAGCAAAATAATACAAAACGACCGTCACGGTTAAAGGGATTTCATCAATACTATTGCCATAATTACCATAAAAAATATGTTTTGAGCAACACAATGAATGTGTTAACAATTTTTCGTTGGCAAAAATTATAATTGTTGTCAAGTTTAAATAACAAAAATTCGTAAAAATGGACCAAAATGTTAAAATAGCATGGTCGTATTTAGTTGAATTTTGATAGTAAACTGTTGAATTTTTTCACAAACTTTAATTCATATCAATGTATAATAATCATACTACAATTTGTCGTTTTAACATTTTCAAAAATGTCACTTGGTTATTTTAGACATTATTTTGTTTAAAATTGAGCCATTGCGCGCGCTGTTTTGAATCATACGCAACGTACACCGGTCGAAAATTCAGTCGTCCTCGAGAGCTCGGAGAGTGGTCACGTCTCATCGGGGAGCGACACGCCGCTAACATGGACAAGCGTAAAGAAAGATATTATAAGAAGAAAGTTGGCGCTAATTTCCGAAAAAAAATGTGGTCTCAGAAAAAGTACATATTTCAGTTTTTTTAATTATATTATTTCCTTTTACCTTACATAATGGCGGATGTAATCTCTTATATTCAATATTTCACAAACATTCGATATGGGTATCGTGTAATAGGTTTTTGGGGGTGGCGATTGCAAATCTTGCAAGATGGCGGATGCTAGTTTTTGTCAAACATTCGATATGATTATCGGTTTTTGGGGGTGGCGATTGCAAATCTGACATTAATTTTAAAATCCAAAATGGCGGATGCAAATTTTTGTCAAAAATCGATATGGGTATCGTGTAATAGGTTTCTAGAGTGTCATTACTCCGCCCACGACGATGGAACAATATATTTCTTTTTTTTTATTGCGAATATGCTTTCTTAAAAACTTTGGTCGTAGAAATACTTGTAATTTTTTCTTTTTTTTTGTATATCCTTTACTGATGCAAATAAAGAAAATTAAACTGGAAATTCTTCCAACGCGGTAAGTTAAATTTATGATACGTAATAACAAATTTGAGTTTTGGTCAAAAACCAGTGTTGCCTAATAAGAATAAGAAACTTTTATTTGTAAACATAGGTAATTACATGGTGTGTGAGATGTTACAATGCAGAACTTAGATTCTCTATGTTTTGCCGTGAAGCGTACAAATATGGACAAACAAATGTATTAATTTAAAACAATTTATCAGTAGCACTTTGTGACTTAGTCATTAAGTATTTTGTAAACTACACTTGCGGGCAATACTCTGGAATCACGTCATCGCTAGTTGTTCCAGACCTTATTTTGCTTCTGAAGCTTCTGTAGGTGTGGTTTCCATTTTCTTATAACTTGAGTATTCCCAGTGACGTGAAATAAATATACCTGTATAATAAATATACCACGTTTCTCTGCGCTTTTGTATGTTTTTGTAAAATTGTAAAACAAGCAAGGTTTTACAGTAGGTATTATTGCATTAGGTAATTATAGATTTTTATTACAGACTGGTTTTATTATAACAACCTACCCATCTATCTCACCTACTTACTCACATAGCCAACCTACTTACGCAGTGTAGTTCTAGGGCGTTTAATCCACAACGCCAAAATTCATCGCAATCCATAAATAGTAAGGGAACGGACTATGTATTACTATAGTACAAACAAATACAATTTTTTATACATATAATATACATTACTAGCTGTTGTCAGCGGTTTCAACCGCTACAACTCCAAAATTATCCCACGGGAAAATCGAGATAAAAAACTGTCCTATGTGTTAATCCAGATTATAAACTATCTGTGTACCAAATTTCATCCAAATCCGTTCTGTAGTTTTCGTGTGAAAGAGTAACAAACATTAATCCAAACAAACTTTCACGTTTGTAATACAAGCTTTCACGATTATAATATTAGTAGGATAAGTTTTATTAATCGGATTTATGTACCTACACAGAACCGTCTAAATATTCAGTATCCGTCTTTTCAAGTCATTCAAATTTAAAAAAACCCTAAGTAACACTCAGCTACTCAAATTTTAAAAATCCTTAGTTATCTACTTTTGCCATGCAACTCAAGCGGGCACCGAGCGAACTTGTCATTGTGTGCGTGACGACGCACACGACTAGCGCGCCGCAGTAAGTTCCTAGTTTCCGCGCGCCCTGTTCGCTCGACGCAGTCTTAAAGATTTCGCTGTTTTGATAAATTTGGCAATATTACTGTATGGAAATAAGAAATGTGGCTAACTAGTGAACTAGAATATAAATAACGAATTGCAATTGTAACCGGCCTGTTTATCAGTGGTGCTTCATCTGCAGACGTAATTTCAACATTAAAACTACAATTCGGAAACGGCAACGTCATTCGTTCCCGTATCGTTTCAGACATTAAAAGGATGAACAACCTGTCTACAGATTACCATCGAGAAATAGTACCCTTTTCTATCAAGATAAAAAACTACGTCGCAGTTGTACGAGCCCTTAGCCGCCTTGAATATCTACAAGGCATGGAAGTTGCTAACATTATCGTATTCAAGCTACCCTGCTCGCGAAGTGGACAGACTATAGTTACCCAATAATCACTGCCGAATCACCAAAGCCTAATCTAGATGTATATTTTGATGTTACGATATTAATTATTGCATTTCATAATCAATAATTTAGTGCGCCAGTTAGCCACATTTCTTATTTTCATACAGTAATATTGCCAAATTAATCAAAACAGATATAGAGAGATAGTGTTTTCAAACGTTATATTAAATTCAGGTTTTTTTTTTTTTTAAATATGTCATATTACATGAAAAATCATCTTCATCTTATCCAGTTCTTGGTAACATAAAATAATTGTCTTGATTTGATCCAGCAACATAGTAGTGCGTTTTTCCATATTTTTGTGGGTAACGGCCTGGTTATGGTATCACTGAAAGCTCAATTTGTTTGCGTTCAAGGAACGTAGACACATTCGGCTCACGAAAAAAAAAATGGACACACGATATCGCTCGTGTTTTGTTTTAGAAACCGCTTCTATGCTTTGTTATTCTTATTATTCTAAGGTTTCAGACTTGGCAGTTATGTAATTTTGCTTTATGGGCCTCACGAAACGTGGGATCATAGTTTATCTATGTTAATTTCTAATCTACAGACCCAAAACGTGTTTGATAAAATGATAATACATGCACAATGCGAGTTAACTACATCTTTTTTTTTTTGGGTGGGAAATTATCAAATAACTTCTCCCGCTCTGGGCGGAGCGAGAGGGCGTATCAGACTCTTAATGACAAAAACCCACCCGTGTTCCTTCGGTTGCCCTGTTACCGGGGGCCACGATCTCCTTTTCGGTTTTCTTCGCACCCCCGGCAAGCATCGGCCCTAACGAACCCCGTCAATTCTGCTGACATCTCTATGAGGCGCGCGTAAAACACAACGCGCCGTCAACCCATTGCTCAACGACCGCAAGCCCGCGCCTACAGTGGCTGGAAAACCTGGCGCTGTGATATAACCTACTCTAAATCTGTGGATATAACATCACAAATCAAGCCTCGTGCAGACTGGCGCGACGCGACACCGTTATTTTTTATACCGTGAACATCGATCACTAATAAAGAACTAGTGATCGATGACCGTGAAGTTATCTTAGAAATTCTTTAGTTGTCTATTCTAGAGTCGCGTCGACACAATAGAGCGTCGTGTAAAGGTATAGATTCGAAAGCGGGAGAGGGAACGCATTCCAGCGAGGACGGGTTAGTACCGGTCCTCGCTATGCGTATTTTTAAAAGGAGACGGGGACTTCTGGGCCTGATAGTAATAAGTTGAGGTATGGCTTAAAAAAAAGGTTATTTTTTTCTATTTCGTACTGTGAAAAATCAATTCAATTTACAATCTGGGAAATGAAAAATCCAATAATTAAGTTAGTGTTACGAAGTAATTGGAAAATCGATTCAATTGGAATCGATTATCGTTACAGAGTTCATACTATTTACGAAAATGCTTTCACCGGATGATTTATTTAAGTAAAATAATTAAATCTATTAGAATTAGAGTATTAAGAGTTTAAACTAATTAAATATCTACATAATTAAGATTAATCGATTTACATTTACTAATCGATTATTGTATTTTTTATCTGTGCTAACTCCGACAATCATGCATGACATGACAGATGATATCGATCGACGACACTCGTTTCGTATCGTCTATGCGTGTGCGTTCTGAGTGTTTCCTCCCATACTTTTTTTATTGATATTTTACTCGACCCGGCTTTCCTACGGACCTCTGATCTTCCTCCTTCTACGACCCTTGCCTTGCTACCATACCGGACACGGAGAACCCCGCTTAAACGTTGAACTTGGACTTGTTATTTTGGATTCGACGAACGGCCTACCGATTGGATATTGATTGATATCATGGATCGTTGCATAAATTGTGGCATAGCGACTAGTCGCTGCAATACACTAGGGCATCGAGCTTTGGATGACGAAATGATATTAGCAGTGATTCGAAAATGGCGTGAACCACAATCCGTAAGTACTTACTTTCTGTTTATTAGCTCACCAGCGTATATGCATGTTTTCCTCCATAACAACACTCATGTTTTCACTAAATAATAAAGTACAGATAGGTAAATATTTAAAAGTCACTAGATACATTACATTGAACTAAGTAACAATCGGGCACAGTAAATCAAATCATTAATTTGCATAGAACGTAGGTATTGCACAATAAAGTTCTTAAAAAACTGTTGATCCGGGTACATCCTGCTTGAGTAGGTAGATTTTTAAAAAGTAATCATGTTATCTCTTATTAATAACTTTTTGCATATTTCAGGTAAACAGCAGTGACCATGTTTGCGAAGCTTGCTGGGACCTGGCTCAAAGATCACCTCTTGGCGAAGCTAGAAATCTTGGCCACCGTAGTATTTGTGTCCGATGTGGACGTTCTCTGGCATCTAGATTCAGCCATTTACTTCACACTGGCTCACCTCGTGAATTGAGAATTTATAATGTTATTCAAGAGTGGATTATGCCTAAAGCTGTAAGTTGAATCACACGCTGAGTTTACATTTATTTATTTAAACTTTTCACACTCATAACGGTACAAAGGCGGACTTAATGCCTTAGGCATTCTCTACCAGTCAACCAAGGGTGGTGAAGAGATTGGATGGCAGGTGCTCTGTTTAAGAGGAACAAAGAAAAAATTATTATTACATTTTATTTTATTAATGCTTTTGTGGTAATTTAAATAGATTTTTTAAAATACTTAAATGATCATGTATTGTTTGTTGTAGATAGAAGTTACCAGTCGCATATGCCATGCTTGTTGGGTGGCTGCAGACAGAGCTGCTGTCCATATGGTGTCTCGCCCATCAACTTCTTCCCAAGTAAGCCGAATTGAAGAAACACAGCCACCGGCACAAGTTCTTGCTGCTGACTCTTCCGATGAAGAAATCCAGCCACCAGTACAAGTTGGTGCTGTTGATCATCCAGTTGAAGTAATACAGCCACCGGCACAAGTTATTCCTGCTGACCCTCCAGTGGAAGAAGTTAGTAGAAATCAGCCGGAACCTACTATTGTATTACCAGACTACATGAGAGCGATTGAAACAGAAAGGAGGTGCTTTATTGAAGGATGCCAGAGAACAGAGAGGAACAGGGTTCCACTTTCTACCAGAAAAATATTGCTCAGTCGGTATAAATATTATGTACCTGAGAATAATCGACTTTGTGATCGCCATTTAATTATAGAAGCATGGGATTTTCTTACCAGTTTGAGAAATAATTATGTACAGACTTTTACAGCAAAACATATCCAGGACATGATGTCATTAAAAGAAGTTGTATGTTCAGGATTACTTCATTTTGAGAGTATAGATGATATGGAAGACCATGTTGTTCACACATGGATAGGGTTAAACAAAGCACAGTTCCATCAAATGTTTAATGAGGTCCCTCAGTTATTAGAATTACCTAGAGCGTCCCTAGCTTTAGCAGCATATTTAATTAAGCTTAGAACTGGGGATTCTAATGAGAGGTTGTCAACTTTATTAACAGTCTCTAGGCGAACTCTAGAAAAGTGGTTGCACCAAGTGAGAGATCTGCTTTATGAGTATTTTGTACCTAGACACCTTGGTTTACATCATATTAATAGGCAGCAAATTGTGCAAAGAAATCTTTCCATACCTAAAACATTGTTTGGTAACTTTGAGGGAGTTGATAGGCCCATTGTAATATTTGATGGAACATATTGTTACATTGAAAAGAGTTCGAATTATTCATACCAAAAAATAACATATAGCTTGCACAAATATCGTAATCTAATGAAACCGTTTTTAATGGTATGTACAGATGGCCATATAATTGATGTGCTGGGCCCCTATCCAGCCACCACTTCAGACGCTGATATAATGAAAAACGAATTTTCATATGGAAAACCATTACGAGAATACTTCCGTCAAGGTGATGCTTTTATTCTGGATAGGGGCTTTCGTGATTCATTGCCCTTATTGCATCAATGTGGATATAGGATTTATGTGCCTGCTTCATTAGAGGAGGGTGAGACACAGCTTTCCACAAGTGAAGCAAATAAATCGAGAGCAGTCACCATATGTCGTTGGGTTGTGGAGGTAGTAAATGGCAGATTTAAAAGAGATTTTAAATTATTACGGCAAAACTATTTTAATGTAGCGAGTAAAAGTTTTGTAAAAGATTTTGAAGTGGCTGCTGCTCTTTTAAACAGTTTTCACCCTCCTATTGTTGATCGTGAAGATACTGGGGAAATATTAGATCAAATAAATATTCATAAGAATGAAGAAAATGAATTAGCAGAATTTATTGTAAGAAACAATTATAATAGGCGTAGGGCTAATTTTCATACAATAACTGTACAAAACGATAACCTTAATGATTTTCCCCAGCTTACTGATAATGAGCTCATACTAATATCATTAGGCACGTATCAAATAAAGCAGGCACGTTCCTATTTCGGTGAACATGTAAGGGGCAATGATGGCTATGTAATAGAAGTGTGCAGGGAGGTCAACAGCAGCCTACTTCGAGAGCTGTCGGCTTCAAATTCCTCATGGCTACTAAGGGGCCGCATTCAATCAAGACATATAAGTCGCAAAACGTATTTTGTTTATGTTTTAGTTGACAGCTCTCGCAGAGGTAGGGAAGCAATATTAAAATATTATTGTAACTGCATCGTAGGCAAACGGACTGTAGGCTGCTGCGCCCATGTTATGTCTATAATATGGTACCTTAGTTGGGCTAGGTACCAAGAAAATATTGTACCACCTGCACAATTCTTAGATGACGTTCTTGTAATAATTGAAGAAGAATAAAAAATATTAATAAAAATGATTTTTATTTTTAAACTCCTCCCACTCTGTCCCTCTCCATCCCACTCACAAAATATGTTTTAACCTCCTGTCTAAATTACAAGAAAAAGTAATTAAAATAATCACAAACCTTGACTGCGTAGGTAAACAAGAAGTAAATTATGCTGTGCAGTCGAAGGATACATCTTGAAATCACCTCTTAAAACCCTTTTTTTTAATAACCCACACGATCAGTTTAGAAGAATTTTTTTTTTCTTGAGCCCCCAAAATCCTATGGTGTCGAAAAGCCGCCATTTTTGCCATTTAAATGTGGCACTCGCAAGATTAAGAAGTATAGATTGACGTGAGAATCATGAAAATCGGTTTACGCGTTTGTTCTCTAGAACGATATAAAGGAACAAACATAAATACATACAAATATACATACGTATACTGATAAAACCATTACCCTCCTTCAGCAATCGGGTAAAAACTGACAATCGCACTTCAAAAATCGGCTATTATGTATAGATTGTTACGTAACCTCACTTTTCTTAAATCTCTTATATCTCGGCTCTCAGATTGCCAAAATCTGCAAAATTTTCAGCGATTGTTTGTTAATATAGTAGCTATCAATTGACACCAGTTTCATCTTTTTACATCCAGGCCCAAAATTGTATGAAAGCGTATCCGTCTCCTTTGCTTCCCTTTTTACGCACACAAGCAAATTTTAAATATGGACGCAGTACACATCCAAACGTGAACGCCATTGTAATTGGTCATTCAGTTGCCGGTTAGACTCCAACTTAGGAGCACGCTTCGTTCGATCGTTAAAGTACCGTCAGCATGTCGACTAAAAAGCATCTTCAGAGTCAGGTAAATAAAATGATAATTAAATGTATAAGATTTGAAAAAAATAAAAAACATTTTTTTCTGATGACTTAAGTACATGCGTTTATGTATTTTTGTATATATTTTTTCAGTCAAAAGAAATTATTGCGAAAGTGTACCACCGAATGAAATATGAAGCGGAAAATGGAGTTGAAAAACTAACGGATGCTAGATGGCGAACTGCCCAAGCCGTTGGTGTTAGTGAATCTACGATTACGCGAATTTTGAGAGAAGAAAGGCAGGCTAGTACATCAAAGGATACGTCACAGAATGATTTTAAGTCGCCTTCAAAACCAATAAAACCGGCCAACGGCGTGACGGACCACGCACAATGAAGGGTTCCATAGTTCGAATGCATTTATTCAAAGAACAAACTTATCATTGTAGTTGAAAAACATGTTCTCCCGTACATTCCAACTGCAAATGTTAGTTTGGACGCACAATATTGAGAAATTTGCCATGTTATTTTAAGAACACGGACTTCTTATAGGTTTTCCCGTAATCTATGAGTAAGGAACCATTCTCTGTATTATTTTTTAAAATTTTAGGTTCGGTAGTTTTGGGAGATATGGGGGAGAAATTATAAAAAGTGGCTCACGATCACGGCACAATTACTGCCCAATCTCCCGGAAAACACCGTCATCGTTATGGATAACATTGCTTAACACTACGCTTTATCAGAAAAACCTCCTATTTCGAACACAAATATGCATGCCATGCCATGAAAACATGGCTTGCTGAAAAAAATATTCCGTATGAGGAAACAATGAAAAAAAAATTGAACAGTATGGTCTCAATTAAAAAAATAAAGATTGGTTCAAAAGTTTCATTATCGACGAACTGATTCGATCTAAAGGGTTTGAAATTCTACGAGGGAGTGGGGTGGGATGGTAAGGGGGTATCCCCTTACCACCCATTGAAAAAATATTAAAAAACTACGTGGCTAATAAAAAATGTTAAAAAAAAAACCATTATGGCACTTATAAGTGAACGACTCGAAATTATTGATCGAAAAATGTGGGCATAATTATACAAGTTGAAGACTCAGAAAAACAATACTTTCAATGTTTTAACATGGATCATGAATATTTATTATTTATGTTAACGACTCTGACTCAGATGAAAGCGATTCAACTGAGATGAGTGAATACTTTACATAATTCTTGACTGCTATCATAATTGTAATATATATTATATTTAATTTTAAAATAAATCTTTCAGTTATATATCAGTTTTATTTAATTTAGATACACATTTATAAAACATTATAATTAACAGCGTGTAATCGAAACTTCCTAAAGCATTAAATAAAAAAATATCGTTAATAAATGATTTCAATTAAATTTCTTTGTAGACCGTACTTGCTAAAAAGCGGTTGTTTTCGGATTTGTTGTCCAACTAATCATAATTTTCTTGAACGCGCCAGAGAGCGGCCATCTTGTACCATACAATGAGCCACCGCTACTCCATACAGAGAACATTGTCGGATTTATCACGCGATCAGTCGACCGCGATGTTCGCATACAGATCGACTGTTCACGGAACGCGTCGCTCCCACACAGATGACGTACCGTTATTCATATTTGCACTCACACATCTAAATTATAGTTAAGTAATGGGGGCGGGGCGCGTGAACAAGACAAACTATGTATACGCACATGAATTTATACGTGTCGCTTGTGCAGTATGAACGAAGTGTGTGTGTGTGGGGGCTTGTCGAAGGCAACGACCTCCGTCACACGCCCAAGGTCGCGCGATCGATAAGATAATGTTGAAGTACAGAATTCTACACAACAAACCCGCCGATCCGCCAAAACAGCCGGCTATGTTGTCGGTGGCTTAACCGGTTGAAAGACAGAACTAGACTCAATATAAATTTTAATTGTTAGTAAGTCAGTATACTACACAAGCTGTGAATATGATTTAACCCGCGCGAATTGGCTGTGAATTAATGAAGAGATTCGAATTTTGAATTTTGTTAACGCTTTACTTACATACTCTTCTTATACAACTACACATTGCTGTTGCGTTAAGCGAAAACATGGCCTAAACCATAGATATCCGTGGCCTAAACCTGTCAAAATCTTCGAAAAACTACCGAGTTTCGCACCGGAACCGTAGCAGCCCACGAGAACGCGGGCGCTTTTTTGAAGCGACTTTTCTTTACAGTACTCTGGATTTTCAACTCTCGGGGTCGAGCCGAGCATTGAGAATCCAACGGAGCACATCCTTGCGCGTTGAAAAAGCGCACAGTTGGATTTTCAACTCTCCTCGCTAAGCTGAGCGTTAAAAATTCCGAGTACGGTAAAAAAAAGCTCGGTTTAAAAAGCGTCCATGCGGAGTCGGACGTAGTGTAAGCGTTAGAAATCGAAGCAAAAACAATGCGTAGTATAATTTTGGCCAAATATGTATCTTATTAAGTTTTTAGCTTTCATATAATTTTCTTAAGAGCACTGGTTCGAGGCGCCCGAGCCCCGTTCGTGCTACACGTTCGTAATGTTCACTGAGTCAGTTGCGTCAGTATCTCGCCGTGGTGACGCGGATACGAACGTAGTTAGTGTTGTGACTTCGCATTGAATATTGAGTATAAATAATAAATAATGAAGTTTACACTAATGGAGATGGCAGCTATTGCCATCGCCCTTGATGAAGAGGATTCAGTAACAAGGAGTAGAAAAGTAAGCTTCATTTGTTTCACTTGCTATTATTGCTGTCAATATGCTTTGTGCAGTAGTGTAGTTAAAAAAGGACAGAATTCAATATGCTAGCACAACACGAGTGCGCGTCGCGTTACATTTATATCCATTGAAATATGGTTCTAATTCTAATGACTGGCACACGAATGATTTAGGCAAACACGAGTGAGCGGCAAAGTAGACTTGCTATCTCGCTTCGCCGCGCACGGACTTCGATTCGGCCGGGACACGCGGGTGCCGTGCGCCGCGTAGGTATAGTGAAACTAAAAGACTATGTGGATTGAGTATTTTAGAAGTTGGAATAGATGCAACCTAGATGGAATAGTGAAATTTACATGCACCGAATCACCTTTCCGATTCCCAGATGACTCCATAAAACTCCTCCAGGAAAAGAATAGGGCCACCAGTACAGTGCACACACACAGACGCTTCCCGTCATTCCGACCTCGCCGCCGAGGTCCTTTGCGATCGCGACCGCGTCCCCGAGTAAATGATACTCCCCCCGACCCTTACTCGAAAACGAGCGTTCGCTTAATTTTAATTTAGAATAGTTTATTTGCCCTTGGCTGGAGGCTTTAAGTGTAGTAGCTTTAGGCAGCCACAGGAAAGTCCGGTTAAGCAGCCATGAACTTAGTGGTCAACTGCGAGATGTCATAGTAAAAAAAAAACACCGAATCAGTCAGTTCACAAAAATCGCGGGAGAAATGTGCGGAGTGGCGAGTATGAACCGAGTGCGTGTATAGGCCTGGACTCCACCAAAGCGGAGACGAGACAAGAGGAGAGGAGAGGAGATGTATTTTAAACAACCAATAGAATTTCGTTCTTCATACATCTCGTCTCTACTCAGCTTCAGTGGATACCACTGAGCGTAGCATATTTATATGGTGCGATCGAAGCGGAAATGTGAGCTGTGCCTCGCAAAGCGACGACGCGCAGCGGAGACGAGGAGAGATGTGCGTTGATCACAACCTCCAACGCTCACCGCACGCAATTCAGTTTCGCTCCAGTCTAGGCAGTACGCATCTCCGCACATCAGCTTCGGTGGATACACCCGAGCTGAAAAACATATCTTTTCGTCTCCGCTTCGGATATATCCGCACATGTCCGCTTTGGTGGAGTCCGGGCCTTATAACTGTCGAGTGGGCTTCCGAGCGCGGGGGTGAGCACTCGGTCTAGATAGAAGAGGGTCCGAGTGACTGTCTCGCCAATAGCATATAACAGGTCTTGGCCGAGCACTCGTTGATATATTCTGTCTTGACCAAGCACTCTGCAGAGAGCACTGTCTCGCTCATCTACTCGGTACGTGTGATCAAGGCATTAGAGTCGGTGGGCGAGTGATACAAGTGAGTGGGCAAATGAATAGGAGAAAGGAAGTTTTAGACCATATTTGTACAAGTTAGGAAATTGAAACTTCTGTATATCATGTACCATAGTATATATGTATATCTAATTACTGTATTTAATCAACAAATATAAAACCCCGACTGTTATGGTATTTTATTTAAATATGGGCGATTTTCTGCAACTGCAATTTGTAGGTGGCTTTAGTTGGTCCGGCGGCTTCACATCTCGTCAAGTTTGAAAACACTGTCGGTGGTACGAAATTAGCAATTGGCGGCACCTGGCAGTTAGCGATCGCCGCGCGTAGAGAGACGTCGTGTTTAGTGTGTTGTCTCTCGAATAATTCGGTCAATAAAATTTATTAGGTACTTACTCAATTAAAATTTACGTAAACATGGATGCTGATAGCGACCTATTAATAGCAGCTTGTGGAGTTATTATTGCTGGATGCCTCCAGAAGAAACGGAATCGTTGGGTTAGTTTATTGAAGCGCTGTCATTAGATAGTTCCAGAGAAATTGAAAGAAAAAAATCCGGACAACTCTGAGTCGGACTTACACACAAAGGGTTCCATAATCCGTATTACCGTACAATATTTAACACTACATATTTTATTTTATTAAAAATATTTTAGTAAAAAAAAAACACGTTTCTTGTATGGTCCCCTTAATTTTATTTTTATTACTTGGATATATTTGTTGTTAAAGCGGCAATTGAATGCGGTTTCAACGTACAGACCTAATAAGTTGATCTGTCCTTTTCTACACATTACGCGCGCAATGGACGGAACGAGAACAAGTACAATACGGTATATTTACATTTGTCTGGATTACTATTTACCATGATTGATAAAAAATATTAAGAACAAAGATTTTATGGAGCCGGCATGGTTTTTTTTTTGCATTTTATTATTTATTTATCCATTATGTACAGACAAGACAAAAGGAACAGAAAAATACCTACAAAGGTGATGCTTATTTCTAAAGAAATCTCTTCCAGCATACCTGCGATTGGACAGAGGATAAAAAGAGATGTAGACACTGTGACTCTGTTTGTTTAGTTAATTTGTTTGATGAAATAACATGTTATCTATTACCTATATTTATTTTAGTTTTGTTTGATGTTCTAAACATAGCCGCGTTGGTCAGAATGGAAAAATATTGTAGCCAAATCGCGACGATAAGAATATTTCAGTCCGAAAAAATGCAACCTTGTTTGCTCGCGTCATTTTAATGAATCGGATAATTATGTATTTGACTAAGGAAGGTTCAAGAAGACTGAAAATCAGCAGTGCCAACATTACAAGTAGGTAGTGTTGTTTTTCCTTTTTCAGTATATTATTTTATTTTATAACTCTAAATAATATGTTTTTAGCAGTTAAACAATGACGTCAATAGGTACATAAGAAAACAACAAAATTATAAGAACTTAATTTTTTTTAAATTAAACAGGCATAAAATACACCCCTAACAATAAAAATAGCTACTCCATTATTCCTGTGTTCGCGTAATTTTCGCTAGAAGCTTCATATGATGAAATGAAAATGGTGCGGCCTCAAGTCGAAGTTGAATAGGCTGATAAATTATCGCAATACAAATAAAGGCTCGTACAGACCAGCGCGATATCACGGGCGCGACGCGTGTCGCGCTGCCTGTCGCGCCCGCGATATCGCGCGGGTCTGCACGAGCCTTAATAGAAAACAAGAAATATAACTCAAGCTCAAAAATGGCACCACGCGGGATAGACCGTGGTGGGCGGGGCCAAAATATACACACATATACAGCGCTGACAGTTCACCGGTGTCATTGTGGGTCGATACGGTCTCGTCGCGGAGTATTTACGATTGTAATTATTATTGTGTTTTGCGTTGTTTACATACTGCAAATATGCCGTCATGTGCTGTAAAGTGGTGTAGAAGCCATACGGATATGACGAATTCTGGAATCACTTTCCATATGTGGGTAAATAAAAAAATTGAAATCCTATACTTTTGACTCTGAAAAGTGTTATGCAACACGAACGCAACATGAAAGCTTATTTTACACGTTCTGAAATTTCACTTGAACTTGGAGGTTTTTGTTTTTAGTTTAAAGGAAAAATGATCAATATGCATTAGTAAAATTATAAATTTAATGTCACAGAATCCCGAAAAATAAAATACAGCGAAAAGAATGGGTAATAGCGGTTCGTTTGGAACGAAACGAATTTGATTGGATGCCTAGTGCAAGCACTAGATTATGCAGCATACACTTTAGAAGTGATGATATATACATTTGTAATAACGGAAAGCGAAATCTATTAAAGAAAACTGCAGTGTCTATTTGCACAGTAAGTTTTAACTTAAATTTTACAATTTTAATGAAAAAGTTATTCTGTGTTCACTTAATTATTAATTACACTTTTATTTTATTATTGCAGATGGTCAGTTCATATGCCGAACCATCTAGTAATTTATGTGGATCATTATCTACCAAACATGAAATGAATTTAGATGTACAGGTATTGTACGGGACCTAAATAATTGGGTTGAAGCTCATATACGACGTGTTTATTATTTTATTTTATATCTTGCAGAAAAATAATTCCTTAACATCAGAAGAGGTAAAATTTGAAGCAAATTTTAGCATTATCGACAAAAATACACGAAATATTTTAAACGTGCAAGATTGCAATAGTATATTAGAAAAAATGTGTAACGTGGTGAGTTAGTCTGTTATTAATGTCCTATTTTAAATAAATAAAATGAAGTAAATATAATAATAAATATAATTGAGCAACTTTTTTTTTGTTATAATTATATACATAATGTACTCAGCTAGTAATGATTTTTTAACTGATGGCGGCGCCAGTTAGCTGCGGGAAGGCTGTTGTAATTTATTTAAAAAAAAAACATTCTTTCTCTTTTTTGTATTTGTAGATGCAATATTATATAAATTTTATACATAGCCTATGTCATTTCCAAAATTAAGACGAACCTAACGACACCTCATATGCTAAAATCTATCAAGACGTTTAGGCTACAGAGCGTGCCAAAGAAATAGACATACATACATGCTCTCGAAAAACATTACCCTCCTTCTTGGACAGTCTGGTTAAAAGTAAATAAGCTTACTTATTTTTACCTGGCTTGACATTAACGCGATCAATTACTCTATTATTCGTTGGTAAAATCCTTAAAATGATAAAAAATAGGTCCTTCATTTTAGATGCTTACTATACAATACTAAGAAACAATTTAATTAAAAAAGAAAAACCTAGAATTTCAATCTTTTAAATAAGTATAATATTCAAGAATGGTTTTATTAAATTACAACTAATTAATCCAAGTAATATGGATAGTGCAAAAATACAATATTTTTATTATGACTTATCCTCTTACATTTAAGGTAGAGAATAAACGACTTTTAATGTATTTATGCTGAAGATCAAATCTAAACGAGTAATGTTAATGATGTGAAAAAAATATGTTAAATTAAACGATTTCCCTTAATATAGTGTAATTAATTTGTAAAGTTATGTCTAACGTGGATAAAAAAACTGAGAATCACGCAAAAACTATCAAGCATATTTTTTTAAACCTTCACCATTTTTAAGATAATTTAACGATTTATCTCTTAATATACGTGTTTTTATTAAAATTCCACTTGTTTTATGTAGGTATAATAAATTAATAATGCGTCTAATTTGGGACAGCGCTCCTTGATGGGCGAGTCCCGTTACTGGCTGGACGTACGACGCGTTGCGGGAGCTCACCAAACCACTCAAGGTCACTGTCATATATTTTTGTCTTAATTTATTAAAGTATACACAAGATAGCCCGGTTAAGCAGCCGACAACCCCCTAGGATAACCTGCAGAAACAAAAAAAAAAATGATACTTCTACAAAAGTAGTCTAGAGAATAAAGTAATCATGAGCAGTACAAGCATTCTCTTATCCGCTAATTAAAATTCCGTTGCGTTGCGTGAGCTCAGTACAGAACACGCAAGCTAACCACTCAAGATAACTGGCGTCTTAATGCATAACATCGTCCACGTATCTCGCACTGCAGCAGGCGCGCTGTCCTGCCGAGAACCAATCACCGCACTTGCCGGAATATAACGCGTTACGCGAACGCAACTCATTGGCTTATTTGCATGTGTGTTCTTTCGTTCGAATACTTGAGATAATTTTGTCAATGTTGTGATGTTTGCAGCAGAATTTCTCGCTGATATTGTTTTGTTTACAATTCTGCTGCTTGACTTTAATTATTCGAGCTCAGACATTGATATATAAAAACCCAAGATGCACACTCAACGTCTAAAAAACGTCCGCAAAAAATGAGCGCAACATTCTGAATTGTGCGCTCATTTCAAATAGTCTCGCGTCGCTCGCGTCTGGAAGCAGTCGTTAAAAATGCCGAAGTGTTCTGTGAGAAATTGTAAAAATATTACGTCAAGAAAGTTAAAAAAGGATGGGATATCGTATTTTCGGTAAGTAAAAAAATTATTGACTAGTTTTTTTGTTTTTATGACTGATTATAACAAGCAATGTGTGATTTTGATTTATTTTTTCTAAACACTTCATTCAACGCTCAAAGTACAATACGGCAAACTTCAATGGCTGCTTGTTCAGTGTTAGAACAACGCATTACAGTCTCCTTTTTATTTTAGTCGCATTATAAAAATGACCCTGTTCTAATAAGTGGAGTCGATTTTTTATTTGTGTTTTTTTTTATTAATAAATTTATATACTTTTGAACTTTTTTGCATGTAGTTTTTGACAAATATAAATATTTACGTTACATAACGTATAGGTCAGGAGGTAGTCAAATTAACATTTTTTTTTAATTTTCGTAAATATTATGATGAAATATTATGATTTTCGTAAATATTATGATTTCGTAAATATAACGATTAATTTATGGGCCAACTATGAGTTCGCGACATGCGGCATGCTAAGGATACACTGAAGTGTCGCGTAGTCTGTAGTCTGTAAGTGTCACATTATAAACTTCAAGGAAACTTCTATTTTTTTTATTTTAGTTTTCCTCGTGACCAGATACGATGTGGACAATGGACATCAATCGTCAGCCAACAAAGGCGAGAAGATTTTTTTAAGCCGAATAATTCAAGCGTCGTTTGTTCCGAGCATTTTTTGGAGGAAGATATGTATGTCACTTCAGAAGGCATAAAACGTCTTCGTAAAACGGCTGTTCCTAATGTAGTGGTAAGTAACTCGTAAGCAAGCTAAATGAATTTGTCAAATAACGTAGTACCTTCTTTCACTAATAAAGTATATGAAAAAAAAAAGTCATGTTCGACTCCACTCAATACCTTGTCCTACCGACGACGGTCGGTCGTAAAATTTTACTGTTTTAAGTACCTGCGTTGTAATAACAACTTTAAACAATTGACGTAAGGTTGAACTTGCAATAATATATGCTTGTAGCTTATAGAAAGAGACAGAAATAGAGGTTCGGAACACTTGCGAGCTTTACTTTTATTCAAGAAATGACTGTGCATCTTGAGTTTTCGTAATTTTTTCTCTACACCTGCCGCCGCCGTCTGTTTAGTTAAAAGGTCTTGTGGCTAAGTAATAACAGCCGCACGGGTCAATTGATCGTTAAGCTACGCTTGCCGCCGTTGGTCCGTGGATGGGTGACCATTTTAACACAGCAAAACTTTTCCGCGCCTCCGAAAGCACGATAAGCGGTTGGTCCCGGCTGTCACTCATGGATCTTTATTTATTTATTTATATATACTTTATTGTACACCACAAAAATACATAACAAAAAATAATCAAACACTACAAAATATACAATGGGCGGCCTTATCGCTTTCCGCGATCTCTTCCAGGCAACCTTGGAATGGACAGTGATTTGCCTGGACATAAAATGGGGCTGTCGTCGGTGCAAATAAGTATACAATTAAACTAGAATAAATACACGGATATATACATATCCTAAATAATAGATACATAAATACATACATACTTACAAAATATATAAGCAACAAAAATAAATGAAAACTAAAGATAATTACAGTTACGAGAACAAGATCACAACGACAAGTAATGTTCCTTCACGAGTCTCTTAAATACAGGTAACGATTGCGCGCGTTTAATTTGAACTGGCAATGCATTCCACAAACGAGCGGCCGCGGCCTGGACAGTAAAGGACTTGTCGAGGAAAGTTTGACAGTTATTATGGGATATCGTTTTACCCAGAAGGAAACGGTTGTGGAGGTTAGATAGGCAGTCGCTCCATGCAAAATACTGGTATTCAGATGCATCCGGTTAGACTGGAAGCCGACTCCAGCCTTAAGTACAGTCAAACCTAGCGATGGCGATCTGAGATCAATAAATCGAAGAATCGATTTTTCAGGCCCAAAAGATCGATTTTTTAAATCGATATGCAGTACTGAATCGATTCAGTGAATCGACATTTCACCCTTGAACATCGCCATTCGATTATTTATTGTTTTAAAATTATTTACAATTAGTTGAATGTACCCATAAAAGTACGGTATTGCTGGCTAAAGGGTTAATTAAGTACTCAAAAACTCGCGAGATTTAATGAAAATGCATTTTTTTTTAATGCATTTTGAAAATAAATGTCTTCTTTCATACTTGATCTCACTTTAATATGGTAATAAAAATAATTGTTATTATGGAATACTTTGAACTATAAAAAAAACTGATTTTACTGGTAAGAGATCATTTTATTATGGTATCTTTCTTGTTTTTCATAAAATGGATTTGTGATGGATTATAAATGCAAGCTGGAAAAAAAAACCAAGAATCGTTTTTTTCGAAATCGATCTTTTTGACCTCGATTTTTTTGTGAATCGATACATCAGCTTACGATTCGAATCGATTTAAAAATCGATCTCTTTCGGAAAAATCGCCATCTCTAGTCAAACCTGGGTAAGCGAGAAACCTCTATAAATCAGAGTAATTGCCAGGTCCCGTCATTTTAACCCTCTTAAGCCTCTTTATGCGAGACACCGAAACCTCTATAAAAGAAAGTAGGCGTTGTCGGTCCGATGCAATATGTTGGCCCGTAGGTTTGCAAGATGTACGAGACCGGTCAAGATCACCCTTTTCAAGGCTTATTGTCAGTCATTTTACACGTGCAGCCTGTGGGTCAAGCATACGCAGAGGGCCTACAACGCTCTTCGTGTTCAGTACAACAACGCTTTCCGGGTGTTGTTGGGGCTACCGCGATTCTGTAGCGCGTCAGTCATGTTTGCTGAGTCTACTACCGATAGTTTCGCAGCAATCATGAGGAAAAGAACGGCATCATTGTTACGCAGGATTCGTGGGAGTGCCAATGGTATCCTGAAGGTGATTGGGGATAGGCTGGACGGCGTTTTCCTGGAGTATTGGACCCGTATGCATAGCTACGGGTCTGATACTGCAGGAAGATACATGAATTGATAGAATTGTAGGTTTTATTTTAATTTTGTGTTTGTTTGTAATTTAATGTAAGTACTAACATAGTTACGTAAGTTGTATCACTAACGAAGATATAGAGCAAGTTTCCGAAATAAACGTTTTATTATTATTATTATATTCACTCATGGGCGTCTATAACTGAGACCGTTACTTGACTGTACCTCTATAAGCGACAGTCGAGCGTAATTTAATATTTGTTATTTATGACTCATTCTTTAATTTCGTGGAACTAATATAGTTTTGGCTGGGAAATTATCAAATAACTTCTCCCGCTCTGGGCGGAGCGGGAGGGCGTGTCAGACTCTTACTGACTAAAACCCACTCGTGTTCCTTCAGTTGCCATGTCGCCACGATATCCCTTTCGGATTTCTTCGCAACCCCGGCAGGCATCGGCCCTAGTGGACCCCTTCAATTCTGCTGACATCTCTTTGAGGCGCGCGTGGAACACAACGCGCCGTCGACCCGGGCCTGGTCCTTATCGGACGGTGAGCCACCCATCGCTAATTACCTACAGTTATATTCACGTAGAAGCTGCTTCTCTTTCTATCGCGTCACTTTAATATCTTCTGATTACGTTATCTACACTCACTGAATTGGCCCGGCAAGACGAGCTCGCCGCGTATTTGTACCTTCAAACCTAAAATGCGGAGTGAATCATATGTATTAATCTGTGCCCATTCGGATGTCTTCGCAACCCCGGCAAGCATCGACCCTAGCGCCCTACCAGCCTCACCCTCTATAAGTGAGAAAGGCCACCTCTATAAGCTAGAAACTCGAATTAGTAAAACTTATATAAGCGAAGCAGAGATTGCGGTCCCTTGAACTCCCGCTCATCCAGGTTCGACTGTAGTTGGGAACAGGTTGGACAGATAATAATAATGGATGGCCCGCAGACACGTCGTCCATTTTGTATTAGACCAATGATTGTACATACGACAATTTAATCAGTTGAAGGACACTGAACGAGATAATATCGTAGTGTTATTGTGATTACGTCTCTGGACGTTGTGTCCCGCAACGACAGAGAATAGACTGAGCGTTCCGAATGGGAATTAAAACTGTCGCTTGTTCACTTCAGATGGCGCTGATCTCTAGCGTCTTATAATTTGACAGCTAGCCATACATTTTTGTAAACAAGCGACTTCTTTTACGCATAATTAATTATTGAGCCCAGTTGCGCAGCTGTTTACTGCAAAAATACGGGGACCCATGTATTTGCTAAAGATGTTATAAGAAGAAAACTGTGAGAGAAAGCTCTCTGAAATAAATTTAGAATCTGATATTTCGTCGAGACGATGCTTTAAGGCTTTTATGGGAGAAAGTGGTTTATACGTGATGTTTCCAAGAGAATTAAGTCTGTTTTCATTACATACACGCATGTGATATTATGTAATTTATAGTAAAGTATGTGTGTGTTTATATCATCATATTAGTGCTATCTTTGAGGTTTTTCAGTCAGGAAGATCATGCCCGAGTTGTTTTTCAACTGTGATCAGGTTATTTTTATCGTACGCCTCTAGTCTTTAACAAAAAACTAACGTAAAGTCAACAAACCCAAAATAAACCTATACATTATAAAACGTTCATAATTTATTGACATTTCCACTAAAGTTGCTTTTTTAGGCAATGGTAGACGCTTCCCCTGTCTTTAGGTCGTCTTTTAATAGTGCTACACTCCAAGTCTCATACATATTTATCTAGTTTTCGTATAATTTGTGATCGACACAAAAGTAAACATAATCACAATGATGGCGGTTTAAAGACGTACAACTGTGCTGCCATCTGTTATGAGCTTTCAGATTTAAACTCATTGAGTTGTGTTGCGACCAGAGACAGAAAAGTGCGAAAGAGACGGACCGAAAGTGCGGCCAGCAGTTGTCTTTTTCTAGAATTCTGATTGGTCCACGTCACTGGCGGTCAGGAATGTATCGATCTGCGCTGAAGACCTGCAGTACAACTTTAAGCCCAGTGCTATTCATCGCGTTCCAAAGAGCATCTACTGTTTGTAACGTTATATTACTTGAAGCACTTACAGTTCATTCAAAGTATTACATTATTTTATAAAAAAAATATCTGTCATAAATGGTTTATACATGTTTTTTGTGCAAGTGGAGAAGTGATAGACTCCCTCGGCGATCATATCACAAGTAAGTTTACAAAAGTAAGGTTATAATTATCAAGTGCTTATATTATATATTTTATATAAATTATTGTTTATTAATATTTTTTATTTTTTTATTATAATTATTTTGTTAAGAAGTTAATAACAAAAAAATACTTAGCTAAACTTGTTCAGTTAAAAAAAAAAATAAAAAAAATTACTGCCTCGTTGTCTAGTGGTCGTAAGCGCTACTGCGGAGCATGAGTTCCTGGGTTCGATTCCCAGGTCGGGCAAAGTGTTATTAGGTGTTTCTATCTGAATTTCTCAGTAGCAGCCAGGAGTCTGTATTTGTGCCCGGTTGATAACAATAGGCTCGCCCCTATTACATGGGACTTAAACATAACTGTCAAAATGTACATACATTAGGTACCTCTGCCTACCCTTCGGGGAATACAAGCGTGATGTTATGTTATTTAATTATATAATTAATTATCAAAATAATATGAGAATATAATATTATATTTTAATATTATTGTTCCATATTTGATATTTATTATCCATGATCGACGTCTTTACAGAGGATGTATTTTATAATTAAGTACATTGATATTAATTTCTTGGAACAACTTTACAGATTCCCTTCTGATAATGAATTGAAGCAGAAGTGGTTAAATATTCTGGGAAAGAGCAATATCTCTATAGGGACGCGCACATCTTTGTGTTCCTTGCATTTTGACGAGAGCTGCTTCCGCTACGGATTAGTCAAAGGGAGAAAAATATTGAAGGATAGGAGTCTGCCAACGTTACATCTAACGAGAGGTGATATAGAAAGTCAGACCGCTCATTTGGTTGACAAGAGGGAGTTGGAAGTTGTACTCCCGTCATCTTCAACATGCAATAAAATTTTGGTAGGTAGGAGGTATTTAATTAACTTTTTTATCACATTTATTCAAAAAGAGCTAGTTTATTTTGCGTAAACAGCGATCAAAATAGGTCTTTAATCCCTAGGAACTAAAAGTAATTTGAATTTGGAATGTGGATACTGTTAGTAAAACTTCCAATCATCAAAGAGTGTATGAACAAATAACAGGCTGAATGATAAAGTAAAAAGCGTGAGAGCCAATTAAAAAAAATGGGAAAAAATAAAAAAAAAAACGCTTTATATGCATTCCGTCTTCGTTCGTAATTGTTTACTCAAAATCGGATTTTACGTTTTATAAAAAAAATGTGTGTCGTCCTCAAGCAGTGAGAATGAAATTAATAAAAGTAGGTACTGTTCTTATTCCTAAGCTGCACTTACTTATTTTCTCAAAGAGGGTGAAAAAAGTAGAATGATGTCCACTTCGGGAGCAACACTATTTTAAGCTCGAGTGACGAAAATAGTTGTTTGCTCCCTAGGCAAACAATCTACTATTTTCGATCAGCTTAGTAATATTAATTAACTTTTTTCGATGAACTTTCCCGATTTGTTATTCATTCATAAAAATCGAACATTACCTGAGAGAATATGACACGAGGAATTGGAAAAATATATATTGTTTACTTTCTCCTGGGGAATTGCCCCTATGTTATTTTTTGTATAAAAAGAAGAATGATAACCACAATTGTCAATATAATCCAAGCATACGAATTTCGGAGGACTCCGTTATTGATTTTAATAATTAATCCTTTGGGAAATGGTTTTTGAAGTTGTTATTTCGGCGATAGAAAAACTGCGTACGATGCGGTGAGGTATGCTTGGATTCGATTGATAATTTTGGTTATCATTCTTCTTGTTATAAAAAATAACAGAGGGACAATCCCCGTAATTTTTAAGAATGTTCGCATTCTAATCTCATTCGCATTCTGTAAAAAATACATTCAATTTACCAAAGTTTTTGACAAGTTTGATAGATTGCGACTTGAATGTGAACTTTTTATAAGTACGAAAACTGGCCTTGTGAGACCCTAGTGTGAGTTTCTTTTAAGCACCTCGACTTAACGCATCGACTGCGTTCGGCGCTCCGATTGGCCCTTCACTGACCTGCACTGGTGAAGCGCCAATCGAAGCGCCCCGAACGCGGTCGATACGTAAAGGCTCATTCAAACAGGCGCGACACGCGACGCGATACAAAGACACTGCTCGTCGCGCGACGAGTTTTGTGTGAATCATGACATGATTAGGTTATAATGATCATTTATTTTTCTATTTAAATAAGCAAAGTTTTTTTATGAGACGGCTGAATCGAAAACATTTCGAAATTATTGTATTTTTTATGGTAGATATTAGAAAGTGAAAAGAGAAGCTTTATTTTTTAACAATATTTTCGACCTATGTCCTTTACGTGATGTCATAATCAGAAACAAAATAATCTGTAACCTTACTAACCTACTCTTGGCAATAACAAAAGTTTATGTCAATTTGAAATAGAAAGAAAAATTGTTTATTTTGCAAAAACAAATCGCACATTACTTAAAAAAACACTACAAACTGAAAAATAACTTTAATTTAAGAAGTCGGTGTCTTTGGTTTTAAATTTTCGTTTTTTGCCAACTACTTCCGAAATTAAAGTTATTTTTCACTTTGTAGTGTTTTTGGGAGTCGCTTGGTTTTTATTTTTTAAGTTTTGTTTTTCACTTTTTAGTTGTGTACCTAACCCACACAAATTAAAATACCACTACCTGCTATGTAAATAACAGTTACAGAAACTTACTTATCATATCATCCACATACTAAATGGGAAAAAATACGTGTTATTGAAGTTAACTCAAAAACTATCCAAGCAAAGTTAATAAAATTTATATGGGACCACCTTGAGAGCATACCCTTTAAAACAAAAAAATAATTTTCAAAATCGGTCCATAATTGACGGAGAAATGAGCTGACACACATAAAAAAAAACAAACATACGGTATCTTTGTGGAAGTCGGTTAAAAATAAATAAAATATACACAAAGTAGCTAAAAGCCTCGTGTTCCAGCAATGAAAGTTTGTCAATTTTATCCATTGCTTGATTTCAGGGCCAAAGACAACTTACATTGTGTAATGGCAAATGACAACAAACAACACAAAGTGAAAACTAACTTTAATTTCGGAAGTCGCAGTCTTTGGATCTGTATTTTAGTTTATTGCCACCGACTTCCGAAATTAAAGTTATTTTTCAATTAGTAGTGTTTTTTTTTTTTCAAGTCAGTTGTTTTTTTTTTTTGGTAAAATAGTTTTTTTTTTCTTCGGAGTTTTGGCACCTACCCCCCAATGAGGTTATACCTCACCCCACACTAATTCGTATACCACTACTTGCTATGCAAACAATAGTGACAGGAATTATTATAATACTTAACATCTTCATCAAGATACACAAAGTGGATAACATACGTATTACCAAAGCTAATTCAAAAACTACCCAATATGAGACTACGGCGCAAGCTTCCTTTCTTTAACCAGATAAAAAAAGAATTTTCAAAATCGGTCCCCAATTGACGAAAATATCGATGAACATACATAAAAAAAACATACCTAAACGATACGAACTTTTTTAACTTGGAAGAGGTTAAAATGTTCGTATTTTTGAAGTCGGTTAAAAATAACTACTTTTGTACATATCAAACAACATTATCAAGAATAACTAAGCCGTTTGTCGCTTAAGTGCAAAAATAGGGATTTCTTTCTAATAAACCGATGTTTTAATCGATTTAGTAAAGATATCTTTATGTGTCTAGATATGATAGAAAGACAGTCAAAGCTGCCAAAACTTCGAAAAAAAAAGAACCGTCCAACCGTTGGTCGCTAAATCCCATCCCCGCGGGCCGCGCTCCGCTCAGTGTCAGTCGCGCTGTCACTGGATACGATCGAGTTGCTCTGCAAAATTGTTTGTTTACAATGACGGTTTGTGTAATTAAAGTGTGCAGAAATTACAAAGGTCGATCTAAAACAGTGCAAAAAGTCAGCTATCATCGGTAAGTAACATTATTTCATATCATTTCCAGGAAAATAAGTCAATAAATATTTCAAAAATAATATTTTTCTTTTCGCCATTTTGTGGTTGATGTGGGTGTTGCCGATTTATGAAATTAAAACACCCATATAAAATGTGGCCTAGTATGTAATAGATGCTTACTGACATCCGAAAAGCTATGCCAGATGCCCGACATGTAGTTTTTTTTGAAGAGGTTAAATCAACATGTGGTATCATTTCGAGTTTTTTTTTTTTACGATGCTAAGGCGGCGCGGCGGTCGCGCCGGTCATAAAAAAATGAATAGAGTATTATTTCGCGGCTACGTGCTAATAATGCATTTTTTTTATAGGAATTTGTTTCTTGACTCAAAAACAATGCATATTTAAATAATGAACAAGTTTTGAATTACGTGCAGATTCCCTATTAGGAATTACGTAAATGATGTCCACTTTAAATAAAACTCGAAATGGGTGTCGTTTTCGCGGTTATTGGTAATGCAGGGTTTGTTGCGAATGTCATTTCCACTTTCAATTTCAAGATGGTGGCCTTCTTCTTTTTTTGAAAAAGTAGACATCCATTTTTTTTTTTGACTATACATACTAATTACGAATATGAAATCCATTTTGAATTTTTTCAGGGTTTTCGACTATGCTGATTAGAAATATAACCATCATTTTAAATTAAGTATGCGATTTTAAATTGACATTTTTTTAGTAGAAAATGAGTATTGTTTCAGAATACCAAGCGATCCAATATTGAGTAGACGATGGATAGACATCATACGAAAAAGTCGCGGTGAGGAACTCTGGGAACCAACAAAAAATTCTGTTGTTTGCTCTGACCATTTCCATAGAAAAGACATATGTGTTGTCAGTAAGTCAGGACCCCTAAGATTAAAAAAGGGATCGGTGCCATGTAAGGCAAGTTTATAATTTTTTTTTTTCTCAATAATGTTAAGTAATTAGTTAACAAAAATTGTGACAAAGATATTGCACGGAAAAATTATAAGGTTTAAAAAATATATTCAGAATAGGCTTGTCATTGACCACATCTCGCCTGATGGTAAGCGATGATGGAGTCGAAGATGATGCACGCTTGCCTCTTTAGAAGTATCCTTATCACTCGTGCTTTTATGACTCCCAGCTCATGTCCATCGGGAAATACAGGCAGCATATAAGCATAGTCCACCCACTGAGTTTTTAATGTGGCCTAATTAGGCAATGGTGAAAAAATTTCTGCGAGCAACTTGGAAGTAGCCCTCGCTCGGCTCGTGCGCGGTTGTTCAAATTTCTAACCTAACCTATTTCACCCAGCTCAAAATGACGATATGATTCGTCATTTTTTTTTTCAATCTACGACTAGATAATTAGATAACGGTGAAAACATTTCTGCCGCAGATCGTCATTTTGAACTGGGTGAAATAGGTTAGGTTAGGTTGGAACTGTGAACAACCGTGCGCCAGCTGAGCGAGCGAAGCGACCGGTGCTACGGCAGCAGCGGGAGAGCGCTACATCCAGAGGTTGAATCAGAGAAACCAATCAGAGGTTGTTTCAAGCTCAATTGTTGGATTTTGTAGATAAAGGCTACTACGGGAGTTTAGAGGAGAGTAACCAAATGTGGGCTAGTGCTTTAATATGGGCTAGTAACAATTCTCAAAAACCTACAATCGAAAGACGCAACAAACGACGATCGTCTATCGCATTCATTCGCTCTAACATCGCACTTACTCATTTTCGTCAATCGCGCGCGAGCTGTCGCCAGTGTCGGCCATACTTGTGTTGCTGCCGTCAAAAAATTTTCTGCGGTACGTATCAATGTGTTATTTAATTAATGAAAATTAGGTCTAAATACTGTAAATATGTGTTTTATTGCAGAATATAAGTTTAATTTTATAATTTTCGGTCGATTTATTGCTTGCTATATATGATTTGTACAGTACACGATCAAGTTGATTTTAGTAAAGAATTTCGAATATGGGCTATGACTATGGTCCTGAATATGGGCTAGCCCATATTCAGGTATTAGTATTTTAGGTGGTTGTAAAGGTACCTAATTTTTATTTTTCAGAATGGCGCCAACACAATCAAAAGAACCGAGGAAAACTTGGGATAAAGAATAAATGATTAAAGCTATAAAAATGGTTCGCGAGAAAAAAATGGGCACTTAAAAAGCAACGAAATTTTTCAAAGAACCAAGAACGACATTGCAACGCTTATGCCTGAAAACGGAACTAGTCCTGAAGTAGCGGCTGGTATGACATTAGGTAGAAAAACAACGTTGGGGACACAATTAGAAACGTTTTAGTAGAAATAAATTTTAACGGTCTAGGTCTGAGACTCAAACAGAAGAATCTACTTCTGGAACTGTACATAAACCAACATATGACTGTCAACTTTTGTCTTCTGGAATTGATCGTAGTAGTCTAGGTCTAGTATCTCCTTATGACATAAGTCCCGTGCCAAAAAAAAGTCAGAAAGACATCTAATAGAGGTAGAAAAGCTGCTGTGGCCTCGGTTATAACTTCGTCTCCATATAAAAATGACCTTATTGAAACAAATAAGAAGAAAATTGAAAAAGAAAATAAAACAAAAGATAAGAAAGCCAAGCAAAAGAAAAGAAGTATAGGAAATAAGAAAGCCAAGGCCAGGGACGAAAGTAAAGGTGAAGAAGATATCCAATTTGATTCAGATAGTGAACCAGATGCCCCTATAGGAAGAGAGGCTCCTGACACTGCCGATACAACATGTATATTTTGTCAGGAACTTTTTTCCGAAAACGCAGCAGGAGAACTGTGGGTCAGATGTTTAATGTGCTCTGGGCCCATAATGACTGTGCTGGGCCAGAGATTGACATCTTTTTTTTTTTTTTGAGGGTGGGAAGTCATCAAATAACTTCTCCCGCTCTGGGCGGAGCGGGAGGGCGTGTCAGGCTCTTACTGACTAAAACCCACCCGTGTTCCTTCGGTTGCCCTGTTGCCGGGGGCCACGATCTCCCTTTCGGTTTTATTCGCAACCCCGGCAGGCATAGGCCCTAGTGGACCCCTTCAAATCTGCAGACATCTCTTTGAGGCGCGCGTGGAACACAACGCGCCGTCGACCCGGGCCTGGTCCTTATCGGACGGTGAGCCACCCATTGCTCACCGTCCGCAAGCCCGCGCCTACGGTGGCCGGAAATCGCCTCGCGATTCCCGACGCCCTGGGCGTCTCCTCCTGCGGCGGTTAGGGGCGTGAGGGCGCGAAATTTGCCTTTCCCTCACGCGTTCCGCCTCCTCCTTCGCGAGCATTACAGCTTCGCAGAAGGAGGTGACGGTCTCCCATTTCCTCTCGCTCCGTACCATGGCCTGAACCAGGGCCGGACGCGAGAGATCACCGCCGCCGATCGCCTCCACGAGGACACGGCGATGATCCGCCCAATCTGGGCAGAACTCCACCGTATGCTCCACCGTGTCCTCCGGGCGATCCACACAATGGTGACACCCGGGCGTTTCCTCCCGCCTTATCCTGTGCAGGAACCTCCCGAAACAGCCAGAGTTTGACACCTGGATTTTGGTAAGTAAATTATGTGATTTCTTCCATCTACCAAAGTAATTTGATCTCTTATAAGATAAATATTTATAATTGTTATTTTCGTACAAGATATTATAAGTTTCTATTTGTAGCCCATATTTGAGTACCTGTTCCATATTTAGCCACTATTTTGATATTTTGTTTAATGCTCAATTTAATAATATATTATAATATTAAGAACAAAAGATTGTTACTTAGCTCTTTAAAAATATATGTGTGATTATTTTGAGGTCAATAAATGGTTATTTTGTTAATAGTTTTTTATTTTTGAGGCAAAAACAAAATGGTAGCCCATATTTGGTTACTCTCCTCTAACGACCAATCAAAAGCTACATTCAAAACTCAGTTGGTGGACTCTGCTTTTATGCCGCCGGGCAAGGTTCTGCCATAAACAAAATAGTGAGTGACTTAATAAAAATGTTATTTATTATTTTCAGGCTTTGTTTTTATCGTCATTGCAATCTGTTGGAAGTGATGTCTCGGATGAGGAAGCAGATAGAAACAGCACAATGGTTGTGAAGATGAAAAAAATAGTTTCAAAGATTAATTACGTAGTACGTTTGTATGCAAAGTATGAAATTGACCCGAGCTCCGACCTTCAAGAAATTATTGTTATTTTTTTATCTCGATTCAAATTATATATTTGTCGTGAGCATATTTTTGTAGATGAAAAATACACTTTACACTATAATAAATTACTCCCTATTTTAATGGGAATTTTGTAACAGTTGGTATCATTATGCACGGACACTAGAAAAGCAAAATGACGTAGCGCGAGTGTAAGACAGCTGTCACGTTGGCTCACGCACATAAAGATAGCTTGTTTATTTTAGTTCTTTTGCAGCGTGACACTATCTAGACCTACGAATAATAAAAGTCATGAAATATAAACTGAAGCTCAAAAACGGCACCACGCAGAATAAGACAGCGGTGGGTGGGGCCAATATATGCACCGTGCGACGCTGACAGTTCGCCAGTGTCTTTGGGTCGATGCGGTCTCGTCGCGGAGTAATTACGATTGCAATTATTATTGTTATTTGCGTTGTTTGTGCACCTGTCAAATTAATATTCGGGTTAAAAAAAAATCGAGGTATGGCTGTGTCGTGGACACGGCTGTGAGTTTTACGTGATTACGTGTAAAAGGGTAATATTTTCGTCGATGTACTGCCGTCGTTGATCCGCTCGGATCATCGATGTTCTTTTACGTTCCCGGCACCGCTTCATTCTGTCATATGGTGTTTTGTGGGTACCACTGGATTGCTCTAGAGAAGCCCTTTCTAACCGTATACGATCACTATTTTGATTTGGATTTTTGTCGAGTACCTAAGTATTAAACCTACATTGCATTACGTTTTTTATTTTAATTTTTACTTAAACAACATATTTATTCACTATAACTATTTCACACTAATGTTTTCTATAGGTTCGCAATTAGGGTTGCCAGGTGTCCGGCTTTTTACAATCATGTCCGGCCGGCCAAATGTATACAAGTCCGGCCTGTTCAGCTTTTGGTCAACCCCGCCCTACCAAAAGATGGCCGAAATGAATAACACTAGGTAATAAATACAATTTTTTTTTTCAGGCTTTCAGGGCAAAATGTTCGGCTAAATATGAATCAGTGTCCGGCTTTTCAATTTTTGGGCCTGGCAACCCTATACGCAATAGATCTTGACGAGAGCTGACGATTGAAACTCAAACGAACGTCGTAGCTTCTCACTGCGAGACAAAATTTATCCCATCAAAAACATAACATGTAAAAAAATGCAGGTCTCGCAACGCAACGCAGTTCTTCTACCGTGAGAAAGGTGTGAGATCTAATGTTAAACCATGTTTGTTAATTTATTCAGTTTCTATCTATTTGTCACCTTTCTTTCTTTACTAAATAGAATGACTTAGCAATCGTATACGGCAATAGACGGCAAAATCTACCTAATTTAGCGCTGCGCTTTATTTAATTAGGACTGTTTAAAATAGTAGATCATTCTTATGTGATTATGTTGCCGTGCGATGGCCAAGTCATTCTATTTAGTAAAGAAATAATAGTTCTCACTGAGTAACGTATGCTATCCTTACATATTATAAAACAAAGTTTCCCGCCGCGTCTGTCTGTCTGAACGCAATAAACTCAAAAACTACCGAACGGATTTTCAATCGGTTTTCACCAATGGACGGAGTGATTCATGCGGAAGGTTTTAGTGTATAATTCATTAGGGTTTTTTGTAAATTGGCTGAAATTTGACGATTATTGTTGAAGATGTTGGAAAAAATCATGCTGACTGGGAACTTTATTGGCGTGTGCCGCGGAAATCGTAAAAGTTACATAAAATTGATGTTCTACAGTATTGTTAATCTTAAAAAGTTCAACCAAAAAGTCCGCGATGGCATGTGTCTATCTTGTAAGGATGACCCACAATAACTATTTTTATCTTTCAGAATTTGATAAAAATTTCATTGTTATTTCCGAAGTTATTTCGACTGGTATTTTATTAATCCTTATCCAATAAACTATTTCACTTAAATTGATCATTTAATTTAAATTAGAATGTGCCTTGACATCATTTCATTTAATAATAAATGGTTTAAAGGATATCACAAATTCAAAATTACGCGTAACAAAACAATTATGGTTGACGGCAACGCGGGCGCAGCGTTAGGAGTCAATGACCTTATCCTGGACTATTAGGTATGTTATCCCGGTACTGCCCGGTAGTTCCCGTTGGATATTTTCTGATATCCACGCGGGCGAAGCCCCGGGCAAAAGCTAATAATTTATAAAGATATCATGCGGGCAATAATATAATTTAAAATTTCAAACTGAGTAACAAATTTCTATTTGATCCAGTAATTGAAATATGGACTTACATTAATTGGTTTAAATTACAAACTAATCACACATGATCTCAATTTCCTTTTCTTCCCTCGCACAATTTTCATACATAAAAATATCCCCAAACAAAATTGAGTGTAATTTCATTCTAAAAACAATCAATAATAATATATTAATTATTTTAAGTCTAAATCTAATAATAAAACTATAAAACCGATTACACTGTGACCCCACCCTAACCCAAAACAATGATTTCGCGTGCATCGCGGTGCGGTGAATAAGCTAATACAGTCTGGCCACGCTACGTCTGCATAAATAAAAAAACGGTGAAATTTGAAAATCTATAGATGGCAACACCATCTGTGCTACGAAAAAATGATTTGATACTTTGTCTTTTTGTTAGGTTATTTTGTTTATATTCTGATTTATTCCTGGTAAAGAATAGACACTAGCACGATGCAGTGTGGATTTGATACAGTTTTGTCATCGTATGGAGGTAGAGCATAGGTACGACATAGTCTATTACACATATCTATTAGCCAAAAATCAAAAGGCAAAGTATCAAAATGGTTAGATAAACTTATAACCCCAAAACTGACATAACTGACTGATGTAAAAGTATACCTTAAGATAAGATAAGATTATTTTATTTTGCAAATATGGGTAACAGCAAATGATGACAAAAAAATAAGAGCTCAGCCAAATTTTACCACGTAGGCATGCAAAATATTTAAAACATTCAACTTATAACTAAATCATTAAATACAATTTTAAAATTACACAATGAACTAAGTACAAGCTTAAAAAATATTTCTCAGTTGGAAACTCCTTAATATTATAATATGCTTTGGCCACTAAAAAGCTTCGGAGTTTCTTTATAAATAGTAAAAAATAGTGAAAGCGGAAGCTCTTTCCATGTCTTTGGCATAAATAAAACTTTTTGGGGTTGCCCATTTATTCCATTGCAGACTTAGCGTGGCCAGACCTTACATTGCGCGTTTTTTGCGACTTGCTTATTTTATTAGTATATTTTGGCTGTTACGCCGCATAATTTTCGGTATGCGTACATTTACACTGTGTGATGCAGCTGTGTCAGTGGTAGTGTAAGTTCAAAAATAAGTTCTCACGCTCGCAAACCTTCTCTTAAAAGAAAATATTGTTTCAGAGGCTGGACAATGATGACGAAAACTTCGACATCGAGGACATGCCTGGGACATCATATCAAAATGAGGTAAGTAAATAGCTTATGATTATGAATTAAGTATATCAAACGTACAGTGAGTTCATTAAAATCGCGTTAACGCATATCTTACCATTTTGAAAACAAAATCCCGTGCAGACGACCCATTTTTTGCGTAAGCCTTACTTTAATGGCCGAGCGTTGCATGCAAGCATAGTCCTTACAGTTAGCGTTGCCATCTCTAAAAATCTGAAAATCGGACTTGCCCGCTAAAAAATCCGGACTTTTGGGTCCCACGGCCGGACGGATGCCATAAAAAAACGATTTTTGACTAAAAGGTCAAATAAAACACTTTTTTTTTTAAAGAAAGTCTTAATCGGTATTTTCATTTTCATAGTTTTTCTTTGGTACAAACATGCTTTAAAAGCTCATGCTCCTTAATAATTTTATCATAAAAAAAATTGCAAGTTACATGTATTAAATTAAATTCCACAATTAATATTTTTGCAATAGTTTCCGATTTTAACCTGTTTCATCCATTGCTGGCCTATTAAAAAGAATAAAAATCCTAACAAAAGTCGCACGGACCGAACGCAGTCAAATTGGCCCGGACAAGAGGTCAAAAAGCCTAACACTGTCTGGCTTTATCCGGACGGATGGCAACTCTACTTACAGCGTACAGATAAACGTTTTTTCGATAGTACATTTATGTAACTTACTATATACGTAATTACCCGCGTTATAACTTACTTACCCGTGACGCAATTGGTACCACTGAATTTTGCAGTCATGCGATTGGTAGTACTGTTCTGCCAGTCGCCATTTTGAACTCTATTAGTATTGTAGTAAGACTCTGCTACCAATCGCTTTACGAATCAAGATACAATAAACGCACTGCGGGTGAAGTAAGCTGCCATTCTACCTATCATTGACCGCACAACTGGATCAGAAAAAGGACCTGGGGCCTTACTGTGACGTGTTATAGCCATTATTGTTCCGCTGTGAAAATGGGACAGTGCTATTTATGCTGTATAGCTCCATCTCTCTCTCTCACACTGGAACAATGATGGATTTAACACGTCGTAGTACGGCCCCTGTAGAATGCCAATTGGCAGTGCCACTTACAAATTAAGAGCTTTGATTGATTATTTTAATACTTAAACCTGTACCCTAATTGCGTAATGCATCGTGCATTATTGTAATCACAATTTGTTTCGATTTGAAACAGATTGCTGATCCATTGCTTCATAAGTTTAAAAAAAACTGCTCTACAACGTTAATAACGCAATGAATGTTGTTGAACTGTCATAATAAACAAATTTGACATAATCTTTTATGAAAATAAGTTACGTAATTAGGGTAATGGAATTCAAATTATTTTAAATACCTATTCTTAAAGTTCCGTATACGAAAAAAAACCTCTTTTGTCAATTACTTGTCTCATTGTGAGAAAGATTTAAATATTTGTGAGATTTAAGTCTGTCTGACTATAAGTTTTCGTGGTGCTAAACCATTCGTGTCAGTCACAGCACCTGTTAATAGTTGCATCACTTTTGTGCTCTCGAAAATATGGTATATTTCGCCTTTAATTTACTGATAGCAGTAGATTAATGTCTATTTTTTTAATTTTTTGGTATAGTTTGCGAAATAATAGGAAAAAATACTGACTGGGTTTATTAAAAAAAAGGTTTTTTCAACATAATTTTTCTGCTATATTTTGTATGGAAGTTGTAAAAGTGGTTCAGCCACATGCAAGTGGACCACGTAATGATATGGTTGATATTTTTTTAATTTTCAATCAAACGTCAGTCTTGCGTCATTTTTCGGAAAACTTGTTGCGAATATTAGTGATTTTCCATGTAAACTTAATTTATTTGAAAAATCCCTTTTAGCCACATGAAAAACAAAAAACTCGACTTTTCAAATCACAAATAGTTTTCTTAAAATCTTTTTCCCTTTCTCAAAACTCGTAGCCAGAACCACAATTTCAAAAATGCTACTTGATGCAACTCAAAACAAAACAGCACAACTGTCATTTTTGACAGCGCTCACGATGATATTAATTTAGGGCATGGTTGGTGTTATCGCCAGATGGCGCATATCATGACGTCATCTACGACGATTCAAGGGACATCGTTTTTGCGATGACGCTTATTTATTTCGGGTGCTTCGATCAACAATAGCAACTAGATATCGGGTCGGCGCAAGAAAATCGTCTCGGCAAATAAGAGCTCGCTTGAGAAGTGAGCTCTTATTTTGTTTAGTACGCTTGAAACACGGCCAACGTAATCACGTCTCACGATGCCGCAGTGTGTAATTACAAGTTGCAAAAATAATACCCGAAAAAGCAATTTAACGGCCAGAGTGTGTTGCTTTCGGTAAGTACATAAAGAATAAGTTCTATTTTAAGCTTGATAAACTAGTAATTAATATCAAATTAGACAAAATTACCAATTTTAAACCAACGCCACAAATGTTTGTGCGTGTGTTGGCGACCCTTAAGCCAAGTGGCCAACCAAGGCTTGCCAACACACGCACAAACATTTGTTTAACAGAACAGTGGATGCATGGAATCGATTTGTGTTGTAATAATTTTTAATTATTATTTGTTACCAGAACTTCAAAATCAGTTGTTTAAAATTAGTTAATGCTACTTTTGTGTCTGTTTCTTGGACTCTCATTAGATCTTTGATTTGATTTCATTAGAGCTTTCCTTTTTTATTTTAGCTTTCCTAGCAATCCATTTACGTGTGCAGAATGGATCTCGATTGTCGCCAGAGAAAGAAGAGATGACTTTTATAAGCCATCTAAGAATTCGGTTATATGTTCGGATCACTTTGGTAAATCGGATACATCCGGAAATATTCACCGTCGTCGACTGGTTAAAACAGCAGTTCCTAAATTAAAGGTACATTTATTAATAATTTCGAAATGTATTTTTTTATTTCTTTTCTGCTTAAATGTATTTGTGACACAATAAGTCATTGTCGTTAGAATTAATGTTTATCTATTAACTAGCTGCGCCCCGCGGTTTCACCCGCATAAGTCTCGATCCCGTAAAAATATCGGGATAAAAAGTATCCTATGTCCTTCTCCGGGTCAAGGTCTATCCATATCCCAAATTTCATCCAAATCCGTTCAGCCGTTTTAGCGTGATGTCGTGACCAAGGGAAATAGGGATTCATTTTTATATATATAGATTAAGAGTCTTTTCAAAAACACAGATTCAACCCCCGTCGAATGACCCACAATTGGCAGCACCCAATACTAAACTCTCAGTATCTGACGTTGAAGTGCAGGTGAGTATTTTTTTTGCAGTAGGTGTCGTCAATTTACTGGGTGAGATGATAAATTATAATTTTCTTGAAATTATGCGTTACGATTTTCAGAATTTCATTTTAATTCACGCAAAATCATTTCAGTAAAAAAATTGGACTTGATTATTTCCAATTACTCTTACAATTTTGCTAAATGATCATTTTTATTTGAGATTTGTAGTTAATTTGAGTAACGCATGTTCGCGCTTTTGCAGATAATTAATTGAGGATATACATGATAAATAAATCCATCCGCGCGGACAGGCGCGTAAACCGCCTTACCACGCAGGGAACCGCTACGAAATCCGCTTTACTGCCACCGTTTACCGCGGCGGTGCGCGGTGCCGTGTGTGAATCGCCTTAGCCAGCCGCCATTACATACATTTGAAAACAACAAAGATACCTACTTACATTTTTGTTTATGACGCATAAAAACATGATAAAGTAAATAAACATATCATACACAAAAACGTAACGCTAATAAAAAATAAGTAATGTATACTAAGAAACATAGATCCCGAAATCTTAAAAGGAAACCACTAAACTTTTAGGTTCATATTATAAAATTATTTTCGTGTTCAACGCGACTCTATACCTCCTGTAGTTAAATTCGAAGAAGCAAAACGAAACGAAACAAAACGATGTAGATCGCAAGGCAATAACGGAAAAATGATCTTTATTTGTTGTAACTAAAGGTTGAATTCACACTAAATATTGTTTAACTTATGTCTTTTAATTTCTACACGACAGGAGGAATAAAATCCTTTGCTCGTCTTTTGTGACGAATGGTCGTAAGTATTAGATAATATTTTGACGATTTGTGACTTTATTATTAGGTGCCATGGTTGTTATTAGGTTGAACTTAAACCTATTTTAAGACATTTATCTCTAAATGAAATGATGATGTGGATATATTTAGTAACCTTTTCCGCTTAGCTATTTCTAAAGAGTCTTGAAAAGACCCTGGAAGAAATCGACACGTGTTTCACCTCTCAACGAGGCAAGGTCCGCAAGGTCACGCCTGAATCAATTAACTACATTTATCTCTGTTTGTTATTTTTTACTATTATTATTCACGCGGACAGAACTGAGCTTGATTTTGTACGTAACCCTTTATCTAGTTGCTATTGTTGATCGAAGTTCGGGTGTTGGAGGTGCACGCTCAAATCGATTACAGCGTTATTCGGAACGCAGCCTTGATAATATGACAACTTCAATCGATCAGTGAGACGTCACTACGTCAGCTAAACGTCAGATACTAATAGTGTTCTGTGGTCGCTGTCAGTTTTCTCGTAAATATTGATAGGGACGGTTGTGTGTGTTATTGTGTTAGCTCTTCGTGCGTTATGACGGACTATTTAACCAAAATTATACAAATGTTAATGATGGAAGACGAAGACAACGACGATTTACTCATTTTGCTGGCTCTGCTTTTAGATAAAAGGAGGAAGGAAAGAGCGGTATGTGTTGACCTTGTCCAATGAAACCATAATAATGTTTTAACTTGTTGTTTACATAATAATATTTAAAAAAAAAAACAAACACAATTCTAACCAGTCTGCGCCGTCGTTCCATGGCTTTTATTAAACCAGCAAAAAAATTAAAGTTTGAAACAGATTATAAATAAAAAAAAGTAAAGTAAATATTGAGTAAAAGAGTATTACCTTCTCTCAACTGTGAGTATTTATATACCTATAGTCTGTATGTTTATATATTTAAGCTTTATTTATGTATTTATTTAAGTATATTATGTTTGACTGGGTCGTTGGTCTAGTGGTCGCAAGCACTACTACCGAGCATGAGGGTAATTGGGTTTTTCTATCTGAAATTCCTCAGTAGCAGCTCGGAGTCTGGATTTGCGCCCGGTTGATGGCAATAGGCTACATGGGACTTAAACATAACTGGTGAAATGTGGGTGTGCCTGCTACAGGGAAACATCTCTGCCCAACCCTTCGGGGAAACAAAGCGTGATGTTATGTGTATGTGTATTATGTTTATCTGTGTTGGTATATTTTCGTTTTTCTCAAATTCAAATAATTTATTTTGGAAAAAACATCCATATTGTATTAGTATAGAATATAAAACATCCATATTTTATTATATAAAACGTCGCATATCCATATTATCTCTTCTTGTTCTCACACACTATTGTCTACATTTCTTTCTCATTTCTCCTTTCGCAGGTCTGCTGGAAGAAATTTCTTAAGAAATAAGCAGTACCATTGTACTCAAATTATAATTATGTAATTTCTCTATTTATTTTACCTTGTGTACTTAAATAATACAATAAATAAATATAAAGCCTTAAAATAAAATATAAAAACCATAATGAAAAGAAAATCACGATATGTTGAAATTGACCCAATCTACATAGACTTGCGTTTGCGCAAAATTCAAAAAAAGAATACAACCTGTACAAAAAAAAAAACAGGGCCTCAAAAAATATACCTTGCCTACATTTTGCCCCACCAGCGCCACTTTGTCGCACCTGTCAATGGGAGCCTTCATGAAAGAAGTCTCACAGACGCGGTCCTAAAAGTACAAGAACAGAATGTTCTAGTACTACATACCGTCAAATCGATTCTAGGGCACATCCACATCGTTTATAGTTTTCGCGACGCGCGGTTCTCATTCAGTGCTCCGTGAGAATGCCTGGCCGTGCTGTTAAATCTTGTAAAAACCGTTCAAATAAATACATTTTGATTTTTTATTCGAATAAAACAAGGAATTAATCGAGTATTTTTCCTAACATTGCTTTTGTGACTTCACCGAGTCTCGCTACATCTTGTTTTAATGTTCATAAAGTTCAAAATATTTTTCTTTTGCATTACGAAAGAATACGTCAAATCAGTAAAATTGACATGCAGTTACCACACGATTAAGTCATAAAATAAAAATCATAGACTAAGTACGCTCCCTGATAAAAATGCTAACGCTACAAACATAGGGTTGGGGTCATGTTTGAAACCAAAGTTGACATGTCGATATTTTTTTATTAATACGAATTAATCATTTACGAACTGTTTTTTTAATAATGTTTTATATTTCCATTCTAATGGTTAAATAATTTAAAAATCTTTTTAATTTTTATTTAAACTGCTACCTATATTATTTAGAATATATATGTATAGGTATGTCCTTGAAATCGAGTTCGGAATTACAAAGTTATCGGGAGAATATGAGAAGTTTTTTTTGTTACAAAAATAAAAAAAATATGATCATTGATTATTATTATTGTTGTTTTAATTGCTACCGATCGAAAATCTAATCTAGGAAAACTCTTTTCAGATTTCCGAAAGATAGTGAAATCAGCTTAAAGCTTGTAAGAGGCAAAATAATTGGAAACAAAATGTTTTCGACATTTTGAACAGTGTTTTTTTTTAAACTTGCCCAATAACAGGCGAAAATTAGACGAAACTGCTTTTCCTAATTTATTTTATGTGACGATGTAAGGATTATGATTTTATATAGAAAATGTACAAAAATTACTTTTAAATTGTTCATGTTTTTTTTGTTTTTATAATTAATTTTGATGTAATATTGTAAGATTCCTTGAATGCAATTCTTACCATTACCCGTTACCGTTAATCTGTTGAAAAACTTAACTGTTACCGACGTTGGACAAAAAATGGCTTCTACAAAATTTTAACTATACATTTTCATACAAATTAACACCCGACCACTTGTTGTCGTTGTGGTGTGGCTGTGGTACTAATAATCGGGCCCTAAGACCAATAAGTGCGAGCGTGTCAGATAGATAAAAATGATTTCTGTCCAGACGAATAAAATAAAAAACATGAGTTTAAAATAAAAATATCTTCATCCGTATTACTCGATATCAACTCGCTACTATTACACACATCACTATTTTCTTATGTGATTCTTCATGATATTCCAGACAACTTTTACTCTTGTGAAATTTCTTCTAAAGTTGATCGAATGTCTGACAAAAAATAAATTAGATTTTTTTGTATGGAGCGAATCACGTTTATTTTTTTTTCTTCAATTGTACTAATATGTTGGGTGTATGGCGTGAGTATATGATAGCTAGGGTCATTCTCTATCCACGAAAAAATATATCAGCGCCGGCCATCCGCAGCCGCGCGTGTAATTATTCGGTAAAAAAATAATATTTTCTATGAAATTTTTTGCCTTTTAAAATCAATTCAAAGTATATTTTCTGTCTCACTTGGCTGTTTTCACCTTCCTTTTAGTTAAATATATAGTTTTAATAGCACATAGGTACTCACAACTAGTTATTCTGGCAGAGGTTTAGTTATTATTGCATGTTATCTGTGGCACCTGCATTGTGATTGATGACTTATTTGTTTGTGGGCTCGGTTAAGTGCATAACGAACAAGTCACCGAAAAATAATTGTCTCTGATTGGCTGTTATTTTTTTAAATACCTGCACATTATCTATTGTTATCGGTGGCACCTGCATTGTGATTGATGACTCATTTGATTGTGCGCTCGTCTAAGCGAAATACAAAGACATTCATTAAGTCCCTCTAGTTTCGCTCTTGTCGCTTATTTGTGAACACAGTGAAATACTTTTATTTTTATATTTACTTTAGAACTATGGCTGGATTTTGTACCAACCTAGATCTTTTTGTGAAATTAAGAAGTGGTGGTGATCTAAAAAATTATATGTTTCTATATGAAAGTATAATTTCTGTTTTGAATACCACAGTTTCTGAAGAAGACAAAAACCTAATCAAGGAGTTCTGTCGGCTTTTTTGTGTAAATCTAAGTAAAAAGTGGATAGAGTCAAGTAGAAGTCAAAAAACTTTTATGAATCGTGTAAATAATCGCAAGTGGTTGGAAAAAAGCATCAACTGGCCTGTTTGTGACAGTGTTGACCTGAGAAGTGAGTTGGGCTTTTCGGACGCAGCCTTATCTGAGCCAGTGGATATGAATTCCCATTTTCCTAATCTTGCAGTATGTACTACGGAAGCGGGAACATCTACAGAAAAGGACCGGTCGGTCCGTACTCCGTAAGCCCAATGAGCGCGAGCAAGACAGCACTGGACAGATAGCTATCAATGATATTTATCTAATTGCATAACTTATTTTTGTAAACAATTATGCCAAATTTGTTTCATTTTGACAGTTCAACAACATTCATTGCGTTATTTACATTGTCGCGCAGATTTTTTTTCCAACTTATGAAGCAATGGATTAGCAATCTGTTTCAAATCGAAACTGATTGTATTTGTGTTGTATTACGCCATTAGGGTACATACGACTCTGACCAATTAAAAAGTAAGACATACGTAGCGCGGCGAACAATACAGTGAAGCATGAAAAAAAAAAAACTCAAAACTCAAAGTATTTATTTCAATTAAACCATTTACAGGCACTTTTGAATTGTCAAAGAGTCTGTCAGTTAGTCAGAAAGTTGAGGCTAATTGCCCATTCCAAAACGTAGATCTCTATGGAGAAGAACGGGCAAGAAACTCCAAGGACACTCTTTTAAATATAGATATTACAAAATCCTGGGTATATTATTCTTGTTGCTTCTTGTGAGAACAATGTACACAAAAATAATGAAAAGCAATTGAAAATATAAGATTAAAAATAAGCCCTGGCAGATAAGAGGTGACCAGTTTCAACTGACGGCGCCCGTTCACGAACATGACGCGTGGATCAGCACCATTCGGCTCAACCATTTTGTAGGGAACCGAATGATCCAACACACTCGCCACCATCAGCGAGACATTTAAGTGAGCATGACATATTCTCAACTGCCATGCTCTTTCAAGTCAACATACATCGAAAAAAAATGGCGGGAGAAATTGTCGGTGAATCTTTGTCTGTTGATCAACATTCAACAACAAACTGGTTGACATCTGTGTGGCCGAATCTACGAAGACTTGTATGTGTATAATGTACTGATTGCGTGCAATTTTTATTTTGATTTAAAATGTCTGTATACACATGTAGTTATTATGTTGCTTTATTAAAATACTTAAGTCAAACATATTTACATAAAAAGGTTTTTTTTTTTCACAAAACGCTTTGTATGACGTCCGCTTATTATGACGTGTTTGTCAATTCCTTTCGATGTCACTATAAACGGATTCAACTGTATAATTTGATACCAATTTTTTTTTTTTTTTTGTAATTTGATACGTCTGACAACCAGGTCTGGCAGGTTACTTGTGTAGCACATCTGGCGCACCCTGTACAGTTAACCCTGTTTTCACAGTTTTATACAGCCTGTACAATCCAAAATATAATATTTTTAGTACTTAATCTAGAAAGCTATAAAGATTGAAATATTTCAAATTTTCCTTTTTTTTTCAGAATCAAGACTCGACTGGCAGTGAAATCAAAGTATTTTGTCCGAAATGCAACACGGAAATACCGCACACTGCAAGAGGGATACAAGAGGTACCTACATTACAAGATAATACGTGCAATAGAAATGATGCCTGGGTATAAAAAAAATAAATTCTATTCAGTCCGTCATTCAGATAATAAAAAAATATTAGACACGTATTTTTTTACTTTATCATATTAATAAAAAACGACTTCGATAAAACGCATTAAATTTGGGGAGTGGGGGTCACTACGTCACAAGTGAGTATAAAATCTACATACTCGTGACGTCATGGCGACTCCCCCCCGACCCTTGCTTGAAAACGAGGTGCCAGCTGTTGTTGCAGCTGAGCACGTAGCTTTAAATACCCCGCTTAATAATCATGATGTTAACCAAATATTGATCCAGCCTGTCCCCTCTTGCTGTCCTCCCCCCAGCGACGCCCTAAGCCGAGGTTCGTACCCCACAGGGGGTGCCTTTAGCGAGCGTTCGCCTAGCTTTAATTTAGAATAGTTTACTTGCTCCTGGCTGGAGGCTCTAAATGTAGCAGCTTAAGGCACCCACAGGAAAGTCCGGTTAAGCAGACAAGACCTTAGTGGTCAAAACTGCGAGTTGCCATAGTTAAAAAAAACGTCATGGCACATTTTAACTCAATGTATCGCCGTATTATTTTGATTACGTAAAAAAAGAAAAGATACGTGTCCAATATTTTTTAATAATCTAACTGACGGACAAAGAAATAATTTTTAGTCATCATCCCTATTATTATAATACAATGTGTACAAGGTCATATCAATTCCTCATTATCATAATTACCTGCCTAGTCTTTTCCCAACTATGTCGGGGTAGGCTTCCAGTCTAACCGGATGCACCTAAATACCAGTATTTTACATTAAGCGACTGCCTATCTGACCTCCACAACCACAACCCAGTAATTGGGTAACACGATACCCCTTGATAAGACTGGTTGTCAGACTTTTGAGCTTCTGACTACCCGTAACGACTGTCAAAGATAAACAAATTATTGCAATCCGGGATCAACTGCTTAACGTGTCTCCCGAGGCATGGACCCTCCTTGCCTCTCGGTATGTAATGGATGGTCACCCATCCACAGACGACCTCGGCAAGCGCTGCTTAAACTTGAAGATGGACCTGGATTGCTTTTATTTTTTTGTCTCGAGCTCTATGGACACACACAGACACGAAAAGCGACTTTGTTTTTGTTGTACTATTTATTGATGTGTAACATCTTACCTCTCGCTTTCCAGCACGCTTAGCATGACCGTAACAGAAACGGGTTTTGTCGACGGAAGAATAGACAAAATAACAGATAAACAATCACAATCTGTCATTTTGTCTATTCTTCCGTCGACAAAACCCGTTTCTATGGTAGTCATGCTACGCGTGCTGCAATCTGTGGGAGTCATTTCGTGAAAAGGGACGGAAGTGTGTAACAGGAAGCCGGGTAAGCGCGCGCTATTTGATTTGGCCAATGATTGCGCGCGGTGCTAGAGTTGGATGTCAGAAACGACCTTGACGAGGCCCTGTCCCTTTAATGTTGCTTATTACCTTAAAAGGCGAGATGTCATATGTTACACATCATATGCGACTACTGTAAAGCTCGCTCGTTTTTTCTATAGATTCCCATCCACAATAATGTATTAATATTTCCCCAGGATCAAAAAAAAATATTCATCGCAAAAGTGTATCATTACTTCGAGCAAGAGTATGAAGAATTAAAGAAGATGTATGGAGACCTGGACCTGACTCCTCTGTCGCGGTTCTGGCAACGGACTGCGCTGGCCACCGGAGTGAGTGAGACGACGGTACGTCAGATACTGCAGGAGGAACAGGAATGGAATGCAGACAAGCGACAGGAACCGCCTAAAAAACGACGCACAGCTCGCAAGAGATGTCATCAGACGGACAGGTATGTGTGAACACTGTATTACAAAAATTAATAAAATGATCATTATTATTTTTAAAAGTCTGACAAATCTCGGGACCCCGGGGTCCTGGACCTTTGAAAGGCGTACGAGGGGCCGAAGCAAACTCGCAGAGGTATTATTAATTGTTGAGGCACCAACCGACAATTATCCCTGTTCACGCTATGCAAGGGCATCCAAGAACAACCCCCGGTTGGTATAGGACTTGCATTGATATGGAAACAAAGATATTGGGCTATGGGTTTGGGTGGCTAAAGTGGAATGGTTACCTGGAACTATGGAAGGTCTGTGGTCCGTGCCTGATCAATGTTTATATGTACACGGATAAAATGGCAGAGGGTGACTTGCATACTCAATAATGGGCCCCCGAAAACGGTCGCTAGCACTAAGTGTCGTAGCGACAAGGGGGCCAAATGTCCTGAGGTGCTTATGAGGAGTGGAGAGGTATTCCACGGCTATCAGGACAATCTCGGAAGTACGGTCAAGATCCCTACCAGCATCTTACTGGAATACTTCCTTCCTCCGAGCACGTTTGCTCTTGCGAATCTTCACTCAAGCCGGCTAATTAAGGCACGAATGAGGTGGGAACTCCGTTCCTCGTTAGTGTTCACTCTAGCCGGCCAATAAAGGCAAGCCAGAAGTGAGGAACAAGATTTCTCTCGGGAGATAGGGTCCGTGGGGTCGCTACTGCCCAACAGCTCGCCACATGCTACCCTGCGGGTTTATCTATCTCTCTTGGTCTGGCTCCTCACCCTAGACCTGTTTCGGCAAAGTAAACTTTACCGGCACAGACCTAGAGTTCGGAGCGCGCAAGCCCCACCACGACGTCTACAGAGATATGGTGGTGGGGTTATTATTATTTTGTTACGTCTTTTACATATCTCGGGACCTTGGGGTCCCAGACCTATGGAAGGCGTATGAGGGGCCAAAGCCAATTCGCATAAGCCCCTTAGACGTTTGGCACCAACCGACGATTATCCCTGTTCTCACTATGCTAGTACACCCTAGGACAAACCCCGGTTGGTACAGGATTATTGCAGGATATGGAAACAAAGATATTGGATTATGGGTTTCGGTGGCTAAGTGAACAGGTTATCTAGAACAGTGGAAAGACTATGGCCCCTGCTAGACCAATATCTATGGCCCCTGCCTGATATTATTATTATTATTACTGAACACGCCCCCAGATTTTGGGCTGCTACTGAGAAATTCCAGATGGAAAAACCCCATCACATTTTGCCCCTCATACTCATAGCAGTGCGCTTGCGACCACTAGACCCACGAGGAAGGCACACATCAATCCATATGAGATAAATAGAGTAGATACAGTGATAGCTAATGGTGTGACCTTCGGACTGTCAAGTCATAGGTCTCGAGTTTGAACCCACGGCTCCGACCTCTGACTTTTCGGATGTGCGTATTGTATAATTATTAACTTGCTTCAAAAACGTTGAAGGAAAAAGTCGTGAGGAAACCCGCATGCCTTTTTTTGTGTGGGAAATTATCAAATAAATTCTCCCGCTCTTGGCGGAGCGGGAGGGCGTGTAAGACTTTTTTTTTTCCTTCGGTTGCCCTGTTGCCGAGGGCCACGATCTCCCTTTCGGTTTTCTTCGCACTCCCGGCAGAAACCCGCATGCCTGAGAGATATTTCTCGACGGCATGTGAAGGCAAGTCAGAGGCCTATGGGTGGCTTTAAAACTCTGACACCAGGTTAGTCACTAACCACACGAAGAAAAAGAATGAAAGAATACAGTCCCAGGACGCAGGCATATTTTGTCGTAATTTCTAACATTTCTAATAAAAAAATAACCTTTTGGATTTCCTAACGATATTTTATTTATTGTTTCAGTTCCAGTGAAGACGATAGTTCGGATGATAATGTCGAACATGGCGGGCAATCAAACTTCGCTCAAATGTAAGTATTTTTAGGGTTCCGTACCTCAAAAGGAAAAAACGGAACCCTCATAGGATCAATAGTGTGTCTGTCTGTCACAGCCAAATCTAAGGGACCGATTAAGTTGAAATTTGGTTCACATATGTATTTCTGTGACGTAAACATGAACGTGTAAGGTAAATAAATGAACTTTGAATGTAGGAGTCACTTTTGGGGGGTAAACAAGAAAAAAAAAGTTTTGCTAACAGTACTGTGTGACATATCAAATGAAAGGGCTTGTTGCGAGGATCTTAAACATATTATTTTTTATATAATTTTAAAATAAATAGTTTTAAAGATATTTAAGGAATTCGATGAAAATTGACCATTCCCCTTATCTCCGAAACCAGTGTACCTAAAATTTTGAAAAAAATACGTAGTATGGCTCTTCACTCATAGATTACAGGAAAACTTATAAGAAGTCTATGGTCTTAAAATAACATTGTAAATCTCTCAATATTGTGCGTACAAACTTACATTTGCAGTTGGAATGTATGTGTGAATATATTATTCAACTACAATGTTAAGTTGGCTCTTGGGATAAATAAATAAATTTCAACTACGGGTTTTTTTATCAAAACGGGCAATCTCTTGGCCTGCATCACACCAGCATGCGTAGCATGACAACCATAGAAACGGGTTTTGTCGACGGAAGAACAGACAATATGACAATATATTAAGATTGTTTATCTGTCATTTTGTCTATTCTTCCGTCGACAAAACCCGTTTCTATTGTGGTCATACTAAGCGTGCTGATGGTAAGTGATGATCAGGCCGAAGGTGGGATTATTTAAATAAAATCAAGATTACTTGGTTTTTGTGGCTTAAATAAGTATTCACAGTAAGAAAATATTGTTTTATTATCCAGTCACAAGATATTTTTGCTCTAAATCAATTATTAATTTAGTTATAAATGAAACAAGAATTGAGACTTACGCCATTTAGTTCCGTAAAAAGCACGAGCAAATACCGCCACGCGATAATCAACTTTATTACTGATGTGTTAGCGTTTAGTACATAGTGGAGTGGCGGGGTGCAAGGGGGCGGAGCTTGCGTGGAAATTGTCTTTGGAGTGGTTGGTCTTAATAATTTGTTTTTTTTTTTTTCAGAGCACAGAAAGAGCCTGAAATTGAGACGCTGGTAGTGAAGATAGAACCTCCCGAATACTACAAGTAAGTAATAATTATCATCATCAAGTTTTCCTTATCATCATTCTTCTGCCCTTTGCATATTCAGCCTCTAATGTTCTCACTGCTGGGACACAGGCCTCCTCTCTGTGAGGAGTGGACCGTAATCCACCACGCGGGCCCAGTGCGGGTTGGTAGATGTCACATGTCTTCGAATTTTTAGTTCTAGGACATGCCGGTTTCCTCATGATATTTTTCTTCATCGTTTTGAGAGCGGTGGTGATGAAATAATTTACACAATGTAAAGCGCCTGTCAGAGTTCGAACTTGCGACCTACAACTCGATAAGTCGCGGTCGTTACCACTGGGCCACCACTACCATTATCATATAACATTTGGGGTCGGCGCAACAATTCTTTTGGTTAAAGTTTAGGAACGGGCTGCCTCCATAGGGGGAAGAGGAGGGGGGAGGGTATACATAGTTTTTATATAAACTTTTTTATGACATAAATCTCATAAAATAGAAAATGTTGTTAAATGAAATGTAGAGGGAGGTGGAAGGGAGGAGAGACGAAGAGGGCAAGTCATCCCCCCATCCACTAGCTCAGAGGAGATACATTTTCAAGGTCAAAGTCAAATATCTTGAAGGTCAAGGTCAAATATTTGAAGTAACGCTTAGTTGACGGAACGTTCTTTCGCGATTCCCTCTCCCCTCTCGCTTTTCCCTCTCCTCTCTCGCTTTTCCTTCTTCGAAATTTAATTTGTTATTAAATTAATGAAATAATACCAAATTAAAATTAAAATACATACTTAGTGAAAAACTAATAATTATTTTCTTTATAAAAACATCGGAATATTTTTGTTGTTGATTATAACCATTTTATTTCCTTTATTAAACCATCCTTTCAAATGCATATTGCCTATACAAAATTGTTTAAAATTTTCACACCTGCCAGGCACCTCGTGATGGCTCATTTTTTTTAAAACAGGTTTAATTTTATTTTTTCCATAGTGCATAAATAAAAAAAAACGTTTCTAATTTTTAGGGAGCAACCTCAAACTGACCCAATTTCGGTAGAAGTAAAGGCAGAACCACCGGATGATGAATTGAATAAGTAAGTTATCTCTGTTCACTATTTTTGAAGTTCTTCCGGTCAGACAAGCCCTAGATGGGCTTCTCTAAAAATCTCATCGTGACAACTTTGCTGAAGTGAACTGTCAATAATGTCAATCGTAGTGCTTTTTACTTTATATAAGATAAGATTTATGTCTTACCACAATATAAAGTACAGTTTCAAATGATCATAGGACAATACATAATAGTTTTAATTATACTGTGGGATTGGTGTTTAAGCTAGACATAAGGCCTGTCTTTCATGACAACAGGTCTCCACTCCTTTGGAAGCAGTTACATTTATTAAGGATTATGCACTTGTACACAAATGCGTAGTGACCGATCGAAGCTTCGGTTTTCGTTTTCGGCAGAAAACTCATGATTCGGTCATATTTTCGTTTTCGTCTAAACCAGCCGAAGTTTCGGCCGAGTCGAAAATCAGAAGTTTGTCAATTGTCGCGCGTCATTCGACCTACTTCGTAAAGCTCGGCAATATCAGTACCCCTAGCACGAATATTTGTAGGTTTCGTATCGCAAACGTATCGAGTTGTCGATACGATAACGGAATACAACGAAAGTCGGAAGCACGAAGCACTTTCGAAATAGTATCGAGAGCTCGATACGATAACGTTGGTGACGTCATTCTAACGTAAGTAAGGACGTGAAAAATAGAACGAATGATCTTACAATCGAATGAATGTTTCGTTCAGAAACTGGATGTGTATTTAGTTAATATAAAAAATAGTGTTTTCAGGGCATTTAAAACTTTAATACTGTTCAATTTATAATGCAATACGAAGAAACTGCAGAAAAAGTTAATATTCAGTTAGAAAAATGGCATATTAATTTAACTGATTACTAAAACGTTGTGGTTGGTTTGACTGTATTCCTAAACGAACGACGGACGCTCGAAGCTCATTCAAGGCCAACTTTGTTTTGAAGCAGAGTAAAGTATTTTAGAGGGAATTTTGAAGTGAACTTGTGTTGTGATTTAATTTGTGAAAAGTTTGGAACTATTTTATTGTTCTACAATGAGAACCAGCCACCCGCAGTACACCATTATGATAGAATTTATGGAAAAGTAAGTGTATTACATTTAAGATTTTATTGTCTTAAGCATACATATACAGTAGATTTTAATAGTGTTTCAATGGGATATTTGGAATACATTTTTGTGAGTTTAAAAGAGCTAAAGTTTCTTTGTATACTCGAGTCAAATTAAGTATTACGCTAGTCATATGAAATTTGTAAATGAAAGTTGAATAAAAACTAAGAATTAAGACAGTTGACTAAAAATTAAGGTACTTACTTATGTGCTTAATTTTTGTCAATTATGTCCGTATAAAATAGAAACGTAACATATATATTATTATAAAAATAAATATTGCAGCACACAGTACCTTTATCTCACATTAAATTTATTTTAGGCATGGAGACTTATCCAAACCCAGCGGGGGTCCTCGTGGTAGACATTATGTGCAGCAAAAATGGAAGGAGTTAACAATTATGCTCAATAGTGATGGCACTGGGGATTCTCGAACAGAGGAAAAGTGGCGGAAGGTAAGCCTATTAAATCCTAATTACGCACATTTAAGGAAATAAACTTACTTCACACAATTAGAAATACCTACATGCATTCAATTGTTCATGTTTGTTAAGGTTTGGAGTGACTTCTAAAATAATGTTAAGAAAAAGTGGTCAAAAATAAATAGGGCTGCTCAGGGTACAGGCGGTGGGCCAGCGATTCAGATGACCTTAACAGACCTTGAAAACAGGGTTTTATATTTAATTGGAGTGCAGGCGGCTACTGGGATGCCTATACAAGAAGCTGGATTTGTACAGGTGTGATATTTTTTGCATGGTAATGTAGTATAATATATCTCTATTTTTTTTTTTTTTTTTTTTTTTTTTCATAGCAATCAATGTAATCTCATTTAATTCCGTATTGGGATAGAATATGGTCAAAAGTTTCACTTGTCTGCAACTTACCTACCTAATCCTGTAAGTAATAAAAAAGGGTCACCACTTGAGTTTTTTTGTTAGTATTGTGACACTTAAAATTCTTGTGTGGCTGACTGGCTGGGGTTTGAGTGCCACATAATGCGTTTCAATTATGATTTTTGTTAATAGACAAAGTCTAAATTAGATGTTTCTATGAGCATTCATGATTTCTGTAGGTATATTTACTCTAGAGTAGTATGTTGTTTAATAAAAAAAAAATTGTCGGTATACTAAACAGTAAAGTTGGCCTTTACTCACAAATTATAAGTAAGCACTAATACTCAATTATTGTTTTTATTAAAATAGATTGTTGGTGAGGAGGAAGATAGCTTGCCAGTTCAGCCTGCCACAGAAAATGTAGACGAATTGACTGTGGATGATGTTCCTTATGAATATACACCAATTCCTGAAGGTTGGCGTATTTTAAATTTATCTATCATTAACTTGGTAACTAACTCATAACTCTTTTGTTTGATATAACTACTAGTAATAACAAAATATTTAAAAATAAGATCTTATACACAGACTAGTCAAGAAGCTATCCAGAAAAGCACATACTTAAAGTAAAAAAAAAAGATCCTGATAACTAAAGCTAGCAGAATGGTATTTACGTTGATTGTTGAATTTTTTCAGATGAATGGAATACTCCAGGAACAAGCAGCCAACCCACAGTCGCTCCACCTCTTCCTCCTCCTACTCCGCAGCCACCAGCACTTACGCCAACACCAGCTCCAGTGCAAACCCAGTGGCAACCGCCGAAAAAAAAGAAGAAGACAGAAGATGACTCCGTTTTAAAAATATTTAAGGAGTGTGAGGGGAATGCTAGGGAGTATGAAAAGGAGCGTGACCGAATTGCGTTAGAATTAGAAGGAGAGAGGATTCGTCAGCGTGATGTAGAGCTTCAGTTGCAAGCTCAGTGGCTAGATTTTATGAACGAGGCGTTAGCATTATTAAAATCATATCTAGAGAAAAGAAGTGAATAGTGTCTGATTTTTTTATTTTATTTGTATTATGGTTCGGTAACAGACTTCACATACACTATTCACTTCTATTTCATAAAAAGAAAACATTTTGTATATGTTAGAATTTAATTTATTTGGCTTAAACTATAATCATACTTGGAGAAGGCCTATGTCCAGAGTGGGCGCCGTACGGCTGAGATGGTGAAACTATATTCATGAAAGTAATATCTTAAAGGTACTTAATTCTGTTTTGTAAAGAACTAACATCATATTTGTTTCAAACATATTATAGTATATTTTTTATTCTCTAATGCTACTTGCTTACACAAAAACCGAAATTAATTATTTACATTATGAACCCGATTAATCCTATCTACTAACATGTTTCTTATGGCTCTACCGCGAGTCAATTCATCACTAGAACCACTTTCGCGAAAAACTTCTTCTGGAGAAGAAAATGTTGAAACACCTAATTCTGAAGAATATATTATATCATCTTCAGGATCAGGCATCATAAAATCTAATGCTAGGTTGTGTAGAACGCTACATGCCATTATGATAGAAGCACACCTCTCAGGCGTGTAGTGTAATGTGCGGTCCTTACAAAGGCATCTCCACCTATTTTTAAGTCTTCCAAAAGTATTTTCGATCACAACTCTGGCCTTCCCATGGATGGTAGTATATTTTGCCTCTGGAGTGCCTTCAGCAGCATCTGTGATTGGTGTCATCAACCAAGGCCTCTGTGGATATCCAGAATCCCCTGAAAATTTTATTTTGATTGTATATTGAATTAAATAATCTTACAACGGACAGTAACATTAAGTAGACAGTAAGTAATCTTAAAATAACTTGAACTTTATCACTTTATTTTAAAATTAGAACAAACTACATGTAAAAAAAAAATACCTAATAACCACACTTGTTCATTATTCTGGTGTAAGTCTTGGATATACCTATTGGCTTGACTATTTTCCCAAATAAAAGCGTCATGGGTGGCACCTCCATACTTGACATTAACATTTAAAATTCTGCATTCACTGTCACATATCTATAACATAATAATTAATTGTTATCTTAAGTAATTGTAAGGTTATAAGTAGGTATAAATTAGTAGACTAATATCTCACCATTTGCACATTCAGTGAGTAGAAATGCTTCCTGCAGTAAAATAAGTGTTCTATGTCTCTTTTTGGAGTGAAGATATGAAAATGAGATCCATCAATGCATCCTATTACTCCAGGGAAGCCAAATTTTTTATAAAATCTGTAAATAAAGTATTGTAAGTAAAATTTTCTGGTAGCTATCATAATATATTTGTGGTTATTCAGTTGATCCTCCTTTCGCTGTTTAACATTCATTTCATTATTATAATTATTACTTACTTGTTTTTTACAATATTTCGCTGCTCTCGTGTTGTTGGAAATTTCAAAAAAATATTTAATATTAAAGGGTTAACAAGAGCATCAGTAACCTGCCTCACATATTTGCTCACTGTAGTTTGCCCTAAATATTTAGCCATTCCTACTATTCTTTGGTAGGAGCCTGTAGCATAAAATGACAAAGCACACAGCACCTAGAAATAAAAATATTAAATAGTTAATAGTGTATGGAGTATGTATGGAGGTAGCTGACACCCTGGATTAACATAAGGCTACCCTTTTCATCCCAATATTCTTACGGGATCGAAACTTACGCGGGTGATGCCGCGGGGCACAGCTAGTAAAATATAAAAACATTTTAGTTAGAAAGGTACTTATGTAGCTTATAAATTACACTTACTTTGTGTTCCAGGCTGATCCTTTTACTTGATTTTAGACTGGATTTTTCTTTTAATTCGCGACACAAGAATAAAAAGGCTTCCTTACTTAGACGAAATCTATTTTTAAATTCTGTGTCGCTAAGGTTTTGAAGGTTAATATTTGCCAAATTCTTTCTGAGTAGAGCTCTCCTTGAGATTTCTCTGTAAATGTAATAGTAAATTTAAAAGATAAATTGTTTTTTATTTATAACAATATATAGTGTTCTAAAATAAATCACTCACCCTGTTTCTCTTTGTACATTTCTACTTTCAACAATCAATCGCGCTGCAAGATAATAGTACAATGTACTACGTCGTGGGGTGCTTCTCGTTAATCTAAACATTTTCTGACCAAATAAATCAAAACAATCACTTAAATTATAATTTTATACTTAAAATGAACTCCGACGAAAGTTTTTTCACCGTCAAATTTAAAGTGAATAAACATTCGTGAAACTCGTAAGCCAGCCGTCGACAATTACGATACGATCCGTCATTTTATGCCTTCGTGCTAGCTATCTTCATACAAACGGCTCGAGTTACGTTTCGTATTCGATACGATGACGATACGAAACTTACATGTTTTTGTTCGTGCTCTGAAAATTAGTTCAATTTACGCACACCAGAGGCGCTGTTCAAGTTCCCATACAAAATGCTTTCGTTGACGATTCGAATGTTTATTCGATAGTGATTCGTGCTAGGGGTACAGGTGAATCAATACAACAAGAAATACACGAAATGTCTAATAGAATTATCGTGTTTTATTTGTTTTAAAGCCTATATTTTGCTCTTTCTCTCCCTAGGTGCAAAAAAAAAACAAACAAACAAGGTTTCAGTGTACCGCGGAAAAAAATAATAATTCTAAATAAGCTTTATTTTTCGTTGTCGGCTGAAAATCCATTTTCGGTCGTACACTAGTGAATCCCTAGCGTCAGATGGAATGGCAGCTCACTTCATTCTAAGTTTTCAATGTGAAATTTTTACAATAATAACATCCGCAGAAGCGACACATTAACAGCATTTGTGCTCTGATAGCTCGATGAACACTTCAGATAAGATGGTATTCCCTCCCTCATATGCTATTCAAATATTTTATAAATCGTCTCTTTCCAAAGGTTCGATGGAAGCCTAAAAAAATGTCTATATATTATTTTAATTGGCACCAAAAATATCATCATCTTCTCGCCCTTGTCCCATGATACGTGGGTTCGGCGCACCACGTTTTCTTCTATCATTCTCCCCTGTCAACTGTCACGCTATCATTCACTCCCTTCTATTTCACACAATCCATATTTTCTTTGGCCTTCCCCTCTCACACCATCCATCAACATTTATATTCATAATTATTTTAGTCATATGCGTTTCCTCCTTCCTCATCACATGACCATACCAAGTCAAACGATTTATTTTCAACTTTTCTGCCACTAGCGCCCTTTTTGAACTTTTATATACTCATTCTTCTATCTTTATCTATTTTCGTCACTCGTCTCTCAAGAAAAATATAATCTATATATTATATAAAAATGAATCCCTATTTTCCTTGGTCACGACATCACGCTAAAACGGCTGAACGGATTTGGATGAAATTTGGGATATGGATAGACCTTGACCCGGAGAAGGACATAGGATACTTTTTATCCCGATATTTTTACGGGATCGAGACTTATGCGGGTGAAACCGCGGGGCGCAGCTAGTTCTTTATATTTCCTGTTATAACCCTGACATACTTATTCTGTATCATGCTGAGATAGGAGCCTTTCTGGCCTCGCTAAGCTATGTAATTATTTTTGTTTGTAAGTTTAAATTGCTCCTTTTTTATTTTTGTTAATAGTTGTTTTTTCATTACTGTTTTGTATTTCCTGTGCGTGTCCTAAAATATTTTCTCTCTTTCTTTCTTTTCTGTATATTTTTAATACTAGCACTGAGCATTTCATCTTGTATTTTTTTCCAATGACCCTGAAATACTCGCCCTGTACTTATTTTTTCGCAAATCTCCTTTTTTTTATTTTCTTTTTGAAGTGAAACTTCTTTACGCACGCTTGACTTGGGGAGTAAGCTGGCGAACGCGTGACGTAAGCGTTACAAAAAGTGTGATCGGGCAAGGCGAACGGAAGTTGAGTGGGGGATATAAGCAAGAGACAGCAGTGCGCGCGCACATTTTCTTTCTCTCTTCCTCTCATAGCCAAATACGTTCCGTATATCTAAGCACACTGCAGGCCTATTGTCTGTATCACAGTGTAGGAGCAAGAGAGAGAGCAGTGCGCGCGCACATTTTCTTTCTCTCTTTCTCTTATAGCTAGTAAATGAAATATGTATATATTTCAGTAAGTAGTTCGTTTGCGAGTTTAGTAGCGTTACGCGAACGGTGATTCTTTGGTTATTTTTCATAATTCTATATCGTTTTGAACAATTTTATGAATTAATATTTTGTTCAATACATTCAATATTCTACGTTTAAAGGCGCTTTCAAACAGGCGCGACAAGACCCTTAAAGTGAATAAAACTGTAAATTCATTTTAGAGTTCATGTTTTGTGAATTTTCGGGTAAATAATAACAAATTATGGAAAAAAAAGTGACACAGACTGTGAGTATGAAAGCGGTGCTCCAACTAAGAAGAAATTACGTACAGAAATTGTGCACAAAAAGTGTGTGACAACAGATTCAAGGCAAGATTTTAAATCTAGTGAGACCCAATCAACTGATAATGGAATCACGAAGGTGAGTACGTATTTTATACTAGTTGCTGGCGTCGTAGCGTCATATGCAGCGTTGCTTCATCCTCGACTATTTTCTCCCTCTACTAATACGCGGCATTCTACTCTCGACATTGGGGCGCGTTTGATTCTCTGTCCTTTTCTTGTCTCTCTTTCTCTCGCTTTTTCCTTGTTAAGGGTCTTTCAAACAGGCGCGACACGCGACGCGACACAAAGACACCGCTCGTCGCTCGACGAGCGGTGTCTTTGTGTCGTGTCGCGTGTCGCGCCTGTTTGAAAGAGCCTTTACTCTTCCGTTTTTACAATTTACTTCAGCAAAGTTTTAAAATAGGATAACATAAAATTTAACTAATACGTAAATTATAAAATACTTATTAATTGTAGAGGTTTACCATTACAAATAATTGGTGACATCGTGATTGAACATGACAATAATCAAATGGAAGTTGATGATGGAAATCTCACCATAGATCATGTACAAAAACCGAGACAAATTATTGGAGTTAGGTAAATTAATTTTTATTTTACTTTTATGATGACTCTTATAATAATTTACTAAATTTACCAAACTAAAATAATGGAATTTTAGGTTGAATAAAGCGCCAAAAACTTCTGCAGAACGTGGTCGAGAATTCAGAGCACGAATAGCACTGCTTAAACAACAATGTAAGCAACAACAGGAACCAGATGCAATAGTTGATATTGCTACAGAAGATATTCGAAGTGCTGGTCCATCAGAAAAAAATCAAGTTCCTGAACCCTCTGAAATAACGACAGTAGAAAAAAGAGCAAAGTCTGCAGAGGCAACACGGCGATGGAGAGAGAAAAAAAAAGGCGTTAGTGAGTCATCAAAAAAACAGGCGAAAACTGCAGCTCAACGCATGCAAGAATACCGAGAGAGAAAAAAATTGTAAATATTAATTTATATATAAAACTTATGTCATTGAAGGCTCGTAGAATTCTTATTTACATTTTCTTACTTAGAGCAAAGAAAATACAGTTGGAGCAGCAAAGTGATCAAGATTTAGATGCTATAGTCAGTACATCATCATCACAAGTGAATCAAAAGGCTGGTCCATCAACAATAAACAGCATATCCGCAGAGCTAACTAGAATAGGGAATTCACAATCACAGCAACAAATTGAAAGATGAGAACGTACATGAGAATAACGTGAGAGAAGAAATGATAATGTCAACATCGAATTGTAATTATTATTGAAATTATATATGTTGTGTTGTTGATAAAAAAAATTAGGCTCATATTTTATGTTTTAATATATATCTTTTTCTGTTCATAGTAATAATCTATCTGGAAATAATGAAGAACAATCAGACTTTCATTACTGTTTTGTATTTCCTGTGCGTGTCCCAAATAAAATATTTTCTCTCTTTCTTTCTTTTCTGTATATTTTTAATACTAGCACTGAGCATTTCGTCCTGTAATTTTTTTCCAATGCCCCTGAAATACTCGCCCTGTACTTATTTTTTCGAAAATATCTTGTTCCATATTAACCTATAGGTATATTATTGTTCCATTGGCTCTAAGAAAGTTACCCTAATAAAGATTTTAACTGGTAAAGCCACCGAATTTCTCATCCTCTATTATTTTTGCTTGCAGTACAACCGAGACACTCGCACCAAATGAACCTGCTGGAACTAAACGTAAAGGAAAAAAAATACAAAGAACAAGTGACGTCACATCGACACGGTAAGTACATTTTGTCATTTGAGGAGTACTTTTCTATTTACACATAACATCACGCCTGTAATCCCCGAAGGGTCCGGCAGAGGTGTACTATCGAAGAAACGCATATCTGTACACTGTGAGTACTGTTCTTGCTTGCAGCGCTCGGCCGCTATAGTAACACTTACCTGCGAAAAAAAAGGGTCGTGTGCACGGGATTTGGTTTTCAAAGTGGTTAGATATGCGTTACCCCGATGGGACCTATAGCACACCCACATTTCGCTAGTTATGTTTAAGTTCAATGTAATAGGGGGTGAGCGTATTGCCATCAACCGGGCTCAACACGCCCTTTATGCCTGAGGAGGCTTTATTTAGATATTAAGTTCTGTTTACATTTAGTTTTTATTTCTGCTTGAGTATGTTTCTCGATGTTTTTGGTTGGTATATTGGCGTGTGCTAGCTGACATATGGCCAATAATTTAAATTAAATTATTTTTTGTGCTGCATAATGTAAATTATTTTTTATAGAATCATATTTTTTCTACCTTGAACAGACAGCTGTGCTGCTGGGGAGTTTGTTGCGCCACTTCTTCTTCCCAGCTATAGGCACTAGGAAGTGGTGAAGGGTGGGCGTTTTGGGGGACTGTCTTATGTAATTTTGACGTTCGAAAAGTGCTGATTCTCAGCCTAGTTTCAATAAATGACTTTTTGAATTTTGTTTTGACAAATCCAGACTCCTGGCTGGACTTTTTTTGAAGTTGATTATTCCTCTTAATTACAAAACAAAGATTATATTTCGTCTATCAACCAGTTACTAAATGGGTATCGCGTTACCCGGTAACTGGGTTGTGGAGGTCAGATAGGCAGTCAATCCATGTAGAATACTGTATCCAGTTAGACTGGGAGCCGACCCCAACATAGTTGAGAAAAGGCTAGGCAGATTTTCATGTAAATTTTTGTACAGGCAACATACACAAGGCGAATCCTCGACTGCGGCGGCCGCGAGTAGCCTTCGACTCACGGAACAATTACATGAGTAAGTACTTAAGTAAGGCATTGTATGATTTATTGATTATCTAGCAGTTTGAGTACTTCATGCGGACAAATGTCCCTAATTTGGTATTTTCGTCGGATCGTTGAGCTCCTTAAGTTCTAGTTGAGCTACACGATAACTGACACACACTGACTGGACATGACAGGCTCACTTAAACTCGTGTCACAGTATAAATAAATAACAGTAGTATATCTTCATTTATTCTGTGCTCGTGTGGTGCTTTCTTCAAGAGGTCACCTCAGACATTAACCTCATGTAGGTTAATGTCTTCATATTATCTGACCATTACAATGAAATTTTATGGACTTTAAAAGAGACTGTATGAGTTTGTATCGTTATTTCTTCTCCGAGTAGTCAGATAGGATATACCGACCTCATCTACATTATATGAAAATATATGAAAACAAAAAAACAAAACAAAAGAAATGTCATTTAGGTATCATAATAGGGATGATGCAAGGGTAAAAAAAAAACTATTTAGTCCGTCAGTCAGATAATAAATAGTAGATTGTTCGCCAAGGGAGCAAACAACTATTTTTAAGGCGAGATTGTTTCTTGAGCGCAGCGAGGGATTCACTCGAGCTTAAAACTGTGTTGCTCCCGAGGTGAACACTCTACTTTTTATCACCCTCTATGAGAAAAACAAACGTGTGTGATCCGACCTCCCTCAGAAACGAAGTTCCTTCTCATGTATAATTTAAAAAACGAAATTTTCGCAACTGTGGATTTACATTTTAACCTCACTATCGACTTTAGCACCTTCAAAAACTATGAAAACGATACCCATGAAAAAAAATTGAAAATTTTTGCAGCTGCCATCTTGGATTGATTCAACCGGGCACAAATCCAGACTCCGGGCTGCTATTGAAAAATTCCAGATAGAAAAACCCAATTACACTTTATTCAACCTGGGAATCGACTCAGGATCTCATGCTCAACTTGTCCTTTATTATAATAGAGATGATTATTAAAAAAATCTTTTTTGTCTGTCAGAGAGATTATTCAAAAATATTTGACACATATTTTTTTATTTTTCAAATATTTTTAATAATCTACCTGACGGACAAAAAATATTTTTTAATCATCATGGAATTTTTCAATAGCAGCCCGGAGTCTGGATTTGTGCCCGGTTGACGTCAATAGGCTCGCCCCTTGTTACATGGAACTTAAACTTATCCGGCGAAATGTTATGTTATCTACTTTGTTACAGAAGCGGTCTGCTAGGAGAGTCTGAAGTTAAATTGGAGAAAATTGAAATAGAAGAAGAAGGATTTAGTTAATTTTTATATGGTCAAGTGTAGTTCTGTGTGATCGAAATTTGCCAATATTTTTCTCCTGTAATTTGATGATTGTTTGTTGACCTGATGTGAAGAATGAACAGTTACATAACGTTAATTTATTTCAAGGATGGTAAGTACCTACCTACGGTCAGCAACAAAGTCAGATAACACTGATTTTTTACATTATTGGTCCTGGCTGCGACTCCTAGATCTTTGACAGTCGTTACGGGCAGTCAGAAGCCCAATTCTGACAACCAGTCTTACCAAAGGGTATTGTGTTACACAGTAACTGGGTTGGGAAATCAGATAGGTTGATAATCTATGTAAAATACAATATTGGTATTCAGCTGCATCTGGTTAAACTGGAAGCCGACCATAACTGAGTTGAGACACAAACTAGGCAGAATTCATTCAAAATTGACGCAATATATTCGGGATTTTTTTAATTTCTTATTGTTTTTGATGGTCTTATAATTACAAAACTGAAGTGTTAACTGTCTTTGTGGCCGACTGTAATAATCTAATTCTGATCGCATTTTTTTTTTATTACTTTTTTTATTTGCGTAAGAGTGCCATTTGGCCGGACTGATAAGAGCGTGCCAGATACGAAATAAAATTCTACAAATTAAATTGCAATTCATTATTAATATTTTAAGTCACTACTTATACTCCATAAGTTTAGGTAGTTAAATTAAGGTTAGCAAATTGTGAAATACATTTTTATAGATGACATTTTCTTGTTTAAAATTACGATAAAACCAATATAAATTTAATTTAGATTTTTACAATAGTTTCCTCTTTTATTAATGTGTGTTAAACTTTAGCATTTATTCTTAAACTACTCTTCGTAGATGAACTGATTGAGCACAAATTTTTAGTTAGATTTACAATATTATTATCATATTTTGTGATCTGTCTATTGTAAAAAGCCTGAACTCGAAACGTCAACGAATTATAACGTTGCTAAATTGAAGAGTACAACTGTGACGTAACATGATAACTGAAGTGACAGATATTCCATTTAAGAATAAGAATAATTTATTTACAGAAAATACAGGTGTTACCTGTTGTAAAATTTGGTGGTTTAATTATACAGTCCATATTTTGCCTTCTTAGGGCATGCAAATTAATTTTACATTAATATTTAATAAGTACCTACTTATTTTATTAAGACACAGGTACAGAAAAATACTTATGCTCTAATAGACTTTTTAAATTAAGACACATAATCACACGCACATAACAAAACTTAAACTTAACAAATATTGTAGGAAATAACAATTTTTTAAACTCAATAAAACTAAATTAGTCGGTTACTTGACAGCTGTCTCGTCACGTGGTTCATTTTGTTTACCTTTATTGAACTACTTAAACCTATGGAGTATAGTTATCGATATTTCATATCTCTATACAGTAATGTTGCCAAATTAATCAAAACCGATAACTATTTGACAGCTATTTACAATGTTGTCAACTTTACGCTCCTACTTTAAATAAAAATTAAGTTATGTTTTAATTTGCTGTGAATAGGTAGATACCGTAGACACCTACAGTAAATGTTTTGTAATTAGTTCAGTTTAGAAGCTAAGGTTTATTTTTCTACCTTTTTGATTATAAATAGGTACTGTGATTATTGTAATTACAAATTAAATATTAATTGTCGATTTCATTGTGAATTCATTAGTTCAATTTGACCTATAATGGTATATTTTCTTTGTAAAAATATAAAACTTTGCTCTAGACGATTTCGTTTTATTTTTCCAGTTGTGACGTATTTTTTTTTCATTAGATTACCGCATAGTGGCCGTCTAGAGGTATTGTATGATCTGTGGCTAGTTGGCCGTTGCGACCAAGTGCGTGATTCGCATCGGTTTCTATAGTTTACCTGGTCAAACTCTAACTCCAAAGCATTTATTTCTATTAAACTATTTACAGGCACTTTTGAATTGTCAAAGAGTCTGTCAGTTAGTCAGAAAGTTGAAGCTAATTGCCCATTCCAAAACGTAGATCTCTATGGAGAAGAACGGGCAAAAAACTCCAAGGACACTCTTTTAAATATAGATATTACTAAATCCTGGGTACATCTTTCTTGTTGCTTCTATGTGTGAGAACAATGTACAAAAAATAATCAAAAGCAATTGAAAATATAAGATTAAAAATAAGCCCTGGCAGATAAGGGATGACCAGTTTCAACTGACGGCGCCCGTTCCCGAAAATGATGCGTGGATCAGCACCATTCAGCTCAACCATTTTGTAGGTCATAAAATTCTGTAAATATGTATTTACAGAACTATAATTATTAGAATCAGTACCTGGTCGACCAAGCTCTGTTCGGGTGAAAATAAAATATCATCCAGGTATACTAACGTTGTATCACATTCTCGAGGCTGTGAAAATAGAAAAGACTAATTTTCCCAGATATGAGACCTAGCTAGATCGATTTTTCGCTCCCGTAAACCCCTCTATTGCAACTTTCATTGAAATCGTTAGAGTCGATTTCGAGAACGAGAGTACAAATATTTATACAAACAAATATTGCTCGTTAAATAAATAGTATAGGATTAATACATCACTCTGGGTTATGTTTGTTCTGAAATGTCATGATTTCATGAAAAAGTCATTCAATGGAACAAATCTGACTTTGGCAGTTAGTACTGGCTAGGTTCTATGTTCTATGTTATGGGGTTTGGTTTCCGCACTTAGTCCGTCAGGTGGACCATTGTACGTGGGCCATGGCGGCCGCTTGGGGGGTTATTCCAACCAGCCCACCTCCCTCCAGAAGTTAATCAAAACTCCTGGTCTGTTCAGAACATCTGTGAAAGATCTGGGTGACCCGAGGGTTTCTGTTCTAATCTGGGTGACGCCTGTGCATTCAAAGAGCACGTGCGCAACGGTTTCCTCAGCCTCCATGCATGCCCTGCACAGAGGACTGTCCGTTATGCCTATCGTGTGGAAGTGTTTGTTTAACGAGCAGTGTCCTGTGATGGTCCCCGTCACCAGACGCAGGCCGTTCCTGTCCAGGCGTAATAGACTCCTGGTTAACCTGCTATCCAGGGATGGCATAGCTACTTTGGACTGCCTGCAGCCTGGTGTCGAGGTCCACCAGTACTCCGCTTGTGTAAGGGTGAATTCCTGTAGCCACCTGCGTATTTGGTTAAAAGGGATTGGTACGATAGGTTCAGGTCCATAGGCTGTCGTGCTAGATCCTCTTCTAGCTAGTTCGTCAGCTGCGTCGTTACCTAACGATCCGCTGTGTCCTTTAATCCATTGCAGTGTCACCGTGTTGCGACTAGATACCGACACCTGTTCTAGTGCATTGTGACATTCTAGTATCAGCTTCGAGGTAATATATTTTTTCTTCAGCGATTGGAGAACTGAGGCGCTGTCGGAGAGTATGCGTATGTGGGTGTCCGTAACTCTCCTGGCCTCTATGGCGTGGACCGCTTGTATGATGCCCACGCATTCCGCCTGATAGACGGTGTTGAACATTCCTAGTGGTCTGGATATCTTTATGTTGAGATCGTGCGAGAAGACTCCGACTCCGGTACCAGAGTCGGTCTTCGATCCATCGGTGTAAACCCTCAGCTCTTTCGGGCTTGGGTAGTCGCACTGTTCTTCTGTAAGTATTATGTTGTAGTGCCTTTGAAAGTGATGTGATTTCGGTGCTTTGTCGCAGGGTGATGCCATCATTGGCCGTCGCTTGATTGCATCATCCTTTATGCGTGTGTGCTTAATTCTGGAGTCTTTGCTTAGAGTTCCTGATAAATGTAGTCTAAAGGCGGCCAGGGCCGCCTCCTCCCGCACAATGAGGTGCAGAGGCGGCAGTCCAAGCATTGCCTGTAGGGCGGCAGTGGGTGTAGTTCTCATACTGCTAGTAATTGCGACGCAAGCGAATCGCTGCAGTTTTTCGAGATCTTTTTGGGCTGTACTCAGGTCTGTCCTGGGCCACCAGACCAGTGAGCCGTATGTGATGAGCGGTCGAATGACTGTAGTATATAGCCAATGGGTGACCTTGGGGCTAATCCCCCAATTCCTGCCAAGCAGTCGTTTACACTGCCACAGGGATATGCTGGCTTTTGTAGTGATATAGTTCGTGTGTTTTGCCCAGTTCAATTGTTTGTCTAAAAAGATGCCCAGGTATTTGGTTTCAGTTGAGAGGCTTAGGGTTGTTCCAAAGAATCGTGGTAGTTGTAGTGTGGTCAATTTCCTCTTTTTTGTGAAGAGGATCAGTTCGGTTTTTGTGGGGTTCACTGAGAGTTGGTGCTTGCTGCACCATTCCTCTACTAATTTCAGGGCTTGACGCATGAGATTGCATAGGGTGTTTTCGTGGGTCCCGTTTATTATTATGGTTATGTCATCAGCGTAGCCTACGGTGAAATAACCTTTGTCATTAAGTGTTTTGATGAGGTTGTCTACTACCAGATTCCATAGAAGCGGTGAGAGGACGCCCCCTTGCGGGCAGCCCTTCGCAACGATGGCCCTTGTAGTGTCATTTACTGTGACTTGTACAGCTCTCAATTTGAGCATATTGGTGATCCAGCCACTCAGGGTCGAGTCTATGCTGTGTCGGTCGAGGGCTATTTTTATGCTGTTAAACATGGTTTTGTCAAAGGCGCCCTCAATGTCAATGAAGGCAGCCAGTGCTGAGCATTTGTGGTCCACTGCGCATTCAATCTTGGAAACCACGCTGTGCAGCGCTGATTCTGTCGATTTGCCTGTGGAGTACGCGTGCTGTTGTTTGTGAAGTGGTTTTACCCGGAGAGGTCCGTCTCGGATGTACCTGTCACAGAGTCTCTCGAGGGTTTTCAGTAGGAAGGATGTGAGGCTTATTGGCCTGTAAGCCTTGGGTTGTGTATAGTCGGTCTTACCAGGTTTAGGTATAAAAATGACTTTCACCTCGCGCCATGCGAGGGGTATGTTTCTAAGTGCTATGCAGGCTCGATAGATCCCCACCAGCCATGGTGTCAGATGATCCACCCCCCACTGCAGCAGGGCCGGGAAGATGCCATCCAGTCCTGCCGACTTGTATGGCTGAAAGGTGTTGATAGCCCACTCTATGCGGTCTTCTGTTACTATATTGCGGGCTCTTGACCAGTCTTGATCCGTTGGGGTCCATACAGGTTCAGCTTCCCATGACCTGTCCTCTAGGATTTTACAGTCCGGGAAGTGAGTCTCGAGAAGGACCTTACTGGTTTCATAGTCAGTTAGTGTGTATGTATTATCAGGTTTTTTCAGCGCGCCAAGAGTTCGGTCCTGATCGGTTGATAGGATCTTTCGTACCCTTGCCGCTTCGTTGTTAGTTTCGATTGATTCACAGAATTTCCGCCATGCTTTCCTCCTGGCGGTTCTGATTTGCTTCTTGTATGTATATTGGGTCTCTTTGTATAGCTCCCAGTCCTCCGAAAGTCTGGTGTTTTTGGCTCTGTTGAATTGTTTACGTAGTGTGTCTCTGAGTCTACTAAGGTCAGCGTTCCACCAGGGGTTTTTCTCACTCTTGTTTCGTGGCGCTCTTAGTTTGCAGCATGCATGGTATGCCTCGGTTAGGTATTGTGATAGTTTTGTTACGGTGTATTCTAATTGTGCCATGTCTCGTGGGGTTACCTGTGATAGATGCCTCGCCAAGAGGGAGGCTAACAGGCGTTTATACCCGGGGACATGTGCGCCGCGGGTTTCGCCTCGGTGTGGTTATCCTTGTGTTGGTAGTTAGTGTAAAGCGGATTCTCCTGTGGTCTGAGCAAGAAGGCTCGTCCGATACGTGCCAGTTTGTGATTAGGTTTGTCGCGTTTTCTGTAGCAAGAGTTAAATCTATGATCGTTTGTCCTCGGACTGTGACCCAAGTGGGTTCTGAGCCCCGGTTAATAATGTTGAGGTTAGTAGAGAATAAATAGGTGGATAGTACCTCTCCTCTGGAGTTCGGTGCGTCGCTGCCCCAGAGCGGGTGGTGGGCATTTGAGTCGGTGCAGATGATCAGGTCCAGACTGGCGCGCTCACAGTGCTGCACAAGGTCGGCCATCTCTTTAGGCGGGCAGTCTGCGTCCTCGCCTGGCATGTATACCGAGGCCAGTACAACACCCGGAACGCTACCCTCGGTCTGGAGCCTGACAGCTGTCAGGTCTCTGGAACAGAATTGGGTGAGTGGTGTGATGGGAATTTCGTTGGGTATGTAGATACAGGTTCTTGGTTTGTCTGACGTGTGAGTATTGAGAATTATCTTACCTCCGATGTTACTAAGGCCACATATTCTATTGTTCCTAATCCACGGCTCTTGGATCAGTGCGATGGTTCGGGGCTTCACCTCCAGTGCCCTGCGTAAGCAAGCCGTGGCAGTCTGGCTATGTTGGAGGTTGGTTTGAATAAGGTTAAGGGGCGGTGACGGCGGTGGAGTGGAGTTAGTCGGAGAGAGATCCATCAGATAGTCTCTCCGTCCCCTCCTCTCTGTACTGGTCACTCTGTTGATCACCCGGCGACGAGGCGAGAAGCTGCTCATTCCAGCCAGGTGATGTGGGAGGTATGGTCTCGACGTCGTCAGCCATTGCCGCTCGGGCCATGACTTCCTCGAGTTGAGCAATGTCGGTGTCGCTCGTCTGGGTCAAGGTCGGTATTGTCGTCTTCCCGTCCGTGCTGTCAGTCGGGGTGTCAGAGGGTCGGGTCTGGGTGTCAGAGGGTCGGGTCGTGGGCCAGAAGCGTACGTATATCGACCCTAGCAGGTACGATATCCGACGCTCCCGTCCCAGGACCTTTTCAGCTTCCTCCGGTGGCAGCCCTAGGGTCATATAGGTCCCGCTATGGTCACCACCGACGGTAGTTGCCCTGTACAACGACCACCTGGTGATGTCATACCAAGTATTCTGACGGGTCAGAATACTTTGGAGCTTGGCCACGTCACCTCTATAACGAGGGACGAAAAGCGAAGCTCGGACACGGGTGGGTACGTCGGTCTGTTTCATCACAGTTAGTTTCTGGTCAATGTCTGGGAGTCTAATCTTGGGCACGTTATGGCTCAGCCAGGTCAGAGCGTTGTCATCTTCACACCACATCTGCACTGTTCCTTCCGCTACCCGTGGGTATCCGCGGAAGGCAGGGAGTGGTGTCGACGAGTCTGTGTCCATCAGTAAGTTTTCTAAGTTCGTCTTAACGTGTTCAGCCTCTTCCTTAGTCAGTTCTCTACTGGGGTGGGGAAAGCAGATTGCTACGGCTAGCCGCGCAGGAATATCCTTTGTGGCCCGCGCATAGGTTCTCTGTTCCCCCTGAGCGGAGTGAATTCTCACACGCTTTGCGTCGCCCTGAAGCGTACCTGGCGAAGCCGTGTCGTCAGGGCGCTCCCTCTTCGCCGGCCCTGTACCGCTCGGTCCAGGCTGCGGCTTGGAGGTGCCTGGCAGGATGTTAGTTGCCGGCAACGCTTTGTGTGAGGATCCGGAACGCTTGCCCCTAGCATGTCTAGGTCGAGGTCGGTCGTGGGTCCTGTTAGTGTCTTGGGGTCGGCTGGCGGTCCCGGCAGACTCTGTTACGTGCGGGGGCTTTTCGCGCTGGGTTTCCCCTTCGCGTACTTGCCCCCGCCCGCTTGGTTCCGCGTCCGGCTGCTTTTCGCGCTGGGTTACCCCTTCGCGTACTTGCGGCTGGTCGCGTGGCTCCGCGTCCGGCCACTTTCCGCGCTGGGTTTCCCCTGCGCGTACTTGTGGCTGGTCGCGTACCAACTCTTCAGCGTCCGATCGCGCTTCGCGCTGGCTAATGCCTTCGCGGGTAGTGCGCTTTCGGTCGCCTACTTTCTTCCTCTCCCGGGCCAAGATTTTTCCGCGCTTTCTCAGCGGGCGTACTCCATCAACTTCAACCGGGAGAGTGGTAGAGATGCCAGGTCTGTCATCCTTCCCCACGTTAGTTCGTTTACGCTCTTGGTCGTTGTCTGGGTAAGTGGTGCTGCTCCGCACGATGCTCTGTTGCCAGATACTCGTGGGAAGCACACTCCGTGTGGCCGGTATAGGCGCGTTTGTCGCAGCCGAGGTCGGGTTTATGGGCGCGGTAATCGCAGCCGGTGTAGTGGGCGCTAAATCAGCAGCCGGCCGCGCTGAAAAGCGCGGCATTAGGTTTTCCATTTTGCAGGTTGATGCCCCCCCCATAATACGATGGGGGCTAACCGCCGGAGCGGTGTGGGATTCCCCGGCTTGGCCGGGACCCACCTGGGTAGTGTTTTTCTCACTCTGCATGTTCATGGTGTGGGGGTGGGCTTTTTTGAAATCGAGGTTACCCTTCCTCTGGGACCGACGGGATATGTATGGATGAGGGGGGGTGGCTTGATTTGGTGATGGGTACTGGCTAGGTACCTATGCGGATTTAGCGCCCGCGTCTGGGAACAAACGTTGCCACTAAATGTTTATTATTTATTTATTATTTATGTAAATAATAAACATGTTGGAGCCTCAATTCGAGATTATAAAGCTCATAATATGTTGAAGTCGGCCCTCGTGTGATCGTCGAACTCTCGAGACGTCGCGACCCCCTCGTAAGCGGGCATGTTGAGTGGGGTAAGGGCTTTGCCCCTCGCCCGCGATGGCTATAGGTACTTTGGCCTGCTAATATGGGCCCCTCAATATGAGCGCCTTATGCAGCAATGGTAGTGGGTGCGGGGTTTAAGTCGCATCCGTGTGTATGGTTGCTATGAATAAAACCGTAGGAGCGCCGCGACGCTTGTAGTGACGCCGCGTTCTTCACGACATCTCGGCAGTCTGCTCCTGCCAGGTGAGACCCCCCAGTATCATGGGGGAGGCCCAGCAGAGGACGACCAGCATCGGAGATATCGACTCGGCGCGCCTACGGGAAGATATGTAGCTCCCCCTCGTCCTGCTCACAGATCTAGCCAAACTGTCGTTTGTGTGTGAGCGGCTAATGTTGATATGTAACGCTGCTCAGTGTCTGTGTGTGACGCTACGCACGCCCGCGCCGCGTCGACACACGTATATGTGGATGCATGTGTAGTAGAAGTGGTCTGTGGTTAGTAACGCGTTATGCCTATATTAACCTAGAACACATCGCACAACAGATGTGTGTGTACATCTGTAGCGTCATTTTAGTCGAGTAAGCCGCGTGTAACCTGAGTGCACCTTACTCGAGGCGTGTGGTCGTCTATAAATCCAGCAGTGGGCGTTGTATGATATTTGTAAGTACTTGGTAAGTACACATTTAGGGGAAGAAGAAATCTGTTGAATGCGAGAAGCACAGGACCGGTCGACAAGGCAACGCTTGAAAGGCCTATGTCTAGCAGAGGTCGGCGTCGTTCGGCTGAAATAATGATAATCTCACAAAGAAGACACAGAGTCTCAGCAGTGGGAGCGCTACACGCTGATTACGCTAGTCGGGCCACGCTATTAAGTCTGCAATGGAATAAATGAGCAACACCAAAAAGTTTTAAGTATGGTATACTTTTACATCAGTCAGTTTCGGGGTTTAGATCTAATGATTTTGGTATTTTGCCTAATAGATTATGTGTAATAGACTATGTCGTACCTATCGTCTACCTCTATACGATAACAAAATTGTATCAAATCCACACTGCATCGTGCTAAAGTGACTATTCTTTACTAGGAATAAATCAGAATAAAAACAAATTAGCCTATCAAAAACAAAAAGACAAAGTATCAAATCCTTTTTTTCGTAGCTCAGATGGTGTTGCCGTCTATAGATTTTCAAATTCCACCCCATTTTTTTACTTATGCAGAGTTAGCGTGGCCAAACTCTATTGATGGACATCGCAGGAAGGAAAATAAAAGAAGTACATAGCGACATTTATTTTTTATTATAAAAATCATCACAAGTAGTTCAAGTTGACACAATCAGTCGAACTATAAAATTGGAAGTAGTAGGTATAATTATTTTAAATTAGAGTTTAGGATACTTGAGAAAATCAATTTAAATAAAAGTTAAATGCTAATCGCGTTACTTGAGGACGGCTGGACCGAACTGGCTATTTTATTATTTTAATATCTTCGTACAGTACGAGAACTTAAGATGTAGCATCGGCAAACTTCGTAAAACCGATCATCATCCGAACTGAGTGCGCCTTCAAAATCACCAATCTTTTACAGCTTTAGGTGAAAATGATCCTTACGCAAACGTAATAACTTTCAAAGTCATATAACCAAATATTGAAATGAAAGAATGCAAATTTTCACATTTATGCTACATCTAAGTAATGTCGTACTGTAAATGGAAAATTCGGGAAAAACTGAAATGCTTTTTTCTATCGGACTAATACAAAAATAAAGAAATTAACCTTACAATTACGTAATTACGAAATACAGAAATATTGACTGACGTATTCACAGCAAAATTAAAACTTAAACACTATTTAAAATAGAAAACGTAATCGTCCATTTCCATAGGAATGAAATTGATTTTAGACCAAATAGTCAGTAGTTTTGGCCTCTTGAGTATAAATGTTCTGTGTTTAAGGCCAAGCGGCGCACGTAACGCAAATAAAGTGTTAACACTTTTAATGCCAAGCACCCAGCAATGGGTTGAAAAATAATTCGTTCGTGTGCCCACAATCCGCATCCGAGTCGTCGCTATAACTAGCTATTGATGACTTCTGTTCATGCCCAGGAGCCGACTAGCGAGACCAAAAATCTAAGTATGTTAACACAACATCACAAATTGTTTCCCCGAAGGGTTAGGGAGAGGTGTACTATCGAAACGCATATCTGTACACTATAAGGACTATTCTTGCTTGCAGCGCTGGGCTGCTATAATATCGCTTACCGACGAAAAAAAAGGGTCGATTGCACGGGATTTTGTTTTCAAAGTGGTTAGATATGTGTTACCGCGACGGTACCTATATGGCATGTTAAAAAAAACTCTGTCCGATCCGTGAAGGAATTGTTACGTATCGTACTAAGAGTCTATTTATGTGGTAATTTTCAGATAAACGAAAAATAAAAACCATCAAATTTTGTTTCAATGGGGAATTTTACATGGGGCGCATGCGGCCGTCATTTAGCGGGTGTCTACAAGTAATAACTTATGACCCCTGTTGAAATTAGCTAATTTTCAATGAATTTGGGGTATTTTTGGTACTAAAATTGTGATTTTTATATAGCAATAAATTGTTTATTTTCAATAATAATTAGATTTTTTTATTACTTTTAGGTTATGTTATTGCAGTATTTATGAGCCCCTATCGCATCGGACAATGTTTTGTTGACATATTTTATGGCACCTTCACCCACATGTTTAAGTCCCATATAATAGGGGGCGAGCCTATTAAAATAAAATTAATAAAACAAAAAAGAAATTTAAAATAATATGCAATCAAAATGAGAATAGTAATTAGCAACAAAGGCGGTGAACACTTCAACTTTTTAAATAATCACTCTAGCAGTCCTCCCTTGCGAGTCAAAATCGGTTGAACGGACTGTAAAAAAGGTTTAATTAAATGTCTAATCTTATTTCAAATGGAGTATAGTAATAATGAAAAAATTATAGTAGAAACGAAGTCAAAACTGTACATCGAACATTTAAGAAGCTCCAGCCCGTTCCATCCTTGATATCCTAACTCCGGTTGACGCCCTAAGCCAAGATTCGTATCCCACAGGGGGTGTCCTTAGCGAGCGTTCACCTAGTTTTAATTAGCATAGTTGAATAACCCCTGGCTGGAGGTTTTAAGTGTATTAGCTTAAGGCACCCACAGGAAAGCCCGGTTAAGTAGTCATGATCTCAGAGGTCAACTACGAGATGCCCTACCTAAAAAAAAAAAGAACATTTTTGAAAAATACTCTACTACTAGGAACGACTCTGAAGACAAGACTTTTTTCTGGGCGTTTGGCAGATATTTTAACCTGGATTAATGCATAGGGTAATTTTAATCCCGGGAGTAAATTCCCGTGGGATATTTCCCAATATCCCACGCGGGCCAAGCCGCGGGTAAAAGCTAGTTATGAAAACGTTCTTTTCTGAAAGTTGCAATTTTTATATCACGATTTTATGCTTTTGTATTTTGCGTAACTGTAAGGTATTTTATGCTTGAGACTGTATCAGCTCATTCTTGACATCAGAATCAACAAATTAAAAAAAAAAAAACGGAAATTTCCCAAAATTAACTAAATCCTTCTTCATGGTTTTCTGTGTCTTCCGCTTTCATTTCTGTGTCTCCGAACAGACAGCTTCTGCAAAAAAGAAGGTATTACATTATATACATGGAGCTCGTGGCTCAGTTATAACAGCCGCACAGGTTTATCGAAGGTTAAGCTACGCTTGCCAAACTCGGTCCGTGGATGGGTGACCATCGATTACATATCGAGACTCCACCGTGCCTCGGAAAGTTAAGTCATTGGTCCCGGCTGTCATTCGTAGATTTTTGATGTTCGTTGCTGGTAGCCAGAAGCCCAAAAGTTACTGAGTTATAGAGGTTAGACAGGCAGTCGCTCGTAACATGGTCGCAGTCGCATGTAAAATACAGATATTCAGCTGCATCCGATTAGACTGGAAGCCAACCTCAACATAGATGGGAAAAGGCTAGGCAGATTGATTTAAAATCAGAATTATATATTAATAATCGAAAGCATCGTATTCCCTAATAATTTTTAGGATTTACCATTAATTTGGAACTGAATCAGCCTCAAAAATGGCAGTTAAATATACCTAATCTTATTACTATAGTAATTAATCAGTCGTCTTATAGATTTTCTTTATTTGATTTTACCTCGATGGTCCTAGTTTTTCATTAATAATTTCCAATTACAGCTTTATATAGCTTTATGTAAGCGGGCACAACATTTATGCCTGGAGGCCATCGATCACTAATAAAGCTGGAGGCTTTATTATATTTAGTTCTGTTTACATTTAGTTTTTATTTCTGCTTGAGTAAAGTTCTCGACGTTTTTGGTTGGTATATTGGCGTGTGTTAGCTGACATATCATATGGTCAATAATGTATCATTTAAATTATTTTTTGTGCTGCATAATGTAAATTATTTTGCATAATTGTGTATAGAATCATATTTTTTCTACCTTGAACAGACAGCTGTGCTGCTGGGGAGTTTTTTGCGCCACTTCTTCCCAGCTAAAGCAATAGGAACTGGTGAAGGGTGGGCATTTCGGGGGACTGTCTTATGTAATTTTGACGTTCGAAAAGTGCTGATTCTCAGCCTAGTTTGAATAAATCATTTTTAAATTTTTAATTTTAAACATTTAACGACTAAACGATTAACATTTAACGATTATTTTACTTTTTTTTTTCATAAAAATAAACATATTTTTTATATGAAAAAAAAAGTCACAACAACAGGTCTTCCTTCAGAAACAGTTTCATCTTACAATACTTCTAAAACTATTAAATCGAAATGCAAAAGAAGGTACAAGGTTCTTCAAATAATCATCGTTGGAGTTAGGTTTAACTTATTTACCGATTTTTAATTGTCTATAAAATGCTGCTATTCATCAGCTGCATCCAGTTAGACTGGAAGCCGACCCCAATATAGCTGGGAAAAAAAGCTAGGCAGACAAAGCGTTACAGTGTCTGTTCTCCCAGCAGTTACAGAGCTATTCTCATTTTCTTCGGAATTTTTAATGTCCTCTTTAATTTTTAAACTTTTGATTCTCTCTGCTCGCTTATCGTCCGTCCGAAAATGTTTGTCAGTTTTCCTAAACGCCCTTTGTCCTTTAATGAATTTTTTAGATTTTCGTGAAGATTTTTCTAAAATTCTTGTTTTTCTTTGTGAGTTTCCAGAGCTGTATATGATTGTAGTAATTTGTCATTCATGATGTCCCACACTGTTTTCTCTTTTCTCCTTTTTCTAACCGACTCCAAAAAGGAGGAGGTTTCAATTCGACTTTTTTGTACGTTTGTTACGCGATTACTCTACCAATTTATGAATTGATTTTGACGATTCTTTTTTTTTTGGGTAGGTCATACTTCGGAGGTGGTCCCATATAAATTTTATTAACTTTGCTCGGGTACTTTTATGGTCTTATTAATTTCACGTAACACCTTCCAATTGTCTTGTAAGCACTTTAATTTTTGTTCTTTTTATATCTTAATTTTCTGATTGATCGGAAAAGCGAATTTCCTCTGCTGGAAAAGGAAGATGTTTCAGAGACCTGTGAGCATGATCTACAATTAGAAACTCGACTTCCTTGCGATCTCGTAATTCTTGAGTTTGGAATATTTTCTTTATTATCTATCGAAATTGACCAAATTGAAGGAGAGGCGAGAATGAGGTTAAAAACTGAAAGCTCATAGCAGATGGCAGCACAGTTGAACGTCTTTATAAACCGCCATTGATGCGTTTGTTTACTTTTGTGTCGATCACAAATTATACGAAAACTAGATAAATATGTATGACACTTGGAGTGTAGCACTATTAATAGACGAGGTAAGGACAGGGGAAGCGTCTACCACTGGTAAAAAAGCAGCTTTAGTGTAGCTGTCAAATTATAAGACGCTGAAGATCAGCGCCATCTGAAGTGAGCAAGTGCCAGTTTCTAACCCCATTGAAACAGAAGGAGATTGAGAGTTCTTATTTTCTTTTTTTCATTTGTTATTTTGTTGTTCTCTTTAGCCTCACTATCTGGAGGGCTATGTGAATCCATAAATCTCACTGCAGCGGCTTTTGCATCGTTTTAGGTTTCCGTATCTCAAAAGGTAAAAACGGAACCCTTATAGGAGGATCACTTCGTTGTCCCTCACTCTGTCTGTCAAGACTCGTTTTCTCAGGAACATGTGGAGGCATCAAGTTGAAATTAAGAAAAAGAAAGTTCCATTTTGATTGTATGCGTGACTTTTTCAGAATATTAATGCAAATTAACTTACAATTTAGGGAGCCTCCTCTAAATATAAGGCTAAATTTAGATCATCACTTAATCGCATTAAACTATGCCTGAAATCTAAAGCGATCTCACTCACTCGAAAACATCTCATTTTCCTGTAAGGTAGTGACAGGTTATTTAGAAACGGTTTAATGAAAAAAATACCGTTGTAGTTTTCAAATACTTGCCGATGTCACCTGCCAGAACTTCTTAAGCTGTGGTTACTTTTTTTCCGGTTTAGAGCAACGCAACTTTAAGGGAAAATTCAAAAGTAATTTATTCAAACTAGGCTGAGAATCAGCACTTTTCGAACATCAAAATTACATAAGACGGTCCCCCGAAACGCCCACCCTTCACCACTTCCTAGTGCCTTTAGCTGGGACGAAGAAGTGGCTCAACAAACTCCCCAGCAGCACAGCTGTCTGTTCAAGTTAGAAAATAAATGATTCTATACAATAGTATGCAAAAAAAAAAATTACGCTATGCAGCACAAAAAATAATTTAAATGATAAATTATTGGCCATATGTCAGCTAGCACACGCCAATATACCAACCAAAATCATCGAGAACTATACTCAAGCAGAAATAAAAAAATAAAAAGTAACCATAAACAGAACTAAATATCTAAATAAAGCCTCCAGGCATAAAGGGCGTGCTCGCTTAGGGACAGTTGAAAGTCCATTAGCTGCATCAAGGCCAATCATTTTAACAACGATTAAGACTCAAATTAAGGGTCCGCGCATGAAATCGACTGATTTTGATTAATTTTGTTCATTTGTTTTAAGAAAGATAAAAGAAATTAAACAAAACTTTTTGTGATTATATAAGTAGAGTTCTTTGTTTTTCATGTGGATGAAAGGGATTTTTCAAATAAATTAAGTGTTCATGGATAGTCACTTATATTTGGAACTAGTTTTCCGAAAAATGACGCAAGACTGACGTTTGATTGAAAATTATAAAATATCATCCACATCGTTATGTGGTCTACTTGCATGTGGCTGAACCACTTTTTTCAACTTCCATACAAAATATAGCAGAAAAAATCTTTTTTTTTAAACCCAGTCAGTAATATATTTTTTCCTATTATTTAGCTAACCATATCAACAAATTTAAAAATGAAGCATTAGTCTCCAGCTATCCTTGAGATAAAATCAAGTTTTTATTTTGTGATTATACAAATCATCAACATTAAGTAAATCAGAGGATTTTCGAGAGCGCAAAAGTTATGCAACTATTAACAAGTGCTGTGACTGACACGAATGGTTTAGCACCACGAAAACTGTACTTTTATTGTCAGACAGACTTAATCTTTCAATTATTCAGCTTTCTCACAATTAGATAAGTAATCTACAAAAGAGGGTTATTTACATGCACGGAGCCTTAACTTGTAATTTTTTTTTTAACGTACATGTCCAAAGAACGGGTGTGTGATAACGTTATACATGGCATAAATATTAGAGATTAACAAAAAACAATAAATCAGGTTATTAATAAATGATCAAGCTACAATATAGTTTCTAGCCCATTCTTCTCCATTCGAGACTACCTTTTGGAAGGAGCAACTAGAAAAATTTCTATTTTCTTTAAAATTTTGTCGTTCAAAAGTACCTTTTAATGGACTTCTTGAAATAAATTATTTGACTTTGCATAAATGTAAGGGATATTCGTGACTTGAATTGTCTTATATAATAATAACCCGAATGTTTGCATGTCACATTATTATGACTAAGTGTTATAGATCTGTAAAATTATTTATCTATTTTAATAACGAAATTGTACCAACATTTATGGCAAATAAATTGAATTTAAATTTTGACTGTGCGTAGCATTCTGTATTGCAATGCAGCATTTAAGACTTACACTGTCTATTCTATTATAATTATGAGTCTATGTTACACGAATTAAATTATTTGCTGTGTTCTAGAGTGAAGAATAGGACATATAAACTTATGCAGTACTTATGTACTTACTCATGTAATTGTTCCGTGAGTCGAATGCTACTCGCGGCCGCCGCAGTCGAGGATTCGCCTTGTGTATGTTGCCTGTACAAAAATTTACATCAATAAAATTATACAGCTTCATTCTCTTTCCCTGATCACAATTTCATCCATACTTCTCTATTCTCTCTTATTTTCTCTATTAGCTGTTATTATTTAGCCCATGGCTAAACCAAAATTTGATGGTTTTAGAATTACAAAACTGTGCAGCTGTGTGTGAAGATTACCCAACTATGTTGCGGTCGGCTGCCAGTCTATCCGGATGCAGCTGAATACCAGTATTTTACATGGAGCGACTGCCTATCTGACCTCCACAACTCAGTAACTGGGTAATACGATTCCCCTTGTTAAGACTGGTTGTCAGTCTTTCGGGCTTCTGTCTACCCGTAACGACCGGCAAAGATCCACGAACGACAGCCGGGACCGACGGCTTAACGTGTTTTCCGAGGCACGGAGGAGTCATGGCTTGTAATTAAATAATAATGCTAAAATGTTTCCCCTAACGGGACTCAGGCAGCCCCGGATCTAGGGGGGGGGGCAAACCGGGGCACGTGCCCCGGGCGCCAATTTCAGGGGGCGACAAATTCAAATGTAGCAGAAAAGTGCACCCAGCACATCGCAACTTTGCAATAAATGAGACGCGCGGCACATTAACCTTTCTATTTTTTTCTTTTTTAAAACCGTTATGGCGCCCCTTTGGACTGTCGGACCATTATCGTTCGATAAAATTTTATTAATATGTTGCTGGCAAAATTTCATTTCGAGAAAATTTGAATTTCACGGGCTAACTTAGCGCATCCCCATAAAAGATTAGCGGGGGGCGGCAGACGGCAGTTTTTGCCCCGCCTCAAAAAAAATCTAGATCCGGGGCTGGACTCAGGCCTCCTCTCTACCTGCGAAGAAAACCGAAAGGGAGATCGTGGCCCCCGGCAACAGGGCAACCGAAGGAACACGGGTGGGTTTTAGTCAGTAAGAGTCTGACACGCCCTCCCGCTCCGCCCAGAGCGGGAGAAGTTATTTGATGATTTCCCACGCTCAAAAAAAAAAAAAAAGGCCTCCTCTCTATGTCCTGCCGAGCTGGACGAAACAAACGGCCAGTGGTCCCCTTTCCCCTGGATTGCAAGCACTGGAAGTCATGGGGAGAGGCTTTGGCCCAGCAGTGGGATTCTACAGGCTATAAAGAATCAGTAATAGTAATTACGAGGTCTACACCTCCTCAAATGACCAAATGTACTTACCGTGTCGGTGTGACGTCACTTGTTCTTGGTATTTTTTTTCCTTTACGTTTAGTTCCAGCAGGTTCGTTCAGTGCGAGTGTCTCGGTTGTACTGCTATCAAAAATATTAGAGGATAAGATTATTGTGCATTTAATCTGCCTAGTCGTTTTCCAACTATGTTGGGATCAGCTTCCAGTCAGTAAAATACCAGAATTTTACATGGAGCGACTGTAATTTACCAGTATTTTAAAGGCTTCGGAAGTTTTTTTTTTTTATAAATGCGATTGTGCTCTTTATTTAGATAAGGTTACGGATCAATGTTCTATACAAATATTTTTCTTCTACCAAGGTTATCTTGTTCAAGTTTTCACTTCTGTCGGCACTCCCGAAGTGCCACCGTTTTTTTTTTGGTCGGTACGACGACTGGTCATTTTCGTGGCCGTCCAGTGCGCGAGATCCCTATAAGTTGCTTCTTTGACTGAAGGACTTCGAAAATAATGAAGATAGCTTACTTGTCCGCTACATCACTCCGCGGTTCCGTCTTCACGTCTAAAGAAATTGGATCAGTTTGAGGTTGCTCCCTGAAAACAACAAAAATATCTATTTAATAAAAATCTTATTATTCATTAATTCTCTAACAGACAACGCACAGCGCATATCACTGTGTCTAGAAGAATGAAATTGTGCATAAGAGTGCTGTAGTGTAGTAGTATAGTTTGACCGGGACCTCTGTTCCATGTTTTAGGAATGCGCGACGTGGGGAGGGGAAGCGTTGGCGAATAAGCGGCAAGCGGGAAAATGCGCGCCCTGAGCGGTGACGAATAAGAGCCCCGCACGGCCCCCCGTAAATCGCGTATATCGACGCCGAACAACGGTCCCGGTCAAATTATAGTAAGATTTTTTTAACCCCTTATAGGGGTTAGTTAGGAGATCAAGCAGTGGTAGCCTAGTGGTGTGGCCTTCGGACTGCCAAGTCATAGGTCTCGAGTTCGAACCCAAGGCACGCACCTTTGACTTTTCAGATTCATGTGAGTATTGTATAATTATCACTTGCTTCAAAAACGGTGAGGGAAAACATCGTGAGGAAACCGGCATGCTTGAGAGATATTTCTCGACGGTATTTGATGCCAAGTTAGAGGCCCATGGGCGGCATAAAACCTCTGACACCAGTCACTAACCACACGAAAAAGAAGAGGATGAAAGTTCATATTTTTGCCAATGGGAAATGCCATTGGGTACACGGTTTGTCTACTTTAAAAAAATCTTTAATTCATTTATTCATTGGCAGAAAACGCACAACCTAATCCGCTTGGTCTAGACACATATTTTTTATAATTTTAAAGTTCCTAATACAATGTGTAAAAAAACCTATTCGATCCGCAAGGAGCACATGTACTGCAATAACATTACCAGAAAGTAATATTTTGATAATTATTATCGAAAATAAAAAAGTTATTGCTATTTAAAATTCACATTTTTAGTACCAAAATTACCCTAAATTCATAATAAATAAGCAAATTTTCTACAGGGGTCATAAGTTATGACTTGTAGACAACCGCTAAACGACGGCTGCCCGCGCGCCATGTACCGGGTAAAATTCTCCATTGAAAAAAAACTTTGACGATTACTTTTTTGTCGGTTTTTTACATATTTTATATAAGTAAATAATAAGAAAAGATTTTTTAAATTAATCCCATAAAAGGGTTAAATAGCTGATGAAAGGTTGTATGGAGTTTCGGCAATTTGCCGATGGGAAATTTAACCGTGCGACAACTTTTTATTTTATAGTAAACTAGCAGCGTCCTTCGGTTTCACCCACAAGTCTTGATCCCATGGAAATATCGGGATAAAAAGTATCCTATGTGCAAATTTCATCCAAATCTGTTCAGCCGTTTAAACGTGAAAGAGTAACAAACATACAAACACTTTTAAAATATTATTATAAGTTTTATAATTAATATATATCAAAGTACTCTGTGGATTTAGATTACTACTACTAAGAAAAATAAAACATTTTTAACCCCGTAAGGAACTATGTGATGACTTACTTTTTGACTTCAATATCGCTTGGTTCTTCCATCACAGCTGCCGGAACGAAAATTTCGGGTTCCTCACTGAAATTGGAATAAACGATATTAAAATACGTAAGGGGGATTAACTTTTAATTCATAATGATAAATCTGAAATTGGTACAACATACAAGCTAACACTAATTATATCAATAAATTGGAAAAATAATAATTTAAACATGAGCTCTGTGTACCGCAATCTCGAATTGTATAAGAGGAACTCGTACATAAATGCTGTTAAGGTATATAAGAAATTATCGGACTCCTTTGAAGATTTTTGATCATGTTTAAAAAAAGGTAAATCAATGGTTAAGGCGACGATAACCGACTTTTCATGATTTTATACTGAAGATCACGCCGCGTTTTCTGTACTGAGCTCACGCAACGCATCGTACGTCCAGCCAGTAATAGGACTCGCCCATCAAGGAGCGCTGTCCCAAATTAAACGCATTATTAATTTATTATACATAAAACAAAAGGTATTTTAATAAAACATGTATACTGAAAGATCAATAATTAAATTATCTTTAAAATTGTGAAGGTTTCAGAAAAATACACTTGTTGATAGATAGTGCGTGATTCTCAGTTTTTTATCCGCGTTAGACATAACTTTACAAATTAATTTCACTATGTAATATAAACATAATCTAAAACATTTCTGTATTTAGTTAATAAGAAAATGCTCTAATTTAACATACATTTTTTCCAAATCATTAACACTACACGAGTAGTGTTAATGATTTTAATGTAGGCATATTTTGGATTATGTTTATATTACAAAGTGAAATTAATTTGTAACGGAGAATCGCGCAAAATCTATCAAGCGTATTTTTCTGAAACCATCACCATTTTCCAAAATATGCCTATATTAAAATATTAATGAAATGCTCTAATTTAACATATATTTTTTCCAAATCATTAACACTACTCGTTTAGACGTCATCTTCAGTATAAAATCATTAAAAGTCGGTTATCGTCGCCTTAAGATCATACATTGTAAACCTACATTCTCGCAAATAAATGAATTTTAATCAATCTGCCTGCCTTTTCCCAACTATGTTGGGGTTGGCTTCCAGTCTAACCGGATGCAGATGAATACCAGTATTTTACAGACTGCCTATCTGACCTCCACAACCCAGTAACTGGGTAATACGATACCCCTCGGTAAGACTGACTGTCAGACTTTCGGGCTTCTGACGACCTGCAACGACTGTCAAAGATCCACGAATGACAGCTGGGACCAACGGCTTAAGGTGCTTTCCGAGGCACGGAGGAATCTCGGTATGGGTGGTCGGTATAGGTCGGCTTCCAGTCTAACCGGATGCAGCTGAATACCAGTATTTTAAAACATGACGATTATAATAACTTACTTGTAGTATTCAGTAAGTTCTTCCTTCACTATCACCATCTGCGCACTGAAAACAAAAAAAAAAAAGATTATTTGCGCAATTGTGGCAGGATTTATGCCCGGTTAGGCCAAAGTCCTCTCCCCCCTCCACACCCCACCCCACCCTCGCCCTCCTTCTACAAGGCTATTAAACATACACTAAGGATAAGGCCGGTGGACGGACGAATCATGGCCGGTCTGAACTTTGCGCAGAAGGCTGCGCAATCACATTTTTAACCGACTTCCAAAAAGGAGGAGGTTATCGTTTTTTTTATGTATGTCCACCAATTTCTCCGTCAATTGTGGACCGATATTGAACATTATCTTATTCGTTATTAGGAGCATGCTCTCGAAAAAAAAAGGTATGCTCTCGAGGTGGTTCCATATAAATTGTAATAACTTTGCTTGAATAGTTTTTGAGTTACCTATCACTGTTATTTACATAGCAGATACTGGTATTCGAATTAGTGTGGTGTAGGTAGTACTACCACAACTAAAAAGTGAAAAATAAAAACTTTTTACAAACAAAACAACCGACTTCCAAAACAAAAATCATTACAAGTGTCTACATTACAGTGTCTTTGGTTTAGAATTTTCGTTTTTTGCCACCGACTTCCGAAATTAAAGTTATTTTTCACTTTTTAGTGTTTTTTTTTTGGAGTCGGCTGTTTTTTTTGGAACCAATTGTTGACCAGAGGCGAGTGTGAGTGAGAGAACATGCGTGAAAGTTGGGAGAGCCTTTATTCAGACCAGCCACGATTCATCGACCGTATTGTAACTGCTACTACCTCGCCTCTTTTATCTAGTGGTGGTAAGCGCTACTGCTGAGCATGAGGTCCCAGATTCCCGGGTCGGGCGTGTTATTTTTTAAATTTTACTGTTATACAAAACAGCTCTAAGTGAATCGCATAAGTTTACCCCCTACCAAAAATCACTCAACCCGCCTAAGGCCCGAACTCCAGGAAAACGAAGATGTGCGGAGACGAGAAGAGAAGAGATGCGTACTGGCTAGACCTGAGCGGAGATGTGTGCTGGGTAGAGCGGATAAGTGTTCTGGATAGAGCTGACCTGAGCTGCGAGGCACAGCTCTCATCTCCGCTTCCATCACCCCATACAAATATGATATATCTCCGCTCACTGATCTCCACTGAAGCTGAGTGGAGATGCTGCAGTTGACGAGATGTGTGAAGAACGAAATTCTATTGGTTGTTTAAAACACGTCTCCTCTCATCTTGTCTCCGCTATTGTAGAGTCTGGCCCTAAAGTATTGTTATCGCTTCCAAAAATGCCTATATTATGACAAGGTGTAGGTACCATCGCAGAAAGCCACAACTAACCACCTTAAGGACTATTATTGCTTGCAGCACTCGGCCGTTATAGAACCGGGGCGGTAAAAGATGTGTTCAACGTGTGCACGGGATATTGTTTTCAAATTGGTTAGTGGTGGCTTCCGCGATGGAGCCTTGTGATAATGTAAAGATTCATAATAATTATTTATGATAATTGGTTAAAAAAACAGATGAAACTCACTCATTGACGTTACTCGATTCATCGTCATCGTCGGCATTATCATCCGAACTGCCTTCTTCGATCGAACTGCAACAAAAATACAATACCCTATGTTGTATTGATTTATTCCTAAATGTTGTAAATGACGACAATCAATCTAGGCTTGCCTTTTCCCTACAATGTTGGGGTTAGTTTCCAGTCTAACCGGTCACAGCTGGGTGCCAGTAATTTACATGAAGCGACTGCCTATCTGACTCACACGATACCCCTTGGCAAGACTGGTTGTCAGACCTTTGAGTTTCTGGCTACCAGTAACGAACCTCAAAGATCTACGAATGACAGCCGGGACCAACTGATTAACGTGCTTTCCGAGGTAAGGAAGGGTCTCGGTATGACACGGATGGACACCAATCCACGGACCGACCTTGGCAAGCGTTCCTTAACGTTGAAGATCGAGCCGTGGGGCTGTTTCAGAGGTCACAGGTTATGAAATAGCGTTTCTATGACAATCAAGTCACTGCGTCATTGTGTGGCAGAGGTGTCTAATCGAAACCCGAAACACAACTATCTTTTAAGCGGTAGGGTGAATCTAACGATTTAAATCTTTACCGTTGCCATCACTTTCATGACAGCCGTCACTGCGGCCGTTATGAGGCGGCCAGCGCTCTTCTAAAGCCGGGTCCGCAGCACCAATTTTTTTAACAAAACATGTTAATTAAACATGTTAAGTAACCAGCCAGTCCGCTGCGAGAAAATGTTATGACATACGTTTGTGTTTAATATTTAGGCCACGCCCCCAAATTGCTCTTTTCAAAAATGTGTTCCGTCGAGGAAGACGTGTCTGCTGTTCTAGCAATAGTACATTTAGTGCTACAAAGAAAACAATAGATTCCGTGGCCGACGGTACCAGTGACAACGTTCGTTCAGTATTTATCAAGAACTGAAAATTGATGATAGGTTCGGTATAAACACTTAAAACTTTTAAAAATTGCACGAAACGTTTTCGTCTGCGTCTCGAGAGTACTAAATACGAAATGAGTCTGTTTACTCCTCCCGGCCCCCGCAGACGAACGCGGGTGATGTTATCCGTTCGTCGCGGCAAACATGTTAGTGTTTGATGTTTAGTTTTTTTGTTAAATTACGTCACCAAATCGTGTTTGATGTTAATAAAACACGAAAACATGGCGCAGCAGACCCGGCTTAAGAATCATTAGCTTTAGAGGTACCTATGTTGTGACATAGATGTCGCAACTGTGTGCTGTTAAAAAGTGCAGTAATCCAGTATTAGCACATACCTGTCCGTCTGTCTAGACCTCTTGCGAGCTATGCGTCGTTTCCTAGGCGTTTCCTGTCGCTTGTCTGCATTCCGTCCCTCTTCCTCTTTCAATATTTCAAGTACTTTCGTCTCAGTCACTCCGGTGGCTAGCGCAGTCCGTTGGCGGAACTTCGACAGAGGAGTCAGGTCCAGGTCTCCATACATCTTCTTTATTTCTTCATACTCTTGCTCGAAGTAATGGTATACTTTTGCAATGAGGATTTTGGTTTGATCCTGAGGATTGTCAAAGTTATATCCTCAAGAAATTTTAAGGTAAATAACGTAATATCACGCCATTTTTCCCCGAAGGGCTCGGCAGAGGTGTACCTACAGCACACCCACATTTCGCCAGTTATTAGACATAATCCCATGTAATAGGGGGCGAGCCTATTTTCATCAACCAGTCACAAATCCAGACTCCGGGCTGCTTCCGAGAAATTCCGTACAGAAAAACCCAATAATACTTTGCTCAACCTGGAAACCGAACCCAGCCCCTCATGCTCAGCAGTAACGCTTGCAACTACTAGACCAACGAGGCAGTCTTATCAATAGTTTAAGTATACATGGCTATAAGAGTAGGGGAAGGCCAAAGAAGCCCTCCCGCACCGCGCACGGGCGCACGGACTCAGTTAAGGCGACGATAACCGACTTTTAATGATTTTATACTGAAGAGAGATTATATGAGAAGTCTTAACGAGTAGTGTTAATGATTTGGAAAAAATATATGTTAAATTAGAGAATTTTCTTAATAACATAATATAGGAATATTTTAGAATATGTGTATATTACATAGTGAAATTAATTGGTAAAGTTTGGTCAATGCGGATAAAAAACTGCGAATCGCGCAAAATCTATCAAGTTTATTTTTCTTTAACCATCACTATTTTAAAGATAATTAATTTAATTATTGATCTTTTGGTATACGTGTTTTATTAAAACACCTTTTGTTTCATGTATAATAAATTAATAATGCGTTTAATTTGGAACAGCGCTGCTTGATGGGCGAGTCCTATTACTGGCTTGACGTACGACGCGTTGCGTGAGCTCAGTACAGAACACGCAAACTAACCACTCAAGGTCACTGTCATATATATGCGTCTTAAGCGCCCAAAAATATGTTTATTTTTCGAATATATTACGAATCTTTGAAGTTCTTGTTTTTTCTCAATTATGATATGCATGTATTATACATACATATAAACCTTCTGGAATAAATTCTCTAAATTATATTGAAAACCTTATCAAAATCGGTTGCGTTAAGAAGAATATGTAAAATCAAAGAAAGATATATTGAAACTTACACGATCTTCTTCAAACTATATGTAGAAATAAATAAATATATAATAAGAACGTAAAATAGAGGTTTTTTATTTCCGAGTAAATATTTAAAACCCCGTTTTTTTTTAAACAAAATTGATCATTTGTCCCTTAAAGAATAAAAAAAACAGTGGCACTCCGGGACTGCCGAAAGAAGTGAAAACTTGAAAAAAAAATTCGGCACCGCGGTAATCGACGAGTTGATGTATTTTACTCCACGCACCTCGGTAATCAACGCGTTGATGTCTTTTTAATGGTCAAAAGCTGGTGTCATCACGGTGTCGCGAAATCAATGGTTTAGTCCCATCTCAAAAATGCTCAACGCGCCTAAAGACTATTTCACTTCAAAAAAATTTGGCAGCCCTAGTGGCAACCGGCTGGATTTTGTTCGCCCGGCTGACCGCGAGCCGTAGGTACTTTAGTGCGTGACCTCGAACGAGTGACGGAGGCCTGCCTCTATCCAATCAAGAATCATACTGCTTCCTTGGTCTACTGGTCGCAATCGCTAATGCTGAGCATGAGGTTCTAGATTCGATTCCCGGGTCAGACAAAGTGTTATTGGGTTTTTCTATGTGAAATTTCTCAGTAGCAGCCCGAAGTCTGGCCTAGTGTCCGGTTGATGGCAATAGGCTCGCCCGCTATTGCATGAGACTAAAGGCTCATGTAGACCTGCTCGACAGCGCGGGCGCTACAAGGGTCGCGCTGCCTGTAGCGCCCACGATATCGCGCTGGTCTGCAGATCTACCTGTTATTTTAAGACCTTGCACATATTATTTGATGTATACTCATGTTTTACAATAAAATTTAATATAAAAAAAAACATATGTATATATACGTAGATTGGCATCCAAGGCTCGGATACCGGTTAAATTTCCAAACCGTTATTATGTACTTGACGCAAAAACCTTTACATTCGGTTTCGCCCGTAAACACCGGTTTTTAAAAGGTATTGGAGGAGTCTTTACATAAAGGTTTTTTCGGATTAAACGGTTTAGATTTATATGAACCGGTTTTTTGTTTACTTTTTATTTAGCGCGGCATCCTCACAAGTAGTCACTAGTTGCAACGCGTTTACCGACATGCCACTTGTCGTATAAACCGGTTAATTTAGGTTAAAATAAAGTTCTTAAAATGTTCACGTTCTTAAGAAAAGTTCGGAGTAAAACCCAAATAAACCGGTTTTCACCGGTATTTTTTAAACCAGTTCCGAGCCTCGGAGGCATCCACGAAGACGCGCCCCCCTCCGCTCCGCTCCGTACTAAAGAACGGCTTACAGTACAAGTAATCGCGGAGTAGGGCGCGTCTTTGTGGATGGTACTTAGGGTTGTTAATCCTACTAAATAATATGGTATCCTGCTATATTAGAAGCCTAAATACTATATTTCTAAAGAAAAAATATATTAGGCGAAACTACTATATTTTTATTTCAATACAAAATGACGAGATGATCGCAATAGGGCCAGTATTAATCTCATAAAAGCTGAATTAATGGTTTTTGGTAACCTTAATTCAGAGTGTAAAAATCGGTATGAGACATAAATAAAAACCCTGTTATGAAGATTCGTAGTAGTAAAAATATGCATTTAAATAATAAAAATGTTTTTTTGAGACATACCTACTATATTTTTTCGCCATAATCTATATTTTTACAAAAAATGGTGTCAAAAAAAAATGGTATAACAAAAGTTGGCAACCCTAATGGTACTATCTGCTGCAGTTGAAAGTGCAGTCTACCAAACATCAGTGGTACAATTTGAAATTGACAGCGCCTATGTTTGAGTAGTTAGCGCGATTTTCATTGTGCAATTGTTACCATTGATCGCAGTTGACTGTAGATACCTACCTCTTGTATTCCTTCTGCGGTGTGCGATACTTCCGTGTCACATTTCGGACAGAACACTTTAATTTTGTTCTCAGTCTGCGAGGATCCTTCCTGTAAAAAAGGAAATTTTCAATCGTTAGTTATTATTAAACTTTTTTTTTCATCATTTTCTAGACTTATTATTATAAAATGCATTAACAAAAGCATTCAGGAAGGAATACTTCCTGATACATTCAAAATCGCCAAAATCACACCGATACATGAAACCGGAAACAACGCAGATATGAGTAATTAATAATTATCGTCCAATATCGGTGTTACCGATTATTTCTAAAATATTCGAAAAAAATGTTCATAATAGGTTTCCAAAAACCAATATGGCTTCCAACAGAAATAAAACAAACATTGATAAAAAAAACAAATATAGCTCTTGGGATCTTCATTGATTTAAAAAAGGCATTTGACACTGAAAGTCACAAACCTCTTAGGTACCAAGTAGTCGGTATAAGTGAACATCGTAGTGAACCCAAACCCATTACCTGTGGAGTACCACAAGGTTATATAGTAGGGCCTCCGTTATTCCTTATCTACATCAACAATATTAATGAAATCGGACTCAGGCAGTGATAAAAGTATAAAAATAATAAATAAACAACAAAGTCAATTTTATAATCATTTATTTTAAAGTAGGTACACACAAATTATTGTTTATTATTAACTATTTCTAGTTTACATATCTCTAAAATATAAATAACGAGTACATGTAGGCATATTCACGTCAGAAGGTTCCTCACCTTCACTTCTCCTATCTATATCTGCTGTTAACTCAATTTCTTTATTTAATTGAGGTTCAATATTTTCTTTACTTTTTTTTTTTGCTTATCATTGCCTCTTCAATGTATGAAAGATTTGTTATACTCGTCCCTCGAGGGTAGCGGGGGTCGACTTATTCTGGCAACAAACAATCTACATAAAATGATGTAAGCTTTTGTTTCATCTTCTTCCAGAATGTATCATCCCTATCTATGTATTCCGTTTTTAGAGAGTTCTCGTTTGACCAAACTGCAAATAAGCACTTTGATCGTTTAGTAACGTGTAGTTGCCGCTGCACTTGATACTTCCTTCTAGCCCTTTTTTTTGTTGTTTTCCAAAAGGTCACTTTTATGGCAGCTGCGCCCAAAAGAGCATTATAATTCTTTTTATAACTACGTTTGGACCAGCAACCATCAGCAATGACATCTATTATGGGAATTCCATCTTTGTTCACCCTGCCATTAGAAATTGCAAATAGATTTTCTCTTTCTGCAGCCTGATTCATGGATTCTATTAAAACATCTTCCCAGTTTCTACTGACAAGGTTCTCTGAATACTTCTTTTCAGATAACAACGGGAGGTTGATTGCTGACATAAGTTAATCCAGCTGTGAACGCCCCCCACCTATTGCACTAGTCCCTGCGACAGCGCACGTATTAATAATGTTTAGGTAATTGTCACTGCAGTTATCTCCATTAATGGCAAACTTTTGATTGCAAAGCCGACATTTAAATGTAAATTTTGACTGTAGACCAATAAGGGTTTCAGCTACGAGGTCAAGTTCTGTGAAGCTGCATCCAAATGGTCCATGGTTTGAAATACGTCTTAATTCGGAAAGGAAGTGGCTGGCATCAATAATTCTTCTGTTTATATTTTTTTCGTAACTTACATACGAAGTTTGAAACTAAAATTAAAAAAAAAAAAACAGATTTATTATGCACCCAAAAGTAGAAGCTTTTATTTATTTTCAAATATAAATGGATTACCCTTTCATACTTTCATTAAAATTCAAAACACACGTGGAAGGTATGAGAAACTTACCTCTTCAACGTTTTTATTGGTTTCTTCAGAGTTTTCAGTTTCCATCAAGTCTTCTGTAGTCTTCTCGTAAACTGCAAAAGAAGAATATTTTACATAATGATGACAGATTTTTAAGGTTCGGGTGACTAGTGATAGCGATGAGATATAACTTGAAAAAAATTCAATACCCTTCCAAGTACGAGTAAGTATGTAAAAATACCAGGGTCGAATACCAGGTTTTAAAATACTTGAAAGACTTGGATTTTTATTTTGACCTTACAATCGGCTTTAGCACACCTTCCTCAAGAATTGGACTATCCAACGAAAAAAGAATTGTTCAAATCCATCTGGTAGTTCCGGAGATTACCCCCCTAGCAAACAAACTATAATTTGAACTTTTTTGTAAATATATATATGTGCCATCAAATATGGCAATGGCAGGTCTATTTGCATTACCGAAAAGAGCATTTGGTATGCTCAATATCTATATGGGTTAAATGATTTGGGCCTATATAGTTGGGTACTAAATATTGCGTTAAACACTCTAATTTTTTTTATTATGGCTGTTAAGGTGGGACACGATACTGTAAAAAGTGTTGCAAGTCGTCTGTCAGATTCACCTGTTCTTAATTTTGCTAAATAAATAGCCAAAGCGTTCTTAGGCCTTTTGAATGTGAGGGCAGGCCAAGTATTAAATAAGTTCAGAAAATTGGCAATTGTTAAACCTGTCCAATAGTGACATATCACATTCTGCATTTCAGCAACATTTTCAAAATTAAATGTTGGTTGGTCAGATTTTGCTATAGATATTATATCTTCAGTTTGATTTGCAGTGAAATTCGAATATATATTGTTATTTTGAAGCAACAAGTGCCAAACATCAAAATTAAAATGTGTCTCACAAACCCTAGTATTGCGGGGAATATAAAAATTATGTTTTGCAATAAGCATTTTTTTTATAAATGCAGGAACCACATGTAACTGTTGTTCAAAGATACAACCATTAAACACACAGTGTCTGGAGGTGTTTGCAGCCCGTTTAAAATTTGGCAGGTTTAATTCCGGTTCTGATGCAGGTCTAGGTGCTGGTTGAGGCAGTGGTTCAGGTTCAAGTCCAGGTCGTGGTTCAGGCAGATTTATCATATTTAGATCTTGATTTGTCTGCCTTAGATGTCTCATCCAACAGGTATGACACGCATAATTCATAGCCTAAAAAAAGTTAATTTAGGGTATTCATGGTGTCATCATAATGCTAAACATCTAAGAAGAACTGAATGTCTACCTACATTAGAAGCAAGCAAAGGGATTAAATAAAAGAATGAACAGTTATTGAACAATATTACCTATAAAGATTGATTAAACATCTTTTTATTTACCTGATGGAAAGCTGGATGTGACGTTGGTAAATTCTGCAACATAGAATCGTTTCTTTCCACTGCATGGCGTTGTACACTTCTCACAGAACGGCCACAAGTTATGCACACCATTGTATGGCCAAATAAACGAACATCGCCAGTTGCTTCTGAATTCAGCAGTTCATAACAAGGATGACAAATGTTGGCATCCCTTGGAACCTAGAACAAACTTAATTACCTTAGTACCCACATGAATTAACTATAATACCTACACATTTGAATATTATGACATTATAGACAACCAGTCTGTTGTAGTCGTGACAATTACAATACGAGATGAGTCTTTCTGATCTATTGCCATTGAGTTCAATGGGTATTATGAGACATGGTAAACAACGTCACATTAGTTCGATGTTTCTTATAGGTAAGTAGTTAGTTAGTAGTTCTAGAATGATTCTAGCTGTAGATGACTTACCTCAATTGTTAACCATCGTGCTAGAATATTGAGTAGAACAGCAGGCAATGAAGATGCGATATGCCGCCGCAGTCTTTGCGTTGCCACACCGCAGTTTATGCATCGCATGATGAATGATTGCAAGTCCGTGTCGAGTAGCGAGAGGTCAGTAGATAGGCGAGCACACACAATAAGTCCAATAAACAAGCGAGGGTCAGTGAAAATCCAAAATAAAATAACACAACGAACAAGAAAACGGCAGAGCGTTGAAACGGCGTCTGTTCTGTTGTCTGTTGTTGTATGTATGACAGACATCCATCAGACCACCATAGATAATACACTGGCATCTGATCTGACGTTTGTTTTTTCCTAAAGAAGGGTTGAACTTCAAGTGTAACAGAATCGATAAAATAATCGAATAGGTTGAAAGAAAAAAAAAAAATTATCGACCACTATTCAGTTTATATTTTTCGACACAAAATAGGTAGTAAGATTAAACGAAGAAGCACAGTCCGAAGCTTTCAGTTATTTTTATTTGATTTTGATTAGAATAAAGTGGAATTGAGTAAAGTAGATTGTCACTTCAAAACCCTGTGAAAACATAATAACAAGCAACTATACAGGACACCGAATTGAACGCCTTAGTTTCAGAAAAACCTGTTATCAAAAATCGATTTAAGTACCTGCAGTTTCATTTGACATTCTGCAAAAGCGAGAAGACCCCTCCCTAGCTTGCAGTTAGTGTTATTTCCGCTTGACCTTGTCATGTAAATCAAAAAAGCAAATAATATACTTTTTTTACGTTTAACATTCACGAAAGTTCTAGGAAATTATTAATTACTAATCGCAGCAAATAGCACAAATAACTATAACCAAAATAAACGTCAATAACGAACAATAAAATTGTATTTATTATCTACTAATAATGTGACTGTGTGGCTCCAAAGCTCGGATACCGGTAAAATTTTCAAAAGTTATTATGTACTTGACGCAAAAACCTTTACATTTATATTAACCGGTTTTGGAGGAATCTTTACATAAAGGATTTTTTCGGATTAAACGGTTTAGAGCAATATTAACCGGTTTTTTGTTTAGTTTTTATTCAGCGCGGCATCCTCACAAGTAGTCACAAGTTGCAACGCGTTTACCGACATGCCGCTCGTCGTATAAACCGGTTAATTTAGGTTAAAGTTCTTAAAACGTTCGCGTTCTTAAGAAAAGTTCGGAGTAAAACCCAAATAAACCGGTTTTCACCGGTAATTTTTAAACCAGTTCCGAGCCTAGGTGTGCGTTTGCTCGATCACGTGATTGACGCCGTGTCAAGCGATACTTCACCCTCGAGACATTGCGGCATACTGTAGTGAATACGCCCAGATTTTTTAATATTCTTTTTTATAAAATCAGTAAAAATACGTATTATTTCCCACTTAGTATGTCGATGATATGTTAAGTTCATGTCACTGTTTTTTACATAGCAGGTAGTGATATTCGAATTTGTGTGGGGTAGGTATCACAACTAAAAAGTGAAAAATAAAAACTTCTTACAAAAAAAAATCAACCCACTTCCAAAAAAAAAACACTACAAAGCAAGAAATAACTTTTATTTCTGAAGTCGGTGGCCAAAAACGAAAATTCAAAACCAAAGACGCCGTCTTTGGTTTTGAATTTTCGTTTTTGGCCTTCCGAAATTGAAGTTATTATTCGCTTTGTAGTGTTTGAACATCATGCGGTAGAATTTTTTGATGCCCTATGATTATTCCCCCCCCCCCCCCCCCCTTTTTTATAACTTGTACATTTTATTATTATTAAGTCTTAGTTTTTTAAATCATGTAAATACATATCTATACATATAATAAATCTGTAGAAAAGTCATTTTTGTACTTTGAACAAATTGAAACAAAAAAATAAGTAAAAGATGTGAAAAGATAAGTAACAGAACCCATTTCCATCATTTTTGAAATTTTTGTCTGTTTGTTTGTGCGCACATCACGTAAAATCTACGAATTCAATGCTGACAATGTTTATATACAAAAATTATACGCAACTTGAGGTTTAACTTAGTTTTTGTTTCATCGAAATCGGTTCACTCTATCAAAAGATATGATTAATTCAGTGAGTTCAAGAAGTAAAATATTACGTTACGCAATTCAGTATAGTACTTGCAACGACATCTTAAGACTAAAAATAGAACTAATGTTGATAGTTGAAATTTAAATCCGATAGATGGCGTTGTGCAAATGAAGTCATTTTCTTCATTTGCACAACGCCATCTATCAATCGCCACCTATCACCTATAACGCCATCTATCAAATTGGTAGGCATTGCCTACCAATTTAGACCTAGAATTGGTCGAAAAAAAGTATTGGCTTATCTTATTGGTTTCGTTTGGTCAACTTTGGTCATTGGTTTGAAGTACGAAGTAAAGATTGTATTTTATTTACTTCGTAGTTTGAATCCAATAGTGCCAATCGTTATACAGTAAGTTAGTGTTGCCAATTCGTTGAGTCACGACCACGAACAGACGATACGTTGTCACACTAGACTGTTCGACGCACCGTTCTTTTAAGTTTGTAGGCTATTCAGTCATAAGTGTTGTTGGTTTTGTTTATTGCTTTAATTTTCCTTGAAAATGCCTCAAAGAAAAAAAACTAACCTTTCGCTGCGTAGCCGGAATACGAAAAGGATGAGACTTTGTAGGTCTCAGGAATCGGAAGAAGATCGTGAAGCACGGTTATCTGCTAACCGAGAGCACATCGCTCTTTCACGTGAATCGGAAACGTTCACCGAAAGGGAGTCACGTTTAAGTTCACAAAGAACACGGACCGCGACTTTGCGGTCTCAAGAGAGTATCCAGGAACGCGAAGTCCGGCTGTCTGCTGATCGGGAGCGCCACTCTCTCTCACGTGAGTCAGAGACATTCACAGAAAGGGAGTCGCGCTTAAGTTCGCAAAGAACTCGGACCGCGACTTTGCGTTCTCAAGAGAGTATCCAGGAACGCGAAGTTCGGCTATCTGCTGATCGAGAGCGCCAGTCTCTCTCACGCGAGTCAGAGACTTTCACAGAAAGGGAGTCGCGCTTAAGTTCGCAAAGAACTCGAACCGCGACTTTGCGTTCTCAAGAGAGTATCGAGGAACGCCAAGCACGTCTGTCATCTGACCGAGAGCGACACGCTCTCTCGCGCGAGTCTGAATCTCTCTCCCAAAGAGAAGAACGATTACAAATAGCTAGACATAACTATGTAGGTGTACAAAGAAACAATGAAAGTTATCTTGCATCTGAAAGGGAATATTGCTGCATCACGTTAAACAGTACGTTTGTGAATTCAAAGCTGCATTGGAGTCAATTCCACAAGGCAGCAATGATTTCAAAATTGTTACAAGTGCCGATAGACGTCCTGTGGGTGAACACCGTGGAAGACACAATGCACCCGTTGCAGATGAAGTTGCAGTTGTTTTAGTCGACCAGGAGTGTGAGAGACGTGATATCGTGTTGCGTACACGCGACGATCGCCTTCAACGCATTTTGAAACGTGTGCAATTTCCTGTAAGCCTCTGTTACGCTATGACTTTTAATAAAGCCCAAGGCCAGACGTTATCCGTTGCGGGTGTAGACCTTACTTTTGATCGTTTTTCACACGGCCAACTCTATGTTTCTCTATCACGTGTTAGCAACCCAAACAACCTTTTTGTATATGCTCCGGGTAATTCCACCGCTAACATAGTATATAGAGAAGCATTAACGTAATCAACTATACCAAAGTCAGGACTCTTATCTAAATCATCAAAAAGGTGATATACTCTTATCTAAACGACGTTGTTTTGTTCTCGACACCCACGCGAACGAAGTCGCGGGCACAGCTAGTTTGTAAATAAAAACTGAGCAAACTAACGTATAGTGTATTATTCCGGTTAGATTTACATATAATTTTTGGTCTGATAGTTATAATAAGATGACTCTCTATAATAAGATCACTTTTTAAAAGTGAAATATGATTAATATACGTTACCGTTTAATAGTGGCCCCAAAAAAATTGTCTCGTTTATAAATATAACACTTCAAGTCAATCGTCATCCTGAGGATGCCTCGTTGAGAGGTGAAACACGTGTCGATTTCTTTCAGGGTTTTTTTTTAAGACTTTAGATATAGCCGGATATAGCTAAGCGGAACAGGTTACTAAATATGTCCACTTCTATTGTATTTTATAATGGATTTCCGCAAGGTCACGCCTGAATCAATTAACTATAATATAACACTTTCATACTTGTACGAAAAATAATTATTAGAGACATACATACACAAATAACATTTACAAGATTGCAAATTCAAAAGCGCATGACGAGGCACAAACCTAACTTAACCATATAATTTTAAGAGCACAGAGGACAAACTACGGTAGAAAGACTGTCGTACATGAGGGAGCTGAACTATATAAATTTATACCTAAAGTAATCAAGGAATCTCATTCCAACCTCGCCGCCGAAGTCGTTTACGATCGCGTTCGCGACCCCGAGTAAATGATACTCCTCCCCGACCCTTGCTCGAAAACGAGGTGCCAGCAGTTGTTGCAGCTGAGCACGTAGCTTTAAATTCCCCGATTAATAATCATGATCAAAACTTTGACCCAACCTGTCCCATCTTTGATGTCCTCCCTCCGGTGACGCCCTGAGCCGAGGCTCGTACCCCACAGGGGTGCCCTTAGCGAGCGTTCACCTAGCTTTTTAGCTTAGTTTGTATGCCCCTGGCTGGAGGCTTTGAGTGTAGCAGCTTAAGGCAACCACAGGTTTGACCGGTTTAATAGTCATGACCTCAGAGGTCAGCTATGAGATACCCTACAGAAAAAAAATAAAAAAATAATAATCAAGGAATCGAAATCACTTCCAACTTTTAAAAGGCTATTAAAGCACCACCTGAATAATATACACTCGAGAGCAATGAATCCGGGTCACTTAAAGAATGTTAAAAATCTCGGAAACTAAAAATGATAGGTTAATGCAATAAATTGTATTTAATAGACAATGTAATACTCCTTAAATGAAAGTAAAAAAAATATGAGTCACCATACATTTTATTAACACAAAATTACATAAAGAAAAAAACTGCTGATCTCTCCTTAAAACAAAAATAGGAAACATGAAATTTTTGAACTTTATTACGATTTTCTTGAATTTTAATACTTCGTATTGCCTCCTCGTGCTTCCATTACTGCGTTTACGCGGTTACCATGCGGTGGCATGCTGTACACCAAGTTCCTTATACGATTTTGGGGAATATTCTCCCATTCCTCTGTGAGAGCAATTTTGAGCTCACGAAGCGTGATTGGGGGAGGGTTTCGTTGTTTTACGCATCTGCCTAGCTCGTCCCAAGCATGCTCGATCGGGTTGATATCCGGGCTGCGCGCTAGTAATGTTCATCTCTTGAAGGTAGTCATTCACAATCCTACCTGTATGAGGTCGGGCATTGTCATGCATAAATATAGCATCCTCACCTAAATTGACCATAAATGGACCAACGTGATCATTGAGGATTTCTTCCACATATCTTACGCTAGTTAAAGAGCCGTTTTCTATGATCACCAGCTCTGTGCGACTTTCAGAAGAAATTCCGGCCCACACAAGTACAGACCCACCACCGTAGGCTACTTTTTCTTCGATGCATGCTTGCTTGAATCTTTCCCCTGGTCTTCGATACACTCTGTGTCTTCCATCGTGCTTGTAGAGCATAAATTTTGATTCGTCGGAGAACATAACTTTTGACCAATCTTCAATACTCCAATTTACGTGGCTCTGGGCATATCTTAGTCTTGAAATACGATGCCCACGCTCCAGTTTAGGGCCGTTTGCAGGTCTAAGGGGTTTTAAGTTAGATTCAGCAAGCCGACGTCTTACTGTCCATGCACTTGGGTTACTTCCTCCGAGGCGTCGAAACTGATTTGTGAGTTCAGTTCCTGTGAGAAAGCGATTTCGAAGCATGGTGTTCACCAAGTATCGGTCTTCTCGTGCTGTGGTACACCTGGTTCTGCCCGTTCCTGGTCTGCGTAGGTTAGAACCAGTTTCTTCCTAACGTCGGAGAACTCTTTGTACTGTTGACAGCGACACACCGACAGTCCTGGCTGTATCGCGCTGACTCCGGCCGGTTTCCAGCATTGTAAGTATTCTGGTGCATTCTTCAGGCGTATGCGACATAATTTCAGCTTGAATAATGAATATAGAGCACTATCAACATGGTTTATGTACCCACATAAATGACAGATTACAAACAAAAGCAAAACCAAATGCTGTAATTTCGTAGTTCCATCTTCGAAAGTGGCCCTTTTTCAAATTTGATTTTTTTATGATATAACTTTACAATAACTAAGAAGTTTTAATACCTTCATTTAAGGAGTATTACATTGTCTATTAAATACAATTTATTGCATTAACCTAGCATTTTTAGTTTCCGAGATTTTTAGAATTCTTTAAGTGACCCGGATTCATTGCTCTCGAGTGTATGAACTGTAAGTTTTTACCGTTTTTATAATTTAAATTTTAGTTCATTACCAAGCGAAACCGTCGCTTATCTTAATAACTATGTTTTTCCTCATAGGCGTGAATAATTCGCTGTCCCCGGCGAATAAAATGGTAATCGTAAAAACCAAATTTTACAAGAAAAATAAAAACAGTTTTTGTGAAAATCTTATTAATTAATAAACATAGCGGAATTGTTCAAATATCAAAAGAAAAGTGATTTTTTTTACATGCATTACAATACATCTTAAAATCCTGTAACTTCTGAAATAACCGTAAGAAATTAATGAAAAAAATTGACAAAGTGTAATCGGACCTCTTAATATCGAATATGCAATAACCTAAAAACTATCGTAGTAGCACATTACCATTTGAGAGAAATAAATTTTCTTAAACCGTAAATCGCCTTGCCACGCCTCGGAAAGTACGTCATGCCGTTGGTCCCGGCTGTCATTCGTAGATTTTTGACAGTCGTTACAGGTCGTCAGAAGCCCAAAAGTATGACAACCAGTCTTACCAAGGGGTACGGTGTTACCCAGTAACTGGGTTGTCGAGATCAGATAGGCAGTCACTCCATGTAAAATACTGGTATTCAGCTGCATTCGGTTAGACTGGAAGCCAACCCCAACATAGTTAGGAAAAGGCTAGGCAGATTGATAAACACATTTGAAAGTTATTGACCTCGAAGCGTAACGTAACACCATGTATAAACCGTTAAAAATAAAATATAAAGTGGTGGCACTCCGGGAGTGCCCGCAGAAGTGAAAACTTGAACAAGATTGCCTTTGGTGGAAGAAAAATACTTGCATAGAACATTGGTCCGTAACCTTATCTAAATGAAGAACACAATCGCGTTTACAAAATAAATACTTTCGAAACCTTTATAGTAAAAATACTTGCATAGAACATTGATCCGTAACGTAATATAAATAAAGAGCACATATGCGTTTACAAAAAAAATCATCCGAAACCTTTATAGTAAAAATACTTGCATGGAACATTGATCCGTAACTTAATATAAATAAAGAGCATACTCGCGTTTATAAAACCTTTAAAGTAAAAATACATAGAACATTGATCCGTAACGTAATATAAATAAAGAGCACAAACGCGTTTACAAAAATGAGGTGTCGTCATGGTGTCGCGAAATCAATGGTTTAGTCCCATCTCAAAAATGCCCAGCACGCCTAAAGTTTTCACTACAAAAAGTTGGGGTCGCGGTGGTTCTGGTAGTACGGGGAACGCGGAAAAAATACGTTTTAATAAAAAGACGTTACGTATCACATACTAACTTTATTAAAATTATAATAAGAATGCATAATCGCACCGAATATAAAAATGACAATTGATCGCTTCTTCATTTTGACGGTTCAGCCACGTTATTTACGTTGCAGCGGAATTTAGTAAACCTACTAGCTGCGCCTCGCGGTTTCACCCGCATAAGTCTCGATCCCGTGGGAATATCGGGATAAAAGGTATCCTATGTCCTAACCCAGGTCATGGTCTACTCATGTGCCAAATTTCATCCAAATCTGCTCAGCCGTTTTAGTGTGAAAGCGTAACAAACAAAAATCGCTTTCTCATTTATAATATTTTAAGTTAGGATGAAGCAATGGATTAGAAACATCCTTCAAAACTCTCGGATTCTAGTTAAAACTGTGTTATACAATTAGACTGCCTGTCCACTGGAGCGGAGCGAGGCAGCGGAGCGGAGAAATGTGCCAATATTAACCAATGGAATCTAAACTCCGCTTCAGAGCTCTGCTCCTATTGGTTAATATTGGCACGTTTCTCCGCACCGCTCCAGTGAACATGCAGCCTTACCAATAGGAGCGCAGTTTAGATTCTATTGGTTAATATTGGCACATTTCTCCGCTCGGCTGCCTCGCTCCGCTCCAGTGAACAGGCAGCCTTACTCACTATATTTTCCGTCTGAGTTCTTTTGTCTTTTTTCCGGGAACGTTCTCGAACTGTACTTTGTAACGTTTGTAAGTCCGGCAAATTTAATGATGGCAGAGCATTCTTTTTTAAAACCTTGCGACAAGTTGATAGTAGTATGTCCTGGATTTTAAAATGTTCTTCACAAATCCGGTAGCAGGTGTTACATTTGTTTGCTAAATCTTCTCGGCACATCAGCCGAAGCCATTCGGAAAATCTGAAAAAAAAAGAACAGATATGTAGGTACCTACTTATTATCCACTAGCTTCTGCACGCGACTTCGTTCGCGTTCCTCAAGGCTATCCAATGCAAAAATTATTTTCCAAATCCGACTGGTAGTTTCGGAGATTACCCCCTACATACCAACTAACAAACAAACAATTTTTACCACTTTTTAAATATTATATTAGTATAGATTTATACGGGTTCAAAAATAAAATGATTTCTACAGAAAACTTACTTATAAATAAATGCCTTTAAAAAGTCCGTAATGGCATACATGGAAATGCTCAGTACCCTAATTATCAGGGTTGGCATTAAACAAGCAAGTTGTTTTAAAACACGTATTTTAAACGTTCGAAATAAACAGCGTTTTTACACACAGTATAAAACAAGTTTTAAATAATGGTTTAAACGTTAAGAAAAAAAAAACTTGGTTTTAAATCGTGAATGAATGAAATAAATGAAACTTTATAAATTTTAGGACTTGTAATAGTTCGAAAAGAAATTTAAAAGCATAGGTAGTTTTATACACTTCGTCGCCGGTAGAAATGAAGTAATTCCCCACAACTATGTTGAGGATTTTCATTTGAAAATATAGTCCATCCTACCTATATCTATACTTCGTCACTTGTCGAAAAGAGGTAATTCCCCGCAATCATTTTACGGACTTCCCCATATTTAAATATACTTTTAGGTAAGGTACATCTAAGAACGAAAATCGTAATTCATCATTCTGAATGTGCAGCGATACTGAGTGGTTCAGTATTTGTGTTACATACGTAATTAGATTGAATACAAAAAAAAGTATGTTCACAGATTAGATAATTTAATAGTTAGTACCTAATAACTAACTATAACTACGTTGTTGTAATTATTGTTATTCTGATCGTTTTTTGTAAATGTTTCCTCAGGTAAATTTTAAAATTGTCTAGAAATGAATTATATTAGGCCTGTTAATAGTAAATTTGATAAATTGTTCAATGAAAAAAAAAAGCCTTGTTTAAAACATTTTGAACTGTTCGTTTCATAAAAAAATAAAAACTTTTTTTTTTTCAACCCTGCTAATTATTGTATGTCACGGCTAAAACCCGAAGTGCGGCTACACCTAGCTTTAGCCGGCTACAACTAGGTGCGGCCGGCAGCAGTTGGTTAAATTTAGTTGTAGCAAATGAAAATGGCTGAAAGGTAGGTTAGGTTAAGTTAGAACTGTGATCACATAACACACCACAGGAGCCGAGCGAGCGATGCGAGCGGTGCCGCGGCAGCGGTCGGCGAGTGCTAGGGTCCATTTAGGCAAGTCTAACCAACTGAGGCATGATTGTTTACGAAAATAAGTTACGCAATTAGGGTACTGTTTCAAATCGAAACAAATTGTGATTGGTTAATTTAAAAAATGAACACGATTGTGAAACGATTGAAAATGAAATTAACTGACGCAAAATTACAAAAAGTCCAAATAACTCTCAAATTTTAAACACTAATAAAAGAAATAAAAGCGAAGCAACCTATAGGATTTTTTATGTTGACTAGAACGGTTTTCTATTGAGCGGCTCCGTCGAAGAACAGTATAAATAAGTAACAGTATTTTATCTCGGCATTGACCTTGAAATAATAGGCTTGTTTTATAAAAAAAAAATTGAGTCCGGAAGGTAGATTAATAAAAATTATAGAACACATATTTTTCATATTTTGACGTAATCAAAAGATTACGGCGATACATTAAGTTAAAATGTGGCATGACGTCACTGCTTGCTAGATTTTATACTGATTTGTGACGTTGCGAGCCCCCACTCCCCAACTTTAATGCGTGTTTTCAAAGTTATTTTTTATTATTAAGATTAAGGAAAAAATACGTGTCTAATATTTTTTTATTATGTGAAAGACGGACTAAATAGAATTTCTTTTTTTTTTTTTTACCTAGGCAACTACCGTATTACCTACGACTGCTCGGTAGATAAACCTTCGCGTATGTGCGTAACTGCACCGCATTCGATACTGTTGTGTCATTACCGGATAAATCCATTCATACAAAAATTTCAATACAGACTGCTTACATCTTCGAGTCGCTAGATGCTGCGAACGAAAATGTACGTAATCTTACAAGCGTAAAGTGAGTTTTGCTTTGCAGCTGCGCGCCGCCGCGTGGTTATTGTACATTGCCTCTTTCGATAAAGATGTCAGTAGGTATTTTTAGTACAGTTTATGCAAATAAATTAAACGATTTTTAATTGTTAACAATACGTCTACTATAAAGATTAATAAAAAATCTTACGGCTGATATTATATTAATAGTTGAATATTCGGTTTGTGTAGAACATTCTTTTGTTTTTGTCTCGTTACTGGAGTTGGTTGTGGTTGGTTGAGACGGCAGTAATTTTGTAGGCAAAGAATTAGGTTGTAACTGTAGTTTATATTTAATAACAGATGGGTCAAAATGTAGTGAACACACAAAATGCGATGTTCTTTTCGTTTCTGGTCTTGCTAAGTCGGGTCTGGCAATTAATTCTATCCAAGTTTTGCGACTGAAAAGGAAAAACATATTTAAAGGACGATAGGTTTTATCAGACGGCAAAATTGTTAAATATTCACTTTTAGCTGTACGGTCGTCTGCAAGTTGGGTTGCCAACCCGGCTATATAATATAGTATCCTGCTATAATAGAGGCCTAAATAATTTATTTCTAAAGAAAAAAATATAATAGGCGAAACTATAATATTTTTTATTTAAATTCAAAATCAAAACCAGTATTAATCTCAAAAAAATTGATGGTATTTTTTTTAACCTTAATTAAGAGATATAAAAATAGAAAATAGATATGAGTAAGACATTTAAAAAAAAACTGTTTATAACAGCAAAAAATATGCATTTAAAGAATTTTAAAAACTAGCACTCTGGGAGTGCCGACAAAAGTAAAAACTTGAAATAAAACCGGCACCGCGGTAATCAACGCGTTCATGTATTTTTAATGGTCAAAAGCTGGTGTCATCACGGTGTCGCGAAATCAGTGGTTTAGTCCCATCTCAAAAATGCCCAACGCGCCTAAAGAAAATTAATCTTCAAAACCGTAAAAAAACAAGAAACATACCTACTAAATTTTCTTTATTTTTGTTCACCATCTACTATATTTTTACAAGCAATGGCTTCGATAATACTATATTTGATATAAAAAAGTTGGCAACCCTATCTGCGAGTAAATAAAAATTGAGACAGGTCCTTGTGAAAGACTGGTAAATATCTTTATGCTAGGTACCTATATTTAGTATTCTGTGACCACACCCCGAAACAGCAATTGTAAGACGAGTAAGACACACACATCGTACGCAACGTGTAGTACTTAACTATTTAATAATCAGTGACGTAACCACTCCGCATGGCTACAAATACGAATAAAATACGCACGATTAATTGATTTGTTCGTTCATTTACACAATTATCGTAATAAGTAACTACTTACTTTGGTTCTACACTATGAACAAACCTGCGCTGACGCCATATTGAGACGTCGTGCACGCTTTTAAATAAACAATTATTATCATATGAAAATAACATTAAGAAGATAATAACGATAATAAATATTATTGAAAACTAATTTGCACAAAGTAGATTTTTGTTAAACGTAATTTTCAAATGACAGGTGACAAATGAAGGTCATTGAACCTTTCTAATCTTATCTCAGACGCATAGTAGAAGCACAGATTACGTGGTACAAGTAATTACGTACCTACCAATAAAATACAAAACAGAAAACATGCACGTTTAAACAATTTACCTATGTAAATAACGATAGTAAAACAAATTAGATACTCACATTTCTGTATCAGCAGGTAAACTGATAAACAATAAGTTTTTATCTCTTCTCTTACTGGATCTACATCCATCAACTGCACATAATGCACCAGAACTAGTCATATCATAAAAGGGAGACGGATACGTTTTCATACAATTTTGGGCCTGGATGTAAAAAGATGAAACTGGTGTCAATTGATAGCTACTATATTAACAAACAATCCCTGAAAATTTTGCAGATTTTAGCAATCTGAGAGCCGAGATATAAGAGATTTAAGAAAAGTGAGGTTACGTAACAATCTATACATAATAGCCGATTTTTGAAGTGCGATTGTCATTTTTTACCCGATTGCTGTAGGAGGGTAATGGTTTTATCAGTATACGTGTGTATATTTGTATGTATTTATGTTTGTTCCTCTATATCGTTCTAGAGAACAAACGCGTAAGCCGATTTTGATGATTCTCACGTCAATCTATTCTTCTTAATCTTGCGAGTGCCACATTAAAATGGCAAAAATGGCGGCTTTTCGACACCATAGGATTTTGGGGGGCTCATTTTTTTTTCTTCTAAACTGATCGTGTGGGTTATCAAAAAAAAGGGTTTTAAGAGGTGATTTCAAGATGTATCCTTCTACTGCACAGCATAATTTACTTCTTGTTTACCTACGTCTTTTTAGTTCACTTAGCAGTCAAGGTTTGTGATTATTTTAATTAATTTTTCTTGTAATTGAGACAGGATGTTGAACATATTTTGTGAGCGGGATGGAGAGGGACAGAGTGGGAGGAGTTTAAAAATAACTGGAGGGTCAGCAGGAATAACTTGTGCCGGTAGCTGTATTACTTCAACTGGGTGATCAACAGCACCAACTTGTACTGGTGGCTGGATTTCTTCATTGGAAGAGTCAGCAGCAAGAACTTGTGCCGGTGGCTGTGTTTCTTCAATTCGGCTTGCTTGGGAAGAAGTTGATGAGCGAGACACCATATGGACAGCAGCTCTGTCTGCAGCCACCCAACAAGCATGGCATATGCGACTGGTAACTTCTATCTACAACAAACAATACATGATCATTTAAGTATTTTAAAAAATCTATTTAAATTACAACAAAAGCATTAATAAAATAAAATGTAAGCTCTGCGTGTGATTCAACTTACAGCTTTAGGCATAATCCACTCTTGAATAACATTATAAATTCTCAATTCACGAGGTGAGCCAGTGTGAAGTAAATGGCTGACTCTAGATGCCAGAGAACGTCCACATCGGACACAAATACTACGGTGGCCAAGATTTCTAGCTTCGCCAAGAGGTGATCTTTGAGCCAGGTCCCAGCAAGCTTGGCAAACATGGTCACTGCTGTTTACCTGAAATATGCAAAAAGTTATTAATAAGAGATAACATGATTACTTTTAAAAAATCTACTTTATTGTGCAATACCTACGTTCTATGCGAATTAATGATTTGATTTCCTGTGTCCGATTGTTACTTAGTTCAATGTAATGTTCTAGTGACTTTTAAATATTAACCTATCTGTACTATATTATTTAGTGAAAACATGAGTGTTGTTATGGAGGAAAACATACATATATAACAAAAAAGAGTGCAAGCTACCGACTGTAGAAGCCGGTGAGCTAATAGACAGAAAGTAAGTACTTACGGATTGTGGTTCACGCCATTTTCGAATCACTGCTAATATCATTTCGTCATCCAAAGCTCGATGCCCTAGTGTATTGCAGCGACTAGTCGCTATGCCACAATTTATACAACGATCCATGATATCGATCAATATCCAATCGGTAGGCCGTTCGTCGAATCCAAAATAACAAGTCAACATTAAAGCGGGGTTCTCCGTGTCCGGTATGGTAGCAAGGCAAGGGTCGTAGAAGGAGGAAGATCAGACGTCCGTAGGAAAGCCGGGTCGAGAAAAATATCAATAAAAAAAGTATGGGAGGAAAAACTCAGAACGCGCACGAATAGACGATACGAAAGGAGTGTCGATCGATGTCATCTGTCATGTCATGCATGATTGTCGGAGTTAGCACAGATTAAAAATACAATAATCGATTAGTAAATGTAAATCGATTAATATTAATTATTTATTTATTTAACCATTTATTATGTGTTTATTATGTAGATATTTAATTAGTTTAAACTCTTAATACTCTAATTCTAATAGATTTAATTATTTTAATTAAATAAATCATCCGGTGAAAGCATTTCCGTAAATAGTATGAACTCTGTAACGATAAGCGATTCCAAGTGAATCAATTTTCCAATTACTTCGTAACACTAACTTAATTATTGGATTTTTCATTTCCCAGATTGTAAATTGAATTGATTTTTCACAGTACGAAAAAGAAAAAAATAACCTTTTTTTTAAGCCATACCTCAACTTATTACTATCAGGCCCAGAAGTCCCAATCAAAACAAAACACAAAATTGCGTGCCGCGCTTGGAATAGAACAAATAGAAAGCGGTCCATGAGGTACATCTGTTCGCACGGCCGTGGTTGTATCCCGCGATGTTCGATTTTCAACGCCCAGCGTTGAGCGTTGAATAAATGCGACATACGAAGTTCCGTACTTGTGTTTCCACGGAAGCGAAAAAATCGCGCGCGTTGTTAGTACGGCGCACACTGGTCCCAAATGATAAAAAAGGGGACATTAAGAAATTTTTGACAAAAGGTCAACCGATTCAGCTTATTTTTTTTTTTGTAGACAGCTGATGCAATTACAAATCACTTTTGTACATTGAGTTTTTGCCAAAAAAGCCGTATTTTCAGAGAAAAAAAATATTCAAATATTTTTTGTATGAAAGAAATCCTAATTTTGTCTTTATCTTCCAAGATTCAAACGTATTCAAAATAAAACTTAAAGCAGCTTGTAGAGATGCTAATTGCTCACTACTTTGTCATAGACACTCTTCTGCGATTTTGTGCTCCTTTTGAGTTACAGGCACTTTAAATATTTTTTGTATGAAAAAATCCTAATTTTCTCTTTATCTTCCAAGATTCAAACGTATTCAAAATAAAACTTAGCGCAGCTTGTAGAGGGGCTAATTTCTCACTACTTTGTCATAGACACTCAACTGCGATTTTGTGCTCCTTTTGAGTTACATGCACTTTAAATATTTTTTCCTAATAAGTCATATGAAATGTAAAATACAACTTTTTATTTGACTACCCCAACAGTGGGTAGTCTTTGTTTACAAATGTAATACTTTGCTAGGGCTGTCGTCAACATAATATGAATAAATAAATAAATAAAACGAACACAAAAAATAAAACAAAGCGCATTTTTTTTCAGTACCTGTAAACTTAATAACTAAAGTAAACTATTATTTTACAAATTTAAATAAACTAGAACATAAATTAATTTTAAGCGCATTTTTTCTCAGTACCTATAAACTTAATAACTTAAATAAACTAGATTACAAACTTACAAACTTAAATAAACTAACATGAACGTGCGTATGTTACAATGTGAATTATGCTAGCGGATCTTGTGGGGGATTATTCTCAATGTCGACGTATACTTCTTCCTCATCAGCATCTTCTAAATCGAGTTCATTGGGTGAAACGTCATCCTTTAGAAGATTTTCGGCTTCTTCAAACCTCTGCTGCTTTTGAATTTTGGTGAACTTCGGTCTTATGTTCGTAATGTACGGATCGGAGCTGATAAGTAACTGGTGTAAAATATCTTCATTTGTTTGCATTCTGCCTATCTTTCTAGTATGCTTTTCTCTGATTGAACGAAAATCTTTGTTTCTTGCTTCTGAGGCTTCTTCGGACATCATATCAATTGGAATAAAAGAAAAATGCTGGCAAATATCTGCACCATGCACTAAAAGTTTATGTACACTCGAAGGCATGTAATACCACGAGTACTCGCTGACATAAAGTTCTGCTGTTTCTCTGCAATAAATTCTAAATTTTTCAATATCTACATTTCTCCCAGAAGATATTGCCTGCAAAATTACAGCAAATCTCTTAATCAAATTAGCATTAACTCCTGTTATCTCAGCTGACCTTTCGTAATCATTGAAAAACCGTCGAGCTGTATTGCCATCGTTTGTTGTCCCAAAGCCTTGTTTGACGATATCAATCATTAAGCCAGTTACAACAAAAAACTCATGCTGCGTTAACTCTTTTCTTGATTTTCGGAGCAGTTTGTCCTCACCCCGAGCCGCCCATTTTTTGAAATCTAAGTTGTAAGATATGTGCAAAATACATTCCATGCATCGCAACCACATGTGAAGTGAAGATAAACCATATTTGTACATATCATGGTTTTCTGGTTTGTTAAAAACGAGGTTCAAGTTGTTCATATCTTTCGGATTTGTTAAGCAAATGTTGCAATTGGCTGCAGACTGTGTCTGTGAAAGTGCCGTGCATACTTTGCCGTCGATCATCGTCATATGCAATTCATGAAATACTTCAAATTCGCCATCAAATAACTTTGTTGGTAGAAGGTTCTGAATTTCTTCTTGTAATGTTGCTTCTACTTGCTGAATATATTCTTTTGTTTCTTGTTTGAATTCGAACATAATTGGTCTGCAATAGTTTGTTGAAGAAGGGCGCGGATTTTCCCATACTATCACATCGTTGTCACTCATAAGGCGAAGTGGCACAAAACTAACCATAAATACAGAAGATTCTGAAAATATGTCACCAGTTGGTTTTTGTTTGTAACAACTTTGTGAAGAAGCTCCGTCACAGCCCCATTTACTAACTAGCTTCAAAACACCACCATTAATATTTGAACCAGTCACTTTCAAAATCTTCTCGGCAGTTAAATCTAGAACTGCCTGTAACTTAATTTTAGCTCCTGACTCCGATATCACAATATCTTCTTTTGCTGGATAGCATTCTTTCTTCTTCAACAGTAACTTCTGGTAAGATGGAAAAGCCGCTGTGCCATTTGTACTTAAAATGGACCTCAAAGTTAGATATTGCCATTTTGATAAACTCAATGCTGTGGCAAGAGCTAAGGTGTCTTCCTCGGAAATCGATTTATCAGAAGCTTTATATAAAAAGTCACTTACTTCTTGCACCTTTTCTGGCTTATTTGAGAGGCACTTAATAACTTTAGAACAAACAGTGCGCCCGTTTTCATTAAGTTTAGCAATAAGAGCATAGAACAGCTCTTCTTCGGAATGCTCCAAAAGAGACAAATAACGTCTTTTCTTCTGCTTATTAGTTAAATCTTCAAATGGTCGTTTATTTCTAGTTCTGGGAGTATTTGTGGTAGCTTCTGATGTAGATGCACCCGCTTCCTCTTCGTACGATAAATTATGCTCTTCTACGTCTACTGAAATGTCCTCTATGGTATATTCTGGATCAAACAACATAGGAAAATTCACAGAAGTTAAAGTTGGCCACAAAATTTTAGACTCCAACCACTCCTTGTTTTTAACACCAAATCTTTCGTTTCTACCTGAATTGTCCCATCTTCTAGCTAGGTTTGACGTATAATTTTGGCAAAACTTTTTGATAATACTGAGCTCTTCGTTTGGAATTTCACTTGAAATACGATTTATAATGGTTTGACACAGTAAATCACTATTTTTAAGGCACCCACTATTACTCAAAAAAGAAAAAATGTCTAAATTAGTCACAAATGTAGTCATTTTGATACAAAAATGTTACAGGCAAATAAATAAAAGTTACAATGTGGTGATAGTTGATAAAAAATTGTTTTGTTTTTACGAGCACAAGACGCGTAATGAACAAAAACGGGTTCCGCTTGCCCTAATACTATTGATATATGACTCATTACCCAACTATCCCGTTACTTAATGGGGTAGTTAGATAATGGCTCATTACCTAACTACCTCATTACTTAATGGGGTAGTTAGAGCCAAATATTCTTGCAATTTGGATGAGTCACGAGAAAATAAAACATACTAAGATGTGCTCCTACATAAATACCGCAAAACTACAAAGGGAATTTTTAATTGCAATTTATATACCTATTCATCATTCAGCGTTTTCGACGCGTTCGACTAGATGACCAAATAGAGCCGAAATCGTCACTTATAGGGTAATTAAGCAATGACTCTATACAAAAAAAATTTTACATACGAGTCACACAATAACTTACCTGTACATAAACATGTCTGAACACGTTTTGAGATTTCCTTGTTTGTTTATTTGATACTGATAATTTCATATATTTGTAAGAGTTACTCTACAAGCTGCGCTAAGTTTTATTTTGAATACGTTTGAATCTTGGAAGATAAAGACAAAATTAGAATTTTTTTATACAAAAAATATTTAAAGTGCCTGTAACTCAAAAGGAGCACAAAATCGCAGAAGAGTGTCTATGACAAAGTAGTGAGCAATTAGCATCTCTACAAGCTGCTTTAAGTTTTATTTTGAATACGTTTGAATCTTGGAAGATAAAGACAAAATTAGGATTTTTTCATACAAAAAATATTTAAAGTGCATGTAACTCAAAAGGAGCACAAAATCGCAGAAGAGTGTCTATGACAAAGTGGTGAGCAATTAGCTCTTCTACAAGCTGCGCTAAGTTTTATTTTGAATACGTTTGAATCTTGGAAGATAAAGAGAAAATTAGGATTTTTTCATACAAAAAATATTTAAAGTGCCTGTAACTCAAAAGGAGCACAAAATCGCAGAAGAGTGTCTATGACAAAGTGGTGAGCAATTAGCACCTCTACAAGCTGCGCTAAGTTTTATTTTGAATACGTTTGAATCTTGGAAGATAAAGACAAAATTAGGATTTCTTTCATACAAAAAATATTTCAATATTTTTTTTCTCTGAAAATACGGCTTATTTGGCAAAAACTCAATCTATAAAAGTGATTTGTAATTGCATCAGCTGTCTACAAAAAAAAAATCAGCCGAATCCGTTGACCTTCTGTCAAAAATTTCTTAATGTCCACTTTTTTATCATTCGGGACCAGTGTGCGGCGCACCGGCTTGAGAGTGCACACGTGCCGCATGCAACTCAAGGCCTTAATAAAACATTGAAATAATCTGTCAGTTCTGGGCATAGGTAGATATTTGGGTGGAGTTTATCATAAATAAAGTAACGGGTTTACTTGTATTTAATTTTCTCAAAATATATCTCATAATAAATATATTATTATTTTAAATGAATAATTATTATAATTTACAGAGTATTTCCTTAAATAATGAGGTTAAAAACTAAAAGCTCCTAACAGGTGGCAGCACAGTTGTACGTCTTTAAACCGCCATTGTTTTGTTTATGTTTACTTTTGTGTCGATCACAAATTATACGAAAACTAGATAAATATGTATGAGACTTGGAGTGTAGCACTATTAAAAGATGAGCTTAGGACAGGGGTAGCGTCCACCACTGGTAAAAAAGCAGCTTTAGTGGAAAAGTCAATAAATTACGTTTAATAATTTATAGGTTATTTTGTGTTGTTGACTTAAGTTCGTTTTTTGTTAAAGACTGGAGGCGTACGATAGAAATAACCTGATCAGAGTTGAAATACAACTCGAGCATGATCTTCCTGACTGAAAAACCTTAAATATAGCACTTCTAGCACAAATCTAATATGATAATATAAACACACATACTTTACTATAATTTACATAATATCACATCACTAGCTCCTGTATGTAATGAAAACAGACTTAGTTCTCTTGGGAGCATCACCAATAAACCACTTTCTCCCAAAAAAAAGCTTAAAGGATAGCACATCGTCTCGACCAAATATCGGATTCCAATTTTTTTGGAGAGCTTCCTCCCACAGTTTTCCTCCTATAAAATCTTTGGCAAATACCACGTATTTTTCCAGTAAAAAACTGCGCAACTGGGCTCAATAATTAATTATGCGCAAAAGAAGTCGCTTGTTTACAAAAAATGTATGGCTAGCTGTCAAATTATAAGACGCCGCAGATCAGCGCTATCTGAAGTGAGCAAGTAGCAGTTTTTATACCCAGTGCATGGCGTCAAAAATTGTTTTTTTTTTACTATAGTTCAGTAGTCAAGGGATGAATCCAAAATTCGTTGTGGTTTCCTGGTGTCACAAGCATCTACCGCTAATATTTTTGCGGAACGCATCGTACGTTCGCACTGCACGAAGAGTCAGTTCCAAGTGATTATTTAACGTTCGTTCGAACACTCTGTTGAAGGCGGGAAAATTCACGCTAGGCGTTTTCATTCCGCCACGATTTTATTACGTCCGTGCGAACGTGACCTAACTGCCGCGCATTCGATACTGTTGCGTCATTACCAGTAAATCTCTCCAATAGCCTACACCTTCGAGTCGCTAGACGCTGCGAACGAAAATGTACGTAATCTTACAAGCGTAAAGTGAGTTTCGCTTTGTACCTAGCTGCGCGCCGCCGCGTGGTTATTGTGAATTGCCTCTTTCGATAAAGATGTTAGTAGGCATTTGTAGTAGGTACACTTTATGAAATTAAATAAAATGTTTTTTAATGTTTTAGCATGTTTAATTGTTAATTATCAGTCTAAAATAAAGATTAATAAAATAAATCTTACGGCTGATATTATATTAATAGTTGAATATTCGGTTTGTGTAGAACATTCTTTTGTTTTTGTCTCGTTACTGGAGTTGGTTGTGGTTGGTTGAGACGGCAGTAATTTTGTAGGCAAAGAATTAGGTTGTAACTGTAGTTTATATTTAATCACAGATGGGTCAAAATGTAGTGAACACACAAAATGCGATGTTCTTTTCGTTTCTGGTCTTGCTAAGTCGGGTCTGGCAATTAATTCTATCCAAGTTTTGCGACTGAAAAGGAAAAACATATTTAAAGGACGATAGGTTTTATCAGACGGCCAAATTGTTAAATAAATTGTTAAATATTCACTTTTAGCTGTACAGTCGTCTGCAAGTTGGGTTCCCAACCCGGCTTTATAATATAGTATCCTGCTATAATAGAGGCCTAAATACTTTATTTCTAAAGATAAAATATAGTTGGCGAAACTACTATATTTTTATTTCCATAAAAAATGACGAGATGATCACAATAGGGCCAGTATTAATCTCAAAAAAGCTGTATTAATGGTATTTTGTAACCTTAATTTAGAGTACCTATAAAATTGATAAAAGACATTAATAAAAAACCTGTTCATAGCAACAAATAATATGCATTTAAAGAAATAAAAAAATGTAAACAAACAAGTAACATACCTACTTACTATATTTTCTTTATTTTTTCGCCATCTATATTTTTACAGGCAAAGGCTTCGTTAATACTATATTTGATATAAAAAAAGTTGGCAACCCTATCTGCAAGTTAATAAAAATTGAGACAGGTTCTTATGAGAGACTGATAAATATATTTATGCTAGGTACCTATATTTTGTATTCTGTGAACACACCCCGAAACTGCAATTGTAAGACAAGTAAGACACACATCGTACGCAAAGTTTGGTACCTAACTATTTAATAATTAGTGACGTAACAACTCCGCATGGCCACGAATACGAATGAAATACGGAATGGAAGAAACTAAAAACACGATTCATTGATTTGTTCGTTCATTTACACAATTATCGTAATAAGTAACTACTTACAGGTCGTGCCATTAAAGATGAGACTTGACGCACCACGTGGTTTGACTTGCGCAGTAGACGATTTATGGGTCTCTTTAGCGGTATAAGGTCCCCGCTGGGGCGTCATCGGGGCGGGGGAAAGAGCCGCGGGAGGCGCGGTCAAGTCTCATCTTTAATGGCACGACCTGTACTTTGGTTCTACACTATGAACAAACCTGCGCTGACGCCATATTGAGACGTCGTGCACGCTTTTAAATAAACAATTATCATATGAAAATAACATTAAGAAGATAATAACGATAATAAATATTATTGAAAACTAATTTGCACAAAGTAGATTTTTGTTAAACGTAATTTTCAAATGACAGGTGACAAATGAAGGTCATTGAACCTTTCTAATCTTATCTCAGACGTATAGTTGAAGCACAGATTACGTGGTACAAGTAATTACGTACCTACCAATAAAATACAAAACAGAAAACATGCACGTTTAAACAATTTACCTATTTCAATAACGATAGTAAAACAAATTAGATACTCACATTTCTGTATCAGCCGGTAAACTGAAAAAAGATAAGTTTTTATCTCTTCTCTTACTGGATCTACATCCATCAACTGCACATAATGCACCAGAACTAGCCATATCATAATTTTTTTTTAACTAAGTACGTCCGGTCGACCGAAATATATCCGTAGGTACGCGCCTCGCAGCTGTCGGCAACCCACTGAGAAATGGACCGCGTACGACCCGGCGGCCGGTAGGTAGTTAGCGCGCGTTAACCCACGTACACACAGACGTAATAAAATTGCGCGGCACAAAATTGCGTGCCGCGCTTGGAATAGAACAAATAGAAAGCGGTACATGAGGTACATCTGTTCGCACTGCAGCAGTTGTATCGCGCAATGTTCGATTTTCAACGCCCAGTCCGTACTTGTGTTTCCACGGAAGCGAAAATATCGCGCGCGTTGTTCAGTACGGTGCACCGGCTTGAGAGTGCACACGTGCCGCATGCAACTCAAGGCCTTAATAAAACATTGAAATAATCTGTCAGTTCTGGGCATAGGTAGATATTTGGGTGGAGTTTATCATAAATAAAGTAACGGGTTTACTTGTATTTAATTTTCTCAAAATATATCTCATAATAAATATATTATTATTTTAAATGAATAATTATTATAATTTTCAGAGTATTTCCTTAAATAATGAGGTTAAAAACTGAAAGCTCCTAACAGGTGGCAGCACAGTTGTACGTCTTTAAACCGCCATTGTTGTGTTTATGTTTACTTTTGTGTCGATCACAAATTATACGAAAACTAGATAAATATGAATGAGACTTGGAGTGTAGCACTATTAAAAAATGAGCTAAGGACAGGGGAAGCGTCTACCACTGGTAAAAAAGCAGCTTTAGTGGAAAAGTCAATAAATTACGTTTTATAATTTATAGGTTATTTTGTGTTTGTTGACTTAAAGTTCGTTTTTTGTTAAAGACTGGAAGCGTACGATAGAAATAACCTGATCAGAGTTGAAATACAACTCGAGCATGATCTTCCTGACTGAAAAACCTCAAATATAGCACTTCTAACACAAATCTAATATGATAATATAAACACACATACTTTACTTTAATTTACATAATATCACATCACAAGTGCCTGTTTGTAATGAGAACAGACTTAGTTCTCTTAGGAGTATCACCAATAAACCACTTTCTCTCAAAAAAGGCGGTCTCGACCAAATATCGGATTCCAATTCTTTCGGAGAGCTTTCTCCCACAGTTTTCCTCCTATAAAATCTTTGGCAAATACATGGGTTTGGCAAATAATTAATTATGCGCAAAAGAAGTCGCTTGTTTACAAAAAATGTATGGCTAGCTGTCAAATTATAAGACGCCGGAGATCAGCGTTATCTGAAGTGAGCAAGTAGCAGTTTTTATACCCATTGCATGGCGTCAAAAATTGGCTTTTTTTTACTATAGTTCAGTTGTCAAGGGATGAATCCAAAATTCGTTGTGGTTTCCTGGTGTCACAAGCATCTACCGCTAATATTTTTGCGGAACGCATCGTACGTTCGTACTGCACGAAGAGTCAGTTCCAAGTGATTATTTAACGCTCGTTCGAACACTCTGTTGAAGGCGGGAAAAATCACGCTTGGCGTTTTTATTCCGCGTCGATTTAATTACATCGCGAACGTGACCTAACTGCCGCGCATTCGATACTGTTGCGTCATTACCAGTAAATCTCTAATAGCCAACATCCAGGTGCTGCGAACGAAAATGTACGTAATCTAACAAGCGTAAAGTGAGTTTCGCTTTGTAGCTGCGCGCCGCCGCGTGGTTATTGTGAATTGCCTCTTTCGATAAAGATGTTAGTAGGCATTTGTAGTAGGTACACTTTATGAAATTAAATAAAATGTTTTTTAATGTTTTAGCATGTTTAATTGTTAATTATAAGTCTAAAATAAAGATTAATAAAATAAATCTTACGGCTGATATTATATTAATAGTTGAATATTCGGTTTGTGTAGAACATTCTTTTGTTTTTGTCTCGTTACTGTAGTTGGTTGCGGTTGGTTGAGACGGCAGTAATTTTGTAGGCAAAGAATTAGGTTGTAACTGTAGTTTATATTTAATCACAGATGGGTCAAAATGTAGTGAACACACAAAATGCGATGTTCTTTTCGTTTCTGGTCTTGCTAAGTCGGGTCTGGCAATTAATTCTATCCAAGTTTTGCGACTGAAAAGGAAAACCATATTTAAAGGACGATAGGTTTTATCAGACGGCCAAATTGTTAAATAAATTGTTAAATATTCACTTTTAGCTGTACGGTCGTCTGCAAGTAGGGTTGCCAACCCGGCTATATAATATAGTATTCTGCTATAATAGAGGCCTAAATATTATATTTCTAAAGAAAAAATATAGTAGGCGAAACTACCATATTTTTATTTCAATATTAAATGACGAGATGATCACAATAGGGCCAGTATTAATCTCAAAAAAGCTGAATTAATGGTATTTTGTTACCTTACTTCTGAGTACCTATAAAAATTTATATCAGACATTAATAAAAAACCTGTTCATAGCAACAAAAATATACATTTAAAGAAATAAATAAATGTAAACAAACAAGAAACATACCTACCTACTTACTTTATTTTCTTGCCATCTACTATATTTTTACAGGCAATGGCTTCGTTAATATTATATTTGATGTTAAAAAAAGTTGGCAACCCTATCTGCAAGTAAATAAAAATTGAGACAGGTTTTAAAAAAAGACTGATACATATCTTTATGCTAGGTACCTATATTTAATATTCTGTGACCACACCCCGAAACTGAAATTGTAAGACGCATATCGTACGCAACAGGTAGTACCTAACTATTTAATAATTTGTGACGTAACAACTCCACATGGCCACGAATACGAATGAAATACAAAATGGAAGAAACTGAAAAGACGATTAATCAATTTGTTCGTTCATTTACACAATTATCGTAATAAGTAACTACTAACTATGCTTCTACACTATGAACAAAAATGCGCTGGCGCCATATTGTGACGTGTTGCACGCTTTTAATAAACAATAATCATTTGAAAATAACATTAATAACGATAATAATTATTATTGAAAATTAATTTGCACAAGTTAGATTTTTGCTAAACGTAATTTTCAATTGACAGTTGACATTGTCATTTCTATTCTTATCTCAGACGCATAGAAGAAGCACAGATTACGTGGTAGAAGTAATGACTTCTACATAAGTGCTTCTACGTAATTACGTACCTACCAATAAAATACAAATCACGAAACTTGCAAGTTTGACCGATTAAAAACGATAGTAAAACAAATTAGATACTCACATTTCTGTATCAGCAGGTAAACTGAAAAAAGATATGTGTTTATCTCTTCTCCTGCTGGATCTACATCCATCAACTGCACATAATGCACCAGAACCAGCCATATCATAAGAGTTTTAAACTAAGTATGTCAGGTCGACCGAAATAATATGCGTACTCATATATTATAATGTACTCTGTGGTACGTAAGCTCCTCGCGGCTATCGGCAACCCACTGAGAAATGGGACACGTGCGACCCGCCGTCACCCGCCCAGCGGCGGCCGGTAAGCAGTTAGCGCGCGTAAGCCACAGAGGCACAGAGTACTTTTACAATAGGCGTAAGCCCACATACGCACGGACGTAATAAAATCGTAGCTTCGTAGGGGACAAAATTGCGTGCCGCGCTTGGAATGCAAATGGAACAAATAGAAAGCGTAGTAATAGTACATCTGTTCGCACGGCCGCGGTTTTTTAGCGTTGAATGAATGCGACGAATGGATAAAAATCGCGCTAGGCGTTTTTATTCCGCCGCGATTTTATTACGTCCGTGTGTACGTGAGTTTAGGGTCGGGGCACGAGTCGGGAACACAGCTTGCGCATGTTACAATTTCGGCCAATGATCGTAGCCAAATATTACGCGAGAGGTCCAACAGACAACGAGCACCGACTGACGAATCAATCGCGTGCAGCTCGGCGCCCCCGGCTTCTTAATCCCGCCAAACAGACCAGTGTTGTTAATCATACGGCAATTGCCGGCATTCTACGATTTTTTTCGGAAAGTACGGCATACGGCAAGCCTCTCATTGCCGTATCACTAAATACGGCAATTGACTATAGGTTAAACGAAACGTTTTCTCACTAGCGTAATGAATGAAATAAAAATAAAACTTAAATAACTGTCACCTGAAGAAGCTGTACTTAAAGATTTTTTTTTTCAATGTTACCACTAACCTAGAATCTATCACGAATTGTCAAAACTAAAAGTGACCTTTAAAAAAAAATTGATGACAACTGATTCAAAATCAAGAATACTGTACCAAGTTTAAGGTGTTGCGCGACATCTTTAGAAGCAAGCATAAGTACACATTAGATAAACATGAATCTTAAGTAATAGAAACCACAGAACATATAAAGGAGGTTAGAAAGGAAATAGTTTCGGATTTGAATCAGAACGCGTGTCGCCGTTCGTCTCCCACTCTTTAACTTCACTACAAGCAAGAGACCAATGCCTACGCGGATTACGCACACAAATAAACAACACGCACTTAGATCGTGAGTTTGCTATTGGTTTTCACACTAACGCAATCTCTGCGTTTGACGTACACTCATACACGCGTAAAAGCTCATGTATGGTAGGGCGACTAAACTGTCGATTATTGATATCGATAAAATTAATTTAATCTTGCTTCTTTCTTTACAAGTATTGTGGACTATGTGGACTTCTGTAATGCATGTTGTAAACATGTATTCATGCGAATATATAAACAAATAAATAAAAGTGAAACAAATAAAAAATACAAAACTGAATTTTAAAACCAATTTAATTATTAACTTGGACTGATGACTTTTTTTTATTATCGTGGTATAATCATCAAATGAGTCCTCCCAATAGACTGATGACTTCCTCTAATAAACAAATAATAAACATGGTAAATATTCCATGTTTTTTATTTGTTTATTAGAGAAAGTGGGTTGCCTCTCAACCTTACATTTCCGGTGCTTATCAAGTTCAAAAATAAAAACATTATTGTCCCCTGAAATAATACGTATTTATTAAGTAGCATACGCCTGCTCTCTTTTAAATTGGAGTTTTTCAAAATGAAATGCAATCTAATACTAATATACTTATGATTTACCGTGACCCCGGTACGTAAAGGGCTATTGAAGGACACTGTGGATTTTAGTCAATACGAGTCTGACAGTCCCTCCCGCTCTGCCCTGGGTGGGAGGACTCATTTGATGATTTTATCACGTTAAAAAAAAGTAATCAAAGAAGTATAAAAAAAACGTAAGGAAAAAGGCATAATTTTCAATTTCCTTCGTTTTCAACCAGAAGTTTTATAAAAATTAATATAAAAGATGATTTTGATGTCGCCATTTTTAGAAAAAAAAATGATTATTAATTAAATTAATTGACGAGACTAAAATAAATTTTCTAAAACATAAAATCAGTTTACTTACTGAACAACGCATAACGATATATTTTTGCGGATAAGCGCCTGATTTTAAGTTTCTTTTCCCTGTCTTTGTTATTGTGTAATTATCATCATCGAAATGTTGCGAACAAATTGTGCTACATTTAGTAGGGTTCCAATCAATTCTACCAGTTGTTTCAATCCACAGTTTTCTTATACCTGGATCTGTTGGAAACCTAAAACATATTAAATCATAATATGTCAGTTTCAATTGAAAAATTACATAAAACTTAAATACAAAAAACTACACACACCGGCACAATTAGGGGAACACAAAAAAGGTAGTTTTTCTTAACAAATTTATGTAGCACATATTTTTTTTAGTTAATCAATAATTAATTGCACTCAAACTAACTGAAATAAACGCTAAAGTGACTCACACAATACTTCTACGTGAAGAAATAAACAAAAATGACAAAAAATGAGAATTGAACGTTTTTTCCTTAAAAGTGAAATCTGTAAACATTTTCAAAAATGACAAAAAAAAGGAGTTTTTGTATCGGGTATTGCCGCCACGGGCTCTAATTAAAGCTTGTACACGATTTCCCATGCTCCGGATATCGTTATCAATGAGTTCTTGGGACAAATTGTTCCACTCTTCCACTAACGCTAATTTAAGTTCCTCCACATTATTAGGGGCTGGATTTCTTTGTCGAACCTTTCTTCCCAGGTAGTCCCAGACATGTTCTATCGGGTTCATATCCGGTGATCGCGCTGGCCAGTTCATCAGAGTGATGCCTACTTCATTAAGGTAGTCACTCACTATACGCGCAGTGTGAGGGCGTGCGTTATCATGCATGAAAATGAAATTTTCGCCTATGAATGGAGCAAAAGGCATGACATGGGGTTCTAAGACTTCTGTAATGTACCGCTGTGCAGTTAGCGATCCATTACTGATGATCACTAGCTCCGTGCGGGCTCCCAAACATATGCCACCCCATACCATAACTGACCCTCCACCATACGACACAGTTCCAGTGAAATTTGCTTGGTGATAACGTTCCCCTCGATGTCTCCACATTCTTTCCCTCCCATCCACGAAATTTACACAAAATCGGCTTTCGTCACTAAACAAAACACGGCCCCACTCATTAGTCCAATCTTGGTGCTCTCGAGCGAATGCTAATCTTGCTACATGATGAGCTACCTCGAGTTTTGGGGCCTTTGCTGGCACGTACGAGTTTAAGCCAACTTCATTCAACCGTCTTCTAACAGTCCTTTCACTCACGTTGACGTTACGGACTTCTGCTAAACGATTTCGGGTCTGGACAGCTGTTTGACGACGATTTCGTAAAGTCTGCATGACCAAGAAACGGTCATCCAAGGCGCTAGTTGCTCGATTTCTGCCCTGTCCTCGTCTGCGCACGAACGATCCAGTCTCCCTATAACGTCGGACGACGCGATGAATCACCGATGTCCATACACCCAGTGCGCGACTGACTGAGCGATAGGTGTGCCCTTCCTCGATCATGGTTACAGCCCTAGCCACAGAAGTTGCTGGTAAATCACTCATTTTGTATCAGAACAATGTGCACTATTCAAATGTAAACAGTTAAATGACCCACAGTCCCTATTCGCAGCATCCACTAAAGTTCTTATCAGAATGAGTACAAAACGTTAAGTGAGCAAATTCTTAAACAACCATAAATTTTTGTCAAAACACTTTAAAATTAAAGTTGGGGGTACTTAAAACAATCTGTTATGAAGTTATTAACACTTAAACAAAAACTACTTATAAAAATACCCGACAATGTTAGAAAAAATCAACCTTTTTTTTGTCTTCCCCTAATTGTGCATGTGAGTGTACAAAAACCTCAAAATATTGGTCGTAATAAATAATATTATTTTAGTTATAAAGTGTACTATTGATAATAATCAATTGTATCATAGTAATTATCGACATTGTTTACAAATTGGCACAGCACTATCGATATTTTTAGATTACGTGGAATTGAACCTTTGGTTCGGTACTCGGGACTTTCGCAGTGAACGTAATACATTGTGCGATCGCTCACGTAGTGCAAAATGGTACCCATCTATTGCAAGCAATGTATCACTATTCTTCTGCTTGCGATTATATCGTTTTTGTCTACAAACTTCATAATGCTAATGTTAAAATTACAAATATCACAAGTATTTTAATGTTTTTGGACTTACCGGTGGAAAGAAATCCCTTCTCGTGTTACACTACACACCTGACTTCTTTTCCGACACGTTATAATAGCGCAAGACGGCATAATTTAATATTTTTTGCGGAGCTTACGTACGCTGTCAAAACAAGAGCGCGATTGCTGGCCGGTAAAGTTTTCGGTTGATATTGAGCATTTGCTCATAGCCGCGGAGCGTGCCCTGCCCACAAGGCCCTTCTAACCTCTTTTATATGTTCTGTGAAGACGCAGTACCGGCGTTAGGGTAGGGCGCGGTTGGGCGACCGCCCAGGGGCGCCGGACTTTAAGGGGCGCCGTTAAGCGGCGCGGCGCCCCTTTATATTCCCATCTCTGTAAGCGAAAAAAAAAAAACGATGTGTTGGCAACACTAGAATGGAACGCAGTGCTCAATCCGTTCGGTCGGAACACTACATACATACAGTTCATTTTACTGGGAATCCCCGACCACAGAGAAACACATTATCTATCTCTTTTTAACATTTTAGTTCAAAAGAGTTGGCGTTATTTTTGATGGAGCGGAACACAGCTCATTCTTATTCATTCAATCGGTGCACGCACTTAAAAACAGTTATCGCAATTACATATTTTAAAACAAACAGACGCAGTAATCAGGCGGTTCACGCTAAGTTACGAAGTGCATGTTTTTTAATTTTTGTCGCCGACTACAGAGTGACATAGGTTTTATCCAAAAAGTTGAAATTCAAATAGTGTTTAAGTAGGTATTTGCTTTATGACGGATTATTTCACTAATTAGGTAAGTACAATTTTATTTTAACTATCTTTACTTATTATACTAAAGAGGTAACATTTGTTTGTTTGTTTATGTTATGTTTGGAGTGGGGTAATCTATTTACAGTAAATTATATATTATAAAATATCTCTGGAACTGACTATATAATGTTGATGAAATTTTAACACGGAGATAATAAATGAATGTCGAGGAGGTACGGTCAAGTGTAAAAGTGGATGAACACTGTTCATTCGTAAGCCTTCGTGTTAAAGGTGAAAAGTGTCCACCGACTTTTGCATCTGACTGTACATAGAAGTCATTTTTTCGGGAACGAGTGGATGATCGTGATTTTTTTCATACAAATCTAAGCACTATCACGTAACACAAGCTTTTAAATATAACACTTCACAATTATTCCGCTGCCATGACAATATTACCTTACCTAGATTTTTCGATCGTAGTTCACGTGTATGCTAACGCTTTCCTGAATATAAAGCGTTTTTGGTCGTCCTCACTCAATAGCGTTATATTTAATTAATTTATAGAAATGATCGGACTTACGCAGATTTAATTTGTTGCAGATTTGATTAGTACAAAATGTCTGAACACGTTGATCCTTTCAAAAGAAAACCATCTGGGTCAAAATATAGAAAACGAAAAGCAGAAAAAGAGAAGGAATTTGAAAAAACAAAAAAGTTTATGAATATAGGCAAATATATCACAACAAAAAATCAAGACCTTAATGTGGCATCTACATCTGAAATACAAGCGAATGCATCGGTAGTGGAGTCTCTGTCTGACAAGTCAGATCAGTTAGCTGTTGAAGAGATTGTGGTCGAAGTTTCCCGAAGTGAGGAGACAAGTTGTGTTACAATTACAGATGCTGCTCAGGATGACACTATTGGTGATGTACAACAAATACAAATTCTAGATGACGTTAGTTCTCTTGTTCCACATATATCGGATCCAGCCACTTGGCCACTCACTCGAAATAGCAAAATTATTGATCATATAATAACTAATGGCCCAGTGCAAACTCACATTGATAATTATCCAAAGAATGATACAGGGCGACATTTCTCAAATTCTCATTTTACCAAAAAACTTGCAAACAATGAAATAATTCAGCGTCGTTGGTTAATATACTCAGTTTCGAAAAATCGAGTTTACTGTTTTTGTTGCCGGCTATTTGATAGCAGCTCAACGTCGAATTTAGCATCTGAAGGATATATCCTTCAGATATATCCTTCAGATGGACTGGAAACACTTATCAGAAATGTTAATTGTTTGTCGGGTCGGGTAATAGTTTAGATAGATTTCACGACCGTGTTTTTGTTCGCGGGACACGCGATAAAGACTGTGACAGACCGAAATCTACGAGGGTGAAGCCGCGAGCAGAAGCTAGTACGCTACCCGAGACACCTGGCTGTGACGTTACATTCACATCACAAGCCATCCTTGATAAACGCACAAAGCGAACGCGGGGTGCCGCGCGAGTTATCGGGAGGGGGGCCGCATTCCAGCGAGATGTCTGGTAGCTCCTATCACATAAAAAAAAGATAGATAATTACCTACTATATCGTGCCTACAGACAGTGGGTGACCGGGGCACGACACTTGAGCGCTCGTTAAAAGAGTGGGGACTTTTAGAAGTGAAAACTTCTTTAGGTTGTTTTTGAGATAGGATTAAACCATTGTTTTCGCGACACCGTGATGACGCCAGCTTTTGACCATTAAAAAGACATGAACGCGTTGATTACCGCGGTGCCGATTTTTTTTTACCATAGGTTTATAATCAAATCAAAACATTTAATTCATAACATAGACTCTCAATAAGAATAATAGGAACACAGACAGTCACATTAATTAACATCACATACAATTTAATACTTTCATTTAAAATAAAATGAGATTAAATCGGTCATCATACCATAAATTAAAATTATTTTAAAGTTTGTTGCGTCATTCTAAGCGTGCTACGCTCACATCTATTGATTTAAATAGTAAATTAAGTAAAGAAAAAAAATAAGTAACACGTATTTTTTCATTTTTCGTTTCACAGTAACTCTACGAGGTGTGTCGAATATGAATTCCAAATCACTAATATCAAAATCCATTAAATCGTCCTATGAATTAGTCACATCAGTTTCATTATTCATTTCTGTTATTTTTTTTGCTTCAACAAAAACTGCTTGAACCTGTTAAAATAAGTTCTGATATAATTTAATATTTTAGCCGCAATTGTAACAAACAATTTACTAAAAAAACCTTTCGGAGGAGAAGTTAATCTGTTAGTATTGGTGGGTTGGACTGTTTTACCACTTCCCCTTTTTAGCAGTTCTAAGTAACTGCATGTAAAAAAAAATTACTGATTTTTATGCAACAATGACTAGATACTAACATAAACACTTGGTATTGCCGTTTTCTTCAACATTCTTCTTGGTCCCGTCGTATAAAAATCCTCCGCTTTGAAGTGTTCGGAACAAACACGTAAATAGCTATTTGACTTAAAATATGGTTCACCACGTTCCCGTCTTATAACACGACTCCAAGCTTCATTTCGCACGGAATCAGTAGGAAATCTGAAATTAAATACGTATTTTCACTGTACTTATAGACTTTTTTTTTACCAGAAAATACATAAAAACACATTTTTATTTGCTTTTAATAAGCAATTTTTTTTTTATATTTTTAAATTTGAATTTAATGATTAAATCTTTTCAATTCATCGGTTAAAACGCGCGCCGCTGCAAAGTTATGTCGCTCTTTTAAGGCTCTTTCAAACAGGCGCGACACGCGACGCGACACAAAGACACCGCTCGTTGCGCGACGAGCGGTGTCTTTGTGTCGCGTCGCGTGTCGCGCCTGTTTGAAAGAGGCGTTACGCGGCTTCGCGTCGTCGTCTTTGCCAAACGTTCAGACAAATAAGAAAGAAAATTGTTTTAAATTGTTGATATAATTACATATTTTTAACTTACCGGTGATATGAAATGTTATCATTTATTTTATTGTGCTTTTTGTCGTAGTTCACGCAACCCTTCACAACACAACTTGGCATTTTTCTTGTAAAATTTACGACCGCTCCCGAAGACAGCCGAACGCGTTCTAGTTTACTTCGTTAAAGGGAATACCATTTTGGGACCACGTTTGAGGCGTGATTGTAGACGTATCTATATATATATATATGTGTGTGTGTCAATGCTCACATAACAACAGTGAGTCGTTTCGATAAGACAAGCCTTTTCGCGAGCGCGTAAACCGATCCCGCCTCTATCGAGCGCTCAAGATTCATGCCAGTCACACTGTACGTACAATACGCGCCACGAAAGACGATAGATGAGACTTGACCGCGCCTCCCGCCGTTCCTTCCGCCGCACAGTGGGCTGAAAATCGGCTTTCATAGACATTCGATTTTTTTTTCGAATTGGTCAAATTTTTTGATTGGAATTGTTTAAAACAATCATGACCTTGAGGTATAATTGGTATGACGTCATAGAACATAGTGGAAGATAGACTTTTGATTTTTTTTCAAAATACTTGTATGGGAATTATCATAAAATCTTCAATATCTCAGCTATCGCATATTTGCGCAAAAGAATTCTTTCACACAAAAAATCTCCTATTTTTTTGCCAATTTTTGATATATTTCACTTTTATGGCAGAGGTGCGATGAAAAAGAAAAAAAATAAAAATAATTTTATTATTTTTATTTCTTCATTTATAACGATTATAAATGAATTTAATTACGCATTAGAATAATATAACAAAGAATATATAGCACAATAGTCTAGGCCATCGTGAGCCGCTTTTTTAGTCATTGATTTTTATACTACCTAGCAGAAAAACAGCATCTTATACGTAAAAAAACAATTCTTAAATTGTTGACAACAAATACTCGACTTTATCGGAAGCCTGACCCTTTTAGCCTATAACAATTACCGAGAATTATTGCTAATAGGTACCTACCTATTAACTAATAGGTAGGTGATCACTGATCACCTAATTTAAGTTTTATTATGACAATGAAGGGTTTTTAGGCTAATTACTAATCGTTCTCCAGAGGAACTTACAGAATCACTGTGCAGGTGCCTAATGAGTTATAATCATTAGGGTTAATTTAGTTCTGTACAGATATCTCACAGGTATTTAAAGTGCAGTATTGGGAACAATTATTCAGTTCACATTGATTTCCCCTTGTGTTAACAGTGAAATTGTGCTTGCAAAAAATGGAGAGTTTATCTACTTACCTAGATTTCTTCATGATTTTGAAGAATTCGGGGAAGTACAGTGACAGCCTTGCACTATATAATGCTGTAGTTTCTCGTTTGAACTTAAATCTCTCCGATGAAGATAATTTAACATTAAAAGAATATTGCAGAAGGATTACACTAGCTATTACAAGGAAATGGAAGCAAGCCAACAGAAAACTGGAGTGTTTCTTAAAGGAACACAAAAACTGGCTTGAGACTGATATTGATTGGCCTAGTTGCATAAAAGTACCTGCTGCTTCAGGCATTGTGGATTCTGAAGTAAATGCCATATCTCCTCAACCTTCCACATCTACATCAGCAGCAATATCAGTTGGAACAATGACAAAAAGAAAGGCACCAACTCGTAAACCATTTCAAGATCTAGGAAAGAAACAAAAAAGAAGGAGAATTACAGATCAAGAAAATTGTGAGTCCAGTGAGATAGCATATGCTGCTATCATAAAGATGAGACAAGAAGGAAAGGAGAATATTGCTTCAGCACTAGAATTCATGTTGACAAATCCAGGAGCTGCTGATAAGTTCAATAATTTAATTCATCAATCGTTGGCCAAGCAAGTTTTCACACCCGAGAAGGCACTTGGCATATTTCTCTCTTTAAAATTATCTAAGTGGCAATATATAACATTGAGAGAAACAGCCATACGTGAAGGCGTAAAAGATTTGTATCCATCTTATTACAAAGTTCAACAGGCGAAATTACAATGTTATCCTTCCAAACAAACAATAACAGTGACGGATTCATCAGCAAAAATTTCTCTTCAAGGATTATTAGATTTAACAGTCAAAAGAATCTTCGACAGTTTACCTGAGTGCGTAGAACAGAAACAGTTAATATTAATATCGAAATGGGGATTTGACGGTGCGTCTAGCCAGAGCAGATATAAACAGACAATGGACAGTGAAAATGATGATTCTAGTGTCTTCATGACATCATTAGTTCCATTGAAACTAATCAATGGCAGTGACACCATATGGAAAAACCCGAAACCCTGTTCTTCATCATTTTGTCGTCCCGTGCGATTTAGCTTCATGAAAGAAAGCAAACTGGTTGTCAATGAGCATTTAGACAGTATGAAAGAAGAAATAAAAGCGTTGAGACCGACAGATAGTGGCAGCAACAAGGTCACCCATGACCTTAAGATGACCATGATCGATGGCAAGGTCTGCACTTACATCTCTGAAGCCAAAGCCAGCTCAGTTTGCTATTTATGTTTGGCAAAACCTTCAGAGATGAACAATTTAACGGAAGTGTTAAAAAGGCCTGTTTCTGAGAATTTATACGAATTTGGGCTGTCTTCGTTACATGCACGCATCAATTGCATGGAATGCCTTTTAAATATTTCTTACAGACAAGATCTTAAAAAATGGATGGCAAAAGGGGAAGAAGATAAAGCTATTCTGCAGGCAAGGAAAAAAACAATCCAAGACGGTTTCAAGCGGGAACTGAACCTGATCATAGGTGTGGTTAAACAAGGCTCAGGAACAACCAACGATGGAAATACAGCACGGAGATTTTTTGAATTTCCGGAAAAAACCGCAGCCATTACGGGTCTGGATGAGAATTTGATTCGGAGATTTGCTGTTATTTTACAGGCTATTACATCAGAAGAAAATATATATATTGAAAAATTTAAAGAGTACTGCCTAAAGACAGCAGAGAGGTATTTGGCACTTTATAACTGGTATTACATGTCGTCAACTGTGCACAAGTTACTTGTACATGGGGCAGATATTATAGCTTGTAATGCAGTAGTACCAATTGGGTGTCTTTCAGAAGAAGCATCAGAGGCTCGTAATAAGGACTTTCGAAGATTTAGATGTCATCATTCAAGAAAAAAGAGCAGACAATGTTCTAATGAAGACATTCTAAACATGCTTCTTCTCACTTCAGACCCTCTCATTTCTTCAGTTAGACCAATTATGGATGTAAAGAACAGGAAAGCTCTCTTCTCTGAAACTCGGGATCTTTTGGATAACCTGCAAGAACCCGATGTCGAATTTTGCGATATAAATCAATTAGATTCCGAATCTGAATCAGAATCAGAATGTAGTGATTGTGACTAACAGTAGGTTAAGATGTTTTTGTTTATTTACTAACTTTTTATTAGTTTTACTTTTGTTAGTATTAATTTAGAGCATGTCTGTAAATAATCAATTAAATTTTATTTTTAGAATGTATTTAGATTTAGGTACTATTTTTGTTCTATTTTTTTTTATATAAAACTATTTAAAATTTAAATGTAAGTCATATTTGTAGTTGTATATTATATGTTTAACTGTTATTATACCCTAATGATAATAACCCATTAGGCACAGTGATTCTGTAAGTTCTACCTCTGGAGAACGATTAGTAATCAGCCTAAAAACCCTTCATTGTCATAATAAAACTTAAATTAGGTGATCAGTGATCACCTACCTATTAGTTAATAGGTAGGTACCTATTAGCAATAATTCTCGGTAATTGTTATAGGCTAAAAGGGTCAGGCTTCCGATAAAGTCGAGTATTTGTTGTCAACAATTTAAGAATTGTTTTTTTACGTATAGGATGCTGTTTTTCTGCTAGGTAGTATAAAAATCAATGACTAAAAAAGCGGCTCACGATGGCCTAGACTATTGTGCTATATATTCTTTGTTATATTATTCTAATGCGTAATTAAATTCATTTATAATCGTTATAAATGAAGAAATAAAAATAATAAAATTATTTTTATTTTTTTTCTTTTTCATCGCACCTCTGCCATAAAAGTGAAATATATCAAAAATTGGCAAAAAAATAGGAGATTTTTTGTGTGAAAGAATTCTTTTGCGCAAATATGCGATAGCTGAGATATTGAAGATTTTATGATAATTCCCATACAAGTATTTTGAAAAAAAATCAAAAGTCTATCTTCCACTATGTTCTATGACGTCATACCAATTATACCTCAAGGTCATGATTGTTTTAAACAATTCCAATCAAAAAATTTGACCAATTCGAAAAAAAAATCGAATGTCTATGAAAGCCGATTTTCAGCCCACTGTGCGCCGGCCCGATGACGCCCCGGGCGGCGCAGACTTCATACCGCTAAAGAGACCCATAAATCGTCTACTGCGCAAGTCAAACCAAGTGAGGTGTCAAGTCTCATCTTTAGTGGCACGCACTGTACTTTCGCTACGCTTCAATAAATACCTATTTATTGAAGCGTCGTTTTTAAATGTGTGTGTAAAAAAAATATAAATTATATTAATTTTAAAGGCTTACCTTGCTGAGTGACCTGGTAACTTGAAAAATGTTAAATCTGGTCTTGATAAAGATGAATTCAAACATCCATACACGGAACAATACAATCGATAACTTCGTGACATATTTCACGTAAATAAATGAGCGTCTCGCACGCACCGTCCGCGTCCGTACGTCACAGCGGCGCACTCGCGAAGTAGACCGTTGAATACCGAACTTTACCGAAGGTTACCGAGACTTCGACGCGCGGCCGTTTGTATGATGACGTAATACTACTTACTTGTGCCACAGTATTACAATACGTATTCATTACACTAATATTACTTAAGTTATGTATTTTTCCGTTTGTAATAAGCATAATGAAGCTGTTTGTTTTTTTTTCAAGTTAATAAAATAAAAACGTATGCGGTCGGTTGCGAGACCCCGTCAATATTTAAAAAACGAAATTGCTTACGCATTTTCTCCAACTCCGAACGTATTCTACTTAATTCGTAATAGACATTTAGATTGTTTATTATTATTATATTATTGTTATTTTTATCACTTTAATTATAAAAAGGCAAACTATGTAAGTGCTGTGCACACCTTTAAGTGACAAGTTCGCTGTACACACGGCTACACATCAAGCTATACATTTCCAGTTTATGCTCATCTCGCACTGTAAAGGATATCCGTACAATGCGAGCTCAGCTTATACTGGAAATGTATAGCTTGATGTGTAGCCGTGTGTACCTAGTTTATAAGTTAATATTATATGATAATTATGCTCTCTGTAAATTTTTTGGTGATATGTATTTTTGTATATATTCGTCAGAAAACAAAAGAAAATTTGGATTTTTACTTGCTGAGGTTCATTTTTCATTGATGCTTGAATTTGATTCTTCTGCATTTGAAACTGACTGAATATTAATTCTTCACAGTTTGCATCATGACGACGATCGGTTTCTTGCTTAATTCCGATGAATGCGGTCGGTAATAATAAATCATCTTTCGATTGTAAACACTGAAGTTTAGCATGTTGCTTTTTTGCTTTTAATTTATCTCTATATCTTTTAGCGCGTTCGGCATTCTTTTTTTTTCTGAAAAATACGAAATTAAAAAAATATTTATTTTTTAAATTTTCGCACTCAAAAAACTACCTACAAAGGCGGACTTAATGCCTTAGGCATTCACTACTAGACAAGAAAAAAAATTTTTATTAAATATAATTTTTATAATAAATAAAAATAAATATTATTGTTAAAACAGAAATAAAAAAACAAAAATAAGTAATTTGTTACTGATTCTCATGCGAAAGATATTATACCTGGCAACATTCAACGCTTCATTATGTTCTAGTATCTTTTTTTGATTCTCCCGGAATTGTTGTTGGTATTGAGCGTTTGTTTTTGGTATTTTTTTCGCCTGCTGTTGTTGTTGTTTTTCGATTTTTTTTCTCATTCGATACTCTTTCTGACGCTTAGCATGATATGATTTCACTAATTTCTTTCTGTAACGTATGTAAATATGTAGTAAACACTCATTTCACATTTACGTGAAACGTATTAAACAGTACCTACTTATCAAGTTACTTGGTATAATTTTATTAACTTACTTTTCTAAGTTTGTGTTACACATACTTGCTGCATTTTCCATTTCTCGAAAATTGCAATAATGTAACTCACGTAGTTACATATTATTTAAAACAAATTAGTCCACGTGTTCAGTATTTGAGGATAATATACAACCGGCCGCGCACAATGCTCGTCTGGCTGGGCTCGGATCTCGATACTCGAACGCTCACACACACTCGTATATAATAGAAAGAGATAGATTGATAGCGACAGAAAGAGAGTCGCAAGGAGGGGCCAGGGGCATAACGCTTTTTCCTTAGGTGACGTGACGATTTCTACCAGTAAACTTCGTTAAAAAAATCCATAAAGTAGCGCAACGGATTTCATGTCGGGTCGGGTGACAACGCAGCCGCTCGCCACCCGTAAAGTAAAAGTAAAGTTTGTTTATTTGCATAGATATCATAAGGTATTACATATAATTGTGATCCTTGTACAATCTACTTTATACTAGGCATGCAACCCTAAAGTAAACGAGTAGGTAATTAAAAAAAAATGTTTATGTAAGTATTAAGACTGTCGCAAACAGATGTGCAAGGGTTGTAACAAAATGGAAAATAAAATAAATGTGATAAATATTATGTAATCATTTAATTACAATGATAAGATACAGATATTTACGTGACACTTTATTTTTAGACGTTTTCAGTTTACTTACTACCTATTGACCGCCCCGGTCAGTGAACGCAAATCGAAACTAATACTGTAAAGAGACAAGATTTGATTTTTTGGATGTTTGTTTGTAATGGATAAACTCAAAAACTACTGGACCGATTTAAAAATTCATTCACCAATAGAATGCTATATTATCACTGAGTAACATAGGCCATAATTTTTAAAGATATCACGCGGGCGAAGCCGCTAGTAAAACATATTTGCGTTCACTAGCCCCAGTCAGATTAAAACGATAAATGTCTTCGTGTCCGTGCCGCTCAGTCGTATTTACATATTAGGTATACGAATGAGAACATAATATCCTTAGTAATATAAGGGCACAACTAAATACACTCGAGAGCAATGAATCCGGGTCACTTAAAGAATGTTAAAAATCTCGGAAACTAAAAATGCTAGGTTAATGCAATAAATTGTATTTAATAGACAGTGTAATACTCCTTAAATGAAGGTATTAAAACTTCTTAGTTATTGTAAAGTTATATCATAAAAAAATCAAATTTGAAAAAGGGCCACTTTCGAAGATGGAACTACGAAATTACAGCATTTGGTTTTGCTTTTGTTTGTAATCTGTCATTTATGTGGGTACATAAACCATGTTGATAGTGCTCTATATTCATTATTCAAGCTGAAATTATGTCGCTTACGCCTGAAGAATGCACCAGAATACTTACAATGCTGGAAACCGGCCGGAGTCAGCGCGATACAGCCAGGACTGTCGGTGTGTCGCTGTCAACAGTACAAAGAGTTCTCCGACGTTACGAAGAAACTGGTTCTAACCTACGCAGACCAGGAACGGGCAGAACCAGGTGTACCACAGCACGAGAAGACCGATACTTGGTGAACACCATGCTTCGAAATCGCTTTCTCACAGGAACTGAACTCACAAAATCAGTTTCGACGCTTCGGAGGAAGTAACCCAAGTGCATGGACAGTAAGACGTCGGCTTGCTGAATCTAACTTAAAACCCCTTAGACCTGCAAACGGCCCTAAACTGGAGCGTGGGCATCGTATTTCAAGACATGCCCAGAGCCACGTAAATTGGAGTATTGAAGATTGGTCAAAAGTTATGTTCTCCGACGAATCAAAATGTATGCTCTACAAGCACGATGGAAGACACAGAGTGTATCGAAGACCAGGGGAAAGATTCAAGCAAGCATGCATCGAAGAAAAAGTAGCCTACGGTGGTGGGTCTGTACTTGTGTGGGCCGGAATTTCTTCTGAAAGTCGCACAGAGCTGGTGATCATAGAAAACGGCTCTTTAACTAGCGTAAGATATGTGGAAGAAATCCTCAATGATCACGTTGGTCCATTTATGGTCAATTTTAGTGAGGATGCTATATTTATGCATGACAATGCCCGACCTCGTACAGGTAAGATTGTGAATGACTACCTTCAAGAGATGAACATTACTAGTATGGAGTGGCCAGCGCGCAGCCCGGATATCAACCCGATCGAGCATGCTTGGGACGAGCTAGGCAGATGCGTAAAACAACGAAACCCTCCCCCAATCACGCTTCGTGAGCTCAAAATTGCTCTCACAGAGGAATGGGAGAATATTCCCCAAAATCGTATAAGGAACTTGGTGTACAGCATGCCAAACCGCGTAAACGCAGTAATGGAAGCACGAGGAGGCAATACGAAGTATTAAAATTCAAGAAAATCGTAATAAAGTTCAAAAATTTCATGTTTCCTATTTTTGTTTTAAGGAGAGATCAGCAGTTTTTTTCTTTATGTAATTTTGTGTTAATAAAATGTATGGTGACTCATATTTTTTTTACTTTCATTTAAGGAGTATTACATTGTCTATTAAATACAATTTATTGCATTAACCTATCATTTTTAGTTTCCGAGATTTTTAACATTCTTTAAGTGACCCGGATTCATTGCTCTCGAGTGTATTAAGGTTTTGAGTTTTTGTTTTAGATGGGCTCAATATCATCTGTTCTACCACGGAAAGAGTGGTGTGAAAGAGACACAATTACAGTATTCGCTTTAATATTGTCTTTTTTCTCTTTCTGTGAAAGCCAAATGGTAGAACAGTTCATATTGAACCCATCTAATACAAAAACTCAAAACCTCAATATTTCGAGTTGTGCCCTTATATTACTAAGGGTGCGATATAATGTTCGTTTTTTAGGGTTCCGTACCCGAAGGATGCCAAACGGAACCTTCAAATTACTAAGTCTCTGAACTGTTCGTCCGTCTGTCTGTCAGCGGGCTGTATCTCATGAACCGTATCTGGTAGACAGTTTAAATTTTCACAGATTGTGTATTTCTATTGCCGCTATAACAACAAATAATAAAAATATAATAATTAAACCTCACATAAGGAACATGTTTTCTTCAGCGGTTTTTGCTCGATCTTAAAACGGTACGGAAACCTTCATGAACTACGAACGAACTTAGCCCAAGTTCGTACGGACGTAATAAAATCGCGGCGATTTTTTTTCATGCACTTGATTTTCAACGCTCTGCTCAGTACCGAGAGTTGAAAATCCAACAGTGCGATTTTTCAACGCGCTGGGACGAGAGTGCGTCCTAGCGCGTTGTAATTTCAACGCTCGGCTTAACACCGAGAGTTGAGAATCCAGTGCGCGATAAAATCTCGCCGCGATTTTATTACGTCTGTGCGAAAGTCTGCTTACCCACGAGTGTGGTTTCTTTTTCTTGACTCGGTTTTTATTAGAAGAGCATAGAATTAGATTAGATTATTACAAAATAATACCACAAGAGCCGTAGCTGCAACGATACAGTCTCTCTGACTTTTCAATTCGGAATGACAAAATGGATCCAATCTTAAGCAAGACCCACACAGACCGAAACGCATCGTTGAAATGAGCCTTGGTGTGCGGAGCGTGGCTGTCCGTGGTCATCGGCCGTGCTGACAATTAACTGACAATCCGCACAGATTGCGTATTTCTATTGTCTATTAGTGTAGTTTTTTATGCTGCATACTATTGTATAGAATCATTTCTAACTTGAACAGACAGCTGTGCTGCTGGGGAGTTTGTTGCGCCACTTCTTCCGAGCTTGAGGCACTAGGAAGTGGTGAAGGGTGGGCGTTTTGGGGGACTGTCTTATGTAATTTTGACGTTCGAAAAGTGCTGATTCTCAGCCTAGTTTGAATAAATGACTTTTGAATTTGAATTTCGAATTGTAAAAATAGTAAAAAAAAAAAACACGGAATAGTGATTTCACTATTCCGTGAAAAAAACAAACGAAAGTGAAAAATAAGTTTAATTTTGGAGGTCGGTCACCGACTTCCGAAATTAAAGTTTTTTTTCACTTTGTTTGTGTTTTTTTTTTGTGTTTTTTTACCTGCTATGTAAATAACAGTAACAGGAACTTATCATACTAAGTGGAAAAAAATACGTATTATTGAAGCTAACTCAAAAACTACCCAAGCAAAGTTAATAAAAAATTTCCTTACATACATAGATTGGATATATTTACAACATCCACGCGAACGAAACCGCGGGCAAAAGTTTGTATTAAATACAAATAAATAAACATGGAATACTCAGTCACATCTGTAATTAAATGTCAGATTTATGTCAATTTATGCACGGCACGTCACAGATCATGGCCTCGCGTGTCAATGAACCTTTATCGCAATGTTAATGTTGCTGATTTTTTCAACGCTCGTGTTCTTTACAAGCTGGGATGTGCTCTGTTGAATTCTCAATGTTCGGCTTAATACGGAGAGTTGAAAATCCAGTGCGCGAAAAATAATCGCCCTGGCGCGGGCGTACCTGAGCTAAATAACAGTTTTACCTGACAACGGCAAAGCCAAAGGAGGGTTATAATTTTAACAGGCTATGTATGTATTTTCATCTGTCCGCTCAGTCGTATTTTGTCAAAATCCAACATGGCGGCTTATAGTTACGGAAAAAAATTATAAGACTTTTTATTATAATATTTAGTATCTAATGAAAAGTCTTTAAAATTAGTTAATTTCTGAAAATATATTAGTTATTTACATACCAGTATTCATACATAAACCCCAAATGGTTATGAAACAAATTATTTTTCACTTTTCACTTGACTGTTTTCATTTCAAGGGTATTTTACCCTTCTAAAATGTAATGTAGTCTGCTTAAGGCGACACTAAGCGACTTTTAATGATTTTATACTGAAGATCACGTCTAAACGAGTAGTGTTAAAGATTTGGAAAAAATATATGATAAATGAGAGCATTTTCTTAATAACATAATATGGGAATATTTTAGATTATGTTTATATTACACAGTGAAATTAATTTGTAAAGTTATGTCTAACGCGGATAAAAACTGAGAATCACGCCATCAAGCGTATTTTTCTAAAACCTTCATCATTTTAAAGATAATTTAATTATACATGTTTTATTAAAATACCTTTTGTTTTATGTATAATAAATTTATAATGCGTCTAATTCGGGACAGCGCTCCATGATGGGCGAGTCCTATTACTGGCTGGACGTACGACGCGTTGCGTGAGCTCAGTAGGTACAGAACACGCAAGCTTACAGCTCTAGTTCACTGGCCTAGGCATATCTGCGTCTTAACAAATCATATGTATCAATATCCCAATGATTTCAATGATCCCTTTCCCCGAAATAATTTAATTTTTAACTTACTTTAAAAACAAATATATACTTTGCCGAAAACATGTGGTTTTGTTAATATTAAAAAACTGATGAAGAACTATTAAAGTATTTACGCCCCGTACCACAGATTAATACAGATGGGACACTCCGTAATACCATTAAAATAAAAAGCGACTCTTGCATCGACACAATAAAGTGTAATTCAGGTCGCACAGCGCTAATTACCTACAGTTATATTCGCCTACAAGTTGCCTCTCTTTCTATTGTATGACTCTTAGATCTTCTGACTACGTTACAGTCGCTGAATTGGCCCGACAAGACGGGCCCGCCGCGTATTTGTAGCTTCATACCTCTACTGTGAAGTGTCCCATCTGTATTCTCTATCTGTGGCCGTACTAAGGATTTATGTTGTTTTTTTTTTCGTATCTTTTGGATTTTTTTAATAGAGGAAACTACAAGTGGGTAATTGTGTTTCTAAAGTGTACGATTTATAGCTGTGATTTATAGAGTAAATCCTTATTAAATATCTTGGGAGTGCCTCCGCTGCCGGCACCGGTTGCTGAATTAACCACCGGCGCTGAGTTCGGAAAAAAAAGCGGATAGCAGGGTTGGCAATTTGGCATACTAGAGTAGATAGGTTCAGGCTTATTTAAAAAAACATGTAATATAGGATTTTTTTTCCAGTAATATATTTCCATAATCCAGTAATCAAGTACTTTACCCGGAACTGATCTAGTTAGATTAGGTTAAATCTTTTTACTCGCAAAAAAAGGTTTTGTTAGGTTAGTTTAGAACTGTGACCCCCTACGCACGAGCCGAGCGAGCGAAGCGAGCGGTGCCGCAGCTAGAATATATACAAAAAAAAAACTTTAGTTAGGGTTAGTTAGTTGGAGTTCTGAATACTGGAAAGGTTATAAACACCGCGCCGCCTGTGTCCATTATGGGAGTCGGGATGTCCACAGAGTATGTAATGTGCTGGCAGTCGATGTTTTTAATCTCGGCTGCGGGCAGTAATGTCATGCCGGTTTCCAATGGCGTTATTTTTTGAGCCGGCGCCGGCAGCGGAGGCACTCCCATATATATTACATATTAATTGCCTATCTAAAGGTTTAGTAATAACGATGCAGCAAAGGAACAAACGAACGCAATTATTTGCGCCGATGCGCTCTTAGCATTTGAATTGTACTTACATCTTTTTTTTGTATATCTGGTAAACGAAGAGATGGTATTGCATTGTTTTTGAGCTTCTTGCGATGGGTTCCCGTAAGAATATCCATAGAGTTAAAATGTTCTGAACAAACGGTATAGTTGTATGGTGGTTTATTCATCAAATCTTCTCGAGATATTAAGCGAAGCCATTCGGAACGTCTGAAAAAGATTACAAAATATCCCCCATTTTAATCAGAGGAGGTATAAAAAAACCAGCCAAGTGCGTATCGGACCACGCACAATGAGGTTCCGTAGTCGGGATGAATTTATTTTAAGAATAAACTTAACATTGTAGTTGAAAAACATGTTCCCCCGTACTGCCGTACATTCCAACTTGCAAATGTAAGTTGGTACGGAGTCGGAGTGGGTTTGCCCCCAAAACTAAACCCCATATTTAAAATTCGTTTATTTACGTTATACGTCCGTGTTTGGTCAACATAATCGGTCCAGTAGATCCGAAGTAAATCGGCTGTGACAAAACGGACAGATAGACACACGAGTACCTAAGGGTTCCGTTTTTCATTTGGACGTACGGAACCCTAAAAATGTACGAACATTGAAAGTTTTCATAAAAAAATATTTCGTACTATGGTATTATTAATTTCAAGAATAATAAGAGACCACACGGACCCCCAGAAGTTTATTTTGAAAGCAATCGATTCAATAACCAAAAAGTTCAAGATGGCGGTCCCTTATTCTGATAACGGATTCGTTGTCTGAGACCACACAGACCACCAGATATCTATTTTGAAAGAAATTGGTTCAATAATTAAAAAGTTCAAGATGGGAGCCATATTTTCTTTTTCTGATAACGGAATCGCTGTCGGAGACCACATGACCACTTTTTACAACTCAGAAGATAGGTAAACAACAAATTACGTAAAAATTGCTACACTTACAACAAATAAAAAAATCACGAATTTCTTCTGATCGATCACACACGGACCATAATTCGAATCAACAAAAAATCATTCTTACCTTTCAAGATCAGCAGGGAGTCTAAAAAACGAAAGCTCCGGTCTTGAAGAAGCCGAGTTCAAACAGCCATATACTACGCAATACTGTCCTGGCATTTTTTTTTAAGATCGCGTACGCTCTCTGGCGCAAGAGAAACACGTAGTTCACGACCACTCGCCTCGATACGGCACTCGTGACTGACAGTGACAGCACTGAGCACTGCGACGTTCACTTTGGGGTCTCGTGGATACGCGCGTCTGTGTGAGTATGCCGTTTCGAACGTTTGTACATAATTTAATATGTCACAGGCATATTGTATGATTCGTCATAACAAAAACGGCGCCGTCCGTTTACAAACGTCTGCAGTTATGAAATATGCTGAAGGCAAATTGGCACGAGTTGGCAACTGTCAAAGTAGAGCTAGTACAGCTTTAACCAAAATTTAAAGAATTTTCTCAGGAACATTTGATTTGACAATTGATGTGACAAGGTCTTTCCGGGCAAAGATGCACCTCGTTTCTTAAATTTAGCGTTATCTCACTTATACGGCATATTGAATGCATATTTTTTCACACCACTTCTTTCAAAATTATGGAAAAGAAAACCCCGGTCAACAAGGGAAGCCAAAACACAACACGAACTTTACAGGTGAAAACACCCTCTTGAAAATTTTCGCAGTCGCCATCTTGGATAGTGACGTTAAATGTAAATTTAACGTCACTATCGTCTTTAGCAACCTCGTAAACTATGAAAACAACACCCATGACGAAATATTTGAAAATAATCGCTGCCGCCATCTTCCTTTTACAAATAAATTCACTAATTTCGATCGATCACACGGACCATAATTTTTATATATTGATTATATCAATTAATAATTCTTACCTCTCAAGCTCAGTAGGGAGTTTAAAAAACGAAAGCTCCGGTTTTGAAGACGCCGAGTTTAAACAGCCGTATACTGAGCAATAGAATCCTGGCATTTTAAAAGATCGCGGACGGTTTGTGACGGAACAGATAAACGAATACTGCGACCACTCGTCACTACACGGCACCTGTGATAGTCTGACTAGGCTTGCAGAAAAAATATTGATATATCGATATTTTTAGGCGATATTTATTATTTCGATATATCGATAAAAAATATCAAGTATCGAAAATGTATTATATTCGATATATTTTCAATAGCAACATCGTTGTCACCACACTCACCATTGACTTAAACCGCTGGGAATCAGAGTCGTATTTTTTTGTTCATTTTCCTTTTCCAAGGTGATTTTAAGGTAGGAATGCAAGAAGTGCCAAAAAATATCGATGTAACGATATTTTTTATTGATATATCGAAATCGATATATTTTTTAAATATCGATACGATATATATCGATACTTTTTGGCACTTCTTGCATCCCTAGGTCTGACAACACAGCTATGTGTGCGTGCAGAGTCACAGACAAGGCTCGCGGGGAGTGCACTGGCACCCGCTAGAGGCCAAACCGGTTTAAGCCGGATCAGTAAGAAGACAAAGTTCAGGGCTACCCCTGAACTTTGTCTTCTTACTAATCCGGCTGTACGGCATGCGTACCTACGTACGCATGCCGTGTGCCAGCGGCAACGATTTATTAACAGGGAATTGAAAAAGAAATTAATTTCGTTCCGTCACAATAAATGTTATCTTATGATGCTCCAAACTTTGTAACGATACTAAATCCGAAACATATCAATAACGTTACAAAAAAAAAACCGTTATAGAATATCATTTTTATAGAACAATTTTAAGTAACGTTATACGTATCAGTAACATTATGCTTATATCGGCTTGTAATAACGTTACAGATTCATTTGTATAACGTTTTTCACTCCGTCGTCGCCCACCACCACCACTACCAAGAAAAATAGTAACCTTTTACCTCTCTAAACTTACTGATGTTATTTAGACTGTGGCACAGTTCTCCAATCCACCTGAGCAACGGCGGGGATCATGCGGGGATCGGGCGACGCGGGCCACGGCCCCCGAACATGCTTATTTTGCGCACTCGAACAAGAGCTATTAATTTCATTACTACAATTATTAACATACGATTAAATAATTTATCCTTTGATCAAATACCTTTATTTATTTGAGCAGTAAGAATTACTAGACGCAAAAACCTTTACATTCGGTTTCGATCGTGGAAAACGGTTTTCATTAACCGGTTTTGGAGGAGTGTTTATACATTTTTTCTGATTAAACGGTTTAGAGCAAAATTAACCGGTTTTTTGTTTAGCTTTTATTCAGCGCGGCATCCTCACAGGTAGTCACAAGTTGCAACGCGTTTACCGATATGCCGCTCGTCGTATAAACCGGTTAATTTAGGTTAAAATAAAGTTCTTAAAACGTTCACATTCTTAAGAAAAGTTCGGAGTAAAACCGAAATAAACCGGTTTTCACCGGTGTTTTTAGCCTTGAACACACTGTGGTTAATAGAGATAAATAAAAATAAATATAACTTACCATATTTCTTTCGCGATTTTTTTTGCCTTCAACCGTGATTTAGTCCTTCCTTTTTTACATTTTTTTTTATTTGCCATATTCACAAAACAATCACTGAGAAATAAACACAAAAAACTAGGTGTATGTAAGTTCTTTAAAATAATAATTGTTTACAATTTATTAATTTCCTAGAAATATTATTTACGCAGCAGGAGATAAGCGCGCGCGAAACAATCTGGCACAAGTCTTACCTCGCTCGGTAACTTCCCGCGGGACCACAGACTAAATAATCGGGACTCTGGCATGTGGCAACTTGGCAAGCGAGCGACGGCGACGCGCTGGTCAAAAATCACTCGAATGATCGATCAAAAAAACAAAAATCTGTAAATGTAATATAAAAAAAACGATAGGGTAGAATCGATTCCAAAATGAATTACCTATAATTTGATGTTATTTATAGAAAAAAGGAGTTGTTCGTACTTCTATAAAATGAAATTTGGCTTGTAAAAATACTGCATATCCCTCCTGCTATAGACTACGCTCATGACTGGCATGCTGACATAAGTAAAACCCGCTCCACATTCTCGGGAACATTTGCCGAGTAGAACAAGAAGAGAGAACAACAAGAATATAGACGAATATTCCCATAACACTCTCGTATTCGGCAATCCTCGTGTAGTTTTGCAGAGAATGTGGAGCAGGCTTTATAGTCGATTGACAGGACTAGGGATGCGACAGGTTTAATAATAAAATACGATAGTTTTACTTATCGATAAAAAATAAAATTAATGATACCTACATAAAAAAATGAAATCTTAATCGTTGGTAATCGCAGCACTTAAGATCAATTGGACCGATTTGGTTCAAGTATTTTTGTTGTGAATTGTTCGTTAAGTATAGGTATTCTGAATTAGGTTTATACGGAAAGGAAAATTGGACAAGTTACCCGGAAAATTTACTAATTCGGGAAAAACTGAACGTTCTATTTTCCATGGGATTTTTGGATGAATTATTGAAATTTGGACGTCCGTCTGGTTACTGGATAATTAATGATAATTAAATGTAAAAAAAACCGGCCACGTAGAATAAAGGGTTCCGCAGTTGCGATGAATTTATCCCAAAAATAAAATTAACTTTGTAATTGAAAAACATGTTCTCCCATACGAAATGTATAGGAGAACATGTTTTTGTAACCGCAAATGTAAGTTGGTCGATAATTACTAGTTAATTTGTAAAGCCTACTTAGCTGTGATACTTTTCCTTTTAATTTCGTTATATATACTACTGCTGTGAATTTTTTGACATATCCAAAACCAACTATTTTGGCTTTTTTTTATTTATTTTACATTGCCAGCTAAAACGGTTGGGGGGAAGTGACTGAAACAAAAATTTGCACTTTAATGCTTAATATTTCACAAACGGACCCTTGAATCCAAAAATGGTTTCACAAACTCACAATATTTTTAACGACCTTTCCAATAAACATGGCTTTACGTGAAGGAGAGGGACTCTAAAAAAAAAATATAATGATTTTATTTTACCACTTTGTCGGCGTGATTAATATGTATACCCATGCCAAATTACAGCTTTCTAGTACTAAGAGTCTCGGAGCTAGACCGCGGACAGACAGACAGACAGACATGGCGAAACTATAAGGGTCCCTTACTACGGAACCCTCAAAAGGTTTTTTGAGGTGTGTCAAACTGCAAATCAGACACTTTTTATCAGCGATGCTGATAAGACTAGCGGTAGCTGTGCAAGAGTTAACTGGAACTATTTTTGTTCGATACTTATTCAAGTTACTAAAAATAAGCGAGGTTGCTAAAAAAGTATTAAAAAAAAAAAAAAACTCGCCGAATACATGTCCTTCTTTTTTCTTGAAGTCGGTTGAAAATGTAAGAGACAAAATAAGTCAATTAACTACCTCCTCTAGAACAGGAAATGCAATTTTTTTTAATATGGTCAATCCTTTGCCAGATGTATATTTATGTTCGTCGTTAAAATGCAAGGAGCATATTTTGCTCCATTCATTCGGCACCCAGTTTCGTTCTTTTCTCTGTTTGCGAACGATATTCATCCACTGAATGCGCCTTAATTCATTTTGTGGGAACCTTGAAACATTTTATCCATTTAATATTGTGTACCTACATGTATTAGATTATATTAATATCCATCTGCCTAGCCTTTTCCCAATCATGTTGGGGTCGGCTTCCAATCTAACCAAATGCAGCTGAATACCAGTGTTTTACATAGAGCGACTGCCTATCTGACCTCAACAACCCAGTTACTGGGTAACGTGACCCATTGGTAAGACCGGTTGTCAGACTTTTCGGGCTTCTGACTATGCGTAACGACAACGACCACAGATTTAGAGCAGGCTAGAAAGGTACCGCATATTCATTAGATAGTATGAAAACCGAGCATACCATCTTTTTTATACCTACGATGACGTCAACCCACCCATTTAGTGATGTGCTCAACGTAAACAGAATCGGTAAGCGTCAGTGAGCTAACAGACTTCGTCAGGAGTGGACGTGCGTTTCTGTTCCTGCAAATTGCCGCGCGCTATTCATTCTGTCAGGTAACAACCACTAGGCAAGCGAGGCAGTCTAGGATAAATAAACCTCTGAGAATTCAGGAAATATTCCAAGCAAAAAACAAGACTGCATCTAAGATACAAACATGTCTACCTTACCAATATTCTGTAAATAATTCTACGCACGTAGAAGTGTCTGTACGAAAACGCCTCTATGTCAGTTCGACTCCAAGACCAGAACTCGAAACTTATCCTTCTGCAGCGATGTGAGACAGAGAGACGTTATCTCTCCGAAATTGTTCACTGCTGCACTGGATGTCTTCAAGGTTCTGGACTGGAAAGGGCTAGGCATCGACATCAATGGCGAGTATATCACTAACCTTTGGTTGCCGACGACATAGTTATCATGGTTGAGACCATGGAAGACCTCAGTACAATGCTCGATGACCTCAGTACAATGCTCGATGACCTCAGTACAATGCTCGATGACCTCAGTAGAGCCTCCGAAATGAACATGGACAACACAAAGGTCATGTCAAATGCCCATGTAACACCCAGTCTCATGAAGATCCAAGACGTTACGCTCGAAATAATGGACGAGTATGTTTACCTAGGACAAACTGTCAAGCTAGGTAGGTCCAACTTCGAGAAAGAGGTCAATCGTCGAATCCGACTCGGCTGGGCAGAGTTTGGGAAGCTACGCAATATCGTCTCGTCTCACACACCACAGTGTTTGCCAGTGATGACCTATGGCACTCAAACGTGGTCGCTCACAATGGGCCCTATCAGAAGGCTAAAGTTCCCCAAAGGGTAATGGAGAGGGCTATGCTTGGAGTTTCTCTAAGTAATCGAATCAGAAATGAAGAAATCCGCAGGAGAACCAAGGTAACGACATAGCTTTTAGCCCGAAGAAATGTCAATAAGGCGACGATATCCGTCTTTTAATGATTTTATACTGAAGATGACGTCTAAACGAGTAGTGTTAATGATTTAAAAAATATATGTTAAAGAAGAGCGTTTTCTTAATATTTTAATATAGCCATATTTTGGATTATGTTTATATTACATAGTGAAATTAATTTGTAAAGTTATGTCTAACGCGGATAAAAACTGAGAATCACGCAAAATCTATCAAGCGTATTTTTCTCAAACCTTCACCATTTTAAAGATAATTTAATTATTGATCTTTCAGTATACGTGTGTAATGGACGCCGAGTACAATGAAGCTAATTAATGATTATGTAAATAGATAAGTAAAATGGGAAATAAATGATTATTTGTATTAGGGACATTATCTATGTTTAGACTAGGGCTACATTTCTTTAGATATAAGTATGCATTGTAAGGAGGCACTGAGCACGACTCGAACACGAACGAACAAGTTAGAACCTGTCCAAATACATACACAGATCGCGCGCCGCGCGACGCCCTGATTGGCTGACCGTTTAGACGCTCTCCGTGCCTCCCCCGCTACCCGCACTATGCGGCAATTGTATAAAGGAAGGTCGGCTTGCCGCAAGCGACACACTCTACTCACAACCGCCTAGCAGCAAGCCGTCCTGGGATAATTCAAGAATTAATACACAACTAAGAAGTCCGAAGAAGTTTTATTCAAAATCATACAGTCCACCTTGTCAGTTTGGTCCTGCGAACCGGATTTAGAAGATTAGAACATCGCCGATTGAAGAAATAATCAAGAATAAATTCAGAAAATCAAGCATGAAGACTAGAAGCGTTACGAATAAAGAAAATGAAACGGAATCAGGATACGACAGCCGACACCCCCGCACATTTGAAGACCCGCCTAGGTCGCCGTCGACCATCGCGTCCGCGCCCCCACGCACCCCGCACGGTGCGCCCACGGCCGGGACCGACCCCGCCGCACCCGCGCTCGCGATCGCACCACCTGCCACCGCCGCGGCAGGAAGAGTTGCGCCGACGACATCCAACGACACGCCCGCCGCACCGGCTCCTCGCCACGTACCTCCAAGTAGAGCCACCGCGACCGCGCACGACTACGGGGAACTGCTCGCCACACCGTCCGTGTCCCGTTACCCACCAACGCTTCCCGCACCACGAACCCAGGACTCGGCAAGAACTGTGACAGCTGCGTACGACATTTCTGTGAGGGATACAGCAAGTACAATACGTTCCAGAAGATCGTACAGTAGTGACGTAACAAGAGTGAAGAAGGCAGAATATGAAGCACAGAAGAGGATCGCTGCGATAAGAAACGAGCAACTGGAACTTGAAAAGGCGCTCGTCAACAAGCGGCTCGAGTATGAAGTTTCGACAATTGAGGCAGAAGCAGAGGCCCGCGAAGAGGGCTCCGTGCACATGAGTGAAGACAGAGTGGACGAGTGGCTTCAAAGTATCGACCGAAGTCACCCTCCAGACGCGGATCGGTTGCGGACAGAGCAACCACCGCGCCCCGCTGTTACGCACGCCGCCCCGAGGACCGCCGCCTACGTCGAACCCGCCACGTACGTTGACACCGCCGCACCTACCAGAAGCAACCAGAGAAGGCAACGATCGATCTCACGCTCACCTACCAGAGGAGAACGTCGAGTTGGAAGAGGAATCGAACAGCTGGCCGACACATTGGAAAAGATGATGCATGTCCGCCCGCCGCCGCGACAAGTGACCGAGCTACCTACTTTCACGGGAGCAGCCATCGAATGGTTACCATTTAAGGCAGCGTACAACGACTCATCGAGTTTATGCAGATTCACCGCGACCGAGAACTTAGCAAGATTACGTAACTGCATCAAAGGTGAAGCAAGGGAAGCAGTATCAGCGCTCCTGTACTCCGCATCCGACCCGCAAGTGATCATGAAGACGCTGGAACAATATTACGGGAGGCCGGAGATACTTATGGACCGAGTGATGGAAGACTTAAAGAAGCTACCCCGGCTCACAGGCGCAGCTAGTGAACTAAACTCGTTCGCGGTGAAGCTTCAAAACATCGTATGTGTGATATCAAAAATGGACAACCGCGGCTATATATGGAACCCGATGCTGACTCGCGACGTCGTGGAGAAGCTGAGCCCGCACATAAAATCTAGATGGTGTGACTACGCTTCTGAAACAGTGGAACCGTCGCGCGAACCGGAAGTGATACTGCTGTCCAGATTCCTGATGCGGGAGGCCGACCGAGCCATGAGATACGCCTTCACGAATACGGCACACGCTCCCGCCTCGAAGAAAGAAACGAAAAGTACGCCGCAATTTGTGCCCAAAAGGAAATCGGGCCGAGAAGCAGTCTTCGCGACGGCAGAAGAGGAAGAAAGAAAACCGGAGTGTCTGTGTTGTGGCGGCAACCACGAAGTGCCAAAATGTGCAAAGTTCCTAAGGATGAGCATCAATGAAAGATGGGATTGGGTACGTACTAGCAGATTATGTTTTAAGTGTGTGACAAGACGCCATCGACGCGAACATTGCCGAGCGAAGCGATGCGGCAAAGGAACCTGCAGTCGCCCACATCACGTATTGCTGCACCAAGATCGAGAAACCAAGGAGGCGCCGCCGAGTGAGAAGTCAGACAAGGCGACAGACGTCGAGAAACCACGCTCACAGGAAGCGGTAATGACCGTCTCCGCATCAAGCAACCCGCTGCAGCGCGTACTACTGAAAATGTGTCCCGTGATCGTATCCGGACCACAGGGGGAGACTAAGACATATGCCCTCTTGGATGAAGGGGCCACCATCACCCTCGTAGACAAAGATCTAGCGGAGAGCGTCGGAGCAAAAGGACCATCGCAGCCACTTCAGTTGAACGGGGTCAACATGTCACAGCAAGAGACGGAGAGCCAGTTGGTGACCCTCCAGGTGAAAGGACTGAATAACGAGGACGGCTATAGGATTCGGGCGAGGACCATGAAGAACCTTCGCCTGCATCAACAGTCCATCCCGGACACTCTGCTGGACTACGAGCACCTAAGGGACCTGACTCCGGAAGAGGTGTGCTACGAAAGGGCGCGTCCAGGACTCCTAGTGGGAACCGACCACTGGGAATGTATCGTCTCCCGCGAGCTCCGAACCGGCGAACCGAAACAACCAGCCGCTTCAAGGACAGCATTAGGATGGGTGGTGCATGGAACCGCGCCGAGCAACATCATCTGCAAGGAAGGAAACGTGCTGCATCTGTACGAGCCCGGACGGACGACGGGGATCGACAACCAGGAACTCCATGACCTGGTGGACAGTCACTTCAGGATCGACGCACTCGGCATACAGGGAAAACCGAAAGTTAAGGATACGGACCTGCGAGCCATGGACATAGTAAAGAATACTATAAAGAAGACTGACACCGGGTACGAGGTTGGACTACCGTGGCGACGAGACGACGTCACCAAGCCCCCGAGCTACGGGCAAGTACTCCGTCGGCTGAAGAAAAGTGAACAAAGGATGGACACCGACGCGGAATTCGCAGCAGAATACTCCAAACAAATCAACAACCTGGTCGACAAAGGTTACGCCGAGCTGTGTGACGGATCCGAAGAAAAGAGCGCCGTCTGCTGGTACCTACCCCACTTCGCCGTGCAAAACCCAAACAAGCCCGGGAAGCACCGGCTAGTTTTTGACGCAGCAGCGAAAAGCAACGGCGTATGTTTGAACGATGAGTTACTAGAAGGACCCGACCTTTTACTGTCGTTACCGGGAATCCTTTTCCGGTTCAGAGAAAGGACGGTCGCAGTCACGGCAGATGTACAAGAAATGTTTCTACGGATCAAGATAAGGCCGGAAGACCAACCAGCACAACAGTTCCTGTGGAGAGGCAGCGACAGAGAAAAACCTCCCAAGAGATATAAGATGACCAGCATGATCTTCGGCGCCGCGAGCTCCCCGTATATGGCCCATTACGTCCGCAACCATAACGCAGACGTATACGGGCAGGAGTATCCCCGGGCGCTGGAAGCCATCAAGAAGAGTCATTACATGGATGATCTGGTGGCCAGCTATGAGAACAGTAAAGAAGCCTGGAAAGCGGTAGAGGAAACAAGAACAGTACACGCGCACGCCGGGTTCATACTGCGAGGATGGAGCTCCAGCGACTCAACAGTGTTACGAGACGTGCCGGCAGAACTACACGCCACCACGCCCACACAACTGGGGGGAGAGCAACCCGAAAGCAAGATACTGGGGTTACATTGGAACGCAGCGCGAGATGAGCTTGGGTTCAACACGTCAATGAATCGAGTCCCGTCCGAGGTGAGAGCGAGAACCCGCGCACCAACCAAGCGCGAAGCACTCAGCGCTGTAATGTCAATATACGACCCGCTGGGACTACTAAGTCACTACACCATACGCTCCAAGATAATACTGCAGCAATTGTGGCGGCTGCAGATCACATGGGACGAGCAAGTACCAGAAGAAGAAAACGATTTGCTCGCCTCCTGGCTTGCCCGACTTAGCGAGCTCGCCGAGCTCAGACTGCCAAGATGCTACATAAAACAACGGTGCGAACGTATCGACTTACACATCCTGTGTGACGCCAGCGAGCAAGCTTACGCGACCGTGGCCTACTGGAGGATCGCGAACGTCGACGGGAGCGTCAACGTCGTGTTAGTAGCCGCTAAGGCCAAAGTAGCGCCTCGCCGAGCTCAGACAATACCACGCCTAGAGCTGCAAGCGGCAGTCATCGGAGCAAGACTGGCGGACACCATAAAGAAGGAGCACCGCATCGACATCGGCCGAACGACCTACTGGACCGACTCAACGACGGTGGTACATTGGATCCACCATGACATGCGGCGATACACTCCGTTCGTCGCGCACCGGCTAGGGGAAATCGCCGAACTCACCAAGAAAGAAGATTGGCGCTGGCTACCCACAGCCGACAACGTAGCTGACGACGCCACCCGGCTCGTCGACACGCCGATCAGTGGAAAGGATCGATGGTTCCAGGGACCCGATTTCTTATTCCTACCGGAAGAACAGTGGCCCGCGGCGACGACAAGCGAGCCAGAAGATGAGGAAGTCTTCCACATCACCGAAGAGAAACGAGACAGCTGGCTGCCCGACCCGGCCCGCTTTTCTAAATATGAGAAACTGGTGAGGACTGTCGCCCGAGTGATGGCCTTCGCAGACATTTGCAGAAAGAAAGCGACAACTTTAGAACATCGACACATCCAGCGAGCCGAAGCCGAGCTGATAAGACAAGCTCAAGAGGACAGCTTCGGGGACGAAATGAAGAGAATCCGGTCTGCTCGCCCAATAACAAAGGCGAGTCGATTGTATCGACTGGATCCCGTGCTGGAAGATGGTATCCTGAAGGTGCGGGGCCGAATCGAAGCCTCGGCCGCACCCACAGAAGCAAAGCGACCAATCATATTGGATGGCCGCCATCAACTGACCAAACTCCTCGTTCTACGGGAACACTGCGCAGCGGGTCACGCCAACAGGGAGCGCGTGACAAATGACCTACGGCAACGATACTGGATCGTCCACCTACGACCCACGGTACGTACCGTGGAGAAGAACTGCATCTTTTGCCGAAGACACCGAGCGACACCACGACCACCGGCCACCGGGGACCTGCCGCGCGCCCGCCTTGACCCATTCCACCGCCCGTTCACCAATTGCGGGGTGGACTACTTCGGACCAATGATGGTCAAAGTTGGGCGCCGTCGAGAGAAGAGATGGGGCGCGCTCTTTACGTGCCTCACTTCCCGAGCCGTACACCTCGAGCTCGTCGCGTCGCTCTCCACCGACTCAGCAATCATGGCACTGAGACGAATGGCTGCACGTCGAGGTTGGCCAAGACTAATGTACTCTGACAACGCGACCAACTTCCGCGGTGCCGATCAAGAGCTTCGCAACGCGTACACTGAATGGATGCCCGCCCTGCAAGACGAAGGACTACTGCATCGAATGGAGTGGCGCTTCATACCTCCCGGCGCGCCCAACCAAGGCGGCGCGTGGGAACGCATGGTGCGCTCCGTGAAGACGGCTCTCAACGTCACGCTGCGAGAAAAGGCACCACCAGAGGAAGTCCTGAGAACCCTATTAACCGAAGCCGAGTTCTCCATAAACGCAAGGCCATTGACCCATGTCAGCGTGGACCCCAACGACCCGGAGGCCCTGACACCCAATCACTTCCTGTTGGGGTCATCAGATGGGCTACCAGCAACAGGACCCTGCGACGAGGCGGACAGAAGAACCTGGCGAGCTAGTCAAGCACTCGCGGATCATTTCTGGCAACGCTGGTTACGCGAGTACCTCCCTACTTTGGTACCTCGCGGCGAACCGCAGAACGACGCGCGTCCGCTACGAAACGGAGACGTAGTCCTAATAGTCGACAACACGCTACCCCGGAACACCTGGCCGATGGGAATCGTCGAGCGCACCCACAGCGGACCGGACGGCGGCATCAGGGTCGTCGAGGTACGCACCAGGACCGGCACGTTCCGACGCCCCGTGAGCAGACTCGTCGTCATGAGGAAGATTGAAGAGGCTACGCAAGCTGCGCCGGGGGGAGGAATGTAATGGACGCCGAGTACAATGAAGCTAATTAATGATTATGTAAATAGATAAGTAAAATGGGAAATAAATGATTATTTGTATTAGGGACATTATCTATGTTTAGACTAGGGCTACATTTCTTTAGATATAAGTATGCATTGTAAGGAGGCACTGAGCACGACTCGAACACGAACGAACAAGTTAGAACCTGTCCAAATACATACACAGATCGCGCGCCGCGCGACGCCCTGATTGGCTGACCGTTTAGACGCTCTCCGTGCCTCCCCCGCTACCCGCACTATGCGGCAATTGTATAAAGGAAGGTCGGCTTGCCGCAAGCGACACACTCTACTCACAACCGCCTAGCAGCAAGCCGTCCTGGGATAATTCAAGAATTAATACACAACTAAGAAGTCCGAAGAAGTTTTATTCAAAATCATACAGTCCACCTTGTCAACGTGTTTTAATAAAATACCATTTTTTATGTATAATAAATTAATAATACTTCTCATTTGGGACAGCGCTCCTTGATGGGCGAGTCCTATTAATGGCTGGATGTACGACGCGTTGCGTGAGCTCAGTACAGAACACGCAAGCTAACCACTCAAGGTCACCGTCATATATCTGCGTCTTAAATGGCAATGGGCAGGTTGCTCGCAGAACGGATGGCCGATGGGCCGAAAGGTTCTGGAGTGGCGACCGCGTACCGGAAGACGTAGCGTTGGACGGCCTTCCACAAGATGGACCGATGACCTTGTAAAGGCCGCAGGAACCGGCTGGATGCGGGAAGCACAGAATCAGTCGAAATGGTGGTGCCTGGAAGAGGCCTATGTCCAGCAGTGGACGTCTTTCGGTTGAAATAATGAAATGAAAATAATGATCATCTTAAAAAACTTATTCACTTACTTCTTCATTAGTTGTCATACTTAAAACAAGAATCGTCGGATAAGCTGTTTCACATAATCGTCTGCACTTTTGAGATATTAAAAAATCATCATTTTCAAAATGAATAGAACAAATTGTACTATATTTTGAAGGAAACCAGTCTATTTTACCCGTCGCTTCAATCCATTTATCTTCACAAACGGGATCACGCGGAAAACTGAAAAATGAAATTCAAATTCAAAATACTTATATTCAAAAATCGCATTATCTATTCCAAAAGTCCGAAATCTAACTCTCATAAATTTGTCAATTTCGATTTTCGATTAATCGAATTGATTTAAAAGTAACAAGTAGTAACATCACTAGTATCATCGTTTGACAGAAAAATGATAAAGGCGTCTGTACCACGAACGAAACGTGCACCGGTTCTGTCGTTTGCATAACATTGCGTATATAAAAAGGGCTCAAAGATGGTCCCTCAAAGCAATGTGAAATGAATAGTGTGAAGTAGGAATTTATCTTAGTAGTATTACTTGAACATCACAACAAATCATTTTAAAATTAATTACAGCTATTTGAGCAACAAAATTACTTACCGATGGTAGGTAATACCTCCATTGACTCGATTTACTACCCTAGAAGAGTTTTTACAGTTATAACGGCACAATTTGGCATTTTTATGTCCTCGACGACACAACTCGCCACTAGCGCGATCGAACACGAACTAAAGTAGGTAGCGCGTCAAATTTGTGCATTGCACAAACTTCGAGCACGCTTGGTAGGACGGCTTGTGGTATCTAGCCTACTCTAAATCTGTGACGACTGTCAAAGCTTAATGAATGACAGCAGGGACCAACGGTTTAACGTGCTTTATTAGGAGGGACGGAGAAGTCTCTAATAGTTTAAAATTATTCATATGAATAAATTTGGCTTTTTTTTGGGAATATCATCTCGCAAGGCAACCTGCCCCCTAATTAATAAGTAACCCACGATCAATCACAACCTGTTTTTGACAGTTCAACAACATTCATTGCGTTATTTACGTTGTTGACAAGACAATTTTTTAAAACATATGAAGCAATGGGTTAGCGATATCGTTCAAAATGATTCAGATTGTGATTGCTCGTATGTTACGCAATTAGGGTTCTGAGCGCAATTGTCAACGTGACATAATTATGAACACGACGATCGCTTTTAATACGATGCAGCCTTATGTAACACGCGAAATTAAAAATACATACATACATACATAAACTTACTCCTTCTTCCCATGAGGGTAGGCAGAAACTACAGAACGCCACCTGCTACGGTCCTTACATACTCCTTTTGCCTCGTTTACGTTCATTATTAAATTATCATTCATAAATTAAAAATATCTTACGTGTTTTACGTTGCGTGTGGATAGGGTTCCCAGATCAAAATATCAAAAATCCGGAGAAAATTCCTGACATTCCATGAAATTTCCGGGCAATCTTGTTATTTTTTTATTAAAATCGTTACGCATCGTGCAAGTAAATAAACTAACCAAATCGATTGACAAATCGTTCGAATTTTGACACGCGCGCGGTGAAATGGTAAGGGGTGAGGGGGAAGCGAATTTAAAAAATATGACTTGCGAAGTGTTCTACAAAACTATTATTAAAGATTCAGAAATGTTGAACAATATTTCTGGGAGCATTAAATATCAGAAGTAATGTAGTAGATTTAGAATAAAAATAATTTTGATTTTCTTTGATTTAGAATAAAAATAATTAATAAATAATTTGGTTTTTTCATATTTTATTTCACTCTTCACTTATTTGTAGAAATTCCGGACGGTTTAAGATTCCCCCCGCATTCCGGACAAAGACCTATATTTCCGGACTTGTCCGGAATATTCCGGACGTATGGCAACCCTACGTGTGGATGAAAATTCAATACAAACGCGGCAATATGTGTAATATTTTAATAATGTTACGTTTAATTTGTGAAAAATAATAATAAGTCATGGAAACAGTAATAGTATTATATTATCTGTGGTTAGGTACTTACGAATGAAATGTGATTCCTACACTTTTAGAAGTTTTGCCTGTATAGTTTGTGCAATATCTTACAGCACACGACGGCATTTTAGTTTTCTTTGGGCATTTAATCGACCACCCAGTACAGAAGACGCTTCCGTTGTCGCCGCGCGCCGGCGCGACACTGAGTTCAGGGTTGCTAACTAGCCATGTTTTCGAATGCCGCTTGTGTAGCACGTATAACCTATTTATTATAGACGCTAACTCTGCATAAGTAAAAAAATTGTGGAAAATGAAAATTTATAGATGGCAACACCGTGTGTACTACGAAAAAATAATTTAAAAGTACAGGTCGTGCCATTAAAGTTGACACTTGACCGCGCCTCCCGCCGCTCTTTCCCCCGCCCCGATGCCGCCCCAGCGGGGACCTCATACCGCTAAAGAGACCCATAAATCGTCTACTGCGCAAGTCAAACCACGTGGTGCGTCAAGTCTCATCTTTAATGGCACGAACTATACTTTGTTTGTCTTTTTGTTTTTGATAGGTTATTTGGTTTATGTTCTGATTCTTTCCTAGTAAAGAATACTCACTTTAGCACGATGCAGTGTTGCTTTGATACAGTTTTGTCATCGTATGGAGGTAGAGCATAGGTACATAATAATCAATTACAAATTAATCTATTATGGAAAAATCAAAAGGCAAAATATCAAAATTATGAGATCTACTTACACGTCAACTTTTTGATACCTTGTTAACATTGTCGTTTTGGGCTAAGGACGACATCGTCACGGTAATATTATATTACAGTAGTTTAACTCGGCCGCATGATAGAAATAAATGCCTACAGCCGCGCGGTACGTAAACATGCGTTAGGGATGCCTGTCTCCAGCATTTTAATTACATTTGCCTACTTTCTGTTTCTATTTAGTTTTGTGATTGTAAATATCCTTTTTATATAAATAAAATATATTTTTTTTATAAAAAACTTTTTATATAAAAATTCTTTGGACACCAATTAATTAATTATTAAAAAGCTGAACAGCTGACTACGAATGTTTTAAAATCACAACCCTCAAACATCTAAATATTATATAATGAGTCTAGCTGTTGTTGTTAATACCGAGAAAAAAAAACAGTTTTTAGTGGTATATGTTGTTATAGCAGCAGCAGAAACACTTTTTGAAAATTTCGAAAACTATCTAATGACACACAGACGGTAATTTTTTTTTCTAGTATTTTCATACACACAGATAATAAACAAATATTATTAATAATAAAATACCACGTCTTTACTTTGAATTATGCAAACTAACAAAACACACATGCACCGAAGTTTTAACACAAGCGTAAGTAAGTAGGTACCTACCGTATCAGAGGGTTGAGCAAAGATTTCATTTGTTGCATTTTTAGTCTGTGTACTATTTTCATTTTCTACCAACGGATCAGTTTGGGTTTGTTTATCTTCTTTTAGAGAGACTCCTGGATCAGTACTAGCTAAGCTTGGCAGCATCAACAATGGTAGGGTATTCTTTTTTAAAAGTTTTCTATTTGATGAATGTAATATATCCTCCAAACTAAAATGTTTTTCACAAACTTGGTAGGAACTAAAGTTAGGTTTGTTTTTCAAATCATCTCGCCGGATCAGTTGCAACCATTGAAGACGTCTGAAAAAAAAAATACATGTGGCACTTTCGGAGAATGCCGCGGTAAAGCTATTGCATAACATTTTTTATTTATTTTTTAAAGAAAAAAATCTGCGTGGTGTCAGGTATTTTTCGTTAGGTTTTGAGAATTTCTTGATTCGGTCACCGCGCCGCGCCGCGCTCAGAGCCCGCGATAAAAGCTATACAATAGCTTAAAAATCCTTATATAGAATAAAAACAATGTGTTTTCTTCTTACGCGTTACAAAACTCCAATCCTTAGAAACTTCAACACCTACCTACTCAACTAGAATGCAAGAAACAGCTGACGAGTAAGTAACTTTTTATCTCAGCTTATTAACGTCTCTATAAATTAGGTACCTACCTACAACTCGCAACAACTCAAAACAAAAATTCTTTGGTCATCAATTGATTAATTATTAAAAAGCTGAACAGCTGACTACGAATGTTTTAAAATCACAACCCTCAAACATCTAAATATTATATATGAGTCTAGCTGTTGTTGTTAATACCGAGAAAAAAAAAACAGTTTTTAGTGGTATATGTTGTTATAGCAGCAGCAGAAACACTTTTTGAAAATTTCGAAAACTATCTAATGACACACAGACGGTAATTTTTTTTCTTCTAGTATTATTCATACACACAGATAATAAACAAATATTCATAATAATAAAATACCACGTCTTTACTTTGTATTATGCAAACTAACAAAACACACATGCACCGAAGTTTCAACACAAGCGTAAGTAGGTAGGTACCTACCGTATCATGATTGATTGTGAACCGCATATAACTACCTATTTCACTCGTCTCAATAACTTTCCGTTACTCTATTCGCTTTATTTATTAATCCAAACACCTTTTTTTCGTGAGATAAAAGGAAATACTTATCCATAAAGACACACATTATGTACCTACCTACTAGTAAGTAAAATTATTTTATAGTCTTACCTTTCAGACTTTCCAGGTAATTTAAAAAATCTTATGTCTGGATGCGTTATTGACGAATTCATACAACCGAAAACAGCACAATATTTCCTACTCGTCATATTAACTGATTTTTAGAGAAAAAATCGCGCGGTTATCGTTAAAAAAACACACCGCCCGTTCGACACTGCGGTACAGCCGTGACTGACTGTCTGCGACGCGGCGCCCCGAGCGCCCCGCGAGATCGAGGCACGTAGGTATAGCTCGCGTTTCGTCCGTTTGTATGAAGTTGGAGTACTGTATTATAATATTACCGTGATGTAGCCGTGTGTACTAGTGCAAGAGGATTGGCTTCCTTCCAGTATCAGATGAGTGTGTTGACAGAAATTCACCGCCTGATAAGCGGCGGCGTCTAGCTAAAGTTTGACTCATCGATGGGCCAGACGCAGAATTTGATCACATAAACAGACGGCATGACGGCACATTTTGCACTTAGAAATCGCCCGGACGCGCGGCGTTGCCAGCCCGCAATAACAACTCCATGCCGCGCCGGCCGGCAGGGGGCGGGGTCGCGGGGGGCGGCGGCGGCGCGCCTCAATCCACGATACTACACGCTGTAGGTCGCTAACTGACAACGCAATGCGTTGTTCAATCAACAAATTATTATTCAATACAAGAACACGCGTAGCGCGACTTTTTTTTTCAAGGTCGAATCAAGACAAATCTCGATTGTTGAGCGGTGTCATCACATCACAATTCACAGTGGAACACCGCCAATTAAAAGTAGGTAAATATTAAATAGGTTAGGTAAGCAAAGGTAACTAATAATAATTTAATAACAATCATAGGTACTACAAATACACTGCTGGACTCCCAAATCGAACTACCCCGCACTTTTTTTTAAAAAGTCTGTACTTAATTTTAAAAATGGTCGTGAATTCAAATTCGGAACAATGACGACACTAAAATGATGGCCATTGCCATAGTATGTCGTAATAAAAACTGCTAAACTTTTTCTTTGACTCATCATTATTTTGATGTTTTAGGCCTACCACATGGAATTATTGAACGATGGCTCGAATTAGGAGTCCGGGAGTATTTACTTATTGGTATTATCGGTAAGTACGTACTGGTATCCTCTGCGAAAATGACAATGCGTACAAAAGTAGTAAATCCTCCACATCAGAATCACTTGACATTTTGCCCGAAGTTATGAGAAAACAATTTAATTAAAGAAAAAACAACCGTTCTTCAACAACAAACTACAAGCGTTCATTTCATTTTCATTCTACTTTTTATTAGTTTCATTGTTGAAAGTAGCGACATCTATTAGCGTATTTTATTGTAACTAAAATGTTTTAACATTTTAGTTACAATAAAATACTATAGATGGTGCTTTCTTCGAGTTAATTTATCCACTAGACCTAGACTAAGGAATGATGAATTAAAGATGTCTTAGAAGTTAGATAAACAAAGGCGGCGTAAGGCGTGGGCGACGTGGGCCAGCGCCTACGGCATCGCGATCCGAGGGGCCTCACACCTTGAAGGTTTATGAGGATGCATTAAGATGGAACTTAAAAGCCGTGAATGCGACAAAAAATTGCACTCGTCATATAATGATAAAGGAGTGCCTCCGTTGCCGGCGACGACTTCCAAAAATACGCCATTGGGAACCAACATGACATTACTGCCGGCAGCCGAGATTACAAACATCGGCTGCAGGTACATTACATACTTTGTGGCCAGCACCACCGGCTTCGTGCCGGCTTCAATAATGGACGCCGGCGGCGCGGCGTTTAAGGAAACCTTTTCAGTATTCAGAACTCCAACTAGCCTCACTAAAGTATTTTTTTCTAGGGAGTGCCTCCGTTGCCGGCGCCGGCTCCCGAATTGGCTGCCGGCAGCGGTTGCTGAATTGGCTGCCGGCGCTGAGTTTGGAAAAAAAAAAGCGGAAAACGGGCTTGGCCATTTGGCATATTGGAGTAGATAGGCGGGGTAGGCATAATTAAAATGACATGTATCGTAGTATTATTTTTTGCAGTATTATATTCCCATAATCAATTATTTCCATATTCCAGTGATCAAGTACTAAGTAGGTACCCGGAACCAAACTAGTTAGATTAGGTTAAATGTTTTTACTTGCAAAAAATGTTAGGTTAGAACTGTAACCCCCTTGCCAAAACGACTAGAATATTTATAGAAAAAAAATACTTTAGTTAGGGTTAGTTAGTTGCGAGTTCTGAATACTGGAAAGGTTTCCATAAACGCCGCGCTGCCGGTGTCCATTACTGAAGCCGGCGGTGCCGGTCACAGAGTATGTAATGTGCCGGTAGCCGATGTTTTTAATCTCGGTTGCCGGCAATAATGTCATGCCGGTTCCCAATGGCATTATTTTTGGGAGCCGGCGCTGGCAGCGGAGGCACTACCTTTTTTCTATATATTCTAGTCGTTTTGGTACTCCTCGGCCGCTACCGCGGCACCGCTCGGCTCGTGCGTAGGGGTCACAGTTCTAATCTAACCTAACCTAACGTTTAACGAGTAAAAATATTTTATCTTACTATGTAGTTCGGTTCCGGATACCTATTTAGTACTTGATTACTGGACTTTGGAAATATAATACTAGAAAAAAGTAATATTTTAATACATACTTTTTAATAATGTCTATTCCGCCTATCTACTCCAATATGCCAAATTGACAACCCCGTTTTCTGCTTTTTTTTTCCAAACTCAGCGCCAACTGCCTATTCGAGAGCCGGCGCGCGGCTCTCGAATAGGCACATATTTGATCCTCACACTTTTGAACACTTGTTTGCTTTTACCTGCCAGACATAGCAACAATATTTGAACACTTATTTGATCACTTGTTTGATCACATGTCTGTGATCACACTTTGATCAAATACTCAAACACCCCTAGTGTTTGAGTATTTGATCAAAGTGTGATCACTTATTTCAACTTTGCTATTCGGCAGCGTTACCAGATTGGGTAATTTTTTCGCAATTTTGGTTAAAAATTTGACTCCTGGAGAAATTTTGGAGAAATGATTGGAAAGAAGAAAACATTCATGAAGAATTTTGGTGTTTTTATTTTTATAGGTTTCTACGGGATGTATCATATTTTCCGAACACACCCGATAAAACATTACGCTCACAGATCTCGAAATCTGTGAGTACGCTCGTTTTTTAGTTCGTACCTCTTAATAGTCTTAAATTCTCTAAGTTTCGCAGAGATAAGATTTATTTCGATCTATCAAAATTATCTTCAAAGTTCAAAGACAAAATGTCTTTCTGTTGAGTTAGTGTTACATACTATTTATTAAATCATGTCAAAATCAAGACGATACAGACCAGCTTGGGAAGCTGAACCGCAGTTTTCTGACAAGTTATGTTTTAAATTTACTTCATTTGCCAAACAGAACGCGGGTTTTATTACTCCTTTGTTTTTTATTATTAGTTACAATTTTATGATAGTACTAACTTTTGTCTTTGGGAAAAACTTAGAAAAATGGTATCATGTTGGAGAAAAATTATTTAAAATTTGGGGAGAAATAAAAAATCAAATCTGGCCGATCCTTGATAATTATGTAACTTGAAAACTAACTTTTTTGTTTGTACAGAAATTTCTTTAATTTTGGTCTTAAATGAAACTTCTAAACTTAAAACCTTTTGTTACGTTTAGTTCATGAAAATCGGTCGGGAACAAAAAGATACGGTCATTTTTATGTATGGAAATGTTTCGTTAATAATTTGTAAATATTTGGTCTAAAAAGGTGTAATTACTTAAGTAAATAACTTATATTTGTGTTTTATATGAATAGAATAGAATAGAATAGAATAGAATTTTATTTTGCAAATATGCAAATTAGTAAGCTGAATATACTTTGTATATACACACATACATAATCTCGAAGTGAAAGGTGCGCAAAATACGTTGCACAAAGAAACATAACGTCACACTTTTATTTAATGTTTGATTGTATTCCTCATAAAATTTTCATACTGCGGGCTAAATATGAAAATCGTTTCTTAAGGAGTAAACTCCAAAAATAAAGTAGTCTACAGTTAATTTTATGCACACGTAATGAATAATTACATACACTTAAATAATATAGGTATATCGCGTCCACAAAATTGTCATCCATCCTGTTTGTTGTCTATTTGAGAACTGTGAAGCGAACGTGCTGCAACTGCAAAGCATGTCTGGCAGGAGTGGCAGGTAATGTACGCTCTAAAAACCGACACGGAATGGAAAAGTTGAAATAAGTGATCAAACTTTGATCAAATACCCAAACACCCCTGCCAGACATGTGATCAAACAAGTGTTCAAACAAGTAATCAAATATTGCTGCTATGTCCGGCGCTGGCTTCGAAAAACCGACACCGAATGGCAAAGTTGAAATAAGTGATCAAACTTTGATCAAACCCCCAAACAACCCTGGCAGACATGTGAGCAAACAAGTGTTCAAACAAGTGATCAAATATTGCTGCTATATCTGGCGCCGGCTTAACATTTGCACCACAGAATATGTATTATTGGCACACAGAGTACTTCGAGGCAATAGTGCCACACACAGATGATGGATGTAACCACAGAGTCTGTGATTACATCATCTGTGTCACAGATCTGTCAGTCATCAGCATAGACCATTGAGATACTTATATGTCTATGGCATAGACCACAGACGTTATGATTTATACGTCAGTGGCATAATAGACATTTAATAAGTATCTATATGATAAGTATCTATCTCAATGGTCATCAGCAAAGACTACAATAGTATACTGGCTAGTCATCAGTCTGTGGCAGAGACTACTAATAATAATTTAGTAGTACTACTTAAGGCGAAAGCGCCAGGGTAGCCCGCGAATAACTGTTTCATGAAATCATCATTCTTTGGACTTACGTGGTCTTGGAGAGTTGTGTTGATGACTTTAATGATTATAATTATGTAAATACATATTTGTTACGGCCGCGAATCATATTTTGATCGATGTACAACTTAATACTGACCAGCAAATTGCAAAAAACGTAAGAAAATTTGAATTTCGCGGGCTACCTTAGCGCTTCCCCCTTAATCTGTTATACTGAGTACAATACTGTTGTACTTTGTTATACTGAGTACAATACTGTTCTGCCCACCATACACTAAAGTGCAGTAACAGCAAAATCACGATTTCGAGTAAAACGCATTTAAAGTTAAGAATTGATTTTAAAAAATCAACAGAATGTATAAGCAAAAAAATTTGAATGCAGAAAGGTTGTAAAGGCATAGGTTCACACGTTAAAGCAATAAAAAAAAATATATCTTAATAACTGAATTTATTATGGCCATTTATTCTTTTTGGTGCCTATTACTGCATAGCCTTTTTTGTAAAAAATACCATTTTAAACTTAGTAAAATGCAGCAAAAAGCCCTATTACTGCGTTTGGATCAGTTATTTTGTCAAGAAACCCAACTAACATGCAGTAAGGTCAAAAAAATACTGCATTTTAGTTAGTTTTTTAAGAAAAAAGTGTTCAATTTACTAGTGCAGTAAGAAAAATAGCTAGTTCACATTTTAAAGACCGTTTATTTCTTATTATTTAATCACAATAATTCAACTCACTTATGTAAAATTTACATATCAAAAATAAAAAAAAACATCTAATTAATAAAGGACCCTGCGCAGAATGCACAACCTCCTTTGACAGTTTTCTCTTAATATTAACATATATAACATAATGTATCTTTATGTTTAACAATAAAATATAGATAGTACATGTAGGTGAGTATTATAAAGGTGGACATAAACTTGAGATCAACATTACAGTAAAACAATCATCACACACAAAGCATTACAAGCCTTGGTAAGTCTTAGGTAGGTACATAATTAGTTTCTAAAAGTAATTTTTAACAGTATAACGCGCTTTAAAATAACATTGGTTTAGTTTAGCTTTTGAAGCCTCTTATTATTCTTACTACTAGACATAATCTTGAGATCAACATTAAAGTAAAACAATCATCACACACAAAGCATTACAAGCCTTGGTTATTAGGTAGGTACATAATTAGTTTCTAAAAGTAATTTTTAACAGTATATTAACGCGCTTTAAAAATAACATTGGTTTAGTTTAGCTTTTGAAGCCTCTTTTTATTCTTACTACTAGATTTAAAATAATAAAAATGTATGTATCATACAATTATCAAAACAGATCAGAAAAATATTTACTTAGTTCTTTTGTTGTACTTATTAATAATCAGTCTTAAGTTAACTTTAAGGCACATTGTTTCTTAGAATTTGAAGATAAAAAATACAGACTATTAAAAATAAATTCAAAACACATTAACAGTTTAAGATTATTCATCAATATCAAAATTAAATTCTTCTGGTTCTTGTGACGTAGAACCAACAGAAAGATTTTTCCAGAAGATTAATCTATTTGGTGGAATAAGCGGCCCTAATACGTTTAAGATGTTTCGCTTCCTTTCCCTATCAATGCCTTTAGGAACAGTTTTTACAGTAAAATTAGGCAAGTTCTTTGATTTGAGACAATATAGTTCTTTGAATTCTATATCATCAAAGTTCTTTTTGTAAAAGAAACTATGACTTCCCCTTTTTACCATAAGATGTACAATATCTTTGATGTATACCCGGTTTCCATCTATATCTTTGTTTTTTTTATGTGAAATATGAGATTTAAAATTAACAAAATCTATTATTTCCATACTTTTGACTTCTACCTTCCCCGATTTCAATGATGTTTCAACAGTTGATACTGCGTTTAAATTAGTTTAATTTACTATAATTTGTTAAACTTGATCCCAATTAAAATGCAGTATTTAAAACATTAACTGCACTTTAGCTAGGAATAATCATATCTGTGTCATTATGCTATCCAAACTAATCTGCAGTAATGCTGTATTTTACTGCATGTTAGTCAGTTTATAATGATAAAAGAATGTTAAGTATTCACAACTAAAATGCGACAAGCTTTGATTTTACTGCATTTTAGTTGGGAGTTCGTGACAATAAATTGTATTTTCTTAATTTGCAGTAAAAATAGCTTGTATGGCGGTAAATTTTACTGCGTATTAATTTTTTTTTTAATTTTTTTCCAGAAATATAAAACTATCTAAAGAACTGTAAAATTATATTGCTTACTGCATTTTAGTTATGAAACCTTAAAATTTAATCTGCAGTATAATTTATACTGTATTTTAGTTGGGAAATCACGCCAAATTGTTAATTTTTTTCGTTTGCAGTAAGTGAAAACTGTTAAATAAAAACCATTCTAATAGTCTTAGAAATAAGTAAGTTAATTCAATAGAAAGCTTAAGAAACCCGCTTTCAGAATCACTAATAAAACGAAAAATCACAAAAGGGCTGTTACTGCTCTTTAGTCTCTGGTGGGCAGTGTTGTACTAAAATTAATGAAGTCTGTGGGGCGGGTGCTGGTCGATAAATGAACGAAACAGATTAATCAATAATCAATCAATAGTGTCGATGCTACTTTTAAGTGATACTTTGACTTAAAAGATGGAAAAACTGCCGATGTGTAGGATATGTTTAGTGGCGAACGCTCGCATTCTAGTGGTCAACAAGAACTTACATGAAGTTTATGAGAAGCTGACTGATATTCCAGTAAGTTCATTGAATTAATAATTAAATTGTGCTAATTGGTTTTAAATTCGTCAAATACACGAAGATATAAATTCATATGAACTTTCGGCCTGAATGGCCGTCTAAGGGGTCTTAGGTACAAATGAAAATCATGGACATCGGTGAAATTAAAACGTGAGGAAACCTAGACTTAAAAGAAATATATAACTTAATTAACAATCTTTATTACATAACAAAGCTATATAAGTGGCCAATCTGCCTTGACCAAGAGTGGTAATCAATGCTCATGCCTTCTCTTTAAGAGGCTTATAGATAAATGTTTCTTTTTCTGTAATTAGGTTTCTAGGGTTGTTTTTTCCAGCCAAGACAAAACAAAGAAGTTGCAAGACGCACTGAAAATGCCTGGAAGAGCTATTGTGCCAAACATCTAATGAAGGGCGATGTTCCTCTAAATGATTGACATTTTTATTCTTATTAAAATAACTATGATGTATGTTCCAATTTTATTAGCTTCTTATTTAATCTATGTAATTTTGCATGCTAGTTTTAGCGAATTGATTTAGAACTTGTTAAAAAACCCGACCATCTGTATGTACTACAATTCTTGCAAATAAAATTTCATTTCATTTCATTTCTCTATCCTTCAAGAGAAGACTTATCCACATGTGTATTCTTCCCACCGTGTGGTTCTCAAACATGGTCTTAGGCAATTCAGCAGAGGTCCACACTCGGTGTTTGCCGGAGAGCAATGGAAAGGAGTATTCTTGGTATTAAACTTGTGGACCAGGTTAAGAATACAACAATCCGTTTCATCACTAAAATAACTTATGTCAATCGGAAAGCTGCTATGCTTAAATGGATTTGGGCTGAACACATCTGTCGCATGTCAGATGATCAATGGGCCAAACTTGCGACCCAGTGGGACTTAATGGCAAACGACATGGCGGGAGGCCCAGACGGAGATGATAAGCAGGACTCCTTTAATAAAGATTGGTCTTTGGCTCTAGCTAGATAGAGAGAAGTGGAAAGAGAGTAGGAAGGCCTTTATGCAGGAACAGGACAATAAGGGCTAAAAATAATTATTTAGTTTTAAAAATAATAGTTTTCTACAAAATTATTATCATCTGCAGCCCGACTTTACCCACTGCTGCACGCATAGCATGATAAGTATAGAAACGCATTTTCTTCGGTTTTTGTTGACGGAAGAATAGAAAAGAATTACAGATTGTGATTGTTTACCTGTCATTTTGTCTATTCTTCTGTCGACAAAACCTGTTCCTATTGTGGTTATGCTTAACGTGCTGGGGTAGGCCTCTCTTTTTTTTCATTGTGTCAATCCCCAGGGTCCTGTGTCACATCCATGTTATGCCCGCGTAGGCAATAATATCATAGAAATCTTTAAATCAATCTTCCTAGCCTTTTCTTATGTTAGGGTCAGCTTTCAGTTTAACCGGATGCAGATGAATTTTACAACCGGAAAGTCTGTCTTACCAAGGGGGGGGGGGCCCTTGGTAAGACAGACTTTCTGGCTTGTAACGATCCATAACCAGGGACTTTAATTCCTTGGCTATAACGGTACTAACAAACGGAACGACTGTCAAAGATCCACAAATGACAGCCGGGACCAATCCAGTATGTAGAAATGGTCAGGCATCCACGGACCAACCCTGGTAAGCGTAGCTTAACCTGATGGATCGACCCATGCGGCTGTTAGTACGTAGTCACAAACTTCCCCCCCGGTCTTTACCTATACAATAAGTAAAGTAAGTTGATTTAAGACAAGTTTTGTTGCAGTTTGTAACTGAAGACAGAAGGCCGATGCTTGCTTGTTTCTTCTGCTGCGCTAAGCTAAAGCAATGCTACCGATTACTGAGACAATGTCTGCAAGCAGAAAAGCTGTTTGCTAAGATGATAAATGATTATTATGAGGTAGGTATTCTTCAGCAGACAATTATTCTTATAAATTTTAATTTCTACACATAGTTTTTGAATTCCTAATCTTCTTTAGTATAATTTTTAATGGCATAATAATTCTTTAATTTTCGCATTGGTCTAGTGCAGTGCGGCTCTTTGGCCAACAGAGTGCTGCTACAAATGTTGATGAGTGCGAGCGTAGATACGCGCGGAGGTTGGGGTTTCGGTCATTAAGCAATATACCAAGTTTTATTTAAAATATAAACCATGTATCAAAATTTTATTTTCGAACCACTTTTACCAAAAATTTACAGGACGTCGAAAATGAATCATACCCACGGGCTACGTTTCAAAGTTTTCCAAGGTTACCTTGTTAATAAGTAAGTTTGGAAATATTTTTTTTTAATTACTGAAACCCTGGTTTCCGCGCGTATCTACGCTCGCACTCAAAGAACTTTGTGCAGAGCCGTTCTCTACAGGCCAAAGAGCCGCATGCGGCTCGCGAGCCGCGGTTTGCCGACCACTGCACTAGACCAATGTGAAAATTAAAGAATTATTATTATGCCATCAAAAGTTATGCCAAAGAAGATTAGGAATTTAAAAACTATGTGATTCCTACGGGCTACCTTTCAAAGTTTTCCAAGGTTAACTTGTTAATAAGTAAGATGCCTTCATCATATTATTATCAGCAGACGGTTTTTTTTTATGATGATGATGAAGGCATCCTTTTTCTTAGCAAGTTAATTCTAGGTAGTGTTGTGGATTGAAGGCGTATTGGATTAAGACAAGTATATTGAGACAGTTTGTACGCACAGAAAGGATTGGCTCTAATAAGAAATCTTAGCTGTTATTGTATTGATATTTTTCTCTATTGACTAATGAGTTTGCCGACCACTGGTAATAAATGAAAGAAGTTTTGATCACCAGCATGTTTTACTTTACACTATAATTATATTTTTACAGCCCGAACATTTAATAAACAAAGACCATTTAGAGGTTTTCAATAGGTTTATTAAATCTCCAATAGAGAACATAAGTATAGTTGATGTTGTTCAAACAGAAAGCATTTCTATCAAAGAAGAATTACCAGCTGTTTTTGAGAGACTAGATGATATTATTCTGCCAAATGAAGAACATCAAAGTGACGGTATGTTATATGAGCAATAAAATGATATTAACAATTTAAAGTTGTAATTCATTGAAGTACAATTTTAACAGGTAAAACTTAAAAATCCCCCGACTAACATTTCTTCATTTCTCTTTCCTACTTCATCACCAGTTCACCATCTATCTATAACCTATTCATTGAGACCAATGCAATGAGCCCATACGCAATACCTGTGCTGTAAGTTGGTCAGGGAGTTGAGTATCCTGCAAATTCAGGTGACGCTGCAGCATCAGTTCCAGGGTTACTATGTTCTTCTAATATCATTGAAGTAACAGAATACTAAATTTGAAATCAATCAGACCTGTGGAAGATACATCCATTAATCAAAAATAGCTGTTAATCTTCAAACGGCTGAACTGATTTTGATAAAACATGTGTAAGAACCATAGCTAGAAAACCTGCCTTCAAATAAAAAAAAACTACATTCAAATCGGTTTACCCATTTAAGAGCTACGGTGCCTCATACAGACACACATAGCGGTCAAACTTAATGCAAAATAATGATATGATTTCTTATAATTTTTTTATTTTTATATTTCAAAGTGTTTAGACATTTTTATAAAATTTGAATCCTTGTCAATTTTATATTTGACACTTTATTTTATTTTTCCATTCTGACATTTTTATAATTTTTTGTCAATTTTATTTAATTGTTTTTTTTTTTTTTTTTTTAATGAGTTGAATATTTAAAAATTGTTGTATTTTGGGTTTATATCTGTGAGTTTATAATTAAAATGTAAGAGTGATAACTATGGACTAGATTATGTCTGAAATAAATAAATAAATTAATTTTAAAAAATATATAAAACCTTTTGTTGGGGGTTAAACAATGTTTTGGAACACTACAAATTGTTGTCAGTGTTTTGTGTAATTCATGTTGTGAAATAAAACAAATATTTATACTAAAAGATGAATACTCTTGATTTTTTTAGCAATACCTACTCTTTTCTGTGTTTATTTACAGAACTAAAACCGGAACATTTTGACAATAGTTTTCTAAAAGTAGCAGAAATACGACCACGCCATTCTGAATTAGATTTAGAAGAGGATGTACCTTTAATGGAGTTTAATATTGAAGTGGAAGAAGAACAAGCAGTATCTAAGGACAAACGAAGAGCCAGGGAGACGGAAAGTAAGTATCTATTAGCAAGTTAATTTATCGGTAAGTAAACAAGCTAATGGTTCACCTGATAGGTAGTTGTTAGCGTTATCCGTAGCCCCTAGCCGCTAAAATATGCAATGTTGAATTCTACACATAGGACAGTGTCTAGAAGTGACAAATGATGAATTAGGACTAGCGTAGGTAGGGACCGTTCAAGTATTACGTAAGCACTATAGGGGGGCGGGGGGTCTATGCTTTGCTTATTTTTGATGACATGCGGGGTGGGGGGTCTAGATGGTCATTACGTCAGCTGTAACAATTTACTTTTTTACACATATGGCAATCCACACATTGTCTATGCTTGAAAACGAAACGCATATTCGGAGATTCCCACAAATAATGAATAGTGTATTTAAAAAAAAAACAGAATACATTAAAAGAATGCATATACCAATGTTTACGTAAGCAAGGGAGGGGGGGTAAGAGCTTTGCTTACTTTTGCTGACAAGGAGGGGGGGTAAGTAATTGTAATAAATCTGCTTATGTAATACTTGCACGGCTCCTAGGTACATACCTAAAGTGTTAATGTCTGATAACAAGAACAAAACTATGGCACTCATTCTCGAGCATAACACTAAGATCAGCCTTACCCCCTCGCTGTTTTTGAGCCCCGATGCTACCGCAAGCAGAGACAAGTAACTAGTGAGCATGCTCAGACGAGAATAATTAAGGCGACGATAACAGACTTTTAATGACTTTATACTGAAGGTCACGTCTAAACGAGTAGTGTTAATGATTTGGAAAAAATATATGTTAAATTAGAGCATTTTCTTAATATTTTAATATAGGCATATTTTTGATTATTTTTATATTACTTATTTTATTGTAAAGTTATGTCTAACGCGGATATAAACTGAGAATCGCGCAAAGCTATCAAGCGTATTTTTCTGAAACCTTCACAATTTTAAAGATAATTCAATTATTGATCTTTTAGGATACGACTTTTATTAAAATACATTTTTTTATGTATAATAAATTAATAATGCGTTTAATTTGGGACAGCGCTTCTTGATGGGCGAGTCCTATTACTGGCTGAAGGTACGACGCCTTGCGTGAGCTCAGTACAGAACACGCAAACTAACCACTCAAGGTCACTGTTATATATCTGCGTCTCAATACAGGGTGGCAGGGACATCGACGCGATAACTGTTACCATGGATTCAGCACATGATTCTGAACCTTCAGCGTTGAAATTTTTCGTTGTTTTTTTTTTAAATCAGCTGTTCCAAACATTTTGACCGCGTAGGTATTATTCAATTCAATTCAAAACATTTACACTTATACAAAACATTACACACTTAAACATTTATACTTTTCTATGAAACAGCTGCTTTTTTTAATAACCGGCGTATCATAGGACGCGTCCCGGCCGTGCTATGGTGTGCCATATAACGCCCGAGACGCTCGATGATACCCAAGAACGATAGTGAGCTGGCCGTGTGAGGTTTATAGTCTATTTCTAAGTATCTGATGAAAATTCTTTTGATTCGTGTGCATGTCAATCATTTTCCAACATTGTACTTACCATGTTTATAATAACAGGGGCAGCCGTTGCGAAGAAACCAAAACTAGGCACACGAAGAAGAACAAAACTGGAGCACGCAATAACAGCCGAGCAAACGAAAAAAGAAAAATCTGACTCGAAAGTTATCCGGACAACTCAAAAACGTACGTCCAAACTTGGCCCTTATTGCAAAGAGCCTTACAAATGTGATCAACTTAGTTTATATCCGGTAAAAAAGCTTATACAACATACTGGTACACAAATTGGTAAAAAACTATACAAGTGTGATGTATGTCAGCGTAGTTTTAGTAAAAAGTGTTATTTATCAAATCATATTCGTAAACACACTAGTGAAAGACCCTATAAGTGTGAAGTATGTCAGCGTAATTTTAGTAAAAAGTATTCTTTAACAGAACATATTCGTATACACACTGAGGAAAAACCTTTTAAGTGTGATGTATGTCAGCGTAGCTTTAGGCAAAAGCGTTGTTTATTGGGACATATTCGAATACACACAGGTGAAAAACCTTATAAGTGTGATGTATGTCAGCGTAGTTTTAGTAAAAAATGTAGTTTATTACGACATATTCCAAAACACACTGGTGAGAAACCTTTTAAGTGTGATGTATGTCAAAGTAGTTTTAGATACAAAACAAATTTAACAGAACATTTTCGTATACACACTGGTGAAAAACCTTATAACTGTGATGTATGTCAAAGTACTTTTAATTACAAAAGTCATTTAACAACACATAAGCGAATGCACACTGGTGAAAAACCTTATAAGTGTGATGTATGTCAGCGTAGTTTTAGTCAAAAGCGTAGTTTATTAGGACATATTCGAATACACACCGGAAAAACCTAATACAGTACGTGTGGTGCCGATAGTTTGAACAAGTTATTTCATACCGGCTTAAAATCATAGTTGTTAGCCCTTCGTGTATAAGAGATGTGAGGGTCAGTTGCTCCAGTAATGAGAGACTCCAAAGAACTATGTTACATTTTTGCCTGAACCAATATTGCAAAAAAACTTAGATTAATATCTTGCGCTTGTACAATATGTTTAATTTTGTTGGATAGCGTATTAAAATAATTAAGTAATAAAAGTGATGTTAATATTTTTGCTTGAAGTACAATAAAAAACATTCGTAATTTCCGTGGACGAAAATGTTTAATTTTTTTACCTACTTGTAATATCTAATCTCTTTGACGGGTCTACCCTTTATAGCAGAACTTTTTATGTCATAATATTATTTTGCATAACAGCGCATAGCATAAACTTCATTTCGCAGAAATTTGTTTGGCATACACTCATTTATAATACATTAAAAACGCATAATTTTGTAAGTCAGAATCATCTTTAGGCATAAATTTCATATCCATAATAATTAAAAGTAGAACCATCATATTGTAGAAAGTTCACTGTCAGAATCGTCTTTTGGCATAAGGCGCTCGGCGGCCGCTGCCGCGGCACGCTCGCTTCGCTCGCTCGCCTACGCGCGTTAATGCTCACTGTTCTAACCTAACCTAACCCAAATGATGACGTTTCTAAATTATATTAAACGTGTGAAACGAAATTATGCGAAATTAAGCTTTGCCAAAAGTAATTCTGCCAAATAAAATTCTGCCATCTTAAAAGTATGCCTTTGTAAATTCGGACATATAAACATTCGGCCAAACAATTATTATATTAAATGATTTTTATGCCATATATATATTCGTTTAAAGAAGATTATGCCAAGTGTGTTATGCCAAATAAATTTCGTAGCATCAAAATTCTGCCAGATAGAGGGAACCCCTCTTTGACAAACACTCCATAAAAACGTGTCTGTTAATATTTTTTGGGGGTGAACTTTTCGCGGTATACATTTTAACTTACTTCCTTGTCCGTACCCTACACGTTAAATTAAAAAAAAAAAAACGATGTTTTTAATTAAGAGGAGGCTCCCTAATTTGTATGTTAATTTGCATTAATATTCTGAAAAAGTCACGCATACAATCAAAATGGAATAGTATATGATTTATTGGATCTGTTTCTTTCCAAATATAAGACAGTTACGTAATTTTTACTCAATCCATTTTTTATTCGAAAATCATAAAATACAATAGACGTGGATATATTTAGTAACCTGTTCCGCTTAGCTATTTCTAAAGAGCGCTGAACGTAGACTGAACTGACTGACTGTGTTCAGTCTGACTTCAGCGCTCAGTGTGGCAACACGCCATGTTCGAGTTCGCGACAAGTCAATCGTCATCCTGAGGACGCCTCGTTGAGAGGTGAAACACGTGTCGATTTCTTTCAGGGTTTTTTTTTTATGGCTCTGTAGAAATAGCTAAGTGGGACAGGTTACTAAATATATCCAGTATCCACGTCTATTGTATTTCATAACGGATTTCCGCAAGGTCACGGCTGAATCTATTAAGTATTTCGAAAATCATGTCTTTTTTAAAGATTATTTTGAAACAAAAACAAGGTTACTCGGCTTTTATGTCTAAAATAATTATTGTCAGTAAGGGAATATGGTTTATTATCCAAATATAAGATTTTTTTTCTCTAGGTCAATTATTACTTCAGTTATAAACGAAATAAGAATTGAGACTTACGACATTTAGTTTACTACCAAAGAGCGCACACGATATTCAACTTTATTACTGATGTGTTAGCGTTGAGCACATAGTGGAGTGGTGGCATTGGGGCGAAGTTTGTGTTGAAATTGACTTTGGAGTGCCTGGTCTTAATGCAAAGTTAGCCTGAAATTCGGCATAATCGATATTATGAACTCAGAATGCATAGTTTATTAATTGAGGGTAGTTATGCATATATATTTGACTAATCTATAATGTAGTTACCGTCTGGAGCAAAAATTTTAAAAAGTTCAGAATATTATAAATTTATAACACGGTATATATAATATTAAAAAAAAAATAGTAACAGATTACTTAGGCGCCTTAGGTGTTAAATTATTCCAAATTCCCTGGACCCCACACTAAGATTCCCTGTGTCGTGGGGTCCAGTTTCTTCCCGAGTAAGGCAAACAATTATTTATTTGGGTGAACTAATTAATTTGGAAAAAATAAAAAACAAAAAAATAATAATAAATAGAAAAATTAATTTAAAAAAATATAAGTTAAGAGTAGGTAACAACTAAAATTATTATGCTGTTGAAGACTGCTTTTGACTTTTTGTGTGTGTGAAGTGTGGGGTGTGTGTCAAGTGTGGGATGTGTGTGGGGGTGAAAGGGGGTGAGTTTGTGCGCGCGTGTTATATGATTTTCTACTAATCTAGTTATGTTTCACCTTTATATCCAATACTATCCGTGTTTATGTTAAAGACAATAGATAATTTCTTATTTATTTCTTTGATAGATAATTCCTTGAGAACAAAGATTGTGGTTCTTTACAAACAAAATGCAAGCATTAAAGGGATTTCCAGACAGCTGGGCATAGCGGTAAATCAAAAATTATCTGATAATGAAATTCATTGAATAGTTCGTAAACTTTGTCACTCGATTGATTAACTTAAATGATTTCTACACAGAGACAAACGGCGCGGTTGTGGGTGCGACGGTATTTGGATACGGGTGATGTGAAGTCAAAACCTTTTGGGCGGAGAATTTCAGGCATCTATACAAACAAGTGTGAACGCCACCGTGATATAGTAAATGTTCACTTGAATTCGCCGTTCTCAACCACTCGCTCAAGTGCTCAACGACACGGTATCTCAATCGCCACAGTGCGGAGGCACTTGCACGCAGCAGGCATTAACAATTTTCGTCCCGCAAAGGAATTTCAACTATCGGAAACTCATCGGGCAGCAAGAGTTCGGTTCGCACAGGAGTTTATGGACTTCGACTGGGAAAATAACATAGTTATTTTCTCGGACGAAAATACTTTTAGGTCAGATAATGATGGGGAAAAAATACTATGGCGGAAATCTAACGAACGTTATAATCCACAGAACATTTTACCGAACAGGTCCAGTGATAGAATAACATTAGGTAAATAAATTAATGATTTCCATGTTATGACAGATTTAATTTTATTGACATTGTTATGAGTAATTAAGCTATTATTTAGCAATGTTTATAAACACAATATGTTAAAGTTCTATCTTTTTTTGGGTGGGAAATCATCAAATAACTTCTCCCGCTCTGGGTGGAGAGGGAGGGCGTGTCAGACTCTTACTGACTAAAACCCACCCGTGTTCCTTCACGCCACGATCTCCCTCTCGGTTTTCTTCGCAACCCCGGCAGGAAAGATGTCAACCTAATGAACGAATATTGTTACAAAAATTAATAACTTAATTTCAGGTTACTGGGGATGGGTGTCATCTATGGGCCCGGGCGAATTAACAGAAGTAGGCGGGCACATGAATGGCAAGACATATCTTCAAATATTGCAAGAAGTTATGTTGCCAACAGTGCGTGTTGCGTACCCAGAAGGACAAATATATTTCGTCCATGATAACCGTGCTGCGCATCGATCCCGAGTGGTGAAGGAGTGGCTAAGTTCACAGACTGATATAACTGTTATCGCCTGGCCAGCTAAAAGCCCCGATCTTAATCCAATTGAAAATATGTGGGGGCAAATGATTTTAAATTGGGACTCAAGTTTATTGAAGTTCAAGGATAATCTGCAACAAGAAGTCATAAGGACTTGGGAGTTGATGCGTGGTAGTGATAGAAGCTGGAGTATGGTTACTCAAATGAGAAGCAGACTACAGAAAATAATACTCACTCAGGGCCTTCCCCTCCGCGATTAACTTTTGTCACATATACGTGACAAGCAAGCGCGTGCCCTGTACGCCATCGACACAAATAGGTGACAAATAATGCGGTGCACCATAACATGAAATAAACAATTAAATCATTATTTGTGTGTTTTTATTTGTATACCTTAAATATTTAAGCTCTAGTCCGAATTTAATAGCTTGAAACGAATTAAAATATTATACCATGGATATTGAATTTGATGACAAAAAGAGTGCTCTCACTCGCTAAAGTCTTCTATAAGTGACCGCTAGTGATGTTACGTATGATTGATACTATCGATAAATCCTTACATAATTAATGTGAAACTTATGTGATTATATTATTTTTGTATCAATTGGTATCGGTACCCTAATTGCGTAAAACACGATCAATCACAATTTGTTTCGATGTGAAACAGATTGCTAATCCATTGCTTCATAAGTTGGAAAATAAATATTTTAGAACCCTATGAATTCGAAGCTAAGTGTAATTTTTGTATTTATTTGGGTGATAAGGTTATTTTTGTGAAACTGTTTTTGTTAAGTTTACATATTTAAATATTTATGAAGTTGAAGACGGCTGAAGACCGAGATAAGATTAAGAAGGCTCTCAGCGAGATTTACTAGAAACATGAAACTGATAAAAGCCAGACGATCACAATGGAAACAGCAACGAGTAACACATCATAGCAGTGAGATAGAAGAGTCGAGAAAGCAGTTAACCCCGCCAAAGATGCACCGTTGGACATGAATGAATCTGGCGACGACGTCGTTAACAGATGCCCATACATAGATATCACCCGTTGCGTGTCCAGGGTTCCAAAATTGTCTTTAAGTTCAAGGGGGATATCAAATCGAGTTTTTACGCTGGTAAGGTTTTATGGATACTTTCTGCCTTGTCCAAAAACTGCAAATATAAGAAATTACTCAACTCTGGGCGCAAATTTCATACCTTTCTGATATCCTGCTCGAACTACGATCGAACGAAAGTATTGATACTTATTTTCATTAATAAAACGCACCACCACCTTTGTGGGTTTTTACGGTCTTTTCCTTTATTATTCTCAAAAACAAGGGTCATAACAAAAATCTGATTCTGCAATGCTATTGATTGATGAGCGTAGGGAAACGTTTCTATAGCGGCCGAGCGCTGCAAGCAGGGAGTCATTGTGGTGTTCAGATATGCGCGCCCGCGATAGTACGAACAGAAAAACAAGAATTCGGGGTCGGAATTTTTGTCGGCGTCCTATTAATTACTTGTGCCGAATAGTGTCTATAACTCACAACTATATTATTTACGATCGCGTCAACCTGAGGTGAACAGCGGCAAGCTACAAGGCGTACTTGTACCGCTTCAGAGCTGGACACAAACAACGAGGAGCCGGCCGATTGTGCCCTGGACATTGCTGCGGACAACTCATCAGAATGAAGAAGAATAGAATGAAGATTTATTTATTTTTATTTATTTATTTATTTATAGTTATTTAAAAGTGCACAGGTCCAATTACATTAATTAACATAGAATTATAAAGATTAAAATAAAATAAGCATTCAAGTAACATACAGTACAAAAATTAAATTCAAATTCAAAGATATACAATTCGTGGATAAAATTATTAATAATTATTTGCTTAAATGGTTGAATGGTTAAATAAATTAAAAACAACATAAACTAACATTTAACAGTGGACACCCTCGCATATTGTCTCTCACAGAACACCAGACAAGCACGCATTATTTCCTTCCAATCATCAGCAAACACATCACATTCAGGGTCGGCAGTCAGGAGGGCGTTTGGCATCCTTAGGGTTCGACATACCGGGGATTCAGCTCTAGCAACAGATCTCGATAGCGGTAGTGCGAACAGGTTATGACGGCGGCTTTGACGGTGCCCAAGGTATTTGCCGGGCACAAATAGGCAGCAAAAAAGTCCGAGGAGCTCAGGGCAGTCAATACGACCGTGCAGGGTTTTACAGGCAATCGTGAGCTGATCAACGCCTCTTCTTACCTCCAGCGAATTGAAGCCCAACACCCCCAGAAGATAGTTCGTTGGGTACATGAATGGAAAGTAATGGTACAGTCTTTGATACAAAAATCTCAGGAAGGTTTTCTGAACTTTCTCAAGCATCAGTGTCTGTGACGCAGTATGTGGATGCCAGACACACGCGCCGGACTCAAGTTTACTCCGAACCAGAGTGGTGTATAAAAGTTTAATAATACTGGGATTGTGAAAGTCACGAGCGTTCCTCAAGACAAATCCCAGACGCCTGAAGGATTCCTTTGCAAGGGCAGACACGTGGTCTCTAAATGTCAGACTGCGGTCGAAGGTCACTCCCAAGTCCTTTACGCTGGTGACACGAGTGATCAGTATACCCCCCAAGTTATAATCGTATTTTATTGGTCTCAACCCTCGACCAAAAGTCATAACGCTGCATTTACTAATTTTAAACAACAATTTGTTCGCAATACTCCACTCATAGACGGCATCGATATCTTTTTGTAGGAGTTCGCAATCCACCTCTGTTCTGATTTGCGCAGCTAGCTTTAGATCGTCAGCATATAGTAGACATTTTGCGAATCGAATCTTACAAATTAGGTCATTGATCATGATCAGAAACAGAGGCGGCCCTAATACGGATCCCTGACTCACCCCCGAGCGAGTGTAATAAGTCTTCGACTCAAAGCAGCCATGCCGGACGAACTGTTTGCGATCCCGTAGGTAGTCGGCGAAGAAGTTAAGAAGGCCGGATGAGAAGCCTGTAGCCCCTAACTTTGCCAAAAGCACATCGTTGTCTACTTTGTCGAACGCCTTCCGGAAATCAAAATACAGAGTGTCGACCTGCCTACCGGATTCCAGGCTACTAGACATGAAGTCAACATGAACCAGCAGATTTGAGTTCACGGAGCGACCAGGTCGAAAACCATGTTGAGCATCAGAAAGATACATATTGGTTTGTTTACAGATAACAGTGTGAAGTATATGTTCAAAGACCTTTGCAATGGTTGATAAAATAGCGATGGGTCTGTGTTCCTCGACAGATGTCTTGTCACTGGTTTTAGGGATGGGAGTAACACGTGATGTCTTCCACATCTTCGGATACATGCCCGACTGAAGAGCTAGATTAAAAACATGACATAAAGGGGCCGCTAATACACTGCTACATCCCTTAACGATATATGCAGGGATGTTATCCGGGCCGACCGAGCTGCAGGGTCTGAGTTTGGAAATACCCCTAACCACGTCAGGAGGGACTAAAACGGGCAGGGGAAAATTACCTCCCTCACTATTCACCGTGCCCGATTTAGGGTCCAATTCTGGTGTGTCCGGCAGAAATACGCTGGAAAAATACTCAGCAAATGCCTCAGCAGCTTCGACACCCGAATAGACCCTGCCATCAAGCACAACGTCCGGCTCAAACCCACCCTTAGATCGTAGGCTTGAAATGTGCTGCCAGAACAGTTTTGGATTTTTGCCTAGGCTGTTTTCCACGTTATAACAATGCAATCTATATGCCTCCTCCGCTCTCACTTTTAATTCCGACCGCAGTGCGCTAAATTGAGTATATATAGCAACACATCGGGATTGTTTCCATTTATTATGGAGTTTTGATTTACGTCGAGTGTCGCTTACGATATCTCTAGTAAACCAGACTGGGTACCGCTTATTACCAGAGGTCCTTCTCGTCTTCTTTGGAACAGAGGAATCAAATATATCGTACATTAGCTCATAAAACTTACAAGCAGCGGTGGACGCGCCACTGCAGCGAAAAACGTCTTGCCATGGAGCGGAGCGAACAAGATCGAACAATAATGTGTAGTCACCCTTACAAAAGTTCCAATCCTTACTACGGTCAATATTGCTAGGGTCGAGTTTTTCATGTACCTTACGCCTTGAGATGGTAACAGCAATATCTAACGGCGGGTGATACAGATCAATCGGAACCAGCTCCGTACCCTCAAGATACTCACAGTTTACAGCAGCACCCTCCCGAGCCAACACTACATCTAACTTACTGCCACGCATATTCATCACCTCATTCATCTCTGCAAGTCTACAAAAACTTAGAAAATAGCAATAGTAATTATTAACATTTACTGACGCACTTTTTAGATTAAGGTCGCCTAAAATAATAATAGTTCCCCTCAAACTGTGAATAATGTCCTCGACCCTGCAAAACCACGCCAGGTAATCCTCGTCAGTTGCACTAGGTTTGACGTAAACAACACACACATATATATTTTGGCCATAAATTGTGGTCTTAGCCCACAAATCTTCGCCGCAGGCGGTCTCAAGCTCATGTAGCCTATTCACGGTGACCCCAGGCCGCGCAGCCAGCAGCACACCACCACCCGTGGTCACTCTGTCTCGACGAAGAGTACGCCAATCTCCAGCCGATATTTCTGAGTCCTCCACTGAATTATCCAGGTTTGTCTCGGTAACGGCTATCAAATCATGCTCAGACAGTAATAAGCTTGACCTCCATATGGGTAGCTTGGTTTTGAGCCCACGCACATTTTGGTACAGTAAGCGCAGATAAACGTTGCGATCCGTACAATCACGAGAGGCGGGAGCGGCAAGTACGCAATAGGGCTTATCGGGTCTCATCGCTTCGGGCACGAAAATTACGGTGCCATGGTTTGACGCAAATATCCTCTGCCCAATTTTCAGCAGCCACAACTCGCTCAGCCAATTTTGAGGGCACACCCAGCTTGAAGGATGCGTATTTACCACGGGATTTGAGGACTTAGAGAATAATAAATAGAAGATAGAGTTTAACCCCGCCAAAAGATTCACCAGTGAAGGTGGACTTGAACCATCCTAGTAGAGAGAATTATCATGAGAGACTTTATTAACTACGCTAGGAATAAACCAAGATAAAAGAAAATTCATAAAATGTTAGACGGAAAAACCTTAACCAAACGCATCAAGAAACACAGGATATGCTATTGCGCACATGTTCACAGTCGCCGCAAACCACACCCGTACATACATGCTGTACAAGACCAAATTCAAGTAAAAAACAGTGTAAAACAGGACATGATCTACTTCGACAAGGAAATCACTTTTGGATGGACATGGCTGAACACCAAGATAAGATTAAGAAGACTGCTAGCGAGATTTATAAGAAACCTAAAACGGAACCAGCCTAGCGGCGCCGTCGTAAAAAGATGCCCATCCATAGATAAATATCACCCGTCTCTCCACTATTCCATTGCTTACTCAAGGATGCATATCCGGTAGGCTCGCAAATCCCTTCTTTATCCTAAGGGCACGTCTTCCCTACCATTACCGCGCCCCCCGGTCTACTCCTTGATATGCAATGGCCTCTGTAACCCTACGAAGCATGAGGCTCCAGCGGTTAGTGCAAATCTTGGGTTCATTCGATTTATCGAGTCTGGTTAAACCACGCCGGGGTCGGTGCATTTCATTCATTCATTCATTCATTCATAGTTATAACAATATTTAAAAAAAAGTAGAACTAAGAGTAAAATAAAATTTGACAAAATCAAAAATCCATTATTTGTGTCAAAGTCAAATCATTTATTTCAAATAGGCCCATGTATGGCACTTTTGAACGTCAAAATTTACAATATAATAGAATTGATTCTAGTCGCCCCTTCCAAAAGGTAGTTTTACAATAGTTTAAGTACTACTTAGTCTGTGAGTTTAAGTACGTACATTATCAGACTGCCAGTATCGAATATGAATAAGTCAATTCAAATGTGACATCCTCAACCTCTAGACCAACTTAACTGTTACTAATACCTCTGAATTATGTTCTTGTACATTGTTGTTTTACCTATAAACTATTTGAAGAAATATTACAATAAAATACAAAACTTGCTATGCGGCCATCGCGGATTCGAACGTACTTAGGTGCTGTCAAGGCGGGTACCCACATCGCACAGTGGAATGAGTGTATGGGAGAGATTGGGCTTAGGCATTTCTGAGGAAAAAAAACGTCTAATTTTGAAAAACGAATAATGCTATCGTATTTAGTTATCAAATGCCTTCAAAATTTGTGCTGACAAATTTTCTTCTATCTCTCGTATTTCAGGAGTTAATTGACAAAATGTGAAATTTTACTATGAAAATGACTGTATCGAGCTCTCAGCCGCCTGATTCCGGCCTCGTGTCAAGTTGTGGTATCAAAAGGTACATTTCATGCTAAGATACATGGTGCGCCAAACGTGCACCTTCTGACTAGGTGATGTATTTTTTTACTGAATCGAGCTCTCTGCCTCCTGAATCTGATCCTATTTCAAGTTGTGGTCTTTAGCAGCATAATACACATACCAAGAGCTGCATTTAATGCTAAAACACATGGTGCGCCAAACGTGCACTTTTTGACATATAGGGTAATGTATGGGAGAGGCTGGACATAGAAATGCCTATTTTGAAAAACAAATAATGCCATCGGCTTATGCTGGGGCTACATTGTCGCGTTATCGTGAACTTTACTTCGTGTAGAGATGGAAAGAAAAATCAGTTGATTTAAAAACTGATTCTCGGAGGCATATCGTCTCAGTACACGTACGAGTACGAAACGTAAAATCGGACTTCTTAGATCAGTGGTCGGCAAACCGCGGCTCGCGAGCCGCTTATTGCTCTTTGGCCTATAGAGTGCGGCTCTGAACAAATGTCCATGAGCGTGAGCATAGACACGCGCGGGGTTCAGGGTTTCGGTCATATCAAGTTTTATTAAAAATTCAAACTATATCTCAAGGATTTATTTCCGAAGTTATTATCACCAAAAATTAACAGGACAGAAAATTTATATTTACTGCACCTTTCAGAGTTTTTCTAGGTTAGGTTGTTAATAATTAAGATGCCTTCATCATATTATTATCAGCCGATTTGATGATGATAATGATGAAGGCATCCTACTTCTTAGCAAATTAATTAGGAAGCGTTGTGGAGTAAAAGAGGATGCGAGTTTTAAGGATTAAAAAAAGTGTATTGAGACAGTTTAGCACGCGTAGCATGACCACAATAGAAACGGGTTTTGTCGACGGAAGAATAGACAAAATGACAGATAAACAATCACAATCTGTCATTTTGTCTATTCTTCCGTCGACAAAACCGGTAGAAAACCCGTTTCTATGGTCGTCATGCTACGCGTGCTGGACACAGAAAGGATTGACTCTCGGAAATCTTAGTCGTTATAGTGTTGCTATTTGACTAGTGAGTTTGCCAACCACTGTCTTAGATAGTCGCGAGCGAAGTGATGTACCACTCTCGGATTATGCGTGCAGTTGTTCTATTTGTTTATTTTGTTAGGGAAAACAAACAATTGTACAATGTATATTACTTCTAAGATTAAAAAATAATTGGAAGTGGGTAAACGTACAATTCACGACGTTTCCACAGATTACCTAGGTTAAAGATACAGTGAAGACACAAAGTTACAAGAAGAAGACAAGGAGAAAAACGAAGAGTTCTAGAAGGTAACGGCAAGTTAGTAGCAAGAGTGACTGTTTTTCAATTAGCGATTTCTCAAAAGCAGCTCGGTTTCTGGTTATGCCCGGTTAATAGAGATAGGTAGGCTGGCTCGCCCTCGCGCAAACGTGGAATTTACATATAGCTGGTTAAATGTGGTTATACTTAAATACCGATCCTTCGGAGAATACAATTTTGAATACGGTTTTGTTTTTTGTGCAAAAGAATCATACTCGCCAGTAGCAACCACCAGTATTATTTACTTCGTGGCTACCATTACTACCTACCACCATATATTAGGAAATCCATTGTTTTTTTAAAAGTCATAGATTTTTTAAATTTTGAGGCAGCTTTACAAAAAAAAAAAAAAATATTATAATTACCACAATCTTGGTCATTTGGTTAGTAGGTTATCAATAATATAATTTTATTCATCAAGGCGGCAGCATTAAATCAGTTAACTAATTGGGTCACAAGTTCAGCCCGCCCTCGTGACAAAATAGTAGATAAGATTTTTATACAAGGGTCGAAAGGAATCAATTCCGATACGAGGTATTTAGACGCCCGAGTGCAACGAAGGCGACTACAGTCCGAGTACGAATTGATTTTACTGAATAACTACTTTTCATTTCGAATTTAAGGAAAGTGAAAATTTTTAGTTTTACTAAAATGTTAATTGATAATAATAACATGACTATTCTAATACCTATTAGTCGAACAAACCACGTCACCGCCCCCAACGGTCCGTCCCGCTTAGGTATTTTTTTTTAATTCACACTGGCAGTTTGTACACTGACAAGACTACAGCATTTGTTTAATCAATGTTTTTCTATAAGGGGATATTACACCATCATATCTGCGATCACAGAATCATGATGAAAGACATAACTAAATTGTAAAATAGACATAACATGGGTAATTTGTCAGCTTCGTAGATATAGGTATAAGATAAAATATGATAGTGTCATCATAAATGTTTATTTTACAATTTCATCACATCTTCGATCACGGATCCATGACCACAGACTTAACAGTGTAATACCCCCTTAGTATTTTTTTTTTCATCCCATCTATTCGAAAAGGACGACTGCCTTTAAGGTGGAACCTTCGAGCATGCCCGCGAAATTCAAATTTTCTTATGTTTTTTTTCATTTTGTAGGTCAGTCTCAGATCTCATGTTAATTATTGATTGATTGGCGGTCATAAAAGATGGCCTTCCTCCATTTCTTCCACATCTCACGGTTACCTAAATAACATATCAAATTATTTGCTGCTAAGAATGTCAATTTCGTGAATTTATGACATTATACACCATCACTGAGAATTGTATTTACGATTTTAATTATTAACATTCTGTAAATATATACACACATCAAAAGTGTCTAGGGATCAACATATATTTTTGCAATAACTTTTCTCCTGATTGATATTAATTAAAATTTTCTTTAAGGATTCATCAAATAAAGTGTTTTCGTTTGTCACAGTAACGATAAACCAAGTCACCTTTGCATTAATAAAGAAATTTGCCATTTTCCTAATAAAGGGATTTTTGACATTTGAACCACTAACATTAAAGTTCGAAAAAAAGACTGAAATAACAGTTTTCTTTAAAATTTTATTGGGTAACTTAAACAATTAATAATCCGTGTTTCTACCGCGAACACTAACAACACAAGAACATCGGTTTGGCATACTCAAAATGAGTTCATCCAAATCACGCTGTGGAATGGCCGCCCATGTTCGTTGCAACAACAAAAAAAGGTCTTCTTGCGACTGGATACCCTCCATATTCGGCAGAGCTCTTCTCTGTAGCATATCCCATGCATGCTCAATCGGGTTCAAGTCTGGCGACTGAGCAGGCCAGAGCAGGACATTGATGTTAGCTGCGGCGAGAGTCTGTCTTACAACTCTTGCGGTGTGCGGTCGTGCATTATCATGCATTAACTAAAATAAGGGACCGATTTGCACTTGTAGAGGAACGATGACGTCAGATACAATCGTCTCAGCATAAATTTGAGCGTTGAGGTTGCCTCTGATCCAAATCAACTCAGTTCTTCCGCCGATCCAAATACCCGCCCATACCATGATGGTTCCACCACTATAAGGATGGACTTCCTGGCAGGATTTTAATCGCTGTTGGCGTCCAGGGGTTCTCCAGTGTCGTATACGTCTTGTATCCGGTCTCATACCAAAACGAGACTCATCAGAAAAGCACACGAAACGCCATTGTTCTTCTGCCCAATTTCTGTGTTCAAGAGCCCATTGATATCGAATCCTACGATTGTGCATTGCTATAGGTGGTACCCGTAGCGGTCTTCGGGAATGAAGGTTCACTTCATGCAAGCGGTTTCTGACTGTTTGGTCGCTAATTAAGTTCCCTGAAGAGTGATGAAGCCTCACGGCTAACATCATGGCGGTTATTGTTGGAGCTCTTCGAGTTAAGATTTGAATGTATCGGTCTTGTCTCCGTGTGGTGCAGCGATACCGTCCTCCATGGCGCTCAGCCACGGTACCAGTGCTTCGGTAACGTGTCCAAAGTCGACTGATAACACTCTGACTTGTATTCAGAGCTAAAGCCACAGTACGTTGCCGGGAACCAGCTTCTATCATTCCCACGGCTCTGAGCATTTCTTCCCTGCTTAAATGACGTCGCCGCTCCATAATAACGTTGGTTTTAATCAGTAGTAGGGAAACAGTAGCACTAATAATGTCTTCAATGCGTTGTATGTTTTTATAGGGAAAATATTGACAGCTGATTTTCATCTTTTACTCGAATTTGATTAACTGTTCCTGTTTCAAATTATGAAATGCACCAAAAAGGATCCATATAAATTTATATAATCATAAATTTATTACAAAGCCACATCTCAATCTCAAGAAATCCGCATAAAAATGCTTGATCCCTAGACACTTTTGATGTGTGTATTTATTATTTTTACGACCGCAAATCAATCAATCATTAACATGAGATCTGAGACTGACCTAAAAAATACAAAAAACGTAAGAAAATTTGAATTTCGCGGGCAGGGTCGGCGCTTCCACCTTAAGTGCACCCACTAGTACTAGCACCTCGGAATTCGAGATACCCAGCTGTAAGTCTGTAAATATATTGACCACATATGCTAGGGTGTACGCAACTATTAAATTTCAAGGTCAAAGAAAAAAAAAAAGGTCACAAAAATTATTATTTTTTTGCGCTTATTTTTTGTTAATATCTCATTTCCTATGGGTTTTTTGCTATTTGTATTTATTATAAATATTGTAGAATACAAAATTCTCTACAAATTTTGTTTAATTTTTTTTTTATACCGTGAACTGTTTTCGAGAAAGAGGGCGGAGAGCGCGCGGTCACAGCATCACTTCAGGTCAACCGGTGCCTCCGGTCGAAAACGCGCCATATATAGTTGATGAACTATCGATAAATCAATGATTATAAATATTTGTCAATTGTTATTAACTATTATATTATATTTTATAATATAAGTTCCGTAATAAATATGAAGAGTGGCTGCAAGATGCAATTCAGTGGCCAGAATTTCCAACGAAACAAAACAAAAACGTAGACCCTTCTCCAGAAAATGTAAGTGAAGATATCGAGCATATGATTTCCCCGGTTAAATCAGATGTTTCAACATGTACAACTCCTCGTCCTCGTAAATGCTTTGAGAATCTTGGTAACCGGCAAAAAAGAAAACGCACTGAAATAGCAATTGGATGCAGTGGTAGCAGCAGCAGCCCTGAAATCGTGTTTTCAGCTGAAAGGGCGCTTAGAAAAGTAAGAGAAATCGATACAGCTGATGTAATTAAATACTTAATGGAAAATCCAGAAAAGGTCTCCAAAATTAAAGCTCTTATTCATGGGAATACAATTCAGGTTAGGGAAATTACACCTTTGAAAGCATTGGTTATGTATGTCTCGATGAATTTATCAAAATGGCGCTAAAAAATACTTCGAGATTTGAACAATCAAGAAGGAGTTTTAAAATACCCTAGTTACTACATGCTGGTTAAAGAAAAAGTGAAGTGTTATCCAGCCAAAGAAGATCTGACAGTCACAGAAAACTCAGCAAAAATAAAATTACAAGCTCTGATGGATGTCACCACGAGAAGACTTTTATGTTCTTTAAAAACTCCTGTTGATTCCAATCAACAGCTCGTTTTGACCAGCAAATGGGGATTTCATGGATCATCAAGGCAAAGCGTTTATCATCAAAAGACGAGTGGAAGTGAGTTAAGTAATCTGGATAGTAATTTCATGATAAGTATTGTGCCTCTGCGGCTCGCCTCAAACGATCTTATAATTTGTGTGTGACATATGCGAAACTAGTCCTAAAGAAATGAATAATTTGGAGTTGGTAAAAGGAAAACCAGTAAACGAGGACTTGTACAAATACGGCTTAAGCTCTCTTCACGCTTGGATTTGGTCAATGGAATGTTTCCTACACATTTCCTATAAATTAGACATAAACTCGTGGCAAGCGAAAGGTGATGTGCCAAAAACGAACTTTGATGAGAGGAAAAGAAGGATCCAAGACGCTGTAAGAAGAGAAACGGGCTTACTTCTCGATGTTGTGAAAGAAAATAGTGGATCTACTATCAATGGCAACTCGGCAACGCGATTTTTTAAAAACTACTCTAAATCTGCTGAACTTACGGAAATAGACACTGAGCTATTGAGAAAAACCTGTGTGATTTTGCACTGTATTTCATCAGGTCGGAAAGCAAATTACATAAAAATTAGAGATTTCTGCTTTGATACTGCTAAACTTTACGTAGATTTGTACCTGTTACAAACTCCTTTATTATCATTGATTCCAGTTGTTGTCTTAAAACAAAATATGTTGGGTTTGTCACCTGACATCTGTCTTATATAGTGGATATAAAAAAATACATCTTAATGTTAAACAAATAACTTTATTTTATTGGCGACGAGGCAAATTGTGTTGTCAGTAATCAAACAACATGAATACTGAACAATTCGCGGCTTTCCTTACCGCACAACAGGAACAACAAAAGGTACTAACAGTCCTTCTACAACAACTCGTACAACAGCAACAACAACAAGCATGTCCCTCATCAAACAGCAGCGTGACAAACAACGATGATAACGCAGCACCTTCTACATCAAAACAAAACATTGTAAAACACTTCAAGTGCGACAAGTTTAACCCTGCCACAACCACTGCAGAAAACTTTGTGGACCTATTTGAAGCGAAATGCCGGATATGGGGTGATGAGTCTGTTAGTATTCAAAAAGACCTACTCATAAACTGCATTACACCGGAAATATACCACGAGCTGAAAATAGCATTAACTCCTGATTTTAACACAGCGACATACGACGATATAAAAATGAAATTTTTGAATTTGTATGGAACAAAGAAAACGCGATACAAAGCTCTAATTGATTTTTGGAACTCTACGAGAGGAACCGACGAAACAATGGAACATTATTCTAATAGACTAGAACTTTCAAAACACTGCGGCTATGAAGGGACCTTGCTGGAGAGACAACTCCGTGATCGGTTCGCAACCGGTTTGAACCACACACAGCTGGAGATAGATTTAAAACAAAGATGGCCAGAACTACGCGACGTCACAGGTGATGGCAAAACGAGAGAGATAACATTCGCAGAAATAAATACAGTTGCCCAGTCACGCGAAGTCGCAGAGAACGACAATAGCACCGAAAGTGACAAACACGGTGACTATATTAACAAAATCAAACAGAAGAGACAAGGCAAACGCACTGTTATTACGTTCAACAACGAAACACCGAGGAAGTTACGACCAGATCAATGCAGACGATGCGGAAAGCATGACATACATGACTACGAGCATTGCACAGCAAAAAACCACAAATGTCAAGCTTGTAAGATAACAGGACATTTCGAAAGTGTATGTATTAAAACAGGTAGAGCATATTTGTTATCACAACACAAACACTCACAACGCAAAAACAAGACAGACAAAAACAACAAAATACAGAAGCTTAAAAATCGAACGGAGACATCAGAGGCCTCATCAACGACGTCGTCACACGCGGATTCCTCCGCGGAAGAAAGTGATAGCGAGACCAACCCTGTTTACATCATTAACAAAAAAACATCTCGATGCAAGAAAATTGACGTTACCATCAATGGTGTAAAATGCACGATGGACTGGGACCCTGGATCAATCTACTCAATTATATCTACTAACATGTGGAAAAAAATTGGAGGCCCAGCATTGTTGAAGGCACCGAAACTCCAAGCCTATTGCAATTTTAAACTGAAACCGAAAGGTATAACAGACGTAACAGTTGAACTAGACAACGTACAAAAGATATTACCTGTTGTCGTCATGGACAAAGCAGATCCTTTACTTTTCGGGTTGCAATGGAGCGAAATGTACGACATGACGTTTCCGAAACCTGTTTATTCTATCAAACGTACCACAGACACATCACTGGATGTCGTGCTAGCTACCTACAACGACCTATTTGACAATAAATTAGGGAAGGTAAAGAATTATCAAGTGAACATCCACATTAAACCTGGCAGTGAAGCAAAACATCTGCCGGCACGTCCCATCAAGTTCAGCATACGGAAAAACATAGAAATAGAACTAGAACGACTTCTACGCGAAGGAATAATAACAGAAGTGGATCCCAACAGGATACCCTTAGAATGGGCCACACCCACAGTCAATGTTTTGAAACCAAATGGCCAAGTACGGATATGTGGCGACTACCGAACAACGATAAACCCGGTACTTATTAAACATACTCATCCCGTGCCCCTTTTTGATCAGTTAAGACAACGTCTGGCACATGGGGATAAATACTCGAAAATTGACCTTAAGGATGCTTACCTGCAGTTTGAAATATCCCCTGAATCAAAAAAGTACTTAACAATATCAACCCATAAAGGATACTTTGTCTACAACAGAATGCCTTTTGGTATTGCAACAGCGCCTGCAATATTCCAACATTTCCTTGACAAGCTACTTGATGGTATATCAAACGTCGCTGTATTTTTTGATGATATTGTCATTACTGGGAAAAATGACGAAGAACACATACAGACCCTCTCAATGGTTTTCAACAAATTGAAACAAGCCGGACTGAAAGTAAATCTAAAAAAATGCACTTTCTTACAACCAGAAATCGAGTATTTAGGACATATTTTTGACAAAAATGGAGTACGACCAACAAAATCTAAAATAGAAGCAATTTCGAAGGCACCACCGCCAACAAATACCAAAGAACTCAGGGCGTTCTTAGGACTTATAAAATTTTATGAACGATTTATCCCACACCTTCACAGCGAATGCGCCGATTTACATGAACTAACCGGTGATCGCCGAAAATGGCAATGGACTAATCATGAAAACGAAATATTTATTAAAACTAAGAGATTATTAACAAGATCTAAATCGCTTGTGGCGTTTGACGAATGTCGACCACTTTACCTCTCCTGCGACGCCTCAGAGAAAGGAGTAGGCGCAGTCTTATACCACAAGGATAAAGAAATTGAACAACCTATTGCATTCGGGTCAAGAAAACTTAAACCGGCTGAAAGAAAATATTCTGTTATAGACCGCGAAGCATTAGCAATATTCTATGGCATTCAAAAATTCGACCAATATCTCAGAGGTACAAAGTTCACACTTATAACTGACCACAAACCACTTATTCACATATTGGGGCCACAACGGAATCTCCCAAAAATTGCCAATAATAGACTTGTGAGGTGGGCACTCGTGATTGGAAATTATGATTATGACATAATTTATAGAAAAGGGGAACATAACATCATTGCTGATTACCTATCCAGAATGCCAAATAGCACTGAACAGCCGAACTGTCCAGAGGTTTCGATATGCAAAATCACTGATGTAATACAGCATAATAAAATGAATGACTTGACCTTAAGTGAAGAGCGTATTAGAGAAGAAACGAAACACGATGCCACACTAAAGCAAGTCCTGCAATTAATTAAAACCGACTGGTTTGACTGTTCACAGACTGATCTGAAACCGTTTATCAGAAAACGCAGTGAATTATCTATAGAGAACAAGATCATCATGTGGCAAGGTAGAGTTGTTATACCTAGTAAATTAAGAAGTACAGTACTGCATTATTTGCATATTGGCCATCCTGGAACTTCTGCAATGAGGGCTCTTGCGCGCTTCTATGTTTGGTGGCCAACACTCGAAGAAGACATTGACAATTTTGTAAAAAAATGCAAAAAATGCCAGGAAAATAGACCCAACAACTCAGAACTTCCTGTATACTCTTGGTCGATCCCAGAAAAGATATGGGAAAGAGTTCACGTCGACTTTGCCGGACCTTTTGAGGGCAAGTATTGGCTAGTACTGGCAGACGCCTTATCAAAATGGATAGAAGTTAAACCTATGGCAAAGATAACCACCAGAACGTTATGCGAGAAACTAGATGGCATTTTTACTACATTTGGATTGCCTCAAATTATTGTCTCCGACAATGGACCTCAATTTACTTCCAAAGACTTTCGAGAGTATTACAAGTCAAAGGGTATAGTGCACATGACATCTTCACCCTACCATCCAAGAACCAATGGATTGGCCGAACGACTTGTGCGAACTTTTAAATCCAGAATGGCGTCAAGTGAAGCAGACAGAGTCAACCTGAAACAGAGACTACAAAACTTTCTGTTTTCTTATCGCAACACACCGCATACTACCACAGGAAAGTCCCCAGCCCAAATGATGTTCGGCAGACAGCTAAACTGCTTACTGGATAATGTGAAGCCAAACATGAGAAGGACATTGCGCTATAAAAACATACAAGCGAATATTCAATCAGAACAAAAGACGCCGAATTTCCAGAATGGGGAAGCAGTGTACATCCGTACCAAACTGGAAGATAAGTGGAAACCGGCTATCATTGAGGAAAGAAAACACAGGTATTCTTATGTGGTTAGAACTCCAGAAGGAGTCTTGAAGCGCAGACATGCTGACCACATACGCCCCAATGCGAGTGTAGCTCAGTCACCAACCAACGAGCCAGACATTTCGTTGGAACCATCGTCATCGGCTGAATCATGGAATTTCACACCACATGAAGTACTACCCCATACCAGTTCAACTCCATTCAGTCAACCTCCAATTGAAACTGTTTCCCACTCACCGCGAACACTAGAACAGACGCCGGTGTTGAGGCGTAGTAAGAGAACGGTACGCCCACCACATCGCCTCATAGAGCAAATGGACTAAGGCCGGGAGGAATGTTACAAACTCCTTTATTATCATTGATTCCAGTTGTTGTCTTAAAACAAAATATGTTGGGTTTGTCACCTGACATCTGTCTTATATAGTGGATATAAAAAAATACATCTTAATGTTAAACAAATAACTTTATTTTAGTACCCATGGTATTACATGCCTTCTTCTCTTCATAAGCTTCTTATACACGGGCCAGACATAGTTCAGAATTTGTCAATCATACCCATTGGATTTCTATCTGAAGAGGCATCCGAGACTAGAAACCAAAATTTTCGAAAAAATTTCATTCTCGAAAATGCAGCAGTATCTCATGTAATGAAGATATTATGCACAATCTTTTATTATCGTCTGATCCACTGCTTTTATTCGTCCAACAATAAATAAGTTCGTAAAAGAATCTTCTTTCACGGAATTTTACGACCTAACGGATTCCGAAAAGAAGACACCGAATTAGCTGATGTCAATGATTTAGCAATTTACAATTGTTTGTTTTCCCTAACAAAATAAACAAATAGAACAACTGCACGCATATTCCGAGAGTGGTGCATCACTTCGCTCGCGACTATCTAAGACAGTGGTTGGCAAACTCACTAGTCAAATAGCAACACTATAACGACTAAGATTTCCGAGAGTCAATCCTTTCTGTGTCCAGCACGCGTAGCATGACGACCATAGAAACGGGTTTTCTACCGGTTTTGTCGACGGAAGAATAGACAAAATGACAGATTGTGATTATCTGTCATTTTGTCTATTCTTCCGTCGACAAAACCCGTTTCTATTGTGGTCATGTTACGCGTGCTAAACTGTCTCAATACACTTTTTTTAATCCTTAAAACTCGCATCCTCTTTTACTCCACAACGCTTCCTAATTAATTTGCTAAGAAGTAGGATGCCTTCATTATCATCATCATCATGTCGGCTGATAATAATATGATGAAGGTATCTTAATTATTAACAACTTAACCTAGAAAAACTCTGAAAGGTGCAGTAAATATAAATTTTCTGTCCTGTTAATTTTTGGTGATAATAACTTTGGAAATAAATCCTTGAAATATAGTTTGAATTTTTAATATAACTTGATATGACCGGAACCCTGAACCCCGCGCGTGTCTATGCTCACGCTCATGGATATTTGTTCAGAGCCTCACTCTATAGGCCAAAGAGCAATAAGCGGCTCGCGAGCCGCGGTTTGCCGACCACTGATCTAAGAAGTCCGATTTTACGTTTCGTACTCGTACGTGTACTGAGACCATATGCCTCCGAGAATCAGTTTTTAAATCAACTGATTTTTCTTTCCATCTCTACACGAAGTAAAGTTCACGATAACGCGACAATGTAGCCCCAGCATAAGCAATATAGATAAATCGTCGAATACAAACTGTAAGTATAATATGTCGAAGTCTCGAGAATCAGTTTTTAAATCAACCGATTTTTCTTTTCATCTCTACACAGTAGCTGTCAAATCGGACTTCTTAGCATCTTCTTAGACTGTCGGAAGTTGGTAATAACAAACAAGAAGAACAAACAACAAAAAACAACTTGTGGAAAAGTTTATGTAGTCTATGGACACTATTATTTGATTGGTGGGTTTTGACAGTTAGAGTAGTGACAATGTAAATGTCATTATTGACATTCTGATTATTCTGATGAAAATATTTTCTGGTTTCCTTTTCCTCGCTCTGTTTACAGTAAATATTTTTGTTATACCGACTATATATTTACAGTAAATATTATTGTTTCCCCACAAATTTACTCAGCTATTTAACCTATTCATACGCTGGGCTGCCTCGTGCTGATATAACGCGCGCAATTATGAGGAAATGATTTGAGTAAAGCTGTAACTAAAAACTTTGTTTAAGAAAAGGCGAAAATGTAAGTTTTTTTACTCTCAATTATCTATTTACACTACGTATTAAATTAGTTCTAACAGTTGTAGCCATTGAAGATGACGAAAAATATAATTTCAATATTTGTATTTATTTTTATTCATTTAATTTAGTACCCAGTGTAAATGTTGGGTCACGATTGTGTTAAATAATGTTTAGAAGCATTTTAATGTATACGTATGAAATAAATAATATCAATATATCTAAAAAACCTTAAATACGTGGTTTTTGAATGTTTTTTAATACAATGTATTGGCGTAATTCGGCCTGGGCGAAGCGTCGTCCTCTTGCCAACGGCTTCACAGGCGAGCTCACGAAAGGCTTGCGCCCAGACCTGAGCCTGAATTAAGGGCTCAGATCAGCGCTCAAAAACTATTTGCTCATTCTTCTAAGTCAAAATTCTCAAAAGAAATCTATTGTTTAGAATGGGCAACTACCTTCAACTTTCTGACTGACTGACTTTCTTTTTTTTTCTTGGGTGGGTAATTATCAAATAACTTCTCCCACTCTGGGAGGAGCGGGAGGGCATGTTAGACTCTTACTGACTAAAACCCACCTGTCTTCCTTCGGTTGCCCTGTTGACTAACTGACTCCTTGACTTGAAAATTGCCTGTAAATGGTTTACTCTAACAAATTTTGTATGCAGCAGTGATTTTTCATAAGATAAATTGCAACAGCAATAAATAGAATTGTTAAAACTGTGGGGTACTTAAGTCCATGCAAACAACTTCTAGTAGGCCATCACCCTCACACAGTATTGCAAAAATTTAGAATTCTTGAACAAATCAAGTAATCTGTAATTTTACCGACATCCAAAAAAGAAGAGGTTCTATGGTCGTCTGTGTGTTTGTTTTTATTTTTATTTTTGTCCATCAATATTTTCGTCAATTCCGATTTTGAATTCTGGTTTCTATTGGTAGAGAAAGCTTGCGGTGATCTCAAATAAATTTTATTAACTTTGCTGGGGTAGTTTTTGTGTTAGCTTCAATAATACGTATTTTTCGCACCTAGTCATGTGGATATGATAAGTTCCTGTGACTGTTAATTACATAGCAGTTATTGGTATTCAACTAGCTTATTTTTAATATGACATATAAAAGTGATTCCGATATCCTATTTACAGAATAAACAATTTCATTCGAATTTGTGTGGGGTAGGTACCACAACTAAAAAGTGTTAAATAAAAACTTTTTAGAAAGTCACTGGCAAAAAACGAAAATTCTTAACTGAAGTCACCGGCTTCCAAAATTAAAGTTATTTTTCACTTTGCAGCATTTTTTTGGAAGGTGGTTGTTTTTTTTTGTAATAATATAAATATTACATTTTAGGGTAGATAACATGCACTCTGCACTGGAAAGATATCAATTGTGTTGCTGCTGCCTCGAACTGGTGTGTCGTAAAAGCCTGTGGAGGGAGTATGCATGGATGGGCAGGATCGAAGTTTACGGAGACATGCTGAAGGAGTGCTTCAATTTATCTGTGAGTTACTAGTGAAAGGATATTATTAGAGTTTATAATTTATTCCTAAATTAGAAATAGATGTCTTTTTCACAACACCAATTTATCTTGTATGTTCGACGTTCATCTGGATCACTGCAGGGATCCAGCGGAATATCAGCGTCAGGTATATTTGCCTGACACATGCTGAGCTGGGATCTCATTTGGTGCAATCTTGAGACACACACCGCACCTTGTATATTTGATTGTTTCTAAGCATGTCATAATGTCACTCCATTTCTATAAATATGTTTTTCTTTTTTGTATATTGGTATCTTGTTTTTATATATATTCATTTAATTTGTTATCATTTAATTGTGCTTATGTGTCTTTTGTGTGCACTAATGTTTTATCTATCTATGTGAGTGGAATCGCTGGGTGGGAAGCCCTAGTAGGACAAACTCAAAACTTTGTTTGCTGGGTGTGGGCAGACACGCACACATACAGTATGCATCCTGCTATGATCTTTATGTACACTTTTTGCTTCGTTTACGTTCATATATCAGAGTCATACTACATTTCTGAAGAACATCACAAATATGTGCTTCTAGGGCGTCCACTCTCGGCATTTCCATTCGCCTTTGCCTTGTAAGCCGACTCTAATATAGTGGATAAAAGGCTAGGCCGACTGTAAATTTGTAATAACTTACTTCTAGTGGGAGCCGAAGGATGAGACTAAGGATCAAATATGTGAAGTCTGCATCACACAGATCAGGAATGCGGTGCAATTCAAGCAAAAAGTAATGCAGTGTCAATCTACATTACGATTACATCTCGAAGGTAAGAACCTTGCTTTACGACGCACACAGGAGTATTCGACCTCAAAATCCGGTCAAAATTATTTCTTGCTATTTTTTTAATGGAAATGATTTAAAATGCTGACTTGAATGCTTATATTGTATATATAACGTAATAATTCGGAAAAAAAAACTATATATGAAATACTTAAGATTTATTTCCAAAATCTGTGATAAACAGACAGGACACAAGTTTACGTACAATAAAATCATAAAAATACCTAACTCAGTCACTCACAACTTTCCACACTCAGTTCTTGGATATTTTCAGGACCCCCTTCTACAAACAATTCTATAGTTTCTGGTAAGAAACAACGGTTGCTCCTCAGCTTCTCTGCCGTTTTCGTCCACAGCTCAGAAATTGCTCTTAAGTCAGCAAAAGCATATTGAAGGCATCTTTATTGCATAGTTCTCTCGAGAATTTTCTTTTTTTTTTCTTCTTCTGTAGGGCATCTCATAGCTGACCTCTGAGGTCATGACTATTTAACCGGTCAATCCGAGAATTTTCTAGTAAAATCGAAGTCAAAGTCAAAATCAAAACATTTATTTCAAATAGGCCCATGTATGGCACTTTTGAACGTCAAAATTTACAGAATAATATAATTGATTCTAGTCGCCCCTTCCAAAAGGTAGTTTTCGTATGGAGAAGAATGGGCAAGAAACTCCACCGTTACTCTTTTAAAATGTTTTACAATAGTTTGTATTAGTACGTACATTAGTTTAATAATTATATGTGAAGACGATGCACCTAGAATAAAATTACTATACCACAATAGGTAAAAAGAATTAAAAATGAAGCAACGACAGATAATTTAATTATATGATAGATACATGGTGCTCACATATTTACAAACACAATAAAACTAGACGATTTTCCTAATGTTTTTAAAATTAATAAGTCAGTGTGTGAGGAAGTAATCACAGAATGTAAAATCAATGTCATATAATACAAAATTATAAATTTAACAATTAAATTAGCAACCTGTTTGATTTTGTCTTGATTCTAAATTGTCCTATGGAGCAGGACCAGCATGTTTCCAAGCATGTTTTCGAGTCTGTAAGATCGAAAATGTTTATTTCTGGCCTCAGCAGCCTCTTCTGATAGTTGCCCGATAGGCAGAATGTTTAATTAAGGCAGGATCAGTTAATTCGTCGAATGACTTGCTTGGTCGCCCTTGTTTTGATGTAGACATTGTTGATCAGCTATGCATTGTTATGGAACTGTCTAGCCAGTTTTTATTTATACTGAGGAAACGTACTTTTGTATTGTTGGCTAAGCTCCATCTTAGCTTTAAATCTGATTTAAAATGTCTCAGATCATTCCTAATTATTCGAAACTCATTTTCTGGACATTTCGTAATCTCCTTAAGTTTCTGTTTCATGTCCAATAATTTATGATCTAATTTTCGTTTAGGTACTGCTGTCTCTAAAAAGCGTGTATAATGATCTTCTAAATATTTGGATGTCACATGGGGCCGAACCTAAAATGAAAAAAAAACCTCTTAGGTCAATGTGCAAAATATGAAAAAAATACATTCGAAACATAAACAGTCTTTTAAAAAAATGGTGGCAAGATGGGTGAGATATTTGTATTTAGATGGCATAGCTAAGGTATATAGTTACCAATAAAAATTAAAAATTTGCCCGATCATGATCGGAACTATTACAAAAACACCTTTTTTCTGAACAATTTAGTCAAAAATATTAATATTTAGTATCAGTAATTTTAACCTCGAAAAAGAAACTAAATATCAAAAAGAACAACCATATTTTATCATCGTAATTAAGTACATACCCTGTGCTTCGGTATCCATTGAAAATCTTCACAAATACCACCACAAACTTCTCAAAACACAAACCGCAAAGTTGTTAAAATATAGGGCGTATCGAAAACAAGACGTGTGCATTCAACATCGACTAGGTTCCGACTACCTGCACCAACTGCGGGTGGCTTCTAAGCCGTGTTTGGAAATGGTTTATACTACACACATCAAAAGTGTCTAGGGATCAACATATATTTTTGCAATAACTTTTCTCCTGATTGATATTAATTAAAATTTTCTTTAAGGATTCATCAAATAAAGTGTTTTCGTTTGTCACAGTAACGATAAACCAAGTCACCTTTGCATTAATAAAGAAATTTGCCATTTTCCTAATAAAGGGATTTTTGACATTTGAACCACTAACATTAAAGTTCGAAAAAAAGACTGAAATAACAGTTTTCTTTAAAATTTTATTGGGTAACTTAAACAATTAATAATCCGTGTTTCTACCGCGAACACTAACAACACAAGAACATCGGTTTGGCATACTCAAAATGAGTTCATCCAAATCACGCTGTGGAATGGCCGCCCATGTTCGTTGCAACAACAAAAAAAGGTCTTCTTGCGACTGGATACCCTCCATATTCGGCAGAGCTCTTCCCTGTAGCATATCCCATGCATGCTCAATCGGGTTCAAGTCTGGCGACTGAGCAGGCCAGAGCAGGACATTGATGTTAGCTGCGGCGAGAGTCTGTCTTACAACTCTTGCGGTGTGCGGTCGTGCATTATCATGCATTAACTGAAATAAGGGACCGATTTGCACTTGTAGAGGAACGATGACGTCAGATACAATCGTCTCAGCATAAATTTGAGCGTTGAGGTTGCCTCTGATCCAAATCAACTCAGTTCTTCCGCCGATCCAAATACCCGCCCATACCATGATGGTTCCACCACTATAAGGATGGACTTCCTGGCAGGATTTTAATCGCTGTTGGCGTCCAGGGGTTCTCCAGTGTCGTATACGTCTTGTATCCGGTCTCATACCAAAACGAGACTCATCAGAAAAGCACACGAAACGCCATTGTTCTTCTGCCCAATTTCTGTGTTCAAGAGCCCATTGATATCGAATCCTACGATTGTGCATTGCTATAGGTGGTACCCGTAGCGGTCTTCGGGAATGAAGGTTCACTTCATGCAAGCGGTTTCTGACTGTTTGGTCGCTAATTAAGTTCCCTGAAGAGTGATGAAGCCTCACGGCTAACATCATGGCGGTTATTGTTGGAGCTCTTCGAGTTAAGATTTGAATGTATCGGTCTTGTCTCCGTGTGGTGCAGCGATACCGTCCTCCATGGCGCTCAGCCACGGTACCAGTGCTTCGGTAACGTGTCCAAAGTCGACTGATAACACTCTGACTTGTATTCAGAGCTAAAGCCACAGTACGTTGCCGGGAACCAGCTTCTATCATTCCCACGGCTCTGAGCATTTCTTCCCTGCTTAAATGACGTCGCCGCTCCATAATAACGTTGGTTTTAATCAGTAGTAGGGAAACAGTAGCACTAATAATGTCTTCAATGCGTTGTATGTTTTTATAGGGAAAATATTGACAGCTGATTTTCATCTTTTACTCGAATTTGATTAACAGTTCCTGTTTCAAATTATGAAATGCACCAAAAAGGATCCATATAAATTTATATAATCATAAATTTATTACAAAGCCACATCTCAATCTCAAGAAATCCGCATAAAAATGCTTGATCCCTACACTATTTGCGCTGTAGCATGGTGCGGGTGACAGTTGCCCGTATGACGTTGACATTTGTCAGTACCACGTAGGGATGTGAGGTTATGCAATTCATTTTTATCGCTAACGATACTCGCAGCGTGAATCTAGTTCTCTTTAATATTGTTATGAAAATTTGTGTATTATTCAGTTGTGCAGTGTAACTACGTGTGTGCTACGTGTATAAACTTGTCAATATAAATGTTTTATGGCTACATAATTATCTTTGTACTTATATAAAATAATCAAAATCGGGTTTATGTTTTTTTTTTCGTGACAACATTTTTGCTCTATGGTGCATCGGCGCGGCGGCCATGTTGTTTACCCGTGCGATGCTGTGAGTGCGAGTACGAGTGCAAGCGCGTTATATTGTGACTTAATGTGACACGTATTACGATTTCATTGTTTGTTTTCATTTTTGTTAAATTGTTATTTGTTATAAGTTTGTTGAGTTTGTTGTTATTACCATGCCTAAGCATACAAAAAAAACTGTTTTGGGTAGTCAGGCCAGGGAGCTTGTTGTTCGCCTCCGAGACTACTTTGAAAGAGAACAACAAAATAATGGACCGTTGTTACCATTGAATCATATTGTAGAACGAGTAGCCGAAGCTCTTGATATTGGCCGCAATACTGTTTCGCGTATAACACGTGAGAAAATTGGCCAAGATGGGATGTTTGAAAATAAATTATCGACACCCAACAAAAAGCGGACCAAGGTGAAGCCAATCACAGATTTGGATGATTTTGCTAAGGTTGCTATTAGAAATCATATTTATGATTATTATAGAAGAATGGAGCTACCCACATTGCTCAAGCTTCTAAAATCATTAAAAGAAGCTGACTTGTTCAAAGGAGGTATTACTTCGCTACGGCAAGTTATAAAAGATATTGGCTTTGTTTACAAAAAAGTTAACAAAAGAAAGATTATTATGGATAGGACTGACATTGCCCTAGCAAGATGTAGATTTTTAAGGAAGGCCAAAAACATAAGTGATTGGAGCAAAGTTGTCTTTTTGGATGAAACGTGGCTAAACGCCAACCACACAGTGGGTAAAAGTTGGACCGACGATACGGCACAATCGTGTACCAAAGTGCCGGAAGGCAAAGGCGAACGCCTTATTATTTGTCACGCAGGTACAGCAAGTGGATTCGTCCCTGATTGTTTGCTGGCTTTTAAGTCAAAAAAAAACTACGGAGTATCATGAGGAGATGAATTACGAAAAATTTAAAGATTGGTTCATAGGTCTATTAAACAATTTAAAAGAGCCTATGACCATAATAATGGACAACGCACCCTACCATTCGGTGCAAGTTAATAAACCCCCAAACCAATCCAACCGCAAAAGCGAGTTGGTGAAGTGGCTGAGTGAAAACGGAGTTACAGCAGATATAAAAATGTTAAAGACGGAGCTTATTGCCTTAGTCCGACGCCATAAGCCACCAACTCCTACCTATGCTCTGGACGAGATGGCAAAAGAAAAAGGCCACCAGGTCCTTCGACTACCACCCTACCATTGCCAGTATAACGCTATTGAGCTGATTTGGGCCCAAATAAAAGGTATGCTTTTAATTTCAATTCCCATTTTGAAGCTTTATAAAAAAATCAGCTTTCCGATCGTAGCATGTACCTAGTTTAAAAACATTACCAGATACTAGATTAGGCTGATTGATGATTATTTGAATACTTTTTTTTATAAGTTCGTTTATTTTTAGGTTACGCCGCAAGAAATAATACTTCGCCGCCATTTACGGCAAATAAGATGTTGGCCCTATTACAAGAGGCCATCAACAATGTTCAACCTGAAGACTGGTCGAAGGTCGTGAATAAAACAAAAAGGGACATTATGTCTGATTGGGATCGTGACATACATATTGACAACATAATTGAGTCATCGTTAATAATATCCGTCACAGATTCAGATGATGAATTGAGTGACAATTCAGATGTTCCTGACTCTGATATGAGTTTAGACGAATAACATGTATTTTTTTTTAGCAACCTTTTAAGCAACCTTACCCTATAAATGTTCTGTTGTATAATTAGACCTTTTAAAAATAAAAATTGACCTACGCACAATATACGTTTTTTATTATAAAAAATATCGACTATCCATCGTAGCAGTACATCCCATCACTAAATACGTCTATGGCGTTACGTTATACGCATAACACTTTGCTTAATTTTTCATTCAATTTGATTTTATTTCTTGATTAGAACATTCTGGTTGGGTTTAATTTAATTTACTACAGTTATTAATTATTTAATATATTACGAATGTGGTACAACTGAAATATTAAGTCATAAATTGTAAATCGCGGCAACTTTCAAGAGTGAAACGAAATGTTACTGAAACTGTCACCCGCACCATGCTACAGCGCAAATAGTGTAGACACTTTTGATGTGTGTAGTTCGATTATTGACGTGTGCAAGCAATGCAAATTGAGTGTCAATTGTTAAAATAGTTTTTTGTGTCTTTTGACCGGATTTTGAGGTCGAATACTCCTGTGTGCGACGGTGTAACATCAATATCCAAAGTTAAGAGGAGGCTCCTTAAATTGAATGTAAATTTGCATTAATATTCTGAAAAAGTCACACATACAATCAAAATGGAACTTTAGTATATGATTTATTGGAACTTATTCTTTCGAATTAAAAGACAGTTACGTAATTGGAACATTTTCGCTCGATCCATTTTTTATTCGAAAATCATGTCTTTTTTAAAGATTATTTGAAACAAAAACAAGATTACTCGGCTTTTATCTCTAAAATAATTATTGACAGTAAGAAAATGTAGTTTATTATCCAAATGTAGGATATTTTTTCTCTACATCAATTATTACTTTAGTTATAGACGAAATAAGAATTGAGACTGCTTGAACACGACCAAAGAGCGCACGCGATATTCAACTTTATTACTGATGTGTTAGCGTTTAGCACAAAGTGGAGTGGTGGGGTGCATTGGGGCGGAGTTTGCGTGGAAATTGTGTTTGGAGTGCCTGGTCTTAATGTACTAAACATTGCGCGCTCTCTCTCGCACACCGTTCGACATCTCGCTGAGCAAAAGAAAGCGCGCGATGTATAGTTCTCAATAACGCGACAATGTAGCCCCAACATAATAAAACTATTTCTAATGCTGGGGCTACAATTTTCGCGTTATTGCGAAACTAAACTTCACGCGCTCTCTCTCGCACACCGCTCGACGTCTCGCTGAGCAACAGAGAGGGCGCGAAGCAAAGTTCGTGATAAGGCGACAATGTAGCCCCAACATTCGTTACCGACAATTTCATCGCATTGAAAAGTGCGCTTCTTTCGCTTGCATATCGGAGACAGTCTATCAACACACGCTGTGCGTCCCCTGTTTTAGCACTTTCTAATACATGTGGTTATAAATATATTTTCAGACGGAATGCGACCACTGAAGGAAGAGCTGTTAGAAGATATTGGTGAGTTTTCTTGTACAACCATGTATTATAAAACTAATCCTCGCCTGACTGCCTCATTGGTCCAGTGGTCGCAGCCGCTACTGTGGACCATAAGGACCTGGTTTCGATTCCCAGGTCGGGCAAAGTGTTATTGGGTTTTTCCATCAGGAATTTCTCAGTAGCAGCCTGGATTCTGGATTTGTGTGCGGTTGATGGTAATAGGCTCGCCCCCTATTACATGGGACCTAAACGTAACTAACGAAATGTGGGTGTATGCACCTCTGGTGGAACAATTTCTATGAAAACTTCATGGAAATTATTCTACCGGTGTGACGATGTCGCATCGCGCCTGTTTGGGGAGCCTTAATAATTCAATCTCAATCATCTTTACTGCTGCACCATAATGTGTACTTAGTAGTAATTATTACAAATGTAAAAAAGAAAAACCGGCCAAGTGAGTGTCGGACTACGCTTAATGAAGGGTTCCGTAGTTGAGATGAATTTATTTATCCCAAGAACAAAAATAAAATTGTAGTTGAAAAACATATTCTCCCATACATTCCAACTGCAAATGTAAGTTTTTACGCACAATATTGAGAGAATTACCATGTTATTTTAAGACCATAGACTTCTTATAGGTTTTCCTGTAATCTTTAATAAAGAGCCATATTATGTATTTTCTTCAAAATTTTGGGTCCAGTAGTTTCGGAGATAAGGGGGAATGGTAAATTTTCATCGAACTTCTTAAATATCTTTAAAAGTATTTATTTCAAAATTATATAAAAAAAGATCCTCACAACAAACCCTTTCATTTATGTCACACGGTACTGTTAGCAAAACTTTTATTTTTCGTTTGCCCGTCAAAAGTGACACCTATTTTTAAAACTAATTTATTTACGTTACACGTTCGTGTTTGGGTCACAGAAATACATAGGTGCACCAAATTTCAACTTAATCGGTCCATTAGATTCGGAGCAAATTGGCTGTGACAGACGGGCAGACAGACAGACATACGAGTGGTCCTATAAGGGTTCCGTTTTTTCTTTTGAGGTATGGAGCCCTAAAACCCCTGTCCGATCCGTGAGGGTGTTGTTAGGTATCGTTCTAAGAGTCTATGTGGTAATTTTCGGGAAAATGGAAAAAACATTTTTTTTTTCAATGTGGAATTGTATCAGGTTTTAAATGGGGCGCGGGCTGCCGTCATTTAGCGGGTGTCTACAAATCATAACTTATGATCTCTGTAGAAAATTTGCTCATTTTTAATGAATTTGGGGTAATTTTGGTACTAAAATGTGATTTTTAAATAGCATAAACTTTTTTTTTCATTATAAATTAGATTTTTTATTACTTTTAGGTTATGTTCGGATCGGAGAGTTTTTTTTTTACATATTTTATAATTTAGATAATTATGGACCCTGCAGGGCACAGCAAAAAGGGTAGGAGAGAGGAAGCCCTGTTTTTTCAAATCCTAACTAATATTACCGCAAGTTTTTTTTGTTTGTTACACTTTCACGCTAAAACGGCTGAACGGATTTGGATGAAATTTGCCACATGCGTAGACCATGACCTGGGTTAGGACATAGGATACTTTTTATCCCGATATTTACAGGACCGAGACTTATGCGGGTGAAACCGCGGGGCGCTGCTAGTATGGAATAATGATGACTTTAGTGGCAATGGACAGGGCACATTGCTCGCAGAAGAGATGGCCGATGGGACCGAAAGGTTCTGGAGTACGGAAGACGTAGCGTTGGAAGGCCTCTCACAAGATGACGACCATATGAAGACCGCAGCAATCCGTTGGATGCGGGAAGGACAGAATCGGTCTTCGGTGCTCGGGGGAGGCCTATGTCCAGCAGTGGACGTCTTTCGGTTGAAATGATAATGATGACTGTGACTTAACATTAAATTGATTGAAGTACATCAGATTCAATAGTTGACATGCATTAACAATTTTTAGGGTTCCGTTCCCGGAGGTTGCCACACGGAACTCTATTACTAAGCCTCCGCTGTCCGTGGACGTCCGTCTGTCTGTCAGCGGGCTGTATCTCATGAACCGTAATAGGTAGACAGTTGAAATTTTCATTTTTGGAAACCTTCGTGTGCGACGCACTAGACCGGTTTTTAGTTAATAATGTGTGTTGATTTTCGTTGCCGATGCTAAAAGTATCTCGTGTACTATGGACCTAATATATTTTTTTTTTAATTTGCAGAGACAAGAATAGTCATGAAAATAGAACGTGAAGAAGATTATGATAACCGGGCTGGAGATGTATTGAATGATGACGATGTTGATGAAATAATTAAAAGTGGTAAGTCACACACACATATTTCTTTCAAAACAGTTTTATTGTAATTTATCCGGTTTTTAAATTAACAATTTCAACTTGAGAACTTCGCCCTAATTGCGTAAACACGATCAGCCGTGGGTGCTGGCTGGCTGTCAGAATCGCCTCACGAAAGCTTGCAAGAATTTTTGATGATCACGTCACACTGAAGTAGTTGCACGAAGACTGCGCTGGCGTTCATGTTCGGGGTCACCAATTTAGAGGTACGAGGAACAGGGTGTAAAGTTCACTCATCCTCTATTGAAAAGGGACGATCCTCAGACCAGACGGGTGTCGTATCTGGCGGGCAAATGCCCAACGATTGATGACGGGGACGATTATGTCGTACGGTATTTTACTATAGGGTCGGGCTGCAGACATCGAGTTTTTTTTTATTCTGCAGAAAAGAGCCATCAGAGCCATATATAGCCTCCGCAGGCGCGACTCTCTGAGGGAACTGTTTAAAGATATTAACATCATGACGATACCTTGTCAATATATCTATGAAATCATTATGTACGTAAGGAAAAATCTACATCTTTTTAGTAAAAGGTGCAAGACACAATTATATCACTAAGATATTGAATTAGAATTACGACCCCTTGACAATTCAAAAGTGCCTGTATTGGTTTATTTGAAATAAATGCTTTGAGTTTGAGTTTGGGAAGTTATATATATGCTGTTCGCGCGGTGAACTCTAATTGCGCGATGCAGGATTTGTGTGACGTCAAGACTTTGTGAGGTCAGTTCTTTTGACGTGTAGTTCGCATGTGACGATGTAGATACGCAATGACGCAAGACGATGCACAATTACAATCTGGATCATTTTGAACGATATAGCTAATCCATTGCCTCATATGTTCCAAAAATTTGTCTGCTCATACAATGTAAATAACGCAATGAATGTTGTTGAACTGTCAAAATGAAACAGATTGTGATTGATCGTGTGTTACGCAATTAGGGTTCTTGTCATACTCTACTAAAGCATTTCTGAAGGTGATTTCTTCATTGTAGTCCACGAAATTTAAAAGATCTCACTTTTTTTTGCAAAAAATGAAATTGAATTTCTCGTGCTGAGGAAATACAAATTTTCTTTCGTTTTTTTGCAATTTGCAGGATGTGTCAAACAATGGCTCGTCACTGCTGAGCATGAGATCCTGGGTTCGACTCCCAGGTCACGCAAAATGTTATTTTTGCATCAGGAATTCCTCATTATCAGCCCGGAGTTTGGATTTGTGCCCGGTTAGTGTCAATACGCTCGCACCCTATTACACGGGACTTAAACGTTACTGGCAAAATGCGGCTGTGTTGTCGGTACACCTCTGCCTAACCCTTCGGGGATATCAGTCGTGATGTTATGTTATGTACCAAAATATCTAACGCCATGTATCTGTCTAATATGTGCGGTGAATGATGTCTGTAAAAGTAGAACTTGCGAAACTTGGCTATTAAGTCATTTTGCTATATTACGCTAGATGGCGCCACTGCGATATGTGTGATCACAGTTTTTAATCGACTTCCAAAAGGAGGTTCTCAATACGGTAGTTGCTTAGGTAAAAAAAATGAAATTCTATTTAGTCCGTCTTTCAGATAATAAAAGAATATTAGACACGTATTTTTTGCTTTATCATATTAATCAAAATTAACTTAGAAAACACGCATTAAAGTTGGGGAGTGGGAGCTCGTTACGTCACAATTCGGTATAAAATCTAGCAAGGCGTGACGTCATGCCACATGTCGATTTCTCTACGCCCGTCTGAGGCGAACAAAATTGAGGGGCCCATATTAAGAAGAGGCTTCCTAAGTTGTATGTTAATTTGCATTAATATTCTGAAAAACAATCAAAATGAAACTTCAGTATATGATTTATTGGAATTTTTTCTTTCCAAATATAAGACAGTTACGTAATTGGAACATTTTCGCTCGATCTATTTTTTTTTTTTCGAAAATCATGTCTTTTTTTTAAGATTATTTGAAACAAAAACAAGATTACTCGGCTTTTATGTCTAAAATAATTATTGAAAGTAAGGAAACATTGTTTATTATCCAAATATAAGATATTTTTTCTGTTAATCAATTATTACTTTAGTTATAAATGAAATAAGAATTGAGACTTACGACATTTAGTTCCGTGCTCGAACACGACCAAAGAGGACGCGATATTCAACTTTATTACATGTGTTAGCGTTTAGCACATAGTCGAACTCCACCCCAATGCGGGGTGCATTGGGGCGTTTGCGAGGAAATTGTCTTTGGAGTGCCTGGTCTTAATGGGCCAATGTATAGCCTCTGCAGGCGAAGGGCGAAGCCCTGACCCCGCTCGCCACGCCCCTTTGCGGGGACGTCGCGACATCTCGAAGAGTGAAGCCACATTTTAACTCAATGTATCGCCGTAATATTTTGGTTATGTTTTGGTATTTTTATAAATCTACCCTTCGGACATAAAAAAAAAATATTTTTTGGACGTAGGCCTTTTCAACTGTTTTTTTTTGTATGTTTGCTACGCAGTTACTCCACCAATTATGAATTGATTTTAATGATTCTTTTTTTGTTTGGTAGGTTATATTTTAGAGGTGATCCCATATAAATTTTATTAACTTTGCTTGGGTAGTTTTTGAGTTAGCTTAATAATACGTATTTTTTCCCACTCAGTATGTGGATGATATGATAAGTTCCTGTCACTGTTATTTACATAACAGGTAGTGATTTCTAATTTGTGTGCGGTAGGTACCACAACTAAAAAGTGGAATATAAAAACATTTAAAAAAAAAACAACAGCCGACTTCCAAACAAAAACACTACAAAGTGAAAAATAACTTTAATTTCGGAAGTCGGTGGCAAAAAACTAAAATTCAAAACCAAAGACACCGAATTACTTCTTCACTTCCGAAATTAAAGTTATTTATAACCGACTTCCAAAAAGGAGGAGGTTATATGTTCGTAGCGTATGTTTTTTTTATGTATGTTCACCGATTTCTCCGTCAATTGTGGACCGAATTTGAAAATTCTTTTGAGTTAGCTTCAATAATACATATTTTTTCTAACTTCGTATGTGGATGATATGATAATTTCCTGGCACTGATAATTACATGGCGGGTAGTGATATTCGAATTTGTGTGGGGTTGGTACCCCAACTAAAAAGTGGAATATAAAAACACTTCAACAAACGACTTCCAAAAAAAAAAAACTCTATAAAGTGAAAAATAACTTTAATTTCGGAAGTCGGTGGCAAAAAATGAAAATTCAAAACCAAAGACACCGACTTCCTTCTTCACTTCCTAAATTAATTTTTCGTTTAGTTGTTTTATTTTTGGAAGTCGGTTGTTTTTTTTTTTTTTGTAGAAGGTTTAGGAAATGACAAGAATCTTTTGTTTCAGAGCCTCCGAAAAGAAACATGATAAAAAGGAAGATAACAGAAACAAAAACAAGTAAGTTGTTTATGATTTCAATTTTACTGTAAAATTACGCCCGCTTTCCCCGACGGGTTTGATAGAGGTACACCCCCATTCCTCCAGTTCTATTGTATGGTACGCGTAATAGGAGCGTGCCTATTGCCATTAATTGAGCATAAATCCCCAATATAAGAGCTCCGTACCCAACTAAAGAATGCCAACGGGACCCTGCTTGATTCCGAACAACGTTGCACACGTCTGCATCACTATTGATCCCCATAAAATTTCTGAAAGTTTATTATGATATTGCATTCCGAGCACGGCAGCAATGCTGCGCGACATTGCTGCGACGGCACAGCTGCGCGACAATGTCGCCCTGCTGCCGCGGCAGACTAGTAGAGCGGCGTGCCGCGCAACGGTGTTCTGAATCACGCAGTACTGCGTCCGTCCTATCATAGGGCTGTACTTTTTGAACCGTAATAGGTGGACACTTGAAATTTCCACAGAGTTTGTACTACTATACCCGCTGTAACATCAAGTAATAAAGTTAAAAACTAAAAGAATTCTCTATGCAACGTGTTTAAAAAATGTGTAGTGTTAAATACTCTACGGTGGTACGGAACCCTTCGGGTGCGATTTTATTTGCCAACGAGATTGGAAAAATAATGTAACATTGTATGTAGTGTAGTCATAAGTTTTGTCCCATATGGAAAGTTAAATAAATAACACAATGGGTTACGCACTACAACCATTTGTATATCAAATGAAAGGGTATAAAATACAGATTTAAACCACATTAAAATTATTCGAACTGCCTCGTTGGTCTAGTGGTCGCAAGCGCTACTATTGAGCATGAGGTCCTGGGTTCGATTCCTGGGTCGGGCAAAGTGTTATTGGGTTTTTTTTCTATCTGAAATGTCTCAGTAGCAGCTCGAAGTCTGGATTTGTGCCCGGTTGATGGCAATAGGCTCGCCCCCTATTACATGGGACTTAAAAAAAACATAACTGGCGAAATGTGGGTGTACCTGCTACAGGGACACCTCTGCCCAATCCTTCGGGGAAACAAGGCGTGATGTTGTGTTAAAATTATTTGAAATGTCCTCCTCTTGCTTTGATACAAGCCTTCAATCTGCTAGGCCAGTCATCAATCGAAGCACGCACGACGTTCATAGAAAAAAGAGAGAAGGAAAGAAAAAGTATCTATTGAGACTCGCACAGGAAATCACAAATTAAACTAAAACACACTCATTAAAACATTCATAAAAAAATAAAAAATCAAATAATAGCAGAAAGTCCTGTACGAGGCCAAAAGGCTCCTATCTCAGCTTAAGCTGCGACATAAAAAAAAAATTTCAATATTGGCGACTGCTTTAATCAGAGATGCTTTAAGTGACTCCAAGTTGCGATGGGGTTTAGCGCAGACCTTCTCCTCTAAGTGCTGCCATATTTTGTAATCCAAGGGATTCGAGGCTGGACTTGATGAGGGCCATTCCTCATGCCTGATAAAGTCGATTCTACGGGTCGTGAGCCAGTTTTGGGTACTTTTCGCCTTATGAGCCGGCGCAGAACCCTGCTGGAATACCCAGTGCCTGTTTTCGAACATTGTTTGTGAAAGAGGTTCCACAATGTTTGTTGGGACTGTGTTTTGATATACGAGGGCAATGGTTTTCACAAAAAAAAAAACACCTCTGTTGGACCCAAATAGGACACCCCAAGCCAAACCATGAATGCCGAAGGGTGATGACCATGCTGAATACGTGGCACACGTCTGCTCGCTTCTTCACTAGAGTGTGCATACATTTTCTCATTTTGTTTGTTTAAACTCTCCTCAACAGTAAAATTTTTTCATCCGAAAAAAGTATTTCACGGTATTTTTTTCCCGCGTACCGCCTTAACAAAACCCGGCTTCTTTCGAGTCTGATTTTCTCCAGCCGTTAAGAAGATGTGCTGTTTTTTTTCTATAAGCACGCTGTCCAAGGTCTTCATTTAACACCCTTTTAAAAGTAGTTTTGCTTAGTCCTATCCGCAGAGCCAACATTTTTTGCTTGCGGACAGGATTTCGTTGGATTCGCGCCTTCACTGCTTTGATGACCGCTGGAGTCCGAACAGTACAAGGTCGACCACTCCTTTGTTTATCTTCTAATCTTGAATCTTCCCTGAATCGTTTGATATTACGATAAATAAATATCAGTGGAATTTTCAAATTTTCAGCAGTTTGAAAATCTCAGATGGCAAGTGACCGCAACGATGCAATGCAATTACTGCGACTCCGTCTTCTTTGCGCGTCCACTCCACTTTAGAAAATGAACAAAATTCCAGAAACCCTTTGTTTTTATTTTCTTTAAATAAGTATTCAAATTTCGAATGCCCATAATATTTCCCTCGGCTTGCATTCTAAATTCTAAATTTTACCTATGTGACAGAACTTATGATCCGACTACGTAGATTGTAGACTAAAATATATCTTTGTTTTTTTTTTTCAGAAAACTTAAGAAAATCTACAAGAAAATGTCAAGATAAGGTCGACAAAAAAACCATAAACTATATCAATCCTAGACAGAACGTAGCCCTTATTTTAGAACATTCCACTATTATGCCCTTCAAATCTAGGGTAGGATACTTTAATTGCTTCTATTGCAACAAACAATTCGCTGGCTTCGATCTGTTAAAAACTCATGTCAGTGAGTTACACGGGAATGTCAGTTATAAATTTATTTTAAAAAGCATTTATAGGCCCCACGATCGTGTCAGAGCAGATGTTAGTGATATAAATTGCAGAATCTGCAAAAAGAAAATAAACGACCTAGAATTTTTAATTCAACATTTGACAGATGACCATAATGTCAAATTCAACTTTGACAGTGACAACAAAAACCCCGCGGATTGTATTTTGGGTTATGATTTGAGCGAAGGAAGGTATAGATGCTGCCAGTGCAAAGAAGAATTTACATTTTTCAAAACACTATCGAATCATATGAATGAGCACAGTACTGACCATGTATGTGATGTTTGTGGGCGATGTTTCTTACTTGCCGACCGTTTAAGAGCACACTCGAAATCGCATAAAGAAAAAAGTATAGTCAAATGCGATTTATGTGGAAAAATATGTGGGTCCAAAATGTTATTACAAAGCCACGTGAGGTACAAACATAAAAAACTCCCATTCATGTGTTCAATTTGCGACAAACCCTTCAATACAAGTCAGAAACGAGTGAAGCATTTAGAAGAGGTGCACAACCGCGCTCCATTGGATTTAACTTGTAAAATATGTTTTAAAAAGTTTGGGCATCATATAAATTTATACCGCCACATGAAGTATCATTTGAATATAAAACCGGAGCGTAAATTCGGCTGCACTGTTTGCGGCATGAAGTTTTCAACAAACAGTGGGCTGTCCAACCACATGGTGGTACATTCAGGAGAGAAAAATTACGAGTGCGAAGTCTGTCATAAGAAATATGGGCGACGGAAAACGTTGATGGAACATTTGAGGATACATAAGAATGATAGGAGATTTGCCTGCGGTGCTTGTTCCCAAGCTTTTGTTCAAAAATGTAGCTTAAAAAATCATATAAGAGTTCATCATGGTGTTATGGATTATGAAAAATTGATTGTAGATAAGAAATTGGATGCAAAATAAAATGTTTTATTACTACTTGTTTTTTTTTTACAAGTCTGCGTACTTTATTGGGTTTGCCACAAAATCCTAACTCCTAACTTTAATATTATAAAAGCGAAAGTGAGTGTGTTTGTGACTTTTTCATGCTAAAACGGCTGAACGGATTTGAATGAAATTTTGCTCATGGGTGGACTATGACCTGGAGAACGACATGGCTACATTTCATCCTGGATTGCAGATGAGACGAAGTCGCACAGCTAGTATTTAATAAATAAAAATTGTGCACTGCAAACCAAGCGGATTTAAAAGGTCCTGCATGATGTTTGAAGGCTTGCGCATAAATAGCTGTTACTTAGAAATTCAACGACAATTCGAATACTCCCGATCAGTAACACCTTATCGTCCACACTGTGAACGAACGGGAATAGTTATTGATTATTCCCGATCAGTAACACCCCTGTCGTTAACACTGTTGACGATCGGGAAATAAAGTTCCGTTCGTTCACAGTGTTGACGCTGGCAAAAAAGTCAAGATTTAGAAAAGTGGAGTTGACACGGAAAGATGACACGGATTTTCAAAATGCTTCAATTACAATCCAAGATGGCGGATGGTGGGCTAAGTGAAAATCCAACATGGCAGCAGCGATTTTTTTTTCAGTTTTTCGCGGGTGTCATTTTCATAGTTTTCGAGGGTGGTAAAGCCGATAGTGAGGTCAAAATGTAAATCCAAGATTGCGGCTTCGATATTTTTATTTATCGTCATCAGTGTCGTTTTCGTAGTTTTTTAGGGTGCTAAAGCCGATAGTGAGGTCAAAATGTAAATCCAAGAAAGCGGCTTGGATTTTTTTAGTTTTTCGTCATGGGTGTCATTTTCGTAGTTTTAGGGTGCTAAAGCCGATAGTAGGGTCAAAATGTAAATACAAGATGGCGGCTTCGATTTTTATTTTTTCATTTTGCGGCGTTGTCGATTTTTGTGTTGTACGTATATTTTGTTATCGTGGAAAACACGTGCAAGGTGATCACAAAAAACAAAAGAACGAATTTCAGAATCTTCGGTAAAGTACGTGGAGGTAAATATACGTGCTAGACAATAAAGTAACAAAAGAACGGACAAAGCTGCAGTTCTTATTAATTTCAACGTTTTAGGGATTTCGTTGTTAAATCGAGTGGCGCTAAATGAAGTTTGCCCTGAATTTTAATTACTATAAAACATACACATAGGTGCTTGAGTTTCTGTGTTGCAAAATTCTTGATATGCTGAAAATATTAGCAGCCGCCATCGTGGATTTACATTTTGATCTCACAGTCGGCTTAAGCGGCCTCGAAAACTACGAACTACCAATATTTTCTAAACATATTGTGATTTAAAAGAGTGTCCATGAAGTTTCTTGCCCGTTCTTCTCCATAGGTACCTACTACGCTTTGGAATGGGCAACTAGCTTCATCAACAGATGCTTGCACGGTAGAAGTCCTCAAATCCCGTGGTAAATACGCATCCTTCAAGCTGGGTGTGCCCTCAAAATTGGCTGAGCGAGTTGTGGCTGCTGAAAATTGGGCAGAGGATATTTGCGTCAAACCATGGCACCGTAATTTTCGTGCCCGAAGCGATGAGACCCGATAAGCCCTATTGCGTACTTGCCGCTCCCGCCTCTCGTGATTGTACGGATCGCAACGTTTATCTGCGCTTACTGTACCAAAATGTGCGTGGGCTCAAAACCAAGCTACCCATATGGAGGTCAAGCTTATTACTGTCTGAGCATGATTTGATAGCCGTTACCGAGACAAACCTGGATAATTCAGTGGAGGACTCAGAAATATCGGCTGGAGATTGGCGTACTCTTCGTCGAGACAGAGTGACTACGGGTGGTGGTGTGCTGCTGGCTGCGCGGCCTGGGGTCACCGTGAATAGGCTACATGAGCTTGAGACCGCCTGCGGCGAAGATTTGTGGGCTAAGACCACAATTTATGGCCAAAATATATATGTGTGTGTTGTTTACGTCAAACCTAGTGCAACTGACGAGGATTACCTGGCGTGGTTTTGCAGGGTCGAGGACATTATTCACAGTTTGAGGGGAACTATTATTATTTTAGGCGACCTTAATCTAAAAAGTGCGTCAGTAAATGTTAATAATTACTATTGTTATTTTCTAAGTTTTTGTAGACTTGTAGAGATGAATGAGGTGATGAATATGCGTGGCAGTAAATTAGATGTAGTGTTGGCTCGGGAGGGTGCTGCTGTAAACTGTGAGTATCTCGAGGGTACGGAGCTGGTTCCGATTGATCTGTATCACCCGCCGTTGGATATTGCTGTTACAATCTCAAGGCGTAAGGTACATGAAAAACTCGACCCTAGCAATATTGACCGTAGTAAGGATTGGAACTTTTGTAAGGGTGACTACACATTATTGTTCGATCTTGTTCGCTCCGCTCCATGGCAAGACGTTTTTCGCTGCAGTGGCGCGTCCACCGCTGCTTGTAAGTTTTATGAGCTAATGTACGATATATTTGATTCCTCTGTTCCAAAGAAGACGAGAAGGACCTCTGGTAATAAGCGGTACCCAGTCTGGTTTACTAGAGATATCGTAAGCGACACTCGACGTAAATCAAAACTCCATAATAAATGGAAACAATCCCGATGTGTTGTTACATATGCTCAATTTAGCGCACTGCGGTCGGAATTAAAAGTGAGAGCCGAGGAGGCATATAGATTGCATTGTTGTAACGTGGAAAACAGCCTAGGCAAAAATCCAAAACTGTTCTGGCAGCACATTTCAAGCCTACGATCTAAGGGTGGGTTTGAGCCGGACGTTGTGCTTGATGGCAGGGTCTATTCGGGTGTCGAAGCTGCTGAGGCATTTGCTGAGTATTTTTCCAGCGTATTTCTGTCGGACACACCAGAATTGGACCCTAAATCGGGCACGGTGAATAGTGAGGGAGGTAATTTTCCCCTGCCCGTTTTAGTCCCTCCGGACGTGGTTAGGGGTATTTCCAAACTCAGACCCTGCAGCTCGGTCGGCCCGGATAACATCCCTGCATATATCGTTAAGGGATGTAGCAGTGTATTAGCGGCCCCTTTGTCATGTTTTTAATCTAGCTCTTCAGTCGGGCATGTATCCGAAGATGTGGAAGACATCACGTGTTACTCCCATCCCTAAAACCAGTGACAAGACATCTGTCGAGGAACACAGACCCATCGCTATTTTATCAACCATTGCAAAGGTCTTTGAACATATACTTCACACTGTTATCTGTAAACAAACCAATATGTATCTTTCTGATGCTCAACATGGTTTTCGACCTGGTCGCTCCGTGAACTCAAATCTACTGGTTCATGTTGACTTCATGTCTAGTAGCCTGGAATCCGGTAGGCAGGTCGACACTCTGTATTTTGATTTCCGGAATGCTCGAAAAAGTGGACAACGATGTGCTTTTGGCAAAGTTAGGGGCTACAGGCTTCTCATCCGGCCTTCTTAACTTCTTCGCCGACTACCTACGGGATCGCAAACAGTTCGTCCGGCATGGCTGCTTTGAGTCGAAGGCTTATTACACTCGCTCGGGGGTGAGTCAGGGATCCGTATTAGGGCTGCCTCTGTTTCTGATCATGATCAATGACCAAATTTGTAAGATTCGATTCGCAAAATGTCTACTATATGCTGACGATCTAAAGCTAGCTGCGCAAATCAGAACAGAGGTGGATTGCGAACTCCTACAAAAAGATATCGATGCCGTCTATGAGTGGAGTATTGCGCACAAATTGTTGTTTAATATGAGTAAATGCAGCGTTATGACTTTTGGTCGAGGGTTGAGACCAATAAAATACGATTATAACTTGGGGGGTATACTGATCACTCGTGTCACCAGCGTAAAGGACTTGGGAGTGACCTTCGACCGCAGTCTGACATTTAGAGACCACGTGTCTGCCCTTGCAAAGGAATCCTTCAGGCGTCTGGGATTTGTCTTGAGGAACGCTCGTGACTTTCACAATCCCAGTATTATTAAACTTTTATACACCACTTTGGTTCGGAGTAAACTTGAGTCCGGCGCGTGTGTCTGGCATCCACATACTGCGTCACAGACACTGATGCTTGAGAAAGTTCAGAAAACCTTCCTGAGATTATTGTATCAAAGACTGTACCATTACTTTCCATTCATGTACCCAACGAACTATCTTCTGGGGGTGTTGGGCTTCAATTCGCTGGAGGTAAGAAGGGGCGTTGATCAGCTCACGATTGCCTGTAAAACTCTGCACGGTCGTATTGACTGCCCTGAGCTCCTCGGACTTTTTTGCTGCCTATTTGTGCCCGGCAAATACCTTGGGCACCGTCAAAGCCGCCGTCATAACCTGTTCGCACTACCGCTATCGAGATCTGTTGCTAGAGCTGAATCCCCGGTATGTCGAACCCTAAGGATGCTAAACGCCCTCCTAACTGCCGACCCTGAATGTGATGTGTTTGCTGATGATTGGAAGGAAATAATGCGTGCTTGTCTGGTGTTTTGTGAGAGACAATATGCGAGGGTGTCCACTGTTAAATGTTAGTTTATGTTGTTTTTAATTTATTTAACCATTCAACCATTTAAGCAAATAATTATTAATAATTTTATCCACGAATTGTATATCTTTGAATTTGAATTGAATTTTTGTACTGTATGTTACTTGAATGCTTATTTTATTTTAATCTTTATAATTCTATGTTAATTAATGTAATTGAACCTGTGCCGTTTTAATTAACTATAAATAAATAAATAAATCTTTCTGACTGACCGACCCCTTGACAATTCAAAAGTTACTGTAATTGGTTTATTTGAAATAAATGCTTTGAGTTTGAGTTTACGAAAATGACACCCATGACAAAAAAAAAATCGCATCCGCCATTTTGGTTTTACATTTTCTCGTTATCGGCTTTAGCACCCTAGAAAACTATGAAAACGACACCCATAACGAAAAATAAAAAAATCGAAGCCGCCATCTTGGATTTACTCGAAAACTATGAAAACGACCACGACAATAAAGAAAAAAAATGGCAGCCGCCTTATCGGAGGTGGTAGGGTTGGCGGGGTCTTGAGGCAGAGCGCTACAGTCGTAATACTCAAGACAAGTCTGGCGGATACACCTTCCCGAGGTTTCCACCCCGTTCCTGGTCTAATTCCATAAGAAATAGACGTAACTAAAACCACCAGGTGCCTTTGCATCCCTTCCTCAATTCCCTTAACCTTATTCTTTCTCGTCTTATGCCTTCCTGTCCCAAATCTCACAAATCGGATAGAGTGGGGATGGGGGAGAGTACAGAAATAGTACTAGAAATACTCAAAAGATTTTGTATGTTTTGTTTGATTGTGTTGAGAAACAAACCGAACAAAGGTGTTTTTGTGACGCTGTTGTGCGAAATACAAAGGGGTGGAGCAGGAGACACGAACGCTACTAAAATGGGGATAAAAACTGCCACTTGCTCACTCCAGATGGCGCTGATTTCCAACGTCTTATAATTTGACAAGCTAGCCATACATATTTGTAAACGAGCGACTTCTTTTACGCATAATTAATTATTTAGTCCAGTTGCACAGCTGTTTACTGCAAAAATACGGGGACCGATGTATCTTCCAAAGATATTATAAGAAGAAAACTTTGGGAGAAAGCGCTCCGAAAAAAATTGGAATTGATTTATCGTCGAGAAGATGTGTTATCCTGTAAACCTTTTATGGGAGAAAGTAATTTATTGGTGATGCTGCCAAGGGAACTAAGTCTTTTTCATTACACGCCTGTGTAATGACTTGTGATGTGATATTATGTTAATTATAGTAAAGTATATGTGTGTGTGGATTTGTGCCCGGTTGATGGCAATAGGCCCCCTATTACGTGGGACTTAAACATAACTGGCAAATGTGGGTGTGCCTGCTATAGGTACACCTCTGCCTAACCCTTCGGGGAATACAGGCATGATGTTATGTTATGTTATGTGTGTGTTTATATTATCATATTAGATCAGTGCTAGAAGTGCTATCTCTGAGGTTTTTCAGTCAGGAAGATCATGCCCGAGTTGGTTTTCAACACTGATCAGGTTAGTTCTATCGAACGCCTCCAGTCTTTAACAAAAAACGAACTTAAAGTCATCAAACACAAAATAACCTATAAAATATTAAACGTTTATAATTTATTGACTTCCCCTGTCCTTAACTCGGCTTTTATTAGTGCTATACTCCAAGTCTCATACATATTTATCTAGTTTTCGTATATTTTTTGATCGACACAAAAGTAAACATAACCATAACAATGGCGGTTTTAAGCCACCTGTTATGAATTTTTAATTTTTAAGCAAAGCAGGGTTGAGTCAAGTTAATGAATAGATGTGAAATGTGATAAATCGCCTAAATTTGGGTATTATGCTAGTTACAAGTGCAGAGACTAATTACCGATGTGTCGCTCGCTGGCGGCTTCTTTATCTCACGTCTACACACAGATTAAGACAGCAGATTAGTCGCTAACGATTTCAAAATCTATCTGGCGTCGCTACGTGTGTCCTAGCTTAACACAAGTAATATGTTATCTGTCTGTGATCAATGTCAAATGTCAATGCCAAACTCAAAAAACAACATGGCGACCGTTCCAAAACGTTGTGTACGCTTTGGAACTATACTTGCATCGTTTATTAAAATAATATGCTAGTATTACGTATAATCTGCTTTTTCTATTAGATACAATATAGAAAATAAGATTTAGTTATAGTTAAATGTCATCTAACACTCAAAATGTCGTCAGAAAATTGGAAATTAGAAAAGGATTTGTGTCGATGCTGCCACAGTGAGGGAAGTTTCAAAAATTTGGCTGAACCAGTCAAAATTACGGTCTTAACCGATTTAACGGAAATTTATGCTGATATGTTGAAAGAATGTTACGACATTGATGTGAGTATTATATACAAATTATTAAATCATGCTCTCACATAGTAGAATATTATGCAGTTTGTGAACAATACAATGGACTGTTTACGTCTTAATTAGGTATTTTGTAAATTTTAAATGTTAGTGGCTCTGAGACAATGCCCTAACAAAGTCAGAGTTATAATGACATTCTTCTAAGCCTGGCTCCTCTGTAGGGTTTATAATTATTTCGTTTTGGTATTAGTATTTCTGTTCCATGTCGGTTGCATGGAGATTGGCTCACTAGACGTTAGGACGACCATCTCACCGGAGCTGTTTTGGTCATTTTGAGGGCTATCTCTTATACCATTTCACGTTCTAGAAGTACTTAAATTCAAATTCATTTATTTAGCTTACGCATAGTTCTGAAACATACAAGTAATATTGTTTGAAATTATACCTAATGGAAGACTTAGATAAACAACGGGTCCCAAACCAAGCACAGCCTGGATCTTTGAGACCCAAATACTACACAAAGTTAATAATTTAAGGTGTCAGGTTGTATCTTGATCAAAATATGGTCTGCGACCATGACAAATATAATAATAGAACACTGATGAGGGACGGAGCTCCCACCCCATTCTTACCTTAATTGGCTGGTTTGAGTGGAGATTCGCAAGAGCAAACATGCTCGGAGGAAGGAAATATTCCAGTAAGATGCTGGTAGGGATCTTGACCGTACTTCCGGGATGGTCCAGATAGCCGTGGAATACCTCTCCACTGCTCATAAGAACCTAAGGAAGTGTTGCCCCCTTGTTGTTACGACACTTTGTGCTAGTGACCGTTTTTGGGGGCCCATTATTGAGTGTGCAAGTCACTCCCTGCCATTTTTCTGTGTATTTTATATAAAATATTGGTCAGGCAGGAGTCATAGTCTTTCCATAGTTCCAGGTAACCAATCCATTTAAGCCACCCAAATTCATAGCCCAATATGTTTTGTTTCCATGTTCTGCAATAGTCCTACACCAACCGGGGGTTGTCCTTGGGTGCACTTGTATAGTGCATACAGGGATAATCGTTGGTTGGTGCCTCAACACTTAAAAATTTCTAAGGGGCCTCTGCGAGTTGGCTTCAGCCCCTCATATGCCTTCCAAAGGTCCGGGATCCCAGGGACCCGAGCTATGTTACAGACATTAAAACAATAATTTTATAATATAATATAATCATTAGAATCATTAATAAATCTCTCTTAAAAAAAGTTCTTAAAAATAAAAGTCGTCCTTAAACTTTCCAGATGGCACCAGTCCCAGGCATGTTAAGTGCCGTGACATACACAATCTGTGAGGTTTGCATCATGCGACTACGAGATGCATCAGAGTTTAAAAAGCAAGTTTTGTCTTGTGAGGAGCGCTTTAAGGATATGTATAATAGGAATGTTATAAAAGGTATGTAAAAGAGATTCTTTATAAAATATTAAAATAAGAAATATTTATTCAGAATAAATATCTATAAAATGTGTTCCTTTTGATGTCCGATAACTAGTCTAAGGCTATGGGGAAAAATAATACAAAAAGTCCTAGAACAAGTGTTCCAAAAATATATAGTTTCAAAGATAACATAACACTAGGCTCTCGATGTTGTGCATCTACGTTTCATTAATGAGTAAGAGTAAGGATGGATGATGGATCTATGTTCTATGTTCTATGTTATGGGGTTTGGTTTCCGCACTTAGTCCGTCAGCCACCGAAAACCCGCTACCATTGACCGTGGGCCATGGCGGCCGCTTGGGGGGTTATTCCAACCAGCCCACCTCCCTCCAGAAGTTAATCAAAACTCCTGGTCTGTTCAGAACATCTGTGAAAGATCTGGGTGACCCGAGGGTTTCTGTTCTAATCTGGGTGACGCCTGTGCATTCAAAGAGCACGTGCGCAACGGTTTCCTCAGCCTCCATGCATGCCCTGCACAGAGGACTGTCCGTTATGCCTATCGTGTGGAAGTGTTTGTTTAACGAGCAGTGTCCTGTGATGGTCCCCGTCACCAGACGCAGGCCGTTCCTGTCCAGGCGTAATAGACTCCTGGTTAACCTGCTATCCAGGGATGGCATAGCTACTTTGGACTGCCTGCAGCCCGGTGTCGAGGTCCACCAGTACTCTGCTTGTGTAAGGGTGAATTCCTGTAGCCACCTGCGTATTTGGTTAAAAGGGATTGGTACGATAGGTTCAGGTCCATAGGCTGTCGTGCTAGATCCTCTTCTAGCTAGTTCGTCAGCTGCGTCGTTACCTAACGATCCGCTGTGTCCTTTAATCCATTGCAGTGTCACCGTGTTGCGACTAGATACCGACACCTGTTCTAGTGCATTGTGACATTCTAGTATCAGCTTCGAGGTAATATATTTTTTCTTCAGCGATTGGAGAACTGAGGCGCTGTCGGAGAGTATGCGTATGTGGGTGTCCGTAACTCTCCTGGCCTCTATGGCGTGGACCGCTTGTATGATGCCCACACATTCCGCCTGATAGACGGTGTTGAACATTCCTAGTGGTCTGGATATCTTTATGTTGAGATCGTGCGAGAAGACTCCGACTCCGGTACCAGAGTCGGTCTTCGATCCATCGGTGTAAACCCTCAGCTCTTTCGGGCTTGGGTAGTCGCACTGTTCTTCTGTAAGTATTATGTTGTAGTGCCTTTGGAAGTGATGTGATTTCGGTGCTTTGTCGCAGGGTGATGCCATCATTGGCCGTCGCTTGATTGCATCATCCTTTATGCGTGTGTGCTTAATTCTGGAGTCTTTGCTTAGAGTTCCTGATAAATGTAGTCTAAAGGCGGCCAGGGCCGCCTCCTCCCGCACAATGAGGTGCAGAGGCGGCAGTCCAAGCATTGCCTGTAGGGCGGCAGTGGGTGTAGTTCTCATACTGCTAGTAATTGCGACGCAAGCGAATCGCTGCAGTTTTTCGAGATCTTTTTGGGCTGTACTCAGGTCTGTCCTGGGCCACCAGACCAGTGAGCCGTATGTGATGAGCGGTCGAATGACTGTAGTATATAGCCAATGGGTGACCTTGGGGCTAATCCCCCAATTCCTGCCAAGCAGTCGTTTACACTGCCACAGGGATATGCTGGCTTTTGTAGTGATATAGTTCGTGTGTTTTGCCCAGTTCAATTGTTTGTCTAAAAAGATGCCCAGGTATTTGGTTTCAGTTGAGAGGCTTAGGGTTGTTCCAAAGAATCGTGGTAGTTGTAGTGTGGTCAATTTCCTCTTTTTTGTGAAGAGGATCAGTTCGGTTTTTGTGGGGTTCACTGAGAGTTGGTGCTTGCTGCACCATTCCTCTACTAATTTCAGGGCTTGACGCATGAGATTGCATAGGGTGTTTTCGTGGGTCCCGTTTATTATTATGGTTATGTCATCAGCGTAGCCTACGGTGAAATAACCTTTGTCATTAAGTGTTTTGATGAGGTTGTCTACTACCAGATTCCATAGAAGCGGTGAGAGGACGCCCCCTTGCGGGCAGCCCTTCGCAACGATGGCCCTTGTAGTGTCATTTACTGTGACTTGTACAGCTCTCAATTTGAGCATATTGGTGATCCAGCCACTCAGGGTCGAGTTTATGCTGTGTCGGTCGAGGGCTATTTTTATGCTGTTAAACATGGTTTTGTCAAAGGCGCCCTCAATGTCAATGAAGGCAGCCAGTGCTGAGCATTTGTGGTCCACTGCGCATTCAATCTTGGAAACCACGCTGTGCAGCGCTGATTCTGTCGATTTGCCTGTGGAGTACGCGTGCTGTTGTTTGTGAAGTGGTTTTACCCGGAGAGGTCCGTCTCGGATGTACCTGTCACAGAGTCTCTCGAGGGTTTTCAGTAGGAAGGATGTGAGGCTTATTGGCTTGTAAGCCTTGGGTTGTGTATAGTCGGTCTTACCAGGTTTAGGTATAAAAATGACTTTCACCTCGCGCCATGCGAGGGGTATGTTTCTAAGTGCTATGCAGGCTCGATAGATCCCCACCAGCCATGGTGTCAGATGATCCACCCCCCACTGCAGCAGGGCCGGGAAGATGCCATCCAGTCCTGCCGACTTGTATGGCTGAAAGGTGTTGATAGCCCACTCTATGCGGTCTTCTGTTACTATATTGCGGGCTCTTGACCAGTCTTGATCCGTTGGGGTCCATACAGGTTCAGCTTCCCATGACCTGTCCTCTAGGATTTTACAGTCCGGGAAGTGAGTCTCGAGAAGGACCTTACTGGATGATGGATCTGCCGGGGGTGCGAGAAAATCGAAAGGGAGATCGTGGCCCCCGGCAACAGGGCAATCGAAGGAACACGGGTGGGTTTTAGTCAGTAAGAGTCAGCGGGAGAAGTTATTTGATAATTCCCCACCCAAAAAAAAGGATGGATAATGGATATCAAGTAACGGATGTCTTACATAAATAGTCGTGACTTTGTTGAATTATTTTGTACCAAAAATAAAAACGAAAAATAATACTGGAAAAATAAGTCATAGTTGATTCTTTGACATGGTCTGTTTAATATCCTAGAGCAGTGGTCGGCAAACTCATTAGTCAAATCAATCAATATCAATACTATAAGTATTGATATTTGGCTCTATTGACTAATGACTAACGACTAAGATTTCATATAAGAGCCAATTCTTTCTTTGTGTCCAAACTTTCTCAATACTTTTCTTATTCCTCGGAACTTCCTCTTACACTCCATAACGCTTCTTAAAATTAATTTGCTAATAGGATGATTTCCACCAAAAGCCTCGCATCAGATCGGCACGGATTTTACAATCTTGTAAACAATATTAAACCGTGTACACAGTAATTAAAGTCTACACATGTTTTATTATTTTTATCTCAAAGACGGGTTAAGAGACGTGTTTCTCTCAGAGCGGATCTGCTTGGCACCTACTGCTTCATTGTGGAGTTTGTGTTGTGAAAATACGTGCTTATATTACATATTTTTGTATTGGAGCAAATCTTCAGGGTTGTAGAATACATTTATATAGGTATGTTTCACGTTATCATAATTAAAATCAAGTTTCGACACAGTTCCTGTGGAGTTAGGATGATTATTTTACAAAGTCTTTTACTACATCTTTGCACGTCATGATAATATTTTTTGTACATACGTCAATAAACCCTTAGTGGATAAAACTAAAGTAGTATAAGGTGCGTTCATTTGCGGTTTTGAAAATTATATTCGTTTTAGCAGGGAGACAATAACTGACTAGGTGAAGAAAAGAGCTTTTTGCAAAGTTTAAGATGGATTACACGGATTAGGTTCAAGTATTACGTAAGCAGATTTATTACAATTATTTACCCCCCCCCCTCCCATGCTTACGTAAACATTTATATATGCATTTATCTTTTAATGTAAGTATTCTGTTTTTTTTTTTTATTGATTCATGATCAGCAGATATAATTCTAGAAATATGTTCGTTTCGTTTTCAAGCATAGACAATGTGTGGGTTGCCATATGTGTAAAAAAGTAAATAATTACTGCTGACGTAATCACCATCTAGACCCCTCCACCCCCATGTCATCAAAAATAAGCAAAGCATAGACCCCCTATAGTGCTTACGTAATGCTTGCACGGTCCCTTAGATCTAACCCTGAAAGTGTGCTTCAGGAGTTTCTCAAGACCAAATTCAGTCTACATTGTTCAGAATCAACTTTGAAGGAAATAAACCGAACTATACATTTATTTGTAATCGGTTGAAATAAATGAAAAAAAATATAATTAAGTAATAGTTATTTGAAGACATAACAATTGTTTTATTTTCAACATATAAAATAAAAAAAATTGTACGGAGCCAATCGTTATGCGTCGAAATCCTGCTGGACGCGATCGGCTGTCGCCGCATCCGTTCGTATCCTTTCCGATCCGATGCGATGCGAGCCGTTTGTTGGAAATCATCCTCATGATGTAGAATGCCTTCATTATCATCATCATATCGACTGAGAAAGATATCAAGTTTTATTCAAAATTCAAACTATATTTCAAAGATTTATTTCCGAAGTATATATATAGGCTCGCCCCCTATTACACGGGACTTAAACATAACTGGCGAAATGTGGGTGTGCCTGCTACAGGGACACCTCTGCCCAACCCTTCAGGGAAACAAGGCGTGATGTTATGTTTATTTCCGAAGTATTTTCACCAAACAGGACATCTAAAATTAATAATTTACTGTACCTTTCAAAGTTTTTCAAGGTTAACTTGTTAATAAGTAAGATGCCTTCATCGATTACCGAAACCCCGATCCCCGCGACTATTTACGCTCGCACTTATCGAGCCGCACTCCATAGGCCACAGAACCACATGTGGCTCGCGAGCTGCGGTTTGCCAACCACAGTCCTAGAGTTATGGGATAACAAAAGGAAGACGTATAAATAAAAATCAATTGCTACATGTATGAAAGATCATCCTTTTAGAATTGTTCGACCGATTTGTTGTGATCATATTTGTCGGGACAAGGTATAAAAGTTTTTTTTTTTTGAAAATCCTCCGGAATTATCTGACATTTGGATGTTATATTTGTATGAAAATCTAAATAACTGGAGATGGGAGTCATGAAATTTCCACAGGCGGCGCCAGGCACGAACACAAATACCTTTATCTTAGCACTAGCCCGCCAGCGACTTCGCCCGCGTGATATATTTAGAAATTATTGCCTATGTTACTCAGTGTGCCCCGCGGTTCCACCCGCATATCTGTCGATCCCGTGGGCATATCAGGATAAAAAGTATCATATGTCCTAACCCAGGTCATGGTCTACCCATGTGCAAATTTCATCCAAATCCGTTCAGCCGTTTTTGCGTGAAAGCGTAAAAAACAAACTCACTTTCGCATTTATAATCATTATTAATCGAATCGATTCGATCGATCGATCGATTTTTTTGATCGGTGGGATTCCCCGATGTTGCGGAGGTAGATGCAGCTCCACGCTGTTTTTTTTTTTTTATTTATCTGTGTTGTACCTACTGACACTAGATGTTAAGTAAAATTGTTACTAACCCTATGGACTCCGTCTGAAATAAAAATATTCTATTCTATTCAATTTAGGACTAGCTTTTGCCAGTGGCTTCGCCTGCGGTATATTTTTATAAATGATAGCCTATGTTACTCAGTGATAATACAGGGTGGCAGGGACATCGACGCGAAAACTGTTACCATGGATTCAGTACATGATTCTGAAAAATTTCAACGCAGGGGGCGTTGAAATTTTTAGTCGGTTATTTTTTTTAAATCTGCTGTTTCCTAGAAAAGTACAGTACTTACGCGGTCAAAATGTATGGAACAGCAGATTTAAAAAAAAAAAATAACCGACGAAAATTTCAACGCAGGTATTTCAGAATCATGAATCCCTGGTAACAGTTTTCGCGTCGATGTCCCTGCCACCCTGTATTAGTTAGGATGCAAATTTGTTCAATAAGATACACTGGTAACAGAACACTCCGTATAATTAGCAACAAACAGAGCTGCACGGTTATGACAACAGTAGAAACGGATTTTGTCGACGGAATAGAATAGATGGAATGACAGTTAGACAATCACAAACTGTCATTTTGTCTATTCTGCCGTCGCCAAAACCCATAGAAAATCCGTTTCTATGGTTGTCATTCTACGCATGCTGAAAAGGTTGAGCAATGTTTAAGGAAAGTTTTTTTTGTCCTCAGCTGTAACATCTGTAGAAATAGAGGTCAAGCAAGAAATACTAGACTCTGAACCAGAAGGTAAGTGACTAAAATAATATTCCTTTTAAGTTCCCATACCCTTTAACGAAACCCTTTTACTAAGTCCCCGCTGTCCGTCTGTCTGTCAGCGGGCTGTATATATCATGAACCGTAATAGGTTGTTTATTTCTATTGACGCTATAACAAAAAATAAAAGTTACAAATTAAAAAGGCAGAGTATTAAAAAAAATAAAAACATAAATATTGTACTGTGGTACGGAACGCTTAGTGTGCTAATCCGTCTCGCATTTGGGCGCTTTTTTGAGCATGTTACGTCCAATTTCACATACAACAAATAAAAATAAAACCTTTATAGAATATAACTATTTATTATGTACAACATACGAATTACAGATATAAACGTAGAAGTGTGTGGAATTGTGTGTGTGTGTGAGGGTGTATATGTGTGAGGAGGTGTGCTTGTGTGCAAGGGTGTGTTTTCGTGTGTGTGTGTTCTATGTTCAGAGGTTTGGTTTCCGCATTTAGTCCTTCAGGTGGACCATTGTGCGTGGGCTATGGCGGCCATCAGTGGGTATTCGAACCAGCCCACCTCCCTCCAGAAGTTGATTATATCTCCTGGTTTGTTCAGAAAATCTGTGAAAGATCTGGGTGACCCGAGGGTTTCTGTTCTGATCTAGGTGACGCCTGTGCATTCAAACTGCACATGAGCAACGGTTTCCTCTGCCTCTATGCATGCCCTGCACCTCTGAGGACTGTCCGTGTGTTTTTGAAAATCACAAAAGGCTATGTCTCTGTAAGGAGTAAGAACGGATTATAATTGGTATATTATTCTTTTACAGATGACTTTAAGGAAGATTTTTCTCTGGATGACAACGACGATGAAGACTACGACGAATCTATGGACTCAAAAATAAATGAAGAAGGTATAGTTATACTATAATTACAAAATATTAATGTTATATTTAGAGCGTAATGTGCCACTGCTGGGACAAAGGCCTCCCTATATTCCATTTCATTAAAATATTGGTTTAATTTAATTACACTTGGTGGTCGACTGCTGACATAGGTGGTCGGCCCCGGGCCCCAAATCTCGAGAAATATTTTTTAATGAAATCCCGAACAAAATATGTTCTGTAAATAATTTTCGAGCTCTTATGAATAGGCAAAAGTAAACCTTACCTATCCGGAGCGGGGTGCATAAATTTTCGAGCTCGCTTCGCTCGCTATTGCATCCTACATTTTCCAACTTTTGTGTAAAAGTCTAAGATCCGGTATAAGAAATATATACCCTCATCTGTTATTTAATGATAATAGAGAATATATGCAAAATAGTTAATTAGTCAATATATATATTTTAATCACAAACAAAATGTACACCATAATTTCAGGTTATTGGTTTGGCCGCCTGCAATACCAAAATTCTATAGAATATAATGCTTGTTTTTCTCTTTTCAGTTATGGGTTTTTTGTTTTAAATAATTTGCTTTATTTACCTTAAATTGAATACAACCAGTATTAATACCGGTTACCGAAATAAACATTACCTCTGTCTTACACGTGCCGTCGGCATTAGTTAATGGGCGCGCATCGCCTGTGTGTTATTAAAACTGTAACCTAAATAGGTTAACATATTTCTTCTTCTTGGTAACCCAGATAGCGGTAACCTTCGTCGTAGAAGTAACCAACATTTTCGATACCGTAATTTATAAAGGTTTTCGGACCATTTTTTTTTTGGTGGAAAATCATCAAATAACTTCTCCCGCTCTGGGCGGAGCGGGAGGGCGTGTCAGATTCTTACTGACTAAAACCCACCCGTGTTCCTTCGGTTGCCCTGTTACCGGGGGCCACGATCTCCCTTTCGGGTTTCTTCGCAACCCCGGCAGGCATCGGCCCTAGCGGACCCCGTCAATTCTGCTGACATCTCTTTGAGGCGCGCGTGGAACACAACGCGCCGTCGACCCGGGCCTGGTCCTTATCGGACGGTGAGCTACCCATAGCTCACAGTCCGCAAGCCCGCGTCTACGGTGGCCGGAAATCGGCTTGCGACTCCCGACGCCCTGGGCGTCTCCTCCTGCGGCGGTTAGGGGCGTGAGGGCGCGAAATTCTCCCTCACGCGTTCCGTCTACTCTTTCGCGAGCATTACCGCTTCGCAGGAGGTGACGGCCTCCCATTTCCTCTCGCTCCGTACCATGGCCTGAAACAGGGCCCGTCGCGAGAGATCACCGCCGCCGATCGCCTCCACGAGGACACGGCGATGCTCCGCCCAAGCTGGGCAGACCTCCACCGTATGTTCTACCGTGTCCTCCGAGGTTTTCGGACCCTGCTTATGAGATAACGATATTCTCTGACAACCTCTTGTAACTTTGTACTATCTGATGCAGTCAAGTAATACTTTCCAAAGGCGCCGAATTGTACCCGTACACCCACATTTCGCCAGTAATGTTTAAATCCCATAATATAACGGGGCGATCCTATTGCCATCAACTTGGCACAAATCCAGACTCTCAGAAATTCTTGTTGGAAAACCCAATAACACTGTGTCAATCAAACCCAAGACGCTACTACTACTACGGGCTACTATTGACTGAGTATGAACTCAGCCAGTAGTAGCCCTTGGGACCACAATCGTGTCAGTTAATTTTCAGATATTAATTTTCTGCAGATGAAAAACCGCTAAAAGTAGAAGTTCGAAAAAAGAGGAAGAATAAGGCTAGGACGACGGTGAAGAGTGAGCCTGTGAAGACTAAGAAGAAAACTAAGCGGAAGAATTTGAAACAGGAGCCTGCTGATACCGAAAATGATGCAGAAACTAAACAAGGTAGGTCATTCTTTTTCACGTATTTTTTTATTAAAGATGTTACGGTTTAGCACGGCAATAGCTATCATCTCATCAAACGATTGCATTTATTGTCAAATTTTTATAGTTACAAAAATTCAATAGAAAAAAACCGGCCAAGTGCGTATCGGACCACCTACAATGAAGGATTCCGTAGTTGGGGTGAATTTATCCCACGTACGTAACGAGAATATGTTTTATGAGCATTTTATGTAATTTTTTCTATAATGTGCGATTAGTTTGTGTAGAATAAACAATTCTTTTCTTTCTTTTTTCTATTTGTTTGTTACGCTTTCACGCTAAAACGGCTCAACGGGTTTGGATGAAATTTGGCACGTTTTATTTCGATATTCTCACAGGAGCGAGACCCCGGGGCGCAGCTACTTCAAACATTAATGTTTTTTTGAAAAATTGGTGAGATATAAAGTTGACACCTTCTAAATACAGATGAATGTGTTACTAAATCCTTTTTATCACATATTTTCAAAAAGATCTAGTTTATTCTTCGTAAACAGGGACTAAAATAGCTTTTTAATCCCTAGGGAGTAAAAGTGATTTGAATTTGGAATGTGGATATTGTTATTTAAAGTTCCAATTACCAAAGAGATCAATCGCGAACATTGTATGAAAAAGTAACAGGCTGAAAGATAAAGAAAAACGCGCGCGAGCTACATATTCGGATTTTACGTTTTATAAAAAAATGGTGTCTTCCTCAAGTAGTGAGAATGAAATAAATTAAAGTAGGTACTATGCTTATTCATAAGTTGCACTTACTTATTTTCTCATAGAGGGTGATAAAAAGTAGAGTGCCAACCTCGGGAGCAACACTATTTTAAGCTCGAGTACGTTGAATTCCGCCCGCCTAGATGTTGTGAAGAAAGCGGCGCTACAGTAGTTAGCGTCGTGGCGCGCCTACAGAAATATTCATAGCAGCCAATTACACCGACGCATTTTGCTTAACGATATGCGGTCGATTTCATTATGCCGTCCGAGGCGAAATTGAGGGCTTCATATTAATGGGCCCTCCGCGGGCGAAGGGCGAAGCCCTGACCCCGCCCGCCTCGCCCTTTTGCGGGGGCGTCGCGACATCTCGATGTTAGTTGAATCCCTCGCTGCGCTCAGGATTCTACTTTAGAATCTCCTTCGCTCCGCTCTGGATTCAAAGAAACACTCTCGCCTTTAAAATAGTTGTTTGTTCCCTTGGCAAACAATCTACTATTAATTAGTGATAGCATAAGAATTTAATCTAAACAGGTTTTTTTATATTTCCATCGAATATTTTTGAAATGGACTTTAGTTCATAGTATTTACGACGAAAAAAGATATTACGGAAAGGAAAAATACCGCTATTGCTATGCTAAAACGTAATAACAATAATATGCTTTGTTCATGGGGCTCGTGGCTAAGTTATCACCACACAGGTCGCTCGATCAAAGCTAAACTACGCCTGCCGAGGTCCGTACGAGGACGGGTGACCATCCATCCTTTCTGAGGCACGGGGGGCTCGGTCTCGGAAAGTACGTTAAGCCATTGGCCACGGCTGTCATTCGTAGATTTTTGACAGGCTTTACGGTTAGTCGGAATCCTGAAAGTCTAACCACCAACGGGTACCCAGTAGCTGGGTTGTGGAGGTCACATAGGAAGAAAAGAAAGAAAAAAAAAGGAAACTTGTTTATTCTGCAAAAATAAAACGCACATTTAAAAAAATTGATATAAAATTCACACATATAAAAGTAGCCAAAAGCCTCGTATTCAACCAATAAAAGTTTTGAATAGAATGCATCTATTTGTCAGAATGTTGTAAAAAGTTGTTATATGCATTATGTATTACGATCATAATATTCTGCCGTTTCCGGCGTACAAATCAGGTTTTTTTAAATTATCATTATTGCATTATAATTAAATTATTAATCATTAGAATTACATAAAAATTACAAATAATTTAAATAATTTGAAAAATAGTTGTAAAAGAGATTAATTATAAAGTCGAAATTCAATTAGGTTAAGGAGTTAAAATATGATTTATATATAAGTAATTCAGGTAAATTTTTCAATCATAAAATCTTCATCATAAATCTAAATCATTTGCTTAAAAGAAAATTAAATAATTTACATTTAAATGTTCTGAGGCTGAGAGTTTTGAAGCCATCAGGTAATTTGTTATAGACAGTTATGTAAATGCAGTATACATTATTAGAAAACAATTTAATTCTACGCCTAGGAACATTAAGCATATGCACTTTGCGGCTAGGTCTGGTCAAATTGATGTCTGTTTTGGCCTGCACGGGTACAAATTTAAAAAATGTATAGTGCTGGACGTGGCAGTATTTTAAGTTTTTTAAATAGTGGAACACAACTGTCCAGTGGGTGGTTTGAGAATGTTGTTCATAGCATTGATAATACACTGTTCAATGATGGCTGTCAAGGCCACGGACCAAAGACAATATTGCGTAATTACTGCTGTCACATTGGCAAAATGACAACAAAAACAAAATACCGGTTGCAGAGTTAACTACTTTTGTAACAAATAACGAGAAAATTGAGCTGTGCTGTCGTCATAGTCAGTCCGCTCCATGTGAAATACTGGTATTCAGCTACATCCGGTTAGACTGGAAGCCGACCCCAACATAGTTAGGAAAAGGCTAGGCAGATGATGACTCTGTTTATTAACACTAGCGACCCACCCCTGCTTCTCGCGGTTTTCAGAACTTAACAAAGTTTTAATACATAAACGTTCCGGAAAAATGCTCTAAATGATGGTCTGTTTCTTCTCGTGTGGTTGATGACTGACCTGGTGTCAAAGTTTTAAAGCCGCCCGTGGACCTCTGACTTGGCTTCACAGGCCGTCGAGAAATATCTCTCAGGCATGCTGGTTTCCTCACGATGTTTTCCTTCACCGTTTTTGAAGCAAGTGATAATCATACAATACGCACATGAATCCAAAAAGTCAGAGGTGCGTGCCTTGGGTTCGAACTCGAGACCTATGACTTGGGAGTCTGACGGTCACACCACTAGGCTATCACTGCTGCTAGTGCTAATGATGGTGAAAACCACATCAAAATCCATTGTGTAGTTTAGAAGAACTAACTAATATTAGACGTAGACCCGATCATCGTTAGGGTAGACGTGTTCTTGAGTGGCGACTGCGAATCGGCAAACGAAAGGTAGGACGCCGTCAGGCTAGGTGGAGCGATGATCTTCACAGGATTGCTGGTAGCAGCTGGATGAGAGTTGCCGAGAATGGAGCTGAATGGCGTCCTATGGAGAGGCCTATGTCCAGCAGTGGACTGCTGTAGGCTAATAATGATAATGATGAAATATGGCGGATTTTAGGAAGGAAATGAATGGTATTATACAACGTGTTCCTAAAAAAACAATTGACGTTGTTATATTTAGTAACATATTCCGGTTAAATATTCCTAAAGAGCCATAAAAAACCCTGTAAGAAATAGACACGTTCAGTTTCGAGACAAGTCAATCGTCATCCTGAGGATGGTTCGTTGAGAGGTGAAACACGTGTTGATTTCCTACAGGGTTTTTTTATGGCTCTTTAGGAATAGTTAAGCGGAATATTTAACTAAATATATTAATGTCTATTACATTTTATAATGGATTTCCACAAGGTTACGCCTGAATCAACTAACTATCTAACGTGTTTGCTTTAAAAAAATGACTACTTTTATGAATAACTAGGTTCTTCTCGCAACTTCGCCCGAGTGGATAATTCTTATTTTAAAATAAAAGTAGCCTAAGTAACTCCTTATAACATCTGCCTATGAAAGTTGCTTCAAAATCGGTCAAGCCGTTTTGGAGATTAGCCGACACATACAGATATACCTTTTTTAATGTTTTTTTTTTGTTAAAAGTTCCGTATTCCGTATAAAAAACTGTGACATTACAAACAGCCACTTCAATTCGTTCGCGTGGAAGACGTAAGATACACAATATACTAAAATAACAGCCGTTGTCATGTGGGCAGTGTCATCAAGATTTTCCATTTGGAAATTTCAGTAGCAGCCCGGAGTCTGGATTTGTGATTATTGTCAGAGAATCGAGGCGTGATGTTATATGATTGCCCTACGTAAATTTGCCGTGTCATAGCCATTTCAGACAACTGTTAAAGAATTATAGTTGTGTTCACCTACTTTTATTTAGCATAGTTGAATAACCTCTGGCTGGAGGTTTTAAGTGCTAAATTTTAAGCTTAAGGCACCCACAGGAAAGCCCGGTTAAGTAGTCATGATCTCAGAGGTCAACTACGAGATACCCTACCAAAAAAAAAACAAGCAAGTCAAACCTGGTGTGTCAAGTTTCATCTTTAGTGGCACGAACTGTACAACATATACTAGACACTCCGTTGCTTCTAAAGAAAAAGAAAGAAGGAAAAAATGTTTATGGTTTTTTGAGCTGTTTACTAAATCCATCTAAATTTTAATTAAGTATATTTGACATGTTAACCGCTTGCGAACGCCTTCTATGGCTCTACAATATAAAGCTCCTACTCTTTTTATTATTTATTCCATATTTTTATTGGTTTTTGATTTTTATTTATTACAAATTTGAATATTCACTAAGATGTCATCTACCGGGCGTCCTCTGACGGCCAATTGTTTTTTTTTTTTTTTAATCTCTGGCGAGAATTGTGTGTACACTTCAGGTTGATACGTAGGTACATTTTGGATTTCTGGCGAAAATTATGTGTAATACTGTAAATAATTGTGCTATGTAATCCTTCGGGGCATTCGAACATGATGCTGTGTAATGTGTTTGTTTTATTTTGTCGGTCTTCAAAACGTTGATCTTTTGTCGAATCAGCAGGACTTTAGCGACAAAACCTCATTTCGTAATAAAAAAAGTATTAGCCAGGCAGCACGGTAGGCGTACATCGACTGTCCTATAGCCCGACGTTGTTCAATGGAACAACGTCGGGCTATAGGACAGTATAAAAACAATTGGAAAATCTTGCATAATGATGCAAGATTTTCCAATTGTTTTTATATACTGTGATTGGTTGTGGCAGTGTTGAGTGTTACTGTTAGCCTGTATCATCCCCACTGGTGGGCAACGGCCTCTCCATGACTTCCAGCGCTAATGTGGACCATTGGCTGTTTGTTTTGTACAGCTCGTTCCGCCATCTTCTACGGGGCGTAGAGTGTATTCAACAATATAATGTAAATAACCAACAGGTGTTCGTATCACCACTCGTGGAAGCTATTTCAAAACTCCAAAAAAGTTGATAAACCCTCCCGTGTCTAAACTGTGAAAGAATCCCGAAGTCCGAAGACCGAAGAGTAACGAACAACGACGAAGAAATAAATGAAACTCAAGTGTGTTTTCTGTCTGCAGGCCGAGTTGTGGCGCCGAAATTTCGCCTTAACGACGAAGACTATAAAAAAATCGGTGACATTTACCACTGTGCCAGATGCGACAAGACGTACGAAAAATTTAACACACTGAAATTTCACATGAAGACGAAACATTATAAAATTCCGAGATATAAATGCACAATTTGTATGAAAGAGTTCATGACGCCTGCGCCTTTGACTGTTCACAAACTCGAAGTGCATGATGTAGATGATAGATTCAATTGCAGAGCGTGCAATAAAATTTTCAATACAAAAGTGCAGTTACGAAAACACATCAACAATTTCCATATGCTTGGAGAGAGATATAAGTGCGAATTTTGTGATTATGAGTCCTTTAGTTTCGAAGGTATGTACAAACATAAGTTTAAACACAAGACTGTCAAGGACTATCATTGCAGATTTTGTAGAAAATCATTTTTGAGGAAGACAACGTTGGATTTGCACGAGAGGATACACACTGGGGATCGAAGGAAAGTTTGCACTGTGTGTGGACAAGCGTTTGTGCAAAAAGCAAGTTTAAATTATCACATGACGAAATATCATCCTGAGGTCAATTATTAGCTGGTAATATTAAATCGCACTATAATTGCGTAACACGTAACAATCACAATCCGAGGGTTTTGAAGGAAATTCCTAATCCATTGCATCATAGGTTTGCAAATTCGTATGCTCAACAACGTAAATAACGCAATGAACTTGAGTGAGCTGTCAAAATGTAAGACATTGCGATCAATTTCCAGTTTATGTTACACAAGTACCCCGCAGGTTTCTGAAATGCTTTTGTCAAATCCATTTAAAAAAAAAAAAACTTTTTATATGCTCGGGTAGTACATACTTTATAGACTTGGTTGGGTATAAAATTGTTTATTTTTTTTGGTGATTTTCTTTAAAATTGCAAAAATATAGGTAGACCTAGTTAATGCAAGAGTAACTAATTCGCGTGCCCAGCTTGTGTACAATAATCGTAAGCTGCCACGTTCGCGTTCAGTCTGCATCGGTGCCACGCTTGTCGGACGTCAGTAAAAAAATTGAAAATGCTTAATAGCGCTGTTATAAATTGTAAAAACTGTGCAAAGGCGAGGAGAAAAAAAATTCGTTTCCTAGTGCTTGTGACGTCATAGTAGGTAGTCAAAAAATGGCACTCTTGCTTGTCATACAGATCTTGATACTTGCGTTATCTAGGTCTATCTATATCTGTGGTGGTTTTATCACATACCTATTTTCGATACATTAATTTTCAATTGCAAGCCATATTTTGCGCACTATGATGACTTAAAGGTCTATTCACACATATCAGGGCCGTCACGGGCTCAAAAAATATCGGAAATACATTTTATAGGATCTCGTTCATACTCGTCGTGTGTCCGGGCAGGTGACGGAGCTTCATACCTGCCTTGTGTGTGCCACGGCCCTGTCTCATCCCGGGCACGGCCTGGATATGTGTGGATAGAAAATAAAACATAAATAATCCAAATGTAAACGTATCTAAAGAATGTATAAAGCAATATTATACCTTATGTTCTAAGAAAATACCACTTTTTAGAACGTTTTGATACTGTTATTTGGTATGTAAACATTAATATTTTTTTAAACGAATTGTTAGTTTACTGGAAGGTGCTAAATAAATGTAATTTAAAATTCTTGTATTGTATAATTTTTATTTTGGTTCATTTGTAATTTGTTCGGAATAAATATTACATAGTAATATACAGTATGACTTCGAATTTTTTCGTTTCATTTCTTCTGAAAGGTGACGTAAAATTCTCGTCATTTAACACGGTTCTTTCTACAGACCGTTTACTATAACCTTGTCCCTTGCCGTCATGTTGGCACCATTGCTTGTCAAACTTAATTTCAATACTAATAGAGTTTCAAAATGGCGACTGACAGAACAGTGCTCACGAATCGCATTACGGGACAAGTTATAATGACCGCGCTGAAGTCGCAATCTCATCAAAGTCAAATAATTTAATTCAAATAGGCTCTTAAAAAGCTCTTTTGCACGTCAAAATGTACAATAAAATAGAATTGATTCTAGGCTACCCTTCCAAAAGGTATTTTCGTATAGAGAAGAGGGCAAGAAAGTCCACAGTTATTCTTGAAACGTTTTACAATATTTTGTAAACATTAATTATATCATTTTATATGAAGACGATGTACCTGGAGTCCTGGATTAAAATAACTATACCGCAATACTTAGGCGCGAGCGACAATCGGTGTTAAAAATGTATGAAAAAATTCGAAGTATTTTTGACTGATTGAGGCTGAGATCAGAAAAAGAGAATTGGTTAAGACATTGCAGATTTTTTAAAATTATTTATATTTTACTACTATTTTATTAAAAATGTTTATGTTTCCATCGATATTTACAACGAAATTTTTTAATGTCAATTTAAAGTATAACTTAATTACAAATGCCATGTGCCCGATAAGTAAGAAACTTATGCAGGAAAAGTGAATCAAGTTGTAAATCAATCACAAATGTTACATTATTTTATTTTACATCACTAGTTTAAATTATTATTTAAGAATTTAAATAAATTGTTTTCTAAATGTAAAGGAAATTGGTGTTTTTTTTTATTATTAAATCTTCTATTTAAATACAGTTCTCGTCGGCCATCATATTGTATTATTCGTCACGATACCAACGGCGCCTGTTTGCAAACGCTCGCTGGTTTGTGAAATGCCGAAGGCTTCGTTATTTTGAAACACAAATGGTCATTTGTACGCTGTTTACAAAATGCCCAGCTCTAGCTCATTCCGTGATAAAACATATGTCAAGTCAGCAACACGGCGGCCTGACGCTCCAGGGAGTGCCGCACGTACATGATAGAATCACCAATCGTGGAGGCTATTTAACAGAAAAAGTTGATAAATTGTCTCGTAATTATGACGAACCAGTAAAAAAATCCCGAAGTCCGAAGATAAACGAACATCACCGAAGAAATAAATGAAACTCAAGTGTGTTTTCTGTCTGCAGACCGAGTTGTGGCGCCTTTACTATCTGCAGACCGAGTTGTGGCGCCTTTACTGTCTGCTGGCCGAGTTGTGGAGCCTTTTGGGGATGAAGGCCAAATTGTGACGCCGAAATTTTTCCTAAGAGACGAAGACTATAAGAAAGAAGGCGACGTATACCATTGTGCGAAATGTGAAAAGACATATAACAAAATGGAGTCACTGAGAAACCATGTGAAGTTGAAACATTACAAGATTACAAGATATAAATGCTCAATTTGTATTGAAGAATTTATGACGCTTGCGCTGTTGACCGTTCACAAACTCGAAGTACATAACATTGACGATAGAGTAAATTGTAGTTTGTGCAACAGACTGTTCAATACAAACGCGCTGTTAAAGAGACATTTGAAGAATTTCCACATGCACGGGGAAGTTGGAGAGAGGCATAAGTGCGAATTTTGTGATTATGTGACCTTCAAATATGTAGATATGTACAAACATAACTTTAAGCATAAAACCGTAAAAGACCACCATTGTAGATTTTGTAAGAAATCGTTTATCAGGAGGTCAACATTGAAATTGCATGAGAGGATACATACTGGGGATCGAAGGAAAGTTTGCACTGAATGTGGACAAGCGTTTGTGCAAAAAGCAAGTTTGAATTACCATATGACGAAATATCATCCTGAAGTCAATTATTAGCAATTACTGGCAATTTTAAATCGCACCATAATTTAAAAAGTCGTTGTTAACAGTATCATGACGACGTGGACGAGGTCACGACGGCGCGACTCAGAACTATCTTGACTGGGACAACTCGACCCCGGCAATTCGACCCTGACAACTCAACCCCATGACAACTCGATCCCGACTACTTTTGAACTAATTAGTCCAAGAGCGAGTCCGCAACTTCGGTTACCTGAAGGGAAGCTGCGAAGAAGATTACAATCCTATTTCTGAATGCATTGCGACGACTCTGCTTAACCGACGATTATTAAGAATTATCTTAATAATGGTCGGTTAAGCAGAGTCGTCAAAAATCGTTAAAATAAATATTGTTCCTATTTTAGACTTGAGTGGTCGGGGTCGAGTTGTCCGGGTCGTGGTGTCCTAGGATTGAGATGTCACTGGGTCGAGTTGTCAGGTTAAATTGCCCGCGTAGAGATGTCCTAGGATTTAGTTGCCACGTGGTCGAGTTGTCTTGGAGTCAAGTTGTCGTAGGAACGTTTTGACATTAGTGTTGATTAGACTTTCACAAAACGTTTGACAGAGTTAGCAGTGTGTCTGACACTGGCATGGCCACCATCAGGGATTTTAATTTTGATAACACAAAAAAATTGTCGCCAAATATCAGAATTTATCGGTCACTGGTTCAAAAGGTATAAGGCTTTATAGGTGGCCGATCTGGGGAGCATCCCCAACTTGGCTCAATTGAATCTGAAAAGCTAGGGCTAGGGAGTTCAATTTTAAGTATAGTCCAAGAGCTAGATCAAAGAGTTTACGAAAGTGTTTTAATCTAGCTCTTGGACTATACTTAAAAATTTAACTCATTGCGACAAATTTGGTAGAAAACAGATCTTCGCTAGGCCAGTGTCAGTCACACGAGTTAGCATGCGACTAATCTCATACTATCTCTGTCAGTTTATGGTGTATTGTAGCGAACGACTTTTAGAACGACGATAGGGAGACAAACATAGAATCGCGTAAAACCATCGGCTGTTTCACATTTTATTTATTGATATGGCACCTCAACGACTTACTAAAACATACACAAATAAAAATCACAAAAAGTTTTAGGTATTGTGAATTCATCACTTAAAAGCTGCACAGCACTAAAATTTGTCGAGTTATGTCAACATAAATGTATAGAAATGCTGATTATTTTGGTGGTTATAGTTGTTATGAGTACAATGACCTCTTTTCGGATTTTGAGTTGTTTTAATTACACCTCTTATGTCATACAGTTTAGAAGTAAAATTATATTCTGTAAGTGTTTTGTATAAAAATGTATACTTCCTTTGATGTGTTTTCTTCGGAAAATTAACATTTTCTTTACAAAAAATACTCATTCTTTACCAAACTGGAACTGGTTTAACTTATCAAGCGGGGAAATTGCGTAATTCAAATAAAATGGCAATCGCTCGCAATGCCTTTCATTTTGACATCTATTGCTTCATAGGTTTGAAAAAAATCGTTGCCTCTACAACGTAAATTACGCAATCAACGTGACTAGACTGTCAAATTAAAAGGCATTGCGATCGATTGCCTATTTATGTGTGTTACGCAATTACCTCTTTGCTTATAAATCATCACAAATGTTTTATAATGTCATTGTACATCACTAGTTAAATTTTTTATTTTAAAACTGAATAAATTGTTGTCTAATGTAACGGAATTTTGTTTTTTTTTTTTTTAAATCCTATCTAGCAAAATTCTCGTAAATATTGTACGATTAATCATTATACAAACAGCGTCGTCTGTTTGCAAACGCTAGCTGGTTTGTGAAATGCCGAAAGCAAATTATAAAGTGATTCGTGAGTTTATAATAGTCTATAAAAATTCGACCACTGCAAAATGGCGCGGATTTTAATAACTTGTTCCACTTCCCACCGCCTGTGGCGCTGCTCTAGCTCATTCCATGATAAAACATTAGCCAGTCCGCAACACGCTAGTGGGCTGGCGGCCCAGGGCGCGCCGGACTGTAACACCATTCGTGGAGGCTGTTAAACAGAAAAAGTTGATAAATTGTCTCGTAACTATGACGAACCAACCGAAGAATCCCGAAGTCCGAACATCACCGAAGAAATAAATGAAACTCAAGTGTATTTTCTGTCTGCAGGCCGAGTTTTGGCGCCGAAATTTCACCTAAAAGACGAAGACTATAAAAAAAATGGCGAGGAATACGAATGTGCGAGATGTGAAAAGAGATACAAAACAGTGTATACATTGAAAAAGCATATGAATATGATACATTATAAGATTCCGAAATATAAATGCTCAATTTGTATTGAAGCATTTCTTACTCTTACGCGTTTGGTCGTTCACAAACTCCAAGTGCATAATGTAGACGATAGATTCAAATGTAATGCGTGCAATAAAATGTTGAATACAAAAAGGCAGTTAACGGATCATATGAACATTTTCCACATGCTCGGGGAAGTTGGAAGGAGGTATAAGTGCGAATTATGTGATTTTGAGACCTTTAAAACTCATGCCATGCAAAGACATAAATTAGCGCACAAGACCGTGAATGACCACCATTGTAGGTTTTGTAAGAAATCGTTTAAGAGGAAGTCAACGTTGAATTTCCATGAGAGGATACACACTGGGGATAGAAGGAAAGTTTGCACTCTATGTGGACAAGCGTTTGTGCAAAAAGCAAGTTTGAATTATCACATGTCGAAATATCATCCTGAGGTCGATTTTTAGAAGACAATTTTAAAGTCGCCGTTTAAAGTATGACGATGGCTTAACGCCGAGCTCCACCGGGACTACTAGATCCCGTCAATTCGGCCCTGACAAGATGACCTCTATAGTTCGATCCCGACAACTTTCGAACCAATTAGGCCAAGAGCGAGCGAAGCGAGTTCGGCAATTTAGGGCACCCGAATATAAGGTTCGAAGAAGATGACGGGGGCTAGAGTGAGCGAGCAAAACGAGCGATCGAAGCCCCATTCATCCTCTTGGTATTAGGTTCCTTTAATGCAGGGTTCATTCAAAAATAGGATCGTCGATTCTACTTAACCGAAGATTATTATGATAATTTATAAATAAATATTGTTCCCATGACTGACTTGAAAGGTCGGGGTCGAGATGCCTGGATTCGAGTTGTCCTAGGGTCGAGTTGTCACGGGGTCGAATTGTTCTAGAATCGTTTTGACAGCAATATTTGTTTTTTGACTTTTAGAAACTGATTGACGGAGACGACAGTATGCGACCAATCTCATACTATCTTTGTCAGTTTATGGTTTATTGTAGCGAAAACTTCTAGAACGTCTCAAAGTTTTTCGATTTTGTGAGACCAATCATTGAATAGCGAAAAAACAATCAGCTGTTCGATACATTTTGCCGAGTTATGTAAACATAAATGTATGAAACAGCTGATATTTTTGGTGTTCATATGTAATTGTTATGAGTACAATGATCTCTATTGGGTTTTGAGTTATTTTAATAACATCTTGTATGGACAGTTTAGAAGTTAAATAATATTCTAGTAGCGTATATTTCCTTTAATGTGTTTTCTTTCGAAGAATTAATATTTTATTTACGACGCAATGCTTATATGCCAGCAAACTGGAACGAGGTTAACTGGAACTTATCCAGCGGAGAAATTGCGTTACATACATAAAACGGCAATCAATCGCAATGCCTTTACTCCGTTGGTTATAAATCATCAAAAATGTAAAGTGGGTGATAGACGCGGTTTTCAAGTTCGCGAACTTAGTCGGCTCGCCGTCGGTGACACACGTGAAGCTTGTTCACACTGTATCGCGGTGTTAACGGCGTCGTCTGTTTGCAAACACTCAGAGCCTCGTCAGTTTGTATATGAAGCCGAATGATCACTCAATAATACAAAATGCCGCAGCGAGTTGCAATAACAAACATATTCTATTTTCCACTACCTGTGCTCTAGCTCATTCCATGATAAAACATTAGCCAGTCCGCAACACATTAGCAGACTGATGGCCCAAGGAGCGCCAGACGTACATTACAGTAACACCATTCGTGGAGGCTGTTTAACTGAAAAAAATCTAGTAACGATGAATCAACCGAAGAATCCCGAAGTCCGAAGATTAAAACATCACCGAAGAAATAAATGAAACTCAAGTGTGTTTAATGTTTGCAGGCAGAGTATGGGCGTCGAACTTTCACCTAAAAGACGAAGACTATATAAAAAAATGGCGAGAAATACCAATGTGCGAGATGTGAAAAGAGATACAAAACAGTGTATACATTGAAAAACCATATGAAGATGATACATTTAAAGATTCCGAGATTTAAATGCTCAATTTGTATTGAAGCATTTCTTACTCTTACGCCTTTGGTCGTTCACAAACTCAGTGCACAATGTAGACGATAGAATCAAATGTAATGCGTGCAATAAAATGTTTAATACAAAGAGGCAGTTAACGGTTCATATGAACATTTTCCACATGCTCGGGGAAGTTGGAAAGAGGTATAAGTCCGAATTATGTGATTTTGAGACCTTTAAAACTCATGCTTTGCAAAGCCATAAGTTTGAATGACCACCATTGTAGATTTTGTAAGAAATCGTTTAAGAGGAAGTCAACGTTAAATTTCCATGAGAGGATACACACTGAGGATAGAAGGCTACATGGACCGACGACCTGAAGGAAGTGGCTGGGGACAGACTGGATGCGGAAGGCGGAGGACAGGTTGTTGTGGCGCAGCTTGGGAGAGGCCTATGTCCAGCAGTGGGAAAAAAAAAAAAGAGGTTAAAGAAACCGTTTGACAGAGACAGCATGGGACTCACCTCATGCTGTTTCTGCCATTTCTGGTGTATTGTAGCGACCGACAGACTTTTTAAAACTTTAAAAGTTAAGTTGATTTTTTATACAGTTGTATACTAATAACCCAAAACTCGAACGAGGTGCGTTGTACTCATCATGATGAACAAGTTTTATTAAGCGGCGAACCCAGAAATAGAGAATTCCTTCTGGAAGATGGCCGGCATAGTCAAAGAAAGACATAAATGCTACCAGCCTTTAAATTTATATCTCTTCACTTCGGCTACATAATTATATGATACTACGGACGCCTACGTATAATATTTCATTAATATATTATAATAGTTGCAATGTCAAAATTGAGTTTAGTTAGCTGTCTGGTGACTGATATTTTCTGTTGACAGTACATGAAAATATTTTTTAAAGTCATTGGGCAAATATGTATGGGCTTGGTCTAAGGGTCCATCACTAACCTGACTTATGTTACTAATTGTGTTCTTTTATCATTAGTAACGTGCTGATATCATCGTGGACGTCCACGTCCATAAATAATTTAGAGCGTTAGCGTTAAAGACGTTAATTTAAAAGCGTCTTCATATATTTCCATACATTTTAAGTTCCCATGTTATTGCGATGCCGTGACGAGGACGTGGACGTCCACGATAATATCGCTACGTTAGAAATTATAAAAGCACGATATGGATTAGTTGTTATTCAATCAGGAATTGGTTATGCTTATGACTCGCAGGTATTTTAATTTGCTTGTAGTCTACCAGTGTTTTATTGAAAAAACAGTGGCACTCCGGGAGTGCCGACAGAAGCGAAAACTTGAAAAAAAATCGGCACCGCGGTAATCAACGCGTTGATATCTTTTACTCCACGGTGTCGATAAATTGCTTTACAATATCGCGAAATTAATTGATTAGGCCCATCTCAAAAATGCCCAACGCGCCTCCAGAACTTTTTCACTTCAAAAAATCATTTGATATCAGAAGTGTTAGTGATACCACAAGTGTTACACTATGCTAGTTTTAATTATTATTACTATAGAATTTGAATAAATTGATTTCTTAAAACAAAAGCATTTTATGTGTTTTTTTTTAAAAATCCTTATACAATACAATTGTTGTCAGCATAGTTTATGATTCGTCAGTATACAAACGTTCGTCTGTTCGCAAACGCTCGCTGGTTTGTGAAATGCCGAATGCAGGTTATAAATTACCTCGTTATTTAGTAATATTTACCAGTGTGTGCTTTATTTTCTATACATCTATACATATTAACAAAATTGAAGTGTCTGTTTATAATGTTAAAATAACAGCTTTTTACTAAATTCATAAGAAAATATATGGTATTTATAATTAAAAAAAAACAATTTTTAAAATGTTTGTTTGTTCCGGCTAATATCCTTAACGGCTGGACTGATTTTGACGGGACTTTCACTGGTAGATAGCTGATGTTATAAGAATTAACTAGGGCTACTTTTATTTTTGGAAAAAATATTAGCGTCCACGTGGGCGAAGCACTACCTGCTTCGCCGACGTGGTCGCTAATATTTTTTCCTATAATAAACCTGAAGAGTTTGTTCGAACGCGCTAATCTCTCGACCTACTAGTCAGATTTGAAAAAATCTTTTTGCGTTTGAAAGCCAAATTCTTGAGGAACTACTTCTACACCTTAGAGGGCGCGCAAAACTTATGCAACTCGGTGGGTCGCGGGCCGAGGAAGTTTTATAAAGACGTGACTTTTATTTTAGTATATTTTCAGTGGCGTGCCTAGGGGTCAAAATTAGGGCAAGCCGCCAGATTTTTTACGATAAAAAAAAAACAGCCTAGTGGGGGATTGACTGATTTTCATATGTTGTTCATGGTACAACATTATTATAATTTTGGTTAGAAATTTACCTTTACCTTTAAAATTCGAAGAGGTCTGGCATTAGTATGTAATTGTCATAAGCGCCATCTACATTAATGAATGCGCGTAATCACACCGCTTAGCCGAACCATTTTACCATAATTCATATTCGCTTGTCAAATGCAAAATTTTTCAATCAGAAGCCACTAGATGGATCCCACATTATCGATTTGTTGTTCTACTGCCGTACGCATAATTTTACGAGTTTAAAATGAGCATATTTTAATCTAAATTAAATGCCCAATTTAAATAACTTATTTTATTGGATAAGGATAAATATGTATAATACCGCTCAAAATACCTTCGGAATAATAATTCTTGGCTTAAGCATTTGTTGGTAAAAAGCTTCTTTATGGAAAAGTTTTTTTTTTTTTTTCTGTTGGGCATCTCGTAGCTGACCTCTGAGGTCATGACTACTTAACCGGCCAATCCTGTGGTTGCCTTAAGCTGCTACACTCAAAGCCTCCAGCCAGGGGCATACAAAACTAAGCTAAAAAGCTAGGTGAACGCTCGCTAAGGGCACCCCCTGTGGGGTACGAGCCTCGGCTTAGGGCGTCACCGGAGGGAGGACATCAAAGATGGGACGGGCTGGATCAAAGTTTTGATCATTATTATTAATCGGGGAATTTAAAGCTACGTGCACAGCCGAAACCACTGCTGGCACCTCGTTATCGAGCAAGGGTCGGGGAGGAGTATCATTTACTCGGGGGCGCGGACGCGATCGCAAAGGACCTCGACGGCGAGGTCGGAATGACGGGAGGCGTCTGTATCTGTGTAGAGTACTAGTAGCCCTATTGCTCTCCTGAAGGAGGGTTATGGGGTCATCTGGGTCGGTGAGAATGTGCCTAGGACGGCGGGTACGGCTAATCCTACTTGGGACATAACTGGCGGCCTCGACAACCAGAGGGTTGCGATGTTTGACCGCGGAGTCGAAGTAACGCTTTGCAAGGCGTTTTAGAAATTGGTGGATCGTGGGAATTCTAAGGTCGAGATGGAGACTCTCGTTCCTAACATACCAGGGGGAGCCTGTGGCCCTACGGAGGAATCGGTTTTGGAGCGTTTGCAACCTATGGATATGATGGGGTTTTGCATGAGCAAAGACGGCACCCGCATAAGTCATGATGGGACGAATACACGCTGTGTTGATTCGCAATTTGCACTTAAGTGACATCTTGCTGCGTGCGTTTAGGACGGAATGGAGCCTACCGAGAGCGAAAGCGGCTCGCGAACGAACCTTCTTTATGTGCTCAGCGAAAGTGAGATGGTGGTCGAGGAAAACACCTAGGTATTTGGCTCGCTTCTCCCAAGGGATCTGCTTACCGAACATAGTGAGAGGTCGGGGGAGGGGGTCTCTAAGCCTTGTGCGCGGTTTCGAGAAGAGAACCGCTTGGCTTTTTTCGGGATTGACTTCTATGCGCCACTTTCGAAACCAGGCAGCGAGTCGATTGACTGCGCCTTGGAGAGTGTGGGCGATATTGTCGGGGTATCTAGACCTAAAGTAGATGGCCGTATCGTCTGCGAACAGAGCGAAGTGCGCCCTTCTACCTGGGTTTGGAATATCGCTAGTAAATAGCGTGAACATGAGGGGAGCTAGCACGGAGCCCTGAGGGACTCCTGCACGAATGGGGCGGGGAGAGAAAAGTGCTCCTTCAATGCGATAGCGGAATACGCGGTTTGATAGATAGTCCCGTAAGATGAGTACGAGACGATCCGGCACACCGAGTTGGTACAGCTTGTATAATAAGCCGTTGTGCCAGACTTTATCGAATGCTTTCGCAATGTCGAAGAATACTGCACCCGTCAGAGAGCCGCGTTGGAAACCATCGCTTATGAACTCAATGATGCGGTGGGCCTGATGCACGCTAGAGTGCTCAGTTCGAAAGCCGAACTGTTCGTTGGGGATGAGGCCCTTGGTCTCGGCGAAGTCTCTGAGACGCTTGTAAATAAGCCTCTCATAGATTTTTCCGAGAACCTTGAGCAAACTGATGGGACGGTAGCTAGAGGGCTCGGTACTGGGTTTACCGGGCTTTCTGATACCTATGACGGTGGCTTCTTTCCACGACTGGGGAAAGAAGTTGTTGCTTAAGGCACCATTGAAGATGGTAGTCAAAAGCATTATCAGGTGGGCAGGGAATAATTGGATCACCCTATTGGTGAGTCCATCTGAACCAGGAGCTTTACGGAAAAGTAATTGTTCCTAATTTATATTTAATAGGTATTTTGTACCGACCTTTTTTCTCGTTTTTATGTTATTGTGTTTATCAGTTAAAACTTGTAAATGGCCTTCAATTTTATATTATTTAAAAACACTGTGTAAGTTAGCTGTAAGTTTTCCGAATAGAATAATATAAAAATATCCAAAATAAAAAAAAAATTATGATGTGGATATATTTAGTGACCTGTTCCGCTTAGCTATTACTAAAGAGTCTTAAAAAGACCCTGAAAGAAATCGACACGTGTTTCACCTCTCAACGTGGCATCCTCAGGATGACGATTGACTTGTCAGTAACTCGAACACGGCGTGTTGCAACACCAAGCGCTGAGCGTGTGCGCTCAGTCAATCAAGTCAATCTTGCGGAACAGGCTACTAAATATATCCACATCATCATTTTATAATGGATTTCCGCAAGGTCACGCCTGAATCAATTAACTATAAAATATATCCTCTTATGCTTAAGTTTTAAGTTTCGTTACTGACCGTCGAAAAAGGCACCAGTTTTGGTCATTTTCTTATGTAAAAACTTGTTCTGTTTTCCATAACCCTTGGCGCTGTTCTAGCTCATTCCATAGTAATTCATTAGCCAGGTCGCAAAACGCTAGCGGGATTACGGCCCAGGGAACCGCATGTACATTACAGTATTACCATTCATGGAGGCTGTTTAACAGTTAAGGTTGATAAATTGTCTCGTAACTATGACGAAACAGTCCAAGACTCCCGAAATCCGAAGACTGAAGGTTAACGAACATCACCGGAGATTTAAATAAAACTCAAGTGTATTTTCTGTCTGCAGACCGAGTTGTGGCGCCGAAATTTTACCTAAAAAAAGGTGAAGACTATACAAAAGTTGGCGATACGTACCACTGTGCCAGATGCGACAAGACTTACAGCGGGGTAAACTCAATGAGACGACATGTGAAGTCGAAATATTATAAGATTCCGAAATACAATTGTTCTATTTGTATTGATGGTTTCATGGAGCTTTCACCTTTGACCGCCCACAAACTGGAAGTGCATAACGTTGACGATAGAGTCAAATGTAGTGTGTGCAATAAATTATTCAATACAAAAGCGCTGTTAAGGAAACATTTGAACTATTTCCACATGCAGGGGGACGTTGGAGTGAGGTATAAGTGCGAATTATGTGATTATGAGACATTTAAATATGAAGCTATGTACAAACATAAGTTTATGCACAAGACCATGAAGAACCACCATTGTAGATTTTGTAAGAAATCGTTTAAGAGGAAAACAACGCTGAATTTCCATGAGAGGATACACACTGGGGATAAAAGAAAAGTTTGCACTGTATGTGGACAAGCGTTTGTGCAAAAATCAAGTTTGAATTACCATATGACGAAATTTCACCCTCACGTCAATTATTAGCATTCTGAATACTCACGTCACGGAATTCTAATTTTAACCTCCGACGCAAAAAGAGGGAGTTATAATATGTTTTGTGTGTAAGATGCCTACTGAAGGCTTAAACAAACCCTGCTCTGGTTAAATTCTTACGAAATCACTCACTAAAGGGAATAAGTAACACATTCATTTGTATTTAGAATGTTTCAAGTTCATATCTCACCACTGGTTGGGGCAGCCCTATGTCCAGCAGTGGACGTCTTTCGGCTGAAATGATCTCCCCACTTGATTCAATAGTATTATTAAATTGTTATTGAAAAGTCACCGGTGCAAAGGAGGATGGCACAAAAAAAACCCAGGCTCAACACAAACGAAGGAGGCGGAACGCGTGAGGGAGAGGCAAATTTCGCGCCCTCACGCCCCTAAACGCCGCAGGAGGAGACGCCCTGGGCGTCGGGAATTGTAGGCCGATTGCCGGCCACCGTAGGCGAGGGCTTGCGGACGGTGAGCAATGGGTAGCTCGTCGTCCGATGAGGACCAGGCCCGGGTCGACGGCGCGTTGTGTTGAAGGCGGAGGACAGGGTGTTGTGACGCAGCTTGGGAGAGGCCTATGTCCAGCAGTGGACTGCGATAGGCTGCATTGATTGATACTTTTAAAGAAACCATTTGACAGAGACAGCATGCGACTCACCTCATGCTGTTTCTGCCACATCTGGTGTATTGTAGCGACCGACAGACTTTTTAAAACTTTAAAAGTTAAGTTGATTTTTTATACAGTTGTATACTAATAACCCAAAACCCGAAGGAGGTTCGTTGTACTCATCATGATGAACAAGTTTTATTAAGCGGGAGAATTCCTTCTGAAAGATGGCCGGCATAATCAAAGAAAGACATGAATGCGCCTCCAGAACATTTTCACTTCAAAAAATCATTTTATATCACAAGTGTTAGTGATACCACACTAACACTTGCACTATGCTAGTTTTAATTATTATTACTATAGAATTTGAATAAATTGATTTCTTAAGACAAAAGCATTTTATGTGTTTTTTTTTTTTAATCCTTATACAATACAATTGTCGTCAGCATAGTTTATGATTCGTCAGTATACAAACGTTCGTCTGTTTGCAAACGCTCGCTGGTTTGTGAAATGCCGAATGCAGGTTATAAATTACCTCGTTATTTTGTAATATTTACCCGTGTCTGCTTTATTTTCTATACATCTATACATATTAACAAAATTGAAGTGTCTGTTTATAATGTTAAAATAACAGCTTTTTACTAAATGCATAAGAAAATATATGGTATTTAAAATTAAAAAAAAACAATTTTTAAAATTTTTGTTTGTTCCGGCTAATATCCGAAACGGCTGGACTGATTTTGACGGGACTTTCACTGGTAGATAGCTGATGTTATAAGAAGTAACTAGGGCTACTTTTATTTTTGGAAAAAATATTAGCGTCCACGTGGGCGAAGCACTAGCTGCTTCGCCGACGTGGTCGCTAATATTTTTTCCTATAATAAACCTGAAGAGTTTGTTCGAACGCGCTAATCTCTCGACCTACCAGTCAGATTTGAAAAAATCTTTTTGTGTTTGAAAGCCAAATTCTTGAGGAACTACTTCTACACCTTAGAGGGCGCGCAAAACTTATGCAACTCGGTGGGTCGCGGGCCGAGGAAGTTTTATAAAGACGTGACTTTTATTTTAGTATATTTTCAGTGGCGTGCCTAGGGGTCAAAATTAGGGCAAGCCGCCAGATTTTTTACGATAAAAAAAAAAAACAGCCAAGTGGGGGATTGACTGATTTTCATATGTTGTTCATGGTACAACATTATTATAATTTTGGTTAGAAATTTACCTATACCTTTAAAATTCGAAGAGGTCTGGCATTAGTATGTAATTGTCATAAGCGCCATCTACATTAATGAATGCGCGTAATCACACCGCTTAGCCGAACCATTTTACCATAATTCATATTCGCTTGTCAAATGCAAAATTTTTCAATCAGAAGCCACTAGATGGATCCTACATTATCGATTTGTTGTTCTACTGCCGTACGCATAATTTTACGAGTTTAAAATGAGGCATATTTTAATCTAAATTAAATGCCCAATTTAAATAACTTATTTTATTGGATAAGGATAAATATGTATAATACCGCTCAAAATACCTTCGGAATAATAATTCTTGGCTTAAGCATTTGTTGGTAAAAAGCTTCTTTACGGAAAAGTAATTGTTCCTAATTTATATTTAATAGGTATTTTGTACCGACCTTTTTTCTCGTTTTTATGTTATTGTGTTTATCAGTTAAAACTTGTAAATGGCCTTCAATTTTATATTATTTAAAAACACTGTGTAAGTTAGCTGTAAGTTTTCCGAATAGAATAATATAAAAATATACAAAATAAAAAAAAAATTATGATGTGGATATATTTAGTGACCTGTTCCGCTTAGCTATTACTAAAGAGTCTTAAAAAGACCCTGAAAGAAATCGACACGTGTTTCACCTCTCAACGAGGCATCCTCAGGATGACGATTGACTTGTCACTAACTCGAACACGGCGTGTTGCAACACCAAGCGCTGAGCGTGTGCGCTCAGTCAATCAAGTCAATCTTGCGGAACAGGCTACTAAATATATCCACATCATCATTTTATAATGGATTTCCGCAAGGTCACGCCTGAATCAATTAACTATAAAATATATCCTCTTATGCTTAAGTTTTAAGTTTCGTTACTGACCGTCGAAAAAGGCACCAGTTTTGGTCATTTTCTTATGTAAAAACTTGTTCTGTTTTCCATAACCCTTGGCGCTGTTCTAGCTCATTCCATAGTAATTCATTAGCCAGGTCGCAAAACGCTAGCGGGATTACGGCCCAGGGAACCGCATGTACATTACAGTATTACCATTCATGGAGGCTGTTTAACAGTAAAGGTTGATAAATTGTCTCGTAACTACACACATCAAAAGTGTCTAGGGATCAACATATATTTTTGCAATAACTTTTCTCCTGATTGATATTAATTAAAATTTTCTTTAAGGATTCATCAAATAAAGTGTTTTCGTTTGTCACAGTAACGATAAACCAAGTCACCTTTGCATTAATAAAGAAATTTGCCATTTTCCTAATAAAGGGTTTTTGACATTTGAACCACTAACATTAAAGTTCGAAAAAAAGACTGAAATAACAGTTTTCTTTAAAATTTTATTGGGTAACTTAAACAATTAATAATCCGTGTTTCTACCGCGAACACTAACAACACAAGAACATCGGTTTGGCATACTCAAAATGAGTTCATCCAAATCACGCTGTGGAATGGCCGCCCATGTTCGTTGCAACAACAAAAAAAGGTCTTCTTGCGACTGGATACCCTCCATATTCGGCAGAGCTCTTCTCTGTAGCATATCCCATGCATGCTCAATCGGGTTCAAGTCTGGCGACTGAGCAGGCCAGAGCAGGACATTGATGTTAGCTGCGGCGAGAGTCTGTCTTACAACTCTTGCGGTGTGCGGTCGTGCATTATCATGCATTAACTGAAATAAGGGACCGATTTGCACTTGTAGAGGAACGATGACGTCAGATACAATCGTCTCAGCATAAATTTGAGCGTTGAGGTTGCCTCTGATCCAAATCAACTCAGTTCTTCCGCCGATCCAAATACCCGCCCATACCATGATGGTTCCACCACTATAAGGATGGACTTCCTGGCAGGATTTTAATCGCTGTTGGCGTCCAGGGGTTCTCCAGTGTCGTATACGTCTTGTATCCGGTCTCATACCAAAACGAGACTCATCAGAAAAGCACACGAAACGCCATTGTTCTTCTGCCCAATTTCTGTGTTCAAGAGCCCATTGATATCGAATCCTACGATTGTGCATTGCTATAGGTGGTACCCGTAGCGGTCTTCGGGAATGAAGGTTCACTTCATGCAAGCGGTTTCTGACTGTTTGGTCGCTAATTAAGTTCCCTGAAGAGTGATGAAGCCTCACGGCTAACATCATGGCGGTTACTGTTGGAGCTCTTCGAGTTAAGATTTGAATGTATCGGTCTTGTCTCCGTGTGGTGCAGCGATACCGTCCTCCATGGCGCTCAGCCACGGTACCAGTGCTTCGGTAACGTGTCCAAAGTCGACTGATAACACTCTGACTTGTATTCAGAGCTAAAGCCACAGTACGTTGCCGGGAACCAGCTTCTATCATTCCCACGGCTCTGAGCATTTCTTCCCTGCTTAAATGACGTCGCCGCTCCATAATAACGTTGGTTTTAATCAGTAGTAGGGAAACAGTAGCACTAATAATGTCTTCAATGCGTTGTATGTTTTTATAGGGAAAATATTGACAGCTGATTTTCATCTTTTACTCGAATTTGATTAACAGTTCCTGTTTCAAATTATGAAATGCACCAAAAAGGATCCATATAAATTTATATAATCATAAATTTATTACAAAGCCACATCTCAATCTCAAGAAATCCGCATAAAAATGCTTGATCCCTAGACACTTTTGATGTGTGTATGACGAAACAGTCCAAGTCTCCCGAAATCCGAAGAATGAAGGTTAAAGAACATCACCGGAGAAATAAATAAAATTCAAGTGTGTTTTCTGTCTGCAGACCGAGTTGTGGCGCCGAAATTTTACCTAAAAAAAGGTGAAGACTATAAGAAAGTTGGCGACACATACCACTGTGCCAGATGTGACAAGACTTACAGCGGGGTAAACTCACTGAGACAACATGTGAAGTCGAAATATTATAAGATCCCGAAATACAATTGTTCTATTTGTAATGATGGTTTCATGGAGCTTTCACCTTTGACCGCCCACAAACTGGAAGTGCATAACGTTGACGATAGAGTCAAATGTAGTGTGTGCAATAAATTATTCAATACAAAAGCGCTGTTAAGGAAACATTTGAACAATTTCCACATGCAGGGGGACGTTGGAGTGAGGTATAAGTGCGAATTATGTGATTATGAGACATTTAAATCTGAAGCTATGTACAAACATAAGTTTATGCACAAGACCATGAAGGACCACCATTGTAGATTTTGTAAGAAATCGTTTAAGAGGAAAACAACGCTGAATTTCCATGAGAGGATACACACTGGGGATAGAAGAAAAGTTTGCACTGTATGTGGACAAGCGTTTGTGCAAAAAGCAAGTTTGAATTACCATATGACGAAATATCACCCTGACGTCAATTATTAGCATTCTGAATACCCACATCACGCAAATCTATTTTTAACCTCCGACGCAAAAAGAGGGGTGTTGTTGCAAGTTTGACCGCTATGTGTGTGTCTGGCATCGTAGCTCTTAAACGGGTGAACCGATTAGAATGCGGTTTTTGTAATTTGAAAGCAGGTTTTCTAGCGAAGGTTCTTAGTCATGTTTTATCAATGAAGTTCTTTTCTAGTTGATGAATGGATGTGAGTATCTTCTATAGGTCTGATCGATTTGAAATTTGATATTCTGTGACTTCAATGAAATTAGCAGAGCATAGTAACCTTGAACTGATGCTGCAGCATCACCTGGAATTTGCAGGATACCGAAATCCCTTGCCAACTTACAGCACAGGTATCGTGTTTGGGCTCATTGGAATGGTCTCAATGAATAGGTGAACAGGGTCTGGTGATGGAGTAGGAAAGAGAAATGAGATAGTATTTGTGTGTAGTTTTTTAAATTTTAATTGTTAAAATTGTACTTGTAAGTGTTAATGTGCAGTTTCTGATAGGCTTCTAAAAAAATTTTTTTGACTGTTAGTTGCGTACTGTCTGATCCAAAGGTATCCGATGAAGGCTTAAACAAACCCTGCTCTGGTTAAAATCTTACGAAATCACTCACTAAAGGGAATAAGTAACACATTCATTTGTATTTAGAATGTTTCAAGTTCATATCTCACCACTGTTTGGGGCAGCCCTATGTCCAGCAGTGAACGTCTTTCGGCTGAAATGATCTCCCCACTTGTTTCAATAATATGATTAAATTGTTATTGAAAAATCACCGGCGCAAAGGAGGATGGCCAAAAAAAACCCAAGCTCGACGCAAACGAAGGAGGAGGCAGAACGCGTGTGGGAGAGGCAAATTTCGCGCCCTCACGCCCCTAACCGTCGCAGGAGACGCCCTGGGCGTCGGGAATCGCAGGCCGATTACCGGCCACCGTAGACGCGGGCTTTCGGATGGTGAGCAATGGGTAGCTCGCCGTCCGATAAGGACCAGGCCCGGGTCGACGGCGCATTGTGTTCTACGCGCGCTTTAAAGAGATGTCAGCAGAATTGCTATCGCTAGGGCTGATGCCTACCGGGGGTGTGAAGAAAAGCGAAAGGGAGATCGTGGCCCCCGACAACAGGGCAACTGAAGGAACACGGGAGGGTTTTAGTAAGAGCCTGACATGCCCTCCCGCTCCGCCCAGAGCGGGAGAAGTTATTTGATAATTTCCCACCCAAAAAAAGGCCCAACGCAAAAATTTTATACCTCAGATTTTACATTTAAATTAGTATAGTTATTCTCAGTTGTCATCATTGCTAAATACAGTGGCTAACATTTTATTTCCCCTTTGTAGTAGCTTAGCTGGCGCTCAAGGCAAATATATATTTTTTTTATAAAAGCTATCAATACCTAATTGTTTTTAATTCTTATGATTATCGTATTGGGTAAGCCTGCAGAAAGTTAAAAGTACTGGTACTTAAATGTAAAAAAGTAATATTTTAATTATGATATCATTATTATCGGTTACTATGTCTAATGATAACGATGGCTGTTGTAATAAAATCAAAGTGAAATAATTTATTTCAATTAGGCACTTATAAGGCACTTTTGAACGTCAAAATTTAGAAAAAATAGAATTGATTCTAGTCGCCCCTTCCAAAGGGTAGTTTTCGTATAGAGAAGAATGGACAAGAAATTCAATTTTCATTTGACGACCGATCATTTTGTTAGTGTGGCAGTTAGCTGTAAATTAAGAAGTTTTTTATTGTGAGGAGTATAAATACTAAAATTGTATTTCTAAGTACTATGGTTAACTCACAGGAACAAGTTAGAAAAAAAAAGAGAAATTGTCACAACCGACCACACCCGTGGGGCGGTTGTGACAGTACTTAGGGTCGGTAGTGACAGGTTAAAAAGTACACCAAAATGGTCATCAATCACTTTTATTGCACGAAATACCCATTCCTCCCAAAAAAAAAACATTTACGTATATACATAACATCACGCCTTGTTTCCCCGAAGGGTTGGGCAGAGGTGTTCCTGTAGCAGGTTCACCCACATTTCGCCAGTTATGTTTTTTTTAAGTCCCATGTAATAGGGGGCGAGCCTATTGCCATCAACCGGGCACAAATCTAGACTCCAGGCTGCTACTGAGAAATTTCAGATAGAAAAACCCAATAACACTTTGCCCGACCTGGGAATCGAACCCAGAACCTCATGCCCAGCAGTAGCACTTGCGACCACTAGACCAACGAGGCAGTCACGAGGTAGTCTCAGTACGTATATATATTACGTAAGAACATTTAATGTTTATAAGTAATAAGGCATTGTAGCATCTATAGCTATTATAAAAAATCTTCATATTGCACTTCGATTGCTTAGAACTAGTACTTCAATCAGTCTTAAATTACAATCAGTCCAAAAAGCTAACTAAAGAATTCTAATTATACAATACGGTAACAATGTCAAAATAAAAACTATACTAAATATTTGTCACAACCGTACCAAAAAAAAATGTCACAACCGTACCCAAAGCACTCCTTCGCAAAAAGGAATATATAATAATGTACGTACAAAATAAACACTGCTATTTAACCACTGATGTTTAACTAATAATGAAAAATAACACTCATTACTGTAAACATATAACAACAATCATTAAAATAAATCGAATAAAAATACTTACTTTTGACTGTTAAAAAGTAATGAGGGCCTCTGCTAGCATCAACGTCGCAAGTAGCCAAATTTCGTCATAAGTCATTTATTTAATAAAAAAATACATTGTGTTGAAAATATTACAGCGATGATAAATAAAATAATAACAAGTAAAGAAACATTACATTAATATTTAAAATTCAATATCACTAATTTATAATTTTATGTCAATAATTCAGTACCAATAAATTAGTTAATTGATTCAGGCGTGACCTTGCGGAAATCCATTATAAAATGCAATAGAAGTGGATATATTTAGTAACCTGTTCCGCTTAGCTATTTCTAAAGAGTCTTAAAAAAACTCTGAAAGAAATCGACACGTGTTTCACCTCTCAACGAGGCATTTTCAGGATGACGATTGACTTGTCGCGAACTCGAACACGGCGTTTTGCCACACCAAGCACTGAGCGCAGCAGTGCGCGCAGGTTACTAAATATATCCACTTCTATTGCATTTTACCAATAAATTAAATAATCCCAACATTGCATTGGTCAACGGGAACTACCATATAGGTTTTCGACCCAAAACCTATTGGGTACTTCCGGTTGTCCTAGAATTGTTAATTTTGGTTAAAAGCAAGGTCTTACAGCACAAGTAAAGGGAAAATTCTGAAAAATAAAATAAGTTGAAAATTAAGGTAAATTTTGCTACCTACAAGTTTTCGCGAAAATCTAAATTTGCCCATTTCTTTTTATCGTGTTGACTCAGGACCTTGATTTTTATACACCTAATAGGGACTATAGACCTCAGTATCTGGTAAGAATTTCAACTTGCTAGGTCCACCTGTTCCTGAGAAAATCGGTGGTGATATACGGACAGACCGACAAGAGACTGATCATGTAAGGGTTCCTTTTTTTACCTTTTGAGGTACGGAACCCTAAAAAGGGTCGTGTGCATGGGATTTTGTTTTCAAACTGCTAAGATATGCGTTTCTTCGATAGTACCTACACTATAATATACATATGATGTACTACAATGTGTCTAGTCACCGGTGTCCGACCTGTCAAGGCGAAGTAATATGATAAATTTTATGGACAAATCAACTATAATAAGGCATTTTACCCCTACTGTTTTGAAATGGCGGCCATATAGATTTTTTTGTTTACCGAGTACGGGTGGGTTCATTTATTTTGCAACATCTACCGAAGTAGAGGTCCTACAGGCATAAAAGTGGTTTCGTTCGACAGCTACAAAAATAGGCAATAAGTTAATACTAAAATCAAAAATAGGCACGCTATTTTTCGTACAATGTTATAGCGTTCTCACTTGATTGTTAGCAGTTCACACTTGCGCTGGATGAAACAACATGCTTTTCGACCATGTTTGCGTTGACGATAGACGGATCGTGAAGGGCCCTCTTAACGGGTCGGACACCGGTGACCAGACGAACTGTTTCAGATTATATAGAATGATTATTGCGATGGCACATTCATCAGGACTAAACCCAAAACTATGGATAGTAAAACTAGGTGGTTAAAGGAACCATGACCTAGATTCTAGTAAACAATATGCATTTCTGTTTTATGCTCGTGATTTATTATGTACTTTTTGTTGTTTTCGTTTACTCTTGTCTTTTATGTATGCACGTGTCTCTGTGACAAATAAACCTATTTTTCTTTCTTTCATTTTTAGTCCCCCAGTTTTTACCCCTTTTGTAAAAAGGGCTCTCTATGTATGTTTATACTGAGCGATACTGTTGTTGATAAGGATCAAATAGTACAACCACTTGGCTCTTATCCATAGTTTCGGACGATGCCCTTAACTCCCATTAAAAAAATGACCCTGTTTAAACTGATGTAACTCAGCTCGGATGGATTTCCAAGCTACGCCTTACAAAATTTTGTTATGTATCAACTAAATGTGTAACGTTCCGTGTGGTTTCGTTACTGATCAACGAAAAGAAGGCACCATTTTTGGTAGTAACTTGTTCTATTTTCCACCTCCTATGGCACTGGCCTAGCTTATTCCGTGATATAACATTAGCCATCTCGCCACACGCTAGCGGGCTGACGGCCCAGGAAGCGCCGCACGTACATTCATCACCACTCGTGGAGGCTATTTAACAGAAAAAGTTGATAAATTGTCTCGTAACTACGACGAAACAGTCAAAAAATCCCGAAATCTAAAAACTGAAGATAAACAAACTTCACCGGGGAAATATATAAAATTCAAGTGTGTTTTCTGTCTGCAGACCGAGTTGTGGCGCCGAAATTTTACCTAAAAAAAGGCGAAGATTATAAAAAAGTTGGCGACACGTACCACTGTGCCAGATGCGACAAGACATACACTAGACTACCTTCACTAAGACTACATGTGAAGTTGAAATATTATAACATCCCAAAATACAAATGTTCTATTTGTAATGATGATTTCATAAAGCTTTCGCCTTTTACCGCCCACAAACTGGAAGTGCATAACGTTGACGATAGATTCAAATGTAATGCGTGCAATAGATTGTTCAATACTAAAGCGCTGTTAACGAATCATATCAACATTTTCCACATGCTGGGGGAAGTTGGAGTGAGGTATAAGTGCGAATTATGTGATTTTGAGACCTTTAAAACTTCTGCTATGCACAGACATAAGTTAGCGCACAAGATCGTCAAGGACCACCATTGTAGATTTTGTAAGAAATCGTTTAAGAGGAAGACAACGCTGAATTTCCATGAGAGGATACACACTGGGGATAGAAGAAAAGTTTGCACTGTATGTGGAGAAGCGTTTGTGCAAAAAGCAAGTTTGAATTACCATATGACGAAATATCACCCTGACGTCAATTATTAGCATTCTGAATACTCACATCACGCAACTCTAATAAAAGTTGTAATAGTTTCGGAAAGGCTTCGGGAAAAAAGATGCTAAGTGATTTGACTGAATGTTGTTACAGTCAGCCAATCATTGAAGACATTAATATATTATTCACATAAGCTATGTTATATCTATCTAATAGTAACAATGTCATAGACATTTTTTTCCAGTTCATGTTTAGTAGTTTCAAGTTTATATATCAAGGCAAATATCCAGCACTGGACGTCTTACATCTGAAATGATCTCACCTCTTGTTACAATAACATTATAACATTGTTATTGAAAAATTATAACATAACATAACATCACGCCTTGTTTCCCAGAAGGCTTGGGCAGAGGTGTCCCTGTAGCAGGTTCACCCACATTTCGCCAGTTATGTTTTAAGTCCCATGTAATAGGGGGCGAGCCTATTGCTATCAACCGGGCACAAATCCAGACTCCAGGCTGCTACTGAGAAATTTCAGATAGAAAAACCCAATAACACTTTGCCCGACTTGGGAATCGAACCCAGGACCTCATGCTCAGCAGTAGCGCCTGAAACCACTAGACCAACGAGGCTGTCGAACTGGGTAAGCGAGAAAATCCATAAATGAGAGTAATTGCCAGGCCCCGTCATTTTAACCTTCTTAAGCCTCTATAAATATACACAGAAACCTCTATAAGAGAAATTAGTTTTGAACTCATGGACCTCTAGAACTGAGACTAGTACTTGACTGTACCTCTATAAGCGAGAGTCGAGCGTAATTTAACATCTGCTATTTATGACTCATTCTTAAATTTCGTTGAACTAACATTGTTTTTGTTCGTCTTAACCTTAAGTGAGATAGGCTACTGCAGTACATCTATAAGCTAGTAAGTCGAGTTAGTAACAAACTTGTGTAAGCAAAAAGAGATCGTGGTCCCTTGAACTCTCACTTATCCAGGTTCGACTGTAATATTAACCTCGATTGTTGAATGAAAAGCATCTATCACTGTATATATAAGAACGGTATTATTTTTTAAACCAGTCAGTTTGTAAGTGGCTCTACAACTTGGTATCCACAGGTACATTTTCTGATCATAGTGACATATCTCTTCTGTTGATTTAAGATGGTTTTTTCGCACTAAGTGTGCAAAAGCGAAAAGAAAGGAATTTCGTTCCGACCGGGGGTATAACGACACCATTCGACTGTTTTTTTTATAAGGAATTGGTTAACACGGATATCGATATCGGATTTCTATGGTTAAGGCAGTGCACGTTTTATGGTACTTACTAGTGTTAAAAAAAGTACCTTTATCTCTCTTGATACATATACTCCTTAGGTTTAGGTAATTATTTAAACGTAAACAAACAAAAAAAAACCATGTGATGAGACAGCTGTCAAGTAACTGACAAAACTTAATACCTGTCACTTCAGTTGTCATGCTACGTCACAGTTGTACTCTATAATTTAGGAACGTTATAATTCGTTGACGTTTAGAGTTTGGACTCATTACAATAGACAGGTTACGAAATATTAGGTATATTATTATCATTATAAATCTAACTAAAAAATTGTGCTCAAGCAGTTCCATCTACGAAGAGTAGTGTAAGAATAAATGATAAAGTTTAACATACATCCGTTAATAAAAGAGGAAACTATTATAAGAATTGAAAATATTTCATTTGGTTCTATCGTATTTTCGAACAAGTGTCTTCTATAAAACCCTTTTTACGATTTGTTTACCTTTATTTAACTACCTAAACCTATGGCCTATATAGAGTCCGCGCCACCACTGAAGTACCATCGAAGAAACGCATATCTATACACCTTAAGGACTATTTTTGCTTGCAGCGCTCGGCCGCTATAATAACGCTTACCTACAAAAAAAAAGGATCGTGTGCACGGGATTTGTTTTCCAACTGTTTAGATATGCGTTTTTTCGATAGTACATTTGACGTGGCGCTAGTATCTATGTCAATGCATTAACAAAAAAATGAGGAACAATTTTTTTTTTTACTTCAATTGTAATTGTCAATTTAATGTTTAGCTTTAAATAAATTTCAGACTTAACTATAAGTTCACTGGTGTTAGTAATGTCCAAGATAAACTCAAGAGTCTTTAGCTATGTAAAATGATAAGTAATTAATTTGCCAAGAAAATTTAAGTGGCACTCGTTTTGTAGTGGTGAACCTAGTTTATAAATTATCACAAATGTTACATTCATTTAATTATTATTTTAGAATTTGAATAAATTGTTTTCTTAATGTCTTGAAATTTTGTGTTTTGTTTAAATCCCCAATAATAAAATTTTCGTCATATTGTATGATTCGTCATCGTACTAACGTTCGTCTGCATGCCAACGCTCGCCGGTTTGTGAAATGCCGAAGGAAAATTGAGAAGTACTTCGTCATTTTGTAACAGTCCAGTTAACCTAAATGATCCCTCGAACGCTATTTACAAAATGCCGCGGCAAGTCGCAATAGCTTGTTCTATTTTCCACCACCTGTGAAGCTGCTCTAGCTCATTCCGTGATATAACATTAGCCAGTTCGCCACACGCTAGTGGGCTGACGGCCCAGGGAGCGCCGCATGCATTAAAGTATCACCATATTCGGAGGAAAAAAAAATTGTCTCGTAACTATGACGAAGCAGTAAAAGAATCCCGAAGTCCGAATAAAGAAGATTAACGAACATCGCCGAAGAAATAAATGAAACTCAAGTGTGTTTTCTGTCTGCAGGCCGAGTTGTGGCGCCTCCATGTAACCTTAAAAAAGACGAAGACTATAAAAAAGTTGGCGACACGTACCACTGTGCCAGATGCGACAAGAGTTACATCGTACGAGCCTCACTGAGACAACATGTGAAGTCGAAACATCAGCTTCCGAGATACAAATGCTCAATTTGTATTGAAGCATTTACGACACTCCCGCCATTGACCGTTCATAAATTCGAAGTGCATAACATTGACGATAGATTCAAATGTAGTGTGTGCGATAAAACGTTCAATGCGCCAAGGCAGTTGTCGAATCATATGAAACATTTCCACATGCTCGGAGAGAAGCATAAGTGCGATATTTGTGATTTTGAGACCTTTATTTCTGCTAGTATGAGGAACCATATTAAGTTTACGCATAAGACCGAGAAGGACTTTGATTGTAGATTTTGCAAGAAATCGTTTAAGAGGAGGTCAAATTTGAATTTCCATGAGAGGATACACACTGGGGATCGAAGGAAAGTTTGCACTGAATGTGGACAAGCGTTTGTGCAAAAAGCAAGTTTGAATTACCATATGACGAAATATCATCCTGAGGTCAATTTTTAAGTGGCTGACTACGCAAAGTAACGTTAATATTTTTAGGAAATCAAACTGGAACTTATTTAGGGTTCGATTAAAAACATGCTAATTAATCAAAATAATGTTCAATAATTCTGTTACCTTAGGGTGTATAGTGGCGACTGATATTTAAGAAAGCCTCTAAGTATTAGGCCGTATTCTCGGCGGGCAGCGGGGCGACGGCAACAGCGGCGCGATCAAATGCATAGTTTTGTATGGAAATGTTCTCGATGGCAGCGGCGCGAGGAGCGAGAAATCGAGAACAGTTCCATATAAAACTATGTATTTGAACGCGCCGCTATCGCCGCCACCCCGCTGCTCGCTGCCGCCCGACGAGAATACGGCCTAATTAGTTGCTCTTGGGAGTGACCACAGTTATCAACGCGGAATCACGATGGCTACACTTCGATCACTTCGGCGATCAACACCCCAATAAATACACTTTCTTTCACAATCCGAAGGTATTTGAAGGAAATTCCTAATCCATTGCTTCATATGTTCCAAAAATTCGCCTGCTCGACAACGTAAACAACGCAATGAATGTTGTTGAACTGACAATATGAAAAAAAATGTAATTTGTAACCAATAGTGTCTTCCTAAAATTAATTTTCATTTCAATTTCAAACAATGTTTCTTTTTGTATTTTAAAATTATTTTACTGTTTGAATAAATGTTTTCTTAAGTAAAAGTAGTTTTTGTTTCATTAAGTAGAATTTAATATTATCACAATTATTTTAAGAATTTTGTTTGCAGAATGGTTCTGAGCTAAAATAATGCTAATATTCTTGATTTTATTAATATGTTTATACTTTAACAATAACGAGTAGATTAGACTAGGTAGTAGGTACTATCACAGAAACGCATATCTGCACACTGTAAGGAGTGTGTTTTTGGGTTCCGTACCTCAAAGGAAAAATGGGGCCCTTATAGGATCACTCGTGTGTCTGTCTGTCCGTCTGTCACAGCTAATTTGCTCCGAATCTAATAGACTGATAAGGTTGAAATTTGGTGCACATATGTATTTCTGTGACCCAAACACGGACGTGTAACGTTACTAAATGAATTTTTAATACGGGGGTTGAGTATGGGGGTAGTTTGAGAAAGGGCTTGGTGCGAGGATCTCGAAATATATTTTATTTATAATTTTAAAATAAACACATTTAAAGATATTTAAGAAAATATATGAAAATTTACCATTCCCGCCAAAATTCTAGGCTCTGTAGCTTTGGAGATAAGCTTATCTCCGAAACTACTGAGCCTAAAATTTTGAAAAAATAATACAGAGAATGGTTCTTTACCCATAGATTACAGGAAAACATATAAGAAGTCTATGGTCTTAAAACGACGTGGTACATTTCTCAATATTGTGCGTAAAAACTTACATTTATAGTTGGAATGTATGAGAGAACATGTTTTTCAACTACAATGTTAAGTTTGTATTTGGGATAAATTCATCCTAACTACGGAACCCTTCATTGTGCGTGGTTCGACACGCACTTGGCCTTTTTTTTATTTATTCAATAATTTATTACATTCCATAATGTGTACCTACTAGGCCGGTAACATACCATATACAGTCCAGCCATCTTCAGAATGCGTTCTTGACACCTGTCATTTTTGTATGTGTTTTGCGAATTTGATCCTACTACTACTATAATAGTCCAACTGACAGGTGTCAAGAACGCATTCTGTTGATGGCCGGACTGTAATGAAATAATTATGGAACGAAATAGTAGGAGAGAGGAAGCTTTAAAAACGTAACTGGTTAGTCTTATTAACTATATCTAATGTTATTAGGAATTTCTCAGTAACAACATGGTATCTAGATTTGTGCCTGGTTGATAGCAATAGGCTCGCTCCAATTAAATGGGACTTATACTGTATGCACTGCAGCACGGTGCGGGTGACATGACAGGTGACAAAAAGATTAAATTTATTGTATTGACGACAGTTATTACTGATTCCGTATTTTACGACTATGATACGTACTTATGAGAGTGTGTACATAATACGGAACCAGTAATAACTGTAGTAAATTAAATAAATTTACCCTTTATGTCACCTGTGTCGCGCACCATGCCATAACTGGCAAAATGTGGGTGTACTCTATGTACACATGAAGAAGCGTGTTATGTTTTTATTTATTTAATGTTATTAGGGTAGCCATTGATTAATTTATTCACGTACAACGTATGTGCAACAGGAAGAAAGAAGACTGACGCCCATTTTTCTTTCTAGGACCACCCAAATACTACGCAATCGTTCAAAACGAATACCAATGCAATATCTGCGGCAAAGCTTACTCCTCGCAACCTCTCGTGTCCCAGCACTATCGATTCGTACACCTCAAGCGTCGCCCGAAAGACCGAAAATGCACGAAGTGTGACGAGCGAATCCCCGACTACCTCCGAACCGCACATTTAGAAAAGGAACACGGTGTACCCGCGCCATCTTGCGGTGTATGCGGCAAAAAGTTCAGATTCCCTTGCAATGTGATTCAACATCAGAAAAAAGTGCATATGGGCGAGAGATCCGAGACATGTGAAGTGTGTGAAAAGAGCTTTTTTAATAAGCTCAGTTTGAACTTACATATGTCTACGCATTCTGCTGAAAAGAGGTTTAAATGTGAGGTGTGTGAGAGGGAGTTCCGTTGGGAAAATAATTTAAGGGATCATTTAAGAATACATACGGGTGACAAGAGATTTGTTTGTTCCGTGTGTGAGAAGGCCTTTGTTCAGAAGTCTACCTTGAAGCAGCATGCAGCAAGGAATCATCCGGGGGTTGATGTCTCGTGATGAATTTTAAGGTGTTTCGGCACCTTTGGCCGGATATCTTTTAGCCATTTCGTCTGGTATTTAAGCATCCTTTATATTTTTGTAGGCTCCGTCCATCAATAAAGTAACTCTGCCTAACCCTTCGGGGAATTCAGGCGTTGTCCTAACAAATCCTCTGCTCTAAGTAGTTACACTATATTTTTTGGTTTGCATTTGAACTCTTAATTTTTTTGTCTCAAATATCAAACAAACTTTAATCACTTTACTGATTAAGATTTTACATACCTACCTATTTAAATTCAGAATTTTAAGGTACCCTCCACCTGTTCACGCGCACGAACAGTGCAGTTCGCTTTTTTTTTTTCTTAATGTATGGCATCTCGTAGTTGCCCTCTGAGATCATGACTACTTAACCGCGCTTTTCTGTGGGTACCTTAATTCCTTAATTCAGAATTTTAAGGTACCCTCCACCTGTTCACGCGCACGAACAGTGCAGTTCGCTTTTTTTTTTTCTTAATGTATGGCATCTCGTAGTTGCCCTCTGAGATCATGACTACTTAACCGCGCTTTTCTGTGGGTACCTTAAGCTACTACATTTAAAACCTCCAGCCAGGGGTTATTCAACTATGCTAATTAAAACTAGGTGAACGCTCGCTAAGGGCACCCCCTGTGGGGTACGAACCTTGGCTTAGGGCGTCGACCGGAGGGAGGACATCAAGGATGGGACGGGCTTGAGTGCGGTTCGCGTGCATCTAACATAGTATAGACAATTGAACACCTCTGGACGTGTTCGCGAGCGGCTAGCGAGTAGTTCGCGTGCAATCTAAATATCCTCTCGCGGACGTGTGGCGTGTCCATAGCCATTCGAGAAGCCCAGCATACTTACACAATTCGTGCGCGTGCGCTGATGTGGACCCGCCTTTAAATAATGTATTACTCAACAGGCAATACTCAACTATCTACTTTAAACGGGATGTAGTCTAAGTTGATTTTTGAATGATAATTTGTAATGATTATCCCTAATAAGATTTTGGTTGTCAATGGAATTTGAACTTGATTATGAATGACGTTGAGTTTACGTCTGATTTTACAATATTTCAATAATTTACTCATTCTTAATATAGACAATTACGCAAACAATTGTGTTGAAAAAATAAGATGGCGGCGTTAGGTCCGATTATTGCTACGCGCCAAAACATCCTTGTATTTACCGTTGTACATCAGACGAGTGCTATAGTGAAGAGACCACTGTCGATCGAAGCATAAAATGAAAGGTAAAAAACTTATTACTTACTAGACTAGCTAGTACCCGGCGCTTTGCTATCGTGCTGTAATCTTCGCGCAAGTGCAAGCAATAAGATGACAAAGTTTTGTTGAAATCGGATTAAAGGCACCCGGCGCGATAAGACACCTGCACGCGTAGCATGACCACCATAGAAACGAGTTTTGTCGACGGAAGAATAGACAAACTGACAGATTCTGATTGTTTATCTGTCATTTTGTCTATTCTTCCGTCGACAACACCCGTTTCTACGGTGGTCATGCTACGCGTGCTGTAGGTAAAAATATTGTTCTACTTACCGTGAAGTTTTCTTCGAGTCGTCTCGCTCCTGTTTGCGAGAAGTCTTAACGGTATGGCAGCGCATAAAATACGGACATTCAAACATTGATTTTTATAAATTAGATAAGGCAGAATAATATTTATTTTTATGATTATGAAAATGAGGGAATACATACTAATTCCGTTAATAAAATGTAATACTTTTTATGAAAATAAAAATAACTGAATGAACAATATTATTCTTAGTTTTATTTAAACTTTATATAAACCCTATATTATCGTACGTACGTACCATCACCACAGATGAATACAGATGGGACAATCCACATTTTAGATATGAAGGTACAAGTAGGTACGCGGTCGCGGAAGGCTCGACGTGTCGAGTTCAATGAGCGTAACGTAGTCAGAAGATACAAGAGTTACGCGATAGAAAGAGACGCAACTTCTACGTGAATATAACTGTAGGTAATATAATAAACTTTTTTTTTTTTTGGTTGGGAAATTATCAAATAACTTCTCCCGCTCTGGGCGAAGCGGGAGGGCGTGTCAGACTCTTACTGACTAAAACCCACCCGTGTTCCTTCGGTTGCCCTGTTGCCGGGGGCCACGATCTCCCTTTCGGTATTCTTCGCACCCCCGGCTGGCATCGGCCCTAACGGACCCCGTCAATTCTGCTGACATACCTTTGAGGCGTGCGTGGAACACAACACGCCGTCGACCCGGGCCTGGTCCTTATCGGACGGCGAGCTACCCATTGCTCTCCGTCCGCAAGCCCGCGCCTACGGTGGCCGGAAATCGGCCTGCGATTCCCGACGCCCAGGGCGTCTCCTCCTGCGGCGGTTAGGGGCGTGAGGGCGCGAAATTTGCCTCTCCCTCACGCGTTCCGCCTCCTCCTTCGCGAGCATTACTGCTTCGCAGAAGGAGGTGACGGCCTCCCATTTCCTCTCGCTCCCTACCATGGCCCGAATCAGGACTGGACGCGAGAGATGACCGCCGCCGATCACCTCCACGAGGACACGGCGATGCTCCGCCCAAGCCGGGCAGACCTCCACCGTATGCTCCACCGTGCCCTCCGGGCGATCCACACAATGGTGACACCCGGGCGTTTCCTCCCGCCTTATCCTGAACAGGAACCTCCCGAAACAGCCATGTCCGGTGAGGACCTGCGTCAGGCTGAAGCTGAGGACGCCGTGGCGCCTCTCTAACCACTCCTCAAAGAGGGGACTTATCGCCGCAATTGTGGCGTGCCCAGCACTGGGTTCAGACAATCGCACTCTCCATGACGCCATGAGATCCCGCCGGAGCTCTGTCTGCTGTGCCGTGATTTCTCGCGGCAGCGGAGTTAAGCCCCGGCGTTTCGCCTCCTCGCGCCACTCCCAGATGTGCGTGAGGACCTTTGCCTCCAGATCCCATGGCGGTAATCTGGCAAGGAGGCTCGCAGCGCTGCGCGACCTGAATTGCACTTTATTTAGTCATTGCAAGTCGGTTTTTATTTAAATGATTTTGTAGTGTTCCATCTGTACAAATCTTCACCTATCCTATTACACTGTAAAACGTTGATATAAAAAGTATTGACTCTTGAATACACCCACACCCACATTTCGCTAGTTATGTTTAAGCCCTATGTAATAAAGGGCGAGCCTATTGCCATCAACAGCACACAAATCGAAATTCCTGATAGAAAAGCTTATTTTATCTTTGTTATTTGTGTTTTGTGTTTCACGAACTGTGTTCAAATAAATGTTTTTCTTTCTTTTCTTTCTTTCTTTCAATAACACTGCCCGACCTGAGAATCGAACCCAGGACCACATGCTCAGCAATAGAGCTCGTTGCCACTACTCGAAAGAAGCAGTACACCTCTGCCTAACCCTTGGAAGATTACAGACGTGATGTTATAGAAATAAAAATAAATTATTTGCTTATAATGTAGGTATACAGATAATCTGATGGAATAATAAAACTCTTGATTTATAATATGCATTTTGCGAGTCCGAGGCGTACTACCAGACTACCACAAATTAGTACAAATGGTCCACCCCGCAAAATCATCTAAATAAAAAGCAACTCTTGCGACGACACAATAAGGTGTAATTCAGGTCGCACAGCGCTAATTACCTACAGTTGTATTCACCTAGAAGTTGCCTCTCTTTCTATCCCGTAACTCTTAGATTTTCCGACTACGTTACACTCACTGAATTGGCTCAAAAAGTTGTAGCTGCATACCTAAATTGCGGAGTGGACCATTTGTGGTACTACCAAGAATTTCTGCCGCCAAGCAACTTTACTGTGTTCCGGCTTAAGTGTGTAATAGGGATGATGAATCGGTCAAAATAAAAAAATATAACAATAGTCCGTCAGTCAGATAATAAAAAGATATTAGACAATTATTTTTTCTTTATCATATTAATAAAAAAATATTTAGATAAAACGCATTAAAGTTGGAGAGTGGGGGTCGCTATACTCGTGACGTCATGGCACATTTTAACTCAATGTATCGCCGTAACCTTTTGATAACGTTAAAAAAGAAAAAATACGTGTCCAATATTTTTTAATAAACTACATGACGGACAAAAAAAATGTCAACATCACTATTACACGCACATAATATGACATTTTAGCTCTGTCTCTGGGATGTGAACGCGTCTACGATACCACTGGTAATTGCAGTGGTATACCAGCTCAATTCACCTAAGTTTTCACGATGATATTTTATTTTAGATCGGCAGATGTCCATAAGCGATTGTGACCACTTACCATCAGGTGGGGGCGTCGGCTCATCCGGCACGCATTTTTATCTAGCCAGCCCCACCCACACCTCTGAGCCTCAGCAACAAAGCCTGATTAGACTCAGCTAAATAATAACAGCCGCACGGGTCGATGGAAGGTTAAGCTATGCTTGCTGAGGACGGCCCGTGGATGGGTACCATCCATTACTTATCGAGACCACTCCGTGCCTCGGAACATTTGGTCCCGGCTGTCATTTGTAGATTGACAGTCGTTACGGATAGTCAGAAGCCTGCAAATCTGAAAAGCAGTCTTACTAAGGGGTATCGTATTACCCAGTAGGTAACAGGGTTGTGGAGGTCAGATAGGCAGTCGCTCCATGTAAAATACTGGTATTCAGCTACATTCGGTTAGACTGGAAGCCGATCCTAACATAGTTGGGAAAAGGCTAGGCAGAGATGATGACTGTTAACTTGTTGAATATAACTCGCTGTCCCCGGCGATTAAAATGGTAGTCGTAAAACCAAATTTTACAGGAAAAATAAAAAACTGTTTTTTGTGAAAATCTTATAAACTTAATATAAGTGATTTTTTACATTCATTACAATACTCCTTAAAATCTTGTAACTTCTGAAATAACCGTAGGAAATGAATGAAAAATTTACAGAGTGTAATTGGATCTCTTAATATCGAATATGCAATAACCTTAAAACTATCGTAGTAGCAAATTACCATTTTATTCGCCGGGGACAGCGAACTGTCTAATCGACCGTAAACATTTCTATGTGTCACAAAGACACATAGACATTTGTTTTTTCTATCTCAATGCAAAGACAGAAATAGCATTTCGTTTCGGTTTCCATCCAGGGTCCCATTGCTATTTATAAATTAGAGAATTTAAAAAAAAAATGGTATTGGCCTTTTAATGCACCAAATTATGCATTAATTCTTAAAAACTTTTCACAGTACACACGGCTACACATCAAGCTATACATTTTCAGTTTATGCTGATCTCGCATTGTAAAGGATTTCCGTACAATGCGAGGTCAGCTTATACTGGAAATGTATAGCTTGACCTACAGCAGATATTAAACTCAAAAGTTTTATCTATCCAGTAGGGCTTTTTCTATCCGTAGTATTTACAATTGTAAGTATTAGGTACACATAAAAACCTCAGATTTTCTCTCAATCCTAATGCATTAATATTTCTCCGAAAATCAACTACAACTTACCCCAAAATCTTGTTCTAGATTACGCCACATTAACCGCTCCCTACTACAATATAGAAGACCAAGAAGACGGCTCAAAGGACTACGCCTGTACATCCTGCACGAGAAAGTACAAATCCCTTCCGAGCGTAGTCCAGCACTATCGACATGTCCACCTCCGCTTGAGGCCGAAGCTCCGTTCATGTTTTTTCTGCGAGATCAAAGTTCCTGGACACGCCCGCGCCTTTCACCTTGAGAAAGAACATGGAATACCAGCACCGACATGTAATGCATGTGGCAAAAAGTTCGCGTTCCCATTTCAAGTGTTACGGCACCAAAAACATGACCACATGGGTGAAAAAAAATTTGGTTGCAGCGAATGCGACATGAGGTTTACGTCCCAAGCGAATCTGTCCCAACATATGATTAAGCATTCTGGTGTTAGAGGGCATAAGTGCGAGATTTGTGAGAAATCTTTTAAGTGGAAGAAGAATTTGAGGACTCATATGATGATGCATATGGATGAGAGGAGGCATGTTTGTCCTGTGTGCCAGGATGCGTTTGTACAACAGACGAGCCTTAAGTATCATATTACTAGAAGACATCCCGAGTATGTTTAATATACTATGTTAATTATTTTGTGGTTTTACTTATTAAACAATGTGTAGAAAGAAAATAGGTTGTGGGTATAGAAAGGCGGCTAAGGCGGAAATCACAGACAAGAGCAGAGTGTTTTATTTGAAATGTTAAACGTTTATTTCACATGAAGGCGCAGCGTACCAATGCTGACTTGTGGCATCTGCAGTCTGTTACTTTTACTAGACAATGCGCTTGTAAGATATTACAGAAATGTCCCATTTGACTGAGAAAAATGCGACGGTTGCAAAAATAAGTTTCACACTGAATCGAATTTGCGTGATCATATCATGAGCAGAAAAAGGTATTCGATTATGACCTTTCTGCTAGCTGAGTGAACTGTCACTTATAATTTCAACCCCTAGCATCAGGTGGAATGTTGAACCTAAGTTTTCACGGTGTGATTTTCACAGAATAGCACTATTTATTTAGGGTCGGAGGGCTGGGGGCTGCTCCAAGCGCTGCGGCTGTGGCGTGAGGTGCTATGGTCGGCGCGGTGCTGGCTCGGTCCTCCTCGCTAGTCCTGGTTGTCTTGTCGCACTGGCAGCACCAGAGGTCTGTGGTGTAAAGCCCGAGTAGTGGCCTGTTTCGGTTTCTGCGCTGCGCTGGTCTTCTGACTGGTGTTTTTATTTTAATTTCTGCACCTGATTTTGATATGGCTTTTGCAGCTCTGAGAGTACCGGTCAGTGGTTGGCAAAATAAGCAATTTTCGGTTTCTGTGTTAAACAATTGATCTTTAATAGGCAACACACATCTTCACTATGTTCTAACCCCTCAAGTTTTAAAATATTACACTGCTACAACATTTAATTAGTTGAATAACTTTTCGTAAATGTTAACCCTATTCACTAAAACAATACATTGTTGTAATAAAATGTTTTTGCAAAATATTAAAACCAACTTGGGCCTATCACGGATTTGAACGCACATATGTTTTGGGGGAGGAGAGGGGGGTAACTACTTAATGGAGTTGTGTGTACCTTTTATGGTGTAGAAAATATAAAATGATAAAATGAATAACATAGAAAAACATCTGATTTCACATTATGAGAGAATATTTATATAAGAGAGGTTTTATGAATTTCTTCCAAATATCCACCGATATTTTTCGCTGACTTTATCATACAGTACAATACTCTGGCACTTATGTAAGCGGGAGGCAAAAAACATGTTAGAATAAAAAAAAAAACAATTAATATTAAGTCAAATAATTTTATTTCGGGGTATGTTTCTCCATTAAATGGTACGCCTTTGTATGACTTGTCAAAGACCTCTGGTTGTCAAAAGTTTTGTCACAAGCTTGACATTTCAAAACTTTAGGTTTCGCGCCATGCACTAATACTTCGTGGAAATTTTTCTTTGTATAATCATTAAATTTCTCGCCACAATATCCACACTTATTCCTCTTATTCATACAAATGTGTACTGCTTTTTCGTGATCCCTTTTCTTGATATTGTTATTAAACACTTTGGAACAATATGAACAGTTAAAAACCCCGGTTTTATGTCTATAAGAGTGGGTGAGTAAGGTTTTTTTGTTCACAAACCCAGCATCACACACATCACAGATATAATTTCTATAGTGAGAATTCATATGTTCTAGTAACACTTTGAAATTGCCGTATTCGTTTCCACAAAACACGCATTTCGACATATCTGTGTCGAATTTGAACGGTAAAATATGATTTTTTAGTCCTTCATGGAATACTTTTTGGTGTTCCGATTTCAAATGTTCGATTAATTGATCTAAACTATTGAGATTCGTTTGACAGATGTCACATGCTAGATTAGTAATGTCTAGTTTGATAATGTAATTGTGCATCGCTCTTTCTTCCATGAATGTTGATTTCGAGTCTTCGTGTTGAGATAATGTGTGAGTTTTAAGTTCGGCAGTAGTTTCATATTGTTGGGGGCAAAAGCTGCATGAGTATCCGATACCAGCATATTTTCCTATCGGCGTGGCATTAGAGTGATACAAAATAGTTCTAATGTTATCTTTATGTTTTTCCACTTCAGTTTTTCTTTTTAACTTTACCTGAGTTAAATTGTTCGGATTTATTACGATGATTCCTTTTTTCTTACACCTCTTCTTGTTCTCCTTAATCGTTATGATGTGTTTCTTCGGTTTCCATGTTGCCTCTATAAAATAAAAAAAGTTGAGCGTTAATGCCTATTTTATTTATACTTAGCAAGTACTTATTTTAGTAGTCGTATCAAAGGGTATCGTGTTACCCTGTAAACCACCGTCCCATCCTTGATGTTCTCCCTCCGGTTGACGCCCTAAGCCAAGGTTCGTACCCCACAGGGGGTGACCTTAGCGAGCGTAATTAGTTTTAATTAGCATAGTTGAATAACCCCTGGCTGGAGGTTTTAAGTGTAGCTTAAGGCACCCACAGGAAAGCCCGGTTAAGTAGTCATGATCTCAGAGGTCAACTACGAGATGTCCTACCTAAAAAAAAAAATACCCTGTAACTCGGATAGGGAGGCAGTCGCTCCATGTAAAAAACTGGTATTCAGCTGCATCTGGTAAGACTTCAAGCCGACCCCAATATATCTAGTTGGGAAATGCTGGCCAAATATATTTTACCTATGTCAAATAATTCCGTAATATGTCTTTAAAAGCTGGATTTGTTATATATGTAATAAATAATAATACAATTTTATTTAATCGATGGTGAGTTCGTCATTTAGTACATATGTAAGTATTCTTAGAAATAATAAGTGCTACATGTCCTAATTTGTAGAATCGGCTTTGCTTCGGCCGATATGATGTCAGAGACAATTTATTAAAGATCTCTCATTAGGCCTCTCCCTGTATCCCAGGAGGACTTCATTGGACTATGGAACAAATTGTGTGGTAAGTTGGCACTGTTTGCGAACAATATCGTTTCATGAAGTAAGACAAAATATAATGCTCACTATAGATAACATTCAATGATAAACGTGGGGTCTTTTAATGTTTACTACGGTAAACTTTCATAGGGGATATTGCCATGTAATAAATAACGAAACTAAAAAGAGATTAAGTGATTGAAGAATGTCGTTATTACCAGAAATGGGGACGCTCCTATTTATCCTATTGCGATAATGAGCCTTGTCATCTTTTATGACAGCTACGAGAAGAAAATGCTATGGAGAAAAGGTAAAGTAGGTAATCAAAAATGTGCTATATTGGCGACATATTTATTTCAAATAAATATTTCATAATTTTTGTGCGATGCACACTCAAATCAACTAGAAGATCATGATCTACATTAAAATAGCTATAAATAAGAACATTTCCCAGTATAAATAAAGCAATTTCTTTGTGTCTTTCTTTATATTCTGTTTTTTGTTTAAAAACAAGCAATCAGATATAGCTGAACTGTTCAAGTGAGCTCACAGCAATTTAAAATAAAAATGTATCACATATTTGAGATCAACAAAAAAGTCAAAACTTAAAACTGGTATTAGCGCCATCTATATTCTGTATCCTAGCACAGGCGAATCCAGGTGCTCAACGAGCGTAAGAAGTTTTCACTTCAAAAATAATTAATTATATTTAAGTACTTATTGCATCATTTAAGTATAGTCGACTTCGTAAGTGCTCTTAAAATGCCAGCCTGTTACTGTCCCACTGCCGGCAAAGGCTTATTCTCATCCAGAGCACGATATACTTTCTAACAGTTACACAGACAATTAATAGTCCTTCTTAGACGTGCAAGTGACATTCAACCTTACGGTAAAACAATTACGAGGTCGACTACACATAACCAAAACCCGGTACACGATACCAACTAAAGATGTATAAAATTAGACATGGCTCCTGAAGCGCCCTTCCATATATATAGTCCGCCATCGCGTCCATCCTCACCCAGTCTGATCATAGTTCTAAGCAATAAATCGCTCTTCATGGATAAAAAAAATGATATAAGGAACTTTTTTGTGTAAGGTCAAGTGATTTCCGACCCACTAAGTTATTTTATCTTAACATAACATCGCGCGTACAGAGGTGCACCTATTGTATACTCACATTATTCCAGTTATTTTTAGGTTCTAATACTACATTATAATTATGTTTATACTACATCTATAAATACTTCAATAATAATAAATGATTAATAAAATCAATGGAGATCTTCCCTTTCCAGCCTAAGCCGAACTATTTTCGATGCATTTTTTGCAAGCTTTTGTATTTAGCTATCTTATAAGTTAAGCTTCTTTACTCTATGCATTTAATCATCTTTGAAAAACCTATTATAAAAGCTTCTAATACTAGAAAAATATTCTACATCAATTTGGATTGAACTAAAATTAAAGAGTTGCTTCTATCCTTAGATACAAACTAATCTAAAAATATTTTGAGTTAGGATTGGATTCATGTGAACGTCGAGATTCCGGCTAACGACTTAACACTTGCCAGTCAAAAAGTCCTCAGTATATTTACTCATTCTACTCTAGTTACTTTTTGGAATGAATACTCAAACACAACTCGAAAACGTCTTATAGTTGAGTATGTTCTGTGTCATTTGAGCATTCAGAGGCTAGTTTCTGTAAACTGATATCGAAATCACTATTCATGTCATGAAAATAACGTCTCTGAAGTTAAACGAACCGTTGTGCTTTAACTTGTGCGCTTCGGTCGTTATTCTAAAGGATTTAATTCCAGCGAGATTTCTTCTCTAATCATTAGGAATACAGTAAAACTTTTTATGAATCGTAAATGATCTTTGAGTAGTAAACATTCTGCTACACATGTCACACTTAATTTGTCTCTGAAGACCGTGATCATCAGCCTCATGCTGTATCATCTTCTGGAAGTCATTGAACTTCCTCTCACAGATTGTACACTTCGGTCTCTTCTTAACGTACAAATGGACCATTCGCTCGTGCACTTTCATCTTGATTCGAGTATCAAAAACTTTTGTGCAAAAGCCACATTGGAAGACTCCAGTTTTGTGTCGATACATGTGGGCTTGCAGCATCCTCCTGTTGACGAAGCCAGCTTCACAAACCTCGCAGATATGGTTACTATAATGAGTGTTCATATGTTCGAGTAAGATCTTGAAATTGTGGTATTCGAATGAGCATTCGACGCAGTGAAGCACCTCCGAATCGAACCGGAATGGAACGATGTGATTCCCAATATCAGTGTGGAAGAATTTCTGGTGTTCTGACGTGAGGTGATCAATCAATCCTTGGAGTTCATTAAACGGTTTCATGCACATTTCGCAGCGGAGACCCGTGATGTCTAGCTTGACGATATAGTTAAGCATAGTATAGTTATTCATAAAGGAGGAGATGTTTTCTTCGTCGTGTTGTTCGATTGTGTGCTTTTTGAGATTCCTGGGGGCTGAATAGACTTCAGTGCAGAAGCAGCAGTTGTACCCGAGGCTCCCGTATCTTCCGATTGGCGTGGCGTTGGTAGAAAGGAGAATAGTTCGGATATTCTCTCTGTGTTTATCAACTTCGTTGAGTGTGGAAACTTCAGCCTCGTCTTCAGAAGTGAAAAATGAAGACATGTCGACCTCTATCTCGATCAGTATGGATTCTGGATCGGTACCTACAAAAAAAGCGATTGTTTAATGTTTGATCACATCGCATATATATGAGGGTAGTTGAATATTTGGATATAATGTTGCTAATGAAAAATTGAAATGAGTGATACTACTTGTCATTGATTAAAGCGATGAAGCTGACATTTTTGATGTTTTTTTAGTACTTAGATCATACTAACTGTAGTATATAAACACTTGCAGTAGATTTGCGTTACAAAAACTGATTCTTGTTGTTGTTCTAAATCTAGGTATATTCTAGACAGTTTAATGGCAATTGATGTGACAAAAGATGCTTATTTTAGAACTGTTATGTAACTTAACCTACGGTTTCCAAGAAGAGCGGTGGTTTGTACAATTTACGCAATAGTATCGAGTGCGCGGCAGTTACGAACGGACGCGGAAGCTTTATCTACCGAGCGGCCGTAGGTAATTATTTCAAGGTCACTGCCGAGATATAATACTGTTACTTTATTATACTGTGCCGTAGCTTTACTAAGAGAACCAACTGACTTATGCAATTCGAAACTTTTGGTTTTACCCTGCGTATGTCAAAAGACGTTTTTGACTCACATCGATTATCATAATTAAAATGATCAGTACCCACCCTAATTACGTAATACAACACAATCACAATCTGTTTCGATTTGAAACAGATAGCTAAACCATTGCTTCATAAGTTGGGAAAAAAAATCTGCTCAACAACGTAAATAACGCAATGAATGTTGTTGAACTGTCAAAATTAAACACAATTGTTTAAACAAAATTAAACAAATTAGACACAATTGTTTACGAAAATAAAGTTACGAAACGGGTACTGAGTGAAGTGTAGGGATGAAGTTGAAGTAAATGAAACAATGCAATCAAGCAGTTACATTTATTAAAATACCAGAGTACTTATTAATATTAATAGTAACATAAAACTACAAAAAAAATTGACAGTTAATAAAGGAACAATTCCGAAGGCAACTGCAACCGCAAACCGCAACCCAATCGCAATGACAGACCGCAGCAACACGACTAGTTTCTATGTTACTCTAAAACGGCAACAGACAGATATGTCATTAATTAATTCACCATCTACGGAGTCGTGTCCCTGTGGTACCTTAATTAGCATACAAAATACAGCTAAATATCGCCTAGCCTAAATGACGCTGGAGTAAAAGTACTTCTTTTGAAATCAAGGTCAGAACACAGCACAAATCGTCGCCCTATCATTTTAGAATCGTAATTTCTTTAAAGTTTCACCTTTTATTAATGTGAAAACTGTAGGCGCACTATCTGGATATTGAGCGAAACTGAATCGTCACGCTCGGGTCGGTGACGCTGAATCGGGTATACTCGGCTCCAATCGGTCGGTGACGCTGAATCGCGTATACTTGCCTCATAATGTACGTATAACTTTTCTATCGTATCGTGAGGAAACCGGCATGTCCTAGAACCAGAATTTCAAAGACATGTGACGTCTACCAACACGCACTGGGACCGCGTGGTGGATTACTTCTCACTCCCTCTCACGGAAAGGAGGCCTGTGTCCGAGCAGTGGGAACATTATAGGCTGATGTTCTAAGTGATTAGATGCCCAATTCAAAATTACTTATTTAGTATCAATATTCTTTAAAAAAATACAAGGAAAAACATTAAAATAGCCAAGAAATTAAACCAAATGGACCGTTTTCTTATGTTCAAGCATTTTGCTGCGAATAACGAATCCAGAATCGCAGAAACCACAAATATAGTTTCTGTAATGTTCGGACATGTGATCTTGGATATCGCTGTAGTCTCCTACGTCGGCTGCACAAACCCCGCACAGGAGCTTCTGACCATCATACTTAAACGGAACGATCTGATTCTTTATCTGTTTATAAATCAGCTCATCGTGAACAGTCTTCAAATGGTCCATCAACTGGTCCAATCCAACCACAAACTGATCACAAATCTTACATTTCAAACCAGTGATGTCCAAATAAACAATATGTCTGGACAACGATCTAGCGTTGAAGAACTCTGGTCTATCATTAACGTGGACTTGTATAGAATGAGTTCTCAATTCCGTCGGATTTTGGAATTGGTCAAGGCAGTAACTGCAGGCAAATCTCGTGCCTACGCGACAACGGACGGGCGAGGCGTTGGAGCATTTGAGGACCGTCTTAATGTTTTCGAACTGCCAGTCTAGTTCTGTTAACCTTCTCTCTTGGGCAATTTTCTTCTGCTGTTCGCGGACCCAAGGTATGGTCTTCTTGCCCACCGGTCGGATGGAGACGAAAGAAGAATAGTTGAGTTTCCTGTCTAAAGTGATGCTTTTTTCTTCATCTTCGAAGATTATTGGAGAATCGCGAATAGTCCTGGAGCGAAGACCTGGAAATAACGAGTAGATATTATGTTTTAGAGGTTATGAAATTAATAATTTATTTTTATTAGTATTTAATACCCACTTGAAGTTGGTGTTGTTGAGTTGTTAAAATGTGTTCCAGTGGTTCGATGATTTTTTAATATATAATATATATTGTTAATTTTAAGCATGCATGCATACTGAGGATAGTACCTACACGTTTAAAAGTAAACAAGTTATGGTAAAGGTTTGTAAGTTGTTCAAAGACAAAGTCAAATAATTTGTTTTTCATAGGCCATTAAAACGCACTGAAATAAAATTGATTGTATGACTTCCAAAAGGTGGCTTCGTATGGAGAAGACTTGGCAAGAAACTCCATATTTATTATTTTTAAATCTTTTACAAATAAATACATTAATTATAATGGCTTCTTATGAGAAGACGATGTACCTACCTAGAATAAAATTAATATACTCAAGTTTGTAACTTTTCTAAAAAACCCCGTTATTTTTTATGAAAATAATAAAGAATAATTAATATGTAAGCAAAGAGTAATTCTGTAAGTTCCTTACAATTTTCAGATGTAATCATGTCGGTAGGTAGACAAAGTTATAAGGATTTTAAACGCAGCGACATCTTAATATAAATAATAAGTAGGTACTGGTATTATACGTAGATTTTTATTTTGTTTAGATATTTGTCGAATGGTATTGGTAGGTAAATAATGATGTGCTTCGAACTTCGCACTGCTGCGGCAGCACTGTCGCATGCAGTGTTATTCGGAATCATACCTTAAGGATAAGCACGTGACGTCCTGTAAGTAGTTTCAGACAAAGGACAAAGTCGTGAATTTATGTGACATGTATAGGTTTGTAGAAACAAGCATGAATTCACAGTGGCACCCACCACAGATGAATACAGAAGGCGCACTCCGCATTTTAGGTATGAAGCTACAAGTACGCCGCGGGCTCGTCTTGTCGGGCCAATTCAGTGAGTGTAACGTAGTCAGAAAATCTAAGAGTTACGTGATAGAAAGAGAGGCAACTTCTAAGTGAAATATAACTGTAGGTAATTTGCGCTGTGCGACCTGAATTTCACTTAATTATGTAGTAGCGAGAGTCGCTTTTTATTTAAATGATTTTGCGGAGTGAACCATCTGTATTCATCTGTGCCCTTACTTTGCTCTCCGCATTTTCATAATGGTGAAATGTATGGGAAGTGTCATTTAATTTAATTAAGAAGAGCTTTTGATTAGGTCGAGTGCTTCGTTGGTCTAGTGATCGCAAGAGCTTCTGCTGAGCCTGAGGTCCTGGGTTCGATTCCCGGGTCGGGCAGTCTTTGAGCAGGCAGTCATTCAGTTTTTCCATCTGGAGCTTCTCAGTAGCAGTCCGGAGTCCGGACTCGTGCTCTGTGGATGTCAATAGGGGGCGACCCCTATTACATGGAACTTAAACGCGAAATGTGGGTGTACTATAAATGCACCTCTGCCTTACCCTTCGCAGAATAGAGGCGTGATGTTGTATTTTAATTAAAACTAGCTACTGCCTGCTAATTCTTTTTCTAAAATAAAAGTTACTCCTTATCTAATATCCGAAATCGGTCCAGCCGTTTCGGAGATTAGCTGGAACAAACAGACAGACAGACAAACAAAAATTTGTACCGTACCGTATGTACTTTTCCTTGAGAGGGTTTATCCTAAAAGTTGGCAACGTCATAAATAGCTGCCTCATATTTACCTGATTTGATTAATTTGGCAATATTACTGTATGGAATTAAGAAATGTGGCTAACTAGGGAACTAAAATATTGGTTATGAAATAATGAATATTGTAACACCGAATATTTCGCTTTAGATGTAAAAAAAGTATTTGGAAACTTTCCAAATGCCATTTATTACACTTAAAACGGTTACAACATCAAATTCAGTGTTATAGGTAATTGGATTTGATTATTAATATTCTAGTTCGCTAGTTAGCCACATTTATTATTTCCGTACAGTAATATTGCCAAATTAATCAAAACAGCGAAATATTTGACATCTATTTGCGACGTTGCCCACTTTCAGAATAAACAGTAAAAAACTGTTATTTTGACATTACAAACAGATACTTCAATTTTATATAATACGTAAAAAAAAAATCTATTTAGTTCATCATTGGAAGGTAGTTTAATAAAAAATATTTGACACGTATTTTTTGCTTTATCATAATAATAAAAAAAAAACAACTTAGAAAACACGCATTAAAGTTGGGGTGTGGGGGCTCGCTACGTCACAACTCGGTATAAAATCTAGCAAGGCGTGACGTCGTGCTACATTTTAACTCAATGTATCGCCGCAATCTTTTGATTACGTCAAAAAAGAAAAAATACGTGTCCAATATTTTTTATTAATCTACCTTCTGGACAAAAAATAAACTTTTGGACACAGGCCTATTGTATGTATGTACCTATGTAGATTCTGCGCCACCATTCAAGTCCGATAGACGCCACGCTAGCGTCTATGTCATTACATCAAATTGCATCAAAAAATGCAGTTCCACAACTTTTCCGGGCAACATCAGTTGTGAAAAAAAAAAGAAAGCGTAATTATCAATTTATTTTTAATAGGTACCTACCTAAAACAACACAGTTCTACAAGGATTTTTGGCGCTTTAATGACATAGGGGGGCGCTGTAGATGAAATTGTATTAAAAAAATATGATAGCGGCGTTAGTTCCGAATTTTGCCACGCGACAATAGATCCTTGTACAACTACAACTACTATTACAGTAAAAACATGACTCTACACTAAAACCTAATCCCCATGCTTCGCTTTCATATGACTTTTCAAGGTACGTTTCTGCACAAATGCTAAACTACACACCGTACAAGCAAATCGACGATCGTCAGCGTGCGATCGAAGATGCTGCCGCAACGACTTTTTAGTCGCATAGTGCTTCGTACACACATGACATTGGAACTTCTTAATTCCTGTATGTACCCTCATATGTTCTACTAGGAGATGCTTCAAGAAAAACTGCATATCGCAGATAGTACAGACATGTTGTCTTTCCATCAAGTGATCTTTTTTCACGTGTCGTGCTAAAGATCGCCTGTTTGTAAATATTCGTTCGCAAGCCGTACATTTCAAGGAAATCGGAGGAGCTCCGTGTTTCTGGACCATGTGATGCATTTTTGTCCAATAGTCTTTGAACTTTTCTTCACAAACTTTGCATTTGTTTCTTTTTTTAAGGCCTAAATGCATTCTCTGTTCGTGGTCCCTCCTCTTTTGATCGCAAATGAATGTTTTATCACATTGACTGCATTTAAATTCTCCTTTCGCGTGTCTTCTTTTGTGACAGATTAGCAACCGTCGAGTAATGAAGCCTGCATTACAGATTTCACAAATATGGTTCCTGAAGTGATGATGCATGTGTTCTTGTAATATTTTAAAAGTGGAGTATTCCGCTCCACATACAGCGCAATGGAATGCCTCAGTGTCGAATTTGAAAGGAATAATTTCGCTCATGTCCGTTGTTATCTTTTTGCTATGATCAGTTTTTAAATGTGCGGTCAAGTCATCTAATTTCGAAAGATTTTTTTGGCAAATTTTGCATTTCAAATCAGTTATGTCAACTTTGATAAGGTATTCAAAAGATTTCGGCATTCGTAAAGCTTGTATGTCAGAATGTTCTTCTAAAGAATGTGTCTTTAAGTACTTCGGGTCTTCGAATTTTTTTGGACAGAAATTACAGCAGTATCCATCGCTATCTTTATGTCTGATTAAACTTGCATTTGAATATAGAAGTATCGTTTTTAAATCGTCAGATCTCCTCGTTGTTTCTTTGCGCGATTTTTCAGGGTTTGATTCAGTTCTAATGATAGGTTTCCCTGTAGATAAATTATCTTCTTTTAATGGTGTGTTCCGTTGTTCACCTATGAACAAATAAATGCTATCAATTCATTCAGTAGTTATGAGTCAAATTCTTGAGGTAATGTGTCGGTGAACGGTACTAACATTTAGATGCGTCATGAAATTGTACGTTGAAAAATTACATGAGAGCGGAACAACTTCTATAAGTAATTAAAAAAAAAACATTCAATTTCTTAATTGAGATTGTTATGTCTTAATAAAATAGCTCGAGTAATGTCCAGTTTCGCTTACTAATAAAAATCTAAGCAGAGCCGTAGGGAATTAGGGATATTCTCACTTGAAAATTATAATATAATATAACAATGTTGTACGTAAAATCTATATTAAGACTACTAAAAACATTAACTGTAAAGAATGTGTCCGGCTGTTACACTTCTTCTCCATGTTTAGAACGCATGTGACTCCGCCAGCTACACTTTTGGACAAACGCTTGGCCACAGTGAGTGCAAGCGAATCTCTTATCATTCGCATGGATCCTCATATGCTCTCTTAGGGTATTTTTCCTTCCATAGGCCTTTAAGCAAACTTCACACCTGAACTGCCTCAGCCCCGTATGCTTAGCCATGTGTTTCTGCAAACCACTCTTTCCATAGAATCTCATGTCACATTCGTTACACTTGTGCCTTCTCTCCAAAAGGTGGTCTTTCTTCGTGTGCCGTGATAAGGATCGTTGGTTACTAAAAGTTCGCTCACAAGCGGAACATTTAAGGACGACAGGGGGCATTCCGTGCTCTTTCACCATATGATCCATCTTTTTCCAATAATCAACGAATCTTTCCGCGCAATAATTGCATTTGTTTCTTTTGCTCTGACCTAGATGTGTTCGTTTTATGTGCTCGCGTATTTTAATCTGGTTTGTAAAAGTTTTATCGCATTGATCACATTTATACTCTCCGCTATCATGCCGTTTGACGTGGCTTACAAGGAGTCTGTCCGTGACAAACCCTGCTCCACAAATTTCACAAATATAATTACCGAAATGTGAATTCATATGTTCTTGTAAAAGCTTAAATGAACTGTATTCTGTGGAGCATATGACACATTTTAGTTCGGGCGAGTCGAATCTGAACGGGACGATTTGGCTTTTAGCGTCTAGATACATCGACTTGTTGTGATCGTCCTTCAGATGTGCTACAAGGTCGTCCAGATGTTTGACATCTTTGTCACAAAGAGCACAATTCAAGTACGTTATGTCTAGCTTGATGACATGATCAAATAGCTTAGAGGTCATGTACTTTATCAGTTTGTCATTGTTATGTTCTTCTAGAAAGTGCTTCTTGAGAGCAGTCGGCTCCAGAAACTGTTTAGGACAGAACGAACAGCCATATCCTTGACCATCTTTACATCTTATTGGGTTTGCGTTAGAGTTGAGCAATATATTTTTTAGATTCAGTTTGTTCTTCACAGTTTCTGATATTGAGCCTTTTAGGATGGCATTTGAGTCTCTTGTTAGATTTGAGATGAACTTCAATTCAACGGTTGCTTTTGACGGTTTTTCTATTTTGATTATTCTAGATCCCCGTGCGTGACCTACAAAGAGAAATTTTAGATTATTGTATTTTACTAATGCTCGTTATAAGTTTTAACACAGCATGTGCTGCTTTAATAAAATCATTATTAATGTTGACTTCCACATTCTAGTTCTATATTCCATCACTATGTTGTTTTTTATTTAATATACTTTAACATAAAGTAGAGGAAAAAAACGTCGGTATAAATCTACAACAATCCACTTCATTCCAAAGACACTTCACTAAAAGAATTAAGTCACTTTAAAAAAACCGACCAAGGACGTGTCGGACCACGCACAATGAAGGGTTCCGAAGTTGGGATGAATGTATCCCAAGAACAAACTTAACATTATAGTTGAAAAACAAGTTCTCCCAAACACAATGTATGGGAGAACTTGTTTTTGCAACTGCACATGTAAGTTGGTCAATTATTACTAGAGCTATTAGTAGAGCTTACTTAGCTGTGTTAGTTTGCCTTGTAATTTCGTTATACAATGTGGCCCAGGGGCATGTGCCCATGCCTGTATTTTTCTGAATATTCATGAAAAATTATCAAAAAATAACATTTGTCTACCTAGACGTTTTTTTTTCATTTTTCCTATTTTTTTTTTTTTTCTAAATCCCCTATGTATTTATGAACTTGCACTTGTGTTTTTAAAAAAACACTGTTTTTTTTTTACGAAAAAACGTTTTCACCTCCGTTTTTTTTGCACATTCGAAAATTTTTAATAAAAATGTTTGTTAATCCGACAAAATAACTCAAGCTTTTAGAAATAATAATCAAAATCCTAATCGAGCCAACAACATCGGAAATATGGCAAACGCTACTCAAAACATAAAAAAAAATAAGATAAAAAATATCAAAGATAGAAGTTATTTTTCGATAATTTTTCATGAATATTCAGAAAAATACGAGCGGGCACATGCCGATGGGCGACATTGTATATACCTACTATTCCCAAACGGATCTCTAGATCCCGCAATGTATTCCACAAACTCCTAATATTTTTGAACGACCTTTCCAACGATACCGCACACCACGGGAAAAACGAGAAAAACAAAACAACCCCGCTTTTCTTGTAGGGGATACCAGTCTCTGAGCTAAGCTGCCGACAGACAGACAGACGGACGGGCATGGCGAAACTTATTAATTTCCTTTTATGGGTTCCTTGATGACTACGGAACCCTAAAAAGAATATAATAATCAGTTTTTCTGACATAAGCAAGTGAAACAAGCGGCAACTTTTAAGCTCTTTAATAACGCAAATACAAATAAATTCAAACACTCTCCCCATGCTTAGATTTCATATGACATCTCCAACTGGATTTCTGAACGAAAGCTTGTCCACAACGTTCGCATTTAAAACGCCTATCATCGTTATGAATCCTCATATGTGCTGTCAAGGTCCTCGACTGTCCGTATGACTTTAAACAAATTACACACTTAAAAGGCTTCTCTCCAGTATGCTTGCTCATATGATTTTTCAGCTCACTTGCACTGAAAAATTTCTTCTCACACAGTTCACAAGCGTGTGGTCTTACCATCAAATGGTGTCTTTTAACGTGTACGGCTAAATGTTTCCGGTGCTCAAATTCTTTATCACACGCTTGGCACTTCGACTTTTGTTTTTGCAGTCCATGTACAGTTATTAGATGATCTTCCTTCTTCCTATATTCATTGAATCTTTCCTTACAGTACCCACATTTGTGACGAATAATTTTGGAATGCTTAGTCTTGACATGCTGGTTTCTTTTAGCCAATGTTTCGAACTTCATAGAGCAAGATGAACAGTTGAAATTTTCAGTTTTGTGTATAGTTTTATGTATCTTAAGACTATTATAATTTACGTAGCCGGCATCACAAATATCACACACATAGTTCCTATAGTGTATATTCATATGCATTAATAATAATTTGAATTTGTTGAAAACATTCTTGCAAATGAAACATTCAAGAGGATTCATGCCAAACTTGAAAGGTACTATGTGATTTTTGATATCAGTATGTATAATTTTCTTGTGTTTCTTCAAGTGGTCCATTAATTCTTCAGAAGTATCGATACTTTTATGACATATGTTGCACTGCAAATCAGTGATGTCTAATTTGATGATGTAATTGTACATGCACATGTTTTTTACGAAGAAGGCTTTGGTAACGTCCTCATGGGCTAGTAAGGTGTGTGCCTTGAGATCCGCCGGGTCTAAGTATTGGTCTTCACAGTAACAACACATGTAACCCATATCTCCCCAAAGTTTTATTGGTGTAGCGTTGGACCAACGCATTATTTCTATAATATTCTTTTTATGCTTGTAAATTTCAGCACTATACCCTTTAGACACTACAGGAGGTTTGCAGGAAGATCTTGCTGCTTTAGTGTTTTCCACACTCATACCAGCAATTGTCGGTTGAGCAATTTCTTCTTTAACTTCATCTGGTTGATCGACTTCTATTTTAATTTCGACTGTATCTGCTTGAGGTATACCTATAAAGAAAAGTACGACTTTATTTGATGCATTCATTATATCGCAAATTATTTAGTTCAAGTTGGTTTAGTTTAATTAATAAGTACTAGGGAGCTACGTCTGTCAACGAAAAGAGGTAATATGCACCTATTTAAAAAAAATACATTATGAAAGACACTTACATTAATTTGTTAAATGTTTATTGTTTATGAAGATTTAATTGATGAGGTTTAAATGTCATTGGGCATCATAGTATGGAAAACATACCCATGGCGGATATAAATGAAATATAGCAGAATGTATTGATATTTGGCTTTCATTTACAATGGCATTAATCACATTAATGTGAGTCACGAGAATCACAAAAAAAAAATTGTATTGTTCCAATGTACAAGTGTTATAAAGGTTGGCAATTTTTCATCATTTTATCGCGCACTTGAAGTAATCAGTCAAACGATGAACGTGGCTTAACCGCGGTCGAGATCGTAGACCGATCACAATCCAACTGACAACTGTCTGTTATTTTTACATTATATCTTCGATTTCTTGATTTATAGTCTACGCTAGCCATTTATAATCTACGTGGCCGCGAATCTTTAAAGTTACGGTTTTCTAGAACAGCGATGACCGCTAACGTAGCGTCCGTAATTTACGGGCGAATGACGTCAATGAAACGTTGTTATGAAAGTCAGTTGGTGAGGTTTTCTAGATAGCATGGTTGAAACCGTAAAGAAAACCCCGCCCCCCCACAGTAAATCGCTAGGGTTTCCCTCACCGAATTCAGTCACAAGAAAGTGTCCATACTGAGAAGAGTGAGCTCACACATTATTAAATTGCATTTCCATGACATACAAGTGTGGTTACTGCATCATTGTGTGTCAGAGGTGTTAAAACGAAACAGAAACACGGTACACAAATGACACGGTAGGGCAAATCTAACGATTTAAATCTTTGCCGCTGTCATCATTTTCATGACAGCCGTCACTGTGGCCGTCAAGTGCGGCCACCGCTTTTCTAAGAAACCGTAGCTTTAGGAAACTATTTAAAAAGATTAATGTCATGACGGTACCTTGCTAATCTATATATATAAAAATGAATCCCTATTTCCCTTGGTCACGGCATCACGCTAAAACGGCTGAACGGATTTGCATGAAATTTGGCATATGGGTAGACCATGACCTGGAGAAGGACATAGGATATTTTTTATCCCGATATTCTCACGGGCTCGAGACTTATGTGGGCGAAACCGCGGGGCGCAGCTAGTTCATCATAAATGTAAGAAAAAATCACCATCTTATAAATAAAGTAAATGATAGTTTTAATTTTAATACTAGAAATAAAGATAAATAAAATAGATCAACCTTTTTTCAGATTATCTAAAATACCTTCATACATCTTTTATTACCGGGGGTACTGTGGTAATCGCCACGGTCTAGTCATGTTTGGGTGACTATTCATTACACGTCGAGACCCCTTTGTGCCTCGGAAACCACGTTAAGCCGCTTTTCGAACCTCTCGTGATTAAAGGCAGAAGCCCAAAAGTCTGACAATCAATTACCAAGTCGTATCGTGCTACCCAATTACTGAATTGTGGAGGTCAGATAGGCAGTCGCTCCATGTAAAATACTGGTATTCAGCTGCATTCGGTTAGACTGGAAGCCTACAAGTAGGCACATAAATTGTTTGCGATAACATCAAAATTCAATCATTAATTCAAATAAGACTGAAAATCAACTCTTTTTTTTGCATTTTTTTTTTTACAATTTTGTTGTGGATATGAAGGTTGTGATATTTTTCGATAAGTTAAACGCAGTAATGTGGCGATTGGTGCATCAAAAAGTGGCCTATCAGAAGATGAAATCTAAATGAGGATGATGTTAGTATCGCTAATATACCTACCTCATCATCTGCCTGGCCTTTTCCCAACTGTGTTACCCTAACACAGTTGGGCTTCCAGTCTAACCGGATGCAGCTGAATACCAGTATTTTATATGGATATAATATGACTCAATCCACCTTACCATTTATATTATACCCAACGCTCTAAAATTGTGGTGTCGGATTTATCACTTGTAGAGCTCTGAATCTTTGCCTGTGACATATAACCGTTATTCAACCGAAATTGTTTATTTTCGGCCGAAAACCGAAATAAAAACATGGCTTTTTAATTGTAGATAGGGTTTTCTTTAGTAAAAGAAATGCAAGAGTTAATTTTTTAATTATTATATATTTAACAGTTTAAATTTAAATTATACGAAACTATGTACCTTTCTCAAAGACATAATTCTTAACTGTGACGGCATCTACATTGCCACATGCGAACTACGCATCAACAGACCTGACGTCACACAAATCCTGAATCGCGCAATTAAAGTTTACCGCGCGCACACCATAATTATGTATTACTTCCCCGACATCAATCGTCGGGCAGTTGCTCGCCAGACACGGCATTCGCCTGGTCGGAGGATTCTCCATTTCCTATGCTGGATGAGTGAACTTACACCCTGTTCCTCATACCTCTAAAATCTAATAGTCTGATGTCATGAAAGAAAAGCATTTATAAATATTACTAAGTAAACACCTACTGTCACTAATTACGACATTAAACAATTAAGAAGCATGAATTTAAGTTAGCATGTTGTCACCAAATAAAACACTTAAGTTCTTAAAATTATGTAACTTAATTACATACATAGCATCACGCCTTTTTCCCCGAAGAGTTAGGCAGAGGTGTATCCATATAACACTCACATTTCGCCAAGTCCCATGTAATAGGGCCGAGCCTATTGCCATCAACCGGGCACAAATCCAGACTCCGGACTGCTATTGAGAAATTCCTAATGAAAAACCCAATAACTCTTTGCCCAGCCTGGGAATCGAACCCAGGACCTCATGCTCAGCAGTAGCGAGGACCTACGAGACAGTAACTTTATTAATAAACAAGAAAATATTATCAAATCAATTATTAACACTCTGCCTATGAGAGTGTTAATAATTTATATAAAAATAAACTTATCATTTATTATTTCCTAATTACTGATCTATACCAAGGGTATTCGCAAAATAATATTAAACAATTTCTCCATGTTTGGATCTCATATGAATTCTCCAAGTGCTTTTCTGCGTAAATTTCTGTCCACACTTTTCACATTTGAACCTCTTCTCCTCAGAATGTGTCTGCATATGAGCATTCAGTGTTTTCTTCCTTCCATAGTTCTTCAGGCATACTGAGCACTGAAATTCTTTCAACCCTGTATGCTTGACCATATGACTTTTCAGCCCTGTTGTCGAATAAAACGCCATGTCGCAATCTTTACATTTGTGTGGCCTCTCCATTAGATGGTCTCTTTTTGTGTGTATGTTAAGTTTCTTCCTATTAGGAAATACTTTGTTGCAAGCTTGACATACAGTTTTCAATGATACCACACCATGTACAGAAGTAACATGAGCCTCTTTGTGTCCATGATCTTTAAAAGATTCCTTACAATAACCACATTTATACGTAGCGTGGACGTGTGTGTGGGATGTCCTTTCGTGCATTCGTTTTTTTACTAGAGTAGGATAGACTTTTGGACAGAAATCACAAACAAATGCCCCTGTTTTATGATTGACTAAATGTTGTGTAAATGAGTTTCGATTCGCAAATCCAGTGTCGCAAACGGTGCAAATATAATTCCTGTAATGAATGTGCATATGTCTAACAAGGGTCCTAAACTTACTAAAAGTGTTCGAGCAAATAGTGCATGTCAGTAAATCGTTACCGAATTTGAAAGGAAAGATATGGTTTAGATGGTCCATGTCGATTTTTATTTCATGTACGGTTTGAAGATGGTCTATTAAGTTATCTAGAGTATTGATATCACTGCTGCAAAGCTTGCATTTCAATGCAGTGATGTCTAACTTGACGATATATTCGGACATGTTCATTTTCTTCATAAAGTTTGCTTCTGAAATATTTTTGTGGTTCTCTAGAGTATGTTTCTTAAGATCTGCAGGGTGTTCGAACTGGTTTAGACAGTAGCAGCACGTGTATCCGATCCCTCCATACCGTCTTATAGGCGTCGCGTTAGAATTAAGAAGGATTTCTTTAATATTACTTCGATGTTTTAATAGTTCGGTTCTTGATGTTATTTTTAGTTCTTTTTCATCTATATTTTCCGTAAGTTCTTTGCCGTTCGTTTCTTTTTTCAGAACAGTTCTTTCTTGACCACCTACAAAGAAAAGGATAAATCATTCAGATGGTAAGTTATTGGTAATGCTGAAATTAATAATAATAAATATTGTAGTTTATCATGTGCACGACCATAGTTAATAAACCGAGAAGTCTCCGTGCCTCGGAAAGCACGCTAAGGAATGATTTATGCTAGAGAGACGCGGGCGCGGGCCGCGTCCGTGTCTGCTCAATTTGAAGGGGCCAAGTCTCTGACGGGACACGGACGCTGCTCGGTGCAGCATAACTGCTTCATATAAAATGTTCATGAAGTTTTGGTTCCGTGGCTCGCCGCACCTCTTACATGGCACGGCTCGCACCCGACACTGTCTAGCATAAATCTTCCTAAAACCGTTGGGCTCGGCTATCATTCGTTGATTTTTGAGTCGTTACGGGTCGTAAGAAACCCGAAAGTCTGACAACCTGTCTTACCAATGGGTATCGTGTTCCCTAGTCATTGGATTGTGATGAGGAGGTCAGATAGGCAGACGCTCCATATAAAATACTCATATTTAGCTGCATCTAGTTAGACTGGAAGCCGACCAGAACATAGCTCAGAAAAGGCTAGATGATGATCATGTTTGAAAACTAACAATTAAGTTTGCTCGTCCTGCGTATACGCTCCTTCCTTGGTTAAAGATTCGTCAGACTAGGAACTTTTCATTTCAACCGATAGAAGTCGTGAAAAAGTTAGTTTTAAATAATTATTTTGGATCAATATCTGGGTAGGTATGCTTTGCTTATCTATCACATTACCATCATTTTAAACTAGATAATTGAAATGAAACAACGTTTTTAATTTACTAATATATTTTGCACAAACTAAACAGAATAATGCTACTCTAATCAAAAAACAATTACAAGTTATTCTCACCACACATACCTACGCTATACATGCACTAAGTATCTTAGATATACAATCTTAAAACTCGTAAAAGCTTCTTACGCTATACGCAGGCCATCCAGAAGAAACCATCCAAAGATAGAAGCAAATTGTGGGAAGATAAGCATTCACCACCTTCGTCAAGCCCCGGGACAATTGCCCCCCGGGTGTGATCTGCAGTATAGGAAGCTATAAATCAATTGCGTACCTACCCGAGTAGGCCACTGCAAATACAATTTGACGAAAAGGAGAATTACTGACCTATCCAACACCCACAGTGAGTGCGGTGCTTCTAATCAAACCGTTCACTTGCACCTTTTAAGATTTAGAGAATGCCACGGAGGCCGCAATCAACGTGGCCACCTACTTGGCTCAAACAACACAATAATAATCAATTAAAGCTCTCTCGACACGAAAAGAAGAAACTAATGAAATGTTTCAATCTGTCATATTTTTGAATTCTAGTTTATACTAGAACTCTGTCAGTCAAAATATGAATACAACACACACAGGATAGGAATGATAAGATTAACAAGATTAATTTTAAATCACGCGTCTGAGTACCGATGTTATTACTTAAATTCCTAATAAGGTAAGAAACTTAAGTTTACAAGTTTGTCTATGAGAAGGTATGAGAGCGCGTATTTGCATTGAAATTGACAAGTAACAAACGCAAGAAAATTCAATCTTCCGTCTATAAAAAATACTTAAATCTTGCGCACGTTTATGTCGAATATAACGGGTGTAAAAATACCCTTAAAACGAAGTCAAGGGTCTCTTGTTCTTCCCATTATCATGATATATTTTCTTGCACTCGACCATACCTGGGAACCTTCTAGTTACAGAGATATTGAAGATCAAATGTCCAATTTTTTGGGAAAACAATTGTTAAGTGTGTAACTTAACTTTAAATACTGCCTCGATGTCTGTACTGTTGAGTGCACCCTTAAGCACAACGTTTTGCGTGCCTTAAATCCCGAAACGATCAATTTTATTGTCAATTTTTATGCAATTGATACACATTGATGTGAAAATTGATCGTCTACCAAATGCAATTGAAGTGATTGACAGTAGTACACACGGCTACACATCAAGCTATACAATCCCAGTATAAGCTGACCTCGCATTGTACGGAAATCCTAAACGATGCGGGATCAGCATAAACTGGAAATGTATAGCTTGATGTATAGCCGTGTGTACTACAGAAATTGATGGCAATTGATAGTTTCGGTGACCCTTTCCATTGCACAATATCGTAAACAACTAATTTTTACAGCAAAAATAAAAATCATACCACAGCAATTATTGTTGGACAACGTTAACTATATAGTTTGATGTAGGTAATACATAGATGACGGCTTCGTTTTGGGTCTTTTTATACCAGACTTTTACAACAATTTCAATATCAGAATACCTACTTACCTATTAGTTACAACAATTGTTGGACTCGAAGGAGCTATTTCATATGGTTATATTAATATGGACATCCGCCAGAATTCCGGGATTTAAAAAAAATCTTGAATATTTATAATTAATCAAGAAAATATGCTTAATACAAGGTAAACCTAACCTAACCTAAGCTTATCTAAGCAAAAAAAGTCATAGCTAGTAACTGGTAAAGTAGAAACTTAACCTCAAAACAGACTTCTCGTTCTACCGTAATCTTTCTTTCTACTAAACAGCATTATTTAAAAATACTCTCACAAATCTTAAAACGGCACTAAACTAAGTAACAGATGATCTTAATTAATTCTGAGACAATTAAACTTAATTTTCGCAGAAAACAAAGAAACGTGTAAAGAAGATGGCCGAATAAGAGATTAAAAACAAGTAACAGATGGATGAACAGATTATTGTTTGACAGCTTACGTAGAACAATCATCTGGGTGCTTTGCCCTCATATGCCAGTTCAAGCTAGGTTTCTGCACAAACGCCTGATCACATATTGTACATTGGAAACGCTTATCATTATTATGAATCTTCATATGCTGAGTTAGAGTAAATCTCTTAGCAAAATACTTTGAACAGACTTCACATTTAAAATCTTTAACCCCTGTATGAATTAACATATGTTTCTTTAGGTCACCATTTCTGAAGAACGCTCTATTGCACTCGGAACATTTGTGTCGTTTTTCCATCAGATGGAAGCGTCTGATATGTACTCTAAGAACACTATGGTTAGGAAAGCTCCTGTCACACGCGGTGCAGTTATATTTCCGTGGGGCAACACCATGAACCGTAGACAGATGCAATTCCTTCGTAATATACTCTTTAAAGCCTTCATTACAGAAATGGCATATATGTGATTTGCCAGTGTGAGTATGACTGCGCATCTCGTGGTTAATTCTCGTGACCACGTTGTCGCTTTCAAAGGGACAATGTCGGCAGACGAAGGTTCCTTTCGTGTGAGTAGCCGTATGTCTGGTTAACGATGCATGATTAATGAATCCAGCATCACTCTCGTTGCAAATGAAAAATCGGTAGTGCTTGTGCATATGTTCGTGTAATGCTCGGAATGTGACGAAAACGACGTCATTAGTACATTGGCAGCATTTCAGCTGCTTCGTATTGAACTTGAAAGGAAATATTTGATTATTTATATCAGTGTGGAAGCTTTTATTATGTTTCTCTGTTAGATGGACGAATAGATCGTCGAGAGAATCTATATTGGCGCTGCAAAGCATGCATTTTAGGTTCGTGATGTCAAGTTTAACTAAGAACCTAGATGGTCCATTAGCAATAATGTTTCCATAGAACTTTTCTGCATTTTGATGTTCCGTTAAAGTGTGTACTTTCAAATTCATGGGTTCTTCGAAAGCTTCCGTGCAATAGCAGCACAAATATCCCTCATCGCCATGTTTGTGTATCATCGTGGCGTTAGTAGATTCTAGGATTATTTTTAGATTGTGTAGATGCTTGTGTAGTAGTCGCTTCTTGCGTGGTCGAGGTGCTGTCTCTGGATTTATTTTTATATGCTCTTCCTTAGGTTCTACAGTTTCTTCATCTTTCGGATCCATTTTGATTTCCTTAGCTGTAGCCACGTTTTCTTGTATATCTATAAAGAAAATTATTAAGTTATTTTCAAGTTCTTCGCCATCTATAAATAGTATATATAAAGTTGCTTTCGTGTCCCTCTGTGTGAGCGCTCAGTTATTCTAAACTACACAATATATTTTGAGATCATTTACTCCGGGAGGTATGTGAATAATATATAATTCTATACATATATTATAAATGCTAAAGTAACTCTGCCCGTCTGTTTGTTACCTTTTCACGCCCTAACGATGAAATTTGGCACACAGGTAGCCCATGACCGGGGTTAAGACATGGGATGCTTTTTATCCCGGTTGTTCGTTCCCGTGCGTTAATTTCCGATCTCCGGCGGAAGCGTAAAAGCCAGTACCTACCTATTTAATAATTTAGACAATATAGGACAGAAATCTCTTTGCTACGATATGTCGTCACATCAGTGGTTTGCACCCGTGCAATGCAAGGGTAGGTTGCTAGTTAATATTATACGCTGTTTTCATATAAACACAAAAATTGACATGGCATGAAAGCTTAATAATTTGACAATACAACAATCAGTTTATTTTAGGTAGAATTTGATAAGACGTACAAGCGCACTGCTTTAATATTAATTAACGACGAATGTACGTTAGTTATGTTTGGTTTCAGTATTAAAGTTGGACTAATAAAAGATTGAAAGTAATTTCTGTGTGCCTTGCTGTTCCAATTTGCATGTGCCTAAAGTAGGTGTCCCCTTGTTTCGCAGACAAAAATGTCATAGAATTTCGTTGTGAAGAAAAAGTTTCATATAATATTTGGTCTTTGTATTTTTATTTCGAATATTATTGTTTTAAAGACTAATAACTTTAATGAAACATATTTCAGAGAAAGACAATTCAATGAATTTTATAATGATTTTTTTTTTATTTAACAATCTTATCAAACAATAGAATTATTTTTTAACGAATATTGTTTGTTCGGTGTATTCTTCCATGGTATTTTATTTCAACGAAAATGTAAAAACAAACGTTATGATATCCATAATTTTATAATGGTACATATTTGAACGTCGAAAATTAAGTGTCGAATTAAAGTCGAACGAGAACTTAGGCTGCAAGAGCGAGCGAGCGAAGCGAGCTCAGGACTTGGGGCACCCCGACTCGGACAGGTTAGGTTGGTAGTTTTTTTTTTTAAATTACTCAGAAATAGGAGCCCCGCTTACCGGGGTTCCGTTGACTACGATAGCAAAAAAAAAAAAAAAACAAATTATCCTGTAAATTTATAAAATATCGAAAATTAAGTGTCAAAAAGCAAAATAAACACGGTTAGTACGTGCATAAGAAGTCACTATTAATGAGAATAACAAGATTGTTTTCCTGAAAAAATGCAATAGAAGCGGATATATTTAGTAACCTGATCCGCTTAGCTATATCTAAAGAATCTTAAAAAAATCCTGAAAGAAATCGACACGGGTTTCACCTCTCAACGAGGCATCCTCAGGATGACGATTGAATTGTCTCGAACTCGAAAGACGTGTCGATTTCTTTAAGGGTTTTTTAAGACTCTTTAGAAATAGCTAAGCGAAACAGGTTACTTAATATATCCCATTCTATTGTATTTTATAACTGATTTCCGCAAGGTCACGCCTAAATTAATTAACTAATGTTTTCCTGCTTGACTAGAATTTACCCGCAATTTTTTTGAACGCGGTGTTGTAATTTTATATGAGGGTATGCATTTTGTCAAATGTAAGATTTGAAACGTTTAGAAACTTTCACTCGATAAAATGATTTTCTTGGTAATAAGTTTTATATTACTTAACTAAACAATATGAGGATAAAGAATATTTGATTTGTTATTTTATGATATGAATATCGAAACATTAAATATTATTTGTAACAAAAATCAATGTTTTAAATTCATTCAAAGTAAATATTCTGCGTATAGATTATTCCATAAAATGATAATATGAGAAAAAAATATTTGAAACGAAATTCTATGATAATTAAATCCATAAAACAACGTACAACTGCCTAAAGTATCTTTGAAGCTTAGTAAATTAGCTGACGACTGCCTTCATAATTATCGCGTATCTACTTAGTACTGTGATTTTTTGGAACACTGGCATATATTAGGTACTTAATTTGTTTTAAGGCTCCCGCAGACAGGTGCGATACGTCGGCGCGACACGACACCGGTAGAACATTCCCGTTAAGTTTTCATAGAAATTGTTCCATCAGTGTCACGTTACGCCTGTCTGCGGGAGCGTTTACGGTATTATTATCATTATTTCCTCCCGGAATCACCCAGTGCTGGGTTGAGGGCTCTCTGTTCTTTAACGGTATAACGGATGTAAAAAGGGCCCTTTACCAGGCCGAGAGTTACATAGTTTTTGTACCTTTGAACCATACCTGGGAACCGTCTGGGTATGGAAGCCAAACTTACAACACTATTAATATTTTTTTTTTACGAAAACAACTTTTTAATGTTATAACTAAACTTTAAATACTGGGTGTCGTCACTGTTTCCTTCTATAAACAAAAAAAAAAAAACTAAAAATAAAATTGCTTCCCAGGAATTACTGTTGCTGCTCGATGTAAGTACAGAATGCGTGGATTAAGACTTGGTGATTGGTGACATTTATCCTGTATACTAAAAAGTAAAATCAAATCCATTGAAACTAAACGTATAAGCAAAAAAATAAAACACAATACTGATAAGTGGATACACTGCAGCACGCGTAGCATGATCACCGTAGAAATGGGTTTTGTCGACGGAAGAATAGACAAAAATGATAGATAAACAATCACAATCTGTAATTTTGTCTATTCTCCCGTCGACAAAACCCGTTGCTACGGTGGTCATGCTACGCGTGCAGGTGGATAAACACAATACTGAAAGTTTGTTTATTAGGTAGAACAAGCAACTGCGTGCTTTGCCCTCATATGCAAATTCAAGCTAGGTTTTTGCATAAACGCCTGATCACATATTGTACATTTAAAACGCTTCGTGTGCGCCTAGTTGAACATTTTGTATGTAAGGCAAGCATTCAGGTTTCCTAATCGGAATTCTGACCAGGAAACCTTACGTATACGGCCAACAAAACGTTGAAAGTAATTTCTGATCCAATTTACATGTGCAAATCTACCATTGCAGTTTAGTAATTTAGCTAACGATTATCTGGGAACCGCCTGGTTATGAAAAATTTGAAGGTTTCATTTATGAATTTGTTTTTACGAAAACAAGTTTTAAATGTTATAACTAAACTTTAAATACGCCTCCCTCGTATCGTTCTACACTGTGTAAGAACAGTATTTTACGTTTGTTACATTGTACGCCACAGTTAACAGCGGTTTTTTTTTACAAAAAAAAAAAACTTGATTTTTATTTATTTATTTATTCTTCAGAAAGCTTACAGACTAATATCTATAAAGATAAGTAATAAATCATGAGCACTAACAATTGCCATGTTCAAACATCCACAAATTAAAAACTATTTATCTAAAGTAAAAAATTACAAGAAACGCGAAAAAACTCCTTCCCCTGATGGGAAGGAGTTTTTTCGCGTTACTGATCGAATTTACATTAGTATTTACAGAATCCGTACATAACGACTTGGTGATAGTCCTTTTACAACTTGCATATTAAAAAGTAAAATCAAATCCATCGAAACTATAAAAAATAAATAAATAGATTGTGAACGCTATATTGAAAGCTTGCTTATTAAGTCGAACAAGCAGATAAGTGCTTTGCTTTCAAATAAATGCCAGTTCAAGTTAGGTTTTACATTTAAAATGCCTTTCATTGTTATGCGTCCGCATATGCCGCGACAGAGTAGATTTATTGCCAAATTGCTTTAAACAGATTTCACATTTGAAATCTGTAGCCTCTGTATGACTCAACTCATGTTTCTTTAGATGGCTTTCTCTGAAGAACCCTTTATCACATTCTAAACATTTGTGACTTTTCTCCATCAGGTGGTAGCTTCTGATATGTGCGCTCAGAAAACTATTGGAAGAAAAGCTTCTGTCACACGCGGTGCAGTTATACTTTCGTGGAGTAACGCCATGAACCGTAGTCAGATGCAATTCTTTCGTTACATATTCCTTAAAACCTTCATTACAGAAATGGCATATATGTAATTTGCCAGCTTTGCTATGGCTACGCATTTCGTGGTTCTTTCTTTTGAATACGTTATCAAATACATCAGGACAATGTCGGCAGACGAAGGTCCCTTTCGTGTGAGTGACTCTATGACTCGATAATGATATATGATTGATGAATCCAGCATCGCACTCGTTACAAACGAAGTGTCGGTAGTGTTTGTGCATATGCTCGTGTAATGCGCTGAACGTGGCGAAAACAACGTCATTAGTACATTGGCAGCATTTTAGATCCTTCGTATTAAACTTAAAAGGAAATATTTGATTTTGTACATCAGTGTGGAAGTGCTTATTATGTTTTTCTGTCAGATGGACGAATAGATCTTCGAGAGAGTCTATATTGGCGCTGCAAAGCATGCACTTTAAGTTCGTTATGTCAAGTTTAACTAAGAACCTAGATGGTCCTCTGGCTCTAAGGGTGCTATAGATTTTTTCTGCATTTTGATGGTCCCTCAAAGTGTGTGCTTTTAAATTCATGGGTTCTTGAAAAGCTTCCGTGCAATAGCAGCACAAATATCCCTTATCTCCATGTCTGAGTATCATCGTGGCATTAGTAGATTCTAGGATTATTTTCAGATTGTCTAGATGTTTGTGTAATAGTCGCTTTTGTCCTGGCCGAGGCGCTGCCATTGGTTTTATTTTTATACGCTCTTCAATAGGTAACACAGTCGCTTCAGCTTTCGGCTCTATTTTCATTTTCATAGCTGTAGCCACTTTTTCTTGTTTATCTATGAACAAAATAATTAAGTTATTGTTCAGTTCTTTAGTAACTCATATTTTCATATGGATAAAAAAACTTCCTCGACGATGATGCTCAATAATTTAATAATGCAACTTTTACTCTGAAGTTAGATCAAAAACTTACAAACACTTGTGAATTGTTTAGAAGCTGTTCATAACGCTCACCGAAGTGTCTTGATTATAGATCAGACTCGTGCGGTACATTTTTGGTTGGTACTGACGATATGAAGTCATAGTATGGACAGGACGTGCCTGTGATCCCGGGCTTCCAGGGTTCTTTTCAAATAATATTGTTTAGTTGTGTTTTATATCAACGTTTATACCTAAATCAGTATTCCGCGAAGTAGGCTGGGATAAGATAAGGTTTTTACTTTACCAGTTATATTTAAATTATGCTTTTTTTGCTAATACAATATGTAATGAAAATATATAGGTACTGCAATAACACCATCAAAAAACTTAAAATTGATGAATACAATTTTTTTTTAAATTCATGTTTTTAGTTAAGTTACCCCAATTTCCTTAAAAGGAAAATGAGCGATTTGTCCCCAGTGCTGTAGCACCTTTCAATTGACATATACCACAACTTGATGTATCAAGGTCGTCCTAATAGCTTTATTTCATTATAAGAACCCAACAGTCAGATATGTGCAGGGAAAGAACTTTGATTGATTTTGTTTTGCTATACCTTTTTTTAACTTACCTAAACAGTTTCAGAGATAGTATAGACCAAAGTTCATTTTTTTTTGCGAAGGCAGATTTTAAATGTTATAACTAAACTTTAAATACCTGTGGTTGTAAGTTAACGTAACGTATTTCGTATCATTAAATATACTCTAGGAACAGTACTTTGCGTGCGTTACATTGTACGTTACAGTTAAAAGCGATTTCTCACACTAAAAATACATAAAAAATAAAATAAAAATAATACAAGTAATATTTCCCAGAAATTATGTTTGCTCAATGTTACTTAGGACAGAAAGCGTGGATTACGACTTGGAGATGGGTCTTATTACATTCTGCATACTAAAAGTAAAATTAAATCGGAAGAACACATTATTGAAAGCTTGCTTATTAAATAGAACTTGCTTCTACATGTTTCTTCATATGCCAGTTCAAGCTTGGTTTCTGTATAAAAGCCTGATCACAAATTGTACATTTAAAACGCTTATCGTTGTTGTGAATCCTCATATGCCGAGATAGAGTAGATTTTGTGGCAAATAGCTTTGAACAGACTTCACATTTGAAATCTTTGGCTCCTGTATGACTCAACTTATGTTTCTTTAGGTGGCTTTCTCTGAAGAACGCTCTGTCACACTCTGAACATTTGTGACTTTTCTCCATCAGGTGGAAGCGTCTGACATGTGCGCTCAGAAAACTATTAGAAGGAAAGCTCCTGTCACACGCGGTGCAGTTATGTTTTCGCGGAGCAACGCCATGAACTGTTGACAGATGTAATTCCTTCGTAATATAATCCTTAAAACCTTCATTACAGAAATGGCATTTATTTAATTTGCCAGGTTTCTTATGACTGCTCATCTCGTGGTTCCTTCTCTTAAATACGTTGTCAAATACGACAGGACAATGTCGGCAGGTGAAGGTTCCTCTCGTGTGAGTGACTCTATGACTGGATAATGTATCATGATTGATGAATCCAGCATCACATTCGTTACAAACGAAGTATCGGTAGTGTTTGTGCATATGCTCGTGTAACGCACTGAACGTGGCGAAAACGCCGTCATTAGTACATTGGCAGCATTTCAGTTGCTTGGTATTGAACTTGAAAGGAAATATTTGATTTTGTATATCAGTGTGGAAGCTCTTATTATGTTTCTCTTTCAGATGGACGAATAGATCTTCGAGAGAATCTATATTGGCGCTGCAAAGCATGCATTTTAGGTTCGTGATATCAAGTTTGACTAAGAACCTAGATGGTCCTCTGGCTTTAATGTTTCCGTAGAATTTTTCTGCATTTTGATGTTCCGTTAAAGTGTGTACTTTCAAATTCATGGGTTCTTGGAAAGCTTCCGTGCAATAGCAGCACAAATATCCCTTGTCGCCATGTTTGAGTATCATCGTGGCGTTAGTAGATTCTAGGATTATTTTCAGATTGTTTAGATGCTTGTGTAGTAGTCGCTTTATGCGCGGTCGAGGCGCTGTCTCTGGATTTATTTTTATATGCTTTTCCTTTAGTGCTACAGTTTCTTCAGCTTTCGGCTCTATTTTGATGTTCGTAGTTGTGGTCACTTTTTCTTGTTTATCTATAAAGAAAATGATCATGTTATTGTCAAGTTCTTCACTTCTTTTCCTATGGATACAAAAACTAACATGTCATTATACATGCGATGAGCGAGCTGTTTTTGGTTCTTGCGACATGAAGTCACAGTATATGAGGAGATACCTACCTGGGAGCCCGTGCTTTTTCAAAATAATAAATATAGTTTGGTTGCAAGTATTTTTTTATATGGTATAACACGCTGGAATAAGATAAGGTTTCGACTTTACTTGTAATAGATAAGTTTTTTTTTTTTTGCATTTGGTGTAAAAATAACCATCACATAGCCGTTAACTTCGCATTCTGTACATCAAACGAAGCAAAATGGAGCAAAAAATATTTCTGGAAAGCGACTTATTTTCTTTTTATGTGAGAAATCGTTGTTTACGGAAGCGCGCAATTTAACGTACGCAAAACATTGTGCTTTAGGGTGCATTCCATGAACCCTAAAGCACAATGTTTTGCGTACGTTACCAGTGCACCGTTACCAGTTACGTTATAACATTAAAAAATTGTTGACGTGAAAAAAGTTGGAAGCAGTTGGTTGGTTGTTAGTTGGACTTTCAATATCTCTGTAACGAGATGGTTCCCAAGTATGGTTCAGATTTAAAAAAAAAAACAATAACGGGGAGGATAATTGACTTTCGGCTTCGTGAAGCATCTTCTTACATCCGTTATAAGGATAGGTTATTTTAAACCTAGACTAGGTGAATAGGTCAATTAGAAACTATTAATTAATAGGTAATGTTTAAATACAAAACAAAATCCTGGAATCCCAAGTACTCGGCTATATTTGCATAATGTTTGAGGTAACAATAACTTAGAAATATTCATACTGCAAAATAACAATAAAAATCAAATTAATCAGTTCACGACAATAGGCTAGTTGACAGTTAGAAAAATACTTTATGAATTATGTTTTGTAAAATGGTTGTGAGCTAGAAATATCAAAAATCAACTTAACTTTCAAAATGATTTCGGAATAATTAATATTTTTATAGAGGTATGAGGAACAGGGTGAAAAGTTAACTCATCCTTCATAGAAAAGGGAAGATCCTGCGACCAGACGGGTTTTGTGTCTGGTAGGCAACTGCCCGACTATTGTTGTTAGGACGTTGTATATATGTCAGTCGCGCGATAAACTCTGCTTGCGCGATGCAAGATTATGCGTGACGTCAGTATGATGCGTAATTCGCATGTGGCGATGTAGTTGTTTCCACATTTTTGAGAAATATACGACTAAAAATAAGACGTGACATTGAACGTAATCAGAGTGCTACACGTCCCTTCTTCTAGACGGCAGTTTTACTAAATTAGTAGAATTCCCTTTTGGCCGCGTACAGGACTTCGTTTCATTTAATTTAATTATTGTTATTATATTGTTCTTTTTATTTTCTTATAGTATGTTTGTGTTATAATATTTAGATTGTGTTCTTCCTGTGCGAGTCCCAATAAAAAAATCGCGAACTATACTCAAACAAACAGAAAAAAAAAAAAAAATTAAACGTAAACAGGACTTAATATCTAATTATTAGCCTCCAGGCATAAAGGGCGTGCCTGCTTACATATAGCTGTAACTGGAAGTCATAAATGATCAACTAGCACCATTGAAGTAAAATAATAGATTTCATAATCATAGGTTTTGAATGTGTGATTCAGACCACAACTTTTTGAATCAATAAGTACTTAGGGACCGTTCAAGTATTACGTAAGCACTATAGGGGGCGGGGGGTCTATGCTTTGCTTATTTTTGATGACATACGGGATGGGGGGGGTCTAGATGGTGATTACGTCAGCTGTAATAATTTACTTTTTTTACACATATGGCAACCCACACATTGTCTATGCTTGAAAACGGAACGCATATTCGGGGATTCCCACAAATAATAAATACTGTATTTTAAAAAAAAACAGAATACTTACATTAAAAGAAAAATGCATTTACCAATGTTTACGTAAGCATGGGAGATGGGGTAAGAGCTTTGCTTACTTTTACTGACAAAGGGGAGCGGGGGGGGGTAAATAATTGTAATATATCAGCTTACGTAATACTTGAACGGCCCCTTAGAAGTTATTGTTTATGATATTTAAACATTAACTAGATATAACTTTCACAGCATCTATTTCTACATAATATTGAAATGCGCTTTACTCTCCTTACTTACGGATAAAAACAAGAAACAGATCGAAGATCACAATATTTAACAATCATCTGCGTGCTTTGCCCTCATATGCCAGTTCAAGCTAGGTTTCTGCACAAACGCCTTATGGCATATAGTACATTTAAAACGCCTATCATTATTATGAATCCTCATGTGCTGAGTCAGAACAGATTTCGTAGCAAGAAACTTAGAACAGACTTCACATTTGAAATCTTTCGCCCCTGTATGAACCAACAAATGATTTTTTAAGTCGCAATCCCTGAAGAACGCTTTGTCACACTCTGAACATTTGTGACTTTTCTCCATCAGATGGAATCGTCTGACATGTGCGTTGAGAAGACTACTAGTAGGAAAGCTCCTGTCACACGCGGAGCAGTTATATTTCCGTGGAGTAACGCCATGAACCGTAGACAGATGTGATTCCTTATCGATGTACTGGTTAAAACCTTCACTGCAGAAATTGCATTTATTTGATTTGCCAGGTCGGCTATGATGACGCATCTCGTGGTTCCTTCTCTTTACCACGTTGTCGAATATGACGGGACAGTGTCGGCAGACGAAGGTTCCTTTCGTGTGAGTATTTCTATGACTGGATAGTGACGTACGATTGATGAATCCAGCATCACATTCGTTACAAACGAAGTGTCGGTAGTGTTTGTGCATATGCTCGTGTAACGCACTGAACGTGGCAAAAATGCCGTCATTTGTACATTGGCAGCATTTCAGCTGCTTCGTATTGAACTTGAAAGGAAATATTTGATTTTGAATGTCAGTGTGGAAGTTCATATAATGTTTTTCTGTCAGATGGACGAATATATCTTCGAAAGAATTTATATTAGCGCTGCAGAGCATGCATTTTAGATTCGTGATGTCAAGTTTAACTAAGAACACAGAGGGTCCTTTGGCTTTAATGTTGCCGTAGAATTTTTCTGCTTTTTCATGTTCCGTTAAAGTGTGTACTTTCAAATTCATGGGTTCTTGGAAAGCTTCCGTGCAATAGCAGCACAAATATCCCTTGTCGCCATGTTTGAGTATCATCGTGGCGTTAGTAGATTCTAGGATTATTTTTAGATTGTGAAGATGTTTGTGTAGTAGTCGCTTTATGCGCGGTCGAGGTGCTGTCTCTGGATTTATTTTTATAGACTCTTCCTTAGATACTACAGTGTCTTCAGGTTTCGGCTCTATATTGATTTTCGTAGCTGTAGCCACGTTTTCTTGTTTATCTATAAAGAAAATGATCATGTTATTGTCAAGTTCTTCACGTATTTTCCTACGGATACATAAACGTAACCGGTCATAAAGCCGCGTTCAATAGAAACGAAGTTGAGAAACAGTCGCGCAAGTTTTGCTATCGTTACAACACTCAATGTTGCCAGCAACACGTTTCTCAATAAATACGCGGCTAAAATCATTTAATTTGAATTTTTTTAGACATGCTACTTTGTCCAACTTGTGGGGCAGAGTGGAATATTCCTTAGTTAAAAAAAGAAATATATATATTTAAATTTTGTGTACTACAGTTCAAATGTTCATTACTTTCGCAGCCATGATGAGTCGTCATTTTCCACGATGCTGCTTTGTTTACATCTCTTTTTTACTTCACATTATATATTTTTTTATGCTTTTTTCAAGCAGAAACTGCACTCACCTTAGTGAGATTTTAAGCAGTTTGCTTAAAACAGATATTTATTCTAAGCAAACTGATTGAAAATATAATGCATTTTGGCATTGTCCTAGGTACGACTGGGGAAAAACCCCAATACCACTTTGCCATACCCAGGGTCGGGTAACGTGTTATTGTGTATTTCGATCTGGAATTTCTCAGTAGCACCGGAGTCTGGATTTGTGCCCGTTTGATAGCAATAGGCTCGCCCTTAATGGGACTTAAACATAACACCACACAGGTACACCTTTGTCTAATCCTTCAGGGAATACACGCGTGAGATTATGATTTGTTATAAAATAATGAGTTGTCAAATAAGTGATGCATTAAAAAAATAAAAAAATGCAATTTTACTTGCAATATATCAATGTACAATGGGCCTAACTTCCGCAGACTCACCTTTAAGGTGATAATCGCATAGCACGGCTCACACTCGACCGCCCGATGCATGCATTTTGACCAATAGGATGCACGAAGCGAATATTAGTCATGTTCATATTAATTTAATGATGAATTGAAGTGTAACACTCACATTAAGCGCACTATACTCACTTGTGTGTGAGAAGATATTTTAATGGACACGACAGTTCATACAATATTATCAGGGCTTTTTGTTTATTGCCGTCAAATTTTGCAACTGTAATAAAAATATGTTTACTATCTAAGTACCATTGTTATTTAGTGGGAATGTCGTAAAATCCGGCTAAACAATAGGACGGCTTAATAGAAAGGCCATAAAATACGTTCGCAATTTTTTTGTTACACGGCCTGTACTCACACTATTACATATTGTCTCTAATTGGGAGAATCATGGAAGGACTGTTGTAGCTGTGCTGCCGCAGAAATATTTTTTTAACTGAGTATGCGTAAGTTTGCTGCATTTAAATAATGAAAAAGTTTTGAATTACCTACTTGCATAGTCTTATTTATTATCACGGGAATAAAAATAGTCTTAACGAAGCCGGGAATCATTTAGCCTTCCCATCATTATGATAAAATAATTATACTAGACCAATACTATATTGAAGGTTCCAACTTTTTTGACGTTTTTACGAAAACAAGTTGAATGATTAGAACCTTACTTTAAATACATTCACGATCCCCGTACCGTTGCATGCATTCATTAGCATAATGGTTTGCGTGCTTTACACAGTCAAACAGGTATTCACACCAAAAATAAAAATTGTTACCCAGAAATTATTTTTGCACAAAGTTACTTAGTTTATTCAGAATGTGTAGACGACGCACATACGAGTATTTGCCTACAAAAGCTGGCCATAAGTCGAGTTTTCAAAATGAGGCTTAACTCAATGCAACCATCACTTTCTGATAGCTAAGTAACCTGTTCATAACGTACCGCATCCCCCGTGCCCTTATTCCTTCCCCGCGAGGCACACAGGTAGTCGGAACTCAGTCGTCGTCAAGTGCGGTCCATTGTTTTCTCGATTACCTTATTCATTTGTGCTCCTAAAATTTGCTGTTTTAGTCGTTTTGTTAATAGTTTGTGGGATAAACACTACGAATATGGAAGTTCAAGGTATGTAACAACATAAATAATACAATTTCATGTAGGTTACAGACTCACAAATATTTTTTTTTTAATTTCGCAAAAGATACCAAAATAATCTCTTGGTATATTGAAAAAAAAAAAAAAAAAAAAAAAGCGTTTTTGTATGTGTTCCGGGCATTTCCGAGTATTGATCTATTATTTTAAATAAAGCTTAGACTTTCCTAAAGAGCATTGTTAAAGAAAATATTCCGCTTTTTTCCGCCATTTTGTTTAGCACTCATTCAAACAAAATAGAAAATTTATTTAAAACAGAATTATTTACAGTAATTTCTCTTTTTATATTTAGATTCCATTGGGAATTTCAAGAACATATCAAATAAGGAATTATATGATATCGTGCAAGAATGCCCTGACAGGAAAATTGATGTTAAGATGGTATATTTGGAAAAAAAAATTATTCAGATAACAAAATGGAAAGTGAGCTGGAGACATTAAAACATACGTTAAGTCATTTCAAATGCGAATTTAAACGAAAATGGGTAGCAGCAAACTACAAGCATGACCGCTTTCTAAAGAAAAATGAACAATGGCTTCAAAGTACTCATAAATTCGCTCTCTGGACCATAGTAAAACCGGGTCGTCCTTCAAAGGAATTCGGGGAATCCAGTGATAGATCCAAGCGAAGGAAAACAAAAGGTCTACGAAATTCTGTATCGACAGATGAGTTGACTTATGCGGCCCAAATGAGTCAACGTGCCGGAGGAAATAAGGATGCATCTAAAATAATAAAAGACATCACTTTGACTCCAACAAGAGCTACAAAGGTTCGAAAAGTAATTTCTTCAGGTAAAAGTAAAATAAAAAAGCATTCACCATCTGAAGCCTTAGCTATTTTCGTCGAAGGAGATTTTAGTAGAAGACAGTGGGAAATTTTACACTGCGCAAATAAAAATATATACCCTTGCTACTCTTTGTTAAAAAAAGCAAAAACCGATTGCTATCCAGTAGAACAGTCAATGAGGGTTACAGAAACTTGTGCGGAAGTTCTCTTACAAGATTTACTTAACCATACATGTTTACGGTTGTGTAAATATTTGGAAGATGTTATATACAGCTGTACTGAAGAAGAAAAGAAAAATTTTCTATTAATTATAAAATGGGGCTGCGATGGTTCTCAACAATCGCAATATAAGCAGAAATTTGAAAATATTGCGGACAGTGACTCGAACATATTTCAGAGTTCTCTCGTACCATTGCGATTAGAAACTACAGATAATGGAAGAAAAAAAATTATATGGCAAAATCCACTGCCTTCATCTCCAAGATTCTGCAGACCTATTAGAATAAGATTTATTAGCGAAACCAAGGACGTAACTAATGAAGAATTTGCATATATAAATAATCAAGCAAAAAAATTAACAAAAACAGAAATACCAACAACCAGTGGAATAATTTACGTAACACATAAATTACTACCAACAATGGTGGACGCCAAGGTATGCAATGCAGCTACCAATACGTCTTCCACTATGAGGTGCTATATTTGTGGGCTAACTTCCAAAAATTTTAATAATTTAACTAGACGAATGGAAGTAGACCCAGAAAGTCTAAAATTTGGGCTATCGATTCTCCACGCAAGAATACGTTTCTTTGAATCCTTATTACATGTGTCTTACAAACTTGGGGTTAAAAAATGGCAAATAAGATCAACGGAAGATAAAAGAATTGTAAAAGAGAGGAAAGAAATGATACAAAAAGCATTTCGGGAGCAAATGGGCCTTTTAGTGGATATGCCGAAAGCAGGGTTCGGGAACACTAATGATGGAAATACATCGAGAAGATTTTTTTCGGATCCCGAAACAGCTTCTCAAATAACTGAAATAGATTTCACATTGATCTACAGATTTAAAGTAATCTTAGAAACAATTTCCAGTGGTCACGCGATTGATGCAAAGAAGTTTGAAGCCTACACTTATGAAACTGCTACTTTGTACGTGCAGTTGTATGAATGGCACCCAATGTCGCCTACCGTTCATAAAATTTTAATGCATGGTGCAACAGTCATTTCTAAATCAATATTACCAATTGGGCAGCTCTCTGAAGAAGCTGCCGAAGCTAGAAATAAGCACTTCAGGCTCTACAGGCAAAACTTCTCTCGCAAATTTGATAGAGTTAAATGTAATAGGGACATTTTAAATAGACTTTTGCTAACGTCAGACCCATTTTTAAGTAGCACTAGAAAACCACCACGAAAGAAAAGTAACCCATTCTGTTCGGAAACTATAAGTCTTTTGCTCCCTGACGCAGAAAATTCATCTATAGAAAGCAGTGACGAAGAACAGAATAGAACGGCAACAGATGAATCTGATTTCGACGATTAATTTTTTTTTATTAATTATATTTTTTAAATATAAGGAATATTATTATAATAAACGTTTGAAAACTATCTTAATTTATTTATTTAATAGTTTCCACGTCACAAAGCCCCAAAAATAATATTGGCCAGCTTTTTAGTACAAATACTCCTATGTGCGACGGCTTCTCGATAGGTCTTTATTTCTATCTATGCTCTTTGGTAAGATGTCTGTGGCAGGTACTGAGCAGGCGGTTAAACTTACAACCAAAATTATTGCGGAATAGCAAGAATTGTTTAGTTTATTCAAACTAATACTTACATTTGCACTCGAAGGATGTAAAATCACGTGGAGTGACGTAATTTCTGATTACCCCCATAGAAAATGAAGTAAGTGGTATTTGTAAACTGGTTTGTATCAGTTGGTTCAGTCAACTGGAAACATCCCTGGACGGCAGAAGTAAAATTCGTGGCGCCGAAAGTACTTTAAGCGCACAACTGTCATCCGCACCATTCAAAGCCTCGGTTCGTAAGGAGTGTTCCGAGGTGTGCCGAGGCGTGTTCTCGCTCTGTAGTCTGAAGTATATGTGCGCCAAAGGACTTTACTGTATGTGAGATATGTAACGATGCAGTACCGGGCGTTGACACATCGGCCTTCAGCTTATTTTAGTACAGTTACACAGCCATTAAAGTCCAACAGCTGAGCAAAAGCCTCACCCATTGCTTTTCAAATTGCACGCCTTTGTGCTAAAGAACATCATCTTTGGCAAAGCCTATGTTAGGGTTGGCTTCCAGGCTTCAATAGGATAATAGTAATCGGTGTTCAGTTGCTGAATATCAGCTACCAGAGGCCTCTATGAAGTCAAGCGTGAATATTAAAATTCGCTCTATCTCTAAGAACGATTAAGATGACAGAAAGGGTCTAAAATAAAATCCTGACGTGTCAACTATGAGCTATTTATTCAGAAAAAAATTACTTAGGTCCTGATATAGTTAAATTACAAATGGAACTTATTCTAAGATTGTTTACATTATAGCTGACTCTTGTATAGAAGCAGTACTGACTCGTACAGTGCTACACAAGATTATCTGCAGCCGTTTTTGAAAATAAACTTTGTCAATTCTCTGGACCTGGACAATGTACGTGAAACAAAGTGCATGCATAGATGTAACCATCAGCAGAAGCGGTAAAACAGAACGGCGAATAATTCGTATTTAGAAAAAAGATGGTATTTTGTTAATTTAATAGTGAAATTATGACATGCACGGCCATTAAAGTTGCAGATAAAATAAATAATCGAATTCTAACTGTTTGTGCTGCTAGTGCGACTAGTGTTGAAATTATGTAAACTCTATGGTCCTTGTCTCTGTCCTTGGAGTTTCTTGCCCGTTCTTCTCCATAGAGATCTACGTTTTGGAATGGGCAATTAGCTTCAACTTTCTGACTAACTGACCGACTCTTTGACAATTCAAAAGTGCCTGTAAATGGTTTAATTGAAATAAATGCTTTGAGTTTGAGTTTGAGTTATGTGTTAATATATCTATGGGACACCTAAGCGTTTGCATTATTTTCTCCAGAATATTTTCCTAATACTTATCTACTGCCCTCTGTAACATATAGGACTTAACCATTTAGATTTTATTAAGTACCTTATTTTGACGAATCTTACATACAATATACACAAGCTAATATTAAAATATATATATATATATTAAATATATTACCCCAAAACTAGATAGATACCTACAATTTAAAATATAACCTAAAATAGGTAGGTCGCTAGGTAGTCTGAGGACAGCGAGCTGGGATTGAAAATGAGTACCTTTAGTTATTTTTGAAGTGTAAATTCTTATGCGGCGATTCAAGTGAAATTTCAAGGTCGAGTCACGTTTTGTCATATTTCGTACATGAGAAAGAAGGAAGATATAACTCTGTCTCTCACACTAAATCTCTCTTATAATTTATTTTTTAAGAAGTTTCACTTATATCAGGTATGCGGTGCTGCATACGCATTTTTTTAGTTCTTAAACTATTGATGAAAACGTCACTAGTTATCTGACGAATGCGAAAATTTAGAAAAAGAAAAAACAATAATTTCATATTTCATATTTATTACGAAAAAATAACAAAACACAAAAACAGGTTCCTAGAAAACAGTCTCTCCATGTTTCGCCTTCAAATGCCCTTTCCAGCTACATTTTTGAACGAAGGACATCCCACAAAATTCACATTCAAATCGTCGATCGTTGTTATGGATCCTCATGTGACTACTTAGAGTAGATTTTCTTCCATATGATTTCAAACATATTTCGCATTGGAACTCCCTTTCCCCCGTGTGTGTTAGCATATGCTTTTTAACACAATGAGAACTAAAGAATCTCATGTCACAAATCAAACATTTGTACCTCCTCTCTAACAGATGATCTCTTTTTACGTGGATCCTCAGTTTACGCTTGGTGGTATAACACCTGTCGCAAGCATTGCATTTGTATTCTGTTGGCTTAACACCGTGGACTTCAGACATGTGTAGTTCCCTAGTATGGTAGTCTCTGAAGCCTTTGTTGCAGTATGCGCATCTATTAAGCACATCGGTGTGGGTATGGTTGCATCTCTCATGTGATCGCTTTTTCAACAGCGTATCGTAAACCTTCGGGCAGTAGCTGCAAGGGAAGACTCCTTTTAAGTGTGTGCTGCGATGTCTAGTAAAACTTCCCAGAGTTACGAACCCGGAATCGCAGACGTCACAAATGTAGTTCCTGTAATGCGAGTGCATATGCTCCTGCAGCTTTTTAAACTTGTCGAAAGTACTAGGACATAAGCAGCATGTAAGATTATCTGTTTCAAATTTGAAAGGTAATATATGACTTTTAATGTCAGTGTACATAGCTTTTTTATGCTCTTCTTGCATATGGGTTAATAAATCTTCTAGACTGTCTATGGCTGTAGAACATTCCGTGCACTTAAGGTTGGTGATGTCTAGTTTGACGTTGTATTCTGCCATAGAAGTGGTCTTAGTAGAGTATCCAATTGTAGGGTTAATGTCAGTTGTATGATTTGCCAGTGTATGCTTTTTTAGATCCATAGCCTCTGGGATCTCTTCGAAACAGTAACTACACACGTATCCCATGCGTCCGCGACGCATTATTGGTGTAGCGTTAGAACATTGTAGGATTTGTCTGACGTTATGGCGATGTTTATTCAACTCACTCACATACGGTTTGATAGTATCATTTACCTGTAATCTTTTCTTAGTTTTCTTTTCAGGTCCTACGATTACTAATACAGCTGGCTCTACATTTTTGATTGCACTTTTCTTGCTCATTGTTTCTGGATAACCTATAAAGAAAATTTGAAGGTTATTGTTTAATATAGTTTTTTTTTCGCTTCACCATATTTTTGCTCTTATAAAAATAAAGTAATTGTCGTCTATGCAGCAGATACAGAAAAAACTATATCTGTCAACAGTACGTTAGCAGAAGTAACTGAAAAACATTTAGTCTCCATTAGGAATGAGGCGTATTTATCGAAACAGTAAAAAAACTGTTTTTTAAAACATGGAACAGATATCTCAAAACCGAAAAACTGTTCCTACCTGTTCCACACGCTGTACAACCTACTAAAATAGACCAAATTAAAACATTGCTGACATTGCCGTAACTGGTGTGTGTATCTGTGTAACATAACAAGCTCTTGTCTATCTATTATAAGGATGATTACCTTGTTAGAAAGAGATACAAACGAAAATGACCTAAAACAGTTTGGAACAAGGTCTTTTCTCTTCTGACTTATTGTAATAGAAAAAGATAGTATCTGTTCTCTGCCTGTCACTATTGTTAACCTATTCGGATCTGTTGCAATCAAAGACTCTTTGGTTCCAATGTATCAGGCTGTTATTTTGGAACTGTTTTTTCCCTGGAACTGGAACAGGTGAAACGGGTTTCTAATTTTACCTGTTACAGACCACCTCTATCCCGATAGGACCTAATTATGACAAGCACGTTACATATGACATACTTTGCAAGCGTCTCTGGTCGTTGTCTACTATACGGCTTTTGGCTTTGAACATAATTAATTATTGGAGTGGTAGAACATGGGCAAAAATGGCCAAGAGCAGTGGTGGCCTAGTGGTAATGACCGCGATTTACGAGTTGTAAGTCGTAAGTACGAAATCTGACAGGTGCTTTACTTTGTTTACATCATTTCATCAGCACTACTCTCAAAACGGTGAAGGAAACCATCGTGAGGAAATCGGCGTGTCCTAAAACCAAAATTTCGAAGAGATGTGACATCTATCAACCCGCACTGGGCCCGCGTGGTGAATTACGACCTGCTCCCGGATCTCACAGATGAGGCCTGTGTCCCAGCAGTGGGAACAATACAGGCTGATTATGCTATGGGCAACATAACTATTCAGTGAATCCAAAATAGCAGGAAACAGCAACGCGGTAAGCCCAGGAAGATGACGATGAAGGCAAGATGACTTTTTTTGGGCGAATTAGAAGACGTAAGAGGCCGCTTTAGCTCTGCAGTAGAATTATCTACTATATATTGTAAGAGCAAATCAATTTTCACGGCTTCCCCTTAAAACCTAAGTCAAATATTTTTTGATATTCGGATAGCTAACACAGTAAAGAGGTGCTTTAAAGAATACTAGTAAAACATATCGACTAATTAAAAATTTATACAACAACGTGAAATTTCGCGGGTATTCCGATAAATAATAATCCAGTAGGTACATTTTATGTCCAGTGTTTGTTAAATATAGCGACGGTACTTGTGCAAGTGAATAATTAAAAGCCTTTCCAGAAGAAATTAAGTAAATCTGTCGATATTAATCTTAAACTCTAAAAAACTCTTCTCTTAGTAAAAATTTACAAGCTAATGAAAATTACAAAAGCGATATTACGTCTACTACTGACCAATTAGTATTTATTTGAAACCTATAATGAAATGTTACAGATTTAGCAACTAGTAGGATTCGTAGACAGCCAAACAAGAAATATATTAGGATATCTACAGCATTTTTACATTCACATATAATTGTAACCGTTCTAAAACATCTAGATGTTTGAACTTGGTCAAAACAAAAAAAAAAAAAAACTGTGTAAGTAAGTTTACGTATGTATGTAGTTCAAAACCTTATTGCACGTTTTCTCCGTGTCTATTCTTCATATGTCCTTTCCAACTACACTTTTGCACAAATGCCTGCCCGCAGTGTTTGCACTTAAAGCGTCTATCATCTAAATGTATCCTCATATGCTGTTTCAAAGTCTTCTTCTGGGCGTAAGCTTTTTGACATATATCACACTGAAACGCCTTCAGCCCCGAATGCTTCGTTGAATGCATTTTCAAACTACTAGAATTGAAGAATTTCATTTCACATTGGGAACACTTATGTTTTCTTTCCATCAAATGGTCTCTCTTGGTGTGTATTGTCAAAGCTCTTTTGTTTTGGAAAGTTTTGTCACAAGCTTGGCATTTGAGAACGCGTAACTGAACGCCATGGACTTTCGCCAAATGTTCATCCTTGTTTTTGGTGCTTGTGAACCTTTCGCTACAGTACCCGCATTTGCTCACCAAATATCCCAATATATGCACCGCTTTTTCGTGCGACTGTTTCTTTCTAAGTGTATCAAATATTTTGGAGCAAAACTTGCATTTGAAAACGCCTAACTTGTGTTTTTCTGAATGACTTTTTAGACTGGTAATGGTCACGAATCCAAGATCGCAATGCTCGCAAATATAGTTCCTGTAATGTGTATGCATATGTTCTTGTAATTTACGAAACTTTTCGAATATGTTAGAGCAAATGCAGCAGCGAATATCATCATTTTCAAACTTGAATGGTAAAATCTTATTCTTGATCTCCGTAAATATATTTTTTTTGTGCTCATTTTTGAGATGATCAACAAGTTGCTCTAAAGACGGAATATCTGAACTGCAAAGCTTACATTGTAAGCCAGTAATGTCTAATTTGATGCAGAATTCAGTTTTTCTGGAGTTCTTTATGACGTGTGCAGTTACTGGGTTATATTTGTCTCCATGAATTTCTAAGTTATGCTTCTTTAGATCGGCAGGGTTGTGATACTGATCGTTGCAGTAACTACAGACATAACCCGTGTCTAGCTTTTGAAGGAAAGGGGTCGCATTGCTGCACATAATTATCATTTGCGTATTATTCTGATGCTTTTCAAATTCTTCTCTTGCTGCCATTTTGGCTTTAGCAGGGTTAAGGCTCACATTATTAGCGTTTTCCTTGGCTGATGGGTTGTGTTTTGGTCCTGGTTGTTTCTTACGTTTGTTGTCACCTACAAAGAAAATAAAAGGTTATTCTTGAATTTTACTAGTTCATTAATAAATGCTATCATGATATTTAATTGTTGAACAGTTTGAATGATTCTTAAATTCGTCGTGAATTTTATTATGTATTGTTTTACTCACATCATTGACAACGTCATACTCGTCAACGTCAAGAAATTACACTAGTCTAACTTCGTGTAATAGAAGGACATCCTTGACGTCCTACGGCTTCTTACGAATGAACACGTATATATTATTATCTTTTTCATGCCATGCGGGACCTCAGTAACATGTCATTGAATTTTTAGTTTGAATTCCAAAATATAATTTGGAATGAATTTTTGAATTTTCTGTTGCTTTGCATTTATAAAAGCCTTTTAATATGATGTCTTTTAAACGCGCAGATAACTCATGTCGCAACAAAGACGTCTATTGGGAGTCGATATAATATTAACCTTGGTATAATTATATGCCTTTGTTTATAGAGCTAGGATGCGAATGTGTCTGTGTAACTGCATTACAGCATGAGCTCGTGGCCTATGTTTACCTCACCTGCCCTACCTTGCAAAATCTGTACTGTGCTGTGCTGCTTCACTTGTGTTTCAGCATACGTTTAGACTTAAGCGGCGCGTTTGTATCACCCCCAGGATTTGCTGCAATACGATACCTTTGGTTACGAATTCACGAACGGTACAAACACGCTTCTCGCACGCGTGCTTATCACGTTTCACATTTTATCGATACATTGCAATTTTTGAACAGCACGCAATTGGGTTTTAATTTATAATTCATAAACGAAAGGTTTAACAAAACCGTTTATCAGTTGTTTAACCCTTCGTATGGCCGGAAAGTGGATCCACGCGAGACACAATGGCTTTTTAATTGTTTCTGTAATTACGGCATTCAACCGGTTAATATTGGTTCTGAAAGGTGTAGGACAGTGACGTGTCATCAATTTTACATAACAACACGCCTGTATTTCTCCGAAGGGACATGCAGAGATGAACCAATAGTACACCCACATTTTGCCCGTTATGTTTAATGGGGGCGAGCGCGAGCCTTTTGCCATCAACCAGGCACAAATCCAAGATTCCAGGCTGCTACTGAGAAATTTCTGATGGAATATCCAAATAACACCAATCTCCATTTTGTGTGGGAAATTATAGACGAATTGTCAAAATGTAATGTTTATTTAATCAATAAACATGACTAATACAATAGATACTCTCAAAGCTTAAATACAAAGAATTTCTTAGAACTAAGTAATTATTTATTATTAATTAGCGAACCGATGCTTTGCATGGGTGCAATTTACTGCTGTGGCGACATGTCAAGACGTCGTTTCTGTGCTTTATGTTATCTAAGTAAAATATTCATATAACATATGATCTGACTAAGATTATTTCCGGATTTTTTAGGAAACGGCGACCATATCTAGTATTTAAAATATGACTGACGTGTAAAAAGTGTTTGTACAAACGTACTTACAAAAATAAAATCATGTATCATAAACCTCCAGGAAAAAAATCATAATCTAAATGATACTGCAAATTGTATGAAAATCCACGGTGTAGCTAGTTGTTCTATAATTAACAGAAAAATTGGTATGAAATTGTTCCGTATTAATTAAATCTTTGTTACGGTTTAGGCTGGCCGTATACACACGGTTTCCTGATTCGGAAACCTGAATTGAAACGTTTGTACATTTTCCGAACGGAAAAAAAAACTTGACGTTCGTTTAGGAACCGAAAAAACAACGTCTCCGCCAGAGCCACGGAATTCCGAATCAGGAATCCTGTTCAGGAAACCGTATGTATACGGCCAGCCGTAAGACATTTACTCAAAACGAATAAAATCGAGGAAACGGTACATTCACAGTGGTCGATAGTGGGTGGCATCGAAATGATTCAGTCAGAGCCATTGTGGTGGGATACTTCAGCTATGTTTTCAACCACTTTTGTAAAAACATAGCTAGATTATCGATGGATACCCACAAGATGTAGCTATAAGGAGCACTAAATCGTAATTAATCAATATTTTTTCTCCTTTTGGAATAAAAAATAGCCATCTTTGACAAGCTGTATCTTCACAACCAATAGGCCTAGAGTGCTTGGGTTGGGCACAGATTGTAGTAAATTTAGTTTGCTCACAAATATAATAAACAAAGATTCCTAAAAACACGTCCTTAAGGTATATTTAAAAAAAATGAAACAAGTTCCAGAATTTCGCAGTTTTTGGAGCACCACAAAGTTTATCACAAAGTTTTCAGAGTTGTAAACTTGGGAATAAACTAATCTCAGGGGACCCAACAACATATAAAAAAAATCGTAGTTACATACGCGTTTGCGATGTTTGATGTTGTTATTGACTGGGCTAACCTAATAAGTTCTCAAACAAAGTTAATAAAATTTATACGGGACCACCTCGAGAGCAAGTCCTTTCAAACAAAAAAAGAATTTTACAAATCTATCTACATAAATATGACAGGAGTTAAGCCCGAACATACTTTAAATAATAAAAAAATCCAAATTGAGAACCTCCTCCTTTTTTGAAGTCGTTACACAATAAGAATTACGTGATTTTGGATTTTCTAAATTTAACCTCTACAAGTGTGAAAAAAGGTATGCTAGTTCTTAGGGGAAAATTTTCCGATGCCTGCCGGGGTGCGAAGAAAACCGAAAGGGAGATCGTGGCCCCCCGGCAACAGGGTAACCGAAGGAACACGAGTGGATTTTAGTCAGTAAGAGACTGACACGCCCTCCCGCTCCGGCCAGAGCGGGAGAAGTTATTTGATAATTTCCCACCTAAAAAAATAAAAAAGGGAAGATTTTACTGCTTTGATTTTATAGTTTTTAGAAGGCATTAAACGATTTTCCAAAAATCTAACCCTGTAGGAGTTAGAGCAGCTTATACAATTTTATCAATAATGTCATTCCTTCGAACTTAAATCTGGCAGAAATACTTATCTAGCTAAATAAAAGAGACCGCAATAAATAACTTTCCAAAACTACTCTTTGAAAAAAAGGAGTGGAGGTTGATGTTTAAGGAAGCGAAAGAACGAAATCCACGCGGCAGACGCGCGACTTCGTGGGCGAAGTGCTAGTCTATTAAGTACAAAAAGAAAAAGTGTAGGAGTAAGTGTAGGTTCCCCGTTCAGACCACTTCCACCGTGCCTACTCCTCATGTGCCCTTTCCAACCGACTTTCTGCACGAATGCCTGACCGCAGTGCTCACATTTAAACCATCCCATCCCATCCCCTAAACGGATTGCCGACGAATAACCAAAAACCGTGTATATTTATTAAACGCCCGAAAGGAGGTTATTCATTCGATGAGATGTATGTATGTACACCAATTTCTCCGTAATTACTTGGCCGTTTTACTAGGTTTTTTTTTCTTTTAATAGAGAGAAGCTTGCGGAGTGGTCCCAGATTTATTTTATTAACTTTGCTTTGGTAGTAGTAGTTTTTTTTTAGCTTCCTTAATACGTATTTTATCAACTTTGTGTACGTTGAAGATGTTATTATAAGTTCCTGTCACAGTTGTTTATATAGCAAGCAGTGGTATACGAATTTGCGTTAGCTAGGTACCACAAATAAATGGTGAAAAATATTTTTTTTTTATAATTACAACCGACTTAAAAAAAGACACTACAAAGTTACTTAAACACTAGAAAAAAATACGAAAATGACACACTAATTTTCGCTAGTCAATGTGTATGCGCTATCTCTTACGAGATTAATGTCATGTTTCATTTAATTCATATTTTATTCGTTACATGTTATTTGAGCATAATTTATCGTACCCTTAAACATAATAAGTCCCTCATTCGTTTAACCAGTCATACTTTATAATTCAGACCTGTTCGCCGTGCCTACTCCTCATGTGCCCTTTCCAACTGGCTTTCTGCACAAATGCCTGACCGCAGTGCTCGCATTTAAACCGTCTAATATCACTGTGTATTTCCATATGCTGCCTTAGAGTTTCCTTCCGGCCATATGACTTCAGGCACACGGTACATTTGAACTCTTTTGTTTTTGTATGCGTTACCATGTGAAACTTTAAATCGGCAGCTTGGAAAAATGCCTTATCACATTGTGTACATTTGAACCGTCTCTCCATCAAGTGATCTCGTCTGGTGTGGATCCTTAGTGCGCTTGTGTTAGGAAACGTCCTGTCGCACGCATTACATTTAACAACTTTCAACTTGACTCCATGCATTTCCACCAAGTGCTCATCCCTTCTCACATGGTTCTTAAATTTCTCATTACAGTACCCACACTTACTCCTCAAACCCTTATATACGTGAACAACTTTTTCATGACGTTGTGCCTTCTTGTTAGTTTCAAAGGTTTTTGAGCACAAATTACATTTGAAAACGCCTGTTGTATGTTCGGTGATATGACGTCTGAGACCTCCTTTGGTTATGAAACCCATGTCACACTCATCACATACAAAATTCCTATAGTGAATGTGCATGTGTTCTAGCAAGCTTCTAAACTTTTCAAAAATACTGGAGCATAAACAGCATTTCATGGTTTCGCTGTTAAATTTAAATGGAAAGAGTTGGTTTTTGATTTCCGTATGTATATCTCTATTGTGTTCACCTTCTAGATGTTTAAACAAGTTTTCTAATGTTTCTATGTCAGTGTCGCAAAGTGAGCATTGTAAATCAGTAATATCCAGCCTCATACAAAATTCGTCTATTATATTTTTATTAACATTTGGTATTACGGAGTCGTATAGTCCTTTATGATTTTCACGAGTATGTTTCTTCAGGGCTGCAGGGTCTGGATACTGAGAATCGCAGTAGCAACACATAAAACCTCGATAATTGACTCCGACAAAGGGTGTAGCATTGGAGCAAATAAGAATTTCTTTAAGGTTTGTGTGGTGTTTCTTCATTTCTTCCATCATCTCTAACCTTGCTTTAGTGATTTTAGAGATAGCTTTATTTTTTCCTTTTTTCCGTTTTGGTTTATCTTCATTATTTGTTTTAGGATCCTTAATAGGTTTACCTCGAGTACCTATAAAGAAAAGGATTTTTTTTATTGATTTGACACCATTTTGGTTGCAGATCAGGGTAATGTAGCTTAATTTAAAGAATAGGAGACGTTTTAAAGCAACGAAGGATGTTTATAGTTCCATTTGACGATTTGACTAACGACAAAAAGCAAAAACAGCATTGGCAAAACTCAAAGGAAGATATTTTTCATACAATATACAGAGTCATTGGTTAATAATAGAACTGCGGCATTCAGTATTCGATTGTCGTTTCAAATTAAGGTTATTTTTTTTGTTTTACAACGATATTAAAAAATCATCATCTTAGTTATCAAATATCGTACACAAGAAACTTGTTTTAATACTAGATGAGTTCGGTAGTTCCTATCCGACTACTCTGGGAAGAAAGACCGAAATCGAGGTAAGTCTCTTATAAAGTCCAGACATAATCTTGGTCAGATCAAGTGAAGACCGTGCAGATCAATGACATGCTCTTTTGGGGAAAGAACCACACTGATTTGAGTGGACCTGTCCAGTCAGTGCACGCATTTATCAGTAATTGTGTAGCTCAGCTCAGAACTTAAGGGGTTCAACCTCTCGATCGAACATTACCAAAGAAAGGACATTTAGGTAGGCCGCATTATATATAACGTCCTCAACTGCCAAACTATTACTTGCAACTAACTTGTGAACAAAAAATTAACTACATAGTCCTCACAGTCACAATAATAAACTAAAGGTAATATTCTTTCGGAGTTCAAAGGCAAGGAAATCAAATAACTATTGCTATGAAACATAATATTTCACAAAAGAATTGAACTAAAATCCAACTACAACAAAAACACTAAATATAACATAACATCACGCCTTGTTTCCCCGAAGGGTTGGGCAGAGGTGTCCCTGTAGCAGGTTCACCCACATTTCGCCAGTTATGTTTTAAGTCCCATGTAATAGGGGGCGAGCCTATTGCCATCAACCAGGCACAAACCCAGACTCCAGGCTGCTACTGAGAAATTTCAGATAGAAAAACCCAATAAACACTTTACCCGATCTGGGAATCGAACCCAGGACCTCATGGTCAGCAGTTGTGCTTGCGACCACTAGACCAACGAGGCAGTCAAAGTCAAATATAAAGGTATAAATTATAATATTTCACAAAAGGATTTTCAAAAAAAGAAAGTTATATTAAAATCCAACTACAACAAATTTCGCCAAATATAAAAGTATAAATAAACAAGACATCGGCGTATTTTTTTTTTCGGATTTCATATTACCGGAGTCACACACATTTTTGGATGTAACATTCGTAGTTTCATATTATCGGAGTCACACACATTTTTGGATGTAACATTCGTAATTTAATTTGGTTCGTATTTAAAAATGTAGTCTATAACACCCGGACCATAATAACGAATCGATTTACACCTCTTTCAGCAAAATCAGATAAGTAGCTAAGAGACTATAGTGGAACATACGTGAATACAAACATACATAAATTGAAATGTGGTATTCAGTAATCAATTTTAGATCCAAATTAAAAAGAAAAACCGTTCACATTCTTTGCACTTATGTATAATATATTATATTTATTAACCGACCGAAAGCAGGAGGTTATGCATTCGGTGAGTTGTATGCACACACAGCTACACATCAAGCTATACATTTCCAGTTTCAGCTGATCTCGCATTTCGAGGTCAGCTTATATAGCTTGGGCCGCGTTATTTTTTCATTTGGTAGAGGAAGTTTGCGGGGTGGCCTCAGAACTTTGCCTTGGTAGTTTTTGAGTTAGCTTCTTTGGTACGTATTTAATCCACTTTGTGTATGTTGACGATATTATTACAAGTTCTTGTCACTGTCGTTTATATAGCAGGAAGAGGTATATGAATTTGCGTTGGGTAGGTAGTAGGTACACACGGCTACACATCAAGCTATACATTTCCAGTATAAACTGACCTCGCATTGTACGGAAATCCTATACAATGCGAGATCAGTATAAACTGGAAATGTATAGCTTGATGTGTAGCCGTGTGTACTACAAATAAAATGTGGTAAATATAACAAGTAAAAAATATGAAATAAAAACATCTGGCTTGAAAAAAAAACACTACAATTTTATTTTTACACTCTATGCCGGGGTAGGTTTGAACCCTGCACTAAATCCTAACAGCGATTTTTTTCTTCAATCGTGTTTTTGAACTAGGTCTTCAAATATTATTCAATAATATAAAATTTTCGAGAGACGCATTAAGGTAAAAAAACATTAACGCGATTTCCTGAATCAAAATTGAGGCTAAATAGTTAACAGGAAAATTATGGTTACATTATGAAAAAAAAAAATGGTAAAACTAATGTATTATTTCGGAATTAATAATTTTACTCCACGGAAATTTAAATAAAAATAGAGTTACGAAATTTTTTAATTGTACTTAAAGCAAAAATCTTAACAACGGTATTTTTGCATACAATTACCTAATTAAATATTTTAACATGTTATCCAACGAAATTAAGCTGTACTAGCGCAAGATATTATTAAAAGTTTTTTGGGCAATAGCGGTTTAGGCAAAATTTTACAGAGTTAAATTTAGTTTAACTTTTAATTATAGGCAGGCTATCTCAGTTAATTACAAGAAAATTTTACACAATGAACCAATTGAACCGCTAGTGCACGAAAACTTTGATTAATATCTTGCGCTGGAACATAATGATTAATTTTGTTAGATAGCATATACATTTTTTTAAATTAAGTCATTTAATGCAAAGAAACTACTGTCAACATTTATGCTTACAGTACAATAAAAAAAAATAGTCATTTTATTTTTAGCGAAGTTTTCGTGGAAAAACTGTTAAATTTTTTAACCTACTTGTAAATACCTAATCTTTTTGACAAACACACAAACATGTCTGTTAATATTTTTTCTACCACGTAATTGAAATTAGATTTTTTCTTAAAAAAAAGTACATGCTGGGGTGAACTTTTCGCGGTATACATTTTAACATATTTCCTTGTATGTTTAATGAAAACGAAAAAAAAAAAATTTAAACTAATGCAAAGTTAGCCTAGAATTTAGAGTAAATTCCCCGGACTACTAGAAAAAAATGACAGAAGTCACACACTAAGTTCCGCTAGTCTATGTGCATGCGCCATCTTCTATGCGATTTATGTCATGTTTAATTTGATTCATATTTTTATTCGTTACATGTTATTTAACATATCCTTAAATAAGTCCCTCGTTCGTTTAACCAGTCATACTGTATTAATCAGACCAGTTCACCGTGTTTACTCCTCATGTGCCCTTTCCAGCTGGCTTTCTGCACAAATGCCTGACCGCAGTGCTCGCATTTAAACCGTCTTATGTCACTGTGTATTTCCATATGCTGCCTTAAAGTTTCCTTCCGGCCATATGACTTCAGACACGCAGTACATTGGAACTCTCTTGATTTTGTATGCGTTACCATGTGAAACTTTAAATCGGCCTCTTTGAAAAATGCCTTATCGCATTGTGTACATTTAAACCGTCTCTCCATCAAGTGGTCTCGCCTCGTGTGGATCCTTAGTGCGCTTGTGTTAGGAAACGTCCTGTCGCACGCATTACATTTGACAACTTTCAACTTGACTCCATGCACTTCCACCAAGTGCTCATCCCTTTTTACAAATTTCTTAAATCTCTCATTACAGTACCCACACTTACTCGTCATATGCTTATGTACGTGAACAGTCTTTTCATGACATTGTGCCTTCTTCTTAGTTTCAAAGGTTTTTGAGCACAAATTACATTTAAAAACGCCTGTTATGTGTGAGGAGACGTGTTCCCTGATGCTTGCTTTGGTGATAAATCCCATATCACACTCATCGCAAACAAAATTCCTATAATGTATTTTCATATGCTGTTGCAAAACTCTAAACTTTTGAAATTTACTTGGACACACACAACATTTCATGGTATCACTGTTAAACTTGAATGGTAAAAGTTGATTTTTAATTTCCGCGTGTATTCCCCTTTTGTGGTCAATTTCTAGATGTTTTAACAAGTTTTCTAATGTGTTCATGTCAGTGTGGCAGAGTGTGCATCGTAAATCAGTTATGTCCAGCTTTATACAAAAATTGTCTAGTCCGCTGCTAGATTTATTCGTTTTTGGATTTACTGAGTTGTATAAACCTTTATGACTGTCACGAGTATGTTTCTTCAGGGCTGCAGGGTCTGGATACTGTGAATCGCAGTAGGAACACAAATAACCTCGATAATCGACTCCGACAAAGGGCGTAGCATTGGAACAAGTTAAAATTTCTTTTAGATTTGTGTGGTGTTTCTGCAATTCTTCCATCGTTTCTAACCCAGCTTTAGTGACCTTACTGAGAACTCTTTTTTTTCCTTTTCTCCGTTTGTGTTTATCTCCATTATATGTTTTAGGATGCCCGATTGGTTTATCTCGTGTACCTACAAAGAAAACGATGTTTTAATTTATTTGTGGCCATCTTTGTAGGTTAGCGGAACGTAAATTGGTTTCAAGAGCAGATATATAAGACATTAGATGGGATCAATTAAGTCAGTTCCCGTACAGTTATTTCTTAAACTTTAGGATGTTAACTGTATGCATACTGATGAAAAAAAAAGAGCTGGTAGAGTTTAATTGCATTAAATAATAAAAACAATATATACTGTTGCTTGATAAGCAAAATGTTAATACTCAAATACAAATACTGAAGGTTTTGCTCCTACATCGCGCTCAGGTAAGCATGGAGCGTCTAACTTTAGTCGTCAGTTAAAATTAAAAGGAAAACCTTCATAGTTCAAACATCGTAAGCAGGGACCGAAACCGGTATGATTAATACGGATATATTTTTCGGTTACAAAATTTGTTTTATTGCAACGACCGTAGCAGGTGGCGTTCTGTAGTTTTTACCTTTCCAGAAGGCGTGCGTTTATGTTTAAGAATGGAGGACGTTTTTACGCAAGAAAGTAACGTTATAGTTCCGACGCTTGAACCTATATTATATTTTATTCTTTAAATTGGTTCAAAAAATACTTTTACAGATCAAAAGTAATTTTGTTTTGAAACAAGATGAGTTCAGTATTTCCTTTCCTAGTTTAGCTTAGGCGCTACGGAGGAACATACGTAAGTTCAAACATACATAAATTAAAATGTAGGTTTCAGTATTCAATACTCGATCCAAATTAAGAAGAAAAAAACGTTAACGTTCATTGTACATATTTATGTACGTATATATATATAAAGGCACATGGGTACCTATATCAGAATCATTCATCTTAAAGTGGGTAATCGCACGAGATATTTTGGAAATAAGTAGACACGTCTTCGAACAGCAGCCTTATAATCACGGTTCTCAATTTAAATTACAATAATCACTCAAGTTAACACAGATGAAAATGGATTTAGATTTAGGACGTAAGCGATCCGTCGTAACCGTCTAGTCCACGCTATCGTTCGATACAAAAAACTGCACGAGTCCGGTGGTTGTTTGACGTTTATGACGTTCCGCCAGAGTGACAACTGTGCTGTCACTCTCGTCCGCACAATGTTCATTCGATAAATCATACAATCAATGTCAAAATAGGGTTTTCAATCTGTACTACTAGATGGCGCCAGGGACGCGCCTCCATATATTATTAACCGACCGAAACGAGGAGGTTAAGCATTTCGTGAGATGTATGTGCACCAATTTTTCCGTGGTTACCGGGCCGATTTACGTGATTCTGTTTCATTTGGTAGAGAGGAAGCTTGCGGAGTAGTCCCAGATTTATTTGATTAACTTTGTTTTGGTAGTTTTTGAGAATGTATTTAATCCACTTTGTGTATGTTGACGATGTTATTATAAGTTCCTGTTACTTGATGTTTCTGCAGTGGTATACGAATTTGGGTGGGGTAGGTACCACAAACAAATAGTGAAAAATAAAAAATCTTTAATAAAACATACAAAAAAATACTAGAAAGCGATTTATTATATACTACAAAATATGCCGCAAGTCACACACTTGGTTCCGCTAGTCTATGTATATGCGCTATCACCTATGCGATTTCATATTTGATTGATACTTTTATTCGTTACATGTGATGTGAGCATAATTTATCGTACCCTTAAGTATTATAAGTCCCTAATTCGTTTAACTAGTACTACTGTTTAATTCATTCGCGTTCGCCGTGCTTACTCCTCATGTGCCCCTTCCAGCTGGCTTTCTGCACAAATGCCTGACCGCAGTGCTCACATTTAAACCGTCTAATGACACTGTGTATTTCCATATGCTGCCTTAGAGTTTCCTTCCGGCCATATGACTTCAGGCACACAGTACATTGGAACTCTCTTGTTTTTGTATGCGTTACCATGTGATACTTTAAATTGGCAGCTTGGAAAAATGCCTTATCGCATTGTGTACATTTGAACCGTCTCTCCATCAAGTGATCTCGTCTCGTGTGGATCCTTAGTGCGCTTGCGTTGGGAAACATCCTGTCGCACGCATTACATTTCACAACCTTCAACTTGACTCCATGCATTTCCACCAAGTGCTCATCTCTTCTCATATAATTCTTAAATTTCTCATTACAGTACCCACACTTATTCTTCAGACCCTTGTTTACGTGAATAACTATTTCATGACGCTGTGCCTTCTGCTTAGTTTCAAAGGTTTTTGAGCACAAATTACATTTAAAAACGCCTGTTATGTGTGAGGCGACGTGTCCCCTGATGCTTGCTTTGGTTATAAATCCCATATCACACTCATCGCAAACAAAATTCCTATAATGTATTTTCATATGGTGTTGCAAAGCTCTAAACTTTTGAAATTTGCTTCGACACACACAACATTCCATGGTATCACTAAAAAACTTGAAAGGTAAGAGTTGATTTTTAGTTTCCGCGTGTATTCCTCTTTTATGGTCAATTTCTAGATGTTTTAACAAGTTTTCTAATGTGTTTATGTCAGTGTGGCAGAGTGTGCAACGTAAATCAGTTATGTCCAGCTTTATGCAAAAGTTGTCTAGTCCACTGTAAGATTTATTGGTTTGTGGAGTTACTGCGTTGTATAAACCTTTATGATTGTCACGAGTATGTTTCTTCAGGGCTGCAGGATCTGGATACTGTGAATCGCAGTAGGAACACAAATAACCTCGATAATCGACTCCAACAAAGGGCGTAGCATTGGAACAAGTTAAAATTTCTTTTAGATTTGTCTGGTGTTTCTTCAATTCCTCCATCATTTCTAAACCAGCTTTAGTGACCTTACAAGGAAGTCTTTCTTTTTCTTTTGTCCGATTGGGTTTATCTTCATTATATGTTTTAGGATGCCTGATTGGTATACCTCGTGTACCTACAAAGAAAACGATGTTTTTATTTATTTGTGACCACCCTTGTAGGTTAGCGGAACGTAAATTGGTTTCAAGAGTAGATATAAGACATTAATTAGGATCAATTGCGTCAGTTCCCGTAGAATAATTTGTTGAACTTTAGAATATTAACTTTATGCTTTGTGTTAGTTGAATGAAAAAAGAGCAACTTGTCGAGTTTAATTGCACTAAATAATAAAAACAATATACAAGCTGAAATTTTAATGGTTGTTTTTCTGCAGCAAAATGATTGTTTTGGTAGTAAAATAGATTTCTAAAAATAATTTAAAAAATTGGCGGATTAAAATTGTGAAAAACAAAAAAAAATTGTAAAAAGTTATTAAAATTTTCCCTTCATACTTTTACGGGCTTAAAACTGCCATAAATAGTTTTTTACCTACAACGTTTTTTTAGTTTCGTGCTCAGTAAATTGTAGGTAAAAAAGTATTTATGGCAGTTCTAAGCCCGTAGAAGTATGAAGGGAAAATTCTAATAACTTTACCTGGGAGGGTCAACGACCGCGCGTCACTCACGCCTGTCTCGTCCACTCAGTCGATCGCGCTGTAGAGATACTATGGGTTCTAGGTTGCTTTCAAGTTTTGTTTTTCACAATTCTAAATCCGCCATTTTTTTTTAAATTCTTTTTATTAATCTATTTTACTACCAAGACAAAATCATTTTGCTGCAGAAAAACAACCATTAAAATTTCAGCTTGTATACAGTTAAGTGCATCGCTCGCTAAGCGAAATGATAATACTCAAATACAAGTACTAAAGGTCTTGCTCCTACATCGCGCTCAGGTAAGCATGGAGCGTCTTACTCTAGTTGTCACAACTTAAAGGAAAACCTTTATCGTTCAACCATCATAAGCAGGGACCGAAAAAGGTATGATCAATACGGATATTTAGGCGGTTACAACATTTATATTTTTTACAGGTATTTTTAAAGGTTAAACTTTTTTTTTTTTAGGGCATCTCATAGCTGACCTCTGAGGTCATGACTATTTAACCGGTCAATCCTGTGGTTGCCTTAAGCTGCTACACTCAAAGCCTCCAGCCAGGGGCATACAAACTAAGCTAAAAAGCTAGGTGAACGCTCGCTAAGGGCACCCCTGTGGGGTACGAGCCTCGGCTTAAGGCGTCACCGGAGGGAGGACCCCAAAGATGGGACGGGCTGGATCAAAGTTTTGATCATGATTATTAATCGGGGAATTTAAAGCTTCGTGCACAGCTGCAACCACTGCTGGCACCTCGTTTTCGAGCAAGGGTCGGGGAGGAGTATCATTTACTCAGGGGCGCAGCCGCGATCGTATAGGACCTCGACGGCAAGGTCGGAATGACGGGAGGCGTCTGTATTTGTGTAGTGTACTGGTGGCCCTATTTCTCTCCTGGAGGAGGGTTATGGGGTCATCTGGGTTGGTGAGAATGTGCCTAGGACGGCGGGTACGGCTAATCCTACTTGGGACATAACTGGCGGCCTCGACAACCAGAGGGTTGCGATGTTTGACCGCGGAATCAAAGAAACGCTTTGCAAGGCGTTTTAAGAATTGGTGGATAGTGGGAATTTTAAGGTCGAGATGGAGACTCTCGTTCCTAACATACCACGGGGAGCCGGTGGCCCTACGGAGGATTCGGTTTTGGAGGGTTTGCATCCTATGGATATGGTGGGGTTTTGCATGAGCAAAGACGGCACCCGCATATGTCAGGATGGGACGAATACACGCTGTGTAGATTCGCAATTTGCACTTGAGTGACAACTTGCTACGTGCATTTAGGACCGAATGGAGCCTACCGAGAGCGAAAGCGGCTCGCGAACGAACCTTTATGTGCTCAGCGAAAGTGAAATGATGATCGAGGACAACACCTAGATATTTGGCTCGCTTCTCCCAAGGGATCTGCTTACCGAATATAGTGAGGGGCCGGGGGAGGGGGTCTCTATGCCTTGCAAAGGTTAAACTGAATTCAACCAGTATTAATACCGGCTACCGAAACAAAATTACCTCTATATTACACATGCAGTCGGCATTAGTCAAAGAGCGCGCATCGCCTGTATGTGTGTAACTGATATTAAAACGGTAACGAGATACCGGTAACCTCAGTCTTAGAAGTAACCAGAATTCTTCGATACCTGTACCGTAATTTACAAAGGTTTTCGGTCCCTGATCTGACATTTTCTTTGTGCCCGCCGAAAAATTTGTATAACTCAATGGCAATTAGTTGTTGATCAACAAAGCTCATGTATTTATTATTTATTTTATTGTAAGGATCGAAGCAGGTGGCGTTCTGTAGTTTCTTACCTTTCCAGAAGGTGTACGTTTATGTTTAAGAATGGAGGACGATTCTACACAAGAAAGTTACGTCAGAGTTCCGAAGCTTAACACTTAAAACTAAATGGCATTTTATTCTATAAATTGGCTAAAAAAAAGCAAATAAAAAAAAACTTGTTTTAACACTAGATGAGTTCAGTGTTTCCTATCCAAATGTAGCTTTAGCGCTACGGAGAAACATATGTAAATTCAAACATACATAAATTGAAATGTGGTATTCAGTATTCAAATGAAATGAAATGAAATTTTATTTGCAAGAATTGTAGTACATACAGATGGTCGGGTTTTTTAACAGGTTCTAAAACAATTCGCTAAAACTAGCATGCAAAATTACATAAATTAAATAAGAAGCTAATAAAATTGGAACATAAATCATAGTTATTTTAATAAGAATAAAAATGTCATTCATTTGTCAAATTATAAAAGTAAAATGTCAGTGTAAATCTTTAAAATTTAGGTACTCATTCACAGAACAGAAAGATTTTTCTATGAGCCATTTGAATAACGCTGTTTTAAAACGATTGATTGGCAGTTCCCTATATGATTTTGGTAATTTATTATATATCCTTATAACCATTGGAAAGCAACTTCTGTGATATAAGTGGCTTTTCATTGGAGGAATAATTAGCCTATCAGGATATCATTTATTAAACGTAACAGTGTCTCCAAGACGTTGTAATAATTCGGAGAGCATTTTAACAAATTTACAGCATTCAAGTATGTATAGATATGTACATACCGGGAACAGTTAATATTATTAAATCTTTAAAAAGAGGCTTACATGAAGTCAATGGTGGCAATCCTCGAATGAATGGTTCAATCCTCGATCCAAATTAAAAAGAAAAATACATTCACGTTCTTTGTACATTTCTATAAAATATTATATTATTAACCGACCGAAAGGAGGAGGTTAAGCATTTCATGAGATGTATGATGTGTGTGTGTGTGTGAATTTTTCCATGATTACCGGGTTGATTTACGTGATTCTTTTTTCATTTGGTAGAGAGGTAGCTTGCGGGGTGGTACAGGATTTACTTTAATTAACTTTGCTTTGGTAGTTTTTGAGTAAGTATTTCATCCATTTTGTGTATGTTGACGATATTATTCGAGTTCCTGTCACTGTTGATTATATTGCTGCAGTGGTATACGAATTTGTATAAAAAAAAAACTTAAATACAAAAAAAAAAACAACAACGGAATAAAAAAATACTACAAAGTAATTTATACACTACAAAAAATGCCGAAAGTCAAACACTAAGTTGCGCTAGTCTATGCATATGCGCTATCTCCTTTGCGATATATGTCATATTTGATTGATGATTTTATTCGTTACATGTGAATTCATGTGATGTAAGCATAATTTATAGTACCCTTAAAATATAACAAGTCCCTCATTCGTTTAACCAATAATGCTGTATATATAATTCAGACCCGTTCGCCGTGCTTACTCCTCATGTGCCCTTTCCAGCTGGCTTTCTGCACAAATGCCTGACCGCAGTGCTCGCATTTAAACCGTCTTATGTCACTGTGTATTTCCATATGCTGCCTTAAAGTTTCCTTCCGGCCATATGACTTCAGACACACAGTACATTGGAACTCTCTTGATTTTGTATGCGTTACCATGTGAAACTTTAAATCGACAGCTTGGAAAAATGCCTTATCGCATTGTGTACATTTGAACCGTCTCTCCATCAAGTGATCTCGTCTCGTGTGGATCCTTAGTGCGCTTGTGTTAGGAAACGTCCTGTCGCACGCATTACATTTGACAACTTTCAACTTGACTCCATGCACTTCCACCAAGTGCTCATCCCTTTTTACAAATGTCTTAAATCTCTCATTACAGTACCCACACTTACTCGTCATATGCTTATGTACGTGAACAGTCTTTTCATGACATTGTGCCTTCTTCTTAGTTTCAAAGGTTTTTGAGCACAAATTACATTTAAAAACGCCTGTTATGTGTGAGACGATGTGTCCCCTGATGCTTCCTTTGGTGATAAATCCCATATCACACTCATCGCAAACAAAATTCCTATAATGTATTTTCATATGCTGTTGCAAAACTCTAAACTTTTGAAATTTACTTGGACACACACAACATTTCATGGTATCACTGTAAAACATGAATGGTAAAAGTTGATTTTTAATTTCCGCGTGTATTCCCCTTTTGTGGTCAATTTCTAGATGTTTTAACAAGTTTTCTAATGTGTTCATGTCAGTGTGGCAGAGTGTGCATCGTAAATCAGTTATGTCCAGCTTTATACAAAAATTGTCTAGTCCGCTGCTAGATTTATTCGTTTTTGGATTTACTGAGTTGTATAAACCTTTATGACTGTCACGAGTATGTTTCTTCAGGGCTGCAGGGTCTGGATACTGTGAATCGCAGTAGGAACATATATAACCTTGATAATTGATTCCGACAAACGGCGTAGCATTGGAGCAAGTTAGAATTTCTTTTAGATTTGTGTGGTGTTTCTTCAATTCTTCCGTCATTTCTATCCCAGCTTTAGTGACCTTACTGAGAAGTCTTTTTTTTCCTTTTCTCCCTTTGGGTTTATTTCCATTATATGTTTTAGGATGCCCGATTGGTTTATCTCGTGTACCTACAAAGAAAACGATGTTTTAATTTATTTGTGACCATCCTTGTAGGTTAGCGGAACATAAATTGGTTTCTAGAGTAGATGTAAGACATTAGATATGATCAATTAAGTCAGTTCCCGTACAGTTATTTCTTGAACTTTAGGATGTTAACTGTATGCAGTGTTAGTTGAAAAAAAAAAGAGCTGGTCGAGTTTAAGTGCATTAAATAATATAAACAATATATACAGTTAAGTGCATCGCTCTTTAAGCGAAATGTTGATAATAGAATGTAAGTACTGAAGGCCTTGCTCCTACATCGCGCTCAGGTAAGCATGGAGCGGCTAATTCTAGTTGTCACTTACAACTTACAGGAAAACTTTCATCGTTTAACCATCATAAGTAGGGACCGAAACCGGTATAATCAATACAGATATTTTTCAGTTGCATTTCTATTTTTTACAGGTATTTTTAAAGGTTATCTTAAATTGAATACAATCAGTATTAATACCGGTTCCCGAAACAAAAATTACCTCTATCTTCCACGTGCTGTCGGCATTAGTCAAAGGGCGCGCATCGCCTGTATATGTGTAACCGGTAATAAAAGGGTTATCAGATAGCAGTAACCTTAGTCGTAGAAGTAACCAAAATTCTTCGATACCTGTACCGTAAGTTCAGTGGTCCATTCGGACTTTTTGACATTTTCTTTGTGCCCCCTGAAAAAGTTCTAAAGCTCAATGGCAATTTGTTTTTGATCAACAAAACTTATGTATTCATTATTTGTTATAATAAAAACACTTAGTTTATGTGTTATATGTGTCTTATTGTCACTATTATTTCTACAATTTTTCACTACACTAACTCAAATGGTTTTGTTCGTTTTAGTCTTTGTACTATGTTTGTGTTGTCTAACAGCTGAATTGCCCCGACGTTCATATGTCGGTGAAGTCAGTGTTCTTGAGCCTCAGCAATTTTTTTAATTATGTTGGTGAGGGGTTCCATTTTTAAGTCTCGACGGAGATCGTCATTTCTTATATACCCCCTGGTATATAAGAAATGACGAGATTGAGAATGAGATTGTCATAGTTTCGAGGTCTAACATTTTAAACCAAAGGGAAATCCTTCGAAATTCAACAGGTCACTTGAAATCAAACAATTAATATGAAAACATATTTATAATTCCCAAATAAAACACTAACTTATTTCCACTCGCATAACAGAAATATAATAACAAAATGTAAGATATTATTGCCAAAAATATTTAATTCAGACCAATTCGCCATGCCTATTCCTCATGTGCCCTTTCCAGCTGCATTTCTGCACGAATGCTTGGCCGCAATGCTCGCATTTAAACCGTCTATCGTCATTATGTATTCTCATGTGCTCTTTTAACGTTTTCTTCCGGCCATATGTCTTAAAGCATACAGTACATTTGAACTCCCTTACCCCTGTATGTTTTACCATATGGAGCTTTAATTCGTTAGACCCGAAAAATTTCATATCGCACTGCGCACATTTGTATCGTCTTTCCATAAGGTGATCTCGTTTCGTGTGGATCGTTAGTGCGCCTTTGTGATCAAACGTCTTGTCACACGCGTTGCATTTGACAGGTTTAAGCTGAACTCCATGAACCTGGACCAAGTGATCATCTCTCCTTTTGTAATTCGTAAACTTCTCATTGCAGTATCCGCACTTATTTAGCAAGTTTGCGTGGATATGAACGGATTTCTCGTGACTTTTCTTCTTCCTGTGGGTATCGAACACTTTCGTACATAAATCGCATTTGAATGTACCAGTCTTATGCCCTTCTGTGTGGCAAGCGAGAATGTGTTTATTAATGAATCCTGCATCACAAAATTCACAAATATAATTTCTACAATGTATGTTCATATGTTGTTGCAAGTTCTTGAACTTGTTGAAGACATTTTGGCAAAACATACATCTTAGTGTATCATCATCGAACTTAAAAGGCATTATGTGGCTCTTAATGTCAGTGTAAATCTTTCTATCGTGTGTTTTGATCAAATGATCTACAAGTTGTTCTAACGAATCAATTTTGTGTTCGCAAATTTTACAGATAAGATCAGTGATGTCTAATTTGACAAGGAATGAGAACATCATTTTGCCCATCATGAATTTGAGTTTAGTTTTATCGTCGTGACCTGCTAGGGTGTGTTTTTTTAAGTCTATAGGATCTGGGAACTCTTGTGCGCAAAAACAGCAGGCATATCCGATGCCCCCTCTGCATCGTATAGGAGTCGCGTTGGAACATTGCAAGATAAGGCGTATATTGCTTCTTTGTTTTATTAACTCATTAATTTTGAGCTCCTCGGCTTGTTTGAGTTTTCTTCGGGCACATTTGCGAGTCACTTTTTTGTCACAATCGGTTTCAATCTTGGCGTTCACGTTACGTTGAACACCTACAAAGAAAAGGAAACGGTTATTGAATACATCGGTGTCGTTTTCTTCCGGAATGTGGTTTGCTTGGACTATTTGCCATTCCATTAATTTTTCAGGGTCAAGTTTCAATTTACTCGTCTGGAATAGTTATTCGCTAATAAGGTCTCTGTGATTGGATTGCGATCGAAGCTTTGTGTAATTTAATAAAAATGAAATAGGTCAAGATTATTACATTTGCAAGAATTGCAATCTAGCACGCAGAACATGACAACCATAGAAACGGGTTTCCTACTTTTGTCAACGGAAAAATAGTCAAAATGATAAGATTGTTAATCTGTCATTCTGTCAATTCTTCCGTCGTTTCTATTGTGGTCATGCTAACCGTGCTGGTTGGTACAGTGGTGGCCATCGAGTAGTACTCCTAGAAAAACGAACTCGGCTATCCTAGCAGTATTTTTCTACTAACTTCAGTTATTATTATTTTGATAGCTTCTGCGTTTTCTTTTTGTAGGAAATAAAATGAGATTGGTGTGAATAGCTCGTAACTTATCAAAAGCTGCAAAGTAAACTAAATTACAAATAAATTTCTTCCTTGAAACGATTTCTGCATCGTTGCTGAAACCGGATTAAATAATGAAGCAATACGTTTTTAATGAAATATTTCGTAGGCTATTAAGGAATAAAATGAAAGTAATGAAATGAAAGATGTTTATGTAACAGGAAGAAGTAAATTATTTATTAAAGGAACCAAATACAACCCTTAAAACTAAACTAGAATTATTATATTCATACAAATAAAAAAATCTAGGAAGATAATTAGATGTGGTCCAAGTAACGACGTGTGAGATGATAAATACTAGTTAATAAATTTAAGCAAAACTAAACTCTTTAATCGTCTAATAACCAGGCCGCACAATGGGTTGTGTCGCGCCGCATCGCAATGATAACGCTGTGATGGGTGCCATAACTCGCAACCTCGCTGAAGAGAAGAAATGAGAATTCTTTTTCGCTTAAAATTTTGCATGATGACAATTGTTTGCATTTATTACACGAAAAGGATGCAAGATGAATGCTAGACTTAGCTAAGTCCGACTAGCTACGGACACACAATCTGCTGTTCATTGCTGGACTAGTGGACAGAACCTTTCGCAAGTGTCTGGGTGTCCTACACTATGTTTACCGATATCGGTCTCTCCCCAAGAACAGGTATATCCCAACGGTTATCGTTTTAGGCTTATATCTTACGAGGACACCATGGTGGCGCAACCATGATCGCGCTGCCGGCAAAATATACATAACTTTATATGGTACCCACCATATATCTCACCAGGGCGTCCAATCGGTTCTGCAACCAGCCATAATTTTTTTTTGGCAGTGCTACCATGGTTGCGCCTCCACTAGTGTGCTAGTGAGATATGCCTTACGGTTGATGTGATGACCGGTTAAGTACTGTCTGTCTGATTTTAGTGTTTGCATTAGCTATTCTCCTATTGTACGGACTGGTATAAGTACTGCTGCTAGTTTACCTATATAAAACACACGGTGTATTTTGGTTTTGTTTCATCAACGTTTCGGTGCCAGACGGCAACGAAGGTCTAGTCAAAGCGTAAATTATCTTTAAGTCAATGTAAAATTTCAGGTGATCCAAAGTTAATAATCAGATGTGGTTTGGCTATAAATATTTTTTTTATGTTTCTTAAGTCTATTTTCTTAAGTCTATTATAAAATTATTCCGATTAAACTGTAATTCCATGCTTAGAACGCATATGCCCTTTCCAGCTACACTTTTGCACGAAAGCCTGATCACACGTGTCGCATTTAAATCTCCTATCATTTTCATGTATCCTTATGTGCTCTCTTAAAGCTTTCTTCAACCCGTAGGACTTGCAGCAAACCTTGCAAGAAAACCTTTTGATCCCAGTATGTTTGACCATGTGATCGTTCAATGACTCTTTGGAAAAGAACTCCATATCACATTCAGTACATTTGAATCTACGTTCTAGCAAGTGATCTCTCCTGATGTGAAGCTGAAGTTTGGAATCAGACGGGAACACTTTATCGCAGGCTTTGCATTCCTTTGGTTGAGTTACAACAATGCCATGTACTTCGGCTATGTGCGCACATTTTTGACGGTACCACATAAACTTTTCATCACAATATCCACACTTGTTTAAAGATAACAAGTGAACAGTCTTTTCATGGTATTTCTTTTTTCTAGGAGTGTCAAATTCTTCGGGACAGTGTCCACATTTGAAAACTCCTACTTTGTGGCTGTCACGATGTGTGTTTAGCATTTTCTCGTTAACAAAACCAGTGCCGCAAACGTCACAAACAAAATTTTTATAGTGTGTGTACATGTGCTCTTGCAGAACCTTAAATCTGTTGAATATTCGTGGGCAGAAGGTGCACTTAAGTGTAGAGTCTTCGAACTTGAAAGGTATGATATAATTCTTTATTTCTGTGAACATTGGCATTTTATGTTCGTTCCTCAGGTGTTGGATGAGGTCTGCAACGGAATCTATTTCTTTGTTGCACAAGGTACACTTTAGTTCGGTAATATCTAGCTTGACTAGGAAGTACAACGTGCGCTGTCCTTTCATAAAGTCTAATTTATCACTATCATCGTGTTCTGTGATAGTATGTGTCTTTAGTTCTTCGGCATTCGGGTATTGCTTCTCACAGAAACAGCACACATATCCAAGATCATACTTACGAATCGGCGTCGCATTGCTACAAAGTAGAATTTCTCTAATATTATAACGTTGTTTAAACAATTCTTCCTCATTTTGTTTCTGACTCTTTTTCTTATTTTTTTTATAATCTTCATCAGTTTCTGATTGAATTATGCCTCTGTTAGTATTTTTATTTCCAACTACCAGTGATTTCGTATGTGCTGTCTCTGTTTTTGAAGCAATCTGGTGTTCTTTCATCTCGGATAGTATTTTCTTGGCAAGATCTGTCGCTTCACATCGACCTACAAAGAAAACATTCTTTTGTAATTTTTGGATGTTCACTACACGGATAGTGTAGACGTTAATATGAGACATAAAAGAAAAGATTGTTTTGATAACTTGGCGGCTCGGAAAATTTGATTAAGGTGTATTTTCATGGTTAAGTTGATGCTTGCACAGTAGGTGTGAATTATATTTTTAATTTGTAGATCGAAGTATTAATTTCGTTTGTAAATTATGTTTTCCACACAATTCTATCTATTGCTAATGTGGGAGAAGGAGGTCTTTGCCTTGCAGTGTAACAGTACAGGCTAGTTACAGTAAATTATCTGTTCAACACACGCCAGTTTTCTCCCGTGACTTCATCCATGTGACAAAGTAAAAAATAGACAAAGTCACTCTCCAGGCAATAAAATATATCTATGCATAAGAAAAACTCGTCGATCATTGGCTTTGAGCAAACGACAAACCAACAAACTCCTTTTTGCTTTTAATTTTAGTACGAAGTAAGATTTCAATATTATTAGTTGTACTAGTCAGTAAAAGGGTAAAGTGCGTAAAAAAGTTTGGTTTAAGTTAGGTAAGATTTTTATATATATTAATAGATTCGTTTATTAATACTAGTAATAGTATAATTCGGACAATTGATGACGATAGCTATGCGATCATACTTCACTTGCAATTTTTGAAGTGAAATCTTCTTTAGGCGCGTTGGGCATTTCTGAGACGGGACTAAACCATTGATTTCACGACACTAGTTACGACACCTTTGACTATTAAAAAGACATCAACGCGCGATACATTTTTCCTGCACAATTTTATTGTACAAGTTTTCACTTCTGACGGCACTCCCGGAGAGCCACTGGTTTTTTTTTCAATACCGTAGGCAATGTTATTTAGATCAAAACAGATATGAATTTAACTTATCTGTACTCATGACATCTCATACTTTATCGAGATGAAAGAAACGTAGCAGAAATATTACATGGGTGTACGCATGCTCCTGATTGTAATATTTTATACCTAATTGAAAATATAAAAAGCGTTTGTCACAACTGCAAACAGCTTTGATGTTTCTATTTCCATGATTGTAGATCAACTAAATATTTCATAATTAGCGTGAATAATAGCAGACTGCCCCTCGGTTATAGTTCTTCTAACTTAACGGACAGCTGTGCTGAAGAGTTTGTTGCGCCACTTGACATAGCGCTGCGAACAATACAGTGAAGCATGCCAAAACTACACCTCTACTCTATGAATACACGCTCACACGCACATATAACAACCATTTACAACAAAACTACACCTCACTAAGTGCACACATGTTTACGAAATCGGCTTCACGTCAGTATTGACAGCGCTATGTCTTGGTTTTTATTTGGTCTGAGTTCCCAGCTTAAACACTAAGAAGTGGCGTAGGCCGGGCGTTTTGGGGGACTTTAGGTCGGGCGTTTTGGGGGACTGTAAGCCGGGCGTTTTGGGGGTATGTCTTTGTTACTTTGACGTTCAAAAAGTGCTGATTCTCAGACTAATTTGAATTAATGACTTTTAATTTATTAGCAGTGAAAGCGGACCGCAGTTTATTATAATAAAGACACAATAATGTTTATTTAAGAAGAATCTTTATTGAAATAAATGTTACCGTTTACATGTTTCTAAGTTCAGCAGCTTAACTAGCTAAAGCTAAGGAACTAATGTTATCAAATATCATTATTATATGTAGGTACTAATAATATTAAAATATTATTTAAAAATAAAAACAGTCGAATAGGTGTCGTCGGGCACCCGGTTGAAACGAAGTTCCTTTCGACTATCACAACACAACACTTTTTTTAAATACGTAACAAAAGTGTCGTGACGTTCAAAATTTTACACTTTATTCGATCTAGCTGTTCGTCAAGTAATAATAAAAGTCCTCCAGACCGTATTTCGGTTATGGCGGAGGAGACTCGCTTTCGCCAAGTGTGCAGAGTATACATTTGACAAGGAACTTCGTTCCAAAATGAAACACTTCAAAACTTTTGTGGTTACTTTTATAAAATGTATGGATGCGCCAATGTCTGTACTAATTAACAAAACAAATGGAAACGAAGACATCTTGGTATCATGTTTCTGTATCAGATCTACGTTGCGTGGCACCGCCTTGTATCATTCTGCTGGGAAGTTTGTTGCACCACTTCAAAACTGCTTTAGCTGAGAAGTTCTGGGCGGGCGTGTCTGGAGACTGTCTTAATAATTGTGTCGTCCAAAAAGTGTTAATTCTCAGCTTAATGGGAATAAATTACTTCTGATTTTGAATATCGCTAACTTGGACGCAAAACTACTCACATGATGACGTATCATTCAACGCAACGGAGATGTGATTCACCTTAATTAAAAGAGTGTGGAGAAGTGGAGAAGCCCTTATTTATCATCAGTAGTATTGCAATATCTTATTTTAGTATAGGAATCTACCTTAAATGCTAAAGCTTTAATTTTCTAAAAAAGCGGTGACCGGTCACACAATAACGGTTGTCCAATTGTAGAGCGTTTTTTGAAACCTTAATGACAAGTACTGGGGAAGGTGATAGATTTTTATGACGACCGTTATGATATAATGAAACCGCTTTCCTAGAAAACTGACACGATCGATACAGGAAATGCCTTATTAACGCGGGTGATTATATGCCATCGGCTTCTTAGCTTTAGAACTTGATTAATTAAGACTCACTCAATAACAGATCACTAAATAACATAGAAGTCAGTTGTTGCATCCGCGGTCGAGTTACAACTTACAACCACAGAGCACAGAATTCTCATGAACGGCATAATTATGTCAGACTATTAACTGCTCCCAAAATACCATGTTATTCTTTTTCACATTCTTCACTGACATAATCATTGTATTATTTGACATTATATACCTATAATTTAATTTCAACTCTGTTAGTGGACATGATAATTATTCAGATTTGTTACAGTTGTAATGGCAATCATATCATTTCGTTTAAAATAGGCTATCTTTTATATAGTTTCTTTTCTATTTTGCGAATGTGAACATAGAACATTGTAGGCATAGTGACCTGTAGATTTGTAGACCATTTTCTATTTTGTTAAGTACCTGGTATTCGTTGAAAGGCCTACACTGTCCTCTCATAACTATTAAATTAACACTGTTATTTGGAAATATAAGAGCCAGTTATTTTTAAAAGAGTAACCGTGGAATCTCTTGCCGACTCTTCTCCATAGGAAAGAACCAATTGGAACCGTGCACCTAGTTTCTGACGTTTATGTTTTATGTGTTTTTTTTTTTTAATATTTCATTTGATTGAATTTCCGCGCCGTCGGTAGCGACTAGAGATGACAGTACTAATAAAATTCGAGGCACCGTCTTGCTTTGAACGCACTTCTACAACGGAAAGCAAAGCTGTCAGTCATTTGTGGTCTAGTGCGAGTACACGAAGACACGCTTGGTTTGATAGTACGAGTGGCCGCTGAAGCGTCTCAGTGCTCTGAGCTTACAACCATTTGCTCGATGCACGATGAATAATTCATAATAGGCTGGCAAGTGCCTGACAAAAACTAAAACTAGTACGGGCAATTTTCCTATTACGTTAGGTACCCACTACAACAGCGAAATTCACAACTTTTACCATTCAATGATATAGTTGGTGATGATCAAAATTTACTTACAGTCAAACTATTAGTGTAATAAAGTGTCATCGCGTTGATAGTCTGTACACAAGCACTTACACTTAGTGGACAATGATATCCCTGCAAATAGAAGTTAATACTGCACCGTAGCTCTAAGCTGACACCATTTCGAAATATTGGTATAACATTCATAATTTGCATATTTTGATCAGCGCAACGAACAGCGCACAAATTGTTCTTAAGTTTATAAAAATCCATCTTTTGTAGTTGGACGCACAAAATCATACCAACTCGTCATGCCTTGATTTCATGTGGTTTTTCCAGCTGCATTTCTGCACGAACCCTTGTCCACACTGTTCACATTTAAATCTCCTGTCATCCGCATGAATTCTCAAATGCTCTCTTAAGGTATGTTTCCGGCCAAAAGCTTTGAAACAGACATCGCACTTGTGCTCTTTTTCACCTGTATGTTTTAACATGTGCAAATTCAGTTCTTTCTTCCCATAAAATTTCATATCACAGTGCTCGCATTCATTTTTCCTTTCGAGTAAGTGATCCCGTTTAGTGTGTCGAGTCAATCTGTCTCTTCTTGTAAATGTCTTGTCACAGGCCATACATTTTAGGATACGAGGGTCTGCACCATGCTCTTTCACCATGTGTTCATTTTTCTTAGCGTATGATGTGAACTTTTCGAGGCAATGTGGACATTTATTTCTTCTGTGATCTCCTATATGTACAAATTTTTCGTGGCATAATTTCTTGCCATTTGTCCCAAATACCTTTGAACAAAACGAACAAGAGAACTCTCCTTGTTTGTGTCTCGCCATATGACCGTTAAGGGTTCTCTTATTAACGAAAGGAGAGTTGCAAATTTCACAGTTATAATTGTTATAGTGTACGTTCATATGTTCTTGTAGCAGTTTAAAACGTTCGTAAAATTTAGGGCATAACACGCAGTTGAACATGTCCCCTTCAAATTTAAAAGGCAGAATATGATTTTTTATATCTGTATGTAAAATTTTATTGTGTTCAGATTGTAAATGATTCATAAGATGCTCTAATCCATCAATATCTTGTCCGCATATTTCACACTTCAGACAAGTGATGTCTATTTTAACGACGTAAGAAGTTAATGGGTAGCCTTTCATGAAAGTGCTTTTTATTTTGTTGTCATGTTTTTGCAGAGTATGTATCTTGAGTTCTCTCGGCATGGTAAACTGCTCTGAACAGAAACCGCACAAGTAACCATTCCCTGTGTGTTTTCTGATAGGAGTAGCATTAGAACAAAAGAGTATGTTACGAATATTCTGCAAATGTTTGTCTATCTCTCTTTTGCCTGCTTTAAGAGGTCGAACTCTTAATATTTCTTCTTTGCACGACACATTGCTACTTTTTTTCGGGATTGGAACCGCCCAGTCAATTTTGTTTTCGTTTGTTTTTGCAGATCTCGGTGCATTCAGCACGTTTAATATTTTACTTACATGAGTTTCTAATTTAATTTCTGTATCGCAGCCGAGACCTACAAACAAAAGTTTGATAGAATTATTACCTGCAAATAATCTCTGACGAGCTGTTTGGGTAATTTATAAGATTTTAATATAGGTACCAGAACAAAATTATGCTGCGTTCGCTGAAGTATATGTCAATAATCAGAAGTAGCGCGTGATAGGCTTATTTCAGACCTTACGCGTGTTTGTTGATGGGTATATTGTAAACATTTTATTTGCAATAATATGCAGACAAGGCCCTTGAAAAGTTTTAGCTAAAACCCGTTGTAACTAGATTATTTTGAAAGACCCGATAAAGACCGCGTCTATTTAGAACTAGTTTAGTTTAACGAGGCATGTTGCTAAAGTCTAGTAGCTAGAACATGTAGTTGTTTTGCCGTTTTAACTGCTGCTACAGTTCTGTTATATATAATCGCGGTTTAAAAAGCCTGATTTTAAGAGTTAGTCTTTGAGCTCTTTTTGTTTAAAATGAGTTTTGGTCGCCCCGCGCCATGATGAAATAGTGTAGGTAAGGACAGATTGATACAGCGCCAGGTAGACATTTGGCATGACTAATATGACTAACTCTGATACGTGTCGCAGGTATTGTCCATACAAGCTGCTCCGTGTAGCCGGGCTTTTACAGAAATTTATTCTAATTATCTACACTATTCTAGGACACTTATTATTTATTTAAGACTTTTATTTCTCAGAAAGTACATTTATGTAATTTCTTTATATTACATTTTAGGACAATACTTTAAATGAATTGTAATCTACAAAAACATTCCATTGTTTGTTACTCCATAACCTAAACCTGCTTATCATGTCGCGTCCGCATATGGCTTCTCCAGCTGGCCTTCTGCACAAACGTTTGTCCACACTGTTCACATTTATATCTCCTGTCATCCGCATGAATTCTCCAATGCTCTTTTAAATGATCCTTCCGTCCAAAAGCTTTCAAACAAATATCGCAACTGTACTCTTTTTCACCCGTATGTTTTAACATGTGTATATTCAGTGTTTTCTTTCTATAAAATTTCATATCGCAGTGCTCGCATTCGTGTCTCCTTTCAAGTAAATGATCCCGTTTATTGTGTCGTGTCAAACTTTCACTTGTAGTAAACGTCTTGTCACAGGCCTTACATTTGAGGATACGACGCTCTGCACCATGCACTTTTACCATATGGTTATTCCTCTGTGAGTAAGAAACGAATTTTTCATCGCAATGTGGACATTTATTTCTTTTTTGGTCAAGAATATGTATGAACTTTTCGTGGCATAACTTCCTGACATTTGTGTCGAATACCTTTGAACAAAACGAACAAGAGAACTCTCCTTGTTTGTGTCTTCTCATGTGACTTCTAAGGGTTCGCTTATTAACGAAAGGAGAGTTGCAGATTTCACAGTTAAAATTGTTGTAGTGCACATTCATGTGTTCTTGTAGCAGCTTAAAGTGTTCATAGGTCTTAGGGCATAGTGCACACTGCAACGTATCTCCATCAAATTTAAAAGACAAAATATAGTTTTTTATATCTTTATGTATAATTTTAAAATGATCAGATTGTAAATGATTCATCAGTGGCTCTAACCCATCTATATCTTGATCGCATATTTCACACTTCAGACCAGTGATGTCTAATTTAACGATGTAGTTAAAAATAGGGCAGCCGTTCATGAAACTACTTTTAGTTTCGTTATCATGATTTTGTAATGTATGTATCTTAAGGTCATTCGGCATGGTAAAGTGCTCTGAACAGAAGCCGCACAGGTAACCATTCCCTGTGTGTTTTTTGATAGGAGTAGCATTAGAATAAAACAGTATGTTACGAATATTCTGCAAATGTTTGTCTATCTCTCTTTCGTCTGCTTTAAGAGGTCGAACTCTTAATATTTCTTCTTCGAACGCCTGATCTCTACTCTTCCAGTTAATGTTTTTGTCTTTTGCTTTTGCAGATCTCGGTGCTTTGATTGCTTTCAATATTTTACTTACATCTGTTTCTACATTAATTTCTGTATCGCAGCCGAGACCTACAAACAAAAGTTTGGATTAAAATCTTCGATAGGTGTATTAATGAAACTTGCTTGTTCACAAATATTGAAACGGTGTCATCACCACTTTTTAGATTCATTCGAAGATAAGGAACGTCTGATAAAAATAAAAGGATTTGTCTGGTACAGAGTAATATTTACTTATTTATGACCGAGATAAGTCTAAATCTGGGTTCGATTCCCAGGTCGGGCAGTGTTATTAGGTTTTTCTATTAGGAATTTCTCAGTAGCAGCCCGGAGTCTGGATTTGAGCCTGGTTGATGGCAATAGGCTCGCCCCCTATTACATGGAGCTTAAACATAACTGGCGAAATGTGGGTGTACCTACTATGGGTACACTTCTGCCTAACCCTTCGGGGAAACAAGGCATGATGTTAGTTTACGTTATGTAACTAAATAATAACATAACATAACATCACGTTTGTAATCTACAACTAAATACTAAATAATATTTTTTATTTAATTACTCCTACAAGTTTACATGCCTAGTGTACGTTTAATAATCTGAAGATTGTAAGACAAGAGCTCATACATAGTTAAAACCTGTGTAACGGGACTAACTATCACGAATACTTTATTATAATCTATGCTAAGGACCAAGAGTACAGGCGCAGGAAGCACTATGCAAGTGTGGCGGCCATCTACATCATCACATGCGAACTACGCATCACACTGACGTGACGCGAAATACTGCATCACGCAAGCAGTATTTATCAGCATATATATATAACTTCCCGACATCAATCATCAAGCAGTTTGGCTGGAGAATCCTCCCTATTCTATAGAGGATGAGTGAACTTTACACCCTGTTCCTCATACCTCTATACTAGTACTAACTTATTACTTAAACTTATTCATATATACGTAAATAGTTTTGCGAATGTTGTGTGGGAGTTGAGCGTGTGTCTAGTGAGTCTTTAATATTTCTCTGTAACTGTTGAGTAGTTTTCCGCGTCTTCATAAGAAACTGTTTTAAGCCATTTTGAGACCTAATACCTGCGTTCAAGTTCCGTTGATGGGTATATTGTAAGCAGTTTATATTCAATATTATATAGACGAGACAATTCGAAAACAAAAACTACTCGCTGAAGCCCATTCTAACAAGGTTACCTTTGAGGACCCGCGGCCGTACCATGAATTGTCAAAGCGATCGTTGTTCAGTTGTGAAAAAGAGATGGCTCTATAAATAAACACTTAGATCATTTAACTTATGGAATCCTTAGAAGTACAAAAAGGATTCCTTAGATAACTTTATAAGCACTTGTTCGGGTTTTATCCTCTCTTATATCCCACTAAATTTCTGTTGGGTTGCTTAAGTTTTAATTCTCTAGAAGTACGACGGGTGGCGCTATCAGATGACTGTTATATTCAAAATTCTTAGGGGGATTATAGATGTTCCTGATCTGCATAATGAAATCTACAATCTATTTGTCCCAGACAATTACTGTCGTGGCAGAAAACATCGCTTACTGGCTGTTCCAAATTACCGTACTGTTGCAGACTCTAGGTCACCTATTCCTCGGACATTAGCCGCTATTAACGCTCTCCTGAACTCAAATACTAATCTTCATATGTTTGCGAATGAATGGAAGATGATACTGTGAGAACGTTTGAATTTTTGTGAGAGGAATAATGCATGACTGTGTTAAATAATTTTATATGTTTAAATAGTGTAATTGGCTTCGGCCGTTATATTTAAAATAAATAAACTAAAGCACTTAATTCTACTAACTATGTACGTGAAATTCTCGATGCACTATTCTTATATTTTTTATATTTAAATTAGCTTTTGCCTTTGACTTCGCTAAGGAGAACTTCGAAAAGGAGTTCGTAGGGATCGTAGCAGGTGGCGTTTAGTACCTTGGGAAGACGGCGTGAGTTAATAATGTATGTAGTTCAAAGAGACATGTTGTCTCAATATTGTAGCAAGCATCTTCCCTCCGTCCGTCCGTGACGCCGCTAAAACTGCTAGATAATACAGTTCTTATAATGATAATAATCGCGGTAGATAAAATTTGCCATGAGGAATTGCCAGGGTCAGTATAGTGCGTGCCACTAAACATGAGACTTGATACACTACGTGGTTTGACTTGGGCGGTAGACGATTTATAGGTTTCTTTAGCGGTGTGAGGTCTGCGCCGTGGCATCATCGGGCCGGCAGAAAGGGCGTGGGAGGCGCGGTCAAGTCTCCGCTTTCGTGGCGTGTATTGTACAACAGTTCGCATGCCTATTCATTTTAATTGAATTATTGCAATGCATAAAGTATTTTAGATGTTACAATGAGTTTATAGCTATGTACAAATTATGAACCATGTTCGGGCCTCGCAATAGTATATGATTAAAGAAAAGACTATTAATATTAAATATGACTAAAATTAACAATAAAGGGACAGAAAGAGTTCTTATTTTTAGATTACATGTAGGTTATACATTCTTATAGTATTACATTAACAATTACTGAGAAGCAACTAAAGGTGGTTTTATACCGGCGAGGCGAAGGGTGGATGGGATGGGCGAGAATTGAAATCACGCTTACCCTTTTACACCGAAAAATGTCCAGCGCTATACCGCGCCGTCTCGCGATGGCCAGCGCTGCCTCGCGCCGGCCGTCGCTACCTTGCGCCGGCTCGCGCTATCACGCGCTGCCCGGCCAGCCGTCTGTCGCGTCAGCCAGCCGAGAATACAGTATGCAGAGATATCTCGCGATGGTCGGAGCGATTCGGCGCGTGCCAGCGCGAGACAGCGCGAGACATCGCGAGACATAGCGAGTCAGCGCTTGACGGAGAGAGACAGCGAGTCCTCGATGGCCGGTGCGAGATTTGTATATCCGTTTTACAAAGTAAATAAATACTCTATTCATACACACAAATAATACAATAACAAATATTTCAATTCTCGCCTCGCACATCCTCGCGCATCTAGACTTTTTTACACCAAAGATGGGCACGGCGTGGATAGAAATTTTGCCATACAAATTTTAGTTCTCGCCCATACCATCCACGCCTCGCCTCGCCGGTATAAAACCACCTTAGGAATATGCTACGTAACGAAAATTTTGAAAGTCATAATACATTGCGGTAAATTATATTCAGATTAATACACGTTTCTAAGACACTTCAAGGTAATAGAAATCTACAAAGCACCTCATAGTTCGATACTCTTTATTTAAACCTGCTCATCATGTCGCCTCCGCATATGGCTTCTCCAGCTGCATTTCTGCACAAACGCTTGTCCACACCGGTCGCATTTGAATCTCCTGTCATCCTCATGTATTCTCATATGCTCCCTCAAAGTATTTTTTCGTCCAAAAGCTTTGAGGCAGACATCGCATTTGTGGTGTTTTTCCCCTGTGTGTTTAACCATGTGTTTTGTCAGTTCTCTCTTTACATAAAATTTCATATCACAGTGCTCGCATTCGTGATTCCTTTCGAGTAAGTGATCCCGTCTATGGTGTCGAAGCAATTGATCTCTTCTTGTAAACGTCTTGTCACAGTCCGTACATTGGATAATACGAGGTTCTGCACCGTGCTCTTTCACCATATGTTCATGCCTCTGCATGTAACAACCAAATTTCTTATCGCAATGTGGACATTTATTTCTTTTATGGCCAATTTTATGTACGAAATTTTCGTGGGCTAATTTCTTAATATTTGTGTCAAATACTTTTGGACAAAACTTGCAAGAGAACTCTCCTTGTTTGTGTCTAACAAAATGTTTGTTGAGAGTAATCTTATTAACGTAGGGAGAGGTGCAGATTTCACAGATATAATTATTGTAGTGCACATTCATGTGTTCTTGTATCAGCTTAAAGCGTTCGTACACATTTGGACATAACACGCACTTGAACGTGTCCCCTTCAAATTTGAAAGGCAATATATGATTTTTAATGTCTGTATGCATAATTTTATTGTGATGAGATTGTAAATGATCCATCAGTGGCTCTAATCCGTCAATATCTTGACCACATATTTCACACTTCAGACCAGTGATGTCTAGTTTTACGGCATAATAGGTTAAAGTGCAGCCTTTCATGAAAATGCTTTTAGTTTCATTGTCATGGTTTTGTAATGTATGTATTTTAAGGTCTCTCGGTATGGTAAAGTGCTCTAAGCAGAAACTACAATGGTAACCAATTGTTGTGTGCCTCCTGATAGGTGTAGCATTAGTATGTAACAGTATATTGCGGATATTCTGCAAATGTTTTTCTAATTCGATTTTGTCACCTTTAAGAGGTCCGACCTTTCGAACCTCTAAAACCTCTTCCGTGGATCTCTGACGGCTTCTTTTTTTAGAGACTGTTTTGGTCTTATCTTCATTTTTGGCGATTGCTTTTGCAGATGTCGGTTTCATGGGTGATTCCAATATTTCACTTACTTCTGGTTCTAATTTAATTTCTTTATCGCAGCCGAGACCTACAAAGGAAAGTTAAATTAAAATCTTAATATGTAATGGCAGGGTTTAAGCACACGCCTCTCTTGAACGAGGTTGCGAGTGAGAAACCGGGCATGAAACAATGTGACTTATGCATATGTGATTTCTAACTTTATCATCGACATCAATGACATAAGTAAAGGAAAGCATCGTGACGAAACCTGGATTTCATACAACGTCCAAGATGGATTGTCGAATTCGCTGTTTGACATAACCGCTAGCTGTTTTACAAAACAGTTCCGTTATGTAAAACAGCTGAGCGACGTTTAGCTATTTCCCATGATTACTGAACTTTCAACACGCAGAATTGCATAAACGTTTTGCACTTATCAATTCAGCCAGCGAGTCAACGATTACAGGTTATGTAAAACAGCGTGAAATGAAACGTCAAATTGTAGACTTTAGTTAAAAATTTTGTCACACGTGACTCTGTATAACAACAATAATGGAGTCCGCAACATAAAGAAATAAAACAAGCAATATGAGTGAAAATGATCCTAACTCAAGTGGCAACAGTGATATTAAGCACACTTTTAACATGGAGTTGTCAGTTTTACCAAAAGTCAGCCCTAAAAATTCTAAATAACCAAGTATCATTATTTCATCATCATTTCAGCTGAAAGTCGTACACTGCTTGACATAGGCCACCCCCAAGCACCGCCATTTCGACCAGTTCAGTGTTTAACGCATCCAACGAATTCCTGCGGCCTTTACCAGCTCATCGGTCCACCGTGTAGGAGGCCTTCCAACGCAACGAATATAACCAAGTATCTGCAACCAACTTGGAAGTAGCGCTCGCCAGCCGTTGCCGCAGCACCGCTCGCTTCGCTCTCTCGGCTCGTGCGAAGTAGGTCACAGTTATAACCTAACGTAAGCCAATTGGTCGAGGTACCCTTGCTTAGTTACTACAACCGGTTAGACTCTGAACCACGCCAAACGCTTATTGTGAATTTGTGACTGCAGATAAGCCATTCTGTATTACGTCTAAACGTGATTAGCAGTTTTGTTAAACGTAACCCAATGGCAATCCAGCTGAACGTTGTGCAGCTATTTTCCATAACGGAGCTGTTTTGTAAAACAGCTAGCGGTTTTGCAAAAAAGCTGATTCGACGATAAATCTGCGACATCGATATCATCATCAATCAATATAAATCAGTCATTATTATTAATAGGAAAGTAAATCCTATTTGTCTGCGCAAAGCATAGATTTATTTATTTATTTTAAGGCTTATTTAAGCGCTGTTGTTATCGGATTTTTTTTTCAAGATGAAAAATGTACATATTTTTGTAAACTACTATTCAATATCTGTAATGTGATGTTGGTATTAGTTGAAACTAAGAAGTGGTTGTTACGAAGGAAAGGCGACAGGAATGGGCTCTGCGCCCCTGGTGTGCTTGCATTTTCACTCGTCTGGAGACGATCGTCTAGCTAGACCTATATTTTTGTGACTTGACTTTTATTTTAATTATCTGGTCATGTCAACTTCATCTTTAGATATAATATTATTAATCTGATATTCACAATTAGTGTCTCCTTCTCGAATTAACGGATTAGGATGAAGTTTGTGCAGAGGAATTAAAATAAATCAATATACATAGAGAAATGATACACGTATTATTAATTAGGGAACATATATCTTTACTTAAAACGAAATATTAGAAATACACAAATATCACGTCGTGGCTTATTTATTGTTCTAATGATAGAGGACAGAAGGTATTCTAAGTCTAATGACACATCTACGGAACATACGCTACAGAAAAAATCGGCGTGCATACACCTGTAATTACATATTAAGACGAAATCACGTCGCGTAAATTGTACAGAAATCAAGAAATTTCCGTTCCGTAATTTCGGCTGGCGAGTAAATCCAAGTCAATTGAACATTCACAAAAGTACTCAAATGTTTGATGGTCCATAACTTAAACGAACTCATCATGTCGCGTCCGCATATGGCTTCTCCAGCTACATTTCTGCACAAACGCTTGTCCACACCGGTCACATTTGAATCTCCTGTCATTCGTATGTATTCTCATATGCTCCTTCAAAGTATTTTTCCGCCCAAAAGCTTTCAGGCAGACATCACACTTGTGCTGTTTTTCGCCTGTGTGTTTTAACATGTGTTTTGTCAGTTCTCTCTTTACATAAAATTTCATATCACAGTGCTCGCATTCGTGATTCCTTTCGAGTAAGTGATCCCGTCTATGGTGTCGAAGCAATTGATCTCTTCTTGTAAACGTCTTGTCACAGGCCATACATTTGAGTACACGAGGCTCTGCACCATGCTCTTTCACCATATGTTCATTCCTCTGCATGTAACAACTGAATTTCTTATCGCAATGTGGACATTTATTTCTTTTATGGCCAATTTTATGTACGAAATTTTCGTGGGCTAATTTCTTACCATTTGTGTCAAAAACTTTTGCACAAAACTTGCAAGAGAACTCTCCTTGTTTGTGTCTAGCCAAATGTTTGTTAAGAGTTATCTTATTAACGTAGGGAGAGGTGCAGATTTCACAGATATAATTATTGTAGTGCACATTCATGTGTTCTTGTATCAGCTTAAAGCGTTCGTACACATTTGGACATAACACGCACTTGAACGTGTCCCCTTCAAATTTGAAAGGCAATATATGATTTTTAATGTCTGTATGCATAATTTTATTGTGTTTAGATTGTAAATGATTAATCAGTGGCTCTAATCCGTCAATATCTTGACCACATATTTCACACTTCAGACCAGTGATGTCGAGTTTTACGGCGTAATAAGTTAAAGTACAGCCTTTCATAACTGTGTTTTTAGTTTCGTTGTCATGGTTTTGTAATGTATGTATCTTAAGGTCTCTCGGTATGGTAAAGTGCTCTAAGCAGAAGCTACAATGGTAACCAAGTGCTGTGTGTCTTCTGATAGGCGTAGCATTAGAATGTAAGACTATATTGCGAATATTCTGCAAATGTTTTTCTAATTCAATTTTGTCACCTTTAGGAGGCCCGGCCCTTCGAACCTTTAAAACCTCTTCTGTGGATCTCGGACTGCTTCTTTTTTTAGAGACTGTTTTAGTCATATCCTCTTTTTTGACCTTTGCTTTTCCAGATGATGGTTTCATGGGAGATTTCAATATTTTACTTACTTCTGGGTCTAACTTAATTTCTTTATCGCAGCCGAGACCTACAAAGGAAAGTTAAATTAAAATCTTCTCAATATGTAATGGCCCCGTGATTTAAGTGCCCGCCTCTCATGAACGAGATTGTGGGTTCGGAACCTGGGCCAGAAACAATGTGACTTTTTCATATTCTTATGTGATTTTACTGATTTCTGAAGTTATCATAAACATCAATGACATCGGTAGGTAAAGGAAATAATCGTGACGAAACCTGGACTTTAATGTTGATATCATCATGAATTAATAATAGAAAAGTAAATGTCGCTTGTCAGTACAAAGGTAAAATTTGGAAAAAAAAAAAATTGGGTCGGAGAATAAGTCATTTAATGGATTACTATCACTTAGACTTCGTGTCGGTTTCTCCGTGTGTTTTAAGTTCATCAAATCAAAAGTTCTCAATTGATTTTGAGGAATCGGATAGAATCAATAAAATCTGTGTATTCTATCAAGTTATTACAATTTAAAGTCAGAAGTAACTACGCTAATAAAGGGTCAACAAGAGTATTTGTATTTTTGAAATCAAGAAATTATAATTATAAAAAAGAGCAATCACTTAACACGTTTGGGCTATAAAGCCCAGTTTAATTTTAAAAAGTTTATTTGTAAATTCTACCGTCTAGAGCGGGTAATTTTAATTAACCGCTGTGCCTATACCTTTTCGTTAGTTGTCGTTACACAAATGGTGTAATGTTCTCAATCGTGGTGTTAAATTTTTCCAGTACTTAATTATCCGTTCGTCGATCATCTTGGTAGCGCAGTGAGTTCAGGTTGGTTGGTAGGTAGGTTAGTTAGAGTGATATTGTTATTCGTAGCTGAGTCAAATTCTAATGAAGAAAAATTAGTATTCGAGTTTCTATTGAGAATTAAATCTCCTCAATTTCTAAACTCTACTAAATTAAAATTGAGTTTCAGTTGACGAAATGTCTGTTGACAATCTCAATAATAGTTTGTGTTAGTTAACCTTTAGTAGGTATACCCCTTCTTTTCGCAAGGTTTGTAATAGTCCCATGTACTGAGAAATTCCAATTTTCATTATGGAAAACCCAATTACTCTCGAATCTCGTAAGGGCGCGTTACCACTATGTCGTGACGATTAATTTGTTGTTGGACGACTGTCGTCTCTAGCTGTTCCCATTATATCGACTGTCTATCGTCACTGTGTCGTCGAAATATTTTACCGCTGAACGACTGTCGTATCTAGCTGTTCCCATTGGATCGTGACGACATTTCGCAACAAGAGTCCAAATAGTAGTGACACGCACAAAGCGAGCTGAGTATGGGCGCGGGGGGCGTGAGGGGAGAAGAAAACAGGGGTAAACGACATTTAGTCGCAATAACGACACATGATTTGCCATCACGATAAGTTGTGACTTTTTTATCGTTTTACGATTGTCGTGCTAGCCGTTCCCATTAACTTGACAATCTGTCAACACTGCAAAAAAATTCGTGGACGACAGGCAATCGTGTCGTACTTTATGTGAACACCTGCATTTAAATACACAAGCCACGACGCTTTAAACGACACGATAATCTGTCGTCACGACATAATGGGAACAAGGCCTACCTTTCAGTAAACTAAGCATTCGCAGGCTAATTGTGATGTATCGAATATTATATGCCCTAAAAGCGATTAAGCCGTAGGTCGACAGATTGATTAAATATCTAGCAAAAAAAAACTATTTTACATCAAAATGGAAAGTAAGGTACAGCAACACCCTAATTGCGTAACACATGATCGATCACAATCTGTTTTAACAACATTCATTGCGTTATTTATTCGATGTGGATCATGATTACATGTACCTAGACCTCAATATACGAACAGTAAAGCAAGAAATAAGTCAGCATAGCGTAAGATATCAATAAATAATAGTTTAAAAAAAAAACGCTTTATATGGAAAACCAAACTAAAAAATAGAAAATAAATTTTAATAAATTGAATTAAGAACAGTGTAAAAAAATCTAATAAATATAAATGACTAATAGTGTAAATAAGAAAAAAAAAAAATGTTTTATTTAAAAAAAAGCGTGGGCTGCTTTTTAAGATATTATCGAAATGATAAATAATCCTTCTTCTCATATCTGTCAATAAAATATTTAAAACTATTGACATCATGCACCCCACGATTGTTTTGAAGGATTTTTTTTTTTCTTATTTACACTATTATACATTTTATATTTATTAGAATTTTTTACACTGTTCTTAATTCAAAATTTTCCATTTTTTAGTTTGGTTTTCCATATAAAGCGTGTTTTTTTAGTTTTTTAAACTATAATTTATTAAGTCAGTAACTTATATGGGAAGTGGGGAAATCGGGCGCCTGCTGCCTTCCTTAGATGAGGCAGCCGTTTCTCAAGGTTTATCTTAATTAAAGTTAATGACTTTATCGACTGTAGATCCTAGGCTATGCTAATTATTACTAAATGTTATTCCGCAAAATAAATTATTTGATATTTCTATCCTGAATATTTTTTTTTTGTTGTATATAAGAAGCTTTTTTGTAAATCACGGTTATATGGATATTATTAAGTCTCTAAAACTGCACGCATGCGTAGTTCGCGCACTCGCTCTATCTCTCTTACTCTCATGCAAAGGCTGCGGAAAGAAATTGATGAATCCTGGCGAATCTAATCAGGATAATCGGATATTTTAATCGAATTATTGCATTGTCATCGGTCTTTGACGGGTGTGCAAAATTTGAATGAAATCTGGCCGTTTAAAGTGGGTCAAAATAGCGCCCTAAAGAGTCGGTTACAAACAAACATACATACAAGTGATGCTAATATAAAGCGTGTAAAAAAAGACTTGCAAAACACACAAATGAGCTAGCACTAGCACTGAGTGGAGTAGGAGAACAACAGCACACGAGGCTGAAGAGATGTGATATCCTCAATCTCAGCAACAGATTCGCATAGAGAGATGAGAGGAAGCTGTCTCATAATAATAAATTAAGACCAAATAGACTCGAAGTTAATCAACATGATGAATCGCTTTTCTTTGTGCATGCATTTGAGCTGGTATTTTAGACCTATCTCTTTGTGACTTGACTGGTCATGGCAAACTTTATTAACAAATATTAAAACCGAGTTATAGAAGCCGCATGGACTCCTGCGATATTATTATAATAATAACGCCTGTATTGTCGCACTGCAGAGCAAAAGCCTCCCCCTTTGCTCTGCAGTGCGACAATCTGTTATCGTTTCCTTTTTACACTCAAGTCGATCATGACCAAAGAGTCCAGCTCGTCCCGCCATCTACGCCTAGGTCTTCCGCGATGCCGTCAGTCATTTTCAAGAACACATGTTGTGGAGGTTTTAGGCCACAATGCAGGGCTCTCTTTACCCGTGGGTGCAAGGGGTGCGGAACACCCGAGCGCAGGGTCTTAGGGGGCGCCTTCGTGTACGGGCGCCGTCAGTTGGGACTTGAGGTCATCGCTTAGCTGCCATGGCTTATTTTATTTTTTTATTTGGTTTTTATTTTTTCATTACGGACGTTTTTAACGTGCACGCCTTTCTACATTGTTCTCGCATGTATAATTTCAACACACGAGTGATGTAACCAGTATTTTGTAACAATTTTTTTGATTTAAAAGTGTCCGTGGAGTTTCTTGCCCGTTCTTCTCAATAGGTACCCTACTACGCTTTGGAATGGGACTAACTTCATATTTCTGACTGACCGACTCCTTGACAATTCAAGAGTGCTTGTAAATGGTTTAATTAAAAGATTGATTATTTTAAAGCTCCAAGGGACCGTAGACTTACGTATTTGATATTAATTTCAACTTGATACCTCCTCGCCTTTCTGGGAAAAAAGGTCTACACAGACAAACAGAAGCACAACGAACTGAGCCAATATGAGTTCCGTTTTGTTCCTTTTGAGGTACGGACCCTAAAACAGGAACACAAAAATTAGGTTTTTTTTTTTGTTGTGTTGGTAAGGCAGGCGGCTGTGAAAAGCTTGGCGGCTTTTTGCGGGACAAATTCACAACGGGTGTCTCATTCTCAAAGTAACGGATTAGGATGAAGTTAGTGCAAAGGAATAAAAATAAATCATCATATAAAAACAAAATATTAGAAAATCACGAATATCAATATTTATTGTTCTAATGATAGAGGACAGAAGGTATTATAAGTCTAATGACATATCTACGTATCATACGCAACAGAAAAATCGGCGTGCATACACCTAATGCACATTAAAACGAAATCACGTCGCATAAATTGCACAGAAATCGCGAATTTTCGTCCCATAATTTGGGCTGATGACTAAATCCGTCTACTAATGTCGACGAATGTGTCATTTTAAGGATGACACTTTAACTCAATAGATATTCACAGAAGTACTCAAATGTTTGTAAGACCATAATTTAAACGAACTCATTATGTCGAATCCGCATATGTGTTCTCCAGCTGCATTTCTGCACAAACGCTTGTCCACACTGGTCGCATTTAAATCTCCTATCATTCGCATGAATTCTCAAATGCTCCGTCAAAGTATATTTCCGCCCAAAAGCTTTGAGGCAGACATCGCACTTGTATTGTTTTTCGCCAGTATGTTTCAACATGTGATTTCTTAGCTCTTCCTTTCTATAAAACTTCTTTTCACACTGCTCGCATTCGTGTTTCTTTTCAAGTAAGTGATCCCGTTTAGTGTGTCGAGTCAATTTGTCTTTTGTAGTAAACGTCTTGTCACAGGCCATACATTTGAGGACACGATGCTCATGCTCTTTCACCATATGATCATTCCTCTGCTTGTAACAACTGAATTTCTTTTCGCAATGTGGACATTTGCTTCTTTTATCTTCAAGAATATGTACGAATTTTTCATGGTTTAATTTCTTTTCTTTTGTGTCAAATACTTTTGAACAAAACTTGCAAGAGAACTCTCCTAGTTTGTGTCTAGCCAAATGTCTGTGAAGAGTTATCTTATTAACGCAGGTAGAGAAGCAGATTTCACAGATATAATTGTCGTAGTGCTCATTCATGTGTTCTTGTATCAGCTTAAAGCTTTCGTAGATTTTCGGGCATAGCACACATTTTATCGTATCCCCTTCAAATATAAAAGGCAAAATATGATTTTTTATGTCTGTATTTATAATTGTATTGTGATTAGATTGTAAATGATTCATCAGTGACTCTAATCCATCAATATCTTGTCCGCATATTTCACACTTCAGGCCAGTGATGTCAAGTTTTACGACATATTTATATAAGGTGCAGTCTTTCATGAAAATGCTTTTAGTTTCGTTGTCATGGTTCTGTAATGTATGTACCTTAAGGTCTTTCGGAAAGGTAAAATGCTCTGAACAGAAGCCGCACAGGTAACCAATCCCTATGTGTTTTTTTATAGGAGTAGCATTAGAATGTAAGAGTATATTGCGAATATTCTGCAAATGTTTCTTTAATTCTATTTTGGCAGCAATGAGGGGTCCGGCCTGACGGTTTCTTTTTTTAGGCACCTTATTAATCCGAACAACTTTTTTGTCGTTTCCTTTTGCAGATGTCGGTATAATGGGCGATTTCAATATTTTACGTACTTCTGGTTCTATTTTTTTATGTTTGTCTAATTCTATTTTGTCTGCATTAAGAGGTCCGGCCCTGCGAACCCTAGATATTTCTTCAGTAGACTTCTGATTACTATCTTTTTTAGATACTGTAACCGTCCAATCAACAATTTTATCGTTTGCTTTTGCGGATGTCGGTTTCATGAGTGATTTCAATGTTTTACTTACTTCTGGATTTAAATTAATTTCTGTGTCGCCACCGAGACCTACAAACAAAATTTTAATTAAAATCTAAAAATTAAGGCCGTATAGTCGCCATTTGGCCTAAAATTATAATGATACCGGTACAGAACAAATAAGAATCGAAGGCCAGCTCCCGCTGACCTTGATTTTAATCATCTAAGCTCAATATTCCGTAAAAGTGTATGTTTGGGAATTTAATTGAAAATAATTATTTAACCTAGTACCTATTAGGTTCACTTGCGAGTAAAAAATCAGAATTGTAGTGTTATAAGTCACTGACCTGCCTATGGGATTTTTTTGTTTACCATAGCTCCTAGTTTGCCTATGATATTTTATTTTTTTACGAAAACTTGCTTTTAAGCGTATATCATAATTGTTTTCGAGTAACTTTTCAGGATTAAATCTCAAATTCTAAACTCTACTAAATTAAAATTAAACTTCAGTTGACGACATTAATGTCTGTTCCTTCAGCAAGGTTTTTAATAGTTCTATATACTGAGAAAATCTAATTTCCATGATGGGAACCCAATAACGCTCGATTCTCGCTACTTTCAATTAAAACAAGCATTTGCAGGCTAATTGTGATGTCATAGTTTTGCATGTTTTATTCCCTAATCAAGCAATTACGGTATGTTTACCATTGAAAGATACCTGTAGGTCGATTGATTAATCAAATATCTAGAAAAAATAAAACTATTTATTTTACCACAAAATAGATGGCACAGCAGGTCGGTTCCATATAACGAACGAAAAAAGGCGCAAGCAGACAGAGTCGCGAATGTAGGGTGATCTTGGTTTATTTAATGGAATGCCAATAGCGAGTGTGCTTTCACGCACAGTAGGTGAACTGCTTTTATGTGTGTGTGCATTTTCGCTCGTATGGGGCCGATCTTCTAGAGCTATCTCTTTTGTGACTTTGAACAAATATTGAAACTGAGTTGCTTATATAAACCGCATGAACTCATGCGATATTGAATTATAATGATAATAATCAGCCGGTATTATCCCACTGCAGGACAAGCCTTCATTCCTTTTTCAACTCAAGTCGATCCTGAGCCAATATGGACCAATCCCTCTTGTAAGCGTCAAGTTCATCCCGTCGTCTACGCCTGGGTCTTTCGAGATACCGTTGGTCGTTTTCAAGAACCCATGTTGTGGACGTAGTCCACAATTCATCGACATGCGGAAAAAGTGTCTGCTGTGAAAAGCTTGGCGGCTTTTTACGTGACGAAATTCACAACGAGAGTCTTAATCTCGAAGTAACGGATTAGGATGAAGTTAGTGCAAAGGAATAAAAATAAATCATCATCAAAAAACGTAATTTTAGAAAAAAAAATATCGCCTAGTGGCTTATTTATTGTTCTAATGACAGCGTTCAGAAGGTATTCTAAGTCTAATGATAAGACATATCTATGGAACATACGCAACAGAAAAATCGGTATGTAAACACCTAATGACACATTGAGACGAATTCACGTCGCGTAAATTACACACAAATCGCGAAATTTCCGTCCCGTTATTTCGGCTGGTGAGTAAGTCCCTCGACGAATGTCTAAACGTTTCAAGGATGACAGTTTAAGTCAATAGAAATCCACAAAAGTACTCAAATGTTTGTAAGACCATAACTTAAACGCACTCATCATGGCGAATCCGCATATGGCTTCTCCAGCTACATTTTTGCACAAACGCTTGTCCACACCGGTCACATTTGAATCTCCTGTCATTCGCATGTATTCTCAAATGCTCCTTCAAAGTATGTTTCCGCCCAAAAGCTTTGAGACAGACATCGCACTTATGTTGTTTTTCACCTGTGTGTTTCAACATGTGATTTCTCAGATCCTCCTTTCTATAAAACTTCATTTCACACTGCTCGCATTCGTGTTTCCTTTCAAGTAAGTGATCCCGTTTAGTGTGTCGAGTCAATTTGTCTTTTGTAGGAAACGTCTTGTCACAGGCCATACATTTGAAGACCCGAGGCTCTGCACCATGCTCTTTCACCATATGTTCATTCCTCTGCATGTAACAACTGAATTTCTTATTGCAATGTGGACATTTATTTCTTTTATGGCAAAGGATATGTACGAATTTTTCATGGTATAATTTCTTGACCTTTGTGTCAAACACTTTAGAACAAAACTTACAAGAAAACTCTCCTTGTTTGTGTGTAGCCACATGCTTGTTAAGAGTTATTTTTCTAACGAAACCAGAGTTGCAGATTTCGCAGATATAATTACCGTAGTGTACATTCATGTGTTCTTGTATAAGCTTAAAGCTTTCGTAGATTTTCGAGCATAGCACGCATTTTATCGTGTCCCCTTCAAATATAAAAGGCAAAATTTTATTTTTTATGTCTGTATTTATAATTGTATTGTGATTAGATTGTAAATGATTCATCAGTGGCTCCAATCCATCAATGTCTTGTCCGCATATTTCACACTTCAGGCCAGTGATGTCAAGTTTTACGACATACTCAGATAAGGAGCAGCCTTTCATGAAAATGCTTTTGGTTTCATTGTCATGATTTTGTAATGTATGTATCTTAAGGTCTCTCGGTATGGTAAAGTGCTCTAAGCAGAAGCTACAATGGTAACCAAGTGCTGTGTGTTTTCTGATAGGAGTAGCATTTGAATGTAAGAGTATGTTGCGTATATTCTGCAAATGTTTGTCTAGTTCTATTCTGTCAGCAGTAAGGGGTCCAGACCTTCGAACCTTTAAAATCTCTTCTGTAGACCTCGAACTGCTTCTTTTTTTAGATACTGTAACCGTCCAATCAACAATTGTTCCGTTTGCTTTTGCGGAAGTCGGTTTTATGAGTGATTTCAATGTTTTACTTACTTCTGGTTTTAAATTAATTTCTGTATCGCAGCCAAGACCTACAAAGGAAAGTTAAATTAAAATATTATTATGTAATGGCCGGGTTTAAGCGCCAGCCTCTCGTGAACCAGGTTGAGGGTGAGAAACAGGGCAAGAAACAATGTGACTTTTCCATAATCATATGTCATTTCTTACTTTATCTTCGACATCAAAGACATCGGTGAAAGAAAACATCGTGACTAAACTTGGATTTCAATACCGATGTCGGAGATGGAGTGTCAAATCAGCTATTTGACATAACCGCTAGCTGTTTTACAAAACACCTCCGTTATGTGAAATAGCTGAACGACGTTAAGCGTTTTTCTATAATAACTGAATTTTTAACACGCAGAATTTCATAAAAGTTTCGCGTTTATCAATGCAGCGGGTCAACGATTAGAGATTGTCCAAAATTCGTGAAATAAGACGATTGTAGATTTCAGTTCAAAATTTTGTCGCTCGTGGCTGTGTTATAACAACAATAATGGCGTCCGAAACACATAAACGCAATAAGAATGAAAATGACCCTAACTCAAGTGAAAACAGTGATTCTTAGGACAATTTTAACAAGTTATAAGTTTTATGAAAGTCAGTCCAAAAAAATGTAATGCTAAATATCCAAGTATCATTATTTCATCATCATTTCAGCCGAAAGACGTCCGCTGCTGGACATATGCTACCCCCAAAGCCCCGCCACATCGGCCGGTCTGTACTTCGCGCATCCGGCGGATTCCTGCGGCGTTTACCAGGTCATCGGTCCACCTTGTGGGAGGTCTTCCAACGCTACGAAAATAACTAAGTAACTGCGACCAACTTGGAAGTAGCGCGAGCCGGCCGCTGCCGCGACACCGTTCGCTCAGTTCGCGCGTGGTTGTTTACAGGTGTAACCTAAACCAATTGATCGAGGTGCCCTTGCTTAGTTACTACGACCGATTAGACTGGCATTAGAAGCCACGCCAAACGCTTATAGCGACTGCAGATACGCCATTCTGCATTACATCTTAACGTGGGTAGCAGTTTTGTTAGCTGCTGAACGTTGTGCAGCTGTTTTACATAACGGAGCTGTTTTGTAAAACACCTAGCGGTCATACAAAACAACTGATTCGAAAATCCATCTGCGACAGCGATATCATCATCAATCAATATAAATCAGTTATTATTAAAATAAAAGTAAATTCCGCGTGTCTGTTCAAAGCACAGATTTAGAAAAAAAAAAAATGTGTGACGAAGAATAAGTCATTAAATGCATTTTTATCACTTAGAAAATTTTCACAAAAGTGACGGCTTATTTAAGAGCTGTTGTTATAGGATTTTTTCGTTTAGACTAAAAATGTACGCATTTTTGTAAACTAGTATTCAATATCTGTAACGTGATGTTGGCATTAGTTGACACTAAGAAAAGTGGTTGTACGGAGGAAAGACGATAGGAACGGGCTCTGCGCCCCTGGTGTGCTTACATTTTCGCTCGCATAGAGGGTATCTTCTAGCTAGACATAGGTCTAGTCATTAAATATAAGTCAAGTCACATTGACAGTCATACGTTGGTCCAGTGGTCGCAAATGCTACTGCTGACCTTGATGTCCTGAGTTCGATTCCTAGATCGGACAATGTTATTGGGATTTTCCATCAGGAATTTCTCAGCCCGGAGTCTGAATTTGTGTCCGGTTGATACCAATAGGCTCGCACCCTATTACATGGGACATAAACAGAAATGGCGAAATATGGGTGTAGTTTATACGTACACCTCTGCCTATCTCTTCGGGGATTAGAGGCGTGATGTTGTGTTATGTCTTTACTTAAAACGAAATCTTAGAAAAACACAAATATTATGTCGTGGCTTATTTATTTTTCTAATGACAGAGGACAGAAGGTATTCTAAGTCTACTGACACATCTACGGAACATACGCAACAGAAAAATCGGCGTGCACGTATAATGACATATTAAGTCGAAATCACGTCACATATATTGCACAGAAATCGCGAAATTTTAAGTCCAACAAATATTGTCTGAACGTTTCAAGGATGACACTTCAATTGAAATCCACAAAAGTACTAAAATTTTTGTTAGTCCACAACTTAAACGAACTCATCATGTCGCGTCCGCATATGGCTTCTCCAGCTACATTTCTGCACAAACGCTTGTCCACACCGGTCGCATTTGAATCTCCTGTCAATCGTATGTATTCTCATATGCTCCTTCAAAGTATTTTTCCGCCCAAAAGCTTTGAGGCAGACATCGCACTTGTGTTGTTTTTCGCCTGTGTGTTTCAACATGTGATTTCTTAGCTCCTCCTTTCTATAAAACTTCATTTCACACTGCTCGCATTCGTGTTCCCTTTCAAGTAAGTGATCCCGTTTAGTATGTCGAGTTAATTTTTCTTTGGTATCAAACGTCTTGTCACAGGCCATACATTTGAGTACACGAGGCTCTGCACCGTGCTCTTTCACCATATGATCATTCCTCTGCAAGTAACAACTGAATTTCTTTTCGCAATGTGGACATTTATTTCGTTTATGGTCACGAATATGTACGAATTTTTCATGGTAAAATTTCTTGACCTTTGTATCGAATATTTTTGAACAAAACTTACAAGAAAATTCTCCTTGATTGTGTGTAGCCACATGCTAGTTAAGAGTTACTTTTCTAACGAAACAAGAGTTGCACATTTCGCAGATATAATTATTGTAGTGCACATTCATGTGTTCTTGTATCAGCTTTAAGCTTTCGTAGATTTTCGGGCATAGCACGCATTTTATCGTTACCCCTTCAAATATAAAAGGCAAAATATGATTTTTTATGTCTGTATTTATAATTGTATTGTGATTAGATTGTAAATGATTCATTAGTGGCTCTAATCCATCTATATTTTGTCCGCATATTTCACATTTCAGGCCAGTGATGTCAAGTTTCACGACATACCTAGATAAGCCGCAGCCTTTCATGAAAATGCTTTTGGTTTCATTGTCATGATTTTGTAATGTATGTATCTTAAGGTCTCTCGGTATGGTAAAGTGCTCTAAGCAGAAGCTACAATGGTAACCAAGTGCTGTCTGTCTTCTGATAGGAGTAGCATTCGAATGTAAGAGTATGTTGCGAATATTCTGCAAATGTTTCTCTAATTCTATTTTGTCAGCAGTAAGGGGTCCGGACCTTCGAACCTTTAAAACCTCTTCTGTGGATCTCGAACTGCTTTTTTTAGAGACTGTATTAATCCTATCAGCTTTTTTGTCGTTAGCTTTTACAGATGTCGTTTTCAAGGGTGATTTCAATATTTTACTTAATTCTGGGTCTAACTTAATTTCTTTATGTTTGTCTAACTCTATTTTGTCTGCATTAAAGGGTCCGGCCCTTCGAACCCTCATTTCTTCAGTGGACTTCCGATTACTATTTTTTTTAGATACTGTAACCGTCCAATCTACAATTTTGCCGTGTGCTTTTGTGGATGTCGGTTTCATCAGTGATTTGAATGTTTTAATTTCTTTATCGCCGCCGAGACCTACAAACAAAATTTTAATTAAAATCTAAACATGAAGTCCGGTTAATAGTTAGCCATTTGGCTTAAAATTATAAGAATACCGGTAAAGAACAAATAAGAACCGAAGTTCGGCTCCCGCTGAACTTGATTTTAATCATCTAAACTTAAACGTAGCGGCAACCAGCACAATATTCGTAAAAGTATATGTTTGGGAATTTCCATTGAAAACTAATTAACCTAGTATTATTATTAAATTAATTGATTGATTCATAAAAATCCTTTTCATTTTATATCTCGGACAGAGCGCGCGGTCAAAGATCTTATACATAGTTTTAAAGAAACTAATTCGTGTTTGATTTGTCGCGTACGGGGCCGTCCCCGAAAATTCGAGGGGTATCGTTAGCACTGTCCGCCCCGGTGTGCCCCCTATTTGTTTTACTTTCATTGCAGGTATAGTTAACGTGTTCATGGCAGGTAACATACCTACTGCAATATTGTTACTTAGTAAATACTTTACATTAATTCCTTTATACACTGGCAGGTAATGAAAAAAAAAAAACGTAGGTACGCTGGTAAAATTATCGGAGCCAAGTTTCAAGCTTATTAAACTAGGAATGTGGTTTTCATACAAAAACCCCACTTTTCACCCCGTTCAGGCTTGAATTTCCAAAAAAACCTTTCGTAGTGCTCGCCTATAGTACAAAATTAATATCTTCCGCTAAATTTCAAGTTCCTAGTCCCAGTAGTTTGGGCTCTGCGTCGATAAGTCAGTCAATTAGTTTCTCTTTTTATAAAGAAAATAGATTTGAATCTCTACAACGCGGCCTCCCCTGACTGACATTCCATTGATATAGATATAGTTCGAGATCGCCGTAGATACGGGTCTAAGTGCCTATCTATTTTGTGATCATACTTAACGATAAATTGATATCATCCATACGCACAAAAGTACTTAAACTCGCTCATGATGTCGCGACCACATGTGGTTTTTCCAGCTGCATTTCTGCACAAACGCTTGTCCACATTGATCGCATTTGAATCTCCTGTCATCCGCATGAATTCTCAAATGCTCTTTTAAAGTATACCTCCGTGCAAAACCTTTGGAACAGACATCACAGTTGTATTTCTTTTCGCCTGTATGTTTTAACATGTGCAAATTTAGTTGTTTCTTTCCATAAAATTTCTTATCGCAGTGCTCGCATTCGTGTTCCCTTTCAAGTAAGTGATCCCGTTTCGTGTGTTGATTCAATTTGTTTCTTGTATTAAACGTCTTGTCACAGGCCATACATTGGAGGACACGAGGTTCTGTACCATGCACTTTCACCATATGGACATTCTTCTGCCGGTAAGAAGCGAATTTCTCATCGCAATGTGCACACTTATTTCTTTTATGTCTAAGAATATGTACGAATTTTTCGTGGCATAGTTTCTTGCTATTTGTGTCAAATACTTTTGAACAAAACTTACAAGAGAAATCTCCTTGTTTGTGTCTCGCCATGTGACTTTTAAGGGTTCTCTTATTAACGAAGGAGGAGTTGCAGATTTCACAGGTATGATTGTTGTAGTGCACATTCATGTGCTCTTGTAGCAGCTTAAAATGGTCGTAGGTTTTCGGGCAAAGCACGCACTCGAACATGTCTCCTTCAAATTTAAAAGGCAGAATATGATTATTTATATCTTTATGTATAATTTTATTGTGTTCAGATTGTAAATGATTCATAAGTTGCTCTAATCCCTCAATATCTTGTCCGCATATTTCACACTTCAGGCCAGTGATGTCTATTTTAACGACGTAGGTAGTTAATGGGTGGCCTTTCATAAAAGTGCTTTTTATTTTGTTGTCATGTTTTTGCAGAGTATGTATCTTGAGTTCTCTCGGCATGGTAAACTGCTCTGAACAGAAACCGCACAAGTAACCATTCCCTGTCTGTTTTCTGATAGGAGTAGCATTGGAACAAAAGAGTATGTTACGAATATTCTCCAAATGTTTGTCTAGCTCCTTTCTGTTTGCTTCTTTAAAAGGTCGAACCCTTTTTAATTCTTCTGTTGACCTCTGTTTGCTATTTTTTTTAGAGACTGTTACTGACCAATCAATGTTTATGTCTTTTGCTTTTGTAGATCTCTGTTTTAGGAGTGTTCTCAATATTTCACCGACTTCTGGTTCTAATTTAATTTCAGTATCGCAGCCGAGACCTACAAACAAAAGTTTAAATTAAAATCTTCTATACATGACTGCTTGAATGGTGGCTGCGTGCTTGCGTAGCATTTACCGCTGCCAGCCAACATTTGGTTCAATGAGAAGCTTCGAAAACGTACCTTCTTCAAATGATGTGACCCATTTCGTCATAGGGAATTAAAATAAAATATCAGTTAGAGTACTAATAAATATAATAATTTAAGCCTAGCATACAAAGATCATTAGTAAACATAAATATCACGATTAAATGCGGTGATCTTATATCACATTGCAAGCGTTACTGTTGCCAAACCAACGTTTTCAGTGATACTTAACATATTTAAATGTATTTTTGGATCAACCGATTGCGATGTTCTCCTAGAGCCTAAATAGGATTATTTTTTTCGTTGTGATACGAGCGAGGGTTGCATCCCAGGGTTCAATACCAGCCGGGTGAATAGTTTGTATCAGAAACTAGTCTGTTATAGTATTGATTTGGACATCAACAACTTCATCCTAGTCCATCCTGACTTGCTTGCTCATCGTAACGAGGTTAAGTTAAAGGCGAACTCGGTCACAAATAATTCCAGTTAATACTGTAATGTTACGACATTTTTATCTACAACTTCTTAAATCTACTTCGCCATATTTGGCACCATCATATTATTCTTAGTTAAAGAAATCCCATGATTCTTCTTCAAATGCTTCCTCTTGCTATTCTGGGTCGCATACGCTTTCCCGCAAACCTCACATTTGAACTTTCTTTCATTCGTATGAGTTGCCATATAATGTCCTAACATATGCCTTTTGATGAAGAAACCCATACTGCATACAGAACATTCGTATGGTCTCTCTTTTAAATGGACACTTCGCATGTGCAGCATCAAATTCGACTTTAGATTGAACTTCTTCTCGCATAGATCGCATTTAAGACCTTCAGCGTTATGTACTTGAATCATATGCCTCGTCTTCTGATAGTAATTCTTGAAGCGAGCTTTGCAAATCTGGCAAACGCTGTCACCAGCTATGCCTTTGTGTTCTGTGTTCACATGAGCTTTCTTCTTGGATTCTGCGGCGAACACTTGACCACAATGTCGGCAAGGGTAGCTGGACTTTTTCTTGCTATGCGTTGTTTCATGTCGGTTGAGACGAAAAGAGTTGACGAAGCCAGCACCACAGGTGGTGCAAATAAAGTTCCTATAGTGCATATTCATGTGCTGCATTAGCAGTTTCATAGTGTGGAAGACTTCGTTGCAGAGGCAGCAGTTCATCTGCTGTTCATTGGACAATTTGAACGGTTGGAAGTAATCTGTGACACCGAGGTAGTATTTTATGTCGTGTACCGAGACTAAATGTTCGGTAAGAATTTGCAGGGTTTCCATTGGCTGTTCACAAAGCGTGCATTTGAGGTCGACTATATCTAGGAGGGCGACAAAGCTAGACATGCCTGTACCGGCTTTGTACGAGGGTTTTTCTTTAGCGTGATCTTTGTGCGTATGAGCCCTTAACTCGTCAGGGTCAGGGTACGTCTTGAAACAGTAAGCACAAACGTACCCTGCATCGTTTCTTTCCTTGAAAGGGGTAGTGTTAGAGTACTTGAGCAAGGTGGTGAGATTATGCCACTGTTTCTTCATTTCTGGCAGATGGTTTTCGCGATACATTAAACGACTTAATACCTCATCGTCGGTTTCTTCCTTAACAGCGCGTTTGCGGTGTTTTTTGGTTGCTCCGGTATTGCCTATAAAAGAAAAATAATTCTTTCACACGCGGTTCAGGTCTTCTTAGTATTAAATATAGCAGCTATCGGTTGTGCCAGTTGGAGGTATGGGGTTCGAGTATAGGCAATAGACGATCAACGATCACATTATAATTAGATTATCCGTCGTAGAAGGCACACGGAATTCAAGTGATTAAAGTACGTAATCACAGGTTTAAAGTATTTTGTAATAAATAATTTAAAATGTAAATGCTACACTTAATAATGTAGCTTCCACGAAGAGAATAAGCCGAAAACATCCTTCATGAAGCCGTGGGCAATTTTTAGTTTGTGAAAAGCTGATATTAACCATTTTTTTTTTTTTTGCATAAAATACACTCAGTTACAGGCTAGGCTAAAACTTATGAGTAGGTACATGACCCTGTTAGGGCGCACCAAGTATTATTACATTTAACCATGTTTGGATTGGCTTCCAGTATTTTTACTGTGATGACTGACCATTTACTTAATAACCAATTATAAATTCCGTTTGTGATATTTCAGACTTTCCTACCCGCTAAGTGATGTTATTGAGTGGCAAAACAAGAGACGACCTAATAGTAAGTGGTTACCGCGGCTAATAGAAAAAGCATGAGACTAGAAACGCTGAGCTCGCATTGTGTAGGCTTTCCGTTGAATGGGAGTTTTCTTTTCCGTTTTTTTTTTTTTTTTGAGGGTGGGAAATCATCAAATAACTTCTCCCGCTCTGGGCGGAGCGGGAGGGCGTGTCAGACTCTTACTGACTAAAACCCACCCGTGTTCCTTCGGTTGCCCCGTCGCCGGGGGCCACGATCTCCCTTTCGGTTTTCTTCGCAACCCCGGCAGGCATCGGCCCTAGTGGACCCCTTCAATTCTGCTGACATCTCTTTGAGGCGCGCGTGGAACACAACGCGCCGTCGACCCGGGCCTGGTCCTTTTCGGACAGTGAGCCACCCATTGCTCACCGCCCGCAAGCCCGCGCCTACGGTGGCCGGAAATCGCCTCGCGATTCCCGACGCAGTTTTCTTTTCCCTAAAGTACAACCCACGCCTCGAGAGGCACCCGCTAAAGTAAAATATCGCCGTATCATTTCACCTGAAGTGCATAAGAACGTGAAGTTTACAGCCAACTCTATTGTCGGTCACAACTTTTGAAGGACTACTGTGTCGATGTGATAAGTACTGTTTTGCTGTTATAAATAGCCAATGCACTCGTGAGGCGTATGGTTATTATCTCTTGTGTAACTTTTAGCGTTGAGTTGTAATGTTGGGTTTCTGAATAAATTTGTTATTTCTGAGGTTTGATTAAATTTATAAGCAGAAATACGTGGTCAGAAACGTTAGAATGTTATGATTTTCAGCCGGTATAAAAAAACTTGTTCAAACTGACACCACCGCGTACTAATAGAGAGATAGTTAGATTTCTCATGTGCGAAGACAGTTGTGGTAAATAAAAAGCAGAAACATTGAAATATAATGATACTTTATTAGAAATACATCTATACCGTGCACAATGTACATAGTAGAACATAATTACATACATTGTTTCATGTGAAACTAGTTTGTGACTGTACTCTTACAGTATCAGTGTGGCTCATTTAGGTGATATGGTTATATCTCGATTACCGCCACAAATTAATACAGATGGGACACTCCGCATTATCATTTAAATAGGTCACATCAGGTCGCACAACGCTTATTACCTACAGTTATATTCACTTATAACTTGTCTCTTTCTACCGCATAACACACAGATCTTCTGACTACATTGCACTCACTGAATAGGCCCGACAAGACGGGCCCGCTGCCAACTTGTAGCTTCATACCTAAACTGCGGAGTGTCCCATCTGTATTCATCTGTGCTAACGCGAAAAGCACATAAACATATAGGATTTTTGTGTTCAATTTGCACAATTTCACAAGATTGTAAATTCGAAAGCAGTGGTCCAAAAATTACTAAATTATTACCTAGAACCAATTGCGCATTGTGCCCGAGTGGTGGATTACGGCCCGTTCCCTCTCACAGAGAGCAGGCCTGTTTCCTAGTAGTGGGAACATTATATTGGCTGATATTATGCGTAATTTCGAGAATTATCGTACGCGAAGTTTTTCAGGAATACCTACGTTTTTTTTTTTTTGTTTACGCGTGTTTTTCCTGACTTAACATGTTTTTTCGTCTGTAATGTGCAATTAATGACGAAAAAATGCAAATTTCACTAAATTCTGTACAATAACTTTACGTGGTGCATCGGTATCTTTGAGGTTTGACAGTCGACCATACTTCTAGAGGTATTTATACAAAACTAAATTATTAATTCTTTTAGTACTTCATAGTAAACTAAAAATATTAAAATACATAATAGGTATTTATGTAGAATACAATGCGGAATAAAAAAAATATTAATAGCTATGACATTTAAATAAATATAATTATATAGAAGGAAATTATTATTTAAATAATATGTTTTTGCTTTTCGTGAGGCGTCCCGTAGACAAAAGTAATTATTATTTCTCTTATATTAGCACAGTTACTGGTTAGAAAAGATCTTTCTAACTTTCGAATGCAAGACAACAAAGTTCTTCAAAAAAGGCCGTGTTACGAGACCGTTTTACAATGCAACCACATTACGTATCCATTATTTTTTTACTAAATCAATTCAAACTCGCAATCATGTATATGACAACGACTTAACCCCAGTTCCCAGAAGCCTAAGCCTATTCCTATATTAGATGAGTTGGACCCTATGTGTCACGCGAATCGCGCTTTTTAGATCCTCAAAGTGCAGGTTTATGGACACTTTGGACACTATTTATTTTATATTTTTTGTATGCACGTGTTTCTGTGACAAATAAACTTATTTTTCTTTCTTTCTTTTCTTTTTATGTGTCAAGATTTGGTCAAGAGTACCCACTGGGTGTCGGGTCAATAATAAATTGAGTTTGCAGCTGCCTACTTGGGTTCGCAGTCTATTGATTCCTTATCTCTCATCTCACATTTTATAATATTTGTACTTTTGTCATCGACTCGAAAGGAAGAAAAGAAGCCTAATATCAAACAGAATCTGATGTTAAATCTCATGCAAATTCGTCATAATCAGAACAAAGATTGGCTTACAAGTACTCTCCCATGCGTGATATTGTAACAAAATATATTTTTTAAATGCGTAGTAATAGTCAGTGTGAAAAAGGATACACAAGTAATGTATCATACGCTTGTGTAAAATATTCATAGCTAGGTAAAATCAATATTATTATCCAATTGAGGATATAAAGCCAAAATTATGAAATTATTGTATTTTCATCAGTCCTTGATACGTGTGCAAATTTTCAAATAAATCGAACGTCTTGAAGTTGGTTATAATGACGTTGAAAAATTTACATAGACAGGTCAAGCTAATAAAATCGTATTATAGTAATAATGTGCAGAATGTAGGATGACCGATGGGCTAGAGTCGTCACGCAGTGGGAACCAGAAGATAGGCGTCGCCGAGGGCGGCCCAGGAAAAGCTGGCGTGGTGGCTTTATGGGAGATTGGCAAGAGAAGACAACACACAGGGAAGAGTGGAAAGCTATTGTTTGCAATGTGGCCAGTTACAAAATAAAATTAATTATTAGATTTTTCATAATTGATATGGGTAATAATTTCAACCTGTTTTCATTTCGTTGTGGAATACATATCTTTCATTATCTACAAGAACTAAAACTCATGTGTCTTTATAAGCCTTTCGTATAGAAATTAATTGTGACAGTTGTCGTGCAAATCTAAACCTTAACAGTCACACATAGCTGTCAATTTCATTTAGAAAATAAGTGTTAAGTGCAGTTCGCTAATCTTGGACTTAAACAAAAGTGCACCAAGATAGAGAAAAAACTTGGTTTCTTATTTTATATGAGAACAGAACATTATCTTCTAAAGTCTTTAGTACTAAAAATTAGGTCCTCTCATTTTCGGAATGTCCCATAACCACTAGTTTGAAAAAAATTACACTACTCAAATTCTTTCTCTTCTTTAGCTTTTTCCGCCTGAGCTTTGATCTTATTTTCAGCGGCGATCTGCTTTAGAGTGAGTTCCCTATTATCTATAAGATGCTTAACATCATCGAACTCCTTGAAAATATCCAAATCGTCTTGATGCAATCGTAAGTGGCTCTTCAAACTGCATTTCTGCATGAACGTCTTGTGACATATCTCACATTGGAATCTCTTGTCGTCTTCATGAATTTTCATGTGCTCTTTCAGAGTTCTTACCCTTGAGAAAGCTTTGCCACAGACGTCGCAGGAGCATACTTCGCCTCCCGTGTGTCTGGACAGGTGGTCGGCAAGACCGCGCTTAGAAAAGAACTTGGCATTACATTTGTCGCATAAGTAGCTTCTCTGTTGCAAATGATGATGTTTGATATGCCTGTTCAGCTCAAACTTTTTCTTATAAGTTTTGTTGCATGCGTTGCAAGGATATAACACTGGAGTTTGATTATGTACTTTAACAAGATGCTCGCTTCTATCGTAGTAGCTGACAAAAATTTCTGGACAGTGAGGACATTTATTCCTCAGCCAACCTCCTGTATGGACACCCTTCTCGTGATTCCTCTTCTTCGTCAGAGACGTGTAAGATTTATCACAAAAATCACAAGGGAATATGCCTTGAGCGTGGGTCTTACCATGCTTCCTCAAAGCTGCGATGGTAATGTAGCCAACCCCGCATTTCTTACAACAGTAGTTTCTGTAGTGACTGCTCATATGATGATAGAGGTTCTTAAAAGATATGTGTACTACGGAGCAGATGACGCAGGTAAAGTTATGTCCGTCTTCTAAACGAAACGGGAGAATAATGTCTTTAATGTGCTTGTAAATAGTTTTATTATGTGTAGCTACGAGGTGGTCCTTGAGATCATTGAGGTCTCTCATTTCTAGATTGCAGACGGTGCAGTGCAGGTCAGTAATATCTACTTTAATGGGATTATAACTTAATTTGTAGTCTATAATGGTGTTTATTTTGTCTTTTTCAGATTGCTGGGCGGTGTGTTCGCGTAGTGCGTATATATCGGGAAATGCTTTAGCGCAGTAGAGGCAGGAGAAGCCGCGGATGGTTTTGTCCCTGAAGGGGCTCGCATTGGAGTATTGTAGTATGGCGGTAAGGTTGACTCTGTGCTCTACGCGCTCGGGGGTCGCGCTTTCGTCCGATTTCTTTTTCCTTTTCCTGCGTTTGGGCCCGTCCTCGTCCGTTCCTACAACAAACGAGCACATCTCATTATCTCCGTCTTGTCTTCTTATATTAGGGTTATCTTCTTGAGGACGGGCGTGCATTTTTTGGTCACTCAACTATTTCTGTCGCAGTTTTGGGTGGTTTCTCGGTGTTTGGAAGGATTCAAGGATTGTTCGTTGGTTTTTTTGACGGAACACAGGTAAGCAAGCATTTTTATTTCGTTCACAGTATTTCATGGAAGCATAGGCATGGAAAACAAAATAGGTATATCTATTGGCGAGTGAGAAAGTGATCTGATCGCATTAAAAAGCTTGGTATACAAATATTTTTCGCAGTAGAACACCAGAGGATCAGACTATCGACATAAAAAGGTATTACAAAATTAAGAAGTTTATGTAAAATAATAATATAAGTTTATATGGTGACACGTATAAATGAACAAAATGCTGGATCAAGCAAGGCAATTTTGGCTAGACATCAGAATTACGGATATAAAACGGGAATTGCACTGCAAGGTAAAGATATCCGTTTGGTTGAAGGATGCATCGATTTTCGGTGTAGGAACGTCACACTTAAGATCCCCCACAACCGTTTTCGTGAGCCTTTCGATATACTTTTAAATGCTAGTATTATGTGTCAAAATAATTAGTATTCATGACAAAGGTCAAAGTATTTCTTAAAGTATTTGTTAAAATAGTCAAAACGCGTTTTAGCAAAATCCCTAAATAATTAACGTTTGAGTGAAGTTAGCTTAAAAAGTAAGGGGTACAACATACTTGTTCAGCACAATTTCAATTTTGTAAAATTCGATCAATCATAATCTGAATTTTGTTAATCCATTGCTTCAAACGTTCGAAAAATCTAATCAACAACGTAAAATAATATCGCAACGAATGTTGTTGAACTGTCAAAATAAAACATTGTGATTGATCGTGTTACGTAATTAAGGTGCGGATTGGCGTGATATGGCACAGCCGGCTACAAAAATTGTATTTTTTTTTTTTATCCACAACGGGTAAGCTTTACAACATGTAAAAATACCCTGTCCGATCCGTGAGGGTGTTGTCAGGTATCGTACTGAGTCTATTATGTGGCCATTTTCAAGAAAAAAAAATGTATGTGACTGTATTTTTGTGGTGTACAATAAAGTATATATAAATAAATATAAATAAATAAATAAAAAAATCGCCACCTTTTTTTTAATGGTAAATTTTACCGTGTTATTTATTACATGGGGCGCGGGCGGCCGTCATTTAGCGGGTGTCTACAAGTCATGACTTATGACCACTGTTTTTATGAACTTAAAAATGAGAAAATTTTGGTACTAAAAATATGATAATAAATAGCAAAACCTTTTGTTAGTGTTATTGCAGTACCTACGAGGCCCTTTCGGGTCGGTTTGTCGCCCAACTGTGCTTAATCATGCCTAATACGCACATGATGTATGTGTCATAATGAGTTCGCGCATTTTGAAATGGCTTAAGTTTTTAAGTAATAATTCATTGTGTCATCATTATAGGTCTCCAAATAGATAATTAAAAATAATCATTTAGGTGTGGAATTTTCATATTATAAGGTTAAAGTAATTCAACATTTTAAGACTACTAGCAATGTGTTCTGCCCATTACTAGTATTCCTTTTAACCCCTCCAAGTAAGCTCAAAGCTTTTACTAGGAGTGGGTCCACGTCAATAGTCCAACGGATGGTATTTAAACTCAAGATCCCACTTGAAGGTCTTAATTAATCTGATCCAGCTTGTCCCTTACTGTCTTCCCCCAGCGAGGCCCTAAGCCGAGGTCCGTAACCCACAGGAGATGCCCTTACCAAGTAGTCGCTTAATTTCTAAGTTTTATGCCCTGGCTGGAGGCTTTAATTTATTGAGGTAGCCACAGGAAAGTCTGGTTAAGCAGCCGACAACCTCCTAGGTTGACCTGCAAGACGCCATTAACAAAAAAAAAAAATTGAATGTGAAACATTTTGTAACTAACTAAGGAACAGTGGTGTCGCAGTGGCAACGGAGAGTCGGTTGTAGGTTCGAACCCAGGCAGGCGATTTACTTTGAGTAACTAATTTGATCACCACTCCTCAAAACGGTGAAGGAAAACATCGTGAGGAAACCGGCATGTCCTAGAACCAAAAGTTCGAAGACATGTGAAATCTACCAACTCGCAATGGGCCCACGTAGCAGATTACAGCCCACTTCCTCTCAAAGAGAGGAGGCCTGTGTCCCAGTAGTGGAAACATTATAGTCTGATTATGCAAAGGAAACGGCCCACCTGATGGTAAGTGGTCACCGATGCTTGTACAGAGACGATCTTAACGTTATACCAGCGTATGATTGTCCCAGTGCAGAGGATAAGCCTCTTCTTTTACAAAGAAGGCACGAGCATTAATCACCACGCTTGCTCAAGACGAGCTGTCGACTTCAGACTTACATTAACTATAAGTCAAATATATTATACAAACATTTTTTTGTCCACCTGCGGAGTTTTGCTAGCTAATTTAATTCAACCTTGTGGACATCTGCAACGGCATTGTAGATGCGTTGGCATACCAGAGACCAAGCTGAACTGTTTCGTGCTTGTAAATTCTCTGGCACCCATACTCACTAGAAAATACCAAGTCTGCATGGTGCCAAAAATAGATATGGTGGTAGTACTTCCCCAGATAACTATGTACTTCCTGGGTTCGACTCCCAAGTCGGGCAGTGTTAATGAGTTTTTCAATCAGGAATTTCTTAGTAGTAGTCCGGAGTCTGGGTTTGTGCCCGGTTGATGGCAATAGGCTCGCCCCCTATTACATGGGACTCAAACTTAACTGGGGAAATGTGGGTGTACAACTATGCGTTTGCCTTACCCTTCAGGGAAACATGGCGTGATGTTATGTTATGTTAGCCTTGTATTAACCCGTTGAACTATTGTCGCTTTCATTTGTTTTATTTAATGTAGGTTAAGGTTTTTTTAAGAGTTAATTTATTTCTTAGTCATAGGTATAGTTAAATTGTAAGTTTCAATGGCTTAATTCAATACTTTCAAGATAGTTTGCAAGGTAAAATGTTTCAGTCAAATATCTTAAAAATAAACATGCACACATAGAGTAATGCAAAGTTAAAAATGCTTTAGAAAAAAATATAAAAATGTTACAAATATCAATACCCAAGCGATTATTAAGGTTTTCGTGTCCGAGGTTCCGTATGTGTTACTTACCTTATTTCTTCTTGTTAGGGTTCCGTGGCTCGCTGAAAAAATGTGGGAACGGGCGCATCATAGACCATCACACATTCTCCCATGAAATTATTGTATTGTCTACTGACCAGGCAGACGTCTTGCCCTAACTCATGTACAAATCCCATGGAAAAAAGCACTTTCAGGTTTTCCCGAATTTGAAGATTTTCCGGGAGACTTTCCCAAATGATCTTACCATAAAAATCTAATTCAGACTATTACGAACATTTCAAAATAAAAAATAGCCTAATGCGTGCAGCCGTTCTCAAGTGATGTGCTCATTAACGAAGAGCATTACATTTTTATTTATATAGATGACTAGCTGTGCCCCGCGGTTTCACCCACATAAGTCTCGATCCCGTGGGAATATCGGGATAAAAAGTCCTAACCTAGGTCATGGTCTACCCATGTGCCAAATTTCGTCCAGGTCCGTTCAGCCGTTTTAGCGTGAAAGCGTAACAAACAAACATACAAAAAAATCAAATCTTCTTTTCTCTTTATTATAATATAATATTTGATTATTATATTATTACTACCTGATGCTAGCGACTTCGTCTGCGATTCAGGATGAAAAGTATGCCTGTCCTTTTCCCGGTCATGGTCTACCCATGTGCCAAATTTCATCCAAATCCGCTCAGCCATGAAAGCGTAGCTAATTAACAAACAAACCATCAAACAAACTCACTTCCGCATTTATAATTAGTTAGGATAGTTTAGAAGTTTAGATTTGTGCTTTTATTTAAATACGTGCACGACTAAAAGAGATGCAGAAAGTTTTTTTTTTTGTTCACCAGTAAATGAAAGAAAGAAAAGAAAGAAAGAAAGAAAAGAAAGAAAAATTGTTTATTCTGCACGAAATAAACGCACATTATAGAAAAAAATACATACAATACAAAATACATAAAATACACATTCACCAAAAGCAATACGAGTAATGCGGTATTTAATCTGTGTTTTTGGTCTGTGATGCGCCTTTTGGGTCATTAGAAGTATGAAAAACAGTTTGTAAAGTTCACTCATCCTCTATGGAAAAGGGAGAATCCTCCGACCAAACGGGTGTCGTGTCTGGTAGACTACTGCCCGACGATTGTTGTGCGGACGTTATACAACTGTAAAAAAAATCTGTCCGATCCGTGAGGGTGTTGTTAAGTATCGTACTGAGAGTCTATTTATGCGGAAATGTTCAGGAAAAAAAAAAATTCATCACTTTTTTTTTCAATGGCGAATTTTACTGGTTTATTACATGGGGCGCGAGCGGTCGTTGTGTAGCGGGTGTCTACAAGTCATAACTTATGAACCCTGTTGAAAATTTGCTAATTTTTTATGGATTTGGGTTAGTTTTGGTACTAAAAATGTGAATTTTAAATAGCAATAACTTTTTTATTTTCAATAATAATAAGATTTTTTCATTACTTTTTAGTAATGTTTTTGCAACACCTACCTGTGTGCCTCTTTCGGATCGGACAGGGTTTCTTTACATATTGTTTATATGCTAGCCGCGCGGTGAACACTGCTTGCGCGATGCAAGATTTTGCGTGTGATGCGTAGTTCGCATGTGGCAATGTAGTGGTATCTTTTATAGCCTGGCCAACACAAAAAGACCGCAACCCTAGTCTGGCAATGGCGGCATTTATTTTCTCTCCTTCCACACATCTCAATCAGTCGTCTTCTTAATACTCAGCCTCTTTCCGGCCACATCATGTTAATCACAATCGATCCATCGTTTCATTGGTCTTTCCCTACTCTTATAGCTTCGTAGCTCACCTTTGGGCGGTATATAAGGTACCTAAGAGGCATTTCTATATTTCCCGGAGCCTGGCTTTGTGCCCGGTTGATGGCAATAGGCTCGCCCCCATTAAATGGAACTTAAACATAACTGGCGAAATGTGGGTTACTACAGGTAGGTACACCTCTGCTTAACACTTCGGGCAATACAAGCGTTATTATTATGTCTATATCTGGGGATTGAACCCAGAACTCCTCTGTGACCACCACAATCACGAAATCAAAAGCTATTAGCTCTCTCTAAAACACAGTCTAATGCCAGTCGAATTCGCACACGAAGGGTTCCCTACCACCGTCCAATATTCTCAAAAAACGCCTTATATTCGAGCAGTGATAGCCTACTAGTGTGACCGTCAGACTGCCAAGTCATAGGTCTCGAGCTCGAACCCAAGGCACGCACCTCTGACTTTTCAGATTTATGTGCGTATTGTATAATTATCACTTGCTTCAAAAACGGTGAAGGAAAAGATCGTGAGGAAACCAGCATGTCTGAGAGATATTTCTCGACGGCATGTGAGTCCAGAGGCCCATGGGCGGCTTTCAAACTCTGTCACCAGGTTAGTCACTAACCACATGAAAAGAAGAAGCCATGCCTAGCTTTTTCCCAAATACGTTGGGGTCGGCTTCCAGTCTAACCGTATGCAGCTGAATACCAGTATTTTAAATAAAGCGACTGCCTATCTCACCTCTACAACCCAGTCACATGATACCCCTTAGACTGGTTCGTTGGTAAATTCTTGCTCGTTCTTACTGATCGACTCTTTCACAATTCAAATGTGCCTGGTTTAAGTTTGAGATAACATAGGAATGAAGGAATGTTAATTAATTGTTCCAATGTTGAGCAGAAGACGATTCCAGGCTGAAAGATGTAAAAAATAGAGGAACCTCCATGCAAGCTTGGATATGATCGAGCACTTTTAACTTTGCAATACCTTGAAAACTTATAGCTAGACATTGAAAAATAAGAATAGAAATGTGTTAAAAAGCTGCTATTTCATGTTTTTACATACATACATAGATTCACGCCTCCTTCGGGGGTAGGCAGAAACTACAGAACGCCACCTGCCATGGTCCTTACATACTCCTTATGCTTTTTTTGGTTTGCTTTTCATGTTCTTAATTAATATATAATTTATATTATAATTAATTCTGTGTATGACTAAGTAACTTTTTTGCCGTAGGGTTTTGGAAGCCTGACAGTAAATTATGCCAAATACTCTTAATTATTAAATCTACAGTCACATCTCATGTCAGACATTGTGATCCACAAATTAAATTGAATAAGCGTACAGAAAGAAGAATTTGTCTGTAGATTGTATTAATTATTAGTTGAACAGTCAGATATTGTCCAGTTCAATTTTCAATAATTCATACAAAAATCCTATAGAAAAAAGGACGTTATAAAATATTACTAACAAAATATGGACACTCTCAAGTGATGCGCTTACCAACGAAAAGCAAATATTTTTTTATTTTTTTTATATAAAAAAAGTCCTAAATTTCTAACTCACTATGAGCAAAGGGCACCAATACTCATACGTATTTCTCAGTAGCAGCCCGGAGTCAGGATTTGTGCCCGGTTGATGGCAATAGGCTCGCCCCCTATTACATGGAACTTAAACATAACTGGCGAAATGTGGGTGTACTAGGTACACCTCTGCCTAACCCTTCGGGAAAAACTTCACTGAAGAAAAAAATTACAGTCTAGAACCGAATTTTTTCGTGCATCAATTGCTTTCTATATTAATTTATCTAATATTCACATATTCTTAGAAAAATCATTAAAAGCCAATTATTTTAAAAGAGTAACCGTGGATTTTCTTGCTGGCTATTCCAGACAGGAAGCAACCAATTGGAACCGTCCACCTAGCTTTTGACGTTTCATAAGTGCCCATTTTGATTTTCTAACCTAACCTACATTCTCAAAAAATAGTAAGCTGAATAAACAATTGATAAACAGCTTTTTTAACACATTTCATAGTGAATCAATTGGCCGTGTGTGCAAGCATCTTAAACGGTGTACACCTGCAAAAATATACTTCCCAAATATTTAATACTGAAATGATTATTTTTATTGTAAAACTTATGCTGCGAGGTGTACATGAATGTGAAGGAATAAAAGCAATGTGTTACATTGCACATTACTAATACTTCTGCTTACCCCTGCAGGTAAGCAATATATGCTTAGTTAGGAGTTACAAGTCAATAGTACAATAGTGAAAGTTCCATTCTTCAACAATTGAGCTATTGTAGTAAGTCCCAAGCTTCTTTGACAAATATACCTCTTAAACATACAAGAATACTTGTAAAAATACAGGAATACTTGTAAAATACAGGTATACTTGTTAAAATACAGGAATACTTGCAAAAATACAGGTATACTTGTTAAAATACAGGAATACTTGTAATAATACAGGTATACTTGTAAAGAAAATACAAGTATACTTGTAAAAAAATTACAAGTATACTTGTCGTAATAGTTTGTAATAAAAGATGCATCTGAATTATGAATTCAATCGGTCTTTCACGTTTATCATTTTCTTCAAAATTTCGCATTTTAGAATGCATGATGATGTTTTTTCCTTTGACTTTGTTTCTTCTTGTAGTTTGAGGTTTTTGCCTCCAGCTTCACCTAAACATATGGCAACATCTTCTTTGTAGCTGTCAAGATGGCTCTGTCTCCAAGATTTGAAGATGGCAACACCGCCGTATAGTATACAGAGTTCAGTATTGTTGGAAGATTTTGATGTTACTCATTTTCTAGATCGTTATTGTTTTCTCTCTCTTCAGATTCTTTTGTGTTTCACTAATTTTACTCTTCATCTTTTTATGAATCTTAGCCATAATCAAAACTTTAAAATCATCTTCATTCACCATTCTTGGTTCAAATAGTTAAAATGAACTTCTAAATTGCCCGTTAGTTGGCACATACAGGGCCAAGTACTTCAGTAATCCAGGTACACTCTATGAGATGGCAAGTAATACCAAGGCGTTGCTGGCCTTCCTTGAGAAGCTGGGGAGGATCGAATAATCGATTTTCCCACCCGTACGCATAATACGCTCTTTGTCGTGAAGTTGCGGACCAGCCCTTATTACCTACTTTAAAAGGTTGAATGGTTATCAGAAGACTGTCAGGATTTTTCTCTTAGACTAAAAAAAAATCTTCATATTCCGTCCTAAATCACACACAAAAGAAAACTACAACAATACATTTATTCGACATTTAAAAATATCCTAAAAATGCGTGCACACTCGGCCAAAGTCACATAGAAACTTATAATTAGGAACTTACGTTTGGTAGAAGTCTCTCCGTTGTCGGCTTTCGCTTTCTTAGCGCTTGCGCGCGTTGTCGTGGCCGGGGCCTTAGCAGCCGCTCGCTTTTTCGGCTTTGGGTCGTCGACCTCCGTCTTTATAGGTACTTCGAATTCTAGAAAAGACATGTTTATTGTTTTATTTCTAAATTTTCTATCCGCTTCACTATGGGATGAATTTCATTTTGACAGGTTAACAATATAGAGGGTGGAAGAAATTAACGGCACTGCAGGAAAGGTACCTTAAATTATCCCCCCCATATTTTTAACCCTTTTTGTTTAATTTTATATAATTCAACCTATTTATACGAATTTATGTTTAACTAACTTGTATGTGTGGTGCCAACTTTTAAGGCGACAATAACTGACTTTTAATAACTATACGAGTAGTGTTATTGATTTGGAAAAAATATATTAAATTAGAGCATTTTTAAAATAACTCTTTTAACAATCTGTGAATATTTTAGATTATATTTATATTACATAGTGTCATTAATTTGTAAAGTTTTACCTAACGCGGATAAAAACTGAGAATCACGTAAAAACTACCAAGTGTAGTTTTCAGAAACCTTCACCATTTTAAAGATAATTTAATTATTTATCTTGTATACATGTTTTATTAAAATACCTTTTGTTTTATATGTATAATAAATTAATAATGCGTCCAATTTGGGACAGCGCTCCTTGATGGGCAAATCCTATTACTGCCTGGACGTACGACACGTTGCGTGACCTCACCACAGAACACGCAATCCATTAAAATACCTTTTGTTGCTGTATAATAAATAATAATGCGTCTAATTTGGGACAGCGCTCCTCTATGGGCGAGTCCTATTACTGGCTGGACGTACGACGCGTTGCGTGAGCTCAGCACAGAACACGCAAGCTTATAACTCAAGGCCATTGGCTTTAGTTGCGTGTTAATATAATTTGATTATATTATTAATACATATATATAAATATGTTGAAGTTACCATGTTTACTCAAGAGAAACAGTTTTTCAAGGTAACTCAGTTTTAAAGCCTCAGCCTGTGATCATATTGGCATTATGAAAATATTATGTACGTAAGGAAAAATCCACAGCTTTTTAATACAATAAGTAATAGACATAATTTTAATACTAGAAATAAAGATAAACTACATCAAACATTTTTCAGATTATCTAAAGTACATACATCTTTTATGGGGTAATGTGTTAAATGTTACAAAAAAACACCTTGTGACATATTGTAATTAAATGAAAGAAAATTTTAAACTCATTTTAATACACTTTGTAAACAAGCATATTACAAATTAGAGGAATATATCCAAGATAAGAGTGCTTGGAAACATGCTGGTCCTGCTCCATAGGACAATTTAGAATCAAGACAAAATCAAACAGGTTGCTAATTTAATTGTAAAACTTATAATTTTGTGTTATATGACATTGATTTTACATTCTTTGATTACTTCCTCACACGCTGAATTATTAATTTAAAAAAAAATAGGAAAATCGTCCACTTTTACAATGTTTGTAAATATGTGAGCACCATCGATCACATAATTACATTATCTGTCGTTGCTTCATTTTTAAGTCTTTTTACCTATTGTGGTATAGTAATTTTATTCTAGGTGCATCGTCTTCACATATAATTATTTAACTAATGTACGTACTTATACAAACTATTGTAAAACATTTTAAAAGAGTAACGGTGGAGTTTCTTGCCCATTCTTCTCCATACGAAAACTACCTTTTGGAAGGGGCGACTAGAATCAGTTATATTATTTTGTAAATTTTGACGTTCAAAAGTGCCATACGTGAGTATTTGAAATAAATTATTTGACTTTGATATCCTTGCAAAAAATTTACTTCCTATACTTTTATGGCACCAAGTGATTGATAAATCTGACTGTTCAGACAGCTGTGCTGCTAAGGAGTTGGTTGCACCATTTCATCCCAGCTAAAGCACTAGGAAGTGATGACGGGCGAGCTTTTTGAGGACTGTCTTATGTAATTTTGACGTTCGAAAAGTGCTGATTCTTAGCCTAGGTTAATTAGATGACTTTTAATTTAAAAAAAAAATTGGTAAAGAATATATTATCAATGGACTTATTAAACAACTTTAGGTTCCTGATAATACGTGATAGAACAAGGAAGTATTTCTCATTTTTCGGCTTATCTAAAACGGAAATTATTAATTGGATTCGAATTGAAGAGTTGAGCCCCATATACAATTGTAATAAATTATGGGTCTTGTACATTTTCGTTATTGTAATGTTCATTTATCAACATGTTCTGTTACAAAATAAAATTAGTAAAAAACAGTAGGCAGTGAATGAACTGTGTCCGCGTTGTAAGTCGATAAAGCGTGCTACAGTACGGCCGATGAATCATGGCCGATCTGAACATGGGCACTATGAACTTTCACGCATGTTTTCTCTCTCACCACACTCGCCTCATGTCCTGCACCAAGTTCGGACCAACCATGATTTATCGGCCGTACTGTACACACGTTGCCACGTTGATTCGGAATTTCGAAGGTAACAAATTCATACAAAAGGAAAGAGAATAGAAATTGCGAATCGATATTTCGAAACGTACGAATTCCGTATGTACGTATGCGTGGCCGGCCTTAGGGTCGACAGAGGCTGGGCGGCGAAATTGTATTTTGCCGCCCAACTGTGCCGCATCAAGATTCATGCAGACTGGCGCGACTTGTCGCGAGGCGGTTCTGGAATATTATCGCCACGCAACACCTTTCAGGCCTTGGTCTTGAAGTCAGCAGGCAGCGGGGCGTCGGAGGCGGCGCGGTAACACATAGTTTTATATGGAACCGGTCGCTCCCCGCGCCGCTGCCCCCGAGGCCTGTTACATATAAATCTATGTATTTGCCCGCTGAATTTCGAGTCCGCGGCCTCACACTAGCGCGGCGCTGTATCGCGGGTGCAACAGGCGAGCGAACCGAAGGAACATTTTGTATGGCGTCGCGTCGATATCGCCGTGATAACGCGTCGCGCCAGCGACGCGACATAAGAGAGTATTTTCAGTGTCGCGTCGCCATACGTTGCTCCTGTATGTAGTGTCGCGCGCGTTTGCAAAGAAATCGTTCTATAGATTTACATATAATATCGCAGAATCGCGTCGCGCGACAAGTCGCGGCTGTCTGCACGAGCGTTCATGCCGACCCGCACCCTAATTGCGTAACACCCGATTAATCATTTTGACAGTTCACTGTCAAAATGAAACAGATTGTGATTGATCGACAACATTAATTTCGTTATTTTACGTTGCTGAGCAGACAAATTTTTCGAACATTCAAAGCTAGATTAGGAATATACTTTAAAGGGTCTTTCAAACAGGCGCGACACAAAGACACCGCTCGTCGCGCGACGAGCGGTGTCTTTGTGTCGCGTCGCGTGTCGCGCCTGTTTGAAAGAGCCTTAAAATGATTGATCGTGTGTTACGCAATTAAAACGGCACGTTGTATATTTCGGGGCGATACTAGAGAACAAACCAGTAATATTGACAACCGAATACATAACTTTTAGAAAGAGATGGTCACCCAGATGTGATAGAGACAGTGCTCTACCAATCCGTAGTTGTAAAACTCGATGTGGCATATTTGCATACACATAGTTCTTGCAATTCAAAATTGCCCGCCATGTGACTCTTATGTCATTTTTAGGGTTCAATAGTCAACAAGGAACCCTTATGGGTTTGTCTGTCTGTCCGCGGCTTAGCTCAAAGAGTCTTAGTACTAGTAAGGTGTAATTTGGTATGGGTATACAGATTAATCACGCCGACAAACTAATGAATTTAAATCTACACGTAAAGGGGGGTATTTGTTTTGTCGTCTCTCCCATATTGTGGTGGGTCGTTGGAAAGGTCGTAACCCCCACAGGGATTTTTCAACTATGATAAGTTTGTTCTTGGGATAAATTCATCCCAACTACGGAACCCTTCATTGCGCATTGTCTCACACGCACTTGGGCGGTGTTTGAATAGTCCTTTCAATCTTTGTTTTGAATTGATGTTATTTCTACTCAAACGAATATCAACGTTATGGTAGTATAAATTAAATTGAAAATGCTTGAAGTTGCAGCGCAAACTGAACTGAACATTAATTTTTTTTTTTTCTTCTAAAAACACATTCGTTTACATGTTTGGAAACTAAATCGAGAACGCAGTATAAAGCGAGCCGTCCGACGCCAGCTAAACGGTGCGTCCACCGTATGCAAAACTGGCGAACTAAACTAACTTAATTCAGCTGGCGGTCAGCCCGTCCCATCTTTGACGTCCTCCCTCCGGTTGACGCCCTTTTTTTTTTTTTTTTTGAGGGTGGGAAATCATCAAATAACTTCTCCCGCTCTGGGCGGAGCGGGAGGGCGTGTCAGACTCTTACTGACTAAAACCCACCCGTGTTCCTTCGGTTGCCCTGTCGCCGGGGGCCACGATCTCCCTTTCGGTTTTCTTCGCACCCCCGGCAGGCATCGGTCCTAGTGGACCCCTTCAATTATGTTGACGCCCTAAGCCGAGGTTTGTACCCCACAGGGGGTGCCCTTAGCGAGCGTTCACCTAGTTTTAATTAACATGGTTGATTAACATCTGGCTGGAGGATTTAAGCCTTAGGTACCCACAGGAAAGCCCGGTTAAGTAGTCATGATCTCAGAGGTCAACTACGAGATGCCCTACATATAAAAAAAAATCTGCTAGCGGTGGACGGTTCGCTTAAGAGGAGTCCTTCCCGGTCCGTCTATCGGCAACGCGAGCATGGTCAAAAAGCTTGTTGTTTCATCCAGCGCAAATGAAAACTGCTAACAAGCAAGTGAGAACGCGATAACATTGTACGAAAAATAACTTGTTTCAGGAAATACGTGTTTTTGCGTAAGCCTTACAAGTTTCTGAAATAAATGTTTGTCTTTTGGAATCTCCATTACATGTGCGAGGTTTCAATGGGGACGCTTTCTTTACTTTTACAATTTATGAGTACATTATGAACGGTCAAAGTTCAGGTAAAATTTGTGCGAAAAAGCAGATTTTTGGAGAAGTATATTTGTTTCTGCAATTTTTTTTTTTTTGCTTTCAGAGAAACCTAGATTGTGCACAAGATACCTATTAGTTAAAAAAAAACCGACAAACTGAGAACTCCTTTTTGTAAAGTCGAAAAATTAAAGAAAGATATAATCACTAACGAGCGTTTGTATGAAAAGTATGACGGGTTGGCCGCTCTTAACGTATACATCGCTGTTATTGACGCGCGTTCGTGATAAGCGTCGGGGCAGTCTGGCGCGACGCGACGGCGCGACACGACTCTAACAAAACAATTTCTAAGATAATTTCACGGTAGAACAATTACCGGTGTCCGGGCCAGTCTGCATGAGGCTATAAAAAGAACCTTTTGTTATGTGAATAGCTGTGAACTTACCGGCTCCTGAAAATCCCTCGTCGCCAGAACCCATGTTGTCATCGGAGTCTTCCTCTGCTTGCACCTCCACCTTGACTATATTAGCTGAACAAGAAAAAAAAAATAGGTTATTTTTCGTACATCGTAAAAAGAGCTTTAAGGAGTTCGTTTTAAGTGCCTGCTACACGGCTGTCAACCGCGTCCCCGACAGAGGTGACCTTGGTTGGCGACAGACAGAGCCGTTTGAAATTTGGTCGTAAACCACCATCTGCACGGTTGTAAACCACTAAGATCTCTGCCGGGATGCGGTTTGCGACCGTGTAGCAGGCCCTTTAGAATTTTTTGTGAACGAGCTCGTCCGGTCGTTCGATTCCCAGGTCGGGCAAAGTGTTATTGGGTTTTTCTATCTGAAATTTCTCAGTAGCAGCCTGGAGTCTGGATTTGTGCCCGGTTGATGGCAATAGGCTCGCCCCCTATTACATGGGACTTAAAACATAACTGGCGAAATGTGGGTGAACCTGCTACAGGGACACCTCTGCCCAACCCTTCGGGGAAACAAGGCGTGATGTTATGTTATGAGCTCGTCCGGGGAGGTACCTACAACCATCGTTCATACCTATTTCTGCAATCTAGTAAAAATTTTTGAAGGATAAGGCTGCCGGTATTATTTCAAGTCCATGATGATAACGCATTGCGATGGCTCTAGAGCCATTACAATCCATTACAATCACTTTTGAATGCAATACAAAACAAATGACAATTCAAAAGTGATTGTAAATGGTTTAATTGAAATAAATGCTCTAGCGTCTGAGTTTGATGACTGGTGAACCATCCGAAATTACGTCATCGTAACTCGGCTAAAAGTGAAAGCACAGATCGCACGGATCAGCGTTTTACGGTATGTCTATATTTTTTTGGCATTTAAAGAGGCGTCAGCCTCCCAAGCGAGTAGTACGCTCGCAAGCATAGCATCCTCCCAAGCGAGTAGTACGCTCGCAAGCATAGCATCCTCCCAAGCGAGTAGTACGCTCGCAAGCATAGCATCCGCACTTCTGCTTTTCATGTGGTTAGTGACTAGCCTGTATCCTAATTGCGTAACTTATTTTCGTAAACAATTATGCCTAATTTGTTTCATTTTGACAATTGCAACAACATCCATTGCGTTATTTACGTTGTTGAGCAGATTTGTTTTTTCCTACTTATGAAGCAATGGATTAGCAATCTGTTTCAAATCGAAACACACAGGGTTACAGGTGTCAGAGTTTTAAAGCCGCCCATGGGCCTCTAACTTGACTTCACATACCGTCGAGAAATATCACCATGCCGGTTTCCTTCACGGTTTTTAAAGCAAGTGGTAATTTTACAATACGCACATGATTCTGAAAAGTCAGAGGTGCGTGCCTTGTGTTCGAACTCAGGACCTATGACTTGGCCGTCTAACAGTCACTTGGCAGTCTAACGGCTAAAATCCGCACTCATCCGCATTGAACGCGCGTGGTGGACTTCGCGAACGATGTTCTCATTCGTGAGAAGTGAGGAAAGTGTAAAAAAAGACGGAAGTAATTGAGGAAAAGACAGAAATACAGAAAAATGCTGATCCGTGCGTGTTATCACCGTATATGCGCGCTGCGGCGTATTCAGTAGCGTATCACACCCAACGATGAAAATTACGCGTTGGTGCTGGCGGCACCCATAACCCTCTGAGACCTTCACCTTACGGGTCTCCCAAAACAGCGCGACATTAAGCGTACATATCCCTGACTGTCTACCTAACCAGCAAGGGTTAGGTAGACAGTCAGTCTGCAGTTCCTTTGCTCCATCTTAGTCGCAATCCTATATGAAAATGCGAACTTTGTTGCTTAGAAGGACTAAGCAACAAAGCACTTCACAAAACTGTTTTTTTTTTTTTTGCAAACTCCCCTGACGAGACCCTGTATTTTTGGACAGTGTAACATAAGAATACTTTTTATCCCAGAAATAATGAATGGTTCCTGTCAGGCAGACCACGGGATCTACATCCCCCAGCATATGTAAGAGCTGCAACTTAAATAATAAATTTATGAAACTTACGTCTAAATAGTGTCTTATTCTGCAAATGCTTCTGGAACTGGTCCTCGGTGTGTAGCACTTGCTTCTTGAAGTTGATAGCGTTCCGCAGCTGAGTGATGCAGACTTCGCATATGCCGCCATCTTGTCCTTGCTCCGACGCGTTCAACTGGTGACAAAAATACAGGGTCTAATGGAACAAGCTGAATGAGAGGATGGTGTTAAATATTGTGTGATTGGAGGGCACAGGCCTATTCCAGCAGTGGACTTCTAAAGGCTGATGATGATGAGTTGATGACTAATAGATGCAACCGTAAATATGTTAGCTTATGGCCAATGCCTATAATGTTAAGGCCCGTTATTGGTTTAAATTAAGATGCCTGTATATTTACCAATAATGAAGTAAAGACCTCATAGCTTTGCATATTAGACCCTCCCATATGGCTTAGGAATCAAAATGCCCAATTTGGCAATAAAAAATTCTACCAATGGTAAACAAAACAATTTGTTTTCGTTTATAGGAACGAGCATTAGTAGAGGAAAGAGGGCCAGTTCATGGCGTTCATGCATGAGGTTACAGGTTTAAAACCTGGGGAGTACCTAGCTTGTGTAATTAATTGGAGCTATTGTTTATATCAGCACAACTAACTGTTACAATGTCTATTTTTTTTTACATTTTTTTTTTAAATTTCATGAAGTGTGAACAAGAGTAACAAAAGAGCTAAGGGTAATTTTGTAAAATTTTGGTATGTAGGCAAATGACTTTTTTTTTTAAGATATCACATGCCATGATGATGATTCCAAGTGCCCAAAATTATTGATTTTACATTTACTCCCAGAAAAAATCCTCAGAAATGTTAAATAATAAGACTTTTTAGTTGTAGTCGCCCGTTTGCAGAACGCAAGCGTAGCCTACGACACAACCATGAAGAATTGAAGATACGCTTGAGCAACAACCAGCCTAATCGAATCGGCAGTGGCGGCTGCCATTACGGTCACACTGAAGCAAATAATAAATGCAGTTTACTGCCCGTATAAGGATCTATTTACAAAATTGAAAATAATCAAACTAATATAAATGTTATATTTAATTATATTGACATTGAATTTTGTAGTTTTAAAGCCTTACGAAAGCGTTTTACTTACGATTATGTCGAAACATTCTCTCAACATGTCGGCGTAGATCTCCTCTTCGCCCATCCAATGATACGTGCTTTTAATGTCTTTAAACGCACCTTCCGATGCACAACACCGACACATACCGGGATTCATTACAGATTCCATCATCTTTAAAGATACTTTTCTTACATTAACACTTAAAAATCTTAAATATAATTGGAAAAAAGCTAAAGGACGCTACGACTTCGAAGCTCCGCCATTTTCTGGTAATTTTTTCTCATTCCACCATTTTGCTTTGAAATGAAATGTAGGCAAAGGTAGCTGCTTTAAAACAGCCAATACAATACAAATTTTTTAAAATATTATTTCCAAAATCTGTTTTGTGCTTTTAAAGAAATTAAAAAAAAAAATCATAAATGCGGAATGTTATTTTCTACAGAAAAAGAAATTGAATAGGTAGATAAAATGTAAATGGCTGAGGTTTGCAGCCAGAAAAAAAAAAAGGTGACCGCTGTCATTTCGCGTTCCAAAATATAGATTTTTCGTTATTTGTAGCATTACATAAAGAAAGGGGCTATCTTTGTACTGTGAAATGAATAGGATAACACTTAAAACTATGTTTAATATTATGAAATTTCAGTGTCGCTGTATCGCGGACTTTATTGTCATTAAGATAATAGCCCTCGGTTTGTGCTTTGTAGATAATTCTAAAGGAAATTAATACAAAATAGCTTATTAGAAGTCTTGTAAAGTATAATTAACGCCATGTCGCACGGCATCGTTTGCCGTTGCTGCCTCGTGCGAGCTCCTGATAAAGACCTGACGACTCAATATTCAATACTGGGCAAGTCAGAAGTTTACGCCGATATGTTGAAAGATTGCTTCGAAATTCAGGTAAATAATGCTTAAACACGACTTCTTTATAATGAAAATTATGACTAGGTAGATCTCCCTCCTGATCTACGTCAAAAATTTTACTCAAATAAGTACAGAAATGCAAAAATTTTATCTTTAATTTGGCTGTGGTAGTTTTGTTTGTGGGTTATATTTTTGACCTAGTTCATAGGACTAAGTTATGCTATTGGGAAAAATAAATGAAAAAATAACCCACTACTCTTCTTAAATCCATTATCACTAATGTACCTCTGCCTAACCCTTTGGGGAAAACTAGGCGTGATGTTATGTTATGTACCTTGAATGATGTTATAAAAAACTAGCTTCTGTCCGCGACTTCTTCCACGAACCTATAACCTTCCTCAAGAATTGGGCTATACAATGTAAAAAGAATTTTTAAAATCTGACTGGTAATTCCATAGACTACCCCTACATGCAAACTTAGAAACAAATAAATTCTACCTCTTTATAATATTAGCAAGCATAGATAAAATACATGGTGGCAGGGACATCAACGCGAAAACTGTTACAATGGATTCAGTACATGATTCTGAACTCCCTGCATTGACATATTTAGTCACTTATTTAAAAAAAAAAAAACTGCTTTTCCATACATTTAGACCCGCGTACGTATTGCACTTTTTTATGAAGCAGCAGTTTTTTTTTAAAATAACTGATGAAAAATTTTGAAGCTGCGGGTTTCCATGGTAACAGTTTTCTCGTCGATGTCACTACCACCCTGTATTTTGTCACTGTAGCCCTAAAAGCTTTACCTGTTGTATCAAAAACTTTAAAATTAACATGTTTGTTGATTCTGCTCTATTTTTACTCAATTTACTCATAGGTCCTTTATAATCATTCTCCTCCCCTTATTCCAATTAATTTAGGTTGTGCCATGTCTTTTTCTACCAAAAATTTCTATTAGCTCTCATCTCAATCGTATTCACACCTTTTCTCGCCATATTTTACTACTGGTAAGTATATATTTTTCTGAATTCCTCAAATACATCACAAAAAGATAACAGCAAAGACTGGAAAGGCACCACAACAATCTGGCTGCCGCACTCAAAATAAGACATTACAGGAAACAACTTAAAAGGAAAGACATTGTGGACCCACACCTGTGTGAACCTAAGCACGAATACAGACTAGATAAGCCCTATCAGGAACCAAATTCCTTCTTGTATGATTATAAAAAAAAAAAACGTTGCCATCATCTTGGTTTTCCATTTTGACCAAATTCCCTCTCTCTCTGTCTCTATTGAATTAAAAGAAGACAGTCACAAGTATGAACGCTTTTTCGCGTGACGATTTCAGCCAGTTTACTCCTACCGCAAGCCGCGTCAAAGAAATTGGTTTAAAAAAAATAGAACGATCAAAACCAGGAATTAATAAATTCTTCCTTACATATTGCAGATACTTCTGGACCCTAGTGACAGTGATGGTGGTATTTGTGAAGTCTGCATCACAAGACTACGGGATGCATACAACTTTAAAGAACAAGTACAGGAATGTCAGAAGGAGTTTATGTCTAAATTTAACACTTACAGTGTTAAAGGTATGAAAAATCTAGAACTTTGGAATAAGGATGACGACAAAAATCTTTTTTTATCCATCGGATAGATTATCAAAAAAATATTGGACATGTATTTTTTTAATTTTTTTATGTAATCAAAAGATTACTATGATACATTGAGTTTAAATGTGCCATGACGTCACGCCTTGCTATATTTCATACTGAATTATGACGTAGGGAGCCACCATTCAACAAATTTAAAGTGTTTTATTCAAGTAATTTTTTTATTAATAATATGTGTCTAATATTTTTTTATTATCTGACTGATGGTCTATTTTTTTTTTTTACTCCCGCCATCCTCTTTAGTATCAATATACATATTTTAGCCAAGAAACATTTTTTTTTAATTTGATGTTTATATTCTATTTTTGACTTTCAGATGAATCTGGTCCAAAGGTGAAGGAAGAATATCTAGATTTGGATGACGATAATGGTATATATTTTCTAGGTAAGCATCATGCCTTAATTCCACAAGGGGTGGGCTGAGAAGCACCTGGCCGGCTCTAGGCGTGTTCTGTTCTGGTGTCTTTTTGGGGTTCCGAAGCCAAATGGCAAAAACTGAACTAAACAAGAAGTAACTTTATTTCAAGAAATAATATGAAATAAGTACAAACTTATATTTTATGGCCGGTAAAATCAAATATGTGCATGTGAAAATATTCACTCCAACCTGTCAATGCATGGTCTTTTTAGGGTTCCATACTCAAAGGATATCTATGTTCTATGTTCTATGTTCTATGTTATGGGGTTTGGTTTCCGCACTTAGTCCGTCAGGTGGACCATTGTACGTGGGCCATGGCGGCCGCTTGGGGGGTTATTCCAACCAGCCCACCTCCCTCCAGAAGTTGATCAAAACTCCTGGTCTGTTCAGAACATCTGTGAAAGATCTGGGTGACCCGAGGGTTTCTGTTCTAATCTGGGTGACGCCTGTGCATTCAAAGAGCACGTGCGCAACGGTTTCCTCAGCCTCCATGCACGCCCTGCACAGAGGACTGTCCGTTATGCCTATTGTGTGGAAGTGTTTGTTTAGCGAGCAGTGTCCTGTGATGGTCCCCGTCACCAGGCGCAGACCGTTCCTGTCCAGGCGTAAAAGACTCCTGGTTAACCTGCTATCCAGGGATGGCATAGCTACTTTGGACTGCCTGCAGCCCGGTGTCGAGGTCCACCAGTACTCCGCTTGAGTGAGGGTGAATTCCTGTAGCCACCTGCGTATTTGGTTGAAGGGGATTGGTACGATAGGTTCGGGTCCACAGACTGCCGTGCTAGATCCTCTTCTAGCAAGTTCGTCAGCTGCGTCGTTACCTAGCGATCCGCTGTGTCCTTTTATCCATTGTAGTGTCACCGTGTTGCGACTAGACACCGACACCTGTTCTAGTGCATTGTGACATTCTAGTATCAACTTTGAGGTAATATATTTTTTCTTCAGCGATTGGAGAACTGAGGCGCTGTCGGAGAGTATGCGTATGTGAGTGTCCGTAACTCTCCTGGCCTCTATGGCATGGACCGCTTGTATGATGCCCACACACTCCGCCTGATAGACAGTGTTGAACATTCCTAGTGGTCTGGATATCTTTATGTTGAGATCGTGCGAGAAGACTCCGACTCCGGTACCAGAGTCGGTCTTCGATCCATCAGTGTAAACCCTCAGCTCTTTCGGGCATGAGTAGTCGCACTGTTCTTCTGTAAGTATTATGTTGTAGTGCCTTTGAAAGTGGTGTGATTTCGGTGCTTTGTCGCAGGGTGATGCCATCATTGGCCGTCGCTTGATTGCATCTTCCTTTATGCGTGTGTGCTTAATTCTGGAGTCTTTGCTGAGAGTTCCTGATAAATGTAGTCTAAAGGCGGCCAGGGCCGCCTCCTCCCGCACAATGAGGTGCAGAGGCGGCAGTCCAAGCATTGCCTGTAAGGCGGCAGTGGGTGTAGTTCTCATACTGCTAGTGATCGCAACACAGGCAAACCGCTGCAGTTTTTCAAGATCTCTTTGGGCTGTGCTCAGGTCTGTCCTGGGCCACCAGACCAGTGAGCCATATGTGATAATTGGTCGGATGACTGTGGTGTATAACCAGTGGGTGACCTTGGGACTAATCCCCCAATTCCTGCCAAGCAGTCGTTTACACTGCCACAGGGATATGCTGGCTTTTGTTGTGATATAGTTCGTGTGTTTTGCCCAGTTCAATTGTTTGTCCAAAAAGATGCCCAGGTATTTGGTTTCATTTGAGAGGCTTAGGGTTGTTCCAAAGAATCGTGGTAGTTGTAGTGTGGTCAATTTCCTCTTTTTTGTGAAGAGGATCAGTTCGGTTTTTGTGGGGTTCACTGAGAGTTGGTGCTTGCTGCACCATTCCTCTACTAATTTCAGGGCTTGACGCATGAGGTTGCATAGAGTGTTTTCGTGGGTCCCGTTTATTATTATGGTTATGTCATCAGCGTAGCCTACGGTGAAGTAACCTTTGTCATTAAGTGTTTTGATGAGGTTGTCTGCTACCAAATTCCATAGAAGCGGTGAGAGGACGCCCCCTTGCGGGCAGCCCTTCGCAACGATGGCCCTTGTAGTGTCATTTACTGTGACTTGTACCGCTCTCAATTTGAGCATATTGGTGATCCAGCCACTCAGGGTCGAGTCTATGCTGTGTCGGTCGAGGGCCATTTTTATGCTGTTAAACATGGTTTTGTCAAAGGCGCCCTCAATGTCAATGAAGGCAGCCAGTGCTGAGCATTTGTGGTCCACTGCGCATTCAATCTTAGAAACCACGTTGTGCAGCGCTGATTCTGTTGATTTGCCTGTGGAGTACGCGTGCTGTTGTTTGTGAAGTGGTTTTACCCGGAGAGGTCCGTCTCGGATGTACCTGTCACAGAGTCTCTCGAGGGTCTTCAGTAGGAAGGATGTGAGGCTTATTGGCCTATAAGCCTTGGGTTGTGTATAATCGGTCTTGCCAGGTTTGGGTATGAAAATGACTTTCACCTCACGCCATGCGAGAGGTATGTGTCTAAGTGCTATGCAGGCTCGATAGATCTCCAACAGCCATGGTGTCAGATGATCCACCCCCCACTGCAGCAGGGCCGGGAAGATGCCATCCAGTCCTGCCGACTTGTATGGCTGAAAGGTGTTGATGGCCCACTCTATGCGGTCTTGTGTTACTATATTACGGGCTCTTGACCAGTCTTGATCCGTTGGGGTCCATTCTGGTTCAGCCTCCCACGACCTGTCCTCTAGGACTTCACAGTCTGGGAAGTGAGTCTCAAGAAGGACCTTACTGGTTTCATAGTCGGTTAGTGTGTATGTATTATCGGGTTTTTTCAGCGCGCCGAGAGTTCGGTCCTGATCGGTTGATAGGATCTTTCGTACCCTTGCCGCTTCGTTATTAGTTTCAATTGATTCACAGAATTTCCGCCATGCTTTCCTCCTGGCAGTTCTGATTTGCCTCTTGTATGTGTATTGGGTCTCTTTGTATAGCTTCCAGTCCTCCGGGAGTCTGGTGTTTTTGGCTCTGTTGAATTGTTTACGTAGTGTGTCTCTGAGTCTGCTAAGTTCAGCGTTCCACCAGGGGTTTCTCTCACTCTTGTTTCGTGGCGCCCTTAGTTTGCAGCATGCATGGTATGCCTCGGTTAGGTATTGTGATAGTTTTGTTACGGTGTATTCTAATTGTGCCATGTCTCGTAGGGTTACCTGTGATAGATGTCTCGCTAAAAGGGAGGCTAACAGGCGTTTATACCCGGGGACATCAGTGCGCCGCGGGTTTCGTCTCGGTGTGGTTTTCCTTGTGTTGGTAGTTAGTGTAAAGCGGATTCTCCTGTGGTCTGAGCAAGAAGGCTCGTCCGATACGTGCCAGTTTGTGATTTGGTTTGTCGCGTTTTCTGTAGCAAGTGTTAAATCTATGATCGTTTGTCCTCGGACCGTGACCCAAGTGGGTTCTGAGCCGCGGTTAATAATGTTGAGGTTAGTAGAGAATAAATAGGTGGATAGTACCTCTCCTCTGGAGTTCGGTGCGTCGCTGCCCCAGAGCGGGTGGTGGGCATTCGAGTCGGTGCAGATTATCAGGTCCAGACTGGCGCGCTCACAGTGTTGCACAAGGTCGGCCATCTCTTTAGGCGGACAGTCTGCGTCGTCGCCTGGCATGTATACCGAGGCTAGTACAACATCTGGAACGCTACCCTCGGTCTGGAGCCTGACAGCTGTCAAGTCTCTGGAACAGAATTGGGTGAGTGGCGTGATGGGAATTTCGTTGGGTATATAGATACAGGTTCTCGGTTTGTCTGACGTGTGAGTGTTGAGAATTATCTTACCTCCGATGTTACTAAGGCCACATATTCTATTGTTCCTGATCCACGGCTCTTGGATCAGTGCGACGGTTCGGGGCTTCACCTCCAGTGCCCTGCGTAAACTAGCCGTGGCAGTCTGGCTATGTTGGAGGTTGGTTTGTATGAGGTTGAGGGGCGGTGACGGCGGTTGAGTGGAGTTAGTCGGAGAGAGATCCATCAGACAGTCTCTCCGTCTCCTCCGCTCTGTACTGGTCACTCTGTTGATCGCCCGGCGACGAGGCGAGAAGCTGCTCATTCCAGCCAGGTGATGTGGGCGGTATGGTTTCGACGTCGTCGGCCATTGCCGCTCGGGCCATGACCTCCTCGAGTTGGGCAATGTCAGTGTCGCTCGTCTGGGTCATGATCGGTAGTGTCTTCCCGTCCGTGCTGTCAGTCGGGGTGTCAGAGGGTCGGGTCTGGGTGTCAGAGGGTCGGGTCGTGGGCCAGAAGCGTACGTATATCGACCCTAGCAGGTACGATATCCGACGCTCCCGTCCCAGGACCTTTTCAGCTTCCTCCGGTGGCAGCCCTAGGGTCATATAGGTCCCGCTATGGTCACCACCGACGGTAGTTGCCCTGTACAACGACCACCTGGTAATGTCATACCAAGTATTCTGACGGGTCAGAATACTTTGGAGCTTGGCCACGTCACCTCTATAACGAGGGACGAAAAGCGAAGCTCGGACACGGGTGGGTACGTCGGTCTGTTTCATCACGGTAAGTTGCTGGTCAGTGTCTGGGAGTCTAATTTTGGGCACGTTATGGGTCAGCCAGGTCAGAGCGTTATCATCCTCACACCACATCTGCACTGTCCCTTCCGCTACCCGTGGGTATCCGCGGAAGGCGGGGAGTGGTGTCGACGAGTCTGTGTCCATCAGTAGATTTTCTAAGTCAGTCTTAACGTGCTCAGCCTCTTCCTTGGTCAGCTCTCTACTGGGGTGGGGAAAGCAGATTGCTACGGCTAGCCGCGCAGGAATATCCTTTGTGGCCCGCGCATAGGTTCTCTGTTCCCCCTGAGCGGAGTGGATTCTCACACGCTTGGCGTCGCCCTGAAGCGTACCTGGCGAAGCCGTGTCGTCAGGGCGCTCCCTCTTCGCCGGCCCTGTACCGCTCGGTCCAGGCTGCGGCTTGGAGGTGCCTAGCAGGGTGTTGATTGCCGGCAACGCCTTGTGTGAGGATCCGGAACGCTTGCCCCTAGCATGTCTAGGTCGAGGCCGGTCGTGGGTTCTGTCAGTGTCTTGGGGTCGGCTGGCGGTCCCGGCAGACTCTGTTACGTGCGGGGGCTTTTCGCGCTGGGTTTCCCCTTCGCGTACTTGCCCCCGCCCGCTTGGTTCCGCGTCCGGCTGCTTTTCGCGCTGGGTTACCCCTTCGCGTACTCGCGGCTGGTCGCGTGGCTCCGCGTCCGGCCACTTTCCGCGCTGGGTTTCCCCTGCGCGTACCAACTCTTCAGCGTCCGATCGCGCTTCGCGCTGGCTAGTGCCTTCGCGGGTATTGCGCTTTCGGTCGCCTACTTTCTTCCTCTCCCGGGCCAAGATTTTTCCGCGCTTTCTCAGCGGGCGTACTCCATCAACTTCAACCGGGAGAGTGGTAGAGATGCCAGGTCTGTCATCCTTCCCCACGTTAGTCCGTTTGCTCTCTTGGTCATTGTCTGGGTAAGTGGTGCTGCTCCGCACGATGCTCTGTTGCCAGATGCTCGTGGGAAGCACACTCCGTGTAGTGGGTATAGGCGCGTTTGTCGCGGCCGAGGTCGGGTTTATGGGCGCGGTAATCGCAGCCAGTGTAGTGGGCGCTAAATCAGCAGCCGGCCGCGCTGAAAAGCGCGGCATTAAGTCCATATTGCAGGTTGATGCCCCCCCCATAATACGATGGGGGCTAACCGCCGGAGCGGTGTGGGATTCCCCGGCTTGGCCGGGACCCACCTGGGTAGTCGCTTTGTCACTCTGCATGTTCATGGTGTGGGGGTGGGCTTTTTTGGATTCGAGGTTACCCTTCCTCTGGGACCGACGGGATAAGGGGATGGGGCGGAAGGTATTTGGTGGTTGGGGGTGTGGGTGCCTTGGGGGCCACCCTAGACCTGGGAGTTGGCCTAGGGATTTAGGATTGACGGGAATATATATGGATGAGGGGGGGTGGGTTGATTTGGTGATGGGTCAACATGGGAAGAGGTATCTGGGTTACCCTAAGCTGGGGATTTAGCTTTCGGGAACTTCTCTTGTCCGGGATCTGTTAAGAGAGATGCTCCGAGTGCGGGATCGACCACTAGCAGTCAATGTAACCGTCAGTGGCCGATCCCGCAGCCGGAGTTGGGCTATCCGCAACCTGCCCACCCGCTCGGTTGCAAGAGAAGAAGTGCCTGGCAGTCTGGGTCGCCCCACCACGGATATACGTATATATTCGCGTTCGAGCGATCCAGCCTCCCCCGAGACTCAAAGGATATCAATGGGACCTTATTACTAAGGCTCCACTGTCCATCCGTCTATATCTTTTGAAACGTAATAGGTAGACACTTGAAATTTTCATAGAGTGTGTACTCCCATGGCCGGTATATAAGGTTGGCATAAAACATACAAGTTGTTTTAAAACACGTATTTTAAACAGTGTTTAAAATCACAGTATAAAATAATGTGTTAAACATTAAGAAAAAAAAATTATTTTAAATCGTGAACTAATGAAATGTTATAAATTTTTAGAACTTAAAATAGTTCGAAAAGAATTAAAAACGTTAGATAGTTTTGTACACTTCATCGCCGGTCGAAATGAAGTAATTCCCCGCAACTATTTTGGGGATTCCCCTCATTTGAATATATCCTACGTATGTATTCTATACTTCGTCATTTGTCGAAAAAAGGTAATTACCCGCAATAATTTTGGGGACTTCCCTATATTTATATACAATTCAATTCAATTCAAAATATTTTTATTTCACATAAACCTACATGGGCACTTATGAAACGTCAGAAGCTAGGTGCACGGTTCCAATTGGTCGTTTCCTATGGAGAAGACCCAGCAACAAACTCCACGGTTACACTTTTAAAAATAATTAACTTTTACGATTCTTTCAAATAACAGTGTGACTAGGTATGGGAAGACAGTGTAGGTCTTTCAATAAGTACCAGGTACTTAAGAAAATAGAAAATGGTCAACAAATCTACAGTCCACTAAACCTACAGTGTTCTCACATTCACAAAATAGAAAAGAATCTATACAAAAGATGTATAAACTAATAAAAATAAAAACCTTTTTTAATTAAACGCAATTACATTATTGTTATTACAACTGTAATAAATCTGAATAATTATCATGTGCACAAAAGCCACTAATAAAGAGTTGAAATTAACTCGTAGGTATATAATGTCAAATAATAGGATGAATATGTCAAGGAAGAATGTAAAAAAAATAAAATTAAAATAAACATGGTAATTTGGGAGCAGTTAATAGACTCTTACATAATTATGCCGTTAATGAGATACCAGGGAAGCCACATGTGCAGAAGGAATGATTGCCAAACTTCCTTATCTTCAACATAGTCTTATACTTTTAGGTAAGGTACATCTATCTAAGAACGAAATTCGCAAATCTGAACGTACAGAGTGTACTGAGTGGATTAGTATCCGTGTTTACATATCCAAACAAAAAAAAAAAAAGTATGTTCACAAAATACAGATAGTTTATTAGTTAGTACTAACTATAACTAGTAAGTATTATGTTGTTGTGATTACTATGTTATTCTGATCGTTTTTTGTAAATGTTTCCTCAGGTAAATTTTAAACTGGATAGAAATGAATTGTGTTAGGCCTGATCGATTTGTGTTGATAATAAATTAGATAAATCGCACAATGAAAACAAAAGTCTTGTTTAAAACATTTTGAACTGTTTGTTTTATAAAATTAAAAAAAAAAACTGTTCTTTTTCCAACTCTGCTGGTATAACAACAAATAATAAAAATAAAAAAAATTAAGAAGGTACAAGAAACGTGTGTACGGACTTCGGTACCCTTCGTGTGGGAGCCCGACACGTACTTGGCCGGTGTTTTCCATGTAAAATGCAATTTTAACAATTTCTACTCTTACAGAATTAAAAGAAGAAATGTCAGATGATTTCGACGACTTTAAAGACGAGGATGACAACAAGAAACTGGCTGAAATGCTTGGCTTTAATGACGTCACGATTAAGAAGAGATCTGATAAGCGTCGGAGCAAGAAACGACGGCTTCTTGAAAATAGCGGGAAAGGTAAGTTTTTGGTTATGTTGAAAGGACGAATGAAAGATGGCCAAAAAATGTATTTATAAATCTAAACTAATATTATAAAGAGAAAAGATTTGATTTTTTGTATGTTTGTTTGTTTGTAATGAATAAACTAATTGCGTAATACAACACAATCACGATCTGTTTCGATTTGAAACAGATTGCTAACCCATTGCTCAAAAGTTGGAAAAAAAATCAGCTCAACAACGTAAATAACGCGATGAATGTTGTTGAACTGTCAAAATGAAACAGATTTAATTAGGGTACAGGTTTATGAACGAAAACGAAGCAAAAGGAGTATGTAAGGATCGCAGCAGGTGGCGTTCTGTAGTTTATGTGTCTCTAAGTTTTTATGCTACCATCATCTGTCTAGCTTTTCCCAACTATGCTGGCGTCCAGTGGCTAAAGGTGGTTTTATGGGAGAGGTAAGCCGGAGCAGCAAGAAAAAAATGCTTGCCTACGGCTGCAGCCGTGAAGTCCAGTCTAATATGGGGTCTTGTAAAACGGATGCAATTCATACTATGTATTAAATCATTTTGAATATCACCAGAGACCAGTAGTCTAATTGCGAAACTTATTTTCGTAAACGATAATGACAAATTTGTTTCATTTTGACAGTTCAACAACATCCATTGCGTTATTTACGTTGTTGAGCAAAAGTTTTTTCCAACTTTTGAAGCAATGGATTAGCAATCTGTTTCAAATCGAAACAAATTGTGATTGATCGTGTATTACGCAATTAGGGTACAGATATGTAACCATCATCTGTCCAGCCCTTTCCCAACTATGTTGGGGTCGGCTTTCAATCTTACTGGATGAGTGACTGCCTATGTGACCTCCACAACCCAGTGACTAAGTTGTGGAGGTCAGATAGGCAGTCACACGAACACAATATCCAAATATTCTAGCACTTCGGGACGTTCAATACGCCCGAGTTCTTATCCAGACCCCGGACTATTACTGAAAACTTCCCAATGAAGCAACCAATAACAATTTTACCCAACTTTGGAATCGAACCGCTAGAATCGTTAGCAGTCCTTTGTGACCAATATGGTCTCTTCCAAAAATCTCTGATGAAAATGTAAATAAATGAATAAGAAAATTCTGTAGATTAGGCGCGTGTAACTCTTTACGGAACCCACTCACTGATCCGGATCATTAAAGTGATTCGAAAGATTGGTTCAGTAACAAACGTTTCAAACGCATCATTTGGATCTGAAACATTACTTTGCTCTGGCTCATGGCGACGCGGCGCTCGCGAGCCGACTGAGCAGTGAGCGAGCTAGAGAGGGAGACTGAGACACACTGAGTTTTTTGACTTTCGAGTCGCGAGTGAGCGGGCGACATAATTACAATCTGTACAAGTCAGAAAGAGATACCAAATGAGATGTGTATCGCTCATACAATCACAGATTTGCGTTCATTCGTTGTCGTTATCCATGCACGCGAAAATTGCCACTAAGGCGCTTACGTATCAAATACTATACGGTCGTTTTTCGCATATAATGTTTGCACTAACAAGATATCGTTTTACCACAGAGCTTCTACGTAGATGTGGCACGATGATCCAAATTAAACATATCAGTGCTTCGGATCATTTCAGTGATCCAAATGCAAATAATCCAATCGCAAAAATGATACACTTTGCCCACCTTTACTGTAGATGCCAATTTGTTGTGAATTGAAAAAGTCTCATTGGTACTTCCCCGGATTGGAACCCACAACCTTGTCTGAGCTATCAATTTTTATTTACAGAAATAAAATCAAAAAACCGCGGTATGAAGATTTCCCTTGACGGTCTGACCAAACAACGAGTGATGATGAACAAGATCCTGAAGCCTGTCAAGGTAAGCAATCAATCTGCCTAGCCTTTTTGTTGGAGTCAGCTTCCAGTCTAACCGGATGCAGCTGAATACCAGTATTTTAAATGTAGCGACTGCCTATTTGACCTCTATAACCCTGTTACTGGGTAACACAATAACCTCTTGGTAAGACTGGTTGGCAGACTTTTGGGCTTCTGACTACCACGAATGACAACCGGGACCAACGGGTTCACGTGCTTTCCGAGGCACAGAGGGTCTAGTTTTCGCACTAATAATTTTCTCACTCTAGCAAATGATGAAGAAGATGTGGTTAAAAGAACCGGTCATTTGCGCATCGTACCACGCATAATGAAAGGTTCCGTAGTTGGGGTGAATTTATCCTAAAAACAAACTTAAAATTGTAGTTGAAAAACATGTTCTCCGATACATTTCAACTGCAAAAGTAAGTTTGTACGCACAATATTGAGAGATTTAAGTACCATGTCACTTTAAGACCATAGACTTAACATAACATAACATCACGCCTTGTTTCCCCGAAGGGTTGGGCAGAAGTGTCCCTGTAGCAGGTTCACCCACATTTCGCCAGTTATGTTTTAAGTCCCATGTAATAGGGGGCGAGCCTATTGCCATCAATCGGGCACAAATCCCGACTCCTGGCTGCTACTGAGAAATTTCAGATAGAAAAACTCAATAACACTTTGCCCGACCCGGGAATCGAACCCAGGACCTCATGCTCAGCAGTAGCACTTGTGACCACTAGACCAACGAGGCAGTCCACCACCACCATAGACTTCTTATAGATTTTCCTGTTATTTATAAGTATAGAACTAGTATCTGTATTTTTTCAAAATTGTAGGCTCAGCAGTTTCGGAGATAAGGTGGGGATGGTCAAATTTCATCTATTTCTTTAGTCTACATTTACTTTTATTATTCTTAGAGCATTATTTCAGAGTCGTAAATTAACTTTTTTTTTTTGTGAAGGTATCGATATCGGGCACCGGCAAGCGTCTGATCACCGATGCGTCTAAAAACAGAGTTAACGTCGAGACGCTGCTCAAATACTCCAACTGTACACCATTCGCAAACAAGACCATTGCAGGTAAGGGAGCGTTCAAGTATTACGTAACGCAATTTTTGGAGATTTTTGGTCACCCCCTTCCAAAAACGAAGTACTCCATGACGGGTGGGGTCAAACTTCTTTGGTCACCACGTTCCAAAAATGATGTAATGTACAATTACTTTAAATTCCGTCAAAACAAAAGCAATACAAGGTTCAAAATGTAGGTACTGCCTCGTTGTGCCATCGTAGGTTACTCGTAGATTAGCACAACGGGGTGACAAGTAGGCAAAATAGTTACAGGAACCTATTTCTACAACTTTTCATTCTAAACCTTCTTTACCAAGAAGTAAAACTGGAGGGGGCACGTCCCCCATTTCATAAAAAAAAAACATTTATTTTGGACCAAACACTTGTTAACATTTTATAAACCTAAAATGCAATAGATGTGGATATATTTAGTAGCCTGTTCCGCTTAGATATTTCTAGTCTTAAAAAGACCCTGAAAGAAATCGACAACAAACACCTCTCAACGAGGCATCCTCAGGATGACGATTGACTTGTCGCGAACTCGAACTCGGCCTGTTGCCACACCAAGCACTGAGCGCAGACTGATCTACTGCATTTTATAATGGATTTCCGCAAGATCACGCTAAAATCAATTAACTATTTTATAAACCTGCCAAACTGCGAGCTATGCGCTTTACGGGAGGCATTTGGCCCCCCTCTGCCCCCCACTCCCGCGGTCCCTGGTTAAGTTGGTTTTAGAATAACTAGTACCTTTGTAAAATTTGTTGAAATCGTATCACAACCTGAACCATATCGCACACCCAGAACAACACTGTATTATGTCGAAAAATCTCAAAATCGACTTGTAACTATAATTGAATAGCCGAAAATTTGCCGCGTATACCACGAAGACAGGCGTATTTATATTTACAAAAATGTCCAACAGACGGCGCGCTAACTCTCTATTGGTGAAGACGCGCAGCCAGAGCCTTACCGCGAACACAAAACTATTTCTAGTTGCAACTTGTCCGCCTTAGGGAACAGCACGCAGATCCTTTACGCAACAGTGAATTATTTTGTGATAATGCGGTGTTGTTGAATGTATCATAAAAAATACTCCGAATCATTTAGTTTTAATTCAGTGTTGGTGACTGTGCTTATACAACGTGTTTGATACTATTTCGAAATAGTACTCTGTTGTTGACGAAGGTATGTTAGATTTTTTGTATTATTTCAAAATGGTTCTGTATTGTTCGTAAAAGGTGATAATCAGTTAAATAATGCACTATTGATGGTAGATATAAATTATGCCCTAATTTTGTTAAAAAATCATTATAAATATTTTTTTATACTTATAATTGTTACTTACATTGTAAATTAAAAGAAATATATTTACAATTTGTGTTGTTCTTTATTTACAAAAAGATTAATAATTTTGTTTGAAATAATGCACTATTGTTGAATTAATTAAATTTGTTATTGTTATTTGGCAGATGATGAGAGGTCGTGGTCTCCTGTTATTTAAAAGGGCAATGGAAGCAACTACAGAAGAAACCGGACCTGTTCAACAAAGCAGCGTGGAAAAAGATGTTGAAAATACAACCGTTGCCGCATCAACCGATCAGCGAAGTCAGCATCAGCCGATAAAGCATCAGATAGGGAGGTACCCGTTTCTATTTTATCTGATCATAGCGATGAAGAAGATTTTATAGATGATTCGGACACGGATCCTACTTTTGTAGTACCTACATGTTAAAGAAATTTCTCGGCCTCTTGTAATCCCTAGAAGATTATCCTCTTCTTCTTCCTCGAGCTCCTCGTCAGACTCAAGCTCATCATCGTCAAGCTCCAGCAGCTCAAGTAGTTCATCTGATAATGAATCCAATAGACCGGGTCCATCTACAGCAAATATTCAAGGGAATTCCAATGCTACTCCGACAAACGCACCCTCAACTTTTTCTGCCAGTGATACTGCTCCATCAGTGAGCTACCCCAAGATAAGTAGAAAGAGAATACGAAACCCTGCTGGCTGGAAGTCCAAGATTGCTAAGGCATTGCGGAATACAGGAAAAGAGTATGTTTCTTTAACAAATCCTGCAAAACTGATCGCTGGGCGTCAAATCCGTCCACCTTTGAATTGCAAAACTAAAATAGACGAGATGGTAAGACAAGACATGTTCAAACAGTTTTGGCAGCTGGGCGATTTGGAGAGGCAAAGAGAATTCATAGTAAGGCATACACAAGAAATCAATCCGAAATATAGGTACATCACTTCTCAAAAATTGAGGGCTTTGAATTAGTCGTACTATTTTGAAAAAGATACATACCCTAATGGTATGTAAAGAGTTTTTAAGGCTACGCTGAGCATTTGTGACAGGTATATTAAGACGGCCCTTTCAAAGAAAACGGATGGTGGTTTTATGGAATCTGAAGCAACTACGCGTTGAAAAGCAACATCCCTTGACTTTCTTCTATAAAACATCATTCGAAGAGACTGATTTTAAGAAAGTCTGTGTTCGAAATCTTTCAAGGCGCTTCAGAGATCAAGGCTTTTCTCCGCAGTTAAATCATCTACAGAAAAACAACCTCTGGCTGAAAACAAAAAAAGAGATATTATGGAGTTAATCGGAAAAAATATAATTCCTACTAATTGTGTTAATTCCTATTATAATACTGCATTAAATTTAGAATAGTAGCACTGACTGAAAAATGAAACGTTCAGTTCCTATGTTATTAGTTATAAAAAAAGTATTTCTCCGTTTTTATAGTATTTTTTATTAAATATAATTGATATTTTTTTATTTGAAGATAGTGAATAATTATGGTTTATTTAAACCTGTGATTTATTGTAATACTTTGGTGATTTATATAAGACTTGTTATTCTTAAAGGTTATATATAATAAGTAAGTATACCCTTAGAGTCCAAGGTAAAACTTTGAGTTAAGATAGCTTTATGGGCCTAAACAGTGTTTATCGTTTCTTGGTTACTAACTTTTTATGCCACTATGTCCTGTTTTTAGAGTTTTTAATGAGAATTAATATCGTAGCTATTGTAAGTTGAAGTGCGTATGTTTTTTTATTACTGTTTTGTTCATAAAATTTTAAACAGTTTTTGTTTATGTAACTTGTTTATTTGTTTTTAATTTATAACAGTTTTTGTGTTACTTATAATTGTTTTGTATCCAACCAACTTTGCCATTAATATTTCTTATTTTTTGATTAACAGAAGATTATTGAAGATTTTTTTTAGTTTTTTTTTTGTGATTTACATTTTATAAGGGTCCAAAACGAGTACTAGTTTATGTTCAAAATATAAGTACCTACTGATTTTAGTAAAATGTTGTCTTTATTTCATTATTAATTGGTATATTTCTAAAAACAAAACAAATGGGTCGTTATTGTTTATTGAATTTCAATAAATAAACAGTAGAATAATAGTGCATTATTTCAGAATCAATCAGTAAAAAGGACATAACTCAAAATAATTATGTTTTATTTCGTTCAGTCATTCCACAACAGTGAATTAAGTCAAAAAATGCATTATTTTGCATTATTACTGCGTTTACAATCAACTGAACTTGATAATGCTGATACGCATTGGATTCTTTACATGCAATGTGCAGGACATTCGCAATAACTGTCACATAACATGAGATAACGGTTTTTCGTCGATTCTGAAAAATGAGCTATTTAGACTTAGTGCAGTGTTGTTCTGGGTGTGCGATATGTGTAGCTGTTACAGCTATTTTATTTCTTTTTTACAGTACTCAAGATTCTCTCTCCTCTTTCCAGGAATCCTCTGCGCCTACTGCAAAACAACGTACCGAGACCTACCTCACCTGCGCACACACATACACGAAGAACATAGCAATGATAACCTCATAGAAACCAAACGAATGGACAAGAACAACCTTTCTATCAAAATGGACATCACAGACTTACGGTGCAATATATGTAATGCCAGCGCAGACACCATAACCAATTTAAAAAGCCATTTAACTGTGGCACATGATATCAAGTTCTACCCGGATGTAAACGATTATGTTCTAGAATTCAAGTTAACTGACGGTGAAATTTTAAACTGTGCGCTTTGCAACTCAACTTTTGAAACGTTTAAAATGTTACTGCAGCACATGAATGGCCATTACAGGAACTATATCTGCGAAATATGTGATTTAGGCTTCATTAATCAACATAAATTAAGGAATCATCAACGAACGCATGAAGTAGGTAATTTTAACTGCACATTCTGTGATAAAATGTTCAGTACCCGAGTTAGGAAGCTGTGTCATGAGAAGTATACTCATAACCCCAGTGCTAGATATACAACTAACTGTCCACATTGTAAGGAATCCTTTACTAGCTACTACAGAAGAAACCGTCACATGGCTCTAGAACACAATATATCTGCAGCAACTTACAAATGTAACATATGCGACAAATATTTCATTCTAAAATCCAAACTGACGTCACACATCAAAAAAGTACACTTAATGGAACGAAACCACATCTGCCTAGAATGCGGACAGGGATTTTTTATAAAACAGTCACTAGATGAACATATGATAAAACATAATGGTGAGAGGGTCTTCAAATGTACCGTCTGTGCTAAAGCTTATGCAAGAAAAAAGACGCTAAGAGAACACATGAGAATACATAATAATGATAGGAGATTCAAGTGTGGGGTATGTGCTTTAGCATTTGTGCAAAAGTGTAGTTTAAAAAGTCATATGCTCTCAAACCATGGAGTTACTTTAGCGGAGTATGAGAATGGAAGATCACTGATTTGTAGTCCCTAATCTCGTATCACCTGCCATAATCAGCTTATAATGGTCCCACTGGGACACAGGCTTCTCTGTGAGAGGGAGCGGGCCGTAATCCGCCATGCGAGCTCAGTGCGGGTAGGTAGATGTCACTTGTCTTCGAATTTTTGGTTCTAGAACATGCCGGTTTCCTCACGTTTTCCTTCACCGTTTTAAGAGCACTGGTGATGAAATAATTTAATTCAAAGCGCCGCAACTCGTAAGGCCGTTACCACTACTAATATTAACCTACTTTAAGTACCCATGAAGTCAGGAATACACTACCAGTAACTTCCCCAAAAGTAAGCAAGTACAGTATTTCAATTTTCTTAATGGCCCTCGGGTATCATCGGATTTCCGAATACAAACGAATGCTAATTTCCATGTCCATCCGTCCATTAGATTTATCGTGTATAATAATTTGAATTCAGAACTAAGTACTTTGTTGTTTTGTTTTGATTTCCGTGTGAACTATATACTTAGAGCTGTAAAACTATTTTCCTATCTGTCTTGCCTGCGACTTTGGCGGCTTTTCTTCCATTTTTGAAGTGGAAACTTCTTTAAGCGCGTTGGGCATTTTTGAGGTGGGACCATTGATTTCGCAACACTGTAAACGCAATTTTCCGACACCGTGGAGTAAGATATTAACGCGTTGATTACCGCGGTGCGGATTTTTTTATTTCAAGTTTTCACTTCTGTCGGCACTCCCGGAGTGCCACTGTTTTATTTTTTAATAAATTAAATTAAGTTAAAAGAGTATTAACAACTCTATATACTTCCAAGTCGATTGAGAGCGTCCGGTCCGCACCAAGTGCAAAGGGCTACTGATAAAAATCCGACGACTGACGAAACACGAGGTTTGCCGAGGGACATTAAGAACATACTTTGTCTGTACAGATTTAGATGAATACAAACTCGCAATTTACGGGTACTACTCCAAAGCGCGGCAGGACAATACTTTTGAAGCCTATGTATATAATAATATTAGCGACCCGCTCCTGTTTCCCTCGGTTTTTACGACTTGATAAAACATCGAGTTTTCTTAGTTTTATGTAACTTTGAAATTAACGTTTTATACACATAAACCTTCCGGAATAAATTCTCTAAACGATTGTGAAAACTGCATCAAAATCTGTTGCGTGATTTCGAAGAACAACGCGGAAATATAGACAAATACGAAAAGTGACTTTAATTTATAATACGTATAGATGGTTAGGCGAAAGGTTTGATGCAAACAGAACCGCTTACGGTAAAAAAAAGCGGATTATTCCACTTTGCCCTACAAATCTTTTTAGTCTTGAGACACTGCGGTATGTGAGACGAGATATTGCGACAGTCATGCTAATCTCGTACGACTAGGTTAAATATGTTTTATTTTTAATAAAACTTTTTAACTCGCCATAATATTTTATTAAATCCGACAGTGCCATCCCTTGTGAGAAAAACTAAACTCAGGGTTTTAAGTGTAATTTGCTCTAACAAAATCAATTAGTGGGACACAGTAGACGACAAAATCGTGAACATTCCACTTTGCCCCACTGGTGGAACAGATGGTGGGGCAAAGTGGAATAATCCAAGAGGAGTAAGGAGAACACCAACCGACGCCTAATTCTCTGAACGATTATGTATAAAATAATACAAATATCTTACCAATAGCTGCCTTTTATAGTATTGATTGCTCTGATAAAGCAATGTTATTGTAATTTAATAAATAAAATAATAATTATTACATTGATTTCATTGTATTGGACGAGTGAAAGGCGACTAACAAAAGGTATTGACAAGGCAGATGTGAGTGACATGACAGTGACCTTATTGGTGATGTTCTTCAGAAAGGTCAGGAACGTAGTACTTGTGACCGGCGTGCGTGTATGACCAGATGTATGAACGTAAACGAAGCAAAAGGAGAATGAAGGCGGCAAGTGGCGTTCGGTCTAGTTTCTGCCTACCCGCACGGGTAGGATGTATATTCATTGTAAATATACATTATATATTAAAATTTAAAATATTTGAATTATATAAAATAAATATTTGTTATTTGTATATATTTTAAATCTTTAACAAATAAGTTTTTTTTTGTCTCTCTTCAAATATTAACTTACTGGTTTTCAAATTTCGATAAGGTGGGAATGCAATGGTACATACATATTCCTTTATTTTGATTAGCTTGTAATTTCAGGACTAAGGCCTCTTCCCATACAGAGAAGTATTGATCAGTGATCATCGAGCTTGCTCATTGCATGTCGGAGATTTCAGATTCAGACCGAGATCATTGACAGGGTCAAACTAAATTAGCTAGCGAAACGCAAACGTGATGGGTATATCTAAACAATAAAACAACAACAAAAAATGATATTTGGGGTTAATCTTTTTGTTTTATCGTATTTACTGAAATGATTTTATTTTCTGTAAATAGGTTTGTACAAACACTTTTACACGTCAATAATATTTTAAAAATAGATGAGGCCGGCGTTTCCTATCAGACTACTCTGAGAAGAAAGGCCGAGGTCACAGTTTCTTTTAAAGTCCAGACATAATCTCGGTCAGATCATGTAGATTGGTGTCTGAAATGGTCTTGTGAGGAAATAACCATACAGATTGAGTGGACTAGTCCAGTCAGTGCACGCATTTGTCAGTAATCGTGCAGCTCAACTCAGAACTTAAGGAGCTCAACGATTCGGAACAATATCAAAGAAAGGACATTGGGTAGGAGTTTAGATATACCCATCACTTCTGCGGAGTTTCGCAAAATAATTTAATCTGACCCTGCATAAATGTGACATAACACGTAGATACTTTGGATAAGCGTTAATCTTGTCACTGTCGCACATCTGTCAAACAACATGTGCGAGACAGAGACGGGTATATATCTGAGCCAAAGTAGGTGCTAAGTAATGCTTCCTTAGACTACTCAAGCTAAAGAACAGTAATTGTTTCATACGAAATTTAACATTATTTATATTAAATTAATGTTCATATTCGTATGACACACTTCATGTACCTTACAAATACGACATTGTTTTCTAAGTCAGTGGTATATTCTTTAATATTATTAATATTACTCGCCTCCTATTGTGGGACTTATGCATAACTGGCGTGTTATATGGGTGTAGGTACTATTAGTGCACCTCTGCCTAACCCTTCAGGGCATAGAGGCGTGATGTTATCTGTTGTTATTAATATGAGATAACATTAAGTTAATTAATTGATTCAGGAGTGACCTTGCGCAAATCCATTATAAAATGATGATGTGGATATATTTAGTAAACTGTTCCGCTTAGCTATTATACACAAAGCACGCAAGTCTGCGCTCGGTGCTTGGTGTGGCAACACGCCGTGTTCGAGACAAGTCAATCGTCATCCTGAGGATGCCTCGTTGAGAGGTGAAACACGTGTCGATTTCTTCCAGGGTCTTCTTAAGACTCTTTAGAAATAGCTAAGCGAAACAGGTTACTAAATATATCCACATCATCATTTTTTAACTAAGTTAATAAAATGTAAGAAATCTATTCAGTTGTTCTTCCAGGCTTAGGTTATCATTTATATGTCTAGTTATAAAGTGTACAGGTTAACTTATTTTGTTAATTAAATTAAAAGATTTTAAGTGCATACTTAGTTATTTTGTTTTATTTTACTCATTTGTACAAAACAGCGAGACTCCTCCGTGCCTCGGAAAGCACGTTAAGCCGTTGGTCCCGGCTGTCATTCGTGGATCTTTGACAGTCGTTACGGGTCGTCAGAAGCTCGAAAGTCTGACAACCAGTCTTACCAAGGGGTATCGTATTACTCAGTTACTGGGTTGTAGAGGTCAGATAGGCAGTCGCTCTATGTTAAATACAGGTATTCAGCTGCATCCGGTTAGACTGGAGACCAACCCTAACATAGTTGGAAAAACGCTTGGCAGATTGATTGATTTGTATAAAAGAGCAGTTCGACATGCGTATGATCTATAACCAGCACCTTAATTGGGTAACGATCAATCATAATCTGAATCAATTTGAAGGATATTGCTAATCCATTGCTCAATATGTTCGAAAAATTTGTCTGCTCAACAACGTAAATAACGCAATGAACGTGGCTGAACTGTCAAAATGAAACCCTTTGCGATCAATTGTCATTTTATGTGTGTTACGCATTACCCTGCAATGCTACCAAGGGGTATCGTGCTACCCAGTAACTGGGTTGTGGAGGTCAGTCGCTGCACGTAAAATGCATTAAACGAAAGTATTTTTTTAAAAGAACAAAATATTTTTATGGAAAAATAAAACAATTTCTAAGCAATAAGGTTGACAAAACTATGTTGCAAAATAAGACCACAAAATTATTTTTGTGGTTGTTTTTGATGCGCTCATCAGAGATTAGTACTATTGTTGACCGTGCGCAAGTAATAAAGTTAATACTTCTGAGGCCTGAATTATGCTGCGGTCTCACGGCCCGCTTTCTCACAGGCCAGATCGAGCCAAGCCAGGCCGGCAGGCTTTGGGGACCGTTGCCTCCGATGTGGCCTGTGGTGGGAATGCTCGGTACGGGCCGTGACAGGCGAAACAACGCCTGGCGCTGCCTGTCAGTTAACGGGCCGTGGGACCGCGGCTTTAGAGAGAGTTTAGAGCATTTATGGAATTAAAAACAAGTAATAAATTATTAAACATTTATTTTTACATTTACTACAACATACTGCGTGTTTTTATAATTTCTAACGTAAGCCTACGTTCGAAAGAACGCTTTTTTAACGCGAGGTTTCTTGACACGCACTGGATTTTCAACGCTCGGGTCCAATCCAATTGTTCACTTTTTCAAATTGGATTCTGTTGAATTCTCAACGTTCGGTTCGACACCGAGAGTGAAAATCCAGGGCACGGTCAAAAACCTCGCGTTAAAAAAGCCCTCGTGCAAATGTGGGCTAACGATATTATTTTGGACGTCCACGTCACGGCATCACGATAATAGTATGGAAACATATGAAGACGCTTTTAAATTTCCGTCCACGATAACTTTATAACGTGCACGTATTTCTACACATGGACGTGGACGTCCACGATAATTCACGTTAGAAGCTATAAAAGCGCACAATGACGACTATAAAATTAAAAATCAATAAATATGATACAAACATTTACAAATAATATCTAAATGTACATTATTTTAACCTTTAAGGTACCATTCGGATTTTTTATGAAATACCTTCCGTAGCTAGCGACACGTTTCATGGAAATTCATAGAAACCATTCGTGTCGCGGCGACGTCTCCTGCTGCTGCCACCTACGGTCGGCTACGGAATTGTACCTTTGCATTAAAATGCAATTATTATTAATAATTATACACATATCTATAAATAATACAATGTATTATCGTTTAATTTATCTACATAATTTATTTACATTTTTATTGCCATTAAAAAATAGCCCACTGGTGTTAGGAACAGAGCCTAAACTTTTGTCACCATAATTTTCCTGCCCTTGCCCCATGTTACGTGGGTTCGGCGCACCAAGTTTTCTTCTTCGATTCTCCCGTCAATTGTGACGCTATCATTCACTCCCTACTCGTTCATATCACTCTTAACTCTCCCTCCATTTATCAACATTTACATTCATCACTCTTTTATCACATGTGTTTCTTCCATCCTCATCACATGATAACAAATGGTACACTCCGCATTTTAGCTTCATAGCTACAAGTACGCGGCGGGCTCGACTTGTCGAATTCAGTGAGTGTAACGTAGTCAGAAGATATAAGAGTTACACGATAGAAAGAGAGGCAACTTCTAGGTGAATATAACTGTAGGTAATTGCGCTTTGCGATCTGAATTACACTTTATTGTGTCGTAGCAAGAGTTGATTTTTATTTAAACGATTTTTCGGAGAGAACCATCTGTACTAATCTGGGCCCATACCAAGCCAAACGATTTCCTTTCAACTTTTCTGTCACATGCGCAGGCGCCATTTCAAACTACCCCAAACGATTTTATTATTGCTATATTGTAACAACAACTTTGATTTATCTCATGTAAGCTGTTGTTTGGTTCAAAACAATCAATCAAATCACTTATGAAGTGATTTGTCAACATTTAACTCTAAAAACGTAACTTAGTATAGTAAAAATTATCTTTCTAAACAACTTTCAACTTTAAGAACAGGATTATAAGGTTTATTAACGATGACAAAATCTAAAATTGCATTTGCAAGCATTAAATAAATTCCTTTTTTTGTTTTGACAACAAAAACCATGTATCATTTATGTCACCGTATAATTATGAAATTCGTTTGTTTGCATTGTAAACCGTCGAAAAATTGTAAACTGCAACAAACCATTTACAATTTAACGCATTATTTTTCGATCGTTTATAATCTATCCATGGGAAACGGACAAATTGCGCTAATACTAAATATCTTGCCTAGCTGCAAGCAACTTGGAAGTAGCGCCTGCTCGGCTAGCGCGCGGTTGGTCACAGTTCTAATTTAACTAATTTCAGCCAGTCACAGATGAATACAGATGGGACACTCCGAATTTTAGGTATGCAGCTACAAGTAGGTACGCGGCGGGCTCGACTTGTCAAATCCAGTGGGCGTAACGTAGTTAGAAGATATAAGAGTTACGCGATAGAAAGAAAGGCAACTTCTAAGTGGGTAACTGTAGGTAATTAGCGCTGCGCGACCTGAATTGCACTTTATTGTGTCGTAGCAAGAGTCGCTTTTTATTTAAATGATTTTTACGAAGTGTTACATCTGTATTTATCTGTGACTCAGTTTACAATTTTTCGAAAGTTTAACGGAAACAATACCGATATATTATTAACTAACGCTTCTCACAATCGTACGGTGACATATATAAAGAAACTATTATAACATTAACAACTTAGCAATAGTACTTTTAACTTTAACTAATGCACTTCCAAATTCTTAAACAAACCAACGGATGACGCTCACTCAGCGCAGACCGAAAAAAGTGCAGAGAGATTACATTCAATAATGAACATTATTTTCAAAGTCTTTAAGTCCACAATATTTCTACCGCCACAAACTGTGGGCCCCGATAGAACAGAACTGGTGCCGTGAGACAGTGAGGCTGTGTCGCGGCAAACCACGGATGCACTGGACAGATTCCGCCACAACTGGAAGGAGCTCGCGAACGATGGAAGGAATGGAGGGAGGTCTTTGCCTAGCAACGCAGACTAAAAAACAAAAAAAGTGCAAGCCAGCCATCTCGAATGCATCCAAAGACATGTATAATAGCTGCATCAATGTCCGTACAACTCTGCTCTCTATCACGATGACATAGAGTGTATAATTCAATGTGATACAAAATCCTGCGTGTTCTCCTCTCGGTCTGCACGGACCGTAAGAAATACAGTATAATTATCATTATTACAATAATATATCACAGACCTTAACTTATTTAACAGAACATGTCACAACAATTATTAATTTAAGGATTCTAACGATTTTGCAATTTGCAGGTCAGTGTCCGGTTGTATCTCACGCGATTATAACAAATATGTATTTACAGAAATATAATCATTAAAGGGGAGCGACAAGCAGATCAACGCGCAGCGCGACATAAAGGAATATTTTGTATGGCGTCGCGTCGATAACGTCGTCACAAGAGAGTATTTTCTGTATCGCGGCGCGACAAATCGCTCCTCTGTGTGTCTCGTTTTCATAGAAACTGTTCTACGGATATACAATCGCAGAATCGCTTCGCGCGACAAGTCAGTCTCTAATTTATATTTGTTCTCAAATGTAATGATTTCATGAAAAAGTCATTCAATGGTATTTCAAAGAAAATTACACAATATTGTAACAGAATAAGGGGCCGTTCAAGTATTACGTAAGCAGATTTATTACAATTATTTACCCCCCCCCCCCCTCCCCCCTTGTCAGCAAAAGTAAGCAAAGCTCTTACCTCCCATGCTTAAACATTGGTATATGCATTTTTCTTTTAATGTAGACCCCCCACCCCGCATGTCATCGAAAATAAGCAAAGCATAGACCCCCCCGCCCCCCTATAGTGTTTACGTAATACTTGAACGGTCCCTAAATTAAAATGTCAATGCAATTAAAATAATCGGATGAGTGAGACAACCAAATTAAATATAAAAACATAATAAAATTAAAATGATCAAAGAATTAAATTCTATATTAAAAAACCGGCCAGATGCTAGTCGAACTCGCACACGAAGGGTTCTGTACCGAATTAAGAGACAGATATATGCCAGTGACCTTGAGTGCTTAGCTTGCGTGTTCTGTAATGAGCTCACGCAACGCGTCGTACGTCCAGCCAGGGCTCGCCCATCAAGGAGCGCTGTCCCAAATTAGACGCATTATTAAGTAATATAAACATAATCTTAAATATTGCTATATTAAGTTATTAAGAAAATGCTCTAATTTAACATGTATTTTTTCCAAATCATTAACACTACTCGTTTAGACGTGATCTTCAGTATAAAATCATTAAAAGTCAGTTATCGTCGCCAGTGGCGTGAGTAAATACAGATAATGGTTCTTTACTCATAGATTACAGAAAACCTATGGTCTATGGAAGTCTATGGTCTTAAAATAACATGGTAAATATCTCAATATTGTGCGTACAAACTTACATTTACAGTTGGAATGTGTGAGAGAACATGTTTTTCAACTACAATGTTAAGTTTGTTTTTGAGATAAATTCATCCCAATTATGGAACCCTTCGTTGTGCATAATCCCACACGCACTTGGCCGGTTTTTTTTTTTCGTGTGGTTAGTGACTAACCTGGTGTCAGAATTTTTATACCGCCTATGGGCCTCTGATTTGGCTTCACATGCCATCCAAAAATATCTCCTAGGCATGCCAGTTACCAGACGATGTTTTCCTTCACATTTTTTGAACTAAATGATAATTATACAATCGGCACATAAACCCGAAAAGGCAGGGGTGCGTGCTTTGAGTTCGAACTCGAGACCTATGACTTGGCAGTCCGACGGTCACACCACTAGGCTACCACTACTTTCATATGAATAGAGATGATGCCTGAGTCAAAAAAAAAAAGAAATTCTATTTGTCCGTCAGTCAGCTAATAAAGAAATATTAGACACGTATTTTTTGCTTTATCATATTAATAAAAATGACTTAGATTAAACGCATTAAAGTTGGAGAGTGGGGGTCGCTCCGTCACAAGTATAAAATCTACATACACGTGACGTCATGGCACCTTTCCGACCCGGATGACCACATTACACTCCTCCAGGAGCAGAATAGGGCCACCAGTATAGCACACAAAGACAGATGCCTCCCATCATTCCGACCTCGCCGCCGAAGTCCTTTGCGATCGCGACCGCGCCCCCGAGTAAATGATACTCCTCGAACCTTGCTCGAAAACGAGGTGGCAGCAGTTGTTGCAGCTGAGCACGTAGCTTTAAACTACCCTGCATAATAATCATGATTTAAACCAAATTTTGATCCAGCCTGTCCCTTCTTGCTGTCCTCCCCTCAGCGACGCCCTAAGCCGAGGTTCGTACCCCACAGAGGGTGCCCTTAGCGAGCGGTCGCTAAATTTTAATTTAGAATAATTTATTTGATCCTGGCTGGAGTGTAGTAGCTTAAGGCACCAGGCACCAGGAAAGTCCGGTTAAGCAGCCAAGACCTTAGTGGTCAAAATTGGGAGTTGCCATTTCAAAAAAAAAAAAAAAACGTCGTGGCACATTTTAACTCAATGTATCGCCGTAATCTTTTGTTAAAATAAAAAATATGTATCCAATATTTTTTTAATAATCTACCTGACAGACAACAAATTTTTTTTTTCATCATCCCTATTGAAAAAGCCATGTTCTGGCACACAATCTCGTGCTTGAGAGGCGACGCCGGCTATCACTAAGTAAGTTACATACAGTCCCTAATTTTCCGTCTTCTGCATAATCTCACAAGCAGCCAAACTAATCCCATGATTGGAAAGCAAATGACTTTTCAAGCTACATTTCTGAACGAAGGTCATGCTGCATACTTCACACTTAAATCTCCTATCATTATTATGTATCCGCATATGCTCCCTTAAAGTATACTTCCTTGCGTACGACTTATGACAGACTTCACAAGAATAGTTTCTCTCCCCAGTATGTTTTACCATGTGGGCCTTTAGAGCCTTCTTACTGAAGAACCGATACCCACATTCCGTGCACTGACAGTTCCGTTCCATTAAATGACTTTTTTTAATATGATACATTAATAAACTCTTTAAAATATAGGACTTATTACACACATTGCACTTGTACTGAGCCTCAGTGTTATGGACTTTAACTAAATGTTGATTACGTTGATAGTAACTGCGGAAAGGAACGTTACAATATGGACAGTTTGAAATGTTTCTTGCTCCTAAATGCTTCATCTTCTCGTGGTAATGCTTCTTTGTGCGGCTTGCAAAGACCTTTTCACAGTGGTCACATTTAAAACTACCCTCTTGGTGTGTAGTGCGGTGAGCGTTCAAGGAACGTTTGGTAGCGAACGCAGAATCACAGATAGAACATGTATAGTTACTATAATGCTTGTTCATATGTTGTTTAAGCATTTTGAAAGTTTCATACGTCGAAGAACACATAGCACAGTCATAAACTTCCCCTTTTTTCAACTTAAACTGTTGTATATGATCTTTGATATCATTATGGATTATTTTTCCATGTTTTTTAACTAAATGATCCTTGAAAATGCCTAGACTGTCCAATTTATCGTTGCAAATCTTGCAGGTTAATTCAGCAACATCCACTTTGACATTATATTCCGACATATCGAAATGACTTTTGAAATGAAGGCGTTCCTTCAGATGTTCCTTCTCTGTATGTTGTCTCAAATCTGCAGGATCTGGGTATGACAGGTCACAGTACCCACAGGAGTATCCAAGCAACGTTTTATTTGTAAAAGGGGTGGCGTTAGAGAACTTTAGAATAGCCTGAAGGTTCTCTCTGTGTTTCATTTTATCCTGGTGCGGTTGCCCTGACCATAGTAAGCTAATTTTGGATTCGCTAGGTGCAGTCAATTTTAGTCTTGCTTTTTTAGGTTTGATATCAGTCTTTTTAACTGGTTTAATGTCTGGTATTTCGCAATCTTCTGTGGAAGAGAAAGAATAACATAAATATAACACAACATCACGCAGAGGTGTACCTATAGGACACACACATTTCGCCAGTTATGTTTAAATCCCATGTAATAGGTGGCTAGCCTATTGCTATCAATTGGACACAAATCCAGAGTCCGGGCTGCTGCTGAGAAATTCCAGATGGAACACTGCTCGACCTGGGAATCGAACCCAGGACTACACACTCAGCAGTAGCGCTTGCTACCACTAGACCAAAGAGACGGGAATCATTATAATTAAGACGCTTCTAAATGCCAGTGACCTTGAGTGGTTAGCTTGCGTGTTCTGTACTGAGCTCACGCAACGCGTCGTACGTCCAGCCAGTAATAGGACTCGTGCATCAAGGAGCGCTGTCCCAAATTAGAGGCATTATTAATTTATTATACATAAAACAGAAGGTATTGTAATAAAACACGTATATTAAAAGATAAATAGTTCAATTATCTTTAAAATAGTGAAGGTTTCAGAAAAATATGCTTGATAGTTTTTGCGTGATTCTCAGTTTTTTATCCGCGTTAGACATAACTTTACAAATTAATTACAATATGTAATATTAACACAGTCTAAAATATTCATATATTAGGTTATTAAGACAATGCTCTAATTTAACATATATTTTTTCCAAATCATTAATACCACTCGTTTAGACGTAATCTTCAGTATAAAATCATTATAAGTCGGTTATTCTCGCCTTAAGTAATTTACGTAATGAAAAAGCTTTGTTAGTCTAGTGGTCGCCGGTCGTAAACGCGATTGCTGAGAGTAGGATCGCCGCTGGCGATTAACGAGAAGCGCGTGGAGTAGAGCTAGCAACTAGAAACGAGTTGGCGAGCAGCGACTGCGTGACGGGCGACGAGCGATTAAGGTCGTCAAACACTTTGAAGATAATACAAAATATATATAACCTTCGACATATCGCTCACCGGACAATTTTATGGACCACAACACACAGTGAAAATAATACACATGGGACCGTTCAAGTATTACGTAAGCACTACAGGGGGGCGGAGGGGTCCATGCTTTGCTTATTTTTGATGACATGGGGGTGGGGGGTCTAGATGGTGATTACGTCAGTAGTAATAATTTACTTTTTTTACACATATGGCAACCCACACATTGTCTATGCTTGAAAACGAAACGAATATATTTCTATAATTATAACTGCTGCTCATGAATCAATAAAAACAGAATACTTACATTAAAAGAAAAATGCATATATCAATGTTTACGTAAGCATGGGAGGGGGGTAAGAGCTATGATTACTTTTGCTGACAATGGGAGGGGGGGTAAATAATTGTAATAAATCTGCTTACGTAATACTTGAACGGCCCCCATATATTTTACCTAGGATTTTTAAGCGCTATTACATATATTATCTTCAATGTGTGTGATAAGCTTTAGAGTCTGGCCACGTTAAGTGTGCAATGGAAGAAATGGGCAACCCCAAAAAGTTTTATATATCCAGCCCGTCCCATCTTTGATGTCCTCCCTCCGGTGACGCCCTAAGCCCAGGTTCGTACCCCACAGGTGCCCTTAGCGAGCGTTCACCTAGCTTTTTAACTTAGTTTGTACGCCCCTGGCTGGAGGCTTTGAGTTTAGCAGCTTAAGGCAACCACAGGATTGAGCGGTTAAATAGTCATGACCTCAGAGGTCAGCTATGAGATGCATAAGAGAAAAAAAAAGTTTTATATATGGTAAACTTTTACATCAGTCTGTTATGTCAGTTTCGGGGTACTTGAATTAATGTCATATTGCTTACGATAAATGTTGTTTTCACAAAATAAAGTAGAAAAAGGGTTAAACCTATTTTAAATAAAGTGTGAGTTAATAAATACTATACTATTAAACGAGTAATATTTGTATGTATATAAATTTGTTTTTATATAGATTTCTACTCACGTTCTCGAAATCGGCTCTAATTACTATGAAAGTGGCAATATAGGTTTACGGGGGCGAAAAATCGATCTAGCTAGCAAAGCTCGGAACCGGTTTAAAAAATACCGGTAAAAACTTTATTTGCGTTTTACTCCGAACTTTTCTAATGTTTTAAGAACTTTACTTAACTAAATTAACCGGTTTATACGACGATCGGCATGTCGGTAAACGCGTTGCAACTTGTGACTACTTGTGAGGATGCCGCGCTGAATAAAAATTAAACAAAAAACCGGTTAATATTGCTCTAAACCGTTTAATCCGAAAAAACCTTTAAGTAAAGAGTCCTCCAAAACCGGTAAAAAAGACGCTTGTAAACGTTTTTGCGTCGAGTACATAATAACGGTTTGAAAATTTAACCGGTATGCGAGCCTTGCGAGCTAGCTTTCATATCTGGGAAAATTCGTTTTCTCTATTTTCTCAGCCTTGGGAATGTGATACAACGTTGGTATACCTGGACGATATGTTTATTTATTTTTACCCAAGCAGAGCTCGGTCGACCAGGTACTAATTTATGATATGTTAATTCCAAGATGTGAAGGAACAGCACGATGTCGTCCTTAACCAAAAACGACAATGTTTACAAGATATCGAAAAGTTGACGTGTGATGAAATAATGATTTTGATCTTTTGATTTTGCCTAATAGATTATGTGTAATAAATAGACTATGTCGTACCTATGCTCTACCTTCATACGACGACAAAACTGTATCAAATCCACACTACATCGTGCTAAAGTGACTATTCTTTACCAGGAATAAATCAGAATATAAACAAAATAACCTATCAAAAACTAAAAGACAAACAAAGTATCAAGTTCTTTTTCGTAGCACAGATGGTGTTGCCGTCTATAGATTTTCAAATGCCACCGTTTTTTTTTATGCAAACTTAGCGTGGTCAAGCTCTACTCGCTGGTATGCGTGTGTACCAAGTGTGAGTCACTCAGCGCGTGTTCTAACCGCCAAGCGAGCGTCGCTGAAGCGAGTACTCTCTTTGATAGCTCTTGTCGCTGTGACAAACGAATACTCGCTGGCGGTGTGTACAGTCGGCGATCAACTGTTATCATAAATGTACAAACATGGGACATAAAATCTTTTGTACGTTTATTGAGCGCGAAAATCGATGATAGCTGGTCTTCCTCGTAATCGGTGGGACATGTGTGACTAAAATTACGAAAGTAATTTAGATATAAATAAACTCACTGATAGAGGTAGCAAGCCGGGATACGAGCGATTTAATCTTGTCGTTCTTCCACACGCCGTCAGAGGGCGCTGTCTTCTTCACTGCACTGCGTTTGGTCTCGGCACTGGTCTTAGATCTGGGCTTTGTACGTTTCGGGTCAGCATTTTTTTTCACGGAAACTACCTTCTCGCTTTTGACTTTTTCTTGGGAGGTTACGCTGGCTGGAGAGGAGAGAAAAGAACCAGATTCATAAAGGAACGGAATAAACGCGATCTTTAGTTTATCCTATCCTATTAATAATAAACGCGAAATTTTGTGAGGATGGATGGATGTTTGTTACTCTTTCGCGCAAAAACTACTGAACGGATTTGGATAAAATTTGGCACACAGATAGTTTTTAACCTGGATTAACACATAGGATACTATTTATTCCGATACTCCCACGGGATCGAGACTTATGCGGGTGAAACCGCAGGGCGCTGCTAGTTAGTTTTATATGACTACAGGGATAGTTAAAAAATACAATAAACGTTGATATATTTAGTAAGCAGTTCCGCTCAACTATTCCTAAAGAGCCATAAAAAGCCCTGTGAGAAATCGCCTTTCACCTCTCAACGAGGCATCCTCAGGATGACGATTGACTTATCGCGAACCCGAAAACGGCGTGTTGCCACACCGAGAGCTGGACGCAGAGTCCAGCAAATGAAAAATAAAAGTGGATACCAACCAACAACGTGGTACCAAGGTGGTGGTGGAATTGATGAAAGTTTGTGTAACATGCCGTCATTTTTGTCGCCGGGAAATACCATCGAGCACACGACAAAAAATAAATAAAAACTCATCTAGGCAGTTAAGTTTCGTCAGATAATTAAATTTGACCTTGTATAGAATAAAAGGGCGTGGTGCTCATGGGAACGACGCGCCTAAAGAAGCTTTCACTTAAAAAAAAAATTGCGAAATCGGTCCAGCCGTTCACGCGTGATGCCGTGACCAAGGGAAATAGGGATTAGATAGATTTGAACTGTCCTTCGCTTTTAAAAGCAAGCTGAACTCACCTGCATCTATCAGATAGTAGTCATCAGAATCATCTCCGCTGTCATGTTTTGGCTCGACTTTGATTTCTATTTTTTCATCTGAAAGCAAAAATTATGGAATTAGGAGAACATATATGTACATTAGAATACTTATTAGAATACTTTTGTAAGCATTATCTAATTTATAAATAGTATAAAGAAAGCCGATTTTCGTGTGTGTGTGTGTTCCATTCGTTCACTTTACATTAAACTACACAACGGATTTTGATGCAGTTTTCAAAATCATTTAGATCATTTATCCTGGAAGGTTTATGTGTAAAAAACATTAATATTAAACTAAGATTTTGATTTTCTCCGGGGTTAGCAAATAAAGCACTTGATGAAGCATTACCTTTTTCAATATATTCTAGTTTCTTAAAGAATTCCTCATTAGCACTCAGCACTTGTTGCCTAAAGTTGAATGAACTGCGAAGACTTTTGATGCATGTGTCGCAGATACCAATCGGTATCTCATTCAATGGTTTTAGCTGTAAATAAAGTTATTGAACAATTATTTAGAGTTTGAAATATTATATTTGCAGTGACCCAAACAGTAAGAGCACCAATACAATAATATTACCAGCCTATTACAGCCTATTACTGTACTTCGAACGTGTCAGCATTGAAAGGAGTATTATGGGGAAAAGAAAAACAGAAAGAACTAATCACTGTGTAATCAGGAAGGCAACAAAAACACAAGATGTAGTACTGAAGCTAAGAAGATTAAAATGGAGATGGGCCGGCCACACTGTCAGGGGAGAAGAGAAATGGAACATGAAAGTGACCCTATGGTATTCTAGGGAAGGGAAGAGAAAGAAAGGGAAACCTTTGAGAAGATGGCAGGATTACTTGGTCGGGACGGCAGGAAAGACACGAACTAGACGAGTAAGGAACAGGGAGAAATGAAAGGGGATGGAGGAGGCCTTTTGGCAAAGGGCACACAGAGTCTCGAAACTAAGGAAAAAAAGATTTTTGCAACAATTGTAACTGAAATAAGGGACCGTTCAAGTATTAGTAAGCAGATTTATTACAATTATTTACCCCCTTTGCAAGCTAAAGTAAGCAAAGCTCGTACCCAGGGGGGGTACGAGCTTTGCTTACTTAAGCGGTTAAGCCCATGCTTACGTAAACATTGATATATGCATTTATCTTTTAATGTAAGTATTTTATTTTTGAGTCATGTTCAGCAGTTATAATTCTAGAAATATGTTTGTTTCGTTTTCAAGCATTGACAATGTGTGGGTTGCTATATGTGTAAAAAAGTAAATAACTACTGCTGACATAATCACCATCTAGACCCCCCACCCCCCATGTCATCAAAAATAAGCAAAGCATAGACCTCCGCGCCCCCCTATAGTGCTTACGTAATACTTAAACGATCCCTAAGACTATTAACACTTTGAGGGACACTAAACGCCCATAGACGTCATAACAATAAAACTTCTATTGTGTCTCCTTTACTGTCCTTCAAAGTGTTAATAAAATAATTGCCCTACTGCATACAGAGAAGATAGATAAGAGAACTTCCCATACAGAGAAGGCACGAGCATTAATCACCATACTTGCTCAAGGCAGATTGGCGATTTCAGACTTATATTAACTATAAGTCCAGTTTTCCTCACAATGTTTTCCTACAATGTTCAAGATAAACTCAGAGAGTATGCATGAATTGAAAAAGTAACATTGGCAGTTGCCCGGATCAACCAATACAATGTGTTGTTTAAAAGTGCTAGAGGAAAAGTGAAACGAACCCGCAAAAACATAATCAGTTAGGAAGTCGGCTACTTGAATTTAATTTATTTTTGCTGGTTCTCATTAAATAATGTTCTGTGTGACATACATATTATTACTGTATCCCAAAGAGACTATTTCAGGCTTATAGGAATAGCATTCCTCAATTAATATATACGGGTCAACACTGAATAGGTACAGGTCATTTGTTAAATAATAAAAATACTTTCGAAATTTTACACACATGTGATAAAGGTTTCAGAATGTCAGTACTAAGAGAGCTTAGAAATAGTCAAAAATAATACAGGAACTGTTACACGGTTGAACGAATTTAATACGAGTATGCCAAGGTCACCTTTACTGCGATTGTTCGCCCCTTATCGCGCTGATAACGGTCCGAGACGAGGTGGGGCAAGCAGTATATAAGTGGGTTGGACGGGTGATAAAGCTCAGTCTGTGCTTGGTGCTTGGTGTGGCAACACGCCGTGTTCGAGTTCGCGACAAGTCAATCGTCATCCTGAGGATGCCTCGTTGAGAGGTGAAACACGTGTCGATTTCTTTCAGGATCTTTTTAACTCTTTAGAAATAGCTAAGCAGAACAGGTTTCTAAATAGATCCACATCATCATTCCTCAATTCATTTAATATCCAGTGTGAGTAAGATTCTCCTGAACAGACTAAGTGTCCCAAATGTCCATTCACTTGCATCCTTGACAATCTGAATAACATCTCTGACACCATAATAATCATGGCCACCTACTGAGCCGAAACAGTATATGCAACATGGATGTACCATTGACAAGAAAAGAAGAGGAGCAACATTTAACATTAGTCAATTTGATTAAATTCTAGTTCCATTGGCATGACTGTGACATCTATTTTTCCATATTCTAGCTATCTTGACTTTATTTATTTGATTTTATTTATAGCCTTTATTCAGAGTTACAGTTGTATTACAAAAATGTTTGATATTAGTTCTGAGACTCTGTGTGCCCTTTGGCAAAGGCCTCCGACATTCCCTTCCAATTCTCCCTGTTCCTTGTCTATCTTTCCCGCTGTCCACACCAAGTCATCCTGCCGTATTTTCAAAGGTTTCCTTTTCTTTCTCATCCCCTCTAGGATACCATAGGGTCACTTTTTTGTTCCCATTGCTATCTTGATTTAATTTTAATTAATCGCAAAATCTCAGTGGCCATGCTTTATGTTGTTCATTGTACAAACTCAGTTTACTGATAAAATATTAATACAAAGATAAATATTTAATATTTGTCCTTGAAATTAATTAGCAATATTATTATTGATAGTTTTAACTCCAATTAGATTCTTATAGTAAATAGGTAATTCTTAGTTATCTAATTAGAAACTATTTCGATTATTGCTGTACTCGATCATTCATAATAATATCCTCACGACCGGCATTTTACTCGATAAGCAGAGATCATAACACCAAAATTGACCCCGATTACTAACATGAGGCTCCCCGACAAAATCGCGTATACAAGGTGTTAAATAGGTTTATAGAACTTTTGGGAACGTAAATCTACATTAGAGAATATAAACTTACGATAATATTGAAACATTCTTTCAACATTTGAGCGTAGTTCTCTTTTTTGTCAAGCCAAAGGTAACTTGAATTTAAGTCTTTATTCAGGCCTCGGGCGAGGCAGCAGCGGCAGACACCGACCACTTCCATTGTTTTGGTTTTCTTCACATTCCAACAAACAAATAAGTATTTTGTGAAAATTCAGAGCAAATGTAAAATGTAAACGGGAAATCCTGATTTTTGACAGCAGAAATTATTTTTTTTTTTTATCTCCAGGTGTTGCCAGGTATGTAATCAGTGTTGCCAGAAGAGGAAATTGAAAATGTGGTATGTATACATTGATGTATTAAAACCCAAGATGCACACTCAACGTCTAAAAAACGTCCCCAAAAAATGAGCGCAACATTCTAAATTGTGCGCTCATTTCAAATAGTCTCGCGTCGCTCGCGTCTGGAAGCAGTCGTTAAAAATGCCGAAGTGTTCTGTGAGAAATTGTAAAAATATTACATCAAGAAGGTTAAAAAAGGATGGCATATCGTATTTTCGGTAAGTAAAAAACTTATTGACTAGTTTTTGTTGTTTTTATGACCGATTATAACAAGCAATGTGTGATTTTGATTTATTTTTTCTAAAAACTTCATTCAACGCTCAAAGTAAAATACGGCTAACTTCAATGGCTGCTTGGTCAGTGTTAGAACAACGCATTATAGTCTCCTTTTTATTTTAGTCGCATTATAAAAATGACCCTGTTCTAATAAGTGGAGTCGATTTTTTTTTTTGTTTGTGTTTCTTTTTATTAATAAATTTATGTACCTTTGAACCTTTTTTGTATGTAGTTTTTGAAAAATATATATATTTACGTTGCATAACGTGTAGGTCAGGAGGTAGCCAATTTAACATTTTTATAATGTTCGTAAATATTATGATGTATAACGATTCATTTATGGGCCAACTTATGAGTTCGCGACATGCGGCATGCTAAGGATAGACTGAAGTGTCGCGTAGTCTGTAGTCTGTAAGTGTCACATTAGAAACTTCATGGAAACTTCTAATTTTTATATTTTAGTTTTCCTCGTGACCCAATACGATGTGGAGAATGGACATCAATCGTCAGCCAACAATGGCGAGAAGATTTTTTTAAGTCGAATAATTCAAGCGTCGTTTGTTCCGAGCATTTTTGGATGAAGATATGTATGCCACTTTAAAAGGCATAAAACGTCTTCGTAAAACTTCGTTCTTTATATTTGAATAAACAATTTTAACAGTTATTATTTGTTTTTTTTTATATACCCATAGACTACCCAAAAACATATTTATGCAGAAATAAAAGTATATTTATGTGTTTAAAACACAATTTTACAAACTCTTAAAATACTAACTAATAACGTAAGATGAAAAAAAAATAAAGTCATGTTCGACTCCACTCAATACCTTGTCCTACCGACCACGGTCGGTCGTAAAATTTTATTGCTTTAAGTGCCTGCGTTAAAATAACAACTTTAAACAATTGGCGTAAGGTTGAACTTGCAATAATATATGCTTGTAGCTTATAGAAAGAGACAGAAATAGAGTTTCGGGACACTTTCGAGCGTTACTTTTATTCGAGACTGTGCATCTTGGGTTTTTATATATCAATGTATGTATATAGTGGTTGAAAACGCTACCTATATGTTATAAAAAGTCAAAATACTAGAAAATGTCAGCAAGTTGTCCATGATTGATTCATGGACAACTTGCTGACATTTTCTAGTGTTAGTTAAAATATATTAAGGTGTAAAATTAAAATATATTGTAAATATTAAAGAGGCTTATAACCATTGCGTATTTCTCTAATAAAATAGAACTACATATACCAATATAATGTCTTCAAATTACGATACAATAGAGTGCATTCGCAATACATCGGTTCATATATTTTTACATTATTATTCGGCTTTTTGTGCCGTTTGAACTTGTAGTTTCTAGAAGCTCTTTCACCCTGCAGTTCATTCTCTATGTACTCCCTATGCGTAGGCGTCCCGATGTGACACACTAACGTACAGCTTGGCAAAAAATAGTCTGAATAAAATGAGTGTGCCCCATGCCACTATTGCACTTATGTGACTGCGAATGGGAAATGAGTAAAATAATAAGTTACAAATTATTAAAAACGCTCCTTGTGGGTGACTTAAAACCTACTAGTACTTGTCGGCAAAGTAGTACCATCATCATAAGTCAGCATTACTTTAATATAACATGACCAGCGTAGAAACGGGTTTTGTCGACTGCTGAACATTTTGCCTATTCTTCCGTCGACAAAACCCGTTTCTATGGTGTTCATGCTACGCGTGCTGTACAGTAGTAGAGCAGTAAATATGGGTTTGGTGAAGGAAATGCATAGAATTAATGAAATTGGAAAAGTATTTCAGAGCATACAAAATGGAAAGGCCAAGAGCCCACATGATCTACTAGTAGAAGTATGGAAGTGTTTCACAGAAGATAAAAATATGTGGCTAACTTTATTCTTCAATGATTTGTTGACTGAAGGAGCGACCCCACACGTATGTTGCAATAGTTCGCGAGTAACCATCTTCAATAATAAAGAGGATGTCTGGTGTTACGCGAATGGAAAGAATAAGAAATGAGTACATATTACTATTAATATGTACTCATTTCTTATTCTGTAAGCATTACATATTTCAGAAAGATTTTATCTTTTTGACCTTTCTAGTTTCAAAATTGAAAAATAAAAATAATGGAACACGTAACACCAAAACCCGAAATATTGCCATATGAAAAAATGAAAACTGGTACCAAAACAAAATGGCCACCGTTCGCTATTGATTTGTTAGCGGTATTGTCGCCATGTAATTTCTCCCCAATTTTCACTGAAAACGTGAAACTTCATTGCTTTTCGTTGTGGTTATGTTAGTGTAGTGCTGTGATGATGGAGTTCGATGAAATTGTGGTGAAGGAGAGCCCCGGGCTTTGCCGGTGCTGTCTCTCCGAAGGATGCTACAAGGATTTGGGAACTGAATATACTTGGATGAATGAAACCGAAGTTTATGCTGATATGCTCCTCGAATGCTTCGATATTAGTGTGAGTTTTATCTTTTTTACGATTATAACGTACTAGCAATAACGTACTACTACTTCACCCGCATAAGTTTCGATCCCGTGGGAATATCGGGATAAAAAATATTCTATGTTTTAATCCATGTTATAAAGTATCTGTGTGGCAAATTTCATCCAAATCGGTTCAGAGGGTTTATCTTGAAAGTTGGCAACGTCGTAAATAGCTGTCAAATATTTACCTGTTTTGATTAATTTGGCACTTAGACCACCTATCATTTAACTAGGATTTGGCAATATTACTGTATGGAATTAAGAAATGTGGCTAACTAGGGAACTAAAATATTGATTATGTAGTGTCTTAATTAATATCGTAACGCCGAGTATTTAGTTTTAGATGTAAAAAAAATATTTGGAAACTTTCCAAATGCCTATAAAAATAAATTCAGTGTTATAATAAATTGTATTTCATTATTAATATTCTAGTTCGGTAGTTGCCACATTTCTTAGTTGCATACAGTAATACTGCCAAATCTGCTATAATATTTATAATAAGCCAACAATATTTTACTAAACGTAAAATACTCCAAGTTATTTCTTTTACTCCAGATAACCCAACACAATGAAGGTCCAAATGGTCCTAACCGGCTCATCTGTGAGGTCTGCATCACTCGGCTGCGGGATGCTTGCAACTTCAAGAAACAAGTCATGGACTCGGAGAAGAAATTCATTGATATGATGGGCAGAGGAGAATTTAGACCTAAGAGTAAGTAGTAATTATGGTTCTGGATCTTGTGTCTAAGTAATAACAGCCATACTGGTGAATCGACCAGGTTAAGCAACACATGCTGCAGTTGGTCTGTGGATTGGTGAACAGCTTTACATACCTTGTGACTTGGAAAGCACATTAATCCATTGGTTCATGGATCTTTGGCAGTCTTTACATGTCACCAGAACCTCAAAAGTCTGACAACCAGTCTTGCCAAGGAGCAGGACAAGGTTGATAAAAATCATGATTTTTATTTTTAAAATAATTAAAATCGGATTTGATTTAAAAAGGATTTTTTTACATTCTGATCTTTATTAATTTGGAAATCAGTTTAATTAATTAAATAAAAACAACATATATATATATATTTAGGGTTCCGTACCTCAAAAGGAAAAAACAGAATCCTTATAGGATCACTTGTGTGTTTATCCGTCTGTCACCCAATTTGCTCTGAATCGATTGGTCTGATTAAGTTGAAATTTGGTAAACACATATGTATTTCTGTGACCCTAACAGGAACGTGTAACGTAAATAAATGAATTTTGAATATAGGAGTCACTTTTGAAACGGACAAATAAAAAATTAAAAAATCTGGCCCTCCGGGAGTTCCGACAGAAGTGAAAACTTTAAAAAAAAATCGGTACCGCGGTAATCAACGCGTTGATGTCTTTTACTCCACGGTGTCGGTAAATTGCGTTACAGTGTCGCGAAATAAATGGTTTAGTCCCATCTCAAAAATGCCCAGCGCACAGTATATTTTTTGGCCAAAATTTCGGACATGTCTTTTTTATGTGATAACTTTGTTTGTAATGTTTTATAAAATTAATGAATAGAACTCACAAGCGCCTATTTCTCATTATGACCAAAAAAAACCACTTAATTATTTTTTATGATAAAATTGTAAATCACCATTAACTTTTGAAATATTTCACGAATTATCTTCATGTTTTTCCTGATAAACAATAATCTTAAGACACATAATACTGATTGATTTATATATTTGTTAAACGAGTTTTCAGAGATTTATTTACAATTAATGTTTTTTTTATTTTATTTTTTTATGGTCGTATTTTTAATTATTTGGATTCTATTTTTTATAGAATTGTTAGAAAAAAGTGAATGAATCCATGAAAAAAAAAATCAGAGCCAAATATTGAAGGATATCGAACTTAGAAGCTTCTAAAGTTTTCTATGGTAATTATGATTTTAGGGTTGTCAATATTTCTAAATAGAATTTATTGTAAAAAGTTACCATAACTTTTTATTCGTAAATAATATATTAACTGGAGGTTGGGGCGTGTGCATCGGAACACTTTATTTACACAGAAAAATAGTTTTTAAATGAACAGAAAAACAAAAAAAAAATACTTTTTATTTCATTTTTGGATCGAGCTGTGGTTTAGCCCAGTTTTCCTAGACGTGCTTAGATAATAAAAAAAAACTATGAATTTCATTTGACATGCCAATCCTGCCATACTAATTTGGAATTTTTTGAACATAATCTACATAATTATTATATCTAATATTATAAAGAGGTAAAGTTTGTAGGAAACGATCTCTGTACTGAACCTATATTGAAATTTCTTTCACTAGTAGTAAATTACATTATGCCATTTTACTTAATTGTTTTCTGATGTACATTCTTCAGCTTGATCTGACGAAAGAATTTCTGTTACATTGTCGGTATGTCCTTCAATAATTTCAAAATTTTCGTCATTTTCTATTGCCACAAAATCGTCTTCTGCTGAGATTTCATACGGTTTCAGTAACCTAACTACGCTGGGTGGTAACGGTAAGGATTTTAGTTTTTTCAACCTATTCTGTAGCCTTATGTAGGAAATTTCTGGATCTGACGATTCCAGTGCTCTGTGAAACAAGTCTAACATGGTTTTTTCGCGGTCGGATTTTCGGCTATGGTGTTCTCTGTCGTAACGCCAGAACTTATTCCGCGCTTCACCGGCTTGCTCTGATAATAAGCCCACTGGAAGAGCTGAGTTATTAATAATATCTTGACCGTGAATGAGAATCTTATGTATTGTTACTGTCATTGGGTACCAACCATATTCTGCCACGTATTTAGATGCAACGCTTTTGCAAAAATCTCCAAATTTATTAGCATTTACAGGTAGACCACAAGATAAAGTAATCAGAATCGTGTGAAAATCGTCCAACAACCACAGACCAAGGCCTAATATTTCAGCAAAGACTGCACGATTTTTATCCGATAGAACTGTTCGGGCTGTGTTGCCGTCATTTGTTGTTCCAGCATTGGGTCTCACAACATCAACTAGCACTTTCAAATCTTTTCGCACTCTCTCTTGCACACGTTTTTTTGTTTCCTCAACAGTTTTTGATTCCATTGAATCTTTGCCTACCCTCCATTTCTTTACAGGAAGCTTGTAGCCCAAATGAAGTAAGAACTCTAACACGCGAATCCATGCATGCAAGGGACTTATTCCGTATTTGAAAACCGATATATCAATTGGCTGAGAATAAATTATGTCTAATTTGTTGAATTGCGTTGAAGTTGCTTTGCAAAATGGACATTTAAGTTGAGAAGAGGTTTCTGTTATTATATTTAGTACTTTGCCATCTATGCATGTCAAATAAAGTTGTGGTTTTGCCCTTATTTTCTTATTGTTAGATGTAGTTGCTTCTAAAGTAGTCAAATCCCTAATTTGGTTTTCTATCAATTTCTGTTCATTTAGTATTAAATCTTTTGTCTCTTTCCGATATTGAATATGAATCGGACGGCAAAATCTGTATGATTGTGGAGTTGGGTTCAACCAAAGTACAAAGTCTTTTTTTGTTTTTATCCGTAATGGGATGAATGTAGTGGCAAATAAAGTGTTTTCAGGCTCTTGATTATCAGAAAAATTCTGTTTATAAAATGATTGACCCGAACTACCATCAAACCCCCAACTCCCCTCAAAAATACAATCTACCGTATCTAGACCTTTTTGTTCACAATATGCTGATATAATTTCGTCGCAGGAGTTTATTAATCTTTGAAGAGTGTGAGAAAGTAAACTAACAAATGGAACAAAGGCTTCTCTTTCTGTTACTTGAATCGCACTATCCGGATAACATTTTTGTTTTGCATCGAACACTTTATTATATGGAGGAAATGCTGGAAATCCTCTTGATTTTAAATCTTGTTGCAAAAAGTTGTATGTCTCTACAGTAAATTTTCTATCTATAAATACTGCTAAAGCTTCATCTGGGGAATAAGGACGAGGGTCTTCGCGAAGTTTAGTTGCTATTTTAGTCGGTCGTGTTGGACTTTCAAGACAAGTATTAATAACGTATTGCAAATCCTTTGACGCATTGGTTTTTAATTTTTGTCCTTTTGCTTCTAATGCACTCGAAACAGCTTTAATAACTTTTGTAGGAGGTTCACTTTCTAAAGAATATTGAAGTTCTTTGCACACCCTTCGTTTTTGTCTGTCACTAAGTGACTCATAGACCAGACAAGAAGAAGTCGAAGCAATAGTATCGATTGTGGGGGATATTGCAATATTAAAAGTATTTTCTTCAATTACTGTAGGTAAAATCTTGTACACTAAAATTTGGGTCAGTATTGGAATCTGAAATTAGTGGTTCATGTCTGTCAGGGGATTGACTCAATATGTTAGATTCTGATTCAGAATCAGTAATCATAACAGACTCTGAAAGTGACGCGTCTTGTAATGCTCTAAAGAAAAATTTATTTAAGTCATTTTTTAGTGATTCTTTAAGCCATTTGTTGTTTTTCTTTGCAAAAAATTTAAAATTATATTTACAATTTTTGTAAAGCATTTCACATTTATACGTGAATCTAGCTATTGCCTCTTTAAATGCTTTCTCATCATTGAGTTCAGTTTTGTTAAATCCTAAAATAGTCAAGATAAGCTCTGATCTATCTTCTAAAGGCAAGTCAGTAGGTCGAATTTTAGATCCCATTTCTTTTGATTTGGCGATTAACATTTTATATACATCGAGTCTGCTAATTACGTCTCCTTGCGTACTTGCGAATACTCCCGGAGAATGAAGAGTACCGGCTGTGGCGTTATCCACAGCTTCATCAACTGCCACTCGTGAACCAACATGAGGGTTGGCGCCCTCATGCTCTCCTTGCAGTAAGTCAGCCGGTCGGAGCCCGGACAGACATCCCTCAACAGGGCGGGTCAGGTCCTGTTGAGGCAAAGTGGCGCCATGGGTCTGTGACGGCTCCATGGTGCCTCACCCCCGTTCCTCCAGGAAATATGTGTCGGTGCAAGGTTTTAGCCGTGGCCTAACGAGGGCGGACCCCTTCCCTGCACCACATATTACCTTTCATTGGATTTTAAACTAAACATTTAAAAACAAAAAAATATTAGCATAAATACATTGAAGTTATTTTTTCATATTAGTTCTTCAACGCAGTTCATAAAACAGGCAAACATTTTCATCACCTTTCAAATTTAAAAATTATATTTTTAAGAAAAGCAATAAAATTCCTGATTTTTCTTTAGTATCACGTCTTAATACTAAACAATTGAGATAAGACATCACGAACTTATCCAAAAAAAGACAATTCTTATGGACACAGTGCGTAGCGTGCTGTGTACATACTCACACACACATGCACAAACACAAACCGATAAAATAGGTCACCGCGCCGAATTGGCAAATTAAATTGCAAATTTTACCTTCATACTTTCAAAGTATCCGTCAATTTGCAAAATGCATATCATACTGTGATTATACAAGGCGCTATATAAATGGGGAATAAAGTGAATTGACTTTTTCCTAATATCTTTGCGTAGATGCCCGAAAAACAGACAATTAACTATTTTTCATTACTAGAAATTGTAAAAGATTTCGATAGATGTTGATTTAAGACAGCTTTATGTCTTCATTTCCGTTTTTTAAATTAATCTAGAATGTTTGGTGGGTTCAATTACCGTTATTTAAATTTTATCTGGATGTCTTTGTACATTACGGCGTACTTAAGAAATGGGAATTAACGTGTAAACTCTTTATAACGTTATCCTTTATAACAATAAACTCCCTGTAACGTTGAAGTGAACCCAACTTGGTTGGTTTGCGTTAAAACCCACATATTGAAAAACTCTTTATAGCGATACGCCATTCTCTATTACGAAGAAATGTGTTCATATTTTTAGACAGTAAATATTCATTATCGGTATTATTGTTTATGTTATGTTATCAGGTAACAAAAGACTTTGAAGCTCCGAAACATCCGAGGTCGGTCTAGCTTTTGTTATCCTTAATTGCCTTGAACACGTGCAGTATGACGCATTGTTTTCTCGGAAGTGATGGTCTTTGACCAAGCATACTGGGTACCTATCGTATTATCAGTCGTAAACCTTACTGTGAAACTGTTAACATGGCATAGCAAAAAACGTCAGACAAAGTTATCAGACTATATGTGTAAACAATAATTTATAAGCATTTATTATCTAAGACATACATAATAAAAATTCTTGTTAATTTGGTTGTTTTTTTGTTCACTCCATATAACGATAACTCTATAACGACAAAAATACTCAGTCCCTTGAGTTTCGTTATAAAGAGTTTACACTGTATTTGAAACCATTTATATAAATTCAACTTACGTAAATGGTGGTGAGTTTGAGTGACTGCAGCGGCCAAGGGAAGACCTCCAATCCTCCATGAACTTAACTTCGCACCATTTTACAATACTCGCGTTTTAATAAATTGGCGTGCTGGCTGGCGGCGGGTGGCGCGGCTCACGGGAGCCTGGGACGGAACTAGGAAAAACACACCCGTCACGTGCAGACACGTGACGTTGACTAAAAAGGGAAAAAAAATTGCGCGCGCCACGCTGCCTAGCGCCCCACCCCCTAATCAAGATCTACGTTTAGCTAGGAGACGATCCAAATTGAAATTACGGAATTCACCGTTTTTTTTTTGGGAAGTTTTCCTACCATTTTTATTTAAAAATAGAATTTTCGAATGTCACCTAACACTCAAAATACAATTAGAATGTGATAAAAATGTCTTCTTGTATAATCTTACTAACATTAAAAAATAACTTCAAATATTAAGTTTAATAAATTTACGAGGTGATAACCCTAATCAAAAAAGTTTGAATTACAATAATTCCCATATCCTGCTATATTAGGATTCCTTTGTTTGTAAGGTCATAAGTGTAAATAAAAAGAACATTTCAGTCCTAGTTTCAAATCCTAATACGTAATAATATGGCGGTAAAAAAAAGAAATCAAAAATTTACAAAATCAGCTATAACTCTGTTATCTTGAACAAATAAAGCCTAATTTTTTTTACTATCGTAAAGTCTTTAAATCACTGTTCAATACCATAAGTAAAGTCTTAAAAAGATATCAAACTTTTGAGCTACAATTGTTTCTATGGTTTTTCTGGAAACCATAGAAATTTTTTTCAAGTACTAATTTTCTGTCTTTCATGACAAATAGGCAATCGGGTGTTCTCGTCTCGCATTTATAATTGCAAGTCCTAAGATATAAGATAATAAAAAAGCCATGTCCGAAATTTTGGGCAAAAAATATACTGTGCAGCGCGCCGAAAGAAGTTTTCACTTCAAAAAAGTTTTGCTAAGTTTTGAAATTCGAAGGAAATTGACCATTCAAATCTCGCCAAAGACTAAACAGACGGATTCAGTCGCGAGTTTAAATTTCGGGGAATCCCCGAACGGTGTAGATAAACAGCATTGGACACGTGTGTGCGCGCCGTAGTTTATGTCGGGGGAAGTCCCTTGACACATTTTGGCTGATTTGGTCGCAGTAATGCTTCAATGCTGGAATCCAGTAATCAATATTTGATCAATTTAAACATTTCAATTCAGTCCAGCATCCAGTAACAGTTTTAACTGCCTTTTTTTTTTTTTTTTTTTTTTTTGAGGTCCCACCCTCATCAAATAACTTCTCCCGCTCTGGGCGGAGCGGGAGGGCGTGTCAGACTCTTACTGACTAAAACCCACCCGTGTTCCTTCGGTTGCCCTGTCGCCGGGGGCCACGATCTCCCTTTCGGTTTTCTTCGCAACCCCGGCAGGCATTGGCCCTAGTGGACCCCTTCAATTCTGCTGACATCTCTTTGAGGCGCGCGTGGAACACAACGCGCCGTCGACCCGGGCCTGGTCCTTATCGGACGGTGAGCCACCCATTGCTCACCGCCCGCAAGCTCGCGCCTACGGTGGCCGGAAATCGCCTCGCGATTCCCGACGCCCTGGGCGTCTTCTCCTGCGGCGGTTAGGGGCGTGAGGGCGCGAAATCTGCCTATGTTGTTTAGTGGTTAGATCACCTGTGTCAGACCTAGAGGTCCCGGGTTCGATTCCCAGCACGGGCAAAACTGAATAAGAATTTAACCTAAACAGTGTGTTTACACTTTTATTAGATATTTTTCGAACAGGCTATACATAACGTCAATTGGCGATTAAGATTGGCAGAAATTGACACTAAAAGGGAATGTGAAGGCGGTAATGATGATGTTAATGTCTATTGCAGTGCTTATCTACCAGGCGCAGCTGAAGTGTGAGGGTCCAGCTGTGGTGGAGGAGCCTGATGATGCAGATGTTGAATATCTGGAAGATGATCTTGATTTTGGTGATGGTACGTATCTCACTACATTTTAATATTTTGTTTCAGCAAGTAATGTAGTTTCCAACTATCTGGGTGTAAATCACGACATTGGTTACCAGCAAGAAACCTGAATGTGAAATCCGATTTCACATTCAGCTGTCTATTCCCAAGCTGTTCTATTCCCAAGCTGCTTGTGTACCACATTAATATACTAATATAAATAAATAAATAAAACACAGTGGCACTCCGGGAGTGCCGGCAGAAGTGAAAACTTGAACAAGATCGCCTTGGTGGAAGAAAAATACTTGTATAGAACATTGATCCGTAACCTTATCTAAATAAAGAGCACAATCGCGTTTACAAAAAAAAAAAAACTTCCAAAGTAAAAATGCTTCCATAGAACATTGATCCGTAACCTAATATAAATAAAGAGCACAATCGCGTTTACAAAAATGGTGTCGTAACAGTGTCGTGAAATCGATGGTTTGATCCCATCTCAAAAATTTCCAACGCGCCTAAAGAAGTTTTCACTTCAATAAAACGTCTGAGCCGCGCGGTATGGTACCTCGTTGACATAGGCATGCACAGTTCGGCTCTTCTCGGTAATGATCACCCCCTAGTCGGGCGGCCGCCCTCGGCCACGACTCACCACGTCGCATCGTATCGCCCGCCGACCCACCACGTCGCATTGCATCGCCCATCTTTTTTTTCTTTTTAATCATGATCATTTATTTGCTAAGAAAGTAGTTACATACATATAGGTGTTTACAAAATTTTGAGATCCCTGTATAATCTACCAATTAGGCATGTAGACATTGAAAGTAATATTACAAAAAATCGAATTAAAATCAAAAAGTCAAATTAAAATTGGCAAAAAAATAAATTAATTAATCATTATAGAATTAAAATAATTATTAGGAAATTCACAATGTCAATAATTAAATCTTAAGTGTATAGTGTCATTTAAAAAATCATTAATTGAATAATAACACTTATCAAGCAATAGGGCTGTCCGTTTTTTGCTCGATTGTTGACCTTCCACAAGAATTGGTCTATCAAATTAAAATGTAAAAAAAAAAAATTATATAAATCCGTCTGGTAGTTCCAGAGATTAGCGCGTTCAAACATACAAACTCTTCAGCATATTACTATATAATATATTTACATTCTTAATCTTTTTCCTTCCAGTCGACCTCAAAGATGAATTAATACAGCCCTCAGTATCAGACGTCACCGTAGCCACGCTACCCGTCAAAGGCAAGCGCGGTCGTCCTCGCAAGAACACGCCAGTGAAGCCGGATAAAAGAGCCAAAGTGGCTAAAGTCGACGATAAGGCCAAGACTTCGAAAGCTGTTGCTAAAGGTAGGTCCATAGTTATTAAGATGTATCGTGGAGTGTGTGTGTTGTGATTTTTTAAAAGAGATTAAATGGTTTCTGTGATGCCATAGACAATTATATTATATAAAGCTTATATCGTCCTTTTGCATTAGTTCCAGTTGTCCGTTGTTGATTTTTTTGAAGTTGTTACGGGTAGTTGAAAGCCCGAAAGTCTGACAACCAGTCTTACCAAGGGGTATCGTATTGCTTAGTAACTGGGTTGTGAGTGTCAGATGACAGTCACTCCATGTAAAATACTGGTATGACGCATCCTGTTGTTTTTTTCTTTTTACCTGTTAGACTGGAAGCTGACCTCAACATAGTTGAGAAGAGGCTACGCAGATGTCGATGAGTACTGATTGAGAGATGATTACTGATTAACACACGGAGGTTACCTGAGTTACCAAAGTACTTTGCCCTGTATGTGGCAACCACCGGGCAGTTTAGAAGCACATGAGCTGTTTTCTCGTCGTCCTCCAAGCAGGACCTGCACAGTGGACTGTCCGTGACTCTTATCACTCCCATTTTGAATGCGATGTTCTGTTATTGGGTTAGTTTCCGCACTTAGTCCTTCAGATGGACCATTGTGCGGGGGGCATGGCGGCCGTCGGTGGTTATTCCAACCAGCCCACCTCCTTCCAGAAGTTAATTAAAACTCCTGGTCTGTTCAGAACATCAGTGAAAGATCTGGGTGACCCGAGGGTTCCTGTTCTAATGTGTTTCTGTGTGACGTCTGTGCATTCAAAGAGTACGTGCGAGACGGTTCCCTCAGCCTCCATGCACGCCCTGCATAGAGGACTGTCCGTTATTAGAAGTTACATTCTAAGCCTATCGAGAACTGCCTATCGTAGTCCACGGCTGGATATAGACGTCTCCCAAGTTGAGCCAAAATAATCGGTTCTTCGCCTTCCTCATCTATCTTAACTGTCCCGCCCGCATTTTTAAGTTGGTCTTTCCACTTGTGACTAACCCGGTGTCAGAGTTTTAAAGCTGTCCATGGGCCTCTGACTTGGCTTCACATGCCGTCGAGAAATACCTCTCAGGCATGCGGGGTTGCGAAGCCTGCCAGGGTTGCGAAGAAAACCGAAAGGGAGATCGTGGAACCTGGCAACAGGGCAACCGAAGGAATACTGGTGGGTTTTAGTCAGTAAGAGTCTGACACGCCCTCCCGCTCCGCCCAGAGCGGGAGAAGTTATTTGATGATTTCCCACCCAAAAAAAAAAAAAAAATGTCATGCCGGTTCCCTCACGATGACGACGACGATTTCCGCTATTTGGGATCCACTGAGTAGTGGTTTCTGCGTTTTGCTCCTCTGATTTGCGACAGATGCGGCCAACCCACGTTAGTCCAGCACCATTTTTGCAAAGAACATTTTTAATGTTTTCAGAAAAATAAATAATATTGAATCCTGATTTACAAAATCACAGCATATACACTCGACTTTTTCATGTTTTTGCTGACAATACTTCTGATACAAAACTAAGTAGTCTTTTAAATAATACGGTAGTTGCCTTTGTAAAAAAAGAAATTCTATTGAGTCCGTCTTTCAGATAATAACAAAATATTAGACACGTATTTTTTGCTTTATCATATTAATTAAAAATAACTTAGAAAATACGCATTAAAGTTGGGGTGTGGGGGCTCGCTACGTCACAAATCAGTATAAAATCTAGCAAGCTGTGACGTCATACCACATTTTAACTCAATGTATCGCCGTAATCTTTTGATTACGTCAAAAAATAAAAAATACGTGTCCTATATTTTTTATTAATCTACCTTCCGGACTAAAAAAAAAAATTGAAACAAGCCTATTGCGACAATAAACATTTCATAATTTTTAACTTTTCTGTAACTCTGTATTAGAAGTATTGTCAACTTTTTATTTTTAATTAATTCTGAAAGGAGTAATCATTAGTTTGACATTTGAAAGACAGTTAATCTTGGAGAGAGATGCTTAAGGAATAAAAGGTCTTTACCTAGGAGTGAGACAGCACAAGCTAGTAAAAAAAAAAGGTTATTCTTGCCGTGGTTTGTGTGAACAGCTCAGTATATACCTAACTATAACACTGCGTAGGGGACCGTTCAAGTATTACGTAAGCACTATAGGGGGGCGGGGAGGTCTATGCTTTGCTTATTTTTGATGACATGGGGAGTAGGGGGTCTAGATGGTGATTACGTCAGCTGTAATTATTTACTTTTTTACACATATGGCAACCCACACATTGTCTATGCTTGAAAACGAAACGAACATATTTCTAGAATTATAACTGCTGATGATGAATCAATAAAAAAAACAGAATACTAAATGCATATATCAATTTTTACGTACACATGGGGGGGGGGGGGGTACGAGCTTTGCTTACTTTTGCTTACAAGCGGGAGGGGGGGGGGGGTAAATAATTGTAATAAATCTGCTTACGTAATACTTGAACGGTCCCTAGGAAGGATATCGGCTGTCGATTAATTAAAATTATTTGAATCAATGCAATGATTAGGCCTTTCGGAATTACACGTTCTTAATTCGTGTTTATCATAAGTGCAATATTTATCATGGTAAGCAAGATGACCAACAGCAGTCACTAACGCTGCTAAGATTCTAGGCATCTTTCCAATTTCCGTGGCATTAGCTTAAAATATTTTAGTCATAAAATGTCATCCAGAAAACAGGCCATTGGTTGGCGGTAAAATATATTATTTAACGCTTAAAACACGTCTTCCCACGATAAACCTTGCACGTGTGATTGATGTACAGTCACGGAAAGACAATTGTTAGCAGTCATTAGAAATATACTTTCATTCACGTGCTTTGAAGACGTCGTTGTCCACTTTCTAAAATATTGCTTCAACAAAATCTTACGTTTTTCATAATTCTCAAGACTTTAAAAGATTAATTATTGAAATATTTGCAACTTAAAAATTGGGTAACGGGGCTGACAGCCCAAAGTGTGCCAGACGTGCATTTAGGTATCATGGAGGCATATAATAAAAGATTAGTGAATGCAGTGTGGTGTTAAGCACGCTTTCATTATTAATTGCTACAGACATCTATTAATTTTTATTAAAATATTTACACACACTATAATACTGATTTACATCCGTAAGACGTACTCGTAACATAAGGTTCTGTTGAAAACCAGCGTCAGGCACTAGTTGTCTGGCATTTATGCTGAACTGGGCCTATTTGTCGCAGCCGTGAGGCACACAATACTGTTTTAAGCTTTCTCTGCTCAAACAAATTTATTTTCTTTCTATCTTTCTTCTTTTTCTTTCTCACAAAAGAGAGAGAGAGACACAAAGGAACTCCTCATAATTTTAGTCAAGTGCGCGTCAAGTCAATTGGTTTAAAAAAAAAAAAAACTATCTCCACACGACTAACGAATGTTTTCCGTGACTGCAATCTTTCTTTAATTTTAATAATGCTCTCTCTTTAATATTAATAATTCTCTCTCTTTAATATTCGTTTGTTTTTTATCTTTGAATATTTGAATTGATTCGCGAATTAACCTCCCGCTGTTTTTGACTGCCTGTACGAAACTTCTTAACCTTTAAAAAATTAAGCTTTTTGACTATGGATAATCTTCATTAATCTATGATGCATTGCGGTGCAATTATACGAAAATTAATGCTATTTTTAATGCGTTCGACATTGTGGTACCGATTTTATCGGCTACATATTTTATGAAAAGGAACCTAACGGGTTCTGGAAACTTGACCAATACTGTGATACTGTCAAATTTGCTGCGACCTATGCATACCCATCTTAGTCTGAAGTAGATATGAGATTTGACAGCGGTTTTAAATTGATTAGGCCCTGAAACTATTAATTCTCATATCACATAGACATCGTTGCAATTAGGTTGAGAATACCATGGTTAGTCACTAACCTGTACCCTAATTGCGTAATACATGATTAATCACAATCTGTTTCGATTTGAAACAGATGCTTCATAAGTTGGAAAAAAAAAATCTGCTCAACAACGTAAATAACGCAATGAATGTTGTTGAACTGTCAAAGTGAAACAAATTAGTCATAATCGTTTACGTAATTAGGGTACTGGTGTCTGTGTTTTAAAGCCATCTATAGGCCTCCGACTTGGTTTCACATGCCGTCGAGAACTACTACTACTACTATATGCTTAATTATTATTTGAAATCAATAGTCATTTATTCAAATTAGGCTGAGAATCAGCACTTTTTGAACGTCAAAATTACATAAGGCTGTCCCTCAAAACGCTCGCCCTTCACCACTTCCTAGTGCTTTATCTGGGAAGAAGTGGCGCAACAAACTCCCCAGCAGTACAGCTTTCTGTTAAGTTACCTACTTTAAAAAAATCGATTCGTTTCGTCACCGTAGTGATTTCTCTAAACAGGAATATGAAAGAGGAACACAACACATTGATAAATTCTTATCGTAAAAAATAATAATTAAATTAAATTTCTCCTATCGTATTATGTTGAAATATAAACAAGATGAAGAGAAAATTGTCACAGTATATGCAATTTTCACATGCCCTTAGCGACTTAAGAATAAAAAAGCCACAGAAATTAGACATCACAATCCAAACGTAGGTATATAGCACTTTTCTATAAAACAGCAGTTTTTTTTTATAACCGACGAAAAATTTCAACGCAAGTGTGTTCAGAATCATGTACTGAGTCCATGGGAACATTTTTCGTCGTAGTTTTATGTCCATCGTCGATGTCGATGCCACCCTGTAGATAATATCAAAATTAATTAACTCGAAAATTTTAGTAATTCCTTTACTTTTCTATATTTTGCGCCAGCTATGGCCGGATTTCTTTGTTTAGTCAAAAACTACAGGCATTTCTGTAATGTTTTTAATCTTATGATGATTTCGAACTGGTATTAAATATCTGTAATGTGATGTGATACACACCAAGACGTGAGAAGACTGGTGGAGAAGAGTTCTAAAAGGAAGCCAATAGGAATCGGGTTGTATGAAGGCGGCGCCCCTGCCAGACGTATATTGAATTTTGAAATATCACCAATATACATAACAAGCTGTAGATATGCTTTGAAAACTTCCAAATTCCCCTAAAACACCAAAGATCAAAAGCGCCAAGATATCTCATGCAAAAATTTCACGTTTTAGGTGAGTCACGGCGCACCACAGAGGCGTCGAGTAAGTCCTCAATGACGTCCACAAGACGCAACAAATTAATGAAGACTAACGCTGTTATAGTTCTAGAAACTTCCACCGTCATCCCCTTCAAATGGCATAGACAAAATTACCTCTGTTTCTTCTGCCATCTGACTTTCAAAGACACTGATTTGCTCAAAGAACATACCACAAACCAGCATAAGAAATCTAATATCGAAGCTGCTGTTTCATACTTGAGAAGAGACGAGAAGGTTAAAATTGACGTCTCCGTGTTAGAATGTCGGTCTTGCAATGATAAATTAGACGATCTAAACGCTCTCATAGAACATCTCAAAGGAACACATAACATTAAATTCACAGAAGAATGTGGTTACGGACTCGTACCGTACTTTCTACAAAATGAGGTGTACAATTGCGCTGTCTGTAAAGAAGAATTCCAATACTTCATGAAATTGAACCAGCATATGAATGAACACTACGGGGATTATATCTGCGAGTTATGTGGGAAGTCCTTCTTAAGCCAAGATAGATTACGATGTCATTTCTTGAGCCACGGTTCGGGATTCCACTGCAACTTCTGCCCGGAAACTTTTGACTCGCTAACTCAGAAGAATAATCACGAATCGAAAATCCACAATAAGGATAAGCTTCTTAGATGTTTTTATTGTTCTGAAACCTTTCAGAATTACAACCAAAGAAAGCGTCATCATAATTTAATACACGATTTAAAGGTCCCAGAGTTTACTTGTCCAGTTTGCAGTAAAAGTTTCCAAATTATGAGCAAAATGAAGGTACATTTAAAGGAAGTTCACATGAGAGAGAAGAATTTCTCCTGTTCCATGTGCGAACAGAAGTTTTTCTCACGAACGCACGTACATAAACACATGATCAAACATTTTGGGGAGAGGGTACATCAATGCGAAGTCTGTAAGAAGTCTTATGCACGGAAGCAGACTCTGAGGGACCACATGAGGATACATAGTAATGAAAAAAAGTTTATTTGTAGTGTTTGTAGTCTGGGTTTTGTTCAGAATAACAGTATGAGGTTGCATATGAAGGTGCATCATCCGGAAGTGATGACTGACTGATTATTGCATAATATTGATATTATATAGTACGGTGTAGTGCGGGCGTGGGGCCTGTAAACGTAGTGTAGGTTACACACGCATATGTTACAAATATCGGATGATAAAAACGGAGCTCTGTGCAAGAAATCGGGATGCATTATCGCAATAATTATCGACATACCAATATATACAGGGTGTCCAGTAAATAGCACGACATACTGCAGGGGGTGATAGCTAGGGTCACTACCTATCAATACAACACAATATATGTTCAGCAAAATCTTACGGATTTACAGTTTTACAAAATTTTCCGAAATACCGAAAAACCTTGAAACAGATTTTTAAGCATCTCGTAATGAAAAAATCCTTTTCAAATTATTCGTGAATAGTTACTTTACTCATTGATAAGTCTTTTTTCTATCAAAGACAAGAATGTTTTCAAGAAATACTATTTTTTGTTTAAATTTGCACAGAACTATTTTCTTATCACTTAAGTTTAAAATACAGTGGTGAAAAAAAAATCCGTAAGATTTTGCTGAACATATATTGTGTTGTATTGATAGGTAGTGACCCAAGCTATCACCCCCTGCAGTATCTCGTGCTATTTACTGGACACCCTGTATATAACTAACTATGTTGGGATCGGCGTCCAATTTAATAGGATGGTGCTGAATACCAGTATTTTGCTTAGAGAGACGCTGACCCCCACGCAACACAGTTATTGCTTAACCCCCTTTGTAATACGTATAATATCTATGGATCTATAATAAATACGTAATCGCATAGGTTCTCTAGTTTTCAGCGTACTAAAGTGGTACACACGGCTACACATCAAGCTATACATTTCCTGTTTATGCGGATCTCGCATTGTATAGGTTCCGTACAATGCGAGGTCAGCTTATACTGGAAATGTATAGCTTGATGTGTAGCCGTGTGTACTAACGGTTAATCAGACAGAGACCGCTTTAAATGTAAGGTGGAACGTTAGAAGGGTGCATTTATCTAGTATGCTAAGTTTTTTTTGAATCATGTTATCAAAAGACATATATATTATATTGAAATTATTCTTTGTGAGACATTGAAATAATTTAGAGTTATGAAGCTATGTATTTTTCTATTCCTATTAAAAAGTAATTAATATGATTAATTTAACGCATTGATTTTTATTTACATATTTTAATCCAACTTTATGTGAATAACAGACACCGTAGACGACTGTGAAGCTTTTGTTTTGCTTCGAGTCTTAGGGCAAATTTCCAGGTGAAACTGAACGCGATCAGCTCATCTAAACTGCGTCCAACAGCTGTTAAGTGTCATCATTGCAATGGAATATTGACACTTGAGCAACGGATAGTGGTTTGGCCGGATACCGGATAACCGGCGACTGCCTTTGCCTTTAGCTTACATTAGTGCTTACAGCCCAAAAATGTATATATTTTTTTAAATAAACAGTTTGGTTTTGTAAATTAGTAGTATTATTTACATTATTTTTTCCAAATAAAGTCAAGTATCCGGCTAGCCGGATATTCGGCATAAGATGACAATCGGGCCGTGAGCTGGACAGTAAAAAATGACCGGATAGGCCGGATACCGGATAGTGGCCGGATATTCGTTGTAACTCTAATTGACACTGACAATTCTTGAACACGGGATGCTGATCGCTTTCAGTCTCATTGGCTGCAATTTTTTTTATATAAATTTTCAAGACGATAGTCTTGAAAATTTTCTGGCGACCATAGTTATTATGAAATAAAACCTTTACATTTTTAAACAGCAAGAGTATAAATAAAGTTTCTTCGAGAGAGAACACTGGCACGTTTGTGAGATCCGTAATTCTCGTGTACAATGCTATGAAAATAAAATAAATAAAATGACTATATTAAAATACAATGCCTCGTTGGTCTAGTGGTCGCAAGCGCTACTGCTGAGCGTGAGGTCCTGGGTTCGATTCCGGTCGGGCAGCGTTATTGGATTTACTATCTGAAATTTCTCAGTAGCAGCCCGGAGTCTGGATTTGTGCCCGGTTGATGGCAATAGGCTCGCCCCCTATTACATGGGACTTAAAAAATATAACTGGCGAAATTTGGGTGAACCTGCTACAGGGACACCTCTGCCCAACCCTTCGGGGAAACAAGGCGTGATGTTATGTTTAAATGTAAAATACAAATAAAATATTTAATGTTAATATTGTTATTTGAATAAAGAAAGTTATTATTTTTATTTATCAAAATTATGACTAAAGCTATTGCGGAGCATATGCTCTCATTCTCCACTGAGTACTATTGTATAATTCTAAGCAAAGTGAATAGGACTTCCTCCAAATTCTCAAACGGCACTTTGAGATTTTATTAAGTTTCTTGGCCCCGCCGCATTGCAAAATACCTTTCGTACATTCCGTATGAACCATCGCACACCGGGCACAACAGTCGGATCACACTGCGCTTTTTTGCACCGATGCGGCTATAATATGCGTTGGCTTTTAAGTGTACCTATAGATAGCATGAATGTTAACAGCTTAGGGAACTTAAAATTAAGTGCAGTTTAAGAATTCAGCTGTTAGATGCTTTAAACAACTTTAAATGTACCCTGACCACAAAATTATAATTTCTTACCTTTATTGAATAAAGTAGACATTTTTAGAATCTGTTATTTTGTTGACATACCAAGGGTACCTTTACAGTAGACCAATTTCTTTTCAGGTAAAAAACCGAGGAAATACAAGGGCACAGAGTCTTCCTCGATGAGAAGGCGACGGAATCTGCAGATTCTGTTCAACAGCACATCTATAATCCCTTTTAAATGGCGTGGGAAGTACCTGTGTTTCTATTGCAGTAAAGATATTGCTGAATATACAGAGTTAAGGAAACATACTAAAGCACATGGCAGCTGTTCCATAAAAGACCATTCTCTAAAAGTCTTAAAAGGAGGACAGAACATGGAAATCAAAGTAGACATATCATTTATTAACTGCGAAATGTGTGCAGAAACATTACCGTCGTTTGATGAAATAGTCGCTCATTTATTTGACAAACACGAACTTGAGTACGATAAAGGAGTAGACATGGCTATAGAAGAGTACAAACTTGCTGATCTCAGTTGCACCGGATGCGATGAGAAGTTCACGTATTTCGGCTACCTGGTATCTCACGTCAATAATACCCACCCGAAGAACTGCCTCATTTGCGATAACTGCAACCAAAAATTCAACAAAAGGAGAGATTTATTTTCACACGTGAAAAATTACCATCGAGAAGGAGGGTACCAATGCGAAATGTGCCCTCAAATCTTCAACTCATTGAATATACTAAGGAAACATCGAAATAACAGGCATTTGACTCGATGCAACATTTGCAATTTGAAACTGCCGTCAGCTGCTTTGAGGCAAAAACATATCGATTTAGAACATCCTGACGACGGGTCTTTGCAATGCGATACCTGCTTCAAAGAGTTCCACACGAAACAAGGCCTCAAGATGCATTCAAGAAAATGTAAAGGAGAAGAAATTTTCGGAATCGCCATCAAAGAAGAAAATATAGCCATGGATTTAGATCTGAACTACGAAGATCACTCAAAAAAACCTTGCGTCAAACAAATACGAGAAAATATAGTAATAGTCATAAATATGTCAACGGCAATACCTTTTAATTTTTATAAGAATAAGTTTAACTGCTTTTATTGCTCCAAAGATTTTGCTGATTCAGATTTGATGAGGGAACACGCAGTTCTGGAGCATCCGGTGTGCGACGTCAAAGAAAAGTGTATAAGGAAATGTAGGGAGTCTGTTGCTTGCGTCAAAATCGATATTTCTTCACTCGCTTGCAAAGTCTGCTTCGAGTCATTGAATGACTTGGATCATTTGATCGATCACTTGATCGCCAAACACGATGCGAAATACGACAAATCGATAACAACGTGTCTGCAACCTTATAAGCTGATTAAAGACAACATGGTATGCCCACACTGTCCCGGCGAAGTATTCCGCTTCTTCGGAACGCTTCTGAAACATATGAATATCAAGCATACCAACAATAATATCATTTGCGTTTACTGCGGCCAAACATTCCGTAGGGATCAAAACTTACGAGTTCACATTTGGCGTCATCACCGCGCTGGGAGGTTTAAATGTACCATTTGTGCTGCTGAGTGCAATATACCGTCTCGTTTGTACATGCACATGGCTCGGGCACACGGGGTAAAAGCTGCGAAATGTCCCAAATGCCCCGAATCTTTCGCTACGCAATATGAAAGACAGAAGCATTTGATCATTGCCCACAATACGGGCCACAAATGCTCTTATTGTGGAAAACTCTTCACAAGAAACTCGTTTATGAGTAACCATATACGCAGAACGCATATGAAAGAGAAGAGTATAGAATGTTCTGTTTGCTATACAAAGTTCTTTAACACCGTTCTGTTAAAAAGGCATATGGTGAAACATAGCGGGCAGAAGAAATATAGCTGTGATGTGTGTGGGGAGCGGTTCTACTGGCGCAAGACTATGAAGACGCATAGAGACAGGCTGCATAGTAAACAGCTTTATCCTACATCCATGTAATTATCTAGAATTCCCGATAAAGTGTAGGAGTATTTATTTTAATAATCTTTACTTTTTTAATATTTATCCTTAGATTGTGTAGACCATAAAAATCTTATAAACAGGAAGAAAATTTATACATATATATTGCCAGCTCGAGTTTTAGGCGCCCGTTGTGTTCCACGCGCGCCTCAAAGAGATGTCAGCAGAATTGACGGGGTCCCTAGGGCCGATGCCTGCCGGGGGTGCGAAGAAAACCGAAAGGTAGATCGTGGCCCCCGGCAACAGGGCAATCGAAGGAACACTGGTGGGTTTTAGTCAGTAAGAGTCTGACACGCCCTCCCGCTCCGCCCAGACCGGGAGAAGTTATTTGATAATTTCCCACCCAAAAAAAAAGGTTTTAACTTAATATTACCGTAGACTGCGTGAATTTGAACTAATAAATGATCCTTATAGCTAACTATCAGAGATGCTAAAATACTAAAAAAAGAGTTCATTTCTGGGATAATACAAATTAACCCAAGCTTCGCCTTCCCTCCATGCACTGTCTTTGTTATCTCAAAAGTACAAAAAAGTAATTTCTTTTCAGATTTGGAAACAGAGGTGACAAAGCACAGTGCTAGTTATCTAAGGAGGAGAAATCTGCAAATATTACTCAACAACACAACATTGATACCTTTTAAATGGCGCGGCAAATACCTCTGCTTTTATTGCGGGGACGATACGAAGACGCCCGATCGTCTCCGGAAACACACGAAAGGCCACGGACCTTGCAGTGATAGCGACAGAGCTATAAGATTAGTTAAATCAGCTGATATAGAAATCAAAATTGACGTTTCCGATGTCTCCTGCGAGATTTGTTCAGAAAGTTTCCCATTTTTAAACGAAATTATTGACCATTTGATAATTAAACACCAACTGCCTTATGTGAAACATGTGGAGATGCTGTTATCAGCCTACAGGCTGTTAGATCTTCAGTGTCTCCTGTGCGATAAAACCTTTAATTACTTACGTAAATTAATCAGCCATATGAACGTAGCTCATCCTAATAACAGCTTTGAGTGTTCCGAATGTAAAAAGAAGTTTAATAAAAAAAGAGATTTGGATTCGCACATAAGATTACATCATAAGGAGTACCATTCTTGTACCAAATGCGATGAAACGTTCCCAACTAACTCCGCGTTACAGATTCATAGGTCTAACGCTCATTCTTCGACGTGTAACATCTGCTTCCAAGTATTTGCTTCAGACAGCAAGCGGTTAGCTCATCAGAAATCTGACCACGATTCCAATCAGAGCCAATGTGGATTTTGCAATAAAGTTCTAACAACAAAACAAGCCTTTATAAGACATGCTGCAAATTGCGAACATAAACCTCAAGAAGACATTGTCATAATTGATGACGAAGACAAAAAAATGTCTGTAAAAGAAATAAGAACAAGTTTAGCATGTATCTTTAACATGACTACCGCACTACCTTTCAAATTCTTTATGAATAGATTACGATGTTTCTATTGTACGAGAGACTTCACCTCATGCGAGGATTTAAAAGAACATACGTCGATAGAGCATCCTCACTGTGATATAACCTTTAAATCTATGAGGTTAAGGAACAGATATGACGGTGTCCAAGTCAAAGTTGATACTTCTTCATTGTCTTGTAGATTATGCCAAGTCACCTTGCAGGATTTGAACGACTTGATTGACCATTTGAGCAAGGAGCATAAGGTGAAATGCGACTTTTCTGTCGAGAGTTATCTGCAGTCGTTCAAACTGATTAAAGACAATTACCCTTGCCCTATTTGCGGGGAAGTCTACAGATATTTTGGCGTTTTACTAAAGCACGTCAGTGCGTCTCATAGCGGCAATAAACATATATGCATGTACTGCGGCAAAGCGTTCAGAACTGACCCTAATCTTAGAGCTCATATTTCAAGACGTCATAAAATCGCTGAGAATCACAAGTGCGGTAATTGCGATTTAGTATTTGGGACTAATAGTGCGTTAAGAAATCATCAGGGCACCGTTCACGGTACGAAATTAGTTCAATGCTTCGAATGCTCAGAAAAATTCACCTCACAATATTCAATGCAACGACACTTGATCACGTCTCACGGTACGGGACATAAATGCACTTACTGTGATAAGCTTTTTACTAAAAACTCTTTTATGGTCAACCATGTACGGAGGTGTCATTTGAAAGAAAAAAATGTTGAATGTTCTGTGTGCTTCGAAAAATTTTTTGACAGTCAAAGGCTGAAAATGCACATGGTTAAACACGTTGGAGAAAGAAACTTCCATTGTGATATTTGTGGTAAAAAGTTCTTATGGAAAAGGAATCTAAGGGGTCATATGGCTTCCCATATAAGGAACGCGAACGCCCGAAACGTTACCTAACATTTTTTGATGATATTTCTTTTCATATTTCTGCTGTTGGCCAGTTATTTTATAGCTGATTCTGAATTGATCACGTTGTGGTTTCCATTCAAAGGCTTATCTAAGAATTTTCCTATATGCTTTCTGCCTGTAATATCCATGAAGTACAATGAATATCCTTTTACGAAGGTGAATACTACAATTTGACACTTTTCCCAAAATGATGACCAGATTCTGGGATTCACAACTGATATAAGTAACGAAAACGCCCAAAACTAACCAAGCATGGAAGTAGAAGATGAAATAGCAGCACATTTATAGAGAAGAACAATTTGTTTTCAGATGGTCTGCCAGGGCCGTACGAAGGCTGTACCTCTGAGAGACGACGGAAAAACTTGAAAATACTGTTCAACAACACTACCATCATGCCATTTAAATGGCGGGGCAAATACCTTTGCTTTTACTGCGGAAAAAACTATACGGAATACACAGAATTTAGAAAGCATACAAAATCCCACGGGCTGTGCACCACAAAAGACTACTCCCTTAAACTAATCAAAGGAAATAACATAGAAATTAAAATCGACGTCTCAGAAATCGGTTGTGATATCTGCAATGAACCCTTCAGCAGATTCGAAGAAATAATCGATCATTTGATCAGTAAACACAATATGGAATACAACAAAAATATCGATATACCCTTCCAGGAATATCGATTAGTCGATTTTCGATGTTTGTACTGTGAAGAACAGTTTTCTTATTTCGGATATTTGGTTAAACATGTTAATAACGTTCACCCGCAGAACTGTTTTATTTGTGATGATTGTGGAGTTACTTTCAACAAGAAAAGGGACTTGTCTATACATTTAAGGAATTATCACAGACAGGGAGGATACCCCTGCGATTTGTGCTTGAAGAACTTCGAAACTCGCCTTACGTTACGGAGGCATCAAAATAACATGCATTTTAGGCACTGCAAGAGCTGCGGTTTGCGTTTCGCGTCCCTTTCTCTCTTACAAAAACATGTACAAGTTGATCATCCCCAAAATGAGAGCAACATGAAGTGCAGTTACTGCTCCAAAGACTTCCACACTTCTTTAGGTTTAAGACAACATATAAGCAAATGTAAAGTTAAAATAATTTCTCAAGTCGAACCCCCCCATTCTTCTTTCCTAAACGATAGTAACATAGAACCTAAGAAAAAACAAAATATACTACAAATAAGACAAAATATACAGTGTGTACTCAACATGTCGACGGCTGTGCCTTTCAAATTCTTTTCCAAATACTCCTGCTTCTATTGCTCAAAGAAATTTGTTGAATTTGACGAGTTACGCCACCATACCAGCCTTGAACATCCTGAATGCGACTTGAAGTCCAAATGCATGAAGAAATGCAAAGGAGAAAGGATAGCTGTCAAAATTGACATATCTGCATTAGCTTGCAAATTATGTTGCCTCCCAATGCCTAATTTAGAAGATTTAATCAACCATTTAATAAACGAACATAAGGCGAACTATGATACGTCAATTTCGGGCTGTTTAGAGCCTTTCCGAGTTATAAAAGACAATATGCCATGTCCTATATGCCCGGATACCGTGTTCAGATACTTCGGCATTTTGCTCCGACATATGAACTCGGAACATAGCAACAACAACCGCATCTGTGACTTCTGCGGTCGAAGCTTCCGTAACGCGGCGAATCTAAACGTGCACATAACCTACGCACATACAGGTTCCTGCGAATGTGACATATGTGGGGTTAAGTACAAGAACCAATGGTGCTTGGCGCGACACAGAGCGAGGACACACGACGCGAAGGACCACAAATGTCCAAAATGTCCCGAGCAGTTCCAATCCCAGTATCACAAGCAAAAACACTTAATAAAAATGCATAATGTGGGTCACAAATGTAGTTACTGCGGGAAAATGTTTACAAGAAACTCCTTCATGAAAGACCATGTTAGGCGGACACATTTGAAGGAAAAGAACATTCCTTGTTCCATTTGTAATGAGAAGTTTTTCGATAATTATCTTTTGAGGATGCATATGGTGAAACATGAGGGGGATAGGAAATTTTGTTGCACTGTTTGCGGAAAAGCCTTTTTGAGACGAAGTAATTTGAGCTCGCATATGGAGATGCATAAAAAGTATGGGCATGTGCAGTTGCAGATTTGAGTGTGTTTTAATAATCTTTGGAGATAGGCTGTTGACAGAATAATGATAATTATTAAGAAAATTGACACCCTACGACAATTTGCTGCATTATACCCATTTCATACAACTGTCAAGGTATGACAGTTACGATTATATACGGAAAATTTAAGTTGGTAGTCAATTTTTCTTAACAATTAATTTACCTTACTTCACAAGGTTTCGATTTATAAGTGTAAATATATTTAAATAAAATTATCCATTGAATTTCTTCCTTTTGGAGTCTGCTATAAATTTATTTCACAGAAAAACTAAGTTGGTACAGCCCTATGTAAACTTTATGGCGGCTCTGAACGCGAGGCAAGTTGCTGCGCAGTAACAGTTTATGTGTCAGCGGGAGTGAGGGGTGGGGCACTGCGCAGTGAATAGCACACTTCAGAGCCGCCATCAAGGTGTATGAAGCGACGAAATCTCTCCACTTTAGGTATAGTTTGACCGGGACCACTGTTCCGCGCCATAAGAATACGCGGCGGGGCGCCGGGCGGGGGGCAGCGTTAACGAATGGCGGGCGGGACGACGCGCGCCGTTGGCATTGAATTGACGAATGAGCGGCCCCCGTCTCGCCGCGCACATACCTAAGGCGCGTAACAGCGGTCCCGGTCAAACTATAGTCTATGCTCTGTATTAATGTTTTCATTTTATATTGCTTTATCGAGAACGTAATAGCTCTTATTTGTAAACTAATTTATTAATTGTATTAAATTAACATAACATCATGCCTGTTTTCCCCGAAGGGTTAAAGGCAGAGGTGTACGGACAAACCATGTTCTTAATGTCCCTCGGCAAACCTTGTGTTTCGTCAGTCGTTGGATTTCTTTCTATCAGTTGCCCTTTGCACTTGGTGCAGACCGGACGCTCTCAATCGACTTGGAGGTATAGAGTTGTTAATACTCTTTTAACTTAATGTAATTGATTTTAAAAAATTGGAGAAAAGCCGCTAAAGTCGCAGGCACGACATATAGGAAAATAGTTTTACAGCTCTATGTAGTTTACACGGAAATCAAAACAACAATAAAATACTTAGTTCTGAATTAAAATTATTATACACGATAAATCTAATAATTGATGGACATGGAAATTAGCATTCGTTTGTATTCGGAAATCCGATGATACCCGAGGGACATTAAGAAAATACAAATACTGTACCTACATAGTACACCCACATTTCGCCAGTATTCTTTTATCAGAATAATACTAAAGGTAATTTATTAAAATGATCTCAATTTTATCTCGTACAAATACAACATAATTACTAGAATCAATGTAAAAAAAGTAGTATTAAAAATTGATCTCGAATTGACTTGTCCTCTATAATGCAGGTCCTAAAAGAATGATAAAATTAATCGAATAATAATTTTTTTTTTTTAAATTATATTATTAAAAATATTGAATACTATGGCACCCCTAGTATTTCTATAGCTCTAGGTAACCAGTTCACTTAGCCACCCAAACACAAAATCCAATATCTTTGTTTCCATATCCTACAATAGTCTTGCACCAACCGGGGGTCGTTCTTGGGTGCACTTGCATAGCACGAACAGGGATACTCGTCGGTTAGTGCCTCATTTCATTCAAAACGTCTAACGGGCCTCTGCGAGTTGGCTTCGGCCCCTCGTCCCGAGACGTGTCAAAGACAAATAAATAATAAAAAATGTGTTAGATCATAGACACAATTTTTGTATTAGTCTTGTCATTTGCCCTAAAACGCAGCCGTCAGATTTAGTATCTGAATCTAAAATAAATCTATCACCTATATCTACCACCTACTTTATTATATTTTAATCCGTCCGCCCCAAAGGAGGGTAATGTTTTTTGAACTCTTTATATGGCAGCTATTTATTTTATATCTCTATTTCTAAAGCAAATAATGTCAAAATCATGCCTGTTGGTAATTTTTTTTTCAAGCAAATACTATTTTATGTAAATCAATATTTAATCAAGACAATAGGGCTGATGAGAGTTTTTCTTGTCATTTCTGTAGATTATTAAAAAAATATTGGACACATTCTTTTTTTTTTTATTCAAAGATTACGGCGATACATTGAGTTAAAATGTGGCATGACGTCACGAGTATGTAGATTCTATACTTGTGACGTAGTCATTTTTTATTAATATGATAAAGCAAAAGATACGTGTCTAATATGTTTTTATTATCTGACTGACGGACTAAATAGAATTTCCTTTTTTTTTATCTAAGCATCAGCCCTATTAATTGTATTTCTTGTATCATAACATCATGATGTATATTTTGTAATAATCACTACATAAGGACACGAGATAATACATAATTGGTAACTTGAAAAAATAGAAAATGTACTGCATATTAGGCCGCGTCCTATTTAAAAGCGATTGTCGCGCAAATACGCATTAATTGTAATGTTAATGTAATGTTGTTGTAATTTTTTCTTTGTTCCTCTTAAACAGAGCACCTGCCATCCAATTTCTTCACCACCCTTGGTTGACTGGTAGAGAATGCCTAAGGCATTAAGTCCGCCTTTGTACCATTTTGAGTGTGAAAAGTTTAAATAAATAAATAAATACGCGATCGGTCGCGTGGATATGTTACTGTTTGTTCAGAAAACCAAAGCGTCCTCTGTCGGCGCGACCACGCATTTTGGTTCACCGAACAAAAAGCTCCAACGGTCGTGTATTCGTGCGATCATCACTTAAAAAGGACGGGGGTTATAGGTGTCGCTAAGTCGCATCGACTAAATAAACATTATTTATTTGTTTGTATGATAAAAGGTGGCAAAGAAGCCTGGTGAAGCGCGGTTTTCAAGGAAATACCACCCTTGTTTCACTTGAAATAAAGTTGAAAATAATTATTCTTTTAAGAAATCTGCATTAACGCGGTGAGGATTATTTATTTTCGACTTTATTAAAGAAACTCAGTGTCGATATTTATTTGGCAGAGAAAATCGCTCTTTACTGCGCTTCGCCAGGTCTACGCGGCCCTAAGATTTGTGAACATTGTGATATACTTGAACGAAATGTATGAAGTGTGCGACATTTTAATTTAAAAATATACTTCTTTGTATTTTATTTCGCGTTTTGATCACTTTACCTGCTGTCCTCTGATAATAGTAACACTAGAAATGCTTTTACCACTGTTTAAGAGAGGGGATCAATACAACTCTAAGTTCGTACTACCCTTCAAACGAGAGACTCTTGAGGCCAATTCCAATTTAGAAAGTTGTATTGCTGATTCTAATGACAATAATTCTATAAATTCATATTTGTTATGGTCGAGAATCATATTTAGATCAATATTTAACCTGATACTGCCATGCAAATTGCAAAAAAACGTAAGTAAATTTGAATTTCGTGGGCTACCCTGGCGCTTTCGTTTTATGTGATGTTATGATTAGCAAAAAAATCTTGTATAAAAAATCGAATAATCAAACAACACTCCCGTGTTCGATTATTCGGAATTTTTCGATTAGATACTATGAAAATTGGGCATTCACTTCTTAAAGGACAATAAAATGATGTATTATTTTTATGCAATAGGCAATAATTTCGCATCGTAAAATTATAGAAGAAAAACTATACCACTTTTTGACGACGATAACCTTATCTATGCACCTAATGTTTTGTCTGCAACCGTGACCACTTGTCAGCAATTGGATAATATTTAAAACTCGCAGAAACCGACGAACCACCTGCAGAATTATTACAGAAACCTAGAAAAGTAAAAGCTGAATTTCTTTTCAGGTTCAAAGTTCAATACTGTGGAGGACAAATATAAGAAAATGGAAGTCGCCCGTAAGCTATTGATAAAACGGCGGAATGTCGAGTATGTTTTACAGTATAGCAACGTAACACCTTTCATGTGGCATAAGGGGAAATATAAATGCTTTTACTGCAACGAAACTACTAAAGACCCAGTCGTTCTACGAGAGCACACGACCGAAGCTCATCAATTCGCGAATCTCGAACTCGTTGTGTTTGACAGAACCAAAAATAACAGAAATAAAGACGCTGCTGTCAAAATTGACGTTACTAATATATGTTGCAAGCTTTGTCCGCAAGCTGTGACTAATTTAGAAGAGCTGATACATCATTTAATCATCGCACATGATGCGGAATATGATGTAAGTGTCCCAAATTGTCTACTACCCTTTAAATTAGACAAGGACCAGCCTACATGTCCAACATGCAACATGAAATTCGTGTTCTTTGAATATCTGCTGCGCCACGCGAACAAACATCATCTTTCCCACCACTACATCTGCGATGTTTGTGGCACCAGTTTCCAAGGAGAAAACCATTTGAAAATGCATTATAGGTACTATCACAGAGAGGGTGGTTACACTTGCGAATACTGTGGGATCAGTCTTGCTACTCTATCTAAAAAGATTCTACACGAAAAGAACGTGCATTTAGTCAACTTATCGACTTGTCCACATTGTCCGGAAACATTCAAGAGTCCTTACTTAAAGAAACTTCATTTGGCGAACGTTCATGAAGTCCAAGAGCTCAAAATTAAGTGCCCGTTTTGTCCAAAAGTGTATCCACAGGAATCTATCATGTCGCGTCATATGAGGAGAGTACATCTAAGAGAGAAGAATGTAGAATGCGAAGTCTGTGGGGACAAATTCTTCGGTCCTTACGATGTTAAACTTCACATGGTAAAACATAATGGGGAAAAGAAATTCGTCTGCTCCGTTTGCGGGAAAAAATTCTCCAAGCGAAGTAACTTGAACTCCCACGCCGTACTTCATACGAAAGACAAGGACTATGTGTGTGTGGTTTGCAATAAGGCTTTTGCTCACCAGACGAATTTGCGAATGCATATCCGCAACAGACATAGTCGGTTTGACCTAGCCCCTATCGTTGATGAAATTGATGAAAGCGATATGGTCCAAATGGAAATCATTCAAGAGGAATTAGAAGGAGAAGTGGCGGGACAATACATTCAATGATATTACTATATTGTGGAGTAAATCCACAATTAATCTTCTTTTGGAGCCAGAAACATATGAAAGTCAATTTTAACGACATGGTACTGATTTCATTTTCGATTGACAGAAACTGAACGTCGTAGAAAATCGTCTCTGCAATGTAAATTGCGCTTTGTTCAGTGGTATTAAATCTGGTTTTTGATTTTTAAAGTGACTTATGTAAAAAAGTGGACAATAAAGTGATATATTTAGAGAATAGGACAGTGAGGCAGAGCCCCTTTAATCTTCGTGTAATGTAAATGTCCGAAAGTGAACTTAAAAGTATACCTTCCAATGAGAAACTAAAATTAAAGTATGTTTCTGTGAATTAATTAAATGCGGAGATCGAATATTCGGATGGATTATTTACCTAAAGTTAATTTTTGGCTAGGAAATTATGGAAGTCTCTTCTTAATCATTTTGATTTCTTAATATAAATCCCTGAGTCCCAGGATTTTTTCAATATTAAAGTGCAGTGCATTCCATAAAAGCCAACACCTCAACTTTAGGTAAATTTGCATCCCAATATCCGATCTGTAATTATACGCAATGATATTAAATTGTACTCATCAATAATGTAATTCGTCGAAACCTACAGCTTCCTCTTGACGTTTTCAACGGATCCTATGAAATTCCCATTAAAATTCGAGCGATCTTAATGGAAAACCCTTTAAGGTTAAAGTTAGTCAGTCAGTCAGTCAGTCTTAAAGGGTTTTCCCCTTTAAGACTGTAAAATATTAATATAGATAATGGTAATAAACTTACCTACAGTATTTCTATTTTCTTAATGTCCCTCGGGAATCATCGCATTTCCGAATGAATACATAATACATACAAACGAATGCTAATTTCCACGTCCATCTATTAATTCAGAGTAGTCAGATAGGAAACTCCGAACTCAACTAGCTTATTATTATTTTTTATTTTTTTATATGACGTGTAAAATTGATTCCGATATCCTATTTACAGAATAAACAATTTCATTTCAATTAGATATATCGTGTATAATAATTTGAATTCAGAACTAAGTGCGTTATTGTTGTTTTGTTTTGATTTTCGTGTGAACTATATAGAGCTGTAAAACTATTTTCCTATATGTCGTGCCTGCGACTTTACCAACTTTCCTACCATTTTTAAAATAAATTACATCACTTAAAAGACTATTAACAACTCTATATCCTTCCAATTACGATTGAGAGCGTCCGGTCTGTACTAAGTGCAAAGGGCAACTGATAGAAATCCGACGGCTGACGAAAAAAGAGGTTTGCCGAGGGACATTAAGAACATATTTGTACTGTACATGAATATTTCAATCTACAGGGTCAAATTAAATTTGCAAGGAAACTCAGCAGACGTGATTGTATTATATCTAAACACGACAAAATTTGATATTTTATTAACCTGATGGATCGACCCGTGCGGCTGTTATTACTAATACACGAGCTCCTCAGTTGTACAGGTCCCTGTGTTGTTACTTGAAGTGTGAGTTGAAAAACATGTTTTATTGTCTGGAGATATCCATCGTTCCATGTCTGTGAAGTTTACAAAAAAAAAAACATATATTTTAAGTGAAACAAAAAAAAAAACATCTTCAAATTAATTATTTTTTGTTTTATCATGTTTAGATATCGATTATCACGTTTGCGGTTTAACTAGCTAATTTCAATTGAACCTGTATAAATGAGAAAATATCTGCTTATCGAGCAACTCGAAAGCGTGGCGTGTTTAAATCAGTAACGCCAACTGAACCCCCACCTTTTTATTTCGGGTGGGAAATTATCAAATAACTTCTCCCGCTCTGGGTGGAGCGGGAGGGAGTGTCAGTCTCTTACTGACTAAAACCCACTCGTGTTCCTTCAGTTGCCATGTTGCCAGGGGCCACGGTATCCCTTTTGCACTTTCCCGCAACCCCGGCAGGAATCTGAACCCCCCCCCCCCCGGCAGGAATTTGAACTCCCCCCCCGGCAGGAATGTGAACTGCGTTGAAATTTTTAGTTTTTTTTTAATCAGCTATTCCATACATTTTACCGCGCACTTTTCTATGAAACAGCTGATTTTTTTAAAAACAACTGACGAAAAATTTCAACGCGGGGGGAGTTCAGAATCCATGGTAACAGTTTTCGCGTCGATGTCCCTGCCACCCTGTATAACTAAATTGCTAATTAAAAACCCCCACAGATAAGTTATAATATTAGTTTTAACTAAGGTCACTAAAATTGAGACAACTTGAAATGTTAATAATAATCTTTCAATATTGCAACACTGGCATTTGACAGCTACTAGGATGTTGTCATGTTAAAAAAATAATAACTCAATTATATTATGTAATCCATCAATATTTAGTTTTTCAAAAGGTGTTTTAAATTGAGTCTTAGAAACCATAATTAATTAACTTTTCGCACTATTGTATAATTATATTTTATATGTAAATATTACCTATTTTACATACTTACCAATTACTATTTATAAATAAAAGTTTAATACTGATCTGTTGTTTTGACCATAATCACCACTATTTATTAATTCTAGACAAGCAGTTTACATAAATCTAAAGTGAAGGCGAGATATGCTAAATTTTGTTTAGTTTTATTTATTTACAACTAACGGACATGATAAACATTATCCTGCCAAAATTTCAATATGGTATTGAGTTCATACGAAATCCTATAGAAAAAAAAAACACACTTTCAGTGTTTTTCCGTTTTCCGGGCAACTTTTCCATAAATAAAAAAATCCCAAACCAGTCCATCCGTTCTCAAGAAATGCGCTTACCAGCGAACAGAATTGTATTTATATAGATAGATACTAGCTTTACCTGGCCCGGCTTCGCATAGCACTAAATACTTATCTACAGCCCACCTACCTACCTACATACCTACCTACTCTACCTACCTACCCTACCTACTTACACTACCTACCTACCTACCTACATACCTACCTACCCTACCTACTTACACTACCTACCTACCTACCCACTTACCTACCCACCTACCTACCCACCTACCCTGCTTTCTACCCTAACTACCTGCCTACCTAGAAACCTTGTCCTGAGAATAACAAACACAACAAAAAAGAATTATCCAACTTGGATAAGATTGGATCGTAAAATTTGTTAAACACACATTATAACTGCATCAGGCTGCAGCGCATCGCATTTGGATATAAAAAGTGCGGTGCGTCTCGCCTGTACCTACGAAAGTTATTTATGAGGATTTTTGTAATGAGCGTTTATAGCGCAGATTTTAACACTATGAAACTTTAAACGAAAATTTAACCCGAACCCTTTTTGAATATCTTATCCATGAAACACATTTTCACCCTTCATTTACACGAAATGACTACCAAAAATGGAAACGCAAAAAGGAAGCGTAAATCTTGACCTCTCTTTCCAGGACGTCGGACCACCCAAGAGACGTACATCGAACAACTCAATAAAAAACGAAGAAATATACTCCAAATTCTTCAATACGGTAACGTGGTCCCCTTTAACTGGCATACCAAGGGATTCCGATGTTTCTACTGCTCAAAACCTATGCGAGACTGCGAGACTCTGAAAGAACATACCCAAAAACATTCTGTAGACCTCCACACTTTTATTACAAAACGTATTATTTCAAAAGATATACCAGTCAAAATTGATGTGGCGGACATAAGCTGTAAGATGTGTATTGAAGAGCCTATGAAAGATTTAGAAGACCTGATAACTCATATAATTGTCACCCATGCTGAGGATTATGATAAGAACTTGGGTGTCTGCGCGTTACCCTTCGTTTTAAACAAGGATGTGATGCAATGTGTTCTCTGCGAGAATCAGTACGACAATTTTACATGTATGGTCGGTCATATGCACAAAGATCATGTGAACCATTCGTTCATCTGCCAGATATGTGGTCTCAGCTTCATCAGCAAGATTCGCCTCAAAAGACACATAAGCAACAGTCATGTAGGATACAGATGTACAGTTTGTGGAAAAATGTTCAACGCGTCTCATAGAGTAGAGAAACACAAGCAAAGAATGCACGGCCAAGCTAAAACAAACGAATGTAACCTCTGCAGTGCGACTTTTGAAAGCCAGTACCAATTAAAAGTTCATCTAGGAAAGATGCATAATGTGGAAAAGTACAGGATCAAATGCGAGTATTGTGCAAAAATTTGCACGACCAAAGGAGCTATGTTGCTTCACGTCCAGTCGAAACATTCGCATTCCAAATTCGAGTGTGATTTATGCAATTATAAGACCGGAATTAAATGGCTGATTACTTTGCATAAGAAAAAACATTTTGGGGATAGGGATTACGCTTGCAGCATTTGCGAGAGGTCCTTCCGCAGGTCTAGTAACTTGAGAGCTCATATGAAGGTCCATTCTGGGGCATCTGGACGTGTGTGCAGAATCTGTCGAAGAGGGTTTACTGATTTGGAGACCTTGAACGTTCATACAACTGAGTTTCATTATTTTGAAGAGTCTTAAACATTAGAAATTGTGACTATTGCTTGGAGCTTGCAAATGTTTAACTAGACACACTTTGATTGAGAGGCTTAATGCAAATAATTTAGGGTCTTAGCTTGCACCACTAATAAATACTTTTCTGCTAAATGTATTTAAATCATTGCTCTGTTTCTGTTAACCGTTAGGAGATGACAGAGACAGAATTATATTTTAAATTTTTAGTGTTAAACGCATTTAGCCCAGATTCGCACGGCATTTTTTTTTTCGCACACTGCTTACCGCTAAGAGTTGAAAATCCAACAGTGTGTTTTTTCGACGCGCTGGGATGTACTCTGCTGTATTCCCAACGCTCGGCTCAAAGTTGAAAATCCAGTGCGCAATAAAATCCCGCCGCGATATTTTTATATCCGTGCGAACGTGGGCTTTGGTGGAGTGATGCGAGTGCTCAGTGATTCGTCAACTTCCCCTCCCGCACCGCGTAGTTACCTCAGGAAGGGTGTTAAGCGGTAGGCCTATAGTGATTGATTATTGTAGGGCCGTGTGCAATAACTGTAGAAGACAGTGGAATAGTTAGTAATATATTCTTTCGTTGAGAGGTCATATAAAGATACGTGCAAAGGTTTCAGCCTATGTAAAAATCTGTTCTTGTAAGCTTAGGTGAAGTGACCTGATGCTCTAGATCGCTAGGGATTGACAGCCCACTTCAAGCTATATTAACCTAACTTTTTGAGATTTTACACAATAGCATTAAAGCATCCTAATAGTGTAACAACACACCTTCAGTCACAATCTGAATGATTTTGAAGGAAATTCCTAATGCATTGCTTCATATGTTCGAAAACTTTGTCTGCTCAACAACGTAAATAACGCAATGAATGTTGTTGAACTGTCAAAATGAAAGCCGTTGCTACTATAAGTGTGTTATGCAATCCGCGGGTATTTTGAATTGAATACTTTTGGAAAGAGCTGAGGATTTGAACCTACCTTGAGTAGTCATTTTGTCAAAGTTTCATGGGATCTATAATATTTTGCGCAAGAGAGATAGCAAAGCAAGCTATAGTTTATTATTTTGTTAAATGCTATACTATTAAACGAGCAATATTTGTATAAATATTTGTTCTCACGTTCTCGAAATCGGCTCTAACGATTTCGGATGATAGTTGCAATATAGGGGTCGTAAATAAATAAATAGGGGGGCGAAAAATCGATCTAACTAGGTCTCATATCTGGGAACATTACGTAGTTTTCTCCGTAGTTTCACCCGAGCTGACCTCGATCGTCCAAAGTTTAGAACAAGATAATAAATTACGACATGAGAATAATGACATAGCAGTATGGAATTACTAAGTACCTACTATCATGGCAGCATGGAATAAGTAGGTACTATACATGGATTCGTATGAACTTTCGTATACTATTATATGGGCATTCTCTATTTTCACCAGAGCAGAGGTCGGTCTCCCAGGTACTAAAAGATAAGGTGACGTCAAAGTGGAAAGATGTTGTCATCCTCATGCTCACTCAAATATCTCGCTGATGGTGGTGATCCACGGGTCACGTTCGCGAATGAGCTGGTCATCTCTTAACTGCCAGGGCTTATCTTTAATCATATACAATGAAATGTTTTTTTTTGTTTTTTTTTTTTTTTTTCACATCCTAAAGCAACAAGAATAATACACCCAGGATTTTGTAATATATTAATTTAAAAGAGTGTCCTTGGTGTTACTTGCCGGTTCTTCTCCACAGACATCTACGTTCTGGAACGGGCAACTAGCTTCAACTTTCTAAGTGATCGACTCTTTGGCAGTTCAAAAGTGCCTGTACAGTAAAAATATGTTCTTAATGCCCCTCGGCAAACCTCGTGTTTCGTCAGTCGTCGGATTTCTACCAGTTGCCCTTTGCACTTGGTGCAGACCGGACGCTCTCAATGGACTTGGAAGTATTTGTCTTTGTTAATACTCTTTTAACTTAATGTAATTTATTAAAAAAATTAGAGTAAAGCCGCTAAAGTCGCAGGCACGACAGATAGGAAAATAGTTTTACAGCTCTATATAGTTCACACGGAAATAAAAAAAAAACAACAATAAAGTACTTAGTTCTGAATTCAAATTATTATACACGATAAATCTAATTAATTGATGGACATGGAAATTAGCATTCGTTTGTATTCGGAAATCCGATGATACCCGAGGGACATTAAGAAAATAAACTGTAAATACTTTAATTGAAATAAAGGCTTTGAGTTTGAGGTATGGCTAGAAAAGAAGTGAACTCGGAGATGATCAGATGAATGATAGAGATGTATGGAGGAAGCAGACATGCTTGCTTGATTCAGGTTTATTACTAAAAACGAATATATTTTACACCAATTTCATTGGTAGGATATAGAGCTTGACTAAAATGTTTACATAAGACCTTTATTTGTAATATCTTTTTTTTTTGTTTGGGAAATTATCAAATAACTTCTCCCGCTCTGGGCGGATCGGGAGGGCGTTTCAGACTCTTACTGACTAAAACCCACCCATGTTCCTTCGGTTGCCCTGTTGCCGGGGGCTACGATCTCGCTTTCGGTTTTCTTTGCACCCCCGGCAGTTATTTGTAATATCCGTGTTCACGAATACTTAAAGATTGATTGATTGAATCCCTAAATAAATTTGGATAAGGGCGGGAGGGTCACGAGGCAAATTATTATTATTATCAGTCGTTTGTGTTCCACTACAAGGCAGAGGCCTTTCTTCCGTCCTTCCATTTATCCCTATCTTCTGATGTTTATGGTCAATATTATGAAAAAAAAAAGAAGCAAATGCACTAGAAAGTGGAATGCCAAAGTTTGATTCTAAAACGAAACGATATTATTCAGTAGCGGGTCCAACCCTCTAAAAAGTACAACAAACATTTCCTCATTTCTCTTTCCTACTCCATCACCGGACCCTGTTCACCATCTATCTATATCATCTATATATATTGAGACCATTCCAATGAGCCCAAACACGATACCTGTGCTGTAAGTTGGTAAGGGAGTTGGGTATCCTGCAAATTCAAGCTCATGCTGCAGCATCAGTTCAAGGTTACTATGTTCTTCTAATATCATTGAAGTAACAGAATACCAAATTTCAAATCAATGAGACCTATGGAAGATATTCACATACTTCATCAACTAGAAAAGAGCTGATAATCTTCAAACGACTGAACCGATTTTGATAAAACATATCTGAGAACCATCTCTAGAAAACTTGCTTTTAAAGATAAAAAAAAAAACGCATTCAAATCGGTGCACCCGTCTAAGACCTACGGTCCTACAGATAGACACACACACAACGGTCAAACTTATAACACCCCTCTTTCAGTTGGTCACGTTGGATTAGGAGTCGCTCACGATCGATACATTAAATACCAAAACCATATTGCTAAAAGTTTATAGACCACTTTTGTCCAGTCTCCTTTGGTAAAGTTATATGCTGGCACACAAAGTGTGTGAACATCAGCCTATCGACCTCAATTAGGGCTGTGGGTATGCCCACCGTGACCACAACGGTGAATCCGCGCTTATAATCATTCTAATTAATTCGATAAGGAAACACCAACGCTACAACAAAAATATAAACAACAATTATGCTTTGTTATAATAATGGATAATAAGTTTATTTACATCTGATTCAAATGAGTATTTCTGAAATTTAATAAATATAATATCTATGATCTTGTTTCTCTTCAATTTTTCCTCAACCTCAGAAATTAAACGATTGTCTTTCGGTTCTCTGGTGCACTTTTAAACCAGAACCACTATTCGAGTAACGGCTTTATTTCGCACATGAAAATAATTAATAACTTAAAAAAGGTCGAATTGATTCGTATAAATTAAAAATTAAACTAAAAACTAAATGTCGTATTCTGGCTACCTCTAAAACCCTGTGTTTTCCTTGCAGGAGAACTCAGAGGTCTCCAGGATACGACTGAAAAGCAGGCCGTCACCAATATATCTACCGAAGACTACGATACCGCTTTAACACAATCTACTAGTAAACCAACCCTCACAGCGAAAGACAAACGAAATATCATGAGGAATAACGTGCTACAGGTCCTGACAAAATCTACCGTCATGCCGTTCCGCTGGCTCAAAAGTTCATACAGGTGCTTTTACTGCTATGAAATTTTTCAAGAGGCCTCCGAATTGAAAAATCACCAGCTAGAACATACGGGGAATGCGATCAAAGCGCAAGCTATGAAAAATTATTGGGAGCCCGTTGTCTACATCGACGTATCCAATCTAACGTGCGGTCTTTGTCCTGATAAAATTACAGATTTATACGATTTAATAGATCATTTAATTGCGATGCATGGAGTGGAGTATAACAAAGATGTAGGCATATGTATGGTGGCTTTCAAGCTTGATAATTTTAATGTAAGCTGTCTTGCTTGCGGAGCGAATTTCTACACTTTTGGTCCTTTACTTCATCACACAAATAAGGACCATAAAGGAACGTCAGCTATACTTTGCGACGTTTGCGGCCAACATTTCAAAGATGCGAACTTACTTCGTCTTCACGTGAAATCTGTTCATGAAAACGCACTATTTCTTTGCACTGAATGCGGTGAAAAGTTTGACTCAAAATCTAAACTAAAAACCCATCAGAAGAACAACCATGATATGGAGAAAAAGTATAAGTGTGCGGACTGCTCTGAGGTTTTTCAAAGCCACTATAAAAGGTCTAGGCATATGGCAGCTGAGCACAAGAATCGGCAAGAAATCAAATGTCCCCATTGTCCGAAGACCTTTGTCTTTAGAAGCATGATGATGACACATTTACGCGATTCCCACCTTAAATTCCGTAACCATATCTGTGGAGTGTGTGGCTGGAAAGCTTTCAACAGTAATCGATTAAAAAACCACATGTACAAACATAGTGGGGAGAAGAATTTCAAATGTGAGGCCTGTGACAAGGCATTTACTACTAAGAAGATAATGAAGGCTCATTTTGCGAGAATGCACAAAAATCCTCATCCTTCATTAGTACAATATGATAATCCTTATATTGGACAAGTTTAAGTGATTTTACGCCTAAATGTATTCGTAGACTTTAAGGACTAGTGGTTAGGGTTATAGATCTCAACATCTTTGAAATACTGACAGTTATTTTACTTTCTCAGTAACTTGTCAGTTCCCTCTGTCACTTGAAGTGAAGTGAATGAAAAAAAACTAATGACAAAATTTATGACTTAGAATTTCTCACTAGGCACTTTTCATTCGTACTTAGGAATGTAAGAAAATTTAAACGTCAGAAGACGAAGTAAACATCCGGGCATTCCGGCTCATCTCTGGCTTTCAGTAGTTGAAAGAAAGAACTAGGGGATGTTCATTTTTACAGCACTGTTTATGCCGTGCAAACGAGGCAAAGAAAGACGGCACTGTTTGTGCTGTATAATAAAGAAACAGAAAATTTGAACCTTCAATCTATATATATATAAAAATGAATCTCTCTTTCCCTTGGTCACGGCATCACGCTAAAACGGATGAACGGATTTGGGTGAAATTTGGGATATGGATAGACTTTGACCCGGAGAAGGACATAGGATACTTTTTATCCCGATATTCCCACGGGATCGAGACTTATGCGGGTGAAACCGCGGGGCGCAGCTAGTAACTTTATAAATTGATGTATGTAACTTAAGGACTGCCTGTATTTTTTATTTTACATTGTAGTTTTTTTACAAATAATGACTTTAAGAAGTGCAATATCTTCAAGTAACATTGCAATAATGTTCGTGCTTAAATGTATAAAAGAATCAAATTATTTAACATTGTGTACTCGGGCACATTGCTCGCAGAACTGATCACCGATGGGGCTGAAAGGTTCTAGAGTGGCGACCGCCTGCCGGAAGGCCTAGCGTTGGTAGGCCTTCTACAAGGTAGACCGATGGCCTTTTAAAGACCGCAGGAATCCTCTGGATGTGAGAAGCACAGAACCGGTCGAAGTAGCAACTATTGGGCGAGGCCTATGTCCAGCAGTGGACGTCTTTCGGCTGAAAGGTTGATGTGTACTTGTAGAAAATAAGGCTTAACTAGATATTTATTTATATTCGTGTGTTCAGCACAAAGCTCAATAGGTTAATAAGTTAAGGAATCTCGTAGCAATCGATCTGTGGGTGGGTTTAAATCGCTTACAAGTTCATAAGCATATTTTGTTATGAACGTGTAAACAGTTACTAATTTAAAACAGATTCAACTGGAAAAATTTATATAGTTTATTTTATTTAGTAATCATCCTGAATATATTTTATCTAAATTTGTGACTTAAAATTATACACGACTTTCATCTTAAAATTGTATTTTATTTCACACTTACGTTTTATAACTACATGCATATTTAATGCATAAAATCGCCTATATCTTCGTGCTATCTAAAATGAGAATATGTACCGAATATCATCAGAAAACCCAAGTGTTTCGCAAAAAACATAATAATAAGAGACTTGTGAATAGAAATTCAGCTTTACAACTCTATGAAGAAATTTTTTTCTTCCAGGAATTGCAAGCACTGAGGAAACTCGACGTAAAACAGTAATAAAGCATGAAGACATTCCTGAAACAAAGCCACCATCACAGAAAGTAAATGATTCTGAAGTGAAAACTACCAAATCATATGGTGTACTAGAGACCCAAAAGATTTTAAGAGATAATGTCGCTCGAGTGCTCGAAGCATCCACACTGATGCCGTTCAAGTGGCTCAAAAACTCATACAGATGCTTCTACTGCTATGAAATCTTCCAACAACCCAAAGATTTAAAAGAACACCAAGAAATTCACAAAACGGAAGAAATTGCAAAAAAAATGAAATCGTTTTTAGATCCTGCAGTAAACGTGGATGTTTCGAGAATCTCATGCAAACTATGTCCTGAGAAAATTGACGATTTATATTTATTAGTTGATCATTTGATTATCAAACATGGTATAGAGTTTAATAAAGATATAGGTTTATGTATGAACCCTTTTAAACTCAATAATATCAATGTTTCCTGTGCTATATGCGATGGAATTTACCAAACTTTTGGGCGGCTTCTATTCCATACGGATCGGTACCACAAAGGCTCCTCGAATGTTCTCTGTGATATTTGTGGGAGCCATTTCAAGACTACTCAACGATTAAAGGAACATATAGACACTAAACATGACCATAAAACAGTAAAATGTAGATTATGTGATGATAAAATGGCGCCAACAACTGTACGAACTCACATGCAGAGAGTGCACGGGAAGAAATACAAGTGTTTCAATTGCACTGAAGTTTTTGGATCACACTACAAGCGGTCGTTACATATGATGACAGTGCACAAGAACAGGGAGACAATCAAATGCCCCCAATGTCCGTTAACTTTTGTCTTCAGAAGCACTATGATGAGACACTTAAGAGAATCACATTTGCAAGAAAAGAATGCTACATGCGGAGTTTGTGGCTGGAAATGCTTTGAAGGCAGCAGACTTCAAATACACATGCTGAAGCATAGCAACGAGAGGAACTTCAGCTGCAGTGTATGCAGCAAGGCTTTTAAAACAAAAAAGACCTTGAAAACACATTGTAAAAATATACATTTACAGAAGAATGTGCGACGAATTGCCCCGTCGTAATGGCTGTTCGAAACTGAAAACCTACAAGAAGTCTATGGTAAATCTCTCAATATTGTGCGTACATACTTACTTACATTTGAACTTGGAATGTATGGGAGAACATACAGTTTTTCAACTACAATATAAAGTTAGTTCTTGGTATAATTACGGAACACTTCATTGTGCGTGGTCCGACACGCACTTGGCCGGTATTATTTAAGTAGGGGAGTACTTAAAAAGAAAAATATTTTATTTTTCACTTTTTATTTGTGGTACATACTCAACGCAAATTCGTATACCACTGCTTGCTATATAAATATCAGTGATAGGAACATATAATAACATCGTCAACGTACACATAGTTAATTAAAAACGTATTATGGAAGCTAACTCAAAAACAAATTTAATAAAATTAATCTGAGAACAGCCCGCAAGCTTCCTATCTACCAAATGAAAAAATAATGACGTAAAACGGCCCAGTAATCACGGAGAAATTAGTGTACATACATTCATCTCATCGAACGAATAACCTCCTCCTTTCGGCCGTTTAATAAATATATAACATAACATAACATCACGCTTGTATTCCCCGAAGGGTTAGGCAGAGGGGTACCTATATAGTACACCCACATTTCGCCAGTTATGTTTATGTCCCATGTAATAGGGGGCGGGCCTATTGCCATCAACCGGGCACAAATCCAGACTCCGGGCTGCTACTGAGAAATCCAGATGGAAAAACCCAATAACACCTTGCCCGACCCGGGACCCGTAGTAACGGGTTTTGTCGACGGAAGAATAGACAAAATGACGGATTGTGATTGTTTATCTGTCATTTTATCTATTCTTCCGTCGACAAAACCCGTTTCTACGGTGGTCATGCTACGCGTGCAGGACCTCATACTCAGCAGTAGCGCTTTGCGACCACTAGACCAACGGGACAGTCAAAAAAAATATGTACATAAATAAATACGTACAAAAAACGTGAACGCTTTTTCTTCTTAATTTGGATCGAGGATTGAATACTGAATACCAAATTTTAATTTATGTATGTTTGAATTTACGTCTGTTCCTCCGTAGCGCCAAAGCTACTTATCCGATTTTGAACGAGGTGTAAATCGATTCGTTATCATCAGTGATCGGAGTAGGTCGATTGATTTTACGTACTCGCACCATGAATAATCATATAAATCATAACCTGGATAAACCTTTTTTCCGGGATTTAATTTTGGTACTTACGGGATTGAATCAAATATTGTAAAAGTAAGGATTTTTAAACTACTACATTAGAAAATTATAGAATGGATAAACATTTAAAATTGTTTTTTCTTATTTATCAAGTAATAAAGTGAATCTTAGTGTTGTGCGTCCATTCGAAACTTACATAATATGACTAATTTAGTAGTTATTTCTTGTAAGTAGGTATATTATCTGCTACTTGTAATTGTTGCTATTCTTGAATAAATAAATAAAAATATATTTTTATACTTCTTAATATTTTTCGCATTCAATGCTATAACAGCAAAAGGGTTAAACATTTTTTATTCGTATTGATGTATTCTTTATTCTACACATTACAACATTTGAAATTCCTTAAAAAAAAATCTTAATAATTTCAAAATCCCGGAATCCCGCAGGCAAAACCATACTAATATATACGTGCCAGTTCATTGACCCCAAATCAATCTACCTACCCCGATCACTGGTTATTATGGTCCGGGTGACATGGCTACATTTTAAATACGAATAAAATGAATATGACGGATGTTACATCCAAAAATGTGTGCGACTGTTATACGAAACCCGAAAAACTTGAAAGAAAGAAAGAAATTAATTATTTGCTGATAATATAGGTAGGTATACATATCTAGTTAATTGATTCAGGCGTGACCTTGCGGAAATCCATTATAAAATACAATAGAAGTGGATATATTTAGTAACCTGTTCAGGTTAGCTATTTCTGACAATCTGCGCTCAGTGCTTGGTGTGGCAACACGCCGTGTTCGAGTTCGCAACAAGTCAATCGTCATCCTGAGGATGCCTGGTTGAGAGGTGAAACACGTGTCGATTTCTCTTCAGAAATAGCTAAGCGGAACAGGTTACTAAATATATCCACTTCTATTGTATTTTATACATATCGAGTTGACATCGATGTCTTTTTTAAGTATATCTTTTTATTTGGAGTTTTTTTTTTCGGTATTTATTTGTGAAATATAATGTTTTCATAACAATGGTATTTGATTTCAAGTGACCTGTTGAGCTTCGAAGGAATTACCTTTAATTTATTATTGTCAATGAGAGGACTACGTTGATCACTTTTTGTTCTCAGTTAGTTGTAATGATAATTTGGCAGTTTGAGGGCTTTATGCGGCCTACCTAAATGTGCTTTCTTAAGTATTGTTTTTCGAGTCGTTGAGCTTCTTAAGTACTAAGTTGAGCTACACGATTACTGACAAATGCTTGCATTGACTGGACAGTTCCACTCAAATTTGTGTGGTTCTTTCCTCAAAAGACCATTTCATTGATCTGCATGGTTCTTATATTTCCTGACCAAAATTATGTCCAGACTTTAAAACCGACTGTGTCCTTTGAGTTTGTTTCGGTCTTTCTTCCCAGAGTAGTCAGATAGGAACCATCGAGCTCATCTAGTATTTAAAACCATTTACAGAAGTAAATATCATTTATCATCATGTAGCTTAAAGTGTTAAGCCTCGAAACTATGACTACTTACTTGCTTAAAATCGTCCTCTATTCTTAAAGCTAAGCTTCGTTATCCCTACTTGCAGCAAATATTGTGACAAATAGAAAAAAATGGTTTTCTTAATAAGTAATATAATCGACATAAACATATAGAGATTCCAAAAAAAAAAAAAAATTATACGTAAGCTTTGTTGATCAACAACTGTTTACCATGGACCTATAGAAGTATTACTGCGGGCACAAAGAAAATATCAACAAGGCCGAATGGACCACTGAACATATGATAGTTGAACGTTGTCTACGTTGCGTTAGTTACCTTTTAGTTTTACCACTAGAGTTGAGACTATACATGCTTGCCTGAGCACGTTTTACGACCAAGGTCTTCAGTACTTGTATTTGTGTATGAACAATTTTGCTGACATGGCGTTTAAGGACCGATGCACTAAATTGTACATATTTTTTATTATTATTTAGTGCAATTAAACTCAACAACAAACGCTTTTTTTTATTCATCTAACACTAGGCATATAGTGAACGAAGGGGTCCACTAGGGCTGATGCCTGCCGGGGTTGCGAAGAAAACCGAAAGGGAGATCGTGGCCCCCGGCAACAGGGCAACCGAAGGAACACGGGTGGGTTTTAGTCAGTAAGAGTCTGACACGCCCTCCCGCTCCGCCCAGAGCGGGAGAAGTTATTTGATGATCTCCCACCCTAAAAAAAAAAAAAGTCATATAGTGAACAACCTAAAGTACAACAAATTACAGGATTGGACGCAATCGATCCTATCTAATGTACCTCTAACCCACAAGGATGGTTACAAATAAATTATAACAGCGTTTTCTTTATAGGTACTCGAGATAAACCAATCAGGCATTCTAAAACATATAATGAAGTTAAACCCAAACGGAGAAAAGGAAAAAAAAGACTTCCCTGTAAGGTTACTAAAGCGAGGTTAGAAATGATGGAAGAATTGAAGAAACACCACACAAATCTAAAAGAAATTATAACTTACTCCAATGCTACGCCCTTTGTTGGAGTCGATTATCGAGGTTATTTGTGTTCCTACTGCGATTCTCAGTATTCAGACCCTTTAGCCCTGAAGAAACATACCCGTGACAATCATAAAGGATTATACCACACTGGAATACCAAATGTTAATAAGAACACTGTAGACAAGTTTTGTATAAGGCTGGACATAACTGATTTACGATGCACACTCTGCGACACTGACATAGTCACATTAGAAAATTTGATAAAACATCTAAAAGGTGATCACAAAAGAGATATACATACGGATATTAAAAACCAACTCATTCCATTTAAGTTTAGCAGCGAAACCTTGAAATCTTGTTTGTGCTCAAGTGTTTTTGAAAAGTTTAGGAGATTGTTTGAACACATGCACATTCATTACAGGAATTTTATTTGCAATGATTGTGACACAGGATTTATCACCAAAGAAAGCCTCAGGCGACACGTTGCCGCACATACAACAGGCGTATATAAATGTAATCCGTGCTCAAAAACCTTTGAAACTAAGAGGAAGGCACAGTGTCATGAAAAAAATGTACACGTAAACAAGGGTTGGAAGAGTAAGTGTGGGTACTGTAATGAGAAATTTAAGAATACTATGAGAAGAGATGAGCACTTAGTGGAAATTCATGGAGTCAAGTTAAAGGTTGTTAAATGTAATGCATGCGACAGGACGTTTCCTAACATAAGCGCACTAAGGATCCACACGAGACGAGATCACTTGATGGAGAGACGGTTCAAATGTACACAATGTGATAAGGCATTTTTCCAAGCTGCCGATTTAAAGTTTCACATGGTAACGCATACAAAAACAAGAGAGTTCCAATGTACTGTGTGCCTGAAGTCATATAGCCGAAGGACAACTTTAATTCAGCATATGGAAATACACAGTGACAATAGACGGTTTAAATGCGAGCACTGCGGTCAGGCATTTGTGCAGAAAGCCAGCTGGAAGGGGCACATGAGGAGTAGGCACGGCGAACTGGTCTGAATTATACAGTAGGACTGGTTTAGCGAACGGAAGACTTATTTAAGGATACGATAAATTATGTTCACATTACATGGAACGAATAAAAACATAAATTAAACATGACATGATCCGCATAAAAGACGGCGCATACACAATACATATCTAATATATCACTGGAAAAAACGGCAAAAAAAACTACATAATCAGCTTATAATAGTCCCACTGCTGGGACACAGGCCTCTCAGTGAGAGGGAGCTATAAACTATAAACTACCCTGGGCTATAAACTACCCTGGCTCAGTGCGGGTTGGTAAACGGCAAACACTGTCAGTTTTATAATAATAATAATAAAGCTCGAGAGTTTGACCAGATCGTTTCGTTTATAACAAAACGCATCACGATTAGTATGTTCACAATATATCCGTGCCTTGTCGTTAGATTGTGAGATAGCAAGGAAAGAAATGCTAAGTACGCCCTGATTGACTTGAAAGACGTACTGTCTGCTCACAAACTGACAGTATATAATCACGCGAGACTTGTTTGCAATTCTCTGGAGACATACAAAGGACGTGGCGGTACTAGCAGTGGTCAGTTGGTACGGCCATTTTCACGCAGTGCAGCAAGAAACGCGGTGGTTGAGAGATGGGAACTGAAATGAAATGAAATTGTTTATTCTGTAAATACAATATCTGAATCACATTTAAACGTCATAAAAAGAAATCTGGATGGAGTCGACGTTTACCGTTTTTTCGTCGACTACCCCAGAGAATAAATGGCGAAACAAATTCAGGGGTCAAAGTCTCTTTTATTTAAAATCCAAACATAATCTTGGTCAGATCATGTGAAGACCATGTAGATTAGTGTCTGAAATGGTCTTTTGGAGGAAGAACCACACAGATTTAAGTGGACCTGTCCAGTCAGTGCAACCATTTGTCAGTAATCGTATAGCTCAACTCAGAACTTAAGGAGCTCAACGACTCGACAAACAATACCAAAGAAAGGATATTTGGGTTGGCCGGATGAAGTACTCAAAGTGCCAGACCTTCATTTAAATCAGTGAGGGGAGGAACAACTTGCACCTAACTTATCACTCCGGCAGAACAACAACCGCCCGGTTAATTACAGTGGCTTATACTAAAACCCGTATCATGGACCCATTTTAAACACACTGCGTGTAGAGAGTTCACTAGTTTCCTGCTTGTCTTGCACTTCTACCTGCATCCTGCAGGACTTGAATGACGCAAACGAGAGAGCTATCGACGTTCTTGTCGGACAAAATTTGAGGAATTAAAACTATAAAAAGAAGATTATTTGAAAGAAGGAAAGAAAAATGGGTTTATTTGTCACAGAGACACGTGCATACATAAAAGACAAGAGCATTTGCAAATTTAATTTCTTGTGCGCGATAGTTGATAACTAAGATGATGGATTATATTAGACATCTGCCTAGCCTTTTCCCAACTATGTTGGGGTCGGCTTCCAGTTTAACCGGATGCAGCTGAATACCAGTATTTTACATGAAGCGACTGCCTATCTGACCTCCACAACCCAGTAACTGGCTAAGACGCGGAGGAGTCTCGGTCGTAAAGATGGTCATCCATCCACAGACCAACCCTGGCAAGCGTAGCTTAACCGGATCAATCGACCCGTGCGGTTGTTATTTCTTAGCCACGAGGTCCTCGATATTAGTTAGACATTTATAAAAAATAAAAATAAATTGCCTTAATTTAGAACGACAATCAAATACTGAATACCACATTTCTATTATTTATTAACCAATGAGTCTGCATATTGTCAATTCAATTTTTTTTTTTGTTTCACATAAACCTATATGGGCACTTATAAAACGCCAGAAGCTAGGTGCACGGTTCCAATTGGTCGTTTCCTATGGAGAAGAGCCGGCAAGAAACTCCACGGTTACTCTTTTAATAAGTATGAATAAAATCTTTCTTTAAGTTTTGATATTGCTGTTTTGGCTTTTGCCGTTTAAGATAGTTAATTGATTCAGGCGTGACCTTGTGGAAATCCATAATGAAATGATGATGTGGATATATTTAGTAACCTTTTCTGCTTAGCTATTTCTAAAGAGTCTTGAAAAGACCCTGGAAGAAATCGACACGTGTTTCACCTCTCAACGAGGCATCCTCAGGATGACGATTAACTTGTCGTGAACTCGAACACGGCGTGTTGCCACACCAAGCACCAAGCGCAGACTGGTGGCTACTTGGTGTGGCAACACGCCGTGTTCGAGTTCACGACAAGTTAATCGTCATCCTGAGGATGCCTCGTTGAGAGGTGAAACACGTGTCGATTTCTTCCAGGGTCTTTTCAAGACTCTTTAGAAATAGCTAAGCGGAAAAGGTTACTAAATATATCCACATCATCATTTCATTTTGCCGTTTAGTATATTTTTTGTGAAATATATTTTTTTTTATTACAATAGTACCGAACAACTATTGTAATAAATTTCAAGTGACCTGTTGAACTTAAGAGGATTCCCCATTGGTTTCAAATGATAGTCCTCAGAACTATGAGGATCCTTGGTTACTTTGAAACGTCTCCTATTCTTTAAATCAAAATACATTACCCTGAACTGCAACTAAGATATACGTACTCGAGGATCCGAAAACAAATAATTAAAATAAACCAAAAGGGAAAAAAGCTGTCTCTAAGATCACTAAAGCAAGGTTAGAAATGAAGAAACATTACACAAATCTTAAATCTCATTTATTCATTAACAATCATTTGAATCTGAATTTACACAAATTAAAGTCAAAGTCAAATCATTTAGGTACTTCAAATAGGGCCCTTATAAGGCACTTTTGAACGTCAAAATTTACAAAAAAAAAATTAATTGATTCTAGTCGCCCCTTCCCAAAGGTAGTTGTCGAATGAACAATAAAATCCACCGTTCCACTCTTTTAAAATGTTTTACAATATTTTGTTTAGGTACTTTAGTTAAATAATTATATGTGAAGACGATGCACCTAGAATAAAATAACTATACCACAATAGGTAAAAATAATTAAAAATAAAGCAACGACGGATAAATTAATTATGCGATAGATACATGGTTCTCACATACCTATTCTGCCCTGCTAACCCAAAAGGCGGTATCTCTAAGATCCGCCTTTTTAGTTTTTTTAAACCATTCAAATACTTATACAATTTCGCATCTAATGGTATAAGTGAAATAGCGCTATCTAACTTAAAACATTTTAAAAAATCACTAAAATGTTTTTATATGTCCATTTTTCCTTAAATTACAATTTAAATTTTTTTTTTTCTCAAAACTTACTCGGGTTGAGATACCGCCTTTGGGCTTAGCAGGGCAGTATTTACAAACTTAAAATTTGAAATACCCGAAACAAAAACAAACAACATTGAGTTTACAAAAATATATCTCGACTTAACACCTGAGGTTGTCGACATGTGGAATATGAGCTCAGCTATTATTGTGCCGATTGTCGTTACGGCCAATGGCCTGATGGCCGAAAACCTCGACCAACATCTCTCGAGGCTCTCGTTAGGCGGTTGGATCAAGGGCCTGATTCAGAAGGCAGTACTCCTCAATACGGCTCGCATTGTGAGGAGGTTCCTGTCTCTGCAGCCCTTACCACCAAGCTTGGACCCTGCTCCTGACACCGGCGGAATTCTATTTTTTATATTTTTAAATGTTTTTTTTTTATACTTTTTATTTTAAGAAATATTTAAAAATTTAAATTTATAAGATTTAAAATGAATGGTATAAATAAAGGAATGGTATAATTCTAAACAATACAATAATCAGATAGGAACAACAAATCTACAATGGCATTAGGATTTTTATACTTTTGTTATAAAAGTGTGATCTTTTCAAATCTAAAGGTAACCTGATAAATAATTTTACTGATTGGTATCGTGGATAATTGAAATACATTGAAAACATTGAAATTCTGATTGATCATACCTTTTAAAGTCCTTTCTACGGATTTCTAGATATATTTGCAGAGTTATATGTTCTCACCGGACGAACCCAATTGTTGCTATTTATTACAATTGGGTACGTTCGGTGTCTATTATTATGAAAATCAGAGTATGAATTGATATAATAACATTTAATTTAAAGACAACCGAAGAAGACGGTGGTTATAAAACGTGGAGTCTTTTATACGAGTCTTTTAAAAGAGTAACCGTGGAGTTTCTTGCCGGCTCTTCTCCATAGGAAACGACCAATTGGAACCGTGCACCTTCTGACGTTTCATAAGTGCCCATGTAGGTTTGTGTGAAATAAAAATATTTTGAATTGAAAAAAAAAATACTATAAAAAAAATTACTCTTGTTAAACCCACCAAATGTCCTATGTCGGGGCATAAGGATTTGTGCCAGACACAAAAAAAAAAACGTATTTTCAAACTAGGCTGAAGCAATTTTTGAACGTCTAAATTACATAAGACAGTCCCCTAATGCGCCCGCCCTTCACCACTCCTAGTGCTTAGCTGGGAAGAAGAAGTGGCGCAACAAACTTCCCAGCAGCTCAGCTGTCTGTCAACTTAGAAGGACAAGCCCTATCGCCAGACGTTAGTCCATCTCAAAATAAAATAATCATCAAATTGCGTGTTCTTTACAGTCAGTGCTACCCTATGCACATAACGGAAATCAGACCATTATGAGAATCAACAACGTAATATCTTTCGTTTTCAGCCGTGAAGGAAACCGAGAAAAGCAAGCCCTGCCTAGATGAGGAAACCCAAAGGACCTGCAAACTCTTTGTGGATATTCTAGAAACATCTACGGCTGTACCCTTTAGATTTAACAACATCAAATACAGATGCTTCTACTGCCTTCGGAACTTTTACATACCCTCGCAACTGAAGAAACACACGCAAAGGTACCACATGAACGAAGATCTAAAAGTAATTGTCGAGAAAAATATCATAAAGTCCGATTTGAAATTGGATATCTCAGAGTTACAGTGCAAAATTTGTTTCGACTACTTTGAGGATACTGAAGCTTTCGTCGCGCATCTTCAAAAGCACAAGTTGAAAGTAGAAAACGATTTAACTCACATTCTAAGCTTCAAATTGTCCGATGGCGTAATCAGTTGCTGCACTTGCAAAACGGAGTTTTTGAATTTTTCCTCTCTTATCGAACACACTCAACTGGCACACAAGGATGGAAAATACCCTTGTGAGACTTTTTCCTCTTGTACTGAAAACAGTCTTGCTAAGCAAACAAGAAAAGAACCAAGACAAGACCCATTTCGACTGTGCAAACAAGACAAGACCCATTTCGACTGTGATGTATGCGGAAAAAGATTCGACTCGAATTATAGCAAAATGCATCACATAAGACGAATGCATGAAATTAAAAACAGGAAATGTCCTATCTGCTTCAAAATACTCGGCAGTGCCTACCAAAAAAGTACTCATTTAACCAAAGCTCATAATATTTGGACATCGCGACATAAGTGTGATAAGTGCCCAAGAATTTTTCTAAAGAAAGCTTTGTTATCAAATCATATTCGGCGGGAACATTTGAAAGAGAAAAATGTAACTTGTGATGTGTGCGGCCAAAGATTTTTCGACCATCATTTGCTGGAGACACATCAAGTTAAACATGACAAGAGCAGGCCTTTTGAATGCGTTTACTGTAAAAAAAACATTTACTAGGAAGAAGGCTCTGGACGTTCATGAGAGGATACATACGAATGATAGACGGTGTGTGTGTAAGGAATGTGGAAAAGCGTTCGTGCAGCATGCTAGTTTGCACTGGCATATGAGACTACATCGTAATGAAAAGGCTGAGCAGGAGACTGGGTCTCCTAAAGAACCGACAGAAGTTGGAGTAGACGAGTAAGCTTCACGGTCGCACGACGTTGGACATTTTACTGTATAATTTTGGTATGTTTTTCTTAGCGTCTCGATGGAAATCACAATTGAGTCAGCCTAGAATTTGATGGCACCTTCAGTAGGGTCCTTCAGTTTCTGTAACGTGCAGGCTACAGGATACCTTGGACACGATACTAAGTGCCCCGTTGTACACTCCAGGGCGAAGTCATCTGTGAACCTCCACCTGAGCAGGTTTTGGGATTACACGGAAATTTTATACAGCATTTGTTTTTAACCGTGTGTATAGTGGGATGGTGACGTGTGATCCCAACATTTTACCTTTAAACAACGTACCTACAGTACAGCAACGTCTGAACGGCTGCTAAGGAGTCCAGCTATTTCAGTGTCTATATATTTTTGTAAGAGAGTTAGTGCGTTTTCGTACTGTTTCTGATTCAAATCCAAGATATGACGGTCTCAATTGCCCGTAGTACTATTTGTATCAAGGCTTGCACACTCCGAATTCTATCCGTGTGATTTGTGAACTCTTCCAATTCTGATAGGACTCGAATCTACGATTCAGACCGAAAGCAGTGCGCAAAAGCTCAAGCGTACTGCATTCGAATCGAATCCGAGATGACGGTCTGAAACTTTTAGAGCGGAATCCTTCATATAAATAAGTATAGTCAGCCTCAAAAAGATATATATGTAGTAGATAGATTGCTTAATTAACTGTTTTACATAACCGCTAGCTGTTTTTTATATAACCGCTAGCTGTTTTTTATATAACCGCTAGCTGTTTTACATAACTGCTAGCTGTTTTATAAAACAGCTCCATTGTGAAATATCCGTTAAGTATAAAAAGATGGGACAGTACGTCGTGTAGTTCAGAAGCATCTGTTTTTCCTTGTTTACACATATTAATAGGTATAAGATGCCATATTGTTATGTCAAATAAATCTCTCGGAACTACTAGCAGCTGATGCAACAGCGATAATTATTTAAAAATTCTTGATTTTGGCGTTGAAAATCAACGTAAATACTTATTGTGAGGTAAAATAAAAACGATTGGCTTGAATAGGGCTGTAAGCATTTTAGGTATTAAGATTTATTTTGTTCATAATTCAACATTACACCTTTATATCCCGAAGGTGTATGCAGAAGTGTAAAGTACACTTATTTTGGCAATTTTGACAATAAATGTTAATTGATACTGAAATTATGGAGATTTTTTTAAATAAATGAACCTCTAAAAAGTTTTTGCGCTTACACTGATGCACACATTGTTTAATAATTTAACATCATTTTTTTAATGAAAACTTTTTCAGCGATTTAGCCGTGAATGTCAAAAATGTGCCCAAAAAAAGATCTTATTTACTGGATAATTAGATGTTTTTAATGAACAAGTCAGCTAGGTAGCGGGCGTTGCCATTTGCGTTTCACACTTTCTTTTTTTGGGCACATTTTTGACATTCGCGGCTAAATCGTTAGGCGTGTTGAGCGCTTTTTGGTAGGGGATAAACATGGATTCGTGTCATCGACATGATAGCGCCGTAGTGCTTCACTATAGATGGCGCTAATACCAGTTTTAAGTTTTTAACTTTCTTGCTTTTTCTCACAGTTGGTTGCAGTAACTAAGCTAGGGTACTTTGACCAAACGGGTTAGGTTAGAATTGTGAACTGTGATCCAAATTGGTCGGTGTAACTAAGATAGGGTACTCCGATCAAACGAGTTAGGTTAGGTTAGGTTAGGTTAGCCAAGCAATCGAAGCGAGTGGTGACTGGCTATTTAGTATTTTTAGGACTCCAAAATAGGAATTATTTGAGGATCACAAAAGAAGGCTCAATCGTGATATGAATGGGTTCAATAATGTTTTTAAGAGCGCAACATGGGAATTATTAAAGGTTTGATTAAATACATGCATCTTGATAAGTAGGTAAACTTTTATTATAATTGTGCCTTCATCTTTTTCTATAATTATTCTTTAAGAATATTTTTTTTAGTATGTTTCTTATAATTAGTGCACAGTAAAGGAATTAAAATGATACACTTTTGGTTTTATTTTGTTTCATAATATTAAAACTTAACTGCCCATATAAAGGTAGGTACGAGCTAGCCAGAGATTTCCAACCCGTGGGGCGCGCCCCCCTCGGGGGGCGTTAAGTGACCAATGGGGGGGCGCGGCGGCTCTAGCTCAATACTATAGATTTATAAAATTTGTTCTTGATTTAGAAAAATTTAAGGCTAATTTTTAAAACTCGAACGTTTCATAATATTGTAGGTACCTACTGTAAAATGAATGAGCTTCAGCTTTTCTGCATAAATCGACAAAATAAATGTTCCTATTTCCGTATGAAGGACTAAAGAAAACCGAAATTATTCGAGGCTGCGTGCTACAATTTTTGAGCTCAATTTGCTCGCCCTTCCATTCTACATTCTCTTAATTCTTCAACTTTTCTGCATAAGTCGCCAAAGTAACTCCTTTTTCTTTGTGAATAGTCAAAAGAAAAATGTAACAAATCCGAAATTGTACAACATTTTTTGAGCTCGCTTTGCTCGCCCTTACAATATCCATTCTCATAATTCTTGAGTTTTTCTGCAAAACTCGACGATGTAACATCTATTTCTATGCAAATGATCAAAAGCAAATCTAATCTATCCAAGGGGGTGCAAACATTTTCGACCTCGCTTTCGCTCGCTTTACATTCTTATGCTTTTCTGCTTATGTCGTCAAAGTAACTCGCGGTGATTTTAAAAGATATTTAGGGGGGCGCGTATGTTAAAAGGTTGGGAACTCCTAAGCTATATCAATGTTTTTTGTTAAAGATGACCGTGACTTAACATAGCATAACGCCTGTAATTCCCGAAGGGTCAGGCAGAGGTGTTACTATAGCACACCCACATTTCGCTAGTTATGTTTAAGTCGCATGTAATAGGCAGCGATATTATTGCCATCAACCGGACACAATTCCAAATTCCGGGCTGGTACTGAGAAATTCCAGATGGAGAAAACCAATAACACTTTGCCCGACCCGGTAATCATACCCAGGACTTCATGCAGAGCAGTACCGCTCGCGACCACTAGACCTATGAGGCCCGACCCGCCCGAGACCCGTGACTTAGTTTACATAATACCACATCCCCAAAACAATTGATTAAACCTCTTTTTAAATCCACCGAGAATCTATCACAGAGGATGTCTAACGCGACTATTCTCTCATTTCAGAACAATTATTGGAACCAAGACTTAATGAAAAGATCCGTAAAGAAAAGCTTGCGACAGTACTGACAGACATCGTACACAACTCAACCATAGTCCCTTTTAGATGGCACAGAAGCAAATATATGTGCTTTTACTGCAAATCTGTGTTTATCGAAAGCGCAGAGCTTAGAGAACACATGGATTTTGAACATAGAGCCATTAATACCCGAGAAGTCATTGTAAGGACGCTGTATACAGGAGGCAGGGCAAAGCTTGACATCTCAAATCTTTGGTGCACCAGTTGCGCAAGTCAATTCGATGACTTCCAAGAATATCTGGATCATCTATCAGAAACTCATGACCTCAGTATAGATAAAGAAGCCTCCCAATCATTTGATTGTTTCCGTTTAGCTGATGATGGAATGTTCTGTGTTGAATGTGGACAGTACTTCCGATTCTTTGGCCCTTTACTCAAACATACGTACAAATATCATATCGATCAGATTCTGTGCGAAATTTGCGGACAAGGATTCGCTGAAAAACATAATGTTCACAACCATGTTAAACTAATTCATGGTATCAAGTCCTGTAAGCATTGCAACGAGACTTTCCGGACGCAGTACGCGTTGAAGAATCATGTAGACAATGTGCATCGGACTGACAAGCTTCAATGTCCGATATGCCCAAAAATACTCGGGAATAGATACTTAAAGAAACGTCACATGGCCTTAATCCATGACTGCAAAAGCGCGCAATTAGTCTGCGAATATTGTTCGAAGATTTTTACGAGAAATAATAAATATGTCCAGCATAAGTTAAGAGTACATGATAAGGAGAAGAATTGTACGTGTGAAGTTTGTGGCCACAAGACTTTTAACGAGGACTGTCTAAAAAGACATATGGTGGTACATTATGATGTGAGGCCTTTCAAATGCGGGGTCTGCGACAAGGCGTTCAGACGGAAGAAGACGCTTGCGTGTCACCTAAAGACGCATAAAACTGATAAAATAACTTAACAACGTATAAATTATTAAATGATAATTTATTTATTTATATAAATAGGTTTCAAAAACACTTTTACACGCCAAAAATAAAATTATGTTTTAAAACTAAACGAGGTCGATGTTTCCTATCCGGCTGCTCTGAGAAGAAACACCGAAACGAACTCAGAGGTCACTGGCTCTTTTTAAGTCCAGAATCTTGTTCAGGTCATGTGAGGAACACGATTGTAGATTTCTGTCTGAGATGACCTTTTGAAGAAAGAACCACACAGATTTGAGTGGATCTGTCCAGTCAGTGCACGAATTTGTCAGCAGGTAATCGCGTAGCTCAACTCAGGACTTAAGACTTTCTGCCGGGGTTGCGAAGAAGTCCGAAAGGGAGATCGTGGCCCCCGGCAACATGGCAACTGAAGGAACACGGGTGGGTTTTAGTCAGTAAGAGTCTGACATGCCCTCCCGCTCCAGCCAGAGCGAGAGAAGTTATTTGATAATTTCCCACCCAAAAAAAAGGACATAATACTTTATTATGCCAGTGACCTTGAGTGATTAACTTGCGTGTTCTATACTCAGCTCACGCAACGCGTCGTTCGTTCAGCCAATAATAGGACTAGCCCATCAAGGAGCGTTGTACGCATTATTAATTTATTATCTATACATAAAACAAATAGTATTTTAATAAAACACGTAAACTAAAATATCAATAATTAATTAATCTTTAAAATGGTGAAGGTTTCAGAAAAATACGCTTGATAGATTTTGCGTGATTCTCAGTTTTTTATCCGCGTTAGACATAACTTTACAAATTAATTTCACTATGTAATATAAACATAATCTAAAATATTCCTATACTATGTTATTAAGAAAATGTTCTTATTTAACATATATTTTCTCCAAATCATTAACACTACTCGTTCAGACGTGATCTTCAGTATAACGACTTTATCGTGGCCATAAGGAGCTTAATGACTCGACGAACAATACCAAAGAAAGTAAATTTGGATAGGGGGCATAAAGTACCAGATCAAACTGCCAGGCGACGACAGAGGCTAACTCCAAAAAAAAAACCCACATAGTCCTCACATTCACAGTAATTAAAATAATAATCTATATCTATAGGTAGATACATATTATAAATTAAAGTCGCTTTTCTGTCTGAATGACTGTGTTGTTCTTTTCTCCTAAATTACGCAACAGTTTTTATACGGTTTTTACTATTGCGATCGTTTAGAAAATTTATTCCGAATATCAAATATACATATTGTAAAGAAATCTCGATGTTTTCGTAGAAGTTACTTAACAGTCTTCGGTGGGATGCATAAATATTAAAAACCATATTATTAAAGTTTCTTCCCAGTCACATTTTTTTATTGAATTAATACCCTATTTTGTTCCCCAATTACAAAGTTCCTCCATTTTTTTCGAATTCGGTTCAGAATATCAATTAAGACGTTGCAAAGGGACAAATAGTCAATCTGCCTAGCCTTTTCCCAACTATGTTGGGGTCGGCTTCGAGTCTAACCGGATGAAGCTGAATACTAGTATTTTACATGGAGCGACTGCCTATCTGTCCTCCACAACCCAGTTACTGGGTAACACGATAATCCTTGTTACGACTGGTTGTCAGACTTGTGGGCTTCTGACTACCCGTAACGACTGTCAAAGATTTACGAATGTCAGCCTGTACAAAGGGCTTAACGTGCTTTCCGAGGCACGGAGAGGTCTCGATATGTAACCACTTCAAGCATAGCTTAATCTGCAATCGACCCGTGGGGCTGTTATTATTATTTCTTCCAAAGAGATAGTTAAACGATAAAAAAAGTCTGAATACATTTTTTTTTTCGTTCCAGACCAAGCTATCGCGGCCCGGGTGGAACTGCGAAGAATATTCATGATAATACTAGGACATTCAACTATCATGCCGTTCAAATGGTACCTTAACCGTTACCGCTGTTTTTACTGCGATGAAACTTTTATCGACTGCTCAAAACTTAAAGAACACACCAAAAAACATGACGAAATAAAACTGAAAAGAGTTCTAAAAAGGATTGGGTGTTATAGCCGTATCAAATGGGACATCTCGGAGATATCCTGCAAATTATGTCCTAAATCGATACAAAATTTCGATCATTATTTAAAACATTTATCTGAAGCTCACGAGTTAGAAATTGATAGAGATGTATTTGATAAGTATTGCTACATATTTAATCTCTCTGACGATGGTATGGTTTGCATCGAGTGCTGCGAGAGCTTCAAATTTTTCGGTCCGTTACTAAGGCATGCCAACAAGTTCCATAATAATGCTCAAAAATATTTTTGTGATTACTGTGGGCTAGCTTTTACGTTAAAAGGAACAATCAAGCACCATATTAGAAACGTTCACACAGATTTAAAAACGATTTGCAGATTTTGCGGTAAAAACTTCAAAAGTAAAGTTCGTCTAGCTAATCATAGCAGAAAAGCTCATAAAACTGGCAAATTCACCTGTGACATGTGCCCTGAAACATTTGAGAGTAGGTATTTGAGAACATGTCACATAGCTATAGGTCATAACGTGAAAAGTTTGCAGTTTCCTTGCGAAAAGTGTCCTAAAATATTCACTCGTAAAAGCACTCTTTTGAAACATGTGTCTGTGGTGCATTTACAGGAGAAATTTACGACTTGCCACCTCTGTGGTCACAAAGCTTATGATATGCAAGCTCTGAAGCGTCACATGAACACGCACGATCCTGCTAAGCATTTTGAATGCCAGCTTTGTGGTCTAAGTTATAGAACTAAGAAGAGTCTCCTTGTTCATATGACCAAGCATAATGATAAGATTACGCAGGAGTTGTACATCCTTGGGTGATGAAAAATGACTAGAAATTACATCTAAGGCGTGGCTCGGCTTCGGCAATGCCGTTTGCCAGAATAGAATATTATGTAGACATTTAATCCCGAACATTTAAGCGAGGATAAATCCTGAATTAATTTTACCGATCGGCACGAGCAAAATAAAAGCAGAACACATATTCAGGTGCCGATTAGCAAACTGTCATTGCTTTGGGTCGGCTTTTTTGTTCAACAAATACTGCTGAATCGATTGTACGTGTATCCTCTACATGCTCGTGCGTGTCGTCGGCTGCAATTGTCTCTGCCGTTGACACTTGCCGCTCGTGTGTATGACCACTAAACTACGCTCGAATCTCAGGTCAGACTGAGTGATATTTTATTCATATTTTTCCGTAGTAACCCAATTCTGCCTGCCCAATTATCATTGACTAGACGCCAGGCCCGCCGGGACGGGACGGCGCAAAAATTTGCTACTTGACATGCTGCACTTTTTTATTATTTCATCATTTTTAATTATCGGAATACAAAAATTTTCGAGCTCGCTCTGCTCGCTCTTATAGGTTGCGTTCTCTCAATTCTTGCCAAGGTTTTAAGATCTAGTTCTGTAGTCAGACTAACAAAGTGGCGTTTTCGAATAAAACATACATTGAAAGTACAGATTGATTGAAATTCCTTTGTCAGAGAAAATAGGGTTGGGGTGGGGGCGGCATTGTCGGTTTTGCACGCGGGCGCTGAAGCAGTTAGCAGCGGGTCTGCCAAGCGTTAATGACAACATTTGCATACTGCCTCTATTTCATAGGATTTAACAGACGATGGTGGGTGTATCTGCCACCTAAGGGTCATGTGTTATTTTCTTGACTACATTCAGACTCAAATGGAGTCCATCTCATTATCTGTATTTCTACATAGATTTTTGATCAATTCTCTATCTAGATCAAGAAAATAGTTTTTAAGACTACATAATATGATTATGGTATAATTAGATTCTAGAAATAAAAACTTAAGTCATTTACAAACTCGTTTTATTTGAATTCCTAAATAGACGGTCGCTTCGAAAAATAACCTATTTAACCAAATTATCTCAACCAGCTAGGTTTTAACGGAATGCGGTTCCCAGCGTACCTGATAAGGTATTAAAAATATTATTTATATAATTTCCTATTTTTAATTGAACAAATATAGGTTTTCTAAATCCTTACAATTCTTGTTTCAGATTACGTCGATGAAGAGGCGAGGCTCGCTGAAAAACAAAGAAAAGATGAACTCACGAGGTTTATCACAATCATCTTAGAAAATTCTTCGATTCTTCCGTTTAGATGGGCAGCTAACAAATACATGTGTTTCTACTGCTGTTACTCCTTCGTAGATAGTGCAAAACTCAAAGAACATACTATTGAAGAGCATAAAGGAGCAAATCTTAAAAACGTACTCAGAACCCTTGTAGGAAGCAGTCGCGTCAAACTCGACACTTCAGAAATCATTTGCAATAAGTGCGAAAAACAATTCCATGTTTTCGACGAATTCGTGAACCATCTAGCATTAATACACGAGTTCAAATTCAAAAAAGAAGTTGCCAATAGTATCTTTACTTTTCATCTGTCTGACGATGTAATATCCTGTCAAGAATGTGGTCAAGAGTTCAGATTCTTCGGGACGCTGTTGAAACATGCTCACAAATTCCACAATAAGTATAAAACATTCTTGTGTGAGATATGTGGACAAGGTTTCGTTGCTTACGCGAATGTGATCAGCCATATAAAAAACGTTCATACATTCTCTCAAGGGCTAAAATGTCGCAGATGTGACAAGGTATTCCGGAACACTTATTCCTTACAAATACACTGTGAAAGAGTCCATAGAACCGAAATGCTGAAATGCCCCAAGTGTCCAGAGATTCTCGCATCACAGTACTTCAAGAAACGGCATTTAGCACTCGTGCATGACGTAAAGAAACTGCAATTCAAATGCGACCAATGTGAGCTGCTGTTTACAATGAAAAGTAGACTCGTTCAGCATAAGTTACGGACTCATTTGAAGCAGAAAACCGTCACCTGTGAGGTGTGTGGCTTCAAAGTCTTCAACAACGAACTTTTGAAACGGCACATGGTTCGCCACGACGACTCGAGACCTTTCGAGTGCAAAATTTGCGAAAAAGCGTTTCAGAGGAAGAAGACTTTAGATATTCATATGAGGATACACACGAATGATAAGAGGTACGTTTGTAAGGAGTGTGAGAGGGCCTTCGTGCAGGTGACTAGTCTGAAGTTACATATGAGGTTGCACCACGGAGGGGCCGGAGGGACCGGTGGGGCTTCTTGGCATTAATGTAAATAGATTAAGCGTTAGATTAGCTTCATCTTTGTGAAAATAAAAAAAGAAATAATAATAGGTTTATTATATAAATAAATATATTGCTCAGTTAAAACTGTGTTTAGATTTTTTATCGCAACCTTCAAATGCCAATGTGACGGAAAGGGTGCCAAAGTGGTGGACATGAATAAAACCACGTAAATTGTCAACATAAAATAGCCTAACTTCCTAGCTAACATAACATCACGCCTTGTTTCCCCGAAGAGTTGGGCAGAGGTGTCCCTGTAGCAGGTTCACCCACATTTCGCCAGTTATGTTTTAAATCCCGTGTAATAGGGGGCGAGCCTATTGCCATCAACCGGGCACAACCTGCTACTGAGAAATTTCAGATAGAAAAATAACAAATAACACTGCTCGTCCTGGGAATCGAACCCAGGACCTCATGCTCAGCAGTAGCGCTTGCGACCACTAGACCAACGAGGCAGTCAATATACAAATGCGAAAGTGAGTTTGTTTGTTTGTCACGCTAAAACGGCTGAACGCATTTGGTACATAAGTAGACCATGACCTGGATTAGGACATAAGATTCCTCTTATTCCGATATTCCCACGGCATCGAGACTTATGGGTACAGCTAGTATTTTATAAAAAATAGAAGTAAGTTTATGGGCACAAATTAATGTCCTTGGGAGTAGCGCAGTACACTCTTAGCTCAGCCTGGTGTGAAGATGACCACAGCGGATGTTCCAAGCTGCAGACGCCAGGGATGGTGTCGGTTGGCGGATGGCCTTCCAGACCCGTAATAGCTCGACTTGGCCACGCGGGTAAAAATATGTAACCGGCACGGAGCTCGAACTACTGGATTTTCCGGAATATGGTGGCCCGGAACCCAACATACTGATGCCACACAATATATTGAAGATTGCTTGTAGATGAGCCGGAACTTTGAAGATAGTTGGCTGCTTTTTTGAAGCCTGACCTCAGAGTCAACCTATTGCAGTCCCCTACTGAACTCACCTCTTCTAAGTTACGCCACGAATCCCTCCCTCGACTCTTCTCTAAAGCACCGCGCATATTTGAGCGGGCCGCGCAGTGTTACAAAAACTGCTAGGTACACATAAATGATGCTGATCAGCTTTTCTGCACACGATGTCACCCAGTTTTCTACTTCAGCAAGCTACTTCACTATTTCCTGTAGACTATAGCTACACAGACAAGGTGCTACACAATGTATACTAATATTATAAAGAGGAAAGATTTGTAGGTTTGTATGTAACGAATAAACTCAAAAACTACTGGACCGATTTGAAAAATTCTTTCAGCAATGGATAGCTACATTATTACCGAGTAACATAGGCTATATTTTATCCCCGTACTCACGGGAACGGGAACTACGCGGGTGAAAGCAGCTAGCGAGCTAGTAAGATAATAAATAAAAAAAACGACATCGTTTACTCCATATACATATATTTAATTATCACCCAAAATAAAAACAGTATTTACACTCGCTATTTACATCAATCTAAACATATTGCAATCGCATTCTATAATAGGTAAAGAATTATAGTACAAAATTGTAAGTAACCTGCCCCTTTAGGTTGGTCGCACATCTGACGGAAGATGCGTCGCGTATAGTCACTCATCCTCTGTAGAAAAGGGAGGATCCTCTGACGACGGACGGGTGTCATGTCTGGCGGGAAAATGCCCAACGATTAATGTTGGGAAAGTTATGTATATGCTGATCGCACGGTAAACGTCTGGCGATGTAGATGGCGCCACAGTAGTCTAGGTACTACTGTGGCGCCATCTACATCGCCAGACGTTTACCGTATAATAAAACTTTCAGTCTGACATCAACCTATGATGCGTTGCGTCGAGCGTACTAACTGGAAAGCACAGATAAATACAGATGGTTCACTGCGCATTTTAGGTATGAAGCTACAATTACGCGGCGGGCCCGTCTTGTCGGGCCAATTCAGTGAGCGTAACGGAGTCAGACGAGAGAAGCAACGTCTAGGTGAATGTAACTGTAGGTAATTAGCGCTGTGCGACCTGAATTGCACTTTATTGTGTCGTTGCATTTTTATTTAAATGATTTTGCGGAATGAAACAACTGTATTCATGTGCTGGAAGTGATGCCCGACGCTTCTTCCATCAGACGTGCGACCCTTAAGATTAAAAATCAATTTTGGAATCCTTTCCCGAAACACAGTTATCTATACATTTGGAAACATTGATTTTCATTTGTAGGAAAATTGGGGCACTGATTTGAGTATTGACAAAAATACGTTGGGACTCGCATTTGACGTGTTTGTACAAATATTCATGTTACTTCTCTAACACAATATGATCTTTAAAGTAATAGCAATAGGGTATATTTTTACTGTCCAAATGACGCAAATTTTTACCAAGTAGATGCATTTTCTTGTAACCAAACTGGGTTTAAAAGAACTTCAATTTTTGTAAAAAAAAATACAACTAGCATAACTACACAGCTCAGAAACGCTTCACATCAGATCTGGAAATGGTGCTCACTGCTCTCTGTACGGAGGCGTAATTCCAGACGCCTTAAGCTATAAGGGAAGCGGTTACGTCATATTATAACGGCCGTCATGAAAATCTGTCATTTTCACCAGTATGTGACATGAAAGTGTCAAAAAAAGCTCTGTATTTGGAAAAACGTTATTGTGTGACCCTTCACCGCTTTCCTAAGCCGACAATATATGTAGGTCATAGCTTGCCGAGTAAAGGCGAGTACCAACGTATAGACAGCCCATTTGTCTAGCCTCGTCATTGCTCGTCAATGCTCGCGTAGCTGGCCGAGTGCAGGTGAGCACCAACGTGTATACGATTCGTTTGGCGTGCCTAGCCACCACTCGGGATCGCTCGCTACGACTCGTCTCACTTCGGAACAGTGTCGGTTTTTTTGCACAAATCAAAGGGGCTCGCCTTCACTCGACAATTACGGCCAACATGTGGATAGCTCCACAAAAACTCGTGAACGTTGGCAGTTGGCATTGGTCTCTTTCGAACTTGACCGACATGGAGACCGTGGTACCACAATTCAGTGATAACCACTATTCATACATTTTGTAGCATCTTACCACTTACGTGTAGCCGGTGGCGGCCACTCGCAAAATTGATCACAGAATATCAGTAGTTGGTGGCCAACTGGCCACTGAAGGTGTTCGCGAGTGGGACATGTGCGAGTGCCCTTATTTTTAGCCTCAAAGCTTTCTAAACTACCTTTACCTATCTAACAATAACGTTATCACAAACAAAATTTAGTTATTTACATTAAATATTACATAATTCAGCTTCCTACAAATTAACACTGTGTCAACTAGCGTATATACCTCAAAAAAATTATAGTCTGTTTCAAAAGTATTTGATAAAAGTGTAAACAAACCCTGTTCAGGTTAAACTCACTAGAGGGAATTAGTAACACATCAACATCATTCCCCTGCCCTTATCCCAATTTATTTGTGGCTCACAGCACTCAATTTGTTAGTGGCATTACGAATGAGGGTTTTCTGAAATAACGTTCAGAATGTGGCAGCACTGAGACATCAGGTCCGGGCACCTATCAAAAGTGACAAAGCGCCTATTTTTTTTGTTTTTGTCGTGATTAAATGAAACGAATGATGAACATTATCATATATTGTATATTCATTGTCGAGATGCAAGACCTCTTGTCAAAGTGGCGCCAACTGGTGGCGTGAATTTTCATGAAAACCCACATTGGCATCCATAGGTACGTTTTTCGATTATTTTTTTTACATTTTCATTAGATACTTTATGAACAGACTATATGGTTACACTGACGTCGATAATTTTATAGCAGTGAGGAGGGTTAAAAATTACAAATTATATTTTGTGGAGACTAAAAAGAAGAAAATAATATCGTGAGGAATCCGGCATGTCCTGCAACAAAAAAAAAATCGAAGACATGTGACATCCACCAACCCGCAACGGCCCGCGTGGTGGACTATGGCCCACTCCCTCTAACAGAGAGGAGGCCTGCATCCCAGCAGTGGGATCATTATTGCTTAGTGCATCACATTATAATTATCTATAGTTAATCGATCTATTTACATTTGAATATTGTCTTTCATTGAGTAAATGTTACAATGTTTTCTTGAAGAAAAACATAATATGACGCCTGTAATCCCCGCACGGATAAACAGACATTTTTCGCCAGTTATAATTAAGTGCCATGTAATGGGGGTGAGTCCACAGAGCACCGAATCGCCACGCCGGCAGCGTGTAGAGATGGCAGTACTTGCTAATAAAGCTAAGCGTATGCTGAGACGCAGGTCAGCACAGTACAGATTTTGCAAGGTAGGGCAGGCGAGGCAGAGATAGGCCACGAGCGCATGCTGCGACTCAGCTACACTGATACGTTCGCGGCCTTGTTACCAACCTGCACGCGTCACGGAGAAATCTGTGCCGGCACTACAACGAGACGCAGAGCAGGACAGACACATCTCTTCGTCGCACATGCCTGCACCGCAGCGTATGCAGCTCTCAGTACGTTCATGCATTACAAAATCTGCTCTGCTCTGCGTTGCATAGACCTGCGTCACCTTCGTTTCAGCATTCGCTTAACCTAAAAGTAGTGGCGTTGAAGATACTACTTTTAAAGCCGTCAGTTTCTACCGACCTAAATTACCTAGCAAAACTCTGCAGACGTAATGGGTATTGACGGATAAAAGAAAACAATTTTTTTCAACTCCCCACAAAAAAAAAAAACATCAAATCTTTTTAGGGGTCCGTAGTCAACAAGGAACCCTTATAATTTCGCCATGTCCATCTGTATGTGTGTCCCTCTGTCTATCTGTCTATCTGTCCGCCGCTTAGCTCAGAGACCCTTAGTACTAGAAAGCTGTAATTTGGAAGTATTCACGAAGTATACACAAAAAAAAAAAAACTGATATTTGAAGTGAATAGTTGGTGTACTACGGTTGATGACCCCAAAAAAAAGCATCAAATTTTCATTTTTGTTTGATCATGTTTAGATATCGATTCCCATCATGTCCGCACAGTTTCGCTAGCTAATTTAATTTAATCCCGTATCAAAATTTGTATCGTGCGAGTAAACAGTGACACGCTTGGTTTATATGGGAAGTGTTGACAGTGCCGCCTCTAACAGCGGCCGCCTAGGCGTCGAGCCCATTGCCATAAAGACATTTTATTTTAGCATTTAGCATGTGCGACAATGAAAAATATGACTAAATCTTTATATATAAATGTAAAAGAGTGTAGTTCTTTGTAAGACAATTTAACGTCATTTTTAAAGGCTGGTTTTTTTATAAGGCTGACTAAAATTAAAAATATAATTAAAATTAAAATAATTCACAAATTGGTACTTTTAGGATGTATAAAATAAATTACAGATAGATATTACAATACAGAAAATTCTCAAAAATATCAATTATTGGTAATTATTATTATTTAGTTAATAACAACTGAATGGAATCTCTGGATTTGTGACAAGAATGAATGATTTGTGTAAGAGAACAGGCTCAAAAATATATTGAAATTCAGAATTTTAAATAATAGACGACGCCTTGATAAGAAAAAAACTATTTAGTCGGTCAGTCAGATTATAAAAAAAATATTAGACACGTATTTTCTGCTTTATCGTATAAATTAAAAAATACTTAGATAAAACGCATTAAAGTTGCGGAGTGGGGGCTCGTTACGTCACAAGTAAGTATAAAATCTACATACTCATGACGTCATGGCACATTTTAACTCAATGTATCGCCGTAATCTTTTGATTACGTAAAAAAAGAAAACATACGTGTCCAATATTTTTTAATAATGTACCTGACGGACAAAAGTAATATTTTTAGTCATCAGTTTTGGGAACGTAAACTCAATGTCAAACATGCCAAAGTTCAAATTCCATTGCAACCAAAAATTCAAGATATTATTACAAACGGTCAATCAAAAATCATCTGAGAATACATAACGCTTAAGTAGATAGTTGATTAAGTGGCAATACATGTAAAATGATCTAAGATTGAGTATGAATTCAAGTACAGGGATTTATGCATAGCCTGCCTTTAGGAGCCGCTCAAGTTCAGCACTGAACGGAGATAAGCTAAGTAAATCGATAGCTATCTAAAACAATTATAACTCAATCAATAATAACTTACTTACTTACGTATTTTAACAATAAATTATTTTTTTATCTAATTAACAGGGATGTAAAATGCTGTGCGTTCAAAATATGAATATAACTGGCATATTAAAATAAATAAAACTTCGGCCTGATACAGGGCGTTTCATACGCCCAATAGGAATTTTAATTCCGCCCCTTTTTGTAACAAAGTTCCATAGGTGTTAGTGACGGTCAAAATATTACACTTTTTTCGAACTAGCTCTCATTCGCCAAGTGTGCAAAAGCGAAAGGTACGTCGTTCCAACCGGCTGACGACACCTCTCGATTATTTTTTATTTGTCGCACAGTAATGAGTTCTTAAAAAAAATTGCATTGGATAGGGTCTGAACAAATAACCATGTTTTTATGTAATTTTCTTAACAAAAGTTATATCTTGTAAAATCCCTTTCATACTCTAATATTATTTAATGGCCGCATAACAAAATGCTGTTCTCTTTTACTGATTATTTTTTATTGATTTAGTATAGGTGTACAACATTTATCAGAAAGATGTGGTTGGGAAAAATGCATTTTTATTATTCAATCATTGTAACCAGGACAAGATAAATATATTTGGATAGACGTCCCAAAAACGAGTAGTTGTAACTACTTATATCATACATTTTTAAAGATTTTGAAAAAAATAGTTTTTTATTCTAATGTGAATTTATTCCTAAAACGAACAAACCTTTCTAATTATCTAGGATAATAAAGTGAACACACCAAAAAAAAACTTGTCAAAATTGACACATGTCATATTTAACAGATGAATAGAATCATCCGTCAATTAAGACATTGTCAAAGTGTGTGGAAGGTGTTATTTGGGTTGCCATCAACATTTTTTTTTTCCTTTATGGAAGGGTCTCAAAATATTATTTCAGTAATTCCTAGTTCCATATTTTTTAGGTGTAGTTTGATACTGGTTCGAGTTTTCTTGGAATAAAAAACCAACGTCACTAAAAAAAGCCAACATCTCCTTTAAGAGTGTGGTACAGACCATCAAACTGAACAACTTTCTCAATGGGACCAACATCGCAATTGCGAAAAAATTATCAGCTTTCCCATACAAAACTTCAATACGTATTTGACGCAAATGTATGAGGAGTAAACAAATAGTTTTAAAAAGTATTTAAATACAAAATGCAAATAGTTTTCTAATTTACCATTTAAATGCAAAATACAAAATACTTTTGCTTTTTGTATTTAAAATACTAAATCCAAAATACGTATTTTCGAAATACTTTATTCAAATAAAATACTTTTAGATGAAATTTGTGTTAAAAATCCAACTTCTTTTTGATAATAAACACTATTAACGGCGTCGAATGAGATAAACCGGTAAACGAAGTAAAACCAAAGGCGTAGCGCGTAGCGTCATGTTCCACAGATAACGTTCATTTTGTTTTGTCACTTTGCACACAGACTCGCAAGTTTGCAGCACTTGCAGCGCCTCTAGTGGCTATTTGTCGAATCGCTGACCCATTTACATGAAAATTTGAGTCGTAATATTGGAGAAACTTAGCAGTAAAGTATTCTGCATTAAAAAAATATAAAATACACCTCGAAAAGTATTATGTATTTTGAAAATAATATGTATTTTGCATTTTAAATACAAGTATTTCAAATAAGTTGCAACTATGTGGGAGGGCTGATAATTTTTTCACCCATGGTGAAAGTTGATGGTCTGTACACCTTTAAATTTGACCACAACTTTCTGATACACACTGTATTTTGATTCGGGTGGGAGATACAACTGAATATGAGTATTTTACAATAGCTTCCCGTATACGTCTCGATCCCGTAGGAATCAATCCACCTAGCCTGTTCCCAAATATGTTGGGGTCGGCTTCCAGTCTAACCGGATGCAGCTGAATATCTGTATTTTACATGAAGCGACTACCTATCTGACCTCCACAACCCAGTAACTGGATAATACGATACCCCTTGATAAGACTGGTTGTTAGACTTTCGGGCTTCTAACGACTGTCAAAGAGCCACGAATGACAGCTGGGACCAACGGCTTAACGAGCTTTCCGAGGCACGGAGGAGTCTCGGTATGTAAAGATGGTCACGCATCCACGGACCAACCCCGACAAGCGTAGCTTAACCTGTTGGATCGACCTGTGCGGCTGTTATTACTTAGCCACAAGCTCCTCAATCGATCCCGTAGGAATATCGGGATAAAAAGTATCACATGTCCTAACCCAGGTCATTGTCTACCCATGTGCCAAATTTCGTCCCAATCCGTGCAGCTGTTTTAGCGTGAAAGCGTAACAAACAAACAAACAAATATATAAAAAATCTAATCTTATTCTTTATAATATTAGTTTAGGTGGATCGACCGTTCGGACCCAAAGGTATCGTATTACGCAGGAACTGTATGATTTGTGGAGGTCAGATAGGCAGTCGCTCCATGTATAATACTGGTATTCAGCTGCATCCGGTTAGACTGGAAGCCGACCCCAACATAGCTGGGAAAAGGCTAGGCAGATGATGACATGGATCGACCGGCTTCTGCCCTCATATCCATTGGCGATTTTTTATCGCGCACTGGATTTTCAACGCACTGGTTTCTGCCGAGAGTTGAAAATTCAATAGCGTATTTTTTTTTATTTTGATTCTAAATGCTCGGCTCAACACCTATTGTGGTATAGTAATTTCTCCACATATAATTAATGTATTTAAGAGTAATGGTGCTGCCCATTTTTCTCCATACGAAAACTACCTTTTGGAAGGGGCAACTAGAATCAATTCTATTTTCTTATAAATGTTTACATTCAAAAGTGCCTTTCGTGCTTCTAATTGAAATAAATGATTTAATTTTGACACCAAGGCACAGAATAGTACAGAAGGCTCACTCCGCATTTTAGGTATGAAGCTACAAATCTTCTTGTCGGGCCAATTCAGTGAGCGTAAGTAGTCAGAAGATATAAGAGTTACGCGATAGAAAGAGAGGCAACTTCTAGGTGAATATAACTGTAGGTAATTAGCGCTGCGCGACCTGAATTGCACTTTATTGTGTCGCAGCAAGAGTCGCTTTTTATTTAAATGATTTTGCGGAATGTATTAATCTGTGACCAAGATTTGATTAAACAGTGCGTGGAAAAAAATGAAGAAAAAAACCGTGGGTACGAGAACGCGAAATTATGTCGAAATAATACAAGTGTCCAATGACTGGTGGTACAACTACGTATGTTGGAATAAATTAATTGTAAAATAAATAATTTTATAATAGCTATGCAAAATAAAAAAAGCCTCATCCCGAATTTCGGGTGTCTAATCTATTTAAGACACTTAGAAAACAAGCGACAGTAGCGCCACCTTTTCTACTCATTTTAGGGTTCCGTACCTATCACTAAGGCGCCGCTGTTCGTCCGTCTGTCATAGGGATGAATCTTTTGAACCGTAATAGGTAGACACTTGAAATTTTCATCGAGTGTGTACATCTATACACGAAAAATAATAAAAATAACATAAAGTTAAAAATTAAAGGGGTACCGATGAAAGAAACTTCTTTTTTTGTTAATATTGTTGTAAATATTGTTCGGTGGTACGAAACCCTTCGCATCTGACTCGCATTTGGCCGTTTTTTGCCAACCCTTCACGACACTTCTACACAGCTATAATAAATGTCCGTGGCATTGGTAGATCGCATTAATTATGATTATATTCATTACTTTACATCCTCAGAAGGCCTTCTTGCTCCGCTGCGGTAAAATGGACTCCTTGGCGAAACTGAAGAAGGATAGCAGACTGTATCTCTTCGATTTTCTGGATAGATAGTCCGTTAAGACGTTGCTGTCACCTGAAAAATAATTAGTACATATGCAGTATTATTATTGTCTTTATGTCCCTCGGGAATCATCGTATTTTCGAATACAAACGAATGCTAATTTTCATATCCGTCAATTTTTAGATTTATCTTGTATAATCATTTGAATTCAGAACTAAGTAGTTTATTTTTGTTTTGTTTTGATTTCCGTGTGAACTATATAGAGCTGTAAAACTGTTTTTCTATCTGTCGTGCCTGCGACTTTAACAGCTTTCCCACCATTAAAAAAAAAAACATTTATTAAAAGAGTATTAACAACTCTATATACTTCCAAGTCGATTGAAAGCGTCCGGTCTGCACCAAGTGCAAAGGGCAACTGATAGAAATCCGACGACTGACGAATACGAGATTTTCCGAGGGACATTAAGAACATATTTGTACTGTACAAGGTTTAATTGAAATAAAGAGTGGGGGCAAACATTTTTGCTCCGTTTGGTTGGTGGTAGGGCTTGTTCTAAGTCCGCCTGGCTAGCTACCACCATCTTATCTAAGTCTGTCGCCATAGCAATAATGTTAGCAGCATTGTTGTGTTTCGGCAGTTAGAGGTAAGATAGCCAGTTCCTCTGTGGTTGAGAATTCCGGGTGAAAGTCAGCTCACACCTTCGGCTTGCACGCTTAGCATGACCCACAATAGAAACGGGTTTACTCGACGGAAGAATAGACAAAATGATAGATACACAATCACAATCTGTCATTTTGTCTATTCTTCTGTTGACAAAACTCGTTGAAATAAACAAAAAAAAATTGAAACCCGAAAAGGGGTTATTGTCCTCATTATTACGAAAAACTTGTAATATGGGACCAAAAGTGTGGGAAAAAAGACTGCTGTTCCATAAACAAATGTAAGGAAAAGCAGTTTTATTTTGTTTTTGAATAATATAATACATGTATTACCAAATAGGTAGATGCGAGGTTGTTATACTCCGTTGATTTAGGTACAGGTCGTGCCATTAAAGATGAGACTTGACCGCGCCTCCCGCCGCTCTTTCCCCCGCCCCGATGACGCCCCAGCGGGGAACTCATACCGCTAAAGAGACCCATAAATCGTCTACTGCGCAAGTCAAACCACATGGTGCGTCAAGTCTCATCTTTAATGGCACGAACTGTAGTTAAATAAAGGATAAAAAAAAAAACGTGACGAGAGAGCTGTCAAGTAACCGACAACACTTAACACCTGCCACTTCAGTTGTCATGCTACGTCACAGTTGTACTCTTCAATTTAGCAACGTCATAATTCGTTGACGTTTAGAGAACCTGTCTTTTGGGCTCTTTACAATAGATATATTACAATAATATTAAATATAGATAGAGTTTAATTTCTGAAAACAATGATTTTATTATTATTATACATAAAAATATATCTTACCTAATAACAGCGGCTGTTTTTCCCCAGTAGTGGGCAAAACGTAATCGTTCGCCGATAGGGACACGAATAGCGCGAAGGGCACCACCCATAGACACAGCGTGAAGTATGCTAACACCTGCAATTTAAATATTACGTCTATAATACCTCAAATTGCTAAGCATGATCCTCAGAACAAAAAAACGAGCGGCCCTTACAATAGTCGCATATGATGTGTAAACATCTGACATCTATCTCCCTTACCGACCCCAACGACCCCATTACCTTCCTCCAGGAGAGCAGTAGGGAAACCAGCACAGTGTACAAAAACAGACGCCTCCCATCATTCCGACCTCGCCGCCGAGGTCCTTTGCGATCGCGACCGCGTCCCCGAGTAAATGATACTCCCCCCGACCCTTGCTCGATAACGAGGTGCCGCAGTTATTGCAGCTGAGCACGTAGCTTAAAATTCCCCGACTAATAAACATGATCAAAAGTTTAATCTAGCCTGTCCCATCCTTCATGTCCTCCCTCCGGGTGACGCCCTAAGCCAAGGTTCGTACCCCACAGGGGATTAGCGAGCGTTTACCTACTTTTAATTAGCATAGTTGAATAACCCCTGGCTGGAGATTTTAAGTGTAGTAGCTCACAGAAAAGGTTAAGTAGTCATGATCTCAGAGGTCAACTACGAGATGCCCTACCTAACTCGGTAATAAGCAACATTAAAGGGGCGGGGCCTCGTCTTGACGGCGAACTCTAGCACCACGCGCGCTCAATGGTCAAATCAAATAGCACGCGCTTCCGCGGCTTCCTGTTACACACTTCCGTCCCTTTTCACGAAATCATTCCCACAGATTTCCCACGCAGGAAATCGAGATATAGGTGTTACGAAACAACGAAATACTGCAACCTATCGCGACCATGTTTTGACGCGGCAGCGCAAATCTAGGATTAAAATCTTTGATGCTATGTAAAATTTAAGGTTTACCTCTGATGTGTCAAATAAGCACAGACAATCAGTGAACATTATACAATGTATAGGTACTGCAATAACATTAAAAAAATGTTATAAAAACACTTATTATTATTGAAAAAAAAAAAAAAAAAAATTGCTATTTAAAATTCACATTTTCAGTACCAAAATTATCCCAATTCCATTTTTTTTTTAAATGGTAAGTTGTGACTTGTAGACACCCGCTAACCTATGGCCGCCCGCGCCCCATGTAAATAACCCGATAAAATTCAACATTGGAAAAAAAAGAGGCGACTTTTTTTCTTTTTTCCTCATAAAATTGACACTCAGTACAATACCCTCATGGATCGAACAGGGTTTTTCTTACACGTTCAATGAACAAAGTACAATTACAAAATATAAACATACCTCAGAAAAATTATAAAACACGCTTCCGAAGAACTTGAAAGCCAAGTAATGATGCAGAACCAGGGTCAGGATAGCCGTTATAAAAGTAACGCTGGTGACCCTGACCACTGGGAAGTCTCGCAGCAGCAGACCGTGCAGCGCCTGCTGTAGGAGGCCTAGGGCATTCAGGTGTAAGGGAATGTCTTCGAAGATTTGAAGGCCTATGTGGATACAGGCTGTGGTCTGGAAAAAAGAAAATAGGTTTATTTTTCATGGAAATACGTGCATACTTACATAGCATAAGTTGACTCAAAAACTAATTATTTAAAAAACACTTAATATTCTAGTCCACTAGTTAGCCATATTTCTTATTTTCATACAGTAACATTGCCAAATTGATCAAAATCAAAACAGATAATTATTTGACAGCTATTTGCGACGTTGCCAACTTTATGGATGAACGCTCTTAACGGGAACGCCTTTCGTGAATAAACAAATATGTTCTTAATGTCCCTCGGGAAACCTCGTTTTTCGTCAGTCGTCGGATTTCTATCAGTTGCCCTTTGCACTTGGTGCAGACCGGACGCTCTCAATCGACTTGTCAGTATATAAAATTGTTAATACTTTTTTAACTTAATGTAATTTATTTAAAAAATCGTAAGAAAGCTGCTAAAGTCGCAGGCACGACAGATAGACATAGTTTTACAGCTCTATATAGTTCACACGAAAATCAAAACAAAACAACAATAAAGTACTTAGTTCTGAATTCAAATTATTATACACGATAAATCTAATAATTGATGGACATGGAAATTAGCATTCGTTTGTATTCGGAAATGCGATGATTCCCGAGGGACATGAAGAAAATAGAAATACTGTATAAACCTTTTGTTTATTCCATTTTTTTATAAAACTCTTTTCTAAATAAGTCTTAAAACGGGGATGAAAGCGGTTCACCAGATTTTTGACTTAAAAACGATTAATACAATAGTACATTACTTCAGAGGGAAGAAAGTGACAGTTCCATACCGAGATTATGGCATTTGCGCCACGAGCTTGCGAGGGGCGCAAACCATTTGAGGTATGGAACTGTACTTTATCCTGAGGGATGTATAGTGCTTTTTATTACACCTACGAGGAAAATTATGGACATAAATGCATAGAAATGTTGATATTTAGTTAAAAGTACAATTATTAAAAGTGCAGCTATTATAAGATGTTACATTTTGTCCGGGTATCTTGATATTTTGAGACATGTTTACATCTTGAGTTAGTTGAAGGCTTGAAGAAGCCACTTCTTCCGTGATTCCGCGCGTTTTATATACAAAAATAATTTCGTTTTTAATTTTCTGTATGCGCCAAGGAGGTTGGTAACTGGTAAAAAAAAAAACTGTATGTGGCCAGTAACAATTTACTTGAAATTTAATTAGTAGACAGTTAAAGTCTCTTGGCAGTATGACTGCTGACAAATTAAAAAAAAAAAAAAACCGGGTATGTAATGGAATTTCATACATACTTCCCACCCTTGGGTCGGAAGGATTTTCATACAAACTTCCATACCTTGGGATGAAAGGATTTGAAGGGCGGGATAAAGGCGTTTCTTCCCTCTAATTGGTATAATTAGTATGTATTTTCAGAGCAGGTGTGATAAAAATAATATAAAGTGATGTTATACTTACAATAGCAGTCCATGTGATAATATATTTGGCCATTACTGTATATTCTTCTACTAATTCTGCTAAATAATATAAACCAGCAGCTGAAATGGATATCAGATTATTTAAATCTCCATATTTTTTATTATTTAAAGCATAAAACAAAATGTGTAATTCAGGTCTACCAGGTGAACACTTAGGGCCTATTTCACAATGTCCGAATAGCCACTACTTATCGAATAAATTAAAAAATGGAACAGAATTTGTAGGATATTATCTGCCAAGTAAGTTAACGAGAAACTAATCGGAGGTGGTGAAATAGGCCTTTACTATCATTACGTAAGGGAGATTTTATTGCATTTGGCTATATTTAACCGCACACTACCTACATGTTAACCCTTATATATCTATATATATAATTCTTCTTTTTCCTGTGGTTAGTTACTAACTTGGTATCAGAGTTTTTATGCCACCCATGGGCCTCTGACTTGGTTTCACATGCCGTCGAGAAATATCTCTCAGGCATACCGGCTTTTTTGAAGCAACTGATAACTATACAATACGCACATGAGTCTGAAAAGTCAGAGGTGCGTGCCTTGGGTTTGAACTTATGACTTGGCAGTCATATACAGGGTAATTGGTAATACGTCGGCAACCCGAAGGGGATGTAGCAGAGGTCATTTGCAACCAAATTACCCCTGATGACCCCTATGCCAATGCCAACCATTTTCGAGTAATTTTATATTTTAAAATGTATGAAATAAAAATATAAAAAGTCAAATTACTCGAAAACAATGCCAACCATTTTCAAGTAATTTCACATTTTATAATTTTGTTGCAAATGACCTCTCCTCCATCTCCTTACTGGATTGCCAACACATAACCAATAACCCTTTTATACTGTGGGGACAACGATAAGAGAATAATTTAAATGTTATAAGTAAGTAGGTATATCTAATGAGGTTCCCAGTCTGTATACAAAAATTCAATCAAATATTTTCAATAGTTTAGTAACTATAGCTTGTCAAAGATTGACAAAACCTATTAGTCGGCCCATCACTACTATTGTTTTAGTTTGAAAAAATAACTTTTTAATTTTCTATGTTGGGATTTATTTGATATTTCTAAAATAGAATAAGCATTAGGCTCAGACCAAATCAATATCCAAGACATAGCACTGTCAACAGTGATGTGAAGCCGGTTTCGTTAACATGTGTGCACTTCGTGAGGTATAGTTTGATTGTAAATGAGTGTGTGAGCGTGTATGTACAGAGCGGAGGTATAGTTTTGGCATGCTTCACTGCATTGTTTGCAGCGCTTTGTCTTGGTTTTTTATTTAGTTTGAGACATTAGTATTGCCAGTGTTTTCATTTATTATTCTATTGTGGTCTCCACATTGTATAGTGTCTTCTTTCTTGTCTTATTCATAAGACAAAGTAGTTCAGATTCATGAGCCAGAAATAGTTCTAATTTGATAGGACTTATTTTATAAATAATAGGTAAAATTAATCTCGTACTGCCAATTTTTTTTCTGGAATTTTGCCAGCTTTGCCTGTCTGATGCAGGGTATGTCTTTAAAAGAATGCACTTGCAGTTATTTCTTTAATTATATGCTCCGCGATAAGATTAGAAATGTTGTAATATTTAGTATCAGTCATGGGACGTTTAGAATTAATTGGGAATGAAAAGGCGAAATCTTAATATGCAATTTTTGTTTGTAAGAAAAAGTAAATTAAAGAAGTTTTTTATTACTTTTTTTTAACATTTAGATCATGAACGAATGTATGCGTAATATTTTTTACCTGTTACCTACAGGAAAGACATACTATTATATTCATAGACTAAGTTTTTAACACATAATTCGCATTTTTTTAAAACACTAATTTAATTGCGTTTTTGACCTTAAAATTTATATATGGCTTACCGATGGCCAGTGTGACGAATGTAGCCTGAACGGCTAGTGATAAAATACTTATTATGTAAAGGAAAAACATGTTTTTTAATTATATTTCGCCTTTGTTTTGAATTTTCTGAACAAATTTTGAGGTTATACGCGTTGTCATTACAATGTCAAATGTAACGTCAATGTCATTGCCAAATGGTGTTGTCATCGTAAGATTTATATCACAGAACACTAATACCACTTATCTCTATTAAATTACCTTTCAATGGAATAGTAGAATACCTAAGTATAGTAAATGTTACTTTTATATTTATCAGAAAAGAAAACCCAAGTTTATTTGCAAATAATTGATTTTAATTATTCTTAATTACAATAACATTTCGTTATTGAGTTTCGGTTTTTATTTTTACAAATAAATTTTATAAACTTACAATATACGATTTTATAATATTAATCTTAAAGGTAGATTATTAAACGTTTTATCAGTCTAAGCAACATGGACTAAAGTCTCCGCGTACAAATCGCCATGTTCGTTCTCAGCGTTGCAGCCGTAGTATCCTGTGTCTTCTTTCTTCGCGTTCTTGATTGTTAAGATGCCATCTTTGTATGTGGCTCTGTCACCAAGAGGCTTTGAGTTGTATGTCCAAGAAACCTTGGGCTCGGGCAGGCCAGTAACTTGGCAGGGTATTGAGACATCTTGGCCTTCTTTCACGCTGACTTGCTTTTCTGATTTCTTTGAGAGTTTTGGCGCACCTGTAAATGTGTATAAAATATTAGTAAAACCAAAAACATTAGTTAAAAGCGTTTATAAATTCTGAAAGTGGGCAACGTCGCAAGTAGATGTCAAATATTTCGCTGTTTCGATTAATTTGGCAATATTACTGTATGGCAATAAGCAATGTGGCTAACTAGTTCCCTAGAATATTAATATTATAACACAGAATTTGATGTTGTAACAATTTTAGGTGTAAAAAAGGGATTTCAAAAGTTTCGTCTAAAACTAAATATTCGGTATTACGATATTAATTATTGCATTTCATATCAATATTTTGGTTCCCTAATTAGCCACATTTCTTAATTCCATACAGTAATATTGCTAAATTGATCAAAACAGGTAAATATTTGACAGCTATTTACGACGTTGCCAACTCTTAGGATAAACCCTCTTAATAATTTTCGTAACATTAGTAAATATTTTTTGTTGTAGAACACTTAAGAGCATCTGCCTAAGTAAAGTTTTAAAATAAGTGCGTGGGAAGGCCCATCACAGGTGCATCGACAGCCCGTTGCTACTGTGCCCTACAGGGTCCGACCTGTAGGGCACAGTAGCAACGGGCCGCTGATTGGCTTAAAGCTAAGGTAGAATTACGGATAATTCTACCTTAGCTTTTGTAACTACCTATTAACATTGTTGAATGTGAATAAAGATATTTTATGAAAATGAACATATTTTCGTTCCTAAAAGCGCGTTAAAAAAGTTAGATACTCACTGACTACAGTCAGCTTCATAGTATGCGTCTGCTTCTGTCCAACTCCATTGTCGACCACACACTTGTACTCGCCCTCGTCTTCCGGCAGCGTCTCCTTGATGAGCAGCCTCTTGCTACTGGTGCGGTTGTGGGACGTAACCCTGTCTCCTGGCTTGCCTTCAACATCCTTGCCGTCCTTGAACCAGGCCGAGTAGCCTAAGGGGCTGTGGAAGTAAAATATTGTTATAGCTTTTTTACTGAGGTTGGATCTAAATTATATGAGGTGAACAATAGGTTATAGTGGAGGTACATGAATGGCTCGGGAGTCTTTATGTTATCTTTACAAAATACTGCCTCCATCACTTAATTGAAAAGGTTACGTGAACTCGTTTTAAATTCGAATGCATAATAGACTGATCATGGGCGCCGACAGGTTTATTTCAGGGGGTGCATCTTTAGGCTCCACGAAGCGAGCTCGATAATTTTTGAACTTCACCTCGGATATGTTAAGTTATCGTTTGTCCATTCATACAAGGAGAAACTATGTTGACTTATGCAGAAAAGCTTAACAAATAAAAGAATATAGGAATCAAGAGCGAGCGAAGCGAGCTCGATAATTTTTGTATCTCGCCTCGAATGGGATAGGGTTTATTTTGTCCATTAATATAGAAAGAGGATTAACTGTGTTGATTTATTATACAAAGAAGCTTAAGAATTAAGATATAGTAGGATGCAAGTTCGAGCGAAACAAGCTCTACAGTGTTAGCACGCCGCTTAGGGCCGATTAAATTTTCCGATGTTATGAGTCGATTAAACCAGTATCCTAATTGCTTAACTTATTTTCCTAAACTATAATGACAAATTTGTTTTATTTTGACAGTTCAACAACATTCATTGCGTTATTTACGTTGTTGAGCAGATTTTTTTTTCCAACTTATGAAGCTATGGATTAGCAATCTGTTTCAAATCGAAACAAATTGTGATTGATCGTGTATTACGCAATTAGCGTACTGACTTAATCGACTCATGCCGAGAAGCTTTAGAATTGAGTGATTGAAGAATGCAAGAGCGAACGAAGCGAGCTCGAAAATTTTAAGATCTAGGCTCGTAAAAGTTAAAAGTTCTCTATTATTGTGTTAGGCGTTTTCGGATATTTCTTTAATTCTGAATGTTTTACACCTATATTTTATTATGAAGCCGGGAAGGTATCTTCTTCTGCGAAGCAGTAATGTTCGCGAAGGAGAAGGCCGAACGCGTGAAGTAGAGGCTAATTTCACGCCCTCACGCCCCTAACCGCCGCAGGAGGAGACTTCCTGGGCGTCGGGAACCACGAGCCGATTTCTGGCCACCGTAGGCGCGGGCTTGCAGACGGTGAGCAATGGGTAGCTCGCCGTCCGAGAAGGACCAGGCTCGGGTCGATGGTGCGTTGTGTTCCACGCGCGCCTTAAAGAGATGTCAGCAGAATTGACGGGGTCCGCTAGGGCTGATGCCTGCCGAGGTTGCGAAGAAAACCGAAAGGGAGATGGTGGCCCCCGGCAACAGGGTAACTGAAGAAACACGGGTGGGTTTTAGTCAGTAAGAGTCTGACACATGCTCTCGCTCCGCCCAGAGCGGGAGAAGTTATTTGATAATTTCCCACTCAAAAAAAAAAAGGAGCTGCAAGTGTACTGACCCTGAGGTGATTGAAACTCAAACTTTTTATGGTCGATCCTTGGTTACATCTATCAATTTTAGCATCATTCAAAATTGACAGCAAAATAGACAGCAAAATATCCTAAGTAGGTAAACATTCTTTAATCGCGAAAAACCCGAGTAATAATAATAAATAATGAATGCGCGAAGTAATTATGTCGATACCAATTAAAAGAACATAAATAATGACATAACGCTTTACTGACATACTTGGAAAAGTATAAAAAAGTCGTTAAACTAAGTACCTAAAGACTTAGTTTTCCGCAAGATTATAAGCAATGTACTTAATTTTAGCCGTACTTGGAAGAAATATGTAGTGTTCCACGTAAATTTACAACATGTAGGTACTTTTTCCAATGTCCCGGTGCTGCCAAACGCAAAAACAAGATGGCTCGACTGGGTCATGGTACTAATTTTACTATGATATTTTCAAAGTTATTACATTTTGCTACTATTATGGTTTTTATCGTTGTAATTATTGTTGTTTTAAATGTAATAATAGTAACATTAAATGCTCGAAATTAAAAAAAATAACTAATAATAGTATTATACACATTTTAATTTGAATTTTGAATAATTTATTGAATTTTGAACTATACTTATTCTTTTGCATTCCTTAACCAATAACACTTTGCTTGACCTGCGGGGTTTAAACCCAGCGTAGGTTATTGTACTTGTGACCACAATATCAACGAGCCGTTCTCATACTATAAGCTCAGATGGGCAGTAGCTCCATGTAAAATATAGGTACAAGTCGACATAAAGAGTCTGACGTGGCGTAAATATTTTACTGAGCAATACCTGATCGACCGAGCTCTGCTCGGATGAAAATAGAAATAAACATATCATCCAGGTATACCAACGTTGTATCACATTCCCGAGGCTATGAAAATAGAGAAAACGAATTTTCCCAGATATGAGACCTAGCTAGATCTATTTTTCGCCCCCGTATTTTAACCCCTATATTGCAACTTTCATCGAAATCGTTAGAGCCGATTTCGAGAACGTGATTACAAATATACATAAAAATATTGCTCGTTTATTAATATAGGATTCTAGCAAATGTTACATTACAGAAAAATTTACGGGAGCGTTTTAGCGAGCATTCTAGCGAGCATTCTAGCGAGCGTTCTAGCGAGCATTCTAGCGAGCATTGTAGTGAGGGTTCTAGCGAGCATTCTAGCAAAAAGACAATAAAGCTTCGAGCTTTTTGCCGAGCCGACCCATCTACATGCGACCGTCAAGTCTGACATCTTCGTGAAGAATATTTTTTGACGAGCATTGAGTAGAGCTTTCGTTAGAATGATCGTGAAAATGTTCGTAGGGATGTTTGGCTCTATGCTTGGCTCTGTTCGTTGTTCAGTTCGGCAAATTTAAAAACGGCGAATGCTCGGTGTTTCGTTACAAGTGAATGCTCAAGTTTATCAGCAAAATAATGCAGATATATGATGATGGCACTATTTTGCCGACAAGTGCTAGTACCTTTTGAGTCACCCAAAAGCAGTGTTTTTAACAATTTGTTTAAATTCTTTTACTCATTTGCCATTCGAAGTCACCTAACTGCGATAGTGGCACCCTCATTTTGTTTTTACTCTTTTTTGCCAAGCTATGTTCAGCTGCATGTGGACAAACTGGAATCCGAACCCAACATACTTCGGAAAGGCGAGGCAAATTATGATCAGACATAGCTCGGAGTGGGGGAGATGGAAAATAGCAAAAAAGACTTACGTTCCACCATAAATGCAGTAGATCATGGTAACATCACCAGCCTTCGCCATCATATCGTTGCTCACGTACTGGGGCACCAATTCTCCGTTATTTGGGTTCTTATCCTGAACCAGAGCCTTCAAGAAATGCTCAGCGAGCACCACATCTTTACTAGCAGCAGGTGTTTGGGCGAAGCAGACATATTTGAAGCTCGGACTGACATCAGATTCAGTCACATTCGAGAACCATAGGGTACCGTCAGGAGACAATGTGATTCTGCGGCTAAGGAATTCTTCAATGATGGTAGGATCGGAACGGAGTTGAGTCTTCCAAACTATCTTGGGTTTGGGATAGGATTCTGGGATAGGACAGTCCAGTTTGAAAGGCTTTCCTTCAATGGGCGTATGCTCTTGGGTTGTCACTTGTGGGACGTTGATGAAAGCCTTTTTCAGACTGATTTGGCGAGTGCTGGCAGTTCCTGCAGGGGTTTCCACAAAGCACTGGTATTTGCCCTCGTCCTGTGGTTGAGGGTTGAAGAACATGATGCTACCCTCGCCGGGGCGCTGGGCGATGTGCCCGGCTTTCTCCCAGTCGAAAGGCTGGCCGTTCTTGTGCCAGGAGTATCTGAAAGAATGGAGAAATAACACATAGTATCACGCCGAGTTTACTCTGCGCGCGACTGCTAGTCACCGCCCAAAGTATCTGAACGATGAGACGGGGTGGCGCCATTGATAAAATTGTCAGACTGAGTTAGCTTGGCCTTTGTATACCTCCCCCGTTTTACCATTCACATACCTCAGGCGGTGACTAGCAGTCGCGCGCGGACTATAGTATCAAACGCGTGAAGGCCGGTAAAAGATAAGTTTAAGTTATTATGTATCTTAAGTCCTATGTAAAAGAGGCGAATTTATTGCTATAAACAGGTTGCAAATTCAGACGTCGTACTACTAATTACTAAACCTATTATCAAAACAAAAGTATCGAATATCGAGGTCGCCATGTTGAGCACCCACTTGCGACCGCTTTACCAACGAGGGAAGCCAAGTCAGGTGCCCATGGGCAACATAAAATCTCTGATACCAGCACCTTAATTACGTAGATAACACACGATTAATCACAATCTGTTTCATTTTGACAGTTCAACAACATCCATTGCGTTATTTACGTTGTTGAGCAGACAAATATTTCGAACATATGAAGCAATGGTTTAGCAATATCAAAATTATGGTGCAGGTTAGTCACTAACCAAACGAAAAAATAACACCAAATAGGCTATCCGTATTAGTATTGTTATTTTATTATAAAGAGCCCTCCGTGCCTCGGAATGCACGTTAATCCGTTGGTCTAAGCTGTCATTTATTGATCATTGACAGTCGTTACGGGTAGTTAGAAGCCAGAAAGTCAGACAACCAGTCTTACTAAGAGGTATCGTATGACCCAGAAACTGCACCCTAATTGCGTAACACTCAATTAATCATAATCTGAATCATTTTGAAGGATATTGTTAATCAATGGCTTCAATAGTGTTCGAAAAAAAAAACTGTTCAACAACGTAACTAACGCAATGAATGTTGTTGAACGGTCAAAATGAAACAGTACCCTAATTGCGTTACTTATTTTCGTAAACAATTATGTCTAATTTGTTTCATTTTGACAGTTCAACAACATTCATTGCGTTATTTACGTTGTTGAGCAGATTTTTTTCCAAATTATGAAGCAATGTATTAGCAATCTATTTCAAACCGAAGCAGATTGTGATTGTATTGAATTACGCAATTAGGGTACAGATTGTGATTGATCGTGTGAACTGTTACGCAATCAGGGTGCTGGGCTGTGGAGAGAGATGATGCAGCTGCATGTGGTTAGACTGGAATCTAGGAAAAGGCTACGCAGATGATGATTATGATCATAGTCTATTTTTTATATGTATTTGAATGAAATTGATTTGATTTTTCCGTGAATAAATAAAAAAATGCCAAGGAGGCACTCCCTATAATCGATGGCCCCCTCACGAAACAGGTTCTCCGACTAACGAAACAGCAACTGCGCACAGGGACAGAAGCTGTAACTGGCCATGGGTCATTTAATTAACACCTCTTTGTCATAGGAGTCACAGACAGTCCGCTGTGCAGAGCCTGCATGGAGGACGACGAGACAGCAGCTCATTTGTTGTTAAACTGCCCGGTGGTCGCCACAAACAGGGCCAAGTACTTCGGTAACCCAGGTTACCATACGTGAGATTGTGGATCGAATAACCGATTTTCCCACCCGTACGCAAAATATGCGCAAAATTTGAAGTGGAGTTGCGGATACCAGCCCGTATTACCTATATTATTACCTATTACCTATATTACCTAAATAAAAAATAAATTTATGTAAATTAACAGGTTATCTTCAATAGGTAACTGCTAAACACGGTAATTATTGTGGTTTCTCACGTAATTTTTATATGAGGAAAAATTTAAAAGTTTCCTTTTAAAAATGATTCAATTTACCTACGTTCGGTAAATCACCTGAGTATAGAAGGAAACAATTAGATTGTTATTCTTTTGTATATTTTTCCTTTCTCATATCATCACGCCTCCATTCCCCTTTGAGGTATACAGAGTTGTATGTGTGTAGTACATTAACAGTTCGTCAGTTATGTTCTTGGTATGGCGTGCTTTTTTATGGTTTGGTGTGCTTTCCTTTCCCTCTTACATCCTTCACTCTCTTTCTTAGCACTGTGAATTTGTAAATACTTATATTTATAATTATTTTGAATTTATTTTTAATATTATTGTACCTACTGTAGCTATAAATTTGTACGCCACTGGCAAAACATAGAGAGTCAACTGATTTTTTACTGAAGACCAAATGTATATACCTCCTGTGTTTAACAAATAAATATTCATTCATTCATTCATCCATTCTTACTAGACACAAATCTAGGCTCCGGGACAACTTTTTCACGACCCGGGAATCTAGGACCTAATCTGCCGTCTTTTAAATAGAAAGCCGTTAAGCCCAAAAAGTTGTTTTCGAGAAAATGGCAAAAAACGCGGAAATCGTTGTTTCTTAAAAACTAGTCAATTGATTCAGGCGTGACCTTGCGGAAATCCATGATAAAATGCAATAGATGTGGATATATTTCTAAAGAGTCTTAAAAAGACCCTGAAACAAATCGACACGTGTTTCACCTTTCAACGAGGCATCCTCAGGATGACGATTGACTTTTCGCGAACTCAAACACGCCGTGTTTCATCTATTGCATTTACTAAAAACTAGATTAATTGTTGGACACATCAATTGATATTCTTTTCTGTTTATCCTAAAGAATCCTTTCTGTCCAGAAACTCTTAAAGAAGAAGTGTGGGTTAGACGCTTTCAAGTGATGGAATCATCATAAATTGTGTTACTTAACGGCTTAAAAAAAATCGTATCTCTGGAACCATTTATATTGTAAAAATGTTTCTTAGACAGAAAGATAGAGAATTTTGAACTCTATCCCTTTTAATTAAAAAGTAAAAACTGGCCATTTAAGGGTTAACGGCCGGCCGGGGTTGCGAAGAAAACCGTAAGGGAGATCGTGGCCCCCAGCAACAGGGCAACTGAAGGAACACGGGTGGGTTTTAGTCAGTAAGAGTCTGACACACCCTCTCGCTCTACCCAGAGCGGGAGAAATTATTTGATAATTTCCCAGCCCAAAAAAAAAAGGGTTCACGGCCTTCTAGTTAAAGGGTGGCAGTAACGCTCAGCAGACTTGCGATCACTTGATCCACAAGGTTAGACTCTATATAGGTAGTCTTCGTGCACTTAGGCCATGAGCTATAAGCGTTACTTAGCCCGTTCTGTGAACTAGAAATGTTCCCGTTTCTATCTTGTAGGTACTTGTAGTCTCACTACTGGCAACCAAGGCTCGGAACCGGTTTAAAAAATACCGGTGAAAATCGGTTTATTTCGGTTTTACTCCGAACTTTTCTTAAAAATGTGAACGTTATAAGAACTTTTTTTTAACCTAAATGAACCGGTTTATACGACGAGCGGCATGTCTATAAACGCGTTGCAACTTGTGACCAAGGCTTGGAACCGGTTTAAAATTAACCGGTTATTAAACGTTATTAATCGGTTTTATCTTTTATTTCGCTCGGAGTCGAAACGTTAAAAGAACGTTAATACGAACCCTTTTAACCGGTTTAATCTGCAAGAGCCGAGTGACGCGCGGCGTCCGCTTTCGGCAGGGCGCGCGGTCAGGTGGCCCTTTTGCCATCTAATCGTAATAATGAAGTTACTTACCCATCTTTATTTTTTGTGTCTCCTTGCACAAATATAATTATTTGTGTAGATTTGTACGACCGTTTCCAAAGTGTGCTTGTTTACAACTGAATCGTTCTAATAGTTCAGCACGTCTGCGCATTGGAGGTAGGCAATAAAAACCGTTTAAAACCGGTAAATTGAACAAAACCTATTTACCAACTTTTTTAGCTTCAAACCGTTTAATTTGGGTTAAGGGTAGAACGAAACCGAAAGCATAAGTTCTCTATGTACTTAGGCGTTAACCGGTTCGAATTTTTTTCCGGTTTCCAAGCCCTGCTTGTGACTACTTGTGAGGATGCCGCACTGAATTTAAACTGAACAAACAACCGGGTAATATTGCTCTAAACCGTTTAATCCGATAAAACCTTTATGTAAAGACTCCTCCAAAACCCGTAAAAAACGGTTTCTACGAGCGAAACCAATGTAAAGGTTTTTGCGTCAAGTACATAATAATGGTTTGGAAATTTAACCGGTATCCGAGCCTTGCTGGCAACAGTTACAGGAATAACGCTTCTAGCCAAAGTATATGCTTAGAAAGGTTTAAAGGTCACGGCCTTAGTGCATATACCTTTTTAATTTTTACAAACTTTATTAGTTACTAGCGATCTCAGCTTCGCACGGGTGCAATTCTGTAAAGTAGATATTCTGTTCACGACACCATGTGCACAAGTTCTGAATAACCTTACGTAACAAGATAGAATTTCATTAGTATTATAAAGTACTTCTTTTTGTACATACATATTTACATAATGAATAGCCGCGGAAGTAGGGGCAGAGGGGGCCAAATGCCCGCCTTAAAATCAACCGGCCGCGCCCCCTCCTATTTTACTGCTTGGTAAAGAAGGTTTAAAAAGAAAAGGTGTTAGTAGAAAAATGTTCTTGTTGCCTTGTTTGTTTACTTGTCGCCCGTTGCGCTGTTCTACGAGTAACCTACGATGGTGCAACGGGGCGGTACAGTACTATTTTGGATCGTGATTTGCTTTTTGTTTTGACGGAATTTAAAGTATAAATTTAAATCGTTTTTTGAAGGGGGTGTCAAAAGAAGTTTGCCCCCTTCATCAAAAAGTATTTCCTCAGTTCCTGAATAGCCTGCTAGTCCTGCTCCACAACCACAACTATTTGATTAACATTTGCAAATACTGTTGGAGCTGCTGAAGATTGTAAGACCATCTTTGCATTGTATAAACTCAAATCTCCTCGGTATTATATAATTGTATAGCACAGGTATGAGCACTATATACTAAAGAGTTACCATTTACCGGGTAATATGTATTGCATTGACTTGAATGTGCCCTGGCAGCTGTGAGTATGTCATGCTCACTCAGATGTTTCGCTGATGGTGGCGCGTGTGTTGGATCGTTTAGCTTCCTTCAAAATGGTTGAGCTGAATGGTGCTAATCTATGCGTCATAATCCGTCAGTAGGGACTGGTCAGCTCTTAGTTGCCATGGTTTATTTTTAATTTATTTTAATTTTTGAATTGTTCTTTGTTTTGTTTTTTTATTACGTACTTCTAACATGCACGTCTTTTTACATTGTTCTCACATGTATAATTTCACCATGACTGATGTAATATTAACCGTTAACATTTTTTTATTTAAAAGAGTGTCCGTAGAATTTCTTGCCCTTTCTTCTCCATAGGTACCTATCTACTACGCTTTGGAATGGACAACTAGCTTCATATTTCTGACTGACCGATTCCTTGACAATTCAAAAGTGCCTTTAAATGTTTTATATGAAATAAATGCTTTGAGATTGAGTTTGCCCTTCTGGAATAATGTAGCGGTGAAAAAATATTTAAAATAGGAGTTATGGTTCCGGAGACAACCCTTCACATTTACACAAACTCACAAAATTCGCTCTCTCTCTCTCTCTCTCTTTACAATATTAGTATAGATATCCATCTACAACAGCAATAAACAATATTCTATTCTATCTAAGTACTGAATAATGGGCCCCGCCCCGATCGCTAAAGTAAATTTACTAGTGGCGGCATCACTATCGGCACATGCGAACTACGCACCACTCTGACGTCACAAAAATCCTGCATCACGCAAGCAAAGTTTACCGCGTGATTAGCATATATAACATAGTTACTTGATTCAGGCGTGACTTTGCGGAAATCCATTCTAAAATACAATAGAAGTGGATATATTTAGTAACCTGTTCAGCTTAGCTATTTCTAAAGAGTCTTAAAAATAGGTATAATAGGTTTTTAAAGACTCTTTAGAAATAGCTAAGCCGAACAGGTTACTAAATATATCCACTTCTATTGTATTATATATACAATATCCCAACATCAATCGTCGGGCAGTAGCCCACCAGACACCTCACCCGTCTGGTCGGAGGATCCTCCCTTTTCTATGGAGGATGAGGTGGATCAGTGAACTTTACACCCTGTTCCTCATACCTCTATAATATAATAATAGACTCTTATGTGTCTATAAACTTAATATTACGCTTACTTGACATCCTTCTCTTGACCTTCAGTGGCGCACTCCAGTAGAACTGTAGAGTAGTTGTCAGCCCTGAAGAGCACTTCGGCCGGTTGGTCCTTCAACACTGGCAGTTTGGAGGGCTCTGAGGCCTTCTCCACTGGATGGGATGCGCCTGTGCGAAGAACAAAGAATGAGAAAATTTGATAGGGATAGAACACATAACATGACCAGGTAGGGGTGTACCTGTAGTATCTACTAGAGGTGTCCGCCAATCAACGTGGCGCACGCCGCCAGTAATTACAGTCACTCCGCCGCCGCCGATGTTTTTTTCGGCGTCAGCGGCGTCAATGTCAAAATATGTTATATTCTAGATTTAGATATAATGCAATCATACTAGTAAACAAAACACTAGAAATGTCTAAATACAAGTTTATTGATTTATTTCGACGTAGTTGTTTTCGCAATTTTTTTTTTAAACGTTTTAATATGAGCATAGTTTAAATAGCACGCACAACGCACTGGTTGAATACTTTAGTTTTCAAACATTGCTTTATGGGTGAAAAGAAGATTGTCACAGTTTTCCAAACGCTTCTTGAATGAAAGGAGAATTTTGTTATAGTGGTTTGTTTGATTTTAATGGTACTTTTATTTTCACCATCCACGTCGATTACGCCGATGACGTCGCCGCCGTCACCGACAAATTAAACGTCAGACGCCGCCGCCGACAAATTAAACGTCAGACGCCGCCGCCGACAAATTAAACGTCAGATGCCGTCGCCGACAAATTAAACGTCAGACGCCGCCGCCGGTAAAAATACATCGGCGCACACCTCTAGTACCTACACCAACAGGGATAAGAATATAAATATATGTTTAACTGACTTCAACAAATGAAGAGGGGATGGCATTCGACGAGTATTTTTTAAATTTATACTGACTTGATTTCTAGGCCATTAAACTAGATTCTTTTATCATTTAGTAGTTACTTTGTTATTTTTAAAAGTTGTCTCATATTTGAGTTTTTTTTAATGAATCGTACAATGCACATGAACCAAAGACTCGGTCAGCATAATAATAGTATAATCAGCCTATTTATTTTCCCACTGCTGGGCCACAGGCCTCCTCGCTGTGAGAGGGAGTGAGCTGTAATCCACCACGCGGGCCCAGTGCGGGTTGGTAGATGTCTTGTGTGTCACAAAGCTTCGATTTTTTGGTTCTAGGACATATCGGTTTCCTCACGATGTTTTCTTTCGAACCTACAACTCGTAAGTCGCGGCCGTTATACCACTGGGACACCATTGCTCGGTCAGACACGGCACTTTTATCTGTAGGTCATGTGCACGCCATAGTGTGCATCAAAAAACCGTACTGTACCGCCTGCGACGACACGCGAGGCACTCCACTACGACGTCAGCGGGGTGTGCGGTGCGCGGGGCGATATCGGCGCGCGACGGAGCCAGTGTTACCAACCCGTACGATAATTCCATAATTATCGTACGGGCTGGCAACTCTGGCTCTGGCAAATTATTGTACGTCCTCATGGACGTACGACAATTTAGCCAATGGTACGAAGTACGATAATGAATGTCTAATCTACGATAATTTTCCGATTTGCTGAAAAAACAAGTTCCATTAACAAAACGTATTTGTCAGACAAAATCAAACGCAGAAATAAGAGCAAAAATATGTCTATGTCAATTGTCAAATATATTATGTCAACATCAACAAGTATGTCTCTCTCTTTCCTTCCTTAGTTTTTTATTTAATTTTAGAGTGAAAACACAAAAATATCAACTAAAAACTATAACAAAACATGTTTGCCGTTTGTGCTGCTAGCCTTTGACTCAAGTAAATATTTATTCATTTTCTTTTGATAGCAATTTGAATTAACGTTTTAGGCTATTCTTTTTTCGATAATTTCGACGTGGGATCTCGATAACTTGAACTTTTGGATTTGGCAACATTGGACGGAGCCCACGCCGCCATTGCCAGTCCAACACAGCGCTTCGCGCAAGCCACGCACTGACTCACACCATACCGTGCATAAATGTACGCGTTTCCGTATCTTAAATTTATGTAAATGCAATTAAAAACAAGTAATACATTTATTAAGAAGAGGACGTCTTTCAATTGCCTTCAGGTGATTCATTAAAATTTTATCTGAGCGGAAAACGAATCCACGCGACATATCGCAACAAAAAAAAAAAAAATTACTTTGATTCACCAAAACACCGTTGACAAAGTTTTTGTTTAAAACCTTTTCCTATTCCGCAAATGCTTTATTGTATAAACACTCGCTTTACAAACATTTATCTAGTAAATGCTTCTCTTTTAAATACATACTCTTTATTCTTCATTCATTTTAATCTCTCCTTTTATTAAGGCCTATGCACCCCGGCGTTTTTTATAGGTACGTCGGCGGGGCGTTTTCTGCCTTGAAAAAGTAGCATAAGTTGCGTTTGCAGGGCGTACACGCGAATCGACGGCGTGTAAAAAGGCCCATATGTACTTACATAAAACTAAGCATGCTGCCAACACCAAAAAAGTAGTCTTCAAAACGCGAGCCATGATTTCTGCAAAAAAAAAAAAACAATATAATAAACACTTGTATGTTTCGGGCTCGTCGTTAAGTAATAACAGCCGCACGGGCCGATCGATCAGGTTAAGCTACGCTTGCAGCGGTCAGTCCGTAGATGGGTGACCATCTTAACATACAGAAAATATAACTCGTCAAAATATAGGGAACAGCAGATTTTTTTTTTCCGTGATTTCAATTTTGATCTCATAGTAAAAGTTGTTCATACATACATAACATCACGCCTGTAATTCCCGAAGAGTTAGGCAGAGGTGTACCTATAGTACACCCACATTTCGCCAGTTACGTTTAAGTCCCATGTAATAGGGGGCGAGCCTATTGCCATCAACCGGGCACAAATCCAGACTCCGGACTGCTACTGAGAAATTCCAGATGGAAAACCCAATAACACTTTTCCCGACCCGGGAATCGAACCCGGGACCTCATACTAAACAGCAGCGCTTGCGACCACTAGACCAACGAGGCAGTCACTAGACCAACGAGGCAGTCATAAAAGTTGTTCATAATAATGAGTAAAATGAAATGTTTGAATTTGCGCACTGGTTAAAAAATTTCCTGTATGTGTAATAAAATATCCAAACACTTAAAAGCTAACAACCGACTAAAATATGGCGTTGCAAAATTCCTCCGCAAAATATTCCCCATATCCCTAACCAAACATGTTCGAACGCGGGACGGGACGACCACGCGAACGGGGCACGGAGTATGCGTAGCCCGTAGCGAATTGGAGCGTTTTGGGAGCCATGTCGTAGCACTACGAACTACGCCGTAGCACTACGAACTACGACGTAGCAGCATAGCACCCAATGCCTACGCTCTCTCCCTAGACTCGCAACGTGACCACAACGTGCATTATGTACTATAAATACTCCATTTGAAATAAGATTATACATTTAAACAAACCTTTTTACAGTCCGTTCAACCGATTTTGACTTCTATACCGTAGGCATGAGGATGGCATTAAAAGCAAAAAAGTGGTTACAATCCCAACTGTTTACTGCAGCTGCCATTTGTCATGCCACCAACGCAATAGAAGTCAGAATCGGTTGGACGGACTGTAAAAAAGGTTTATTTAAATGTCTAATCTTATTTCAAATGGAGTATAGGCAATTGGAAATTATCTCTAGGATGCAGATTCTCATAATTTTCTTAAAATACGGAAACATCTAAATGGGAAACTGTATTAAATAATTTAGCTGTTTGGCTAAATTATTTAAAAAAAAACTAGCTGATGCCCGCGTAATTCTTTATATTTTTCTAAAATAAAAGTTACTTTGAAAACAAATAAAATTGAATTGGCCGTTTGTAATGTCAAAATAACAGCTTTTTCTAAATGTATAATAACATGAACGTACATATATATTAAACAGTACTTATAACAAAAAAAAAAAAACATTTTTTTAAAATTTGTCTGTCTTTTTGTTCCGGCTTATCTCCGAAACGGCTGGACTGATTTTGACGGGATTTTAACTGGCAGATAGCTGATGTTATAAGGAGTACCTAACTTAGGTTTTTATTTTAGAAAAACAATAAGCGAGGACGGGCGAACCCGCGGGCATCAGCTAGTAATAAATAAAATAATCAGGGGTTGATCCGGAAAGCGAAACTTCTGGACACGGCGCGTATCGTTAGGAGGTTCCTCTCTCAGGAGCCCTGACCACCGGTAGCTTGGACCCTGTTCCCGATACCGGTGGGCTAATATTTTTTATATTTGTTTTTATAAAAATATTTAAAATTCGTTTGTGGAATGCATTGCCAGTTCAAATAAAACGCGCGCAATCGTTACCTGTATTTAAGAGACTCGTAAAGGAACATTACTTGTCGTGATCTCTGTAATTATCTATAGTTTTCATTTATGTTTGTTGCTTATATATTTAGTAAGTATGTATGTATTTATGTATCTATTATTTAGGATATGTATATATCTGTGTATCTATTCTAGTATATTGTATACTTATTATTTGCACCAACGACAGCCCCATTTTATGTCCAGGCAAATCACTGTCCATTTAAAGGTTGCCCATTGTATATTTTGTAGTGTTTGATTTATTTTTTGTTATGTATTTTTGTGGTGTACAATAAAGTATATATATATATAAATAAATAAATAAAATTTAAACGACATGTTATTAGTATATAAATGAAATGAAAAATAATTAAATTAAAGTTTTGGCAAGCACGTACCTCTTTCGCAGCACGTTGTCGGGAGCTACACTACGGTAACACGAGGCGATGTACCAGTATATATAACAGACAAAAATGATTCAGTTATTCGCATACAACTTTTTGATCAGAAGATCCACTTTGCATTATATTGTTGAACTCAATCTTTTCTAGGTATGTTTCAAGGTTTTAAATAATTGTTAATTTGTTTTGAGGAAATATCATTTTTACGCCAGCTTTCCATATTATTAAAAATTATCGGTTTTCCCCAATAATTTTCATGTCAATAACGCATTTTTTATTAAAATTGTTTTATTTTTATTTTTTGCATAATAATATCTCCTTAGTGTTTTCCCAATTAGTTGGGGTCAGCTTCCAGTCCATCCGGATGCAGCTGAATAACCGTATTTCAGTCATTGGTCAAATCAAATAGCGCGCACTTCTCCAGATTCCTGTTACACACTTCCGTCCCAATCACGAAATATCAATCACAGATTTATTATTTAGATTTTTTTAGATTTGATTTCGATTTTTTTTTTAAATATAGTTTGCAGGAAAGCGTGAGGAAAGATGTTACACATCAATAATTTTTTATATATTATTACTTAGTTCACATATAATTATTTGTAATTCTATTTTTTTTTGTATGTTTGTGTAGAAGTTGTGACTTGAATTGTTAAGTGTGTAATTGTGTCAATTGTGATTTAGTAAATCATAATATTTCGCCTATAATTATTTGCCCATATATGTAAGTAGTTAATTAATTCAGGCGTGACCTTGCAGAAATCCATCATAAAATTACAATAGACGTGGATATATTTAGTAACTTATTCCGCATAGCTATTCCTAAAGAGTCTTAAAAACCCTGAAAGAAATCGACACGTGTTTTACTTCTCAACGAGGCATCCTCAGGATGACGATTGACTTGTCACGAATCCGAACATGGTGTGTTGCCAACACCAAGCGCTGGACGCGGACGCTCCGCGTCCAGCGCGGAACAGGTTAGTAAATATATCCACATATATTGTTTTTCATATATAAGTAGAGTAAGTATCATGTAAAGTCGATCAAATCTTACACTACGTAGGATCAAACGGACAAGATGGTTTCATTCGTGCGTAGCATGCCCGTATGTCACCGTGTACGATGCTGCCTACATCCAAGCGAAGCTATGTACTGTTATATTTTCTATTTTCTTAATGTCCCTCGGCAAACTTCGTGTTTCGTCAGATGCCGGATTTCTATCAGTTGCCCTTTGCACTTGGTGTAGACCGGACGCTCTCAATCGACTTGGAAGTATATAGAGTTGTTAATACTCTTTTAACTTAATGTAATTTATTTAAAAATGGGGGGAAAGCCGCTAAAGTCGCAGGCACGACAGATAAGAAAATAGTTTTACAGCTCTATATAGTTCACACAGAAATCAAAACAACAATAAAGTACTTAGTTCTAAATTCAAATCATTATACACGATAAATATTATATTATAGGTAATTGATGAACATGGAAATTAGCATTCGGTTGTATTCGGAAATCCGATGATACCCGAGGGACATTTAGAAAATAGAAATACTGATCACGTACGAAGCTTAGCCGTGGGTTTCTGTGGAGTGGCGACTAGAAGCATTGCAGACTTGTTGCCATAAGGGTAGAGAAAAATCTGATGTCTCATGTGAACAGCAACGCCGATTGATCACCCGAATTACCAATAATCCGGAATATCTCAAAAATGGAAAACTCATTTTGCTTTCTCAGCGCTCAGCTCTGCGGTAATTTTGAAGTGAAAACTTCTTTAGGTGCGTTGGGCATTTTTGAGATGGGACTAAACCAATGATTTCGCGACACCATGACGACACCTCATTTTTGTAAACGCGATTGTGCACTTTATTTATATTAAGTTACAGATCAATGTTCTCTGCAAGTATTTTTACTTTAAAGGTCATGGAAGTTTTTTTTTTTTTTGTAAACGCTATTGTGCTCTTCATTTAGATAAGGTTACGGACTAATGTTCTATACAAGTATTTTTCTTCCACCAAGGCGATTGTTCAAGTTTTCACTTCTGCCGGCACCGCGGCCTGGAGCGCCACCACTTTTTTTTATTTCGCAGCATTATGGTGAAATAGGAGGCTTTTTATCTTGCACAGGTATTTACTAAATTTATTTTTATTTTTTATATTAAGTTTGTTAGCTGTATTTCCTGTGCGTGTCCCAAATAAAAAAAAAAATCTTTACAGAATATATTTTTTTTTTTGCTGTATGATCGTAACCATACATATATGTCCCGTTTTGAACGGGACCCCGAGTAAAACTTGGAGACACAAAATTGTCCCGTTTTCAAGAACTGTCGTTGGGTGTTCACTTTTATAACTTTTTTATTCTAATTGTTTTTTTTTTAAATTGTACATACAATATTTTATGTCAGCCCGGCACAAATGCACCAAGTCTTTTATTTTTAATGAATAAATTGTGGACGTCTGAAAAAACCTAAGTAATTACTGTTAGTAAGTTGATTAGGTTCCGGTCCTTATGGCGATGTTGATAACAAAGGTGCATGTGAATATTAAAAAAAAAACATGCCAAGAATTTTATACTTACAGCTGTATGACAAATATAAAAATGACTGACAATTTATCTTGCTTAACTTTTTGTATACATTATTACGTTATTTTTCATGTTTTTTTTTTCATTGAGAGCTGTGGTTGGTATTCTCAGAATTGAGTTTCCTTTATGAATCGGCCCTACTAATTGAGATAAATAAATCGATGTCCCGTTTTGAGTCAAAAAATAAATAGTCACGTTATGTTTGTAGCTTTGATATTTAAGGCGACGATAACCGACTTTTAATGATTTTATACTGAAAATGACGCCTAAATGACTAGTGTTAATGATTTGGAAAAAATATATGTTAAATAAGAGCATTTTTTTATGATTTTAGTGTAGCCATATTTTGGATTATGTTTATGTTACATAGTGAAATTAATTTGTAAAGTTATGTCTAACGCGGATAAAAAACTGAGAATCACGCAAAATCTATCAAGCGTTTTTTTCTGAAACCTTCAGCATTTTAAAGAAAATTTAATTATTGATCTTTTGTTTTATGTATAATGAATTAATAATACGTCTCATTTGGGACAGCGCTCCTTGATGGTCCTATTACTGGCTGGACGTACGACGCGTTGCGTGAGCTCAGTACAGAATACGCAAGCTAACCACTCAAGGTCACTGTCATATATCTGTGTCTTAATTGCAGATGTCCATCCAGCCCGTCCCATCTTTGATGTCCTCCCTCCGGTGACGCCCTAAGCCGAGGCTCGTACCGCACAGGTGCCCTTACCGACCGTTCATCTAGATTTTCAGCTTAGTTTGTATGCCCCTGGCTGGAGGCTTTGAGTGTAGCAGCTTAAGGCAACCACAGGATTGACCGGTTAAATAGTCATGACCTCAGAGGTCAGGTATGAGATGCCCTACAGAAAAAAAAAATGCAGATATCCATAAAACGGCTTGCTTACCATCAGGCGGGCAGGCCGTTGCCTTGTTGCCACACATTAACATATCTAGTTGGTTTTCTGTTATTTCTTGCTCCTATGGCATGTTGATGCAAAGTGCGACGCATACTCAACTGATAACCTGTGTCATAAGTACCTACAGTGTAGGGACTTTACTTTAATGTCACCGACAGAATTCCAAGTACGCCATTATAATATTTACACAAATGAGGGACTGCCTCGTTGGTCTAGCGGCTCTGACTGTTAAGCGTAGTGTTCTGAGTCCTATATATGTCCCGATGTTTGCCCAGTAATGGTATCGACGACGCGACTGCTCCCGTGGTGTCCCTGGATCGATTCACGGGTAAACAGTGTTACTTAAAGCTTTTACACTAGGCAGCATGCAATCTGGATTTGGCCTTGATAATAGGCTAGCAAAATTAAAAAAAAAAAAAAAAACACATAAATCAACAGAAACGTCAGAAGCTAGGTGCACGGTTCCAATTGGTCGTTTTCTATGGAGAAGAGCCGGCAAGAAACTCCACGGTTACCCTTTTAAAAATAATTGGCATTTACAATAGTTTCAAATAACAGTGTTAATTAATAGGTATGGGAGGACAGTGTAGGTCAACAAATCTACAGTCCATTAAGCCTACAGCGTTCTCAGATTCACAAAATAGAAAAGAATCTATGCAGAAGATAAATAAATAAATAAAAATAAAAACCTATTCTAATTAGACGCAATTACATGATTGCTATTATAACTGTAACAAATCTGAATAATTATCATGTGCACAAAAGCCACTAAAAAAGAGTTGAAATTAAATTGTAGGAAATGTCAAATAATAGGATGATTATGTCAAGAACGAATGTAAAAAAAAAAGCTCCGGGATATGTGACTTCCGAGTAATAGGTGACCAGAGGGCTGGCTCGTTCTTTGGCCAAAGAATTGCCATTCAACGTGGCAATGCTGCCAGACTTCTGGGCACGTTTTCGGATGGCAGCGATGCGGATGAATACTTCGACACCAAAGTGTCTTTTTGTTTTTGATGTGTAACATCTTTTCTCTCGTTTTCTTGAAATCTAAATCTAAAAAATCTAAATAATCAAATCTGTGGGAGTGATTTCATGACAAGGGACGGAAGTGTGTAACAAAAAGCCGGGAAAGCGCGCGCCATTTGATTTGACCAATGAGCGCGCGCGGTGCTAGATTTGGCTGTCAGATGGTACCAACCCATTTTCCGAGAGGTTGCTTGCTACTGTCAGCCAAGATGTCAGTTGTTCACAGGTTATGCACCAAGTTGAGACGACATGAGTAGCTTCAAATTTTACCTACAGCTAGGTTACAATATACAGGGTGGCAGGGACATTTTTTTTAATAACGAACGAAAAATTTCAACGTAGGGGGTTCAGAATCATGTACTGAATCCATGGTAACAGTTTTCGCGTCGACGTGCCTGCCACCCTGTATTATTTGTCAGTGAGCCCCGAACTAGACACTTCGTCTGTATGTGTGTAAATGATTTTGAAGGACATTGCTAATATCCTTCAAAATCATTCAGATTGTAATTGAAAGTGTGCTACACTTAGGTACACAATTAGGACTTGCTTTGCTTAATGTATTACCAGTCCCCTTATTGCGTAACTTATTTTCGTAAACAATTATGACAAATTTGTTTCATTTTGACAGTTCAATAACATTCATTGCGTTATTTACGTTGTTGAGCAGATTTTTTTTTCCAACTTGTGAAGCAATGAATTAGCAATCTGTTTCAAATCGAAACAAATTTTGACTGATCGTCTATTACGCAATTAAGATACTGGACACAGAAAATATTTTTTATTTTGTTTTTGAAGACAAGACATAAGTTATTATGACGTCACCCATGTAGATCCATCTTATGCACGAAAATTATACGGAGGTAACTCGTCACTCGCAGCAGAAGGGGAAAAAGGCACAGGAAAAAGGCGTTGCAAACGTGTTGGGAATAACAATTAGTGCTTTTATTTACATAATTATAGGTATATTTTGAATCATAGTTAGTTCAGAATCTTTAAACAAAGATTTTCCTCAATTTTACGTAGAAATTGTCATTCAATTGACCAATTATTAAAGCACCTGTTTCTTCAGTTTTGATTGGGAGGTACTTAATTGTATTTTTGGAGGAAATAGAGTTCTTTTTTCGATATTTCGAATTCTAAACTAATATAGAGAAAAAATTTAAAAAAAAAAAAAATTCCAAAAAATGACTAAAAAGTGAAAAATAACTCCAATTGCGGAAGTCAGTGTCTTTTCTTCTATATTTTTGTATTTTGCCACCGAATTCCGAAATTGAAGTTATTTTTCACTTTTTTGGGATTCTGTTAAGTCAGTTTTTTTTTTGTTTTTCACTTCCCCACACAAATTCGAATACCACTACCTGCTATATGTAAATAACAGTCACAGGAACTATAATATCATCCATATAGACTACTTGGGGAAAATACGTATTATTATTGGAGCTAACTCAAAAACCATCCCAAGCAAAGTTAATAAAATTTACATGGGACCACCTTAGAAGTATGACCTACCAAACAAAAAAGAATTATCAAAATCAATTCATAATTGGCAGAGTAATCGCGTAACAAACATACAAAAAATAATTGAAACCTATCAAAACATTTTTTTATTCATAGAAACAAGCCCTATCGAAATGAGAGGTCTTATTCCATTGATTTATAAACTTGAAAATCATTCATTTTCAAAAACTAGCTTTTAAAAGGGGTGTCGGGGGTTTTCAAAACTACAAACAGTGGCACTCCGAGAGTGAAAACGTGAAAAAAAAAATCGGCACCGCGGTAATCAACGCGTCTTTTTAATGGTCAAAAGCTGGTGTCATCACGGTGTCGCGAAATCAATGGTTTAGTCCCGTCTCAAAAATGCACAACGAGCCTAAAGAAGTTTTCACTTTAAACATACTCCTCCTTTTAGAAGTCGATTAAACAGATTAGATTTTCTGTATGTTGGTACTTATATATTTATTTGTTACGCTTTCACGCTAAAAGGTCTAAACGGATTTGGATGTTTGGCACAAGGGCAGACCATATGACCTGGGTTAGGATATACTTTTTATCCTGATATTCCCACAGAATTGAGACTTACGCGGGTGAAACCGCGAGGGGGCGCAACTAGAAGGTAATAAATTGTTCTCTCTCTCATAGGAAAATTTCACTCTTTAAATATTATACGTACACTCGTGCACGAGCATAAATATATGACTTATTTCATGATTATTTTATTTATCTGCATATGTTCTTAATAAGACGGCAAATATAGGTATGTGTACCAGCGCTGTGGCTCTGTCTCGCATAGGGTCGCAGCATTATGCTGAGCGATGGCCGTTTTGCGTGGATGTGACGCATATTTTCCCAGAAATTGTTATTTTCATGTTTTGTTATTTCTTTGCGTCATGTTTACCGCAAATAAACGTATTTTCTTTCTTTTGATCATCTGTTGAAGGCTTAAATATATCTACAAGTAGCGACTCAATAAAATTATGTGAAGAGACACCAAATGTATCTTAAGAGACGCTCGCAGAATGCATACATATAAAAAATGACTTGTTTTATAAAATAAATGACTCACAAGATGCAAGTAGGTATATATAACTGTTCGTTGGTCCAAAGCGCGAAGCTACTGAACTAGGTGTCCGGTTAGCGTTCGATCTCCAGGTCAGGTAAAGTGAATTGTGTTTTTCCATAAGGAATTTCTCACTTGGATTGCAACATATTTTGTAACCCATAAAGCTGTGCCCAGTTGATAACATTATATCTGACTTAAACAAACACTTCTGTCAACATGAAACCTGATTTGTTGTAACACACGGCTACACATCAAGCTATACATTTCCAGTTTATGGTGATCTCGTATTCTAAAGGATTTCCGAACAATGTGAGGTCAGCTTATACTGGAAATGTATAGCTTGATTTGTAGCCGTGTGTACGAGATAATACTGCTATCCACAAAGACGAGCCCCACTTTTTTTTTCTGTAGGGCATCTCATAGCTGACCTCTGAGGTCATGACTATTTAACCGGTCAATCCTGTGGTTGCCTTAAGCTGCTACACTCAAAGCCTCCAGCCAGGGGCATACAAACTAAGCTAAAAAGCTAGGTGAACGCTCGCTAAGGGCACCCCCTGTGGGGTACGAGCCTCGGCTTAGGGCGTCACCGGAGGAAGGACATCAAAGATGGGATGGGCTGGGACGAGCCCCACTCCGTTCCGCTCCTTACTGAAGTACAGTTTACAGTACAGTAATCGCGGAGTTGGGTGCGTCTTCGTGGTGCCATCCACACGATATCAAGCAAGTCTGTACGCAATGAAGATACTGTCGAGGATTTAAATTATAATTGCTAAGCGAATTGACACCCAACATCAATTTGCCGTGTTATTTTATTTTTTCATGATACGGATACTTTAAGTTAGTAGTCAATTTGCTTAGGAACTCGTGGCTAAGCAATAACAGCCGCACGGGTCGATCCATCGATCCGCGGTTGGTCCGTGGATGTGTGATCATCTTTATTTACCGAGACTTCTCTGGGCCTGGTGGTCCCGGCTGTCATTCGTGGATCTTTGACAGTCGGATCGTCGTCAGAAGCCCGAAATTCTGACAACCAGTCTTACCAAGGGGTATCGTATTACCCAGTTAAGTGCAGTTGTTCCATGTTAAATACTAATATTCAGCTGCATCCGGTTAGGCTGGAAGCTGACCACAACATAATTGAGAAAAGGCTGGGCAGATGATGAATCAATTTGTTTAACAAATTATTCCCCTGACTTTAGAAGACCAAGGGCAAAGCCAAGCAGGGCCAATGCGTACTAATAATACCTTTGGTAAATATATGTACTCAGAAACTTGAACTGTGCAAACCTGTCTTGAGTTCAAGGTTTCAATATTGAGAATATTTACTTTGCGAATGGCGCGAGAAATTCGTAATTTTAATACAGATTTGTTTACGACTCCTTACTTGGTCTAAGTGTAAAGTGTGATAGTAAATAGCGCCGTGGATCGCTGAATATTTAAAACTAAAGTCAAAGTCAAATCATTTATTTCAAATAGGCCCATGTATGGCACTTTTGAACGTCAAAATTTACAAAATAATATAATTGATTCTAGTCGCCCCTTCCAAAAGGTAGTTTTCGTATTGAGAAGAATGGGCAAGAAACTCCAGCGTTACTCTTTTAAAATGTTTTACAATAGTTTGCATAAGTACGTTCATCAGTTAAATAATTATATGTGAAGACGATGCCCCTAGAATAAAATTACTATACCAGAATAGGTAAAAAGAATTAAAAATGAAGCAACGACAGATAATTTAATTATGTGATAGATACATGGTGCTCACATATTTACAAACATTGTAAAAGTAGACAATTTTCCTATTTTTTTTTTTTAATTATTAGGTCAGTATGTGAGGACTAACAAATTTGTGTATTTTTTTACCACCTGCAGCAACAAAGCCTGGGGTCTGAATTGGTGCCCGATTGATGGCAATAGGCTCGCCTCCTATTACATGGCACTTAAACATAACTGGCGAAATGTGAATGTACTATAGGTACACCTCTTTTTTTTTTTTTGAGGTTGGGAAATCATCAAATAACTTCTCCCGCTCTGGGCGGAGCGGGAGTGCGTGTCAGACTCTTATTGACTAAAACCCACCCGTGTTCCTTCGGTTGCCCTGTCGCCGGGGGCCACGATCTCCCTTTCGGTTTTCTTCGCAACCCCGGCAGGCATCGGCCCTAGTGGACCCCTTCAATTCTGCTGACATCTCTTTGAGGCGCGCGTGGAACACAATGTGCCGTCGACCAGGGCCTGGTCCTTATCGGACGGTGAGCCACCCATTGCTCACCGCCCGCAAGCCCGCGCCTACGGTGGCCGGAAATCGCCTCGCGATTCCCGACGCCCTGGGCGTCTCCTCCTGCGGCGGTTAGGGGCGTGAGGGCGCGAAATTTGCCTCTCCCTCACGCGTTCCGCCTCCTCCTTCGCGAGCATTACCGCTTCGCAGAAGGAGGTGACGGCCTCCCATTTCCTCTCGCTCCGTACCATGGCCTGAACCAGGGCTGGACGCGAGAGATCACCGCCGCCGATCGCCTCCACGAGGACACGGCGATGCTCCGCCCAAGCTGGGCAGACCTCCGCCGTATGCTCCACCGTGTCCTCATAGGTACACCTCTGCCTAACCTTTCAGTACAGGCGTGATGTTTTGTTATGTTAAAAGTTTTTACAAAAAAAAAAACATCCCATTTCTTTTTTTTTTTACTTTTTAACTGTGGCACTTTTTTTTTTAGTTGGTAAATTATCAAATAACTTTTCCCGCTCTCGGCGGAGAGAGAGGGCGTGTCAGTCTCTTACTGGCTAAAACACACCCGTGCTCCTTCAGTTGCCTATATGTTGCCAGGGGCCAGGGTATCCCTTCTTCTCTTCGGACTTTCCCGCGACCCCGGCAGAAAGTAAAGTGTCTGGGTTCGAACTCACTCTTAAGTCGTGGCCGATACCATTGGGCCACCACTGATTTTTTGGCGCGTGGCCAACATTGGAACTAACAGAATTAAATTGAATTGGAATATGTTAAATCAGAGCATTTTTTTAATAACTTAATATAGGATTATTTTAGATTATGTTTATATTACATAGTGAGATTAATTTGTAAAGTTATGTCTAGCGCTGATAAAAACTGAGAATCATGCAAAATCTATCAAACCAATTTTTCTGAACCTTAAAGCTAATTTAATTATTGATCTTTTAGTATACTTACGTGTTTTATAAAAATAACTTTTGTTTTATGTATGGATAACAAATTAATAATGCGTCTAATTTGGGACAGCGCTCCTTGATGGGCGAGTCCTATTACTGGCTGGACGAGCGACGCGTTGCGTGAGCTCAGTACAGAACACGCAAGCTAACCACTCAAGGTGACTGGCATATATCTGCGTCTTAAATTTCCACCAGCACCGTCTTCCTGACAACGTCACACGTGCCCCAAAGTATCCTTTTCGCAGTGTACTTTTGTATAAATTCCTCAAAAGGAGTGGTTAGTATGTAAGGATCGTAGCAGGTGGCGTTCTGTAGTTTGCCTACCCCCATGCGAAGAACGCCTGAGTTTATCTATGAACTAGCTTTTGCCTACGGTGTTGCCCGCGGATAAAAATCCTATGACCTACCGGTCTATTCTGTAAAAAACTTATCGTGAAAACTTAAGTGAAGTGAGCAACACCATCCTGTCCTACGAAAAAGAATTTGATACTTTGTCTTTTTGTTTTTGATAGGTTATTTTGTTCATATTCTGATTTATTTCTGGCACTTTAGCATGGTTTAGTTTGGATTTGATACGGTTTTGTCATCGTATGGAGGTAGAGCATAGGTACGACATAGTCATAATCTATTATACAAAAATCAAAAGGCAAAATATCAAAATCACTTACAACCCTGAAACTGACCTAACTGATGATATAAAAGTATACCATATATGAAACTTTTTGGGTTTGCCCATTTATTCCATTGCAGACTGAGTGTGGCCATACTTAACTACATGCTGCCATGATAGTAAGTACTTACTAATTCCATGTTGTCATGTCATTATTCTAAGGTAGCCATCTTGTTCTAAACTTTGGGCGACCGAGCTCTGCGGGTGAAAATACGGAGAAAATAATTTTCCTAGATATGAAACCTAGTTGGATCCATTTTTCGCCCTCGTAAACCCCTATATTGCAACTTTTATCGAAATCGTTAGAGCCGTTTTAATTTTGTGTAGGAATAGGATAGGATAAAATACATGTAAATATTTACTTAAAAATTGAGGAACTACCAGTTCCAAAGACGAAAACACGCTTGATTAATGTTTAATCAATAGCTGACATCGATGAACAGTTAACTCAAAATTCAACCCGACCGAATTATTAGATAAACGGTATAAACAAGTTCTTATTGCTGAGTCTATGACCTCAGCCTAGTCTAGGGTTGCCTCTTGTCTTTGGAGAAAAAAAAATGATATCTACATCTACACTAATCATCATCAGCCTAACCTTTTTCCAACTATGTTGGGGTCGGCTTCCAGTTTAACCGGATGCAGCTGAATACTGAATACGCACACAGCTTCGGTGGATATGCATATCCCCAAAGCTGTGCGGAAATGCGTACTGGACCGGAGCAGAGATGTTTACCGGCTAGAGTGGCTGAGTGGCAGGCGGGTTGTGCAACACGGGGGAACTACTCTCGTCTCCGCTGCGCACCGTCGTCACCAACTTACGACGCACAGCTCACATAATTATCTGTTTTGTTCGTGTTAAGCAAATATGAGACATCTTTCCTCTCTGCTCAACCGTATCCATTGAAGCTAAGCGGAGATGAGATCCTAATCCTATTGGTTGTTTCCAACACATCTCCTCTCGTCTCATCTCCGCTTAAGTGGAATCGGGGCCAAACACTGTGATTTGAAAACATTCTAAAAGCCATTTATTTTTAAAAGAGTAACCGTGGAGTTAATTGCCGGCTCTTCTCATAGGACACACAAATTAGAACCGGGTACCTAGGTTCTGACGTTTCACAAGTGCCCATTTTGATTTAATTTGAGTGGCAACCCTGACCAGTCGTGCGGGTTGACATTCGTCATTTAAACGGTACAACTAAACAATCTAATGATTAAATGTAAATCACAGAAATAACACAAAAAAACATTCAGGCTAATTAGTAATTAAATAACATTACAAAAAAGGTTCCTAAAACGGTACAACTAGTTTACATACACTTCATTACACTTGGGATTCACCGGGATCAGATGACAAGGAAACTACTATTTATTTGCAATGATTTTTTCGTTGCTATGATTCTTAAAGGCTAAGTTCATCACCGGCAGGGTGGAAAAAGGCAGGGGCATGTTGCTGCGAAACGCAGAGACTGTACACCGGCAGTTTACTTTGCTAATAAGTTACCGTAGCCACAGATGAATACAGATGGTTCACTCAGCAATTTAGGTATGAAGCACCTACAAGTACGCGGCGAGCTCGTCTTGTCATAATTCAGAAGATATATAAGCCCACGCACGGACGTAATAAAATCGCGGCATTTTTTTTTGTGCATTGGATTTTTAACGCGGTACATAGCACCGAGAGTTGAAAATCCAATAGTGTGTTTTTTCACCGCGCTGGGACGAGAGTGCGTTCCAGCGCGTTGGAAAGTCAACGCTCGGCTTAACACCAAGAGTTGAAAATCCAGAGCGCGATAAAATCCCGCCGCGATTTTATTACGTCAAGAGAGGCAACTTCTAGGTGAATATAACCGCTGTGCAACCTGAATTGCACTTTATTATGTCGTAGCAAAAGTCGCTTAATTTAAATTATTTTACGGAGTCACCTGTACCTACTTATTTCTCTGTGCTGTAACCGAAATTGGTGTGGAATGAAATAGTTATTATTTCTTTTATTTCATTTATACAGGGTCAAATTAAATTAGCTAGCTAAACTCCGCAGACGTGATTGATATCGATATCTAAACAAGATAAAATAAAAAATAAAACCGGCCAAGTGCGCACGCATAATAAAGGGCTCCGTTATTTATACGTGTTTTATAAAAATAACTTTTTTATGTATAATAAATTAATAATGCGTCTAATTTGGGACGGCGCTCCTTGACGGACCAATCCTATTACTGGCTGGACGTACGACGCGTTGCGTGAGCTCAGTACAGAACACGCAAGCTAACCATTCAAGGTCACTGGCATATATCTGCGTCTTAAATACACATATGTCTAAAATCGCCAACCCGTTTTGAGCAAGCGTAATGATCAATGCTCGTGCCTTCTCTGTATGAGGAGAAGCACTTGCTCTGCAGGGGTCAGTAGTAAAAAAACAGTTTTGCTCAACTCAATACTTCATATAGATATATGTTCACTTCCAGCGGTCGTTACCCCATAATAAAAACCGGCTTAATGCGTGTTGGACTACGCACAATGAAGGGTTCCGTAGTTGGGATGAATTTATCCCAAGATAGTTGAAAAACATATTCTCCCATATATTCCAACTGCAAATGTAAGTTTGTACGCACAATATTGAGTGATTTACCATGTTATTTTAAGACCATAGACTTCTTATATGCCATAGACTTCGAGCGGTGCCACGGCAGCGGCCAGCGAGTGCCAAAAACGACTAGAATATTAGAAAAAAAAAAGGCCGAGTTTATTTAACTAGTGGGGATTTCTGGAAAAAATAATAATAATCCCGACTGGTAGGGATTTTTCGGTGGGGATTTCTGGAATAAACCGATTTCAAGCACTGGAAGTGATGGGGAGTGGGGACGATACAGGCTAAGAGCTCCCGCAGACATACAATTGTAAGTTGGCCAACTATCAAACGACTAAATTGCGTACTTTTAGAGCCTGCGCGCACTAGCGATTTAAGTTGGCCGATAGTATGATCGGTCAGAGGATCAGTATAGAGTTATATGGCAGTGTGCGCACTTGGATCTCATGGCGTCATGGAGAGTGCGATTGTCGCAACCCAGCGCTGAGCACGCCACAATTGCGGCGATAAGACCCCTCTTTGAGGAGTGGCTAGAGAGGCGCCACGGCGTCCTCACCTTCCGCCTGACGCAGGTCCTCACCGGACACGGCTGTTTCGGGAGGTTCCTGCACAGGATAAGGCGGGAGGAAACGCCCGGGTGCCACCATTGTGTGGATCGCCCGGAGGACACGGTGGAGCATACGGTGGAGGTCTGCCCAGCTTGGGCGGAGCATCGCCGTGTCCTCGTGGAGGCGATCGGCGGCGGTGATCTCTCGCGTCCGGCCCTGGTTCAGGCCATGGTACGGAGCGAGAGGAAATGGGAGGCCGTCACCTCCTTCTGCGTAGCGGTAATGCTCGCAAAGGAGGAGGCGGAACGCGTGAGGGAGAGGCAAATTTCGCGCCCTCACGCCCCTAACCGCCGCAGGAGGAGACGCCCAGGGCGTCGGGAATCGCGAGGCGATTTCCGGCCACCGTAGGCGCGGGCTTGCGGGCGGTGAGCAATGGGTGGCTCACCGTCCGATAAGGACCAGGCCCGGGTCGACGGCGCGTTGTGTTCCACGCGCGCCTCAAAGAGATGTCAGCAGAATTGAAGGGGTCCACTAGGGCCGATGCCTGCCGGGGTTGCGAAGAAAACCGAAAGGGAGATCGTGGCCCCCGGCGACAGGGCAACCGAAGGAACACGGGTGGGTTTAGTCAGTAAGAGTCTGACACGCCCTCCCGCTCCGCCCAGAGCGGGAGAAGTTATTTGATGATTTCCCAACCTCAAAAAAAAAAAAAAAAAAAAACAAAAGTGTGCGCACTTGAACAACTTGAACTCTATACTGATCCTCTGACTGATCAAACTATCGGCCAACTTAAATCGCTTCTTTTTTTTTTTTTGAACGGGCATCTCGCAGTTTTGAGCTGCTACACTCAAAGCGTCCAGCCAGGGGCAAAAAACTAAACTAAATTAAAACTAGGCGAACGCTCGCTAAGGGCACCCCCTGTGGGGTACGAACCTCGGCTTAGGGCGTCGCTGAGGGGAGGACAGCAAGAAGGGACAGGCTGGATCAAAATTGGTTTAAATCATGATTATTATGCGGGGTAGTTTAAAGCTACGTGCTCAGCGGCAACAACTTGCTGGCACCTCGTTTTCGAGCAAGGGTCGGGGAGGAGTATCATTTACTCAGGGACACGGTCGCGATCGCAAAGGACCTCGGCGGCGAGGTCGGAATGACGGGAGGCGTCTGTTTTTGTGTATTGTACTGGTGGCCCTATTCTGCTCTTGGAGGAGTGTGATGGGATCATCAGGGTCGGAGAGGACATGCCGCGGACGGCGGATCTGACTAATTTTGGAAGGGACATAATTGGCTGCTTCGACAACCAAGGGGTTACGATGTCTAGGAGCGGAGTCAAAGTAACGCTTGGACATGCGTTTTAGGAACTGGTGAATCGTAGGGATTTTACAGTCGAGATGGAGGATCTCGTTTCTGACATAGAAGGGAGCTCCCGTGGCTTTACGGAGGAAACGGTTCTGCAAGGCTTGCAACCTATGGATGGAATGGGACTTGGCGTGGGCGAATACTGCACCCGCATAGGTCATAATGGGTCGGATACACGATGTATAGATGCGCAGTTTGCACTTAAGTGACAATTTGCTGCGTGCATTATGTACGAAATGGAGTCTACCTAGAGCGAAAGCGGCTCGCGAACGAACCGTCTTTATGTGCTCAGAAAAGGAGAGATGATGATCTAAGATAACACCTAGGTATTTGGCGCGCCTAGCCCAAGGGATTGGTTTGCCGAACATGGTGATAGGTCGGGGGAAAGGGGGGGGTCTAGTTCTCGGTTTAGAAAAGCTAACCGCTTGACTTTTGTCGGGAACTTAAATCGCTAGTGCGCGCAGGCTTTTATAATTTAATCAACTAACTTTTTTCGATTCGATTAATCGTATTTGGTCGCATTTTAGTCGGTGACAGTGTTGCTAGCGCGGTGCGTGTGCGTGAAACTGCGGAAAAAAAAAAACGCTCTAATTGCTTTATTAATAATCGTAATCTCGATTCTGATACAATCGGTGTCCAATTAATTAGTTGGACCATTTAGTTGGACAAGATGTGCGGGCTAGCAAAATTGTAAGTATATCTGCGGGGCTGCATTGCAGTAATGCTGGGGCTGCATCTGCGTCAATCGTGACGAAGCTTCGCACAGTGATACGATACACGCAGATGTGACCAACTAATATCGGTTATCGTCGCGATAGTTCGAGCTGCGTAGCACTTATCGCCCGGGTGGCGTTACATATAAGCGTGGCGTGGACTAGCGTGGGGGTTGGTAATTTCAACTGTTATTTCCGGACTGCGTAGACGCTCTGTCGAAAAAATTAGAAAGCCATCTTGGATAATTCGTTGAAATTATGAAATCGCTAATGTGACCAGCGCATTAGCGCGATAATTTTTAAGCGAGCAAAACATACGACGGTTCGGCACGTATTGTTCTGTCACAACAGATGCAGATGCGGCCGTGGCATAACAGTAACTTCGGGGAAAACACTGTCCCTGATCCCTGCTTTGGTAGATAACTAAAATAACACAACAAAGGCTTAAAAAATAGGTAGTTTATATTACCTATTCACGTTACATTATAAATTAAAAGAACCTAATAAATGCCTTAATCAAAACTCTGAGATCACCGACTCCTCGGGTATGGACGCACTGTCTTGGTCGTTGTGGTTCGGATGGTCGTTTTTTTTTTTTAAATAGTCAGTGTTGCTATAGTTCAAAAATAAATATTTGACCTCATTTTCAGCTTCGCTTCTCGTGACGGGATCTCTCAATCTTTTAACGATTTCGTCCGCATCGGGTATCCTTGCTTTCGGTCTCCAAAATACGTTTTGTTTATCTTCGGTAGAGTAGTATCTAACGAAAACGTGTGCCAGGGACACGATTGGGGGGATCAAAAGACGTTCGAAATTCAAAGGGCCGACGTTTGCCGGCACGCGTTTGTTCATATGGAAACTATTTGGGATTTGAACATTGGGGCAAGGAGTTTTTGGGAATTTGGTTGAAGCATTTTTAGAAACTAATTCTTCGACCTTCTTGATGACAGGTTGTTCATCATCATATTCCACATTGACTAAGCCGGCGACGGTGGCAGTGTCGTCTCTTGAAGTCGTGTATGGCTTTGTGATATCAAACTTCGGCTTGGTCCATTCAGTTTTGAAGAAACTCCTACTTAGTATCGGCGATGCTTTGGTTAGCCCTGGAAAAATAAATGGATGTATTGTTAAAGATTTATATTCATTTGATACAACGTTGAGCAATAATTGCGCAACGTTGTTGCTTGAACAATGTTTCCCTCAAACTGTTGTTTATACGGCCACATTTCGCCAGTTATGTTTAAGAGCCCATACTACGTCAGCTCAAATTCAATTTTTATCTCGCTCGCATCACACTGCTCGCGGACTGAGTGAGAGCGAGACGGAGTGGGGTGCTGGCGGCTCCAAGGCGCCAATAGTTTAGGTAATTGCTTTTTACGGCGAAAATAAGGGTAATTTAAGAAAAATAAGAAACAATGTCGCTGCTTTAATGTTAGTTCAGTTATTATGCAGTATCATCATCTAATTTGAAGTTTTTTTTTTTAAATACCAGTGGATTATTGTTCGGTTTGGAGGCATCTTTGGATTTTTTTTTCTATAGAGAAAATTATATGGAATCGTGTTTTCGTCAAACATGTACTTAACATTAATTCTCAAATTTAACATATATTCAAAATTCATTCTATTTCGATATAACGGAGGATCATGGTAGCATTTTGAGGTATAATAGACCCTTAATCCTATGTATAGCGGGTGACCCTATTGCCATCAACCGGGTTGCTACTGAGAAATTCCTGATGGAAAAACCCAATAACACTACCCAACCCGGGAATCGAACCCAGGACCGCTCAGGTGTAGCAAGGGTTCGCAAGGTTCTTACGACTTTACAAATATCGAGATTTTTCTGTTAAGTATCCTGCCGGGGTTGCGGGGAAGTCCAAAAGGGATACCATGGCCCCGGCCACATGGCAACTGAAGGAACACGGGTGAGTTTTACTCGGTAAGAGTCTGACACGCTCCGCCCAGAGCGGGAGAAGTTATTTGATAATTTTCCACCCAAAAAAAATGTTTAATATTAATTTATTATACACGTAAACTTTCCGGAATAAATACTCAAAATTGATGTGCTACTGCTGAGCGATCCGGTTTCGATTCCCAGGTCGGGCAAAGTGTAAGGCCGCGCGCACTTTGGATGAGTTTCGTACGAATTTCACTCGTGCGTACACGTACGAACACGCACGAACGCTCTCGACCTTCCAAGTACAAAGGGAGCGCGCAGTATACGTACGTATAGTTCAGACGTCCGAAAACAATCCGAACTTGTTGGGATTTGTTCTATTTGACGGAGAAAAACATCTAAAAACGTATTTCTGCTGAGCGATGGCCGTTTTGCGTGGATTTACGTGTTTTTTATATCTTTCTTTGCGTCATGTTTGCCGCAAATAAACTTATTTCTTTCTCCTTTCTTTTCTTGTATCCAGCACGCGTAGCATGACCACCGTAGAAACGGGTTTTGTCGACGGAAGAATAGACAAAATGACAGATTGTGATTGTTTATCTGTCATTTTGTCTATTCTTCTGTCGACAAAACCCGTTTCTACGGTATGCGCACTCAATCCGTACGGCTATGGTCGCACGAGTGAAATTCGTACGAAAACGCTTCCGAAGTGCGCGCGGTCTTATTGGGTTTTTCCATCAGGAATTTCTCAGTAGCAGCCCGGTTTTGATGGCAATGGGCTCGCCAGCTATTACATGGGACTTAACTGGCGAAATGTGGATGTACTATAGGTACACCTCTGCCGTACCCTTCTGGGCAAACAGTCGTGATGATATGTGTTATCTACCTAAACTTGTAGTTTATTGTATCTATTAATAGCTGCACCTCGCGGTTTCATTCGCTTAATATCGAGATAAAAAGTATCCTATGTCCTAATCCAGGTCATGGTCTACGCATGTGCCAAATTTCATTCAAATCCGTTCAGCCGTTTTAGTGGGAAAGCCTAACTAACAAACAAACGTACAAAAAAATCAAATCTTTTCTCTTTAAAATACTAGCGGACGTCACGCGGTTTCATCCGCGTAGTTCCCGTTCCCGTGGGAGTACGGTGATAAAATATAGCCTATGTTACTCGCTGATAATGTAGATCCATTGCTGAAAGAATTTTTCAAATCGGTCCAGTAGTTTTTAAGTTTATTTGTTACTTACAAAAATATTAATTTTTCCTCTTTATAATATTAGTATAGAAATGACGATGTAGTGACAAAAATTGAAAAGGGTATGCTGAGATGGTTTGGGCATGTTGAGAGGATGAATGAAAGGCGACTAACAAAACGTATTTACAAGACTGATGTGAAGGGAAAGGCCGGTCGGGACGCTCTAGAAGGACATATACTGACCTTATTGGTGATGTTCTTCAGAAAGGCCAGGTGCGTAGTACTCGCAACCGGCGGGCGTGTATGACCAGATGTATGAACGTAAACGAGGCAAAAGGAGTATGTAAGGATCGTAGCAGGTGGCGTTCTGTAGTTTCTGCCTACCCCCATGGGGAGAAGGCGTGAGTTTATGTATGTATGTAGTATATAGTATAGTTTAGATGGAATTAGTCCAATATCTTTGTTTCCATATCCTGCAATAGTCCTACACCAACCGGGGGTTGGTGCCTTATTTTCATTAAGAACGTCTAACGAGCCTCTGCGAGTTGCCTTCCGAAGTTCCGAGACCTCAGGGTCCCGAGTAAGGGTCGCGGGAAAGCCCGAAAGGGATACCGCGGCCCCTAGAAACATGGCAACTGAAGGAACACGGGTGGGTTTTAGTCAGTAAGAGTCTGACACGCCCTCCCGCTCTGCCCAGAGCGGAAGAAGTTATTTGATAATTCCCCAGCAAAAAAAAAAGGTCCTATGTAAAAAATGAAAAATAATAATAATTAAATACTTTAGATTGTATTGCCGGTGCTTATGCGGGTTTTAGTTAGTCATAAAATAATACTTAGTTACTTTTTCCTGTTTTCAGACATTCAACAAGTTGATAACAAATGCAACGGTTATCTATTACATAATCAATTAGAAAATAATATATGTGAACATTGTTGAGGATCAAGTTAGGTATTCTACGTACAAAAATGTAAAAAAAACGCATTGTCCGATCCGAAAGGGACTTGTAGACGGGTGTCTAAAAGTCTAAAGACGGCCGCCCACGGCCACGCCTCATGTAATAATTCGGAAAAAATTCCCACTGACAAAAAAATGCAACAATTATTTTTTTTTTTCTTTTTTCTGGAAACATACCACAAATTAATAGACTCTCAATACGATACCTAACAACACCCTCACGGATCGGACAGGGTATTTTTTACATGTTGTATGTAGGGTGGCAGGGCAAGCAACTATTGTGTATCTATATATATAAAAATGAATCCCTATTCCCCTTGGTCACGGCATCACGCAAAAACGGCTTAACGGATTTGGATGAAACTTGGCGTATGGGTAAACCATGACCCGGAAGAGGACATAGAATACTTTTTATCCCGATATTTTCAAAGGATCGAGACTAATGCGGGTGAAACCGCGGGGTGCAGCTAGTTTGTTATAAAATCTGTAAAATATCATATTTCTGGAAAATAAATGAATCTATAAATGAATCTACATATACAATACAAATGGGGTACCTATGTACAGGGCCTTTTTTTTTGAGGGTGGGAAATCATCAAATAACTTCTCCCGCTCTGGGCGGAGCGGGAGGGCGTGTCAGACTCTTACTTACTAAAACCCACCCGTGTTCCTTCGGTTGCCCTGTCGCCGGGGGCCACGATCTCCCTTTCGGTTTTCTTCGCAACCCTGGCAGGCATCGGCCCTAGTGGGCCCCTTCAATTCTGCTGACATCTCTTTGAGGCGCGCGTGGAACACAACGCGCCGTCGACCCGGGATGTACAGGGCCTACCATTTAGTTTAAACGAGACGATACCCGAGGTAGCTGCGCGGTTTGTAAAAAGTTTTATTTTTCACTTTTCTGTTGTGGTACCTACCCCACATACATTCGAATACCACTACCTGCTATGTAAATAACAGTGACAGGAACTTGTCATATCATCCACATACTAAGTGAGAAAAAATACTTATTATTGAAGCTAACTGTTCTATCCAAGTAAAGTTAACAAAATTTATATTGGACCACCTCGAGAGCATACCCTTTCAAACAAACAATAATTTTCATACATAAATAAAATAGAGGCACTCCGGGAGTGTCGATAGAAGTGAAAACTTGAAAAAATTAATCGGCACCGCGGTAATCAACGCGTTGATGTCTTTTGGAAAGCTGTGTAAATTGCAATGCCTGAACAGGCAACTAAGTTCTAAGAACCTACCTATTATAACATCTTTGTATACCTACACTTAGTTCGCAATAAAGAAATTTGAATTTGAATTTACTCTACGCACCACCGCGGTAATCAACGCGTTGATGTCTTTTAAATGGTCAAAAGCTGGTGTCATCACAGTGTGGCGAAATCAATGATTAATTATTAGTCCCATCTCAAAAATGCCCAACGCGCCTAAAGAAGTTTTCACTTAAAAAAACAAGCATACGTCACGAACATAGAACCTCCTCCTTTTTGGAAGTTGGTAATAAAACAATAATTGGCGATGTTCAATTTATTTTCGCTGTTTATCAAAACCGTGTCGTTAGATCAGAAGTCACCAAGATCATACACTTTCTTTTCTCCCAGGGATACTGGGAAGTAATCCAACATAGAGAACGATCTTCTTTTAGGGAATCCTTCACATGGCTTGAGATTGCAGGGTGGTTCCGGGTTCATACTCGCGCGGGCCTTCGGAAAATTTGGGCAACCTTTGACGCATGGCGGTACACCAGTCATCCCCGGTCGCCACTCCTTCTTCTCAGGTTTCTTAGGAATATTCCAAGACGGAATCGGTGACCATGGCTCATAATCTCTAACAGCCAACGTCTCGACATTAGATTTCGCCTGTCGCAAAACTTCGCCCAAGATCTTGCCTAAATTCCGAAGACGGTCAATAACTTCGTCAGTTAAATTTACGTTTGACCTTACAGCACAGACCTCCGCTTCATTCGACTCACAAGGAATTTCTGGAAAATTCGTGGCACGAGAACATTTGTCACATGGCTTCCTCTTCGGACAGACGGGTGGCCTCCGCTTCAACATAGGCAAACCAAATGTGGGCGGTGGCACTGGATTATTTGGTGGAGACCTGGGGCCGACGGGATTGCAATGAGGAGCTTTGCCACTGCATTTTCCTGCCTTGTTTTGGCTGTACGCGAGTCGGCTTCTTTCCCTCACCCTCCTCAGGAGCTCCATCAGGGATACCTGCTCATCCAGTTTAGGCATTTCTACTGAGTCCGGTACTCTTGTACATTTCGTCTCGGACATAGTTCCGGGCATTGCTTCCGGCATAGCTTCGGGCATAGCTTCGTGCATAGTTTCGGTCATAGTGTCAGGCATAGCTTCAGGCATAGTTTTGGGCATAGTTTTGGGCAGAAGTTCCATGTCAGTGGGGTGTACTTGCGACATTTTCTCGCATTTTATTATCGGTTGTGGTTTAGGTCGTACAGACTCGCAAATATTTTTCTTCATATATATAGTCTCGGTGGTATCAACAAAATCACTATTTTGGCACGCGGACATAGTACATCCCGGTGAAATCGGACAGGTTTCGTTGCATGTCAACACATAGTAAGGGTTTAACGTACGTTCCTTGAGTAACTCTTCTGGTAAACTTGTTTTTTGAGAGTCGTGGTCTAATATTGCTGGTCGATGTGTTTGAGGTAAATAATTGCGATCGAACTGTGTACTCCCACTATAACCGTCAGCGGGATCGTTTTCTTCCCACTCGTAAGATGTTGGCTGTACATCTATCGCTGGTTTGTCAATTTCTTTAGATTTAAATTTCAAAGTCTCAGCTTCATCATTGACATCGGATATCATAGTTTCAGTAGCTCTTTCGTTCTCCTGAAATCCGGGGCTCTCATAAAGGATTTCCTGCTCGTCCATTTGGACTAGGTCGTCTTCCATAGGAGTAGAGGGGGCTTCCTGTGCAGTTCTATAAGTCATGCCAAGTTTTTCCATTTCATTTATCAACATTTCATCTACCTGCCCAACTGGGCAATTCAGACAGCGTTTGGATACTTCGTCTAAGGCACCAGGCAAATTCACAGTAGGAGAATTGTCTCCTGTGCCTTTTATAACCTTATATAACGTAGGTTCATTTCCTAAAACTCTCGGATTCACATCCAATTCAAGTTTAGGACTTTGCGCTTCAACAATAGGAGTTTCTTCTATGATTTCCAGTTTTTGAGTTAATATTTCCTCGTCCTGTTTTTCAGTGGTAGCATTAATAAGAGGTTTATGATGGTGGTCATTCGGCGTAGCCTCCTGATACAAATCAGTTTTTCTTTCATCTTTAACCACTTCGATTGCCTCAGCATCGTCACCACAATGTGCTTTTCTTTCTATACTTTCTGGATTGTTAACACACTTATCGAAGTCTTCTTTAGCTTCAGATAAGTTAGGTTTTTCGACTGGCGGGGTTTCTTCTGCGGTTCCCTTGACATTTTCCAAATTCGTTGTCAAGTCAGGTTCTTTGACTGAAGTGGATTCCGTAATTATGATTTCATCTTGATTATCCTCGCTCAAATTATACTCACGAGACATTTGGAACATGCCATACTGTGGTCTATTATCAGGCAGTAGAGTATTTGTGTTATCTGTTTCTAATTTCTGTTCTTGTAATCTTAATTTTTCCTTTTCGGATTCATGTATCTCACGCCTTGTATCTTCAAGGTTGACGGTATTGGAAAAATATTGTTGACTCAACACTCGATCGGGCTGCGTATTTTCTGAACTCCCAAACGCTTGATCTATTATTCTCTGGCACCTTTCGCGATGAGTTAGAGGTAATCCTGCTGTAAATACTTTTTCCTTATTTTCATTGGCTATTTGATCACCTAGACCTGTGGTACCAGCAATATTCTTTTTAAAATGTTTATGCATCTTGAGGTCTCCCTCTGATGAAAACATATATGGGGGTAGTGAATCGTTGGGTTTTTCCGTCGAAGTTTGTTCGCCATCATCTGTAGATTTTGTAGATTTGTGGGCTTTCCTTATCACAGCATACGAAACTGAAAAATAGCGAAAAAAGCCATGAGTATGTGCTTGGACAAATGCGTTAGTTAAGTAGGTTTAATTTCGTTTACTAGGTTATATTTGAGTTCGAATTTCAAATTTCAAGCGTTGTCACTGGCTTTTTCCGCCATTTTTTCTCCTTCGCCTTCCGAAAAGTTTGAAAGTAAATACAGCTAAATTGAACAAGGGCCAGTGTAAATCTTAATAAAAAACAAAAAATTCATAAACATTGCTGAGAAGCTTTTTATTTTGGGTGATCACTGATCAGTTGAAAAGCAAAATGAAAAATGGCGAGAAACATTTGCTCCGCTTTCAGTTGTATTCGTCGTGCGTTACCTAAATTTATTGGGCTTTGCCAAAAGTTATTGACCTAAATTTATAATTTTATATTATTTTTTGAAAATACATCCTCCAGCCGAGGAAAATGTCGTGAGTAAAATTTTGAGTGAGACTGTAGATGGCTATAATAGTAGGGGAAGACCAAAGAAACGATGGATAGACTGTGTGAAGATGATATGACTACCGAGATGAGGCGTAGGGCCAACGGCTTAACGTGCGCACCGAGGCACGGGGGTAGCACACCGCTAATCAGCAAACTCCGGGCTGTTACTAAGAAATTCCTAATGGAAAAACCCAGTTACACTGCCCGATCTGGGAATCGACCCTACCCTCAGCAGTCGCGCTTGTGATCAAAGACCAACGGGGCAGTCAAAAGGTACCTATAGTTACTTATATCACACACCTATAGATGATTATCAGATAGGAAGAACTACAGCCCTATCTCTCTTGCCACAGTGGTATCGAAGGTATTTGACAGCATAACTCACAGCTCACCAAACACATTGAACTTCATGACAATCAGTTCGGCTTCCGGGACGGACTATCCACTGAAAGTGCAGTTTTGTGTGTTAAGCATGCTGTCAAATACTACACAAGACGTCAAACATCAGTTCACGCATGCTTTCTTGATCTTTCAAAAGCCTTTGACCAGGTTTCCAATGATATTCTATGGGAAAAGTTTGAAAACACTAGTCTACCAATAGAACTTTTCAATATCTACAAGTACTGGTACGGAAACCAGGTCAATGGCGTGCGTTGGTCGGGAACCATGTCGCAGTCGTACAGGTTGCAGTGCGGGGTGAGGCAGGGGGGATTGTCCTCGCCAACCCTATTTAACCTGCATATGAACGATCTGATTGTGGCACTCGGTAGCACCCGGGTAGGATGTCACATAGACGGAATTAATGGAAACGACATAAGCTATGCTGATGACATGGTGCTACTGAGTGCATCGGTATGTGGCATTAAGAAACTGCTTACCATCTGTGAAGCATATGCCGAGCAACAGGGATTAAAATATAATTCACTCAAAAGTGAAGTCATGGTCTTTGAGGCCAGAGGAAACAGTTTAGGTAACGTGTTTCCCAGCATTACGCTTATTGGTGCAGCTTTGGGTGTCCAAATTTAAGTCCCTGAGACAATGATGACATCGAGAGAAACTAGTGGGCGCTGGCAGGGGGGGGCGAACATGATAGCTCGCAGGTTTGCACGTTGTTCGGCAGAAATCAAAATTACACTTTTAAGGTCTTATTGTACATCATTTTACACGTACAGCCTGTGGGCCGACGATACTCAAGTCTTACAGTGCCCTCCGAGTCCAATTTAATAAAGCGTTCAGGGTGCCGATGGGGCTGCGGCGATTCTGTAGTGCATCAGGGATGTTTGCTAAACTGCTTTTACGCTACGATGCGTAAAAAGTGCGCATCCCTGGTGCGTAGAGTACGTGGCAGCACTAACAGCATCCTTAGCATGATCGCTAGTTGGCTAGACTGTGGTTACATCAATCATTCCTGTGCCATTTATATTTTGTTGTGGGTAGTTTTAAGTATTACTAACACTATCAAAAACATTGTTATTAACTAAATGGACACCATGGTCTAAAATCAAGTCTTTAATTTAATTTATAGTGTAAGTAACTATTCTTTATCAAATTTAGTGCCGGGATCCATCCTATATGGCTCACTCAAGTCACATAAGGGATGCCGGGAGCCCTCGTGGCACTCCGGGAGTGCCGACAGAAGTGAAAACTTGAACAATTTTATTGTGCAGGAAATACTTTTAATGAGGTGTCGGTAACGGTAACAGTGTCGCGAGTTGAATTGTTTTTTCCCATCTTAAAAATGCCCAACGCGCCTAAAGAAGTTTTCACTTCAAAAATCTTTTTGTATTGGATAGTCAAATTCGTCAGGGTATATAACATCACGCTAGGACCCTAAAGAGCTAAGCAAAAAGAAAAAAAGTCAGAATGAACACTAAGCGAAAATGAAGTAATCGCGCGGGCGAGCGATACAATGCGACGTGGTTGAGGGTTGAAATTTCACACAGACGAAGTCGCCGGCAGAGACTAACGTGGTATATTTTTAATCTGTGGAATTTTTAATTGAATTTTCTTTCACTTAAGCTATGGTTTCCCGGCAAAGCGGTGACCGCTCACGTAGCGTCCGCTATTTACGAGCGAATGACGTCACTGAAACGTTTATTATGAAAGTAAGTTGATGTGGTTTCCTAGAGAGCGTTGTTAACACCGTAACGCAAATCCCGCCCCCCCCAAAGATTTAAATTGCTACATTTGCCCTCACCGTATTCAGTCACAAGAAAAAGTGTCCATACTAAGAGTGAGCTCACACATAATTAAATAGTTTCCATGACAAACAAGTGTAGTCACTGCGTCATTGTGTGTAAGAGTTGTCTAAACGAAACAGAAACGCGACCATCTTTTGAAACGGTAGGGCGAATCTACCGATTTAAATCTTCGGCGCTGTCATCATTTTCATGACGGCCTTCACTGCCGCCGCCAAGTACGGCCACCGCTTTTCTAGGAAACTGTAGCTTTAGAGTTCTGTTGAGAACGGATAAAAACAAAATAATAAAGAGTGTGAAATTAACACAAGACCGCAAAGAAAACTTCGACTTCATTACTAAGACTAAAGTTTGTTGTCAACATATTTTTGGGTACCTAAGTACCGGCCAAGTGCTGGCCAAATAGTAACCACCCCGACTTTTAAGTGTCGTAGGTCGTGGGTTAGAACCCTGGCAGTAACATTACTTTGTATAATTTATTACTCTCAAAACGGTGAAGGAAATCATCGCGAGAAAACCGGCATGACCTAGAACCAAAATTTCGAAGACGTGACATCGTGGTGGATAATGGCCCACTCCCTCTCACAGAGAGGAAGCCTATGTGAGGGAGGGGTCACCCCCGTGGCCAGACCCCCCGGGACCGCACCAGCGGCAGACTTGTCAATGTATTTGGTAAGCAACGTTGGAACCCTTTAATCGTGCGAGCCGACTCGCTCTAATCTGGTTTTATTAACCTCTTCATCATATTAGAAGTGAAAGACTAACACCAAAACCGTCACGAAACTCGACCACTGGTGCGTACGCGGACTTACTGATACCATAATTATTTTAGACTTGCCTGCACTGCATTGATCACCCCGCAGGATACGAGGAATGAAGGCAATTGAACACACCTTCCTTATTCTTGAAATGGTCGTGCGTAACATCTTGTGCACGGCACATTAATTTAGTGATGATAATAAGTAGGACTTCAATTTAGATAATCAGCGAAAATAATTTCTTACATTTTTATGCATTGGTCAAGTAACTTAAAAAATTTGACAATTGACGCTTTTGTTCCGATTTCGTATTGGAATATATTACGTTTCTTATTCGTTGTTAGCCGATACGGTTTTGTGTTCTGAATTTATGCTGCCAGCAACATTAATTTGGTGGTAAACAGAGTTAGAACTAGTTTCTCATTGCTACACAATGTACCTACTCTGTGGGTACAGCTCATAGACATTTAATAAATATGGACTGGAAATACCTACAAAAAAAAGGTGCATACCTACAACTCAAAATGTCGCATAAAATGGCTGCCAATGCTAGGGTTGTGTCATTCAGGGAACATGGTGTTACTATTTCGAGTATCGATACTAGTACGTAATAGTATAACGAATCTTTCTAGATATCACGGTTGAATCATATTTAAAAAAATATTAGCTAATAGTCCGTTGTAACAGAAAAAAACGAGTATTGACAATTTATCACTTCTCAAACAATTTTCCGCATAATTATAATTTCATTTATAGAATTATTACTTAGCAAATAAAGTTTTCACAAATATTTGTAACGCAAACCTAATGTTTGGCAAGTGAACGTTTAAACAAAGCCAAATATTTAGTATCGAGTGAGCATGCAAGTCTTATGCCTGTTTTCACCTTCACTAAGTGACACTTAAATGAATCCCTAATAAAAGTTCACTGTTGGATTTTCAACGGTAGACTCAGCGCTGAGAGTTGAAAAACAGTGCAGTTTTATTTAGGTATTCATTTAAGTGTCACTTAGCTGTCGGTGAAAACGGGCATTAGTGAATTAAATTTTTAACAATTTTATCATAAATGAACATTCGGAATAATACACATCCTTACATATTATAAAACAAAGTACACCGCCGCGTCTGTCTGTTTTTCTGTCTGTCTGAACGCGAAAAATTCAAAAACTACTAAACGGAGTTTCAATCAATTTTCACTAATGGACGGAGTGATTCATGCGGAAGGTTTTAGTGTATAATTCATTGTAGGTAAGTGCCATATCCGCCATAATATGCGACAAGTTCATGGTAGTTCTGCTGTCAAGTGGTTGTTTACTTTTTGTTTTATTGAGATTTGTGAGAAAATTACGTGGAGTTTTCCTTTAAAACTACATATATACGTTGGAAAACACCAATTCAACATGCCTGTGTGTTGTATTGTGAAGTGTGGTGCAAGAAAGAAGGAAAATCAACCTCAATTATCTTTGCACAGGTTAGTAGCCGGTTTTCATGCAATAGTACATAAAGTGATAAACTTTCGATGAAAAAATTGCTAGGTGATCATTAAATACGGCTTAAATTTTAATATATGGGTTTATTTCCGTCCAACAGACCTTTTTATTATTTCATAATTTTTTTCGTTTGTTTACAATGATATGTCATGGTGGAATAGTGTTGTACCGTTTCCGTAATAGTTTCTGATACTAGTTCCTTCGCTGCGCTGAAATGATATTGCTAGGTCCGGCCCGTGGTTTACAGCAAACTGTACTCTTTGGTTCATAGCACCGAGAGACCGTTCCGCAGAGTTTTATGTAGTGTATACGATTTTTTTGTTGAAGTTTTTAAGATGAACAATACTGTAGTACATACATTTTATGTAACTTTTATGATTTCCGCGGCTCACGCTAAAAAGATCCCAGTCCGCATGATTTTATCCGACATCTTCAACAATAATCGTCAAATTTCAGCCAATTTACACAAAACCTTAATGAATTATACACTAAAACCTTCCGCATGAATCACTCCGTCCATTAGTGAAAATTGATTGAAAATCCGTTTAGTAGTTTTTGAATTTTTCGCGTTCAGACAGACAGAAAAACAGACAGACGCGGCGGTGTACTTTGTTTTATAATATGTAAGGATGTGTATTATTCCGAATGTTCATTTATGATAAAATTGTTAAAAATTTAATTCACTAATGCCCGTTTTCACCGACAGCTAAGTGACACTTAAATGAATACCTAAATAAAACTGCACTGTTTTTCAACTCTCAGCGCTGAGTCTACCGTTGAAAATCCAACAGTGAACTTTTATTAGGGATTCATTTAAGTGTCACTTAGTGAAGGTGAAAACAGGCATAAGACTTGCATGCTCACTCGATACGAAATATTTGGCTTTGTTTAAACGTTCACTTGCCAAACATTAGGTTTGCGTTACAAATATTTGTGAAAACTTTATTTGCTAAGTAATAATTCTATACATGAAATTATAATTATGCGGAAAATTGTTTGAGAAGTGATAAATTGTCAATACTCGTTTTTTTCTGTTACAACGGACTATTAGCTAATATTTTTTTAAATATGATTCAACCGTGATATCTAGTAAGATTCGTTATACTATTACGTACTAGTATCGATACTCGAAATAGTAACACCATGTTCCCTGAATGACACAACCCTAGCATTGGCAGCCATTTTATGCGACATTTTGAGTTGTAGGTATGCACCTTTTTTTTGTAGGTATTTCCAGTCCATACTTTTTAAATGTCTATGCTGTTACTACGTCTCAACAAAATGTTGCCATTATGAGGAACAACTAAAATATTGTTGTCTCTTTTATCAAATACGATTACCACATTAGAAAGAGTGAAATAACACGATATTTCACATTCTAGTTCGTTTTTCACCCATATTTGTATAAGCAAACTTATGTATAGAATATCACGGCGCCTCCGTGTTTTTACTATCTCAATGGTACAGCTACACCTTGGCGCTTGAATGACATTGACAGGGGGGCGTTGTTGGTGTTTAGTCAAATTGTATTGAAAAATAAAAATTAAAAAATTAAAAATCAAAAACCTGACTGCGTAAAAAGTGAACTTTAAAAAGATGGATACAAGTGACCTATTTCTGACTCCAATAATGTAAACAATAAGATGATTATTAAATGATATTTAACAATAAATACTTATTGATTTCCTCCGACTGCATGAGATTGTATAGAGTATTCAGTGGGGTTGGAGACAGAAATAGGTCATTTTGTTTTTATATTATATTTTTTTTATGTTCTCTTTTAACGCCCGACTGCGTTAATTGAGAACATTTAAAAAATGGAATATTGATTTTTTAAATCTATTATTTTACTCTTTATAGTTAGAATTTTTTAAATCATTTCTCACTTTAAATTACATTTTCACATATAATTTGTTTACATTATTTTTGTAATCACCTTTATAATGTTTTTTTTACAAACATTTTGGCGCCAAAAACCCGCCATTTTGAATTTATTTTATAATTATATACAGGGTGTCCAAGAACCTGGCGTCCAACTGGATTCCCACGATGCCCCAAGTTCTAACAGTACTCAGAAAAATATTTTAAAAAATCCACCCCATGTACTTACAGAATTATACTGATTTCAAAAAAAAAGGGGAAATGAGCACCCTGTGACATACTTTTGAATGCTGTGACTGCTAATGCTGATAATTTCGATATTTCTTGGAGGTTTTGTAATCTAGGGTATTGCTGTGTCTAAATAGAATGTAAAAATAAAGTACTTATTGTACCATTTTAAAATAAAATATTATTTTAACTAAAGGTGATATGGAAAACTATTGAATTTCGCAACTTTGACCGACTGTAGTGTAAAAAAAATGTACCAAAATAGTATGGCAAGTGACGTCAAATTTTGACGCGTTTATTCCTCTTTTTAAAAAGGTATAATACTTACACATTAATTTGAAAAAAAAAAATTTTGATAATATTTTCACTCAACAACCCAATTTTTACGATGTCTTACAGAATTCTTAGAAAGAAAAATTTACGACGAATTGAATCTAACCTCTAAAGAATTACTATTGTATGCTCATAAAAATAACAACAGGCCTCTCAAAAAACAGGTTCGACCGTAAGGGACGGTATGTGCATGCATCTCACCATAGTGATTCGTTATTACAACAGGAGGGAGCAAGACAGAAACTATCTTTGCGATTTGCTGGTTCTTCTTTATGGTACCCCATTATTCAGGTAAGAGTGAGGGAGAAAAAGGTTAGAGGTGCGAGTGAGATAGATAGTGACGCTATCTGGGATCGTGCTATTTAGGATAACAGTACGGTCAGTACGCGTCACTGCCTCCTGCCGTTACTACGCACCTCTCTCTTATTGTTACCATTGATCACGTACTACGATTTAAAGCTTTGTTTATTGGACTCGATTACTCTTTGTGCTCTGGACTTTGAAACGAACTCTTTACGACGACCTTTGCCTGTGTTTGGACAGTTTGTGTTTTGTGTGTGCTACCATGGCGACCTACACTCCGCAAGAATACGCAAATATGCACTACATTTATGGAGAATGTAGAGGTAATGGACGAGCTGCAGCGAGACTTTACAGAGAAAGGTATCCGAGGGCTACGCGATATCCCGACCATCGAGTTTTCATTAATGTGCACAGATCACTATGTGACGGGCGGTTCCCCAATCAAGTAGCTGGTGAAGGACGACCCGTAAATGACTTCATACGCGATGAAGTTTTAGAGGCGGTGTCGGCAAATCCAAGCATCTCTGTGCGAGGAATAGAAGCTGATACGGGGATACCGAAGAGCACAGCACACAGTATTCTCCAAAAAGAAGAATATCATCCGTACCACGTACAGCGAGTGCAAAGTCTTTTACCTCGAGACTATCCGAGCCGAGTCGCGTTTTGTGAAACAATCCTGCAAAAACATCGAGAAGACGAAAACTTTATCGACAAAATTTTGTGGTCAGATGAATCAACATTTAAGAAGGATGGCTACATGAACCTACACAACTTGCACGAGTGGCATGTGGAAAATCCGCACTTGATGCGAGAAGATAGATCCCAGTACCGGTTCAAAGTGAACATGTGGACCGGTATTCTCTGTGGGAATATTATTGGTCCATTTGAGATGCCCGAGAATTTGACTGGCGAATCATATTTAAATTTTCTTCAAAATGATTTGCCAAACTTACTAGAAGAGACCCCACCAGATATGTGGTTCCAACACGACGGCTGTCCAGCACATTTTCGCGTATCCGTTAGAGAGTTTTTGGACGAGCAATACCCGAACAGGTGGATTGGGCGATCAGGAACAATCCCGTGGCCAGCCCGCTCACCTGACTTAAATCCGCTGGATTTTTTTTTCTGGGGAACTATGAAGGAGCTCGTTTATGCGAAGCCCATTAATGACATCGCTGACCTTCGTGAGAAGATAACACAAGCAGTGCAGGTGATACGTCAAAAAAGTTACTCGCGAAACATAAAGCGGTCCTTTTTAAGGAGAGTGAGAGCTTGTATTGCCGCGGGTGGTCAACATTTTGAACATTTATTGTAATAAAATATCTTTAAACTAACATTCTTTGCTTTTATTCTACTGGGAACCCATCTACCTGTGTGTATTTCCTTCTTGCTCACTCTTGGAACCGAAGTAAATAATAGTAGTAACATAACAGTTTCTAAGATAAGAAAGGGTCCGACAGTTACCGTTAGTAGGTAGGCACTTCGTAAAAATTGGGTTGTTGAGTAAAAATATTATCAAAATTTTTTTTTTCAATTTAATGTGTAAGTATTATACCTTTTTAAAAAGAGGAATAAACGCGTCAAAATTTGACGTCACTTGCCATACTATTTTGGTACATTTTTTTTACACTACAGTCGGTCAAAGTTGCGAAATTCAATAGTTTTCCATATCACCTTTAGTTAAAATAATATTTTATTTTAAAATGGTACAATAAGTACATTATTTTTACATTCTATTTAGACACAGCAATACCCTAGATTACAAAACCTCCAAGAAATATCGAAATTATCAGCATTAGCAGTCACAGCATTCAAAAGTATGTCACAGGGTGCTCATTTCCCCTTTTTTTTTGAAATCAGTATAATTCTGTAAGTACATGGGGTGGATTTTTTAAAATATTTTTCTGAATACTGTTAGAACTTGGGGCATCGTGGGAATCCAGTTGGACGCCAGGTTCTTGGACACCCTGTATATACTCATGCAGTGACACTCAAGCAATAAAGACGAATCTAACGACATATCATTCATCAAAGTCGGTTCAGCCGTTTAGTAGTTGCGAGGGAACATAGAGACGGATATACACACATACATATATACAGGTCAATCACGTAAACTTTGGTTTCGCCGCAGTCGGGTAAAAATACAACATAACGACGTAAGTTCCGGTTTTTGCCACGCGTCAAAGATCGTTGTACAGTTGTACATGTAAGGGTGCTTTTCCACCTGAGATGCGCGAGTAAGCTGAGTGGTGCGAGGAGGCGTAGCTGAGATGTGAAACGTAACTAATGTACTCTGTGACTCGTTCCACCAATGCTGCACAAGGAAGCTGAGTGTTGCGCATATGTGTAGCGGACTCTGATGTCAGATGTGCGAGGAAGCGGAATGTTACGCGCCTGGGGCAGGCAAGCGGGCTCAAACAAGGATGTGCGAGGATGAGTAGCAAGGGATGTGTGATACCCACCTCAGGTTTCACCTCCAAAAAGCCCTTTTTCACCAGAGCTACTATGCGAGTCTAGAAAAATAATTAATCCTATTTTTGGAAACGGACCCTACAGGTGAACATGCGTGCAATGGTCATAGAAAATATATAGAACAGTTTAAATTCATTGGGTATTTATATCTGTTAATAAAAAATAAGACTAGAGTATATTCAGACTTGACCCAATAGCAGAAAAATAAAAAAACGAGGTTGCCGATTGGAAAAAAAAAACAATTAATTACAAACAACATTTATTTTACAAGTTATTTTATTTTTAATTTTTGTAACTAGATTTTTTCTAACGCGAAATACAAAATCAAAGACAGAAAATCCCAAAAATATTGCAAAAATGAACGCATTTCATTGAACGAGATTTTCTTCTGTATTCTGCAACGTTTCGTTGCAACATAATTAAAACTGAGCTGTATATTTTGTTTATGATTACATTAAGTTTATATGGCAGAAGAAAACATTTTTAGACATGTCTAGATTATATTTCATAGAATTGGCGAATCCTTGATGGACAGGAACACTTTTTTATACTTTAATAGTCGAGTTATTTTTAGATTTGTTAATAAACAAATCAAAAATGTATTCTGATTAGACAACTTAGATGAAACGAAACGTCATTTCAAATGCAAGAAAATAACAAAGATGGCTGAAGAACAGGTGAGAACCAAAATATTATGATTTATAAATGATTTTAAATGAATTTACTGTAAATATTGCATTTAACACTTTTTCAAAATCACACAAATAAATATAGTGATATATTTTTTTTAATGCCCCGCTAGTTTCATTAATTTTGTCTCTGTTATTTGGTGTTTGGTCCGTGAAGTGCTATTCCGTGCGTGTTGATTCTCTTTACGGGCGTTCTTTTAGCAATTTATCAATTATAAAAGTATCTGTTCAACATTTAGGAGTAACTCATTGAATGATATTGCCGGCACTTTGGTTATAATGTTATGTTTACACATCATATCCTTGAAATGTAATCAAAACCTATAGTGGTGAAATAGCCACCTTCTGCCCCCCTAGTGCGTTTTACGATTTGTGATGTTCTACTTTCAAATTTCTACGTTTTTAGGATGCGGATTATATCAAACATTACTTTGTAATTTTTGCATATTATTTTAATATATTCAGTCCATGTTTTAGATATTTTGAAGGACACCAATTATTTCAATTCAAACTGTGTAAAAAAATACATTGGTTTAAAATCACTCTCCTTGTTTCTATAAACATGTTATTTTCAGCCCTACTTTTCTAATTTTGTACTACTGACTAAACAATTTCTTTTATTAAAATTGTTTATCAGCTAAAATTTTAAGAAAGAAGGTTAAATAAGTCATTAGATAAATTAATTATGTTCAAAATTAGACTTAACACATTAAAATACTCCTGCATCAACTTCAATACTAAAGTTTTGTAAATAATAAAGCACACTTAAAATCGTTTGGTACTATAACATTCCAGGTCAAGCAAAATGAAATGAATCTACTGATACTTATTTTAAATAATGAAATGCATGTAGCTCAATCAATCTGCCTAGCCTTTTTCCAACTATGTTGGGGTCGGCTTCCAGTTTAACCAGATGCAGCTGAATACCAGTATTTTACATGGAGCAATGCATGTCTTTGGTTAGATTGCATGCACAGAAACAAAAAAATAAAGTAGGTACATAACTGGATAATATGATACTCTTTAGTAAGACGTGATTGTCAGACTTTCGGGCTTCTGATGACCCATAACAACTGTCAAAGATCCACAAATGACAGCCAGAACTAATGGCTTAATGTGCGATCAGAGGCATGGAGGTCTCTTGGTATGTAAAAATGGTCACCCATCCACGGACCAATGGCGACAAGCGTAGCTTTTCCTGATGAATTGACCCATGCGGCTGTTATTACTTAGCCACAAGCCCCTTCATATTATCCTCCACATTTATGTTCACATGCTCTACAAAATGTAGGGAAAAGGTGTTTTTTTTTTCATGGTTTGTTGGTACTGGACAATTTTGAGGTTTTTCGTTATTCCAATTACACACACTCACACACATACATATATAAACTCACGCCTTCTTCCCAGGGCGGTAGGCAGCAACTACAGAACGCCACCTGCAACGATCCTTACATACTCCTTTTAATTACACCTGGTTTAAAAAATATAGAATATGTTCAGCTTTTTTTAAATGAGTTATCACCAGTGATCGGAGTAGGTACATAGATTTGGGGTCGATGAACTGGCACATATATACTAGTAGGGATATGCCTCTGGGATTCTGGGATTTTGAAATTATTAAGATTTTTTTTAAGGAATTTCAAATGTTGTAATGTGTAGAATAAAAATACTTCAATATGAATTAGAAATGTTTAACCCTTTTGCTGTTATTCTATTGAATGCGAAAAAATATTAAGAAGTATAAAGAGATATTTTTATTTGTTTATTCAAGAATTGTAACAATTACAAGCAGCAGATAATATATTTACAAGAAATAACTACTAAATTTAGTCATATTATGTAAGTTTCGAATGAACGTACAACAGTAGGATTCATTTTATTACTTGATAAATAAGAAAAAAACAATTTTAAATGTTTATCTATAGCATTTTATAAATTTCGAATGTCGTAGTTTAAAAATCCTTACTTTAACAATATTTGATTCAATCCCGTAAGTACCAAAATGAAATCCCGGAAAGAAGAAACGAATCAATTTACCTACTCCGATCACTGGTAATCACAAACAGGCCGACTTGTATTCAGGTTGAATTTACTTGTTGTTGGATGTTTCATAAAGTTAAATGCCTTAGCTAGATAGGGCACGTCTGTAAAATTTTCGTATCTTACTAATGAGTTTTGCAGAAAAGCATGACTAGCAAGATGATATTGTTGTTTTTAATGTTTTCTTGAATTCAGTAGTACATGTCCCAGTTATTTACGAAGGTTTATCCAAATTTATATGAAATTAAGAAATGTGGTTAACTACGGAACTAAAATTTTGATAAAGAAATCCAATAATTAATATTTTAACACCGAATATTTAGTTTTAGATGTAAAAAAAAAGTATTTGGAAACTTTCCAAATGCCTTTTTTACACCTAAAATGGTTACTTTTTTACATCAAATACAGTGTTAGGATCGCAATTAATTATTAATATTCTACTTCGCTAGTTAGCCGCATTTCTTTTTCCATACAGTAATATTGCCAAATTAATCAAAACAGCGAAATATTTGACATCTATTTGCGACGTTGCCCACTTATAGAAAAACGCTCTTATCCTCTGACAATGGCAACCCAACAACAACCTTACTGTAAAGAGAATAAAGATCAGTGTGATTTTGATAGAGTTGTAAGTTGCAGAAACCCAATAGCAACCTTATTGTAACAATTATAAAGGTCACTGTGATTTTGACAGATTTCTAAATCGAAGCAACAGCAACCTTATCGTTATGAGAATAAAGATCATTGTACTTTAGACAGTGCTGTTTCGGGTTTAAGGGCATGTGTGTACATGTGTAATCTTTTTCTTTGGGTGGTTAGTGACTCACCTGGTATCAGAGTTTTAAAGCCAGGCAAGAGCCCTTGACTTGGCTTCACATCAATTAATCTGCCTAGCCTTTTCCCAACTATGTTGGGGTCGGCTTCCAGTCTAACCAGATGCAGCTGAATACCAGTATTTTACATGGAGCGACTGCCTATCTGAGTAAGACAGGTTGTTAGACTTTCGGGCTTCTGACAACCCGTAATAACTGTTAAAAGATCCACGAATGACAGCCGGTTCCAACGGCTTAACGTGCTTTCCGAGGCACGGAGGCGTCTCGGTATGTAGAAATGGTCACCCATCCACGGATCTGACTTGGCTTCACATGCCATCGAGAAATATCTCTCAAGCATGCCGGTTTCCTCACGATGTTTTCCTTCACCGTTTTTGAATCAAGTGATAATTATACAATACGCACATGAATCTGAAAAGTCAGAGGCTTGGGTTCGAACTCGAGACCTGTAACTTGGCAGTCTGACGGTCACACCACTAAGCTGTCATTGCTCACTGGTGTAATTACAGCATATAAGACATTCCAGCTTTGTTTCTTGAATTCAAAAGCATCAGTGATACTTCAATTGCCTTGCATAGTTCGACAGATTTCATCATTCACAGGCATATTTTTATCAGGCATTAGCTTCCGCCAGCGGCTTCGCCCGCGTGATATCTTTATAAATTATAGTCTATATGACTCAGTGATAATATAGCATTCTAGTGGTGAAAGAATTTCTATGATTGGTCGAGTATTTTTTGAGGTGGGTGGCAGGGACATCGATGCGAATACTTATACCATGAATTCAGTACATGATTCTGAAACCCCTGCGTTAAAATTTCTCAAAAAAAAAACAGCTGTTCCATACATTTTGACCGCGTAGGTTTTTCACCACTTTTCTATGAAACAGCTGTTTTTTTTTTTTCAATAACCGGAGAAAAATTTAAACGCTGGTAGTTCAGAATCTTTTTTTTTTTTGTCTGTTTTGCATCTTCTAGCATGGTAATTGTTTTCGCGTCGATGTCCCTGCCAGCCTGTATAAAGCAGGATTTTAAACATACTTACATTGTACATTGAAGTTTAACACATTCACAAATGAATCGATGTTGAAATAATAATTTAACATCTAAATTTTTTATAGGTACTTTAAAAAGTAATAAAAAAACTTAAATTCTCGGGATTTGTACTTTGCAGAGTTCAGTAAGATACCTGTTATCTGCTTTTCAGCAAGTCTGTTGCCTTTTCACGTGTTAGGAGGCGTCCATTAATAACGCGTTTAGGGTGGGAGGGGGTCCAACCGAATCTCACCCAATGTTGACAAATACCACGTAATTTGTTTTTGTGTAAAATTTCGAGAAAACTGGCTTATAAATAATGATTATAAAAATTAAGTATTATAAAAAGTAATTTGCAAATTATGATTATTTAAATAAATCCAACGCAATCAAGCACAGATGCGACGTATTTATTTACATTAGAAATGTGCATTTTGAAAAATTTCTATTGTGATTAGTGGTGGAGCCAAATCTCGCGATATCTCGCCAAAGGTTTCAAAAAGTCGCCGAAATCGCCTCACGTATTTAATGGGGCGTCCGTTAATGAGGCGTGAGACGATTTTGGCGATTTTTACCCTTAATGGCTAGATGTTTTTTTTTAAATTTAATTTGGCTTTAAAGGTAAGGCCATGACCTCAGTTAGGGCATGGGATACGCTGTTATCCCGGTAGTACATTCCCGTGAAATAATTTCTGAACTCCATGAAGACGAAGTAGCTGGCAGAAGCAGGTAGTAAACAAAAAGATAGTGTGGTCTTTGCGTGTATAAAACAACGACTAGATATTGATCAAGAAAGCCTTCGACGAAGCTTTGTTGATACCGAACAAATTGGATTAAGGTTTTGTCATTTATAACGTGGTTCAGCTGTTCAATTTCAAATTAATAAACTCACGCTTTCTTCCTATGGGGACAGGCAGCAATTATAGAACGCCACCTGCTACGATCCTTTTTTTTTTTGGGTGGGAAATTATCAAAGAACTTCTCCCGCTCTGGGCGGAGCGGGAGGGCGTGTCAGAATCTTACTGACTAAAACCCACCCATGTTTCTTCGGTTGCCCCGGGCGACACGATCTCCCTTTCGGTTTTCTTCGTACCTCCGGCAGGCATCGGCCCTAACGGACCCTGTCAATTCTGCTGACATCTCTTTGAGGCGCGCGTGGAACACAACGTGCCGTCGACCCGGGCCTGGTCCTTATCGGACGGCGAGCTACCCATTCACCGTCCGCAAGCCCGCGCCTACGGTGGCCAGAAATCGGCCTGCTACCTGCTACTTACTATCCTTAAGTACTCCTTTTGTCTCGTTTACGGTCATACACGCATGCTGGCTGCGAGTACTACGTACTTGACCTTTCTGAAGAACATAACCAGATTTCCTTCTAGGGCTTCCCCCTCCTGGTGTTTCCACTCACATCTGCTTTGTAAATACCTTTTCTTAGTCGCCTTTCATTCATCCTATGACCAAGCCATCTAAGCATACTCTTGTTGGTTGGCTTATTGGCTAGCTTAGTAGCAACCCGGAGTCTGGATTTGTGCCCGGATGATGACAATATGCTCGCCCCCATTACAACGGACTTATATCTGACGTATATATAACATATCTGGCGATATTTGGGTGTGCTATAGATATAACTCTGCCGAAGCCTTTGAGGAATAGCAGCGTGATGTTATGTTTTATACTAACTAGCTGCCCGCCCAAGTTTCGCACTTTTTTTTTTCTGTAGGGCATCTCATAGCTGACCTCTGAGGTCATGACTATTTAACCGGTCAATCTTGTGGTTGCCTTAAGCTGCTAAACTCAAAGCCTCCAGCCAGGGGCATACAAATTAACACGTTGAGGGACACTAAACGCCCCCAGACGTAATTACAATAAAACTTCTATTGTGTCTCGTTCAGTGTCCTTGAATGCGTTAAGCTAAAAAGCTAGGTGAACGCTCGCTAAGGGCACCCCATGTGGGTTACGAGCCTCGGCTTAGGGCGTCACCGGAGGGAGGACATCAAAGATGGGACGGGCTGGATCAAAGTTTTTATCATGATTATTAATCGGGGAATTTAAAGCTACGTGCTCAGCTACAACAACTGCTGGCACCTCGTTTTCGAGCAAGGGTCGGGGGGGCTAGTTTCGCACGGGTAGCACTAAGTACTTATCTACGGCACTCCTACCTACGTACCTACCCTACCTACCTTACCTACCTATGTTCCCTACTACCTATCTACCCTACCTACCCACACAACAAAAAAGAATTAGCGAAATCGGTCCAGCAGTTCACGAGTGATGCCGTGACCATGACCAAGGGAAATAGGGATTCATTTTTATATGTATGTTTGCTTACAGGAGGTGATACAAATAGAGCTGCTATGCAAACAGCTGTACGAATCCCAGGACCCGCTCGTGAGGGAGCAGGCGGAGAAGGCGGTCGTCGGCTTTCAGGTTTGTTACTTATTTTGATTGCAGAAATTACGTTGGGATCGGCTTCCAGTCGAACCGAATGCAGCTGAATACCAGTATTTTATATGGCGAGAATAAAGATCACAATTATTTTGACAGACTTGTAAATCGCAGCAACCTTATTGTAACAAGAGTGAAGATCACTCCGATTTTGACAGACTTTTAAGTCGCAGCAACCCAACAGCAACCTTATTGTTATGAGAATAAAGATCAGTGTGATTTTGACAGACTTGTCAAGTCCTTAACCGTTTAACCTTTCCCCAACTACGTTGGGGTCGGCTTCCACTCTAACCGAATGCAGCTGAATACCAGTATTTTATATGACGCGACTGCCTATCTGACCTCCACACCCCAGTTACTAGGTAACACGATACCCCTTGGTAAGACTGGTTGTCAGACTTTCAGGCTTCTGTACCCGTAACGACTGTCAAAGATCTACGAATGACAGCCAGGACCGACGGCTTTGCGAGGTACGGAGGTGTCTCGGTAAGTAATGGTTGGTCACCGAGATACGGATCGACCACAAAGTCAAATAATAATATTTATTCACCATGCGCAAGCGCTGCGCGTCCTTAGTGCGCAGGGTGCGGGCCAGCTTCAATACTGTCTTGAAAATGATCGCTGAAAGATTTGACTGCTCTACATACGACAATGCTGTAACAGACATGTATAGCACTTAATCTGATTGACACTGACCTATATTTTTAATGACTGGTTTGATGAAATTATTATTTTTAATTTAATATTAATTCTGTGACCCTTGTAATTTGACATATCATTTTAATTTCGATTCTGTGCCCCTATAATTTGTTTGTTTTAATTTGAATTCTGTGACCTTTGTAATTTGTACCTATTTTAATTGCGTTGACATTTTATTCAATGATTTTTCCTGAGTTTTTCCTGAATTAAATGATTTTGAAAGTTAAAATTTTAAAAAAAAAATAAATGAAATTATTCTAGTCACCCCTTCCAAAAGGTAGCGGCAAGTTTACCTTATCGAGATCGATTGTCGATGACGACCTTTTAGTACCATAGACTTTTTGAATACACCTACCTGCACGCATAGCATGACCACCGTAGAAATGAGTTTTGTCGACGGAAGAATAGACAAAACGGCAGATAAACAATCACAATCTGTCATTTTGTCTATTCTTCCGTCGACAAAACCCGTTGCTACGGTGGTCATGCTACGCGTGCTGGATTCGTCAGATTTGTGTTATAATTTATAACATTGTGCGTTTCATTGCAGGAGTCCCCGGATACTCTGAGCAAATGTCAGGCGCTGCTCGAGCGTGCAGACTCCAGCTATTCACAGCTGCTAGCTGCCACGACGCTGGCTAAACTAATTAGCAGGTAACTATTACTACCGGTTGTTCTTTTTTATAAGCTTTTCTTTCAACTTGGCGAGTTCTTCTTCGGCCTTGTACTCGGCACGGAGGCGTAGCGCTTCACGGCTCACGCGGCTTGATCGCGACCCGGTCAACGTGGTAACAACTTCACTACGCGGGATCGTAGTGACACACGTATCCGCTTCAGGTCGTTGCTCAGCTCCAGCGTGGGCTTTGTCATTTCTTTTTGTAGTGTCTGTTTTTATGTGTGTACATAAACGGTTAAATAAATCGATATCTAAAAAACTATCTTTTATACCATTATAAATTAAAAACGCACCATGCGACCGTGTATGATTTTATTCAGAAATATTTTCAGTTTTTCAAATTTCTCGACGGCTTCACATGTCGTCGAGAAATTTCTCTCAGGCATGCCTCAAGATATTTTTCTTCACCGTTTTTAAAGCAATTGATAATTATACAATACGCACATGAGTCTGAAAAGTCAGAGGTGCGTGCCTTGGGTTCGAAATCGAGACCTGTGACTTGGCAGTCCGACGGTCACACCACTAGGTTATCACTGCTATGTAGAAGTACCATAATATTTTTTTCAATATTTTAGGTCCACTGCGAGCCTCTCGACGCAGCAACGCCTGGACATCAGGAACTATGTTCTCAACTACTTGGCAACTAGGCCGAAACTGGCCAACTTTGTCGTACAGGTAATAATTATACTAAATGGTATGGTTTAATCCTTAACCATATCATTATGAAAAGAAAACTTTTTTTATTATGGTAATACTTTTTTGTCTTTGATTTTGTCTCATAACTTTTTCAACTGTTGTGTAAGTTGATTGTGGTTAAAATATAAACGATTAATAAAGTGCAAGGAGTACTCGTAAATTGATTTAAATTTAGTTTTCACAAAAAATAATTTTACAATTTTTTTTTGTTGCTGGTCAAAGCTTTAAAAATTCAAAATTAATATTCTCCTTTATAATTGTGCTTTTGCACCTGCATTAGTGTGCATAGTACCTGGCGAACTGTCTGTCGCAGACGATAATCTCAAAAACTGCTTGAAACACCCATGAAACACTTGCCTAGCCTTTTCCTAACTATGTTGAGGTCCGCTTCCAGACTAACCAGATGCAGCTGAATACCAGTATTTTACATAGAGCGACTGCCTATCTGACCTTCACAAACCAGTTACTGGGTAACACGATACCCCTTGGTAAGATTGGTTGTCTGACTTTCGGGCTTCTGACGACCCGTAACAACTGGCAAAGATCTATAAATGACAGCAGGGACCAACGGCTTAACGTACTTTCAGAAGCACTGAGAGGTCTCGGTATGTAATGATGGTCACCCATCTACACGCCCACCGCGGCAAGCGTAGCTTAACCTGATCGATCGACCCGTGCGACTATTGTTCTTAGCTACAAACCCCTAACCTTAATTAATACTTTGTATTTTCCTCAGTCGCTGGTATCACTATTCGCGCGTATCACCAAGCTGAGCTGGTTCGACATGATCAAAGAGGAGTACGTCTTCCACAACGTTATCAATGATATTACAAACTTTCTCAGGGTAAGTATCTAGATAGCATTTATGTCAAAACGTGGTAAAGCTGCGAATTAAAAAAAAAACGGCTCTCTGGAAGTGCCTACAGAAATGAAACCAAAAAAAAAACTTCCAAAACCTTTAAAGTAAAAATACTCGCATAGAAAATTGATCCGTAACGTAATATAAATAAAGAGCACAATCGCGTTTACAAAAATGAGGTGTCGGTAACGGTGTCGCGAGTTCAATTGTTTGTCCCATCTCAAAAATGCTCAACGCGCCTAAAGAAGTTTTAACTTCTAAAATACAGGCCTAGTGCGTGTCGGACGGACCACGCACAATGAAGGGTTCCGTGGCAGGGTCGAATTTATCCCAAAAACAAACTTAATATTGTAGTTGAAAAACATGTTCTCCCATACATCGATATACGTCACGGTCAATTCTCTAACTGCTAATGTAAGTTTGGTAACCGCAAAAAACTACAAATAAAAAAACAGTGGCACTCCGGGAGTGCCCACAGAAGTGAACACCGCGGTAATCAAAGCGTTGATGTCTTTTATTCCACACACCGCGGTAATCAACGCGTTGATGTCTTTTCAACGGTCAAAAGCTGGTGTCGTCACGGTGACGCGCCGTCGACCCGGGGCCCCCGTAAACCCCTGTATTGGAATCATCATCGAAATCGTTAGAGCCGTTTTCCAGAACGTGAATTGCTCATTTAATAGTTTAGGATATTTTATGCCCACAGAGTCAAGATCTATGCACGATAGGCGTACAGCTGCTATCGCAGTTGGTGGTAGAAATGAACCAGGTGTCCGAAGCGGATGCCAACCGTTCTCTCGCCAAACACAGGAAAATTGCCTCATCTTTCAGGTAAATATAACAATCACGAGTTAATTTCAACTCTTTATTAGTGGCTTTTGTGCACATGATAATTATTCAGATTTATTACAGTTGTAATAGCAAGTATCTACTTGTGTTTAATTAAAATAGGTTTTTTATTAATTTATTTATCTTTTGTATAGATTCTTTTCTATTTTGTGAATGTGAGAACGCTGTAGGCTTAGTGGACTCTAGATTTGTTGACCATTTTCTATTTTCTTAAGTACCTGGTACTTATTGAAAGACCTACACTGTCCTCCCATACCTAGTCACAATGTTATTTGAAAGAATTGTAAAAGCCAATTATTTTTAAAAGAGTAACCGTGGATTTTCTTGCCGGCTCTTCTCCATAGAAAATGACCAATTGGAACCATGCACTAGCTTCTGACGTTTCATAAGTGCCCATGTAGGTTTATGTGAAATAAAAATATTTTGAATTGAATTGAATTCACAAATGAAGTCCCTAAAAACCAGGCAAAACTGTATAGTCCACTCACATTTCACCAGAAGTTGTAAGTCTCTTGTCTAGTAGGGGGCGAGCCTGTGGCGGCATTTACAACGTCTCTTGTTAACTACGCATCACGTACTCTGACGTCATGCAAGATTCTGCATCGCGCAAGCAGAGTTTACCGCGCGTCGAGTATACAGGGTGTAAGGGACAGCCCTCCGCAGACTGATAGGGTGAAGTCAGTATATCATACTAAGATGACCGGTACATGAAATTATTTCAGGAATGTTATGGGAATCCAATTAGCCAGATTTTTTTTATTACCTTACACGTAATGTATCGTTACCGTGGCAAAACGCACGTAGGTAGGTAGCGAACGGCAGCGCAGCGAGAAATTGAACAGCTGATTTCACGCGTCGTTTGTTCAACACCCATTGCTGTTTTTTCTGTTTTACCTGTTCTATTTACATTAATGGAGTACTGCGCACAGAGATTGTAATTTTACATTGAAAGAAAGAAATAGTAAATGAAAAAACGCAAAAAAAAATGTGGGAAAATTTTCGGTGGAATATGATTCAGAATAAGGAGCTGAATTTACCCTGTTAGTTTGCGGAGAGCTGTCCCTTACACCCTGTATATACAGCGTCTAGACATCAATCGTCGGGCAGTAGCCCGCCAGACACAACGCCCGACTGGTCTGAGGATCCTCCCATTTCTATGGAGGAAGAGTGAACTTTATTTACACCCTGTTCGTCATACCTGAATAAGCCTATTGTCAGTAAAGGGGTACAAATCCAGAATTCAGAATGCTTCTGATAATTTCCTAATGGATAAACATTGAAATTACTGAAAACTCGAATTGGAAATCGAACTAAAAAACCCCTCTTTACGGTGCGTTTCCGACGAGCGGAGCTGAGCGGAGACCTGTAGGAATCGACTAATTACAATGGTTGAAATATGGAACCGAGATATAAAACCAAGCGGTCAATCTTAACTAATATAGTTGTGGCGCCATCTATATCGTGACATGCGAACTACGCATCAAATACCTGACGTCACACAAATCCTGCATCGTGCAATTAGAGTTTACCGCGCGATCGACATATATATAACCTTCCCGACATCGATCGTTGAGCAGTTGCCCGTCAGACATGACACCCGTCTGAACGGAGGATCCTCCCTTTTCTATGGAGGATGAGTGAACTTTCCAACCTCATACCTCTAAATTTTGAATACGAAAGTGAGTTTGTTTGTTTGTAACGCTTTCACTCTAAAACGGTTGAACGGATTTGGATTAAATTTGGCACATAGGTAGACCATGACCTGGAGAAGGACAGGCTACTTTCATCCTGGATTGCAGACGCGGCAACAGCTTAATAAATGTTAGTCCTATCATAATCATAAACACTTGTTTTCTCTCTATTGTTCTGCTAACTTACTTCAAAAAAGGAGGATGCATTCGGCGAGTTTTATGTACGTATGTTAGGGTCAAAGACCGAAAACGGCCGGTTTCGATAACTTAAAAATCATGAGCTTATTCAAAACGTTAATAGCAATCATGTAATTGCGTTTAATTAAAATAGGTTTTAATTTTTATTAATTTATCTTCTGTATAGATTCTTTTCTATTTTGTGAATGTGAGAACGCTGTAGGCTTAGTGGACTGTAGATTTGTTGACCATTTTCTATTTTCTTAAGTACCTGGTACTTATTGAAAGACCTACTGTCCTCCCATACCTAGTCACACTGTTATTTGAAAGAATTGTGAAAGCCAATTATTTTTAAAAGAGTAACCGTGGAGTTTCTTGCCGGCTCTTCTCCATAGGAAGCGACCAATTGGAACCGTGCACCTAGCTTCTGGCGTTTCATAAGTGTCCATGTAGGTTTATGTGAAATAAAAATATTTTGAATTGAATTGATGTTCTACAATACTTGGTTTAGCTCAAATGTATTCTGTATAATTGCTGCTCGCTCTGCTAAGCTTTGAGATAAAACTTGACATATTAATTATTTTGTAAAATATCAAAATATACCAGTTTTATATACACATTGACATGTTGAAAATTATATTCAAAATGACATGATTACTTTGTAAAGTATTATATTATTTTAATTAATTATTGTAAATGTGAGGACTATGTAGATATCATTATTATTTTCATTTCTCAGTTAGTTTTAATGATGGTCTGGCAGTTTGAGTAGTTTATGCAGCCTACCCAAATGTCCTTTCTTTGGTATTGTTCGTCGAGTTGAGCTCCTTAAGTTCTGAGTTGAGCTCCACGATTACTGACAAATGCTTGCACTGACTGGACAGGTCCACTCAAATCTGTGTGGTTCTTTCCTCAAAAGACCATTTCAGACACTAATCTACATGGTCCTCATATGGCCTGACCAAGATTATGTCTGGACTTTAAAAGAGACTGTGACCTCTGAGTTTGTTTCGGCCTTTCTTCTCAGAGTAGTCAGATAGGAAACGCCGAACTCAACTAGCTTATTTTTAGTATTTTTTAATATGACGTGTAAAAGTGATTCCGATATCCTATTTACAGAATAAACAATTTCATTTCATTTCTACTTTAGATCCGCGAAATTCAAATTTTCTTACGTTTTTTTTGCCTTTTGCAGGACAGTGTCAGGTTGTACGCGACCCTAACAAATATGTATTTACAGAATTATAATCATTCGAATCATTTCTAAGTTAGATTTGTTCTCAACGTAACTGCCTCCTTGGTATAGTGGTCGCAAAGCGCTACTGCTGAGTATGAGGTTCTGGGTTCGATTCCCGGGTCGGGCAAAGTGTTATTGGGTTTTTCCATCTGGAATTTCTCAGTAGCAGCCCGGAGTCTGGATTTGTGCCCGGTTGATGGCAATAGGCTCGCCCCCTATTACATGGAATTTAAATATAACTGTTAAAATGTGGGTGTACTATCGGTACACCTCTCCCTAACCCTTCGGGGATTACAGGCGTGATGTGTTGTTTGATTTGTTCCCAAATGTCATGAAAAAGTCATTCTTCTTTTTCGTGTTCTCTTAGTGACTAACCTGTACCCTAATTGCGTAATGCACGATCAATCACAATTTGTTTCGATTTGAAACAGATTGCTAATCCATTGCTTCATAAGTTCGAAAAGAAATCTGCTCAACAACGTAAATAACGCAATGAATGTTGTTGAACTGTCAAAATTAAATAAATTTGTCACAATCGTTTACGAAAATAAGTTACGCAGTAAGGGTACTGGTGTCAGAGTTTTAAAGCCGCCCAAGAGCCACATGCCATCGAGGAATATCTATCAGGCATGTCGGTTTCCTCACGATATTTCAGACATTCAATGGAACAAATCTAACTCATTTTTTCCCTCAATGAGGGTTTTCGGTCTTTGAGCTTAACATGTGAGTACACTGATTACTTTTATCCCCGATTAACGTGATCATTATTTTATTCGGCAGCTCAGCGAAAAAAAAAAACATTGGTTGAGAACCTAATCACAGAAAATGAAATAATACTTCGTATTGAAGCGAAACTGGGCGTTTTGTAAGCCTTGTTGAACTTACGGCAGAGCGTACGATATGTTCAATCGTCAAAAGCATTCCAGGGTACAATCTTGACTAATAAAGGGCTTATATTTCCATCGTCAGATATCTTTAAAAAAATAAAAACATAATGGCCTACCACGCAAAACTTTTTTTCTAATTTCCCAATTTGCCCCCGAAAAGTGGGACATTAGGGTTCCGTACCTCAAAAGTAAAAAATCGGAACCCTTATGGGATCACTCGTGTCTGGCCGTCTGTCACAGCCAATTGCTCCAAATCTACTGAACCAATTAAGTTGAAATTTGGTACACATATGAATTTCTGTGACCCAAATACGGGCGTGTCACGTAAATAAATGAATGTTGAATATGGGGATACTTTATGGGGGCAAATCAGAAAATAAAAAAATAAGTTTTGCAAACTACCGCGAGACATATCAATTGGCTTGTTGTGAGGATCTCAATTTAAAAAAAATAATAATAGTATTTTAAGATATTTCAGTAAATAGATGAAAAATTACCTTTGGACAACAAGCCAATTGATATCTCACGCGGCACAGTTTACAAAACATATTTTTTAATTTACCACCCTTATCTCCGAAACAACTGAGCCTAAAAACGTTGAAAAAAAAAATTCAGAGAATGGTTCTTTACTCATAGATTACAGGAAAACTTATATAAGAAGTCAATGGCCTTAAAATAACATGGTAAATCTCGCAATATTGTGCGTACAAACTTACATTTGCAGTTGGAAGGTATGCGAGGACAAGTTATTCAACTCCAATCTTAAGTTTGTTCTTGGGATAAATTCATCCCAACTATGGAATCCTTCATTGTGTGAGGTCCGACACGTACTTGGCTGGTTTTAAATGCAAAGTTTCGCTTAAATACGAAGTATCATATCCTTTTTTATGTCCTAACGAAAAAAATTTGTCCCCAGGGACACCCAACTCTTCGAGATGTTCCGTCTATCCTGCTCACTTCTCGGCACGATGCGGGGCAAGCCCTTAGAACTGTCAGATGAAAGACAGCATGCTTTGGTGGCCGCGTTACTGAGGCTGGCACACAACTGTCTCACGTTCGACTTTATTGGGACGACTAGTGACGAGTCGAGTGATGATCTGTGTACCGTGCAGGTGAGTCATAATATACTTACTGGGTGTAAGGAAAATCGACGCTAAACTGACCATGAATTCAGTACATGAAATATTGGTATTTAAAAAAAAACGGCAAAAAAATACATTTTGACCGTGAAGATAGTTAATTGATTCAGGCGTGACCTTGCGGAAATCCATTAAAAAATACAATAGAAGTGGATATATTTAGTAACATGTTCCGCTTAGCTATTTCTAAAGGGTCTTAAAAAAAAACCCTGAAAGAAATCGACACGTGTTTCACCTCTCAACGAGGCATCCTCAGGATGACGATTGACTTGTCGCGAACTCAAACACGGCGTGTTGCCACACCAAGCGCTGAGCGCAGACTGAGCCTTATCACCCGTCAAACCGACTTATATACTGCTCGCTGAGTAGGTTTGCTGATTCGCGGTTCCCACTTACGAATTCGGTCATTGGTTTGACGGTTAATATGGCCGGCTAATTGCTACTTCAACTTGCTTATTCAATCAAATTCACAGACCAATTTTGCCAAGTCTCCTTTTACACATACATACATAAATTCACGCCTTCTTGCCATGGCGGTTGGCAGAAACTACAGAACGCCACCTGCTACGATCCTTACATACTCCTTTTGCCTCGTTTACGTTCATACATCTGGTCATACACGCCCCCCAGAACTGGTCTCCTTTTAAATATTTAAATTAATCATTATTTGATATATTTATATGTAATGTTTATCAAATTATGGTATAGTTCGACCGAAACCGCTGTTCCGCGTTGACGAATGAGCGGGTGAGACGAGGGACCAGTACATGATCCCTCGTCTCGCCGCTACCATACCTTTTTTTTTTTTGTGGGTGGGAATTCATCAAATAACTTCTCCCGCTCTGGGCGGATCGGGAGGGCGTGTCAGATTCTTACTGACTAAAACCCACCCGTGTTCCTTCGGTTGCCCTGTCGCCGGGGGCCACGATCTCCCTTTCGGTTTTCTTCGCAACCCCGGCAGGCATCGGCCCTAGTGGACCCCTTCAATTCTGCTGACATCTCTTTGAGGCGCGCGTGGAACACAACGCGCCGTCGACCCGGGCCTGGTCCTTATCGGACGGTGAGCTACCCATTGCTCACCGCCCGCAAGCCCGCGCCTACGGTGGCCGGAAATCGCCTCGCGATTACCGACGCCCTGAGCGTCTCCTGCGGCAGTTAGGGGCGTGAGGGCGCGAAATTTGCCTCTCCCTCACGCGTTCCGCCTCCTCCTTCGCGATATATTTATATGTCATGTTTATCAAATTATGGTATAGTTTGACCGAAACCGCTGTTTCGCGTTGACGAATGAGCGGGTTGCACTGACCCCTCGTCTCGCCGCTACCATACCTAAGCCGCGGAATAGCGCTCTCGGTCAAACTATAATTTAAAATATTTGGTCATAAAAGGACACTTAGCAAAATTCGTCCTATGAAGAACTACTGCAATCGATTCTGAATAGACTATTCTCAGGTTTGCACTTAACTAATACAATGTTGGATAACCTTTTGTTCTCAGATCCCAACGTCATGGCGTCCCACATTCCTAGAATCGGGCACGTTAGATCTATTCTTCGAGCTGTACCACCTACTTGGAGGTTCCCTGGCTAGCTTAGCACTGGCCTGTCTGGTACAGCTGGCGTCAGTGCGGCGCTCCCTGTTCAGTTCCAACGAGCGAGCCAAGTTCCTGAACAGGCTGGCTGCCGGGGTGCTGAGGATACTAGATAATACACAGGTAAATATCATTAATTATAGCTTATACATGTAAGACCATGGTCGTACGAATTGAGTGATACACGTTTTTCTCCGTCAAACAGAACAAATCCCAACAAGTTCGGATTGTTTTTTATCGCACCCAGTCTGCGCGCTCCCTTTGTACGAAGGTCGGGATCGTTCGTGCGTGTTCGTACGTATATGCACGAGTGAAATTCGTACGAAAAGGCAACCATAGTGCGCGCGGTCTCAATATATAGGATGGATTTTTGAGATGGGTCAGTAAGGGCAGGTACCTTGACCGTTGTAGCTACAGTAAAACGGTCTTAGATCGTCAAGTATTATATTATTTTAATTAATTATTGTGAATGTGAGGACTATGTGGATATCATTATTATTTTCATTTCTCAGTTAGTTACGGCCTACCCAAATGTCCTTTCTTTGGTATTGTTCGTCGAGTTGAGCTCCTTAAGTTCTGAGTCGAGCTCCACGATTACTGACAAATGCTTGCACTGACTGGACAGGTCCACTCAAATCTGTGTGGTTCTTTCCTCAAAAGACCATTTCAGACACTAATCTACATGGTCCTCATATGGCCTGACCAAGATTATGTCTGGACTTTAAAAGAGACTGCGAACTCTGAGTTTGTTTCGGGCTTTCTTCTCAGAGTAGTCAGATAGGAAACACCGAACTCATCTAGCTTATTTTTAATTTTTTGTTTTTTTTTTTATATGACGTGTAAAAGTGATTCCGATATACTATTTACAGAATAAACAATTTCATTTAATTTCGTCCTAATTTTTTCTGGGAAATTTTGATCCCCATTCAAAGATTAAAAAAAAAAATACAGTCAGATAGAAAATGGGACATATTCATAAAAAAAAACGATGCCAATCGATCCTGTTTCTTAAAAGGATAAAAAACTTTATGGCAGCAACTGAGGTTTGAGTACTAGAAAAATTAGAAATCGCATTAAGAATACCATACATTTGGAAGGAAATGAGAATCCAAACTTACTTTTTTTTATTACGGATGGTAGGTTATGTGAAATAAAATATATATATTTTTTTATGAATGATGTATCAAGTATCAAGCCATATTAACACCGTGTTACTTGTTCCAGGGCCTGTCAGACCCCACCAACTACCACGAGTTCTGCCGTCTCCTGGCGCGCCTGAAGTCCAACTACCAGCTGGGCGAGCTGGTCATGGTGGACAGCTACCCAAGACTCATCGAGCTCATTGCCAAGTTCACCGTGCAGAGCTTACAGGTAAGGAAGAAAGATGATAGAATAGGGATGATCCCTGTGTCAAAAAAAAAAAAAACTATTTAGTCCGTCAGTCAGAAATTAAAAAAATATATAATAGACACATATTTTTTGCTTTATTTTATTAATAAAAAAAAAATGAGTTAGATAAAACGCATTAAAGGTGGAAGGTGGAAGACCAGGGTCGATATTTTTTTTGAAACCAAAAGATATAATAGTAGGATGAAACCCATCGGCAATGGAAGAGAATATAAAAAAATGAAGGAAAAATATTTTGCAATTTTTTTTTAATCAATTTAACATGGAATCTTATGTTTTTCGAGTAATTAAAGTGTACATTTTAATAAATAGCTCGAAATGATCTAAAAAAAATATTGGATTATAATTTTTTTCGTTTCTTTGCATTTTCTGAGAAAATTTATCATAGTATGTATTTTTTTTATACCACAACAACTTTTTTTAAAAAGCTGATATTTTGACAGCAGAATTTTCGATTGAAAATTAGGGTGCTCTTTCAAGTCAAAATAAGGTGAAAAAGTAAATATTTTGAATAAAAAAAAAATACAGTTTATTTGGGACATAAAAAGGAAAGTTTTCACGAAATTTCGTGAAGAAAATTTTTTTTTTTTAATAAAAACCAAAAACATGGTTATTAGAATTTTTCACATAAATTTTTACATTACGTAAAAAAAGTGTAAATACAAAAGTTGCAGATCTTTTTTTAACTACATCTTTGCCATTATAACTTTTTTTCTATAGGACTTTTAATTTCGCCAGAAATCGAGATAAACCGTTTTTTACCCTTAAAAAGTCCCTCCATCCAGTTCCCGACCTCAGATCACCCGTAAATTATTTTTCCTTGAAGGTACCTACCTACTTTCTATAAAAAGATGATAGATTTATTATTTGTAGTTATTATGATTCACAGCTCAACAAACACACTCATGTATATTTTTTTATATTATCCTATATTTTATTACATTATTTATTCTGAAACCTAATTTATTAAAACGGACACACACTTCCCCGTTTATTATTCTAGCGTATGGCACTCGTGGGTTGCAGTTAAAAATCAGCGTCAGGTGGTATACTTTAGTGTTATCATCTGACAATATGCTGAGCTGAAGCGCTGTTGGCATTTACAATCATTGTTTTCTGTTTTTTATAGTTATAAGGTGTATTGTCTTTGCTGTAATGTCAATAAATGCATATTTATTTCTTTTCCAATGGGTTTTATCCATTTTTTTTTCACTTTTAACCATTTTCAATGGCTTCAGCCCTGGTCTATACATGGAATTTATAATTATAACATGAATCTTTGAGCCATACCCTAAGACAGAAATACCCCTCGACACTTTTCTCTAGAGACATCATCTTTCCTTCTTATTGTTTCTTTATCTTCTCGGCGAATAAAGGTGTAAATTTCGTGTAACCCTAACTAATATTATAAACTAGCTTTTGTCAGCGGCTTCCCCCTCGTGCATGTCGGAAATTATCCCACTCCTAACATTAATATTATTTATACGAAATTAAGTTGGTTTGTTACGCTTTCTCGCTAAAACGGCTGAACGGATTTTGATGAATTTTGGCACATAGGTTGACCATGACCTTGTTTAGGACATTGGATACTTTTTATCTCGGTAGTACTTGCCTGTGGGATAGTTTCCGACCTCCACGCGGACGAAGCCACGAGTAAAAACTAGTTTAATTTAACTTCAGCTAATTTGGTATAAGCTAATGAGATTTCCGAGACGACTCGGCATTCTAAATGAGTTGATCTTACACCAAAAATGCTTTTATATTTACCTAATTTGGTTTTCTTGTGTTCCAGATGTGGCAATTCGCGCCCAACTCGGTCCACTACCTGCTCTCTCTGTGGCAGCGCATGGTCGCGTCCGTGCCCTACGTGAAGGCGTCGGAGCCCCATCTACTAGAGACCTACGCGCCCGGAGTCACCGCCGCCTACATTGGCTCGAGACTCGACTCTGTGGCCTGTGTGCTAAGGTATATAGTTGTACTAAATCTCTTAGAGACACGGGTCGATCCATCAGGTTAAGCTACGCTTGCCGGGGTTGATCCGTGCATGGGTGACCATCTTTACATATCGACACTAGGGTGTCCTGAAAGTCGGGGGTGCGAAGAAAACCGAAAGGGAGATCGTGGCCCCGGGCGACAGGGCAACCGAAGGAACACGGGTGGGGTTTAGTCAGTAAGAGTCTGACACGCCCTCCCGCTCCGCCCAGAGCGGGAGAAGTTATTTGAAAATTTCCCACACAAAAAAAAATGGTGTCCTGAAAAATATTTTTTTTGGATTCCCTTAACGCAAGACCTCTTAAAATTTGCGTAATTGATCGTAGATTACCAAAATAATTATGAAAATTAAATAAAACTATGTCTTTAGGGTTCTACCGATCTAAAAAGATTTTTTTTTGTATTATTTTGCTTTCCTTAATTCCTGAACTAAACGTATACATAATTTTTAATTTTTGTTCTACATACAGACATTTAAATTTGCATGCAACAACATGTTACCAGTAACTTCGAATTTAATAGGTTTCAACCTGAAAATACCCTCAAGTTTCAACTTGTTTTGAGGACATTTTTTAACTTAACTCACGAGTGATATCTTCATAGCCACAGTAATTTTAATGCTATAAAAGTACAGTTGCTAGTGTTAAAAGCGGATTTTGTGATTTTTAAATAATGAGTTCGAGGCGTTCGAACGTTAAATAATTCAAATAGGTACTCAAACTCAAACTCATAGCATTTATTTCAATTAAACCATTTACAGGCACTTTTGAATTGTCACAGAGTCGGTCAGTTAGTCAGAAAGTTGAAGCTAATTGCTAAAATAGCTGTTAGATAGGGTACAAAAAGTTATGTCGATGTTGGTAAACGTATGGAGCGCGCGCGCATGCCGTCGTTAGAGATCGATAGCGAAGTGGTGGCTTATGCAAACAAATATAATTTGTCGTAGGGACGGCCTTGAAGACCCTCTAGACGACGTGGGCACGGTCCAGCAGCAGCTGGAGCAGCTGTCGGTGGTCGGGCGCTGCGAGTACGGCAAGACGTGCCAGCTGCTGGTGGCGCACTTCGACCGCGCCGCCGCCGCCTACAGCGTGCCGCAGCCGCAGCAGATACCCATGCTGCAAGGTGGGTACACGGGGTGGCAGGGACGCCGACGCGAAAACTATTACCACGGATTCAGTACATTATTCTGAACGAGTACATTTTCGTCGGTTGTTAAAAAAAAATGTGGCACTCCGGGAATGCCGACAGAAGTGAAAACTTTAAAAAAATCGAGCTATCAACGAGTTGATGTCTTTACTCCACGCACCACGGTAATCAACGCGTTCATGTCTTTTTAATGGTCAAAAGCTGGTGTCATCACGGTGTCGCGAAATCAATGGTTTAGTCCCATCTCAAAAATGCCCAACGCGCCTAAAGAAGTCTTCACTTCGAAAAAATAATCTGCTGTTTCATAGAAAAGTGCAATACCTAGGCGGTCAAAATGTATGGAAAAGCAGATTTGTTTTTAAATAACCGACTTAAAATTACAATGCCGGCGTTTAGAATCGTGCCCTGAATCCATGGTAACAGTTTTTGCGTCGATTTCCCGCCACCTTTTATTACGATTTTAATGACTGCAACCAAGCATTGGCTGGGTGATCATACTTTACTCATGGAGCCGCCTCCGTGCCTCGGAAACGCACGTTAAGCCTTTGGTTCCCGCTGTCATTCGTAGATCTTTGTCAGTCACTTCGGGTATTCAGAGCCTGTCAAGTTAGTCAGTAAAGTAAGTTTAAGTATAGTATAACCGCCTTCGTGGTTACACCACCTGTCTCTCTTATAAGGCAAGACATTGAGGGGTCCGCATTGGCGAACCACTGTAAAGCCGCCGCGGGCCCTCGCATCGGCCTCGCGGCCGCGCCCCCCTTGCGGGGGTGTAGCGAACTCTCTCGACGACCACCTGTCTCAGACCTAGAGGTCCCGGATTGCATTCCCAGTGGGGGCAAAATTTTCTATTCGGTTTGGTTGGTGGTAGGGCTTGTTCTAAGTCCGCCTGGCTAGCTACCACCATCTTATCTAAGTCTCTCGCCATAACAACAATGTTAAGAGTCTGGCCACGCTAAGTCTACAATGGAATAAATGGACAACCCGAAAAAGTTTATATAAGATATACTTTTACATCAGTCAGTTATATCAGTTTCGGGGTTGTAAGTAGATCTAATGATTTTGATATTTTGCCTTTTGATTTTTGCATAATAGATTATGTGTAATAGACTATGTTGTACCTATGCTCTACCTCCATACGATAACAAAACTGTATCAAATCCACACTGTACCGTACTAAAGTGACTATTCTTTACCAGGAATAAATCAGAATATAATCAAAAAGACAAACAAAGTATCAAATTCCTTTTTCGTAGCACAGATGGTGTTGCCGTCTGTAGATTTTAAAATGCCACAGTTTTTTTACTATGAAGACTTAGCATAGCTAGACTATAAGAGCATTGTTGTGTTGCGGCAGTTAGAGGTAAGATAGCCAGTTCCTCCGGTTGGGGATTCCGGGTGAAGCTCGCTTCCTCCTTCGGCCTGATCATCACTTACCATCAAGTGAGATGCAAGCCAATAGCTTACCCGCAGTGGATAAAAAAAAGATTTTCAGAGCACCCAATTTGTAAGTGGCACTACAAATTGGCATCCACAGGTACATTTCAGATCCATTTGTTTACAGTTTCATCAAATACTTTTAGATCTGATCATAGATTTTTCATTTCACTCTAAATTTATGCTCTATAGTCTGCGCGCGACTGCTAGTCACCGTCTGAGGTATGTGAGCTATTGGCAAAATTGGCAGACGGAGTTAGCTTGGCCTTTGTCTAACTATGGTCCTCATATGGCCTGACCAAGATTATGTCTGGACTTTAAAAGAGACTGCGACCTCTGAGTTTGTTTCGGCCTTTCTTCTCAGAATAGTCAGATAGGAAACGCCGAACTCAACTAGCTTATTTTTAATATGACGTGTAAAAGTGATTCCGATATCCTATTTACAGAATTAAAAAAATCATTTCATTTCATCCCCCGTCTCACCGCTCACATAGCTCAAGCGGTGACTAGCAGTCGCGCGCGGAGTATAAGGCCGCGCGCACTTTGAACAAAAAGTTTTATCGTACGTAAACGTATGATCGTGGTCGTACGAATTAAGTGCGCACACTTAATACGTTTGCTCGATAACGAGGTGCCAGCAATTGTTGCAGCTGAGCACGTAGCTTTAAATTCCCCGACTAATAATCATGATCAAAACTTTGATCCAGCCCGTCCCATCCTTGATCTCCTCCCTCGGGTTGACGCCCTAAGCCACGGTTCGTACCCCACAGGGGGTGCCCTTAGCGAGCGTTCACCTAGTTTTAATTAGCATAGTTGAAAAACCCCTGGAGGTTTTAAGTGTAGTAGCTTAAGGCACCCACAGGAAAGCCCGGTTAAGTAGTCATGATCTCAGAGGTCAACTACGAGATGCCCTAACAAAAAAAAAAAAAAAAACTGAATACGTTTTTCTCTATCAAATAGGTAATGTTACGGTGATATCGCATTGAACGCACGAAAAATCCCAAACAAGTTCGGATTGTTTTCGGACGCCGGAACTATTCGTATGAATACGCAATCTTTAGTTAGTACTTTGAAGGTCGAGATCGTCCGTGCGTGTTCGTACGTGTTCTCACGAATAAAATTCGTACGAAAACGCGTCCAAAGTGCGCACGGCGTAACACATTTCAGAGTAAACAAGCTTCTAAAACAAAATCTTTTCCGTACAGGTCAGCTCACCTGGCTAGTGTACATAATTGGCGCAGCGATCGGCGGGCGCGCGTCAGTGAACACGTGCGACGAGAACGACGCCATGGACGGAGAGCTCGTGTGTCGCGTACTGCAGCTCATGGACCTTACTGACTCTAGGCTGGCACAGGTGAGAATTAACTAAATAATTAGCTTGTAATGTTCCCACTGCTCGGACTCAGGCCTCCTCTCTGTGAGAGGGAGTGGGCCGTCCTCAGTGCGAGACGGTGGATATGTGGCGTCTGTAACACCACATACAAACACGGTTGGCACGATTAAATCGTTTTGATATGATGTTTTCAATAAAAATCAATGATTCAATTAAATGTGTTTAATTTTACTTTCTTTCACAGAAATCAACATAAAAAAAAAACAGATTTAGACATTATATGTTAGTCTTTTAGATCTGAAAAAATCAATATCTTTAAGTAAGAAAAATAAATATTTTTCCAGCCTTTTCAATTACCTGTCCGTTTTTTATTTTACTATAGTAATTGCATGCGAAGTTTACAAAAAACTGCGCGGGGATTCCCCTTTTCTCTGACACCCAAGGGCCGTTCCGTTTTACACAGAAATATAGTTCAAACTGTATGATAAAATGAAAAAAAAAAAAATCGTGATTAATTCGGTTTTTTTTTTAAATCGTGCTTTATTCAATTATGTAGACAAAAAAAAAACATTATTTTTTTCAACATTGCATACAAATTACACTCTGACGTCACACAAATCCTGCATCGAGCAAGTAAAGTTATCCGTACGATTGCTTTGGCATTCACAGTGATTGGAATATAATGTAATGGACATTGACTCTCAAACAAATTAAAATTTCTGTATTGCGAACTAAGTGTAGGTATACAAAGATGTTATAATAGGTAGGTTCTTAGAACTTAGTTGCCTGTTCAGGCATTGCAATTTAAACAGCTTTCCAAAAATCTATTTCCGTTAATAAACAGTTTACATTATATTATATTAATACCATTATTCATATATTCATCATTGTTATTATTATTATATTATATTCATTATATAAGTCATGCATTAATCATTATATTATGTTAATTATACATTTATCACACTACATTAAATATTACATACATTATTAAAAATATTTAGGGTACATTGATAATTTTAAAAATAATATCGTAACACAGCAACTGTTGCTTTGAATTCAGTACATAATTCTAGACCCACAATTGTTGGGATTTTTCGTGTTTTACTAAAAACATTAGCTGTTTTATACAAAGCTACACGGCCAAAATGTATGGAACAGCAGATTTTAATTTCGGCATTTGCCATAACAGCGAGCGTTGCCGATGCATTCAGTATATGCCGACGACATACAGGCTGGCAGGGACATCGACGCGAAAACTGTTACCATGGATTTAGTACATGATTCTGAACCCCCAGCGTTGAAATTTTTCAAAGGTTATTTTAAAAAAAATCCGCTGTTTCATAGAAAAGTGCAATAACCTACGCGGTCAAAATGTATGGAACAGCTGATTTTAAATAACCAACGAAATATTTTAACGCAGGGGGGTTCAGAATCATGTACTGAATCCACGGTAACAGGTTTCGCGTCGATGTCCCTGCCATCCTGTATACATATTTAATTTTATGCGTATGTGGCGGCATCTATATGGCCACATGCGAATTACGCATCAAAGACCTGACGTCACTCAAAATCCTGACGTCACACAAAATCCTGACGTCACACAAAATCCTGACGTCACACAAAATCCTGACGTCACACAAAATCCTGACGTCACTCAAAATCATGACGTCACACAAAATCCTGACGTCACTCAAAATCCTGACGTCACTCAAAATCCTGACGTCACTCAAAATCCTGACGTCACTCAAAATCCTGACGTCACACAAAATCCTGACGTCACTCAAAATCCTGACGTCACTCAAAATCCTGACGTCACTCAAAATCCTGACGTCACACAAAATCCTGACGTTACACAAAATCCTGACGTCACAAAAAATCCTGACGTCACAAAAAATCCTGACGTCACACAAAATCCTGACGTTACACAAAATCCTGACGTCACAAAAAATCCTGACGTCACACAAAATCCTGACGTCACACAAATCCTGCATCGTGCAATTAAAGTTTACCGCCCGAACGACATATATATGACTATCCGATATCAATCGGTGGGTAGTTGCCCGCCAAACGCAACACCCGTCTGGTCGGAAGATCATCCTTTTTCTATGGAGGATGAGTGAACTTAACACGCTGTTCCTCATACCTCTAAACGTACATTTATATTGTCTTCTAAATGCTTGAGGGAGGCCTATGTCCAGCAGTGGACGTCTTCCGGCTGAAATGACGTCGACGATGATATAAATTTTAAATTCATCAAACTATTGTCTCTCACAGGGTGGCTGCGAGAAGCTGGAACTGGCAATGATGTCGTTCTTCGAGCAGTTCCGTAAGATCTACGTCGGGGAACAAGTGCAGAAGAATAGCAAGGTGTACCGACGACTCAGCGATGTGCTGGGACTTGCTGATGAGAGCCAGCTGCTCAGTGTGCTGATGAGGAAGATGTGAGTATGCTGCTGGTCATGGCACTGACGCGAAAAAGAATCTTCTAACTAGCTCCAGTTATTTACAATAAAATCCTAAAACCCACTAGACAAATGCCCACAACTATTTTTTAAAAAGATCATACTTCGTTTCTATAATTATGACATTATTTTCTTTGATCTCAAAAATATTACTCTTTTTAGTTTTTTATTAATTTGTTATCTCTTTAAACGCAAGCGCGCGTAATTTTTATTTTTTTGTTATGTATTAATTCAAATTAATTATTAAGTTGACCAACAAAATTTGCACGCCATCAAAGGCTTAACATGTAGATCCTGTTCCTGAATGTTATTTTAAGATCATGCAAATGTATTGTATATATACTGTAGTGCTATTTTCTTATTGGCAAACTTCGTGTTTCGTCAGTTGTCGGATTTCTATCAGTTGCCCTTTGCACTTGGTGCAGACCGGACGCTCTCAATCGACTTGGAAGTATATAGAGTTGTTAATAGTCGCAGGCACGACAGATAGGAAAATAGTTTTACAGCTCTATATAGTTCACACGGAAATCAAAACAAAACAACAATAAAGTATTTAGTTCTGAATTAAAATTATTATACACGATAAATCTAATAATTGATGGACATGGAAATTAGCATTCGTTTGTATTCGGAAACCCGATGATAGCCGAGGGACATTAAGAAAATTTAAATACTGTAACTCATGTTTTAAAAAAATAGACATCTTATCAAATAAAGTCTTGGTTAGACCCAAGATCTACTGTTTACTGACGAAACCCTATGCGATCTACCAATTACATACTTCTTGAAATTTTTAATGAAACAGTATTACCTACGTACTATTATTTATTATGACCTTTATTTCATTTAAATACTTTTAAATTATATTTTTAAATATTAGAACATATACAATATAAAAACATTTAAAAATATAAAAAATAGTAGCCCACCGGTATCGGGAACAGGGCTCCAGAGAGAGGAACCTTCTAACAATGCGAGCCGTGTCCAGGAGTACCTTTCTGAATCAAGCCCTTGATCCAGCTGCTCAACGAGAGCGTCCTTAGGTGTTGGTCGAGGCTCTTGGCGATTAAACCATTGGCTGTCACGACTATCCGCACAATGATTGCTGAATCCACTATTATTTATTTTATTAAGAGATCATAAAATTGAAAATAATTCTTAGTAACTATTTTTATAAAGTAGTGTGAGTATTGCGTCTGCGCAACTGCGTCCAAGAGGGGATAAATAACGTGATGGAACGGTGATTAAAAAATGATACAAGATGATGCGCGCAGCAGTTGGTGATTACGTTGCGTGGTCTGTTCTACATGTGTTATAACTTTTTTTTTTTGTTTTGAAATGAAATGAAAATTTATTTGCAAGAATTATAGTACATACAGATGGTCGGGTGTTTTAACAAGTTCTAAAACAATTCGCTAAAACTACCATGCAAAATTACATAAATTAAATAAGAAGCTAATAAAATTGGAACATACATCATAGTTATTTTAATAAGAATAAAAATGTCAATCATTTGTCAAATTATAATAGTAAAATGTCAGTGTAAATCTTTAAAATTTAGGTACTCATTCGCAGAATAGAAAGATTTTTCTATGAGCCATTTGAATAACGTTGTTTTAAAACGATTGATTGGCAGCTCCCTATATGATTTTGATAATCTACTATATAAAATTATAATGATACTGAAAATATCTTTACAAAGACCTGAACACGGAATCATACACTCCTAACACACCCACACACTTACACACCCACACACCACTCAATCACACATACTATACACATCTACTAACAATTATCTCGCAATCTAGATATTAATTAAAATAAAAACTATAAAATGTCACCTTACTACATTCTGTCAGCGCGCATAGTACATAATTTGTAAAATGAAAATTTAAAAGGGGTGGGATCCTGGTGTCCTGAAACACAGGCCACGAGCCTAACTTAGGCACCAGTCTCCCACAATATATACTCAACTAAATTATATGTCATTGTCGAATCTGATCGATGTAAAATAACATGTATATTGTGGTGAGAAAATAAAGTTATTATTAATTATTAATAAAAATAAGTCAGGTTTTCCTTCCTGACGCTATAACTCCAGAACGCACGAACCGATTTCCACGGTTTTGCATTCGTTGGAAAGGTCTCGGGCTCCGTGAGGTTTATGTAGGGTAGGTAGGTAGGATAGGTAGGGTAAGTAGGGTAGGTAGGTAGGGTAGGTAGGGTAGGTAGGTAGGGTAGGTAGGTAGGGTAGGTAGGTAGGATAGGTAGGTAGGGTAGGTAGGTAGGATAGGTAGGTAGGGTAGGTAGGTAGGGTAGGTAGGTAGGGTAGGTAGTTAGGTGCGCCGTAAATAAGTTCTTAATGCTACCCGTGCGAAGCCGGGCCGGGCAGCTAGTTTATTATATTTGCCACGATCGACTGGACTAATAGTCGTGATCGATCGGTCGATCGCGATCGACGGGTTAGCCACCCTTGCCTTATACTGTATAACTTAAAAACAACGAGAACGCGTCGCAACCAAAGGATCGCAGAACGTAATTTGCTACATCGCATATCCCATTTTAAGTACCATTAGGCGTATTTTAATTCCTGTGACAGTTTTTAAATTGCTGTTTTATCTAAATATTATGCAGTTTCCACACAATATTGGAATAAAAATAATATACAGCAACAGAGGCATGAGGTCCTGGGTTCGATTCCCAGGTCGGGCTAAGTGTTTTTCGGTTTTTCTATCTGAAATTTCTCAGTAGGAGCCTGGAGTCTGGATTTGTGCCCGGTTGATGGCAATAGGCTCGCCCCCTATTACATGGGACTTAAAACATAACTGGCGAAATGTGGGTGAACCTGCTACAGGGACACCTCTGCCCAACCCTTCGGGGAAACAAGGCGTGATGTTATGTAATAGCAACAACAATTAAATTTTGTGCCAAAAAATAATTAGAAGAAGGGAGTACTGGTGGCCCAGTGGTATCAGCCCGACTTACGACCTGTAGGGTTCGAACCCAAACAAGCTTTATGTAAATTATTTCATCACCACTGCTCTCAAAACGGTGAGGGAAAACATCGTGAGGAAACCGGCATGTCCTAGAACCAAAAATTCGAAGACATGTGACATCTACCAACCCGCACTGGGCCCGCGTGGTAGATTAAGTTCCCATCAAAATGGTTGAGTTGAATGGTGCTGATCCATGCGTCATGTTCGTGAACGGGCGCCGTGAGTAGGGACTGGTCATCTTTTAGCTGCCACGGTTTATTTTAATTTTTGATTTTTTTATATATTTTTATTAAGGATGCTTCTAACGTGCACGACTTTCTACATTGTTCTCACATGTATAATTTCAACATGAATGATGTAACCAATTTTTTGTAACACTATTTGGATTTAAAAGAGTGTCCGTGGAGTTTCTTGCCCGTTCTTCTCCATAGATTCTCCTACGCTTTGGAATGGGCAACTAGCTTCATCTTTCTGACTGACCGACCGACCCCTTGACAATTCAAAAGTGCCTGTACACTATTTGCGCTGTAGCATGGTGCGGGTGACAGTTTCAGTAACATTTCGTTTCACTCTTGAAAGTTGCCGCGATTTACAATTTATGACTTAATATTTCAGTTGTACCACATTCGTAATATATTAAATAATTAATAACTGTAGTAAATTAAATTAAACCCAACCAGAATGTTCTAATCAAGAAATAAAATCAAATTGAATGAAAAATTAAGCAAAGTGTTATGCGTATAACGTAACGCCATAGACGTATTTAGTGATGGGATGTACTGCTACGATGGATAGTCGATATTTTTTATAATAAAAAACGTATATTGTGCGTAGGTCAATTTTTATTTTTAAAAGGTCTAATTATACAACAGAACATTTATAGGGTAAGGTTGCTTAAAAGGTTGCTAAAAAAAAATACATGTTATTCGTCTAAACTCATATCAGAGTCAGGAACATCTGAATTGTCACTCAATTCATCATCTGAATCTGTGACGGATATTATTAACGATGACTCAATTATGTTGTCAATATGTATGTCACGATCCCAATCAGACATAATGTCCCTTTTTGTTTTATTCACGACCTTCGACCAGTCTTCAGGTTGAACATTGTTGATGGCCTCTTGTAATAGGGCCAACATCTTATTTGCCGTAAATGGCGGCGAAGTATTATTTCTTGCGGCGTAACCTAAAAATAAACGAACTTATAAAAAAAAGTATTCAAATAATCATCAATCAGCCTAATCTAGTATCTGGTAATGTTTTTAAACTAGGTACATGCTACGATCGGAAAGCTGATTTTTTTATAAAGCTTCAAAATGGGAATTGAAATTAAAAGCATACCTTTTATTTGGGCCCAAATCAGCTCAATAGCGTTATACTGGCAATGGTAGGGTGGTAGTCGAAGGACCTGGTGGCCTTTTTCTTTTGCCATCTCGTCCAGAGCATAGGTAGGAGTTGGTGGCTTATGGCGTCGGACTAAGGCAATAAGCTCCGTCTTTAACATTTTTATATCTGCTGTATCTCCGTTTTCACTCAGCCACTTCACCAACTCGCTTTTGCGGTTGGATTGGTTTGGGGGTTTATTAACTTGCACCGAATGGTAGGGTGCGTTGTCCATTATTATGGTCATAGGCTCTTTTAAATTGTTTAATAGACCTATGAACCAATCTTTAAATTTTTCGTAATTCATCTCCTCATGATACTCCGTAGTTTTTTTTGACTTAAAAGCCAGCAAACAATCAGGGACGAATCCACTTGCTGTACCTGCGTGACAAATAATAAGGCGTTCGCCTTTGCCTTCCGGCACTTTGGTACACGATTGTGCCGTATCGTCGGTCCAACTTTTACCCACTGTGTGGTTGGCGTTTAGCCACGTTTCATCCAAAAAGACAACTTTGCTCCAATCACTTATGTTTTTGGCCTTCCTTAAAAATCTACATCTTGCTAGGGCAATGTCAGTCCTATCCATAATAATCTTTCTTTTGTTAACTTTTTTGTAAACAAAGCCAATATCTTTTATAACTTGCCGTAGCGAAGTAATACCTCCTTTGAACAAGTCAGCTTCTTTTAATGATTTTAGAAGCTTGAGCAATGTGGGTAGCTCCATTCTTCTATAATAATCATAAATATGATTTCTAATAGCAACCTTAGCAAAATCATCCAAATCTGTGATTGGCTTCACCTTGGTCCGCTTTTTGTTGGGTGTCGATAATTTATTTTCAAACATCCCATCTTGGCCAATTTTCTCACGTGTTATACGCGAAACAGTATTGCGGCCAATATCAAGAGCTTCGGCTACTCGTTCTACAATATGATTCAATGGTAACAACGGTCCATTATTTTGTTGTTCTCTTTCAAAGTAGTCTCGGAGGCGAACAACAAGCTCCCTGGCCTGACTACCCAAAACAGTTTTTTTTGTATGCTTAGGCATGGTAATAACAACAAACTCAACAAACTTATAACAAATAACAATTTAACAAAAATGAAAACAAACAATGAAATCGTAATACGTGTCACATTAAGTCACAATATAACGCGCTTGCACTCGTACTCGCACTCACAGCATCGCACGGGTAAACAACATGGCCGCCGCGCCGATGCACCATAGAGCAAAAATGTTGTCACGAAAAAAAAAACATAAACCCGATTTTGATTATTTTATATAAGTACAAAGATAATTATGTAGCCATAAAACATTTATATTGACAAGTTTATACACGTAGCACACACGTAGTTACACTGCACAACTGAATAATACACTAATTTTCATAACAATATTAAAGAGAACTAGATTCACGCTGCGAGTATCGTTAGCGATAAAAATGAATTGCATAACCTCACATCCCTACGTGGTACTGACAAATGTCAACGTCATACGGGCAACTGTCACCCGCACCATGCTACAGCGCAAATAGTGTAATTGGTTTATTTGACTCCTCTCACAGAGAGGAGGCCTGTGTCCCAGCAGTGGGAACATTATGAGCTGATTATGCAAAGAATTCAACTATATATTATCTTCTAGGCTTCAAGAATACACGAAATATAACTCGAAAATATAAAATATATATTTACGTGCATGTTACGCGCAGGTGCATAAGGGCAATCGCCAACTCAGCCCTGTGCTCAATATGTAATGTATATTATCGATACATCAAGTTTATCGAACGACGGAAACGGCGAGCTGAGCAAGCACTCTATGACGCACGAACCTAGTTTACCCAATTATTGTAACTCTGTAAAATGGCACTCCATATTCATACTTCGACAGTGGCGGTACTTTCATAGAAGCCAAAAAGCCCGGCTTGCCCTAATAAAATCATAATTCTCAAGAACAAACCTAGGCCTACCAATAAAAAAGAAACAGTCAATGAACTCGAACTCAATCATGCATGTCATAGGAATAACCAAATTTCGAAATCCCCGCTTTTTCTGCCGCGCGCACTGAGCTAGGTTGCCAGATATACGCACTCATTGAACTCGAATCATTCATTTAGTAATCATATGAATAAAATTTAAATTCCGCGCGCTTTGTTGCGCCCCAATACAATGCATTCAATTGCGCCTTCTCGCTCACACTCGTGGGCTTAAATCTGGCTTGCCTTACCTTTCTCTGTCTCGCAGTTTTCGCCTAAAAATTGCTATAGAAACGTTTACATTTGTTGATATATTGGTAAGTACATATACGCAGATTTCTATGAAATGAAAAGCCCGGCTTTTGAGCGCACATGCGCACAGAGTACTTTTTATTTTGAGAGGCATTAAGTTCGCGCAAACGACGCAAATGCACTATCCGCTTTGTTGACCCGCGTAAAGTGAGTTGCAAGTCCGTGCGACGCGACGACGAATTTGTTATTGTATATGTTTTGAAATTAATATTTTGAGACTAGAATTTTATTTTCCACGTGCTGAAGTAATGAATTAGTTTTATTGTTTAAAATGATGTGATAGTTATTGTGGCGATGTCATTCCGCGCTTTTTTGTAAGTGATTATAGTGTTATTTTTATCATCAAATTCGGAGACTGTGTTCGTAAAGGTATTTTGAGTTTAGGCATATTGAGTTTTCTGACATAGGTAAGTAACTCTTTACTTCACCGTACCAACATCAAATTACTGTAACTATTTCTCGGAAATAAAAAACAGTATTTTTGTTAGTCGAAGAATATATTGAAATACTCGTAGGCATTCGATTGTCTATTATACAAATTTATGTAGGTGAATAGCTGGTGCCATGAAAGCACATGACTAGGGTTGTTTTTATGGAATTCGTAGTTTTAGTAAACCACTGAAAAATAAACCATCTTATGTATTACATCTTGAGATCATAAAACACAATAATGTTCGTATCGAAGAGATTCTTCATAGGTGTTTTGAAATAAAGATTAGAGTTGGCTATTGTCATTAAAATAAATTATAAAAAATATTTAAGTAGGTAATATCTCATTTTAACATTTTCAATCGACATTAAATTTTAAACTCGTAAAATTATGCGTACGGCAGTAGAACAACAAATCGATAATGTGAGATCCATCTAGTGGCTTCTGATTGAAAAATTTTGCATTTGACAAGCGAATATGAATTATGGTAAAAAGGTTTGGCTAGGCGGTGTGATTACGCTCATTCATTAATGTAGATGGCGCTTATGACAATTACATACTAATGCCAGACCTCTTCGAATTTTAAAGGTTTTCTAAGCAAAATTATAATAATGTTGTACCATGACCAACATATGAAAATCAGTCAATCCCTCACCAGGCTGTTTTTTTTTTATCGTAAAAAATCTGGCGGCTTGCCCTAATTTTGACCCCTAGGCACGCCACTGTACTTCGAATAGGCGCTTAGATTAATTTAGTTTATAATTAATGTAGTTCTTTTTTATTTTAATTAAATTAAGTTAAATCATTTTTTGTTTTTTTTTTTAAATCCTCCGATTGCAGCTAACATAATTTGCAGAACCAAAACTTGCCCAATTGACTGAATCATTACTAATCAAATAATATTTTGTCTACAGCATAACAAACTTAAAATACTGGGGCAGTTCCGAGCAGATAATAGCAAAGACGCTCGGTTTACTGAGCGATCTGAGCGGAGGATACTCCTGTGTACGCAAACTGGTGAAGTTAGACGAAGTGCAGTTCATGTTGACGCATCACACGGTAAGTCAAGTATCAATTACATTTGCCCGGTTTCCGAGGGGTAGCAGTTAAACGCAAATTTAAAATATACTTTTTTTATTATAAATAATCTGAATTCCAATCAAAATTATTGATTGAACAGCAAAATAATCAACTCAAAATATAACTAAATAAAAAACAATACATCCTTAAATATTATAAAACAAAGTGCCCCGCCCCGTCTGTCTGTCTGTCGATAAACTCAAAAACGACCGAACGGATTTTCAAACGGTTTTCACCAATGGACGGATTGGTTTATGCGGAAGGTTTTTGTGTATAATTCATTAAGGTTTTGTGTAAATTGGCTGATATATGACGATTATTGTTGAAGATGTCGGAAAAAATAATGCCGAATTGAACCTTTACTGGTGTGCGCCGCGTAAGCCGTAAGAGATACATCTAATTAATGTTCCACAGAATTGTAGACCTTAAAAAGTCTAACAAAAAAAGACCTCAATAGTCTATGTCTATCTTCTAAGGATGACTTACAGTAACCATTTTTATCTTTTAGAATTTGATAAAAATTTATTGTTATTTATTTCAGAAGCTATTTTGACCGGGCTCTTATTAATACTTATACAATTAAATATGTTATTAGTTAAATTGGGCATCTAATTTAGATTAAAATATACCTAGACATCATATCATTCAAATTAATGCTTTTTAAAAGATATCACAGATTCAAAATTAAGCGTAAATAAATAATTATTGTTTGACGACAACAGGGCGCAGCGGTAGGAGTCAATGACCTTTTCCTCGGCTATTAGGTATCTAATCCTGGTAGTACGTACCCGTGGGATATTTTCCGAAGCCACGGGCAAAAACTAGTATTCTATATATTCTAGTCGTTTTTGGCGTAGAGGGTCACAGTTCTAACCCAACCTTTTTTTGCGAGTAAAAATATTTAACCTAATCTAACAAAAAAATGCAATAGAAGTGGATATATTTAGTAACCTGTTCCGCTTAGCTATTTCTAAAGAGTCTTAAAAAAAAAAAAACCTGAAAGAAATCGACACGTGTTTCACCTCTCAACGAGGCATCATCAGGATGACGATTGACTTATCGTGAACTCGAACACGGCGTGTTGCCACACCAAGCACTGAGCGCAGACTGACAGTGGTCGTCAGAAGCCCGAAAGTCTGACAACGAGCCCTACAAAGGGGTATCGTATTACCCAGTTACTGGGTTGTGGAGGTCCGTATAAATTACTGGTATTCAACTTGGGAAAAGGCTAGGCAGATTTTCATTAAATTCAATTAGACTGCCTACCTCTTCACAAATTACAAGCATGATGTTAATTTCTCATTCCATTGTTATAGGCCGAACACTTCCCGTTCCTCGGCATCGCAGGAGTAGGAGCAGCAGAGATGCGATGCCGCAGCATGTTGTACACGGCGTTAGGAAGACTGCTCATGGTGGACCTTGGCGAGGACGAGGACCGCTTCCTGGCCTTCATGATGCCGCTCACTGGTACGAGGGTATTTTTATAAGCATACGCAGCAAATCGAAGTCCGCTGCTGGACATACGCGTCTCCAATTGCACGCCATTCAGCTCGATTCTTGGCTACTCTCATCCAGCTGCTACCAACCATCCTGTGAAAGAAAGACAGAAAAAACATGTTTCTGCACTAAATCAAATAACGCGCGCTTCCGGTTTCTGTTACACACTTCCGTCCCTTTTCACGAAATCACTTTATTTATTATAAGGCTCTTCATTATTACTTTATAATTAGTACATTGCAAACTTAAGTCTAAGCTTCATTACTTATGGAAAAGCACAGCATGCACTACATTATGCGCAGATAATAATATAATTAATTAATTAAAACAAGTAATACATAGTTTAATTGAAAATAAATTATTAAAAGCTTAGCGGCCGTTCCAGTATTACGTAAGCAGATTTATTACAATTATTTAAATTTTGTGGTAAGCTCTATAAGTAATTAACTGTTCTCCATATAGCTGCCTTCGAGAGCATCATAGGCCTCCTATCCGGCCCAGAATCCCCGATGTTCAGTTCGGAAGACGCCAAGAAGACTCTCATAGGCCTCGCTCGAGACCTACGTGGGTTAGCATTCGCGTTCAATACTAAGACCACCTACATGATGCTGTTCGACTGGATGTGAGTATACTGAAGATTGTAAAAGCTATCTTTGCTTTGTATAAATTCAATCTCTTTGTATAATTGTATATCATAATATGTGTGACTGTGACCATGTACATTCCATAAAGCTGCCTTTTACTTGGGTACGTCTCTTATTGACTTGAATGTGCCCGGCTGAGAGTATGTCATGCTCACTCTAATGTCAGGCTGATGAAAAAAATGAAAATTAGTCTATTATTTTAACAAGTAGACCTTAACAACTAGTGATTGGAGACTCCTTTTAAGCAAATAAGCCTGTGTTAGGAGACTCCGCTCTTCCATAACTTGAATAAGATCATTTACTTGTCTTATATATAAATAAATTTCCGTGCTTACTACGAGATAAGGTGAGAAGTGACGTGTGTTGAGTCGTAAATAACATAACATCACGCCTTGTTTCCCCGAAGGGTTGGGCAGAGGTGTCCCTGTAGCAGGTTCACCCACATTTCGCCAGTTATGTTTTAAGTCCCATGTAATGGGGGCGAGCCTATTGCCATTAACCGGGCACAAATCCAGACTCCGGGCCGCTACTGAGAAATTTCAGATAGAAAAACCCAATAACACTTTGCCCGAACCGGGAATCGAACCCAGGATCTCATGCTCAGCAGTAGCGCTTGCGACCACTAGACCAATGGGGCAGTTGGATCGTTAAGTTCCCTTCAAAATGGTTGAGCTGATCCATGCGTCATGTTCGTGAACGGGCGCCGTCAGTAGGGACTGGTCATCTCTTAGCTGCCGCGGTTTATTTTAATTTTTGAATTGTTTTATATTTTTATTACGGACGCTTTTAACGTGCACGTCTTTCTACATTGCTCTCACATGTATAATTTCAACATGAATGATGCAACCAATATTTTGTAACATTATTTTGATTTAAAAGAGTGTCCATGGAGTTTCTGGCCCGTTCTTCTCCATAGGTACCTACTACGCATTGGAATGGGCAACTAGCTTCATCTTTCTGACTGACCGACCCCTTGACAATTCAAAAGTACCTGTAATTGGTTTATTTGAAATAAATGCTTTGAGTTTGAAACATAAAATAATGCTTTTTTTTCCCCAAAAAGATAGACAGAGGTGCACCCAAGATCAAGTTATAAGTTTAATAAAGGTAATAAGAGTAAGTCTTGCTGTTAACCGGACCACAGATTAATAGGGATGGTTCGCTCCCCAAAATCATTTAAGTAAAAAGCGACTCTTGCTTCGACACAATAAAGTGCAATTCAGGTCGAACAACTCTAATTACCTACAGTTATATTCACCTAGAAGTTGCCTCTCTTTCTATCGCGTAACTCTTATATCTTCTGACTACGTTACACTCACTTAATTGGCCCGACAAGACGGGCCGCCGCGTACTTGTAGCTTCATACCTAAAAAAGCTTTTCTACAAAAATTACAACTGACTTCCAAACTACAAAGTGAAAAATAATTCAGATCAGTATTTTATTTTTTTGCCACCGAATTCCGAAATTAAAGTTATTTCTCACTTTGCAGTTTGGAAGTTGGTTGTATTTTTTGTAAAAAAAACTTTTGAAGTGAAAACTTCTTTAGGCGCGTTGATCATTTTTGAGATGGGACTAAACCATTGATTTCGCGACACTGACGGAATTTACCGACACCGTGGAGTAAAAGACATCAACGCGTTGTTTTTTTTTTAAGTTTTCCGTGTTCCTTCAGTTGCCTGTATTGCCAGAGGCCACGATAACCCCTTCGAACAAGACCCGCAACCCCGGCAGAATGATCATATACCTAAATATTAGGGGTGGGTAATATCGCTTTTTCACAGTATCAAATCGAAACTATATATTTACAGATACGCGTAATCCGTCTCATGATGTTGTATCGTTCCATAAAGCATATTGTGAGAACCACCTAGGTATGCGATATTGTAAATATCGTAATACGATTTATCTCTAGGGAGCTAAATTACAAACAACGGTTTTGTCTAGATACTTAGCTGAAGTTTCCAAATATCACTAATTTCACGTGATGAAAAAGCCTATTACGTAGTTACAGAAAACATACAATCGTCATCATCAATGAATGAACTGTCCTTCATACTTTTACCAGGCTTAGGACTGGCTGCATTATTGTCTGTTATGAAAAGTTTTATAATAAATTCTATCTAAATGTAGGTGCTCCCTCTCTCGGCCGGCTGCTAAGTTATTTCGTCGGTAGAGATCGTGTCACATCGTGTATACACGGTGTTTATTCGGTAAATCGGTTTTGATACGATACGACTAACATCATACTCGCTCTCGGATACGCGTTATGGAGCAATATAGTGTTTCGCCCGATATATAGATTCAGATTAAGCCGATATCGGATTTTAGATATTGCACCAATATATAGATTCAATATCTATATACGTTTTGTATCACCCACTCCTACTAAATATAATATTTAAAATGGTAACATTATTCTATTCGTTATTTTTCTTCTGTCTCCCAAAGTTACCCAGTTTACATGAAAGTCCTCCTCCGCGGTATTGAAGTCTGGTTCTCGGAGCCGGCGCTCACGACTCCAGTCCTGAAACTAACAGCGGAGCTTGCACAGAACAGGAACCAGCGACTACACTTCGACGTGTCGTCGCCCAACGGCATCTTGCTGTTCAGAGAGCTGTCCAATATTATATGTGCTTATGGTGAGTAGAATCTTCTATACAGGGTAAGTTTATGAGCTTGAAATAGCAATTTAAAAAAATCAGCGGTTCCCTTCTTCTTGAGGAGTAAAGCGAACATAAATGGGAGAGAGGGAACAGCAGATTTTTTTATCGCTATTTCAAGTTTCGTCCCGTAGTAAAAGTTGTTCATAATGATGAGTAAAGTCACGTGTTAAAGTTTGCGCACTGATTAAAAAAAAAATCCTGTTGAAGCATCTAAAGGTGCTGATAAACTTGAGTATTCACTTGTAATGAGCATTCTAGCGAATGTTACAGTACACAAAAATAAACCGGAGCGTTTTGACGAAAAGACAGTAAATTTTCTTCTAGCTTTTTGCCGAGCTGAGTCATTCTGACATCTTCGTGAAGAATATTTTTCTGTCTAGTCAATGCTAGATGGTATTGATACAAATTCCATGCACTTATTAGAGGTAAAATCTTGAATGCCATGTCAAAAAAAAAAAATGTTTTGCCCCCATCCCCCAAATCTCAGCCCCCGTCCATTTGGAGTCCATTCGGACGGTTCGGTATCATTTCAAGACCTAGATTACCACTCGCCATCCGTTTGCCTTTCCGATAAAATTTTACGTGCCATTGCTTTAATTATTACGGCTCGCCGTAAGCGCGCGCGGCTGTAGTGTGCTGCCGGCAGGGGTGAGAGGGGCAAGGGTGGATGAAGGGACGTAAGCTCGGGTACGGAGAGACGTAAGCGCAGAAACTGCAAGTTGACCAGCACCGCACCGTCGTTCGTGAGCTCGTCCCGAGGCGAGGCCATTACTGTCCAATAGATAAAATAAAAAACTTAGTATTTACAAATTAAATTACTTTAGTTATAAAGAAATTATACTTGAATATTTACTAAACATAGATTATGCACAGACAGAAGACCTACTTGTTATCTGCAAATAGAACCGCTGAAATGCTATTTTACATTTATTTATCTAATTTTAATTTAGTTTATGCTTTATACTCTTAGTTAATTTATTACATTAAGTATTTATGCACTTTGTAGCCTGAAGCACAGGTTCAACCTAGTTCAGGCAATAAAGCAACTGTGCTCTATTTTAATGATTAAGTTACTTATTGTAAATGTGCACATTTTTATAAATAAAAGATTTTTTATTATATTATATTATTACGTTTTGTTTCCGATTAATGTTCGTTGCAGTAGGGAGTTTCATACACTGAATGCCTTAAGTTGATATGTGTGTGTGCAATGACCATAACTCGGAACGTAGGTTAATACATCATTTTCCTACATTATAGGCAGCAGAATATTAACGATAGATGTGAACAAGAAGCAGATGTACGCTATGAAGCTGAAGGGCATCTCTCTGTGCTTCTCCATACTGAAGTGCGCGCTGTGCGGCAACTATGCCAACTTCGGAGTGTTCAGGTAAATAATAATTATGGCCACCATCATCTACCTACAGTCTATTTACTTAATGTCCCTCGGGTATCATCGGATTTCTGAATACAAACGAATGCTAATTTCCATGTCCATCAATTATTAGATTTATCGTGTATAATAATTTGAATTCAGGACTAAGTACTTTATTGTTGTTTTGTTTTGATTTCCGTGTTAACTACATAGAGCTGTAAAACTATTTTCCTATCTGTCGTGCCTGCGACTTTAGCGGCTTTCCTAGCATTTTTTAAATAAATTACATTAAGTTAAAAGAGTATTAACAACTCTATATACTTCCAAGTCGACTGAGAGCGTCCGGTCTGCACCAAGTGCAAAGGGCAACTGATAGAAATCCGACGACTGACGAAACACGAAGTTTGCTGAGGGACATTAAGAACATATTTAAACTGTACATAACCAGCCTATAATGTTCCCACTGTTGGACACAGGCCTCCTCTCTATGAGAGGGAGTCGGTCGTAATCCACCACGCGGTCCCAGTGCGGGTTGGTAGATGACACATGTCTTCGAATTTTCGGTTCTAGGACATGCCAGTTTCCTCACGATGTTTTCCTTCACCGTTTTGAGAGCAGTGGTGATGACTTAATTTACACAAAATAAGCGCTTTCCTGGGTTCGAACCTAGGACTGTAAGTCGCGGTGGTTACCACTGGGCCACCACCTTCTCCCAACTATGTTGGCTTCCAGTCTTACCGGATGCAGCTGAACACCAGTATTTTACATGGAGCGACTGCCTCTCTGAAACGGACATAACATTCTTAACTCGACTCGACACGTTCACAAAACACAGATTTTTTCTTTACATAGCGAACGTTTCTCTGCTCCTTTTATTTCATTTTCCGATCATTCAATAGGTGAATTAAAGATGTCGAGAAACAAAGTCGGTTCACTGATAAATTCATTTTTCAGATGAATACAGATAGGTCACTCCGCAAAATTATTTAAATAAAAAGCGACTCTTGCTTCGACACAATAAAGTGCAATTCAGGTCGCACAGCGCTGCCCATGGCGTTGAGAATCGCAGGCCGATTCCTGGCCACCGTAGGCGAGGAGCTGCGGACGGGAAGTAATGTGTAGCTCGCCGACCGATGACCAGACCCGGGCCGACGGGCCACTAGGAACAATGCTGGCCAGGGCGCGAGGAAGTCGGGAAGGGGTGGGGTTTAGTCAGGAGAAGTCTGACATGCCCTCCTACTCCGCCCAGGTCGCACAGCGCTAATTACCTACAGTTATATTCACCTAGAAATTGCCTCTATCGCGTAACTCTTATATCTTCTGACTACGTTACTAGACTTTCGGGTTTCTGCATACCTTTTTTATTTTTGTTTGTGTGAGAAATTATCACAAATAACTTCTCCCGCTCTGGGCGGAGCGGGAGGGCGTGTCAGGCTCTTACTGACTAAAACCCACCCGTGTTCCTACAGTTGCCATGTTGCCGGGGGCCACGATCTCCCTTTCGGTTTTCTTCGCACCCCGGCACCTGTAAATAATATCAAAGATGTACGAATTACAATTAATTATTATTAATTTTTAGGCTTTATGGTGACGAGGCTCTCGACAACGCGCTAAATATGTTCGTCAAGTTACTGCTCAGCATACCACAGAGTGACCTACTTGTAAGTATCTCATTTTTAACCGATTTCCAGGAAAAGGAGAAGGTTCTATGTTCGTAGCGTATGTATTTTTTTTAAATGATTTCTCCGTTAATTGTGGACCAACACCATCGCCATTGTGGCGCTACTGCTGAGCATGAGGTCCCGGGTTCGATTCCCGGGTCGGGCAGTGTTATTGGGTTTTTCTATCTGAAATTTCTCAGTAGCAGCCTGGAGTCTGGATTTGTGCCCGGTTGATGGCAATAGGCTCGCCCCCTATTACATGGGACTTAAACATAACTGGCGAAATGTGGGTGAACCTGCTACAGGGACACCTCTGCCCTACCCTTCGGGGAAACAAGGCGTGATGTGTTGTGGACCAATTTAAAAATATATTTTTTGTGTAAAGGGTATGCTCTCGAGATTGGTCCCATATAAATTTTATTAACTTTGTTTCGATAGTTTTTGAGTTGGCTTCAATAATACGTATTTTTCTCACTTAGTCTATGTGGATGATATCATAAGTTCCTGTCACTGTTATTTACATAGCAGGTAGTGGTATTTGAATTTGTGTGGGGTAGGTACCACAACTAAAAAGTGAAAAATTAAAACTTTTACCAAAAAAAAAAATTGCCTACGCTGTCCGTCCGTCTGTCTGTCAGTGGGCTGTATTTCATGAACCGTAATAAGTAGACAGTTGAAATTTTCACTGATTGTGTATTTCTATTACCGCTTTAACAAAAATAATAAAAAAGGTAGTTTATTGTGCAGGAAATAATGTGTCGCGCGTTGATGTCTTTTTAATGGTCAAAAGCTGGTGTCGTCACAGTGTCGCGAAATCAATGGTTGCCCATCACGCCTAAAGAAGTTTTCACTTCAAAATTTAGTAAAGGGGGCCATACCAAAAAAATATTTTAATCGGCGTTCTTTGCGGTATTTTATACGGTACGGAGCCCTTTGTGTGGGAGTCCGATTCGGCCGGTTTTATATTTTGTTTTCGTTTTACCAGATTAGAAAGAAAGAAAGAAAGAAAAGTATTTATTGAGACTCGCACAGGAAATCACAAATTAAACTAAAACACACTCATTAAAACATTAATATTTCTGCTTGAGTATAGTTCTCGATGTTTTTGGTTGGTATATTGGCGTGTGCTAGCTGACATATGGCCAATAATTTACCATTTAAATTATTTTTTGGGCTGCATAATGTAAATTATTTTGCATAATTTTGTATAGAATCATATTTTTTTTAACTTAAACAGACAGCTGTGCTGCTGGGGAGTTTGTTGCGCCACTTCTTCTTCCCAGCTAAAGGCACTAGGAAGTGGTGATGGTTAAGGTTTTTGGGGGACTGTCTTATGTAATTTTGACGTTCGAAATGTGCTGATTCTCAGCTTAGTTTGAATAAATGACTTTTGAATTTTTAATAAAAAAGAAAACAAATTAAATTAAAATAAAAGCAGAAAGTCCTGTACGAGGCCAAAAGGCTCCTATCTCAGCACCTAGCGCTGGTATTCTGATAGGGCCCGCAGTGATGTCACAAGTAGATAAACACAGAAATAAATACTGTTGATCACCGGAACATCTTATGTAACAATTTTAACATTTCAGGACTATCCCAAACTCTCTCAAACCTACTACGTGCTCCTAGAACGACTGGCTCAGGACCACATGCCGTTTCTAGCGAACTTGCAGCCGGACGCGACCCTCTACATACTGTGCTCCATCTCTGAAGGACTCACGGCTCTTGGTAAGTGTATGTACATTCTGATACCCTAGTTCACACTCGTACTAAATACATGTTTTTCTTTTTAGGGTTCCGTACCTCAAAAGGAAACAACGGAACCCTTATAGGATCACTTGTGTGTCTGTCTGTCACAGCCAATTTGCTTCGAATCTAATGGACCGATTAAGTTGAAATTTGGTACACATATGTATTTCTGTGACCCAAACACGGACGTGTGACGTAAATAAATGAATTTTGAATATAGGGGTCACTTTTGGGGGCAAACAAGAAAATTAAAAAAAAAAATGAAAACTACATCGTGTGACATATCAAATGAAAAGACTTGTTGCGAGGATCTCAAATACATTTTTTCCATAATTTTAAAATAAATAATATTAAAGATATTTAAGAAAATAGATGAAAATTTACCATTTTCCCCCCTTATCACCGAAACTACTGAGTCTAAAATTTTGAAAAAAAATACAGCTAATGGTTCTTTACCCATAAATTACAGGAAAACCTATGAGTAGTCTATGGTCTTAAAATAACATGGTAAATCTCTCAATATTGTGCGTACAAATTTAAATTTGCAGTTGGAATGTATGGGAGAACATGTTTTTCAACTACAATGTTAAGTTTGTATTTGGGATAAATTCATACCAACTACGGAACCATTCATGTATACTAAATGAAATTCTGCGTCGTTTCATCTTACCAGAGTTACGTAAAGCCTTCTCTTTCTATTAAAAAAAAAAGTGTCACAATGATATTTAAAACTATTATGACAAATTTTTGTATTTATTTTCGTTTGCTCTCATATTTTTCTTAACATTTATGTCCTAACTGCATTGATTTCATAGTTTGGACGTGCACACTTGTATTAACTGAGGGGGCGAGCTTCTAAGGCATCAATTTTCAGCATGCAGACTTTAAAATTGTCAAATAATTATTACAAATATAGTATCTCAAAAAGCTATTCTATTATATAAGTACTCAATTTGTAATGATTTTTTAACCACTGCATCGATATTCATATGCGAACATAAGAATTGCTCTCCTGCAAAATTGGTGTAAATGTAATTAGTACGACTGTGAACTAGGGTTTCCATATTACCAATCCAGCCCGTCCCATCCTTGATGTCCTCCCTCCGGTTGACGCCCTAAGCCAAGGTTCGTACCTCACAGGGGGTGCCCTTAGCGAGCGTTCACCTAGTTTTAATTAGCAAGTTGAATAACCTCTGGCTGGAGGTTTTAAGTGTAGTAGCTTAAGGCACCCACAGGAAAGCCCGGTTAAGTAGTCATGATCTCAGAGGTCAACTACGAGATGCCCTACATAAATGAAATGAAATTGTTTATTCTGTAAATAGGATATAGGAATCGATTTTACACGTCATATTAAAAAAATACTAAAAATAAGCTAGTTGAGTTCGGCGTTTCCTATCTGACTACTCTGAGAAGAAAGGCCGAAACAAACTCAGAGGTCACAGTCTCTTTTAAAGTCCAGACATAATCTTGGTCAGGCCATATGAGGAACATGTAGATTAGTGTCTGAAATGGTATTTTGAGGAAAGAACCACGCAGATTTGAGTGGACCTGTCCAGTCAGTGCAAGCGTCTGTCAGTAATCGTGGAGCTCAACTCAGAACTTAAGGAGCTCAACTCGACGAACAATACCAAAGAAAGGACATTGGGGTAGGCCGCATAAACTACTCAAACTGCCAGACCATAATTAAAACTAACTGAAAAATGAAAATAATAATGATATCCACATAGTCCTCACATTCACAGTAATTAATTAAAATAATATAATACTTTACAAAGTAATCATGTCATTTTGAATATAATTTTCAACAATGTCAATGTGTATATAAAACTGGTATATTTTCATGATTTTACAAAATAATTAAAATGTTAAGTTTTATCACAAGGCTTAGCAGAGCGAGCAGTTCAATCCCATGCTTTTTTATCTTCTAAGTCCAGACATAATCTTGGTCAGGCCATATGAGGACTATGTAGATTAGTGTCTGAAATGGTCTTTTGAGGAGAGAACCACACAGATTTGAGTGGACCTGTCCAGTCAGTGCAAGCATTTGTCAGTAATCGTCGAGCTCAACTTGACGAACAATACCAAAGAGAGGACATTTGGGGAGGCCGCATAAATTACAAAAAAAAAAAGATATCAGTAATGCTAGGTAAGATTCGCCATCATCATACAGCTAGTTTGAACTTGCGCACACAAGCGCGAGTGTCACGAGAGATAGTGCACTAGGTCGCAACGACCACCTAGCCGGTTTCTATATTTTACCTGACCGGTGCAACCACTGGTGTGTGTGGTCATATTAATATTCTTATTTGCATTCCATAATGTAGGTATAAAGGTGTTATAATGGCTTAAAGCTTAGGTACAATTACGGAACTTATAGGGCACAGCGAAAGGTATAAAATTAATTCTCAAAATAAAAATAAATTAAGTATCAATCAATTTGTAAATAATTATGTCTTGGTGACTGCCTCGTTGGTCTAGTGGTCGCAAGCGCTACTGCTGAGCATGAGGTCCTGGGTTCGATTCCCAGGTCGGGCAAAGTGTTATTGGGTTTTTTTATCTGAAATTTCTCAGTAGCAGCCCGGAGTCTGGATTTGTGCCCGGTTGATGGCAATAGGCTCGCCCCCTATTACATGGGACTTAAACATAACTGGCGAAATGTGGGTGAACCTGCTACAGGGACACCTCTGCCCAACCCTTCGGGGAAACAAGGCGTGATGTTATGTTGTATGTCTTGAGATCAGTGGGTCTAAAACGGCCACATTAGCAATTCCTCTAAAAGCAATTAATTTTCTGAATTCCCAGCAATTCCTCTGGTGACGCAAATATTTCAGCTGAATCATATTTAATTCAATGCACATCAGAATCACATTTGGTGTAATTATTGCCGCATGAAAAAATTAAGACCGTAATTTTACCGGATAATTTTTCTTTACAGTTTTTTATTAATAAAATGAGATTTTTTTTTTCGATACTTTAAATGTTACATAACATCTCGCCTGTAATCCCCGAAGGGTAAGGCAGAGGTGTACCTATAGTACACCCACATTTCGCCAGTTCTGTTTTAAGTCCCATGTAATAGGGGGCGAGCCTATTGCCATCAACCGGGCACAGATCCAGACTCCGAGCTGCTATTGAGAAATTCCAGATGGAAAAACCCAATAACACCTTGCCCAACCCGGGAACCGAACCCAGGACCTCATACTCAACAGAAGCGCTTTGTTACCACTAGACCAACGAAGCAGTTAAATGTTATTTCATTACATTACAAAACTGTTAAACAGATGAATTGCGTAATATGAATTGAACGCAGATAATATTATGAATTGACAGTTTATGTGATTCATAGTATTATCGTAATATGCTTATGCCAAAACGGCCGTTTTCGACCCCCTGTTATAGATTGTGGTACATAATTGTTTAGTTTCTGTGTTCTTCAGAGGAAATAAAGCGAATCTTCCTGGTTTAAAATATTATTATTTCTTGTAATGCTTCTAATGAAGACTTTTATGAATGACAACCGTTATAAAAATGTGATGCAGACGACAAGAGATGAATATAGAGTGCTTCGTGTAGCGACTCGAACGTAGGTTTTATAGTTGCGAGGCAGCGCCATCTCGTCTGTCTTGCTGGAACTGGTAAGGTTTGATGCCTTGTCGACCGCTGTGCTACGCATATAGATTATGGATGCGCCGTTGCGTCACCCAGTCACCAGGTGGCGGTAAATATCGTAAACATTAATAATTATTTGATAAATCGAATTAAGAGCTCATACTACCTCAGCTCAAATTCACTTTTCATCTCGCTCGCACCATACTGCTCGCGGACTGAGTGAAAGCGAGACGGAGTGGGTTGCTTGCGGCTCCGTGGCGCCAATAATTTAGGTAATTGGTTTTTACGACGAAAGAAACGGTAATTTAAAAAAATCAAAAACTTAGTCGCTGCTTTATAGTTATTTCAGTTATTATGCAAAGTTTCATGATCTAATTTGTAGTATTTTTTAATACCAGCGGTTTTTTGTTCGGTTTGGAGGCAACTTTGTTTTTTTTTTCTATCGAGAAAATTTTATGGAACCGTGTTTTCGTCAAACATAGTACTTAACATTATTCTTAACTTTAACATATATTTATTTCATAATTAATGCTGCAGTATTTTCGATATAACGGAGAATCATGCTAAGCCATTTGAGGTAGTATAGGGCCTTAAACATAATATCATATTATAACATTTATCCATGTGCGGCCGTGGCTGTCTAGTGCGCAAGATGCCTAAGTTCTTGATGTTCCAACTGGATTTGGATAAAATAAATAAAGTTTTTGATAAATACTGGTTCTGTTATTTGTTTCCAGATACGAGTGTCTGCACGGGATGCTGCGCCACTCTCGATCACATAGTCACATATTTATTTAAACAGTTAGTGCAGAAATGTAAGTATTACAGCAATGTCCTCCCCCCGGTTGACGCCCTAAGCCAATGTTCGTACCCCACAGGGGTGCCCTTGGCGAGCGTTCACCTAGCTTTAATTAGCATAGTTGAATAACCCCTGGCTGGAGGTTTTAAGTGTAGTAGCTTAAGGCACTCACAGGAAAGCCTGGTTAAGTAGTCATGATCTCAGAGGTCAACTACGAGATGCCCTACCAAAAAAAAAGAACTTTTATTTAAATTTTATCAAGTTATTGACCGAGCGAGCGATGTCTCGACTTCAAGTCAAGCAAAATTTGCTTTCGTGTGTTTGTTGGTACTCCTCAACAGGTCCTATTTTACAACCAATTTGGACGAAACTTGGTATCTGAATACCCAAGTGTTACAACTTTATTGATTTAATTTTCGGAAATTTTTGATTAGAGGGATATTTCCTCTAAAAAGGGGCAAAAAGATATACTATTTCAATGGTTTTTTTTTTTAATTTGAAAGGTAGTAACTTTCAAGTTGGTCTCATAAAAATTTGATGAAGATTTGGTTCGGAGTGATGAGCAATATAGTTCTTCAAAACGCAATAAATTGCTCATTTTTAGATCTGTCAGCGGAATCGGCCTTTCAACTATTAGGTAGGGATTGATGGACCATTTGCTCATCACAAAACTAGGTTGCAGTGTTACCTCTGCCAATTTATTTAATGGTATGTTCAAAAAAAAAAGTTTGTGCCGGCGAGGTTTACTGTTGCAGAGTTACTAGTTTTAGAAACATTAGAAATAAAACGATAAAAATTAAATTATGTTCTCAGCTAGCAACAAAGTGTCGAACCCGCGCCAGCCGCCGCCGGAGACCAGCAATATGTTCATAGAAGTACTGCAGCGACGACCGGAGATCATGCAACAGTTACTAGCTACAGTAAGTATTGTCTACCTTAACACATATAATATTAAGACTTTTTTTTTGGGTGGGAAATTATCAAATAACTTCTCCCGCTCTGGGCGGAGCGGGAGGGCGTGTCAGACTCTTACTGACTAAACCCCACCCGTGTTCCTTCGGTTGCCCTGTCGCCGGGGGCCACGATCTCCCTTTCGGTTTTCTTCGCACCCCCGGCAGGCATCGTCAATTCTGCTGACATCTCTTTGAGGCGCGCGTGGAACACAACGCGCCGTCGACCCGGGCCTGGTCCTTATCGGACGGTGAGCCACCCATTGCTCACCGCCCGCAAGCCCACGCCTACGGTGACCGGAAATCGGCCTGCGATTTTCATTTATTTACCTCATCTTCTGTATCATCCAAATTCAACCGACTAGGCCTGGCTATATTCTGATCGTCTAAGAAACGCATTATTGGGTAATACCATAACTTTTGCTCATAAATATCTTCGGCACCTGATCCTGATTTTGAGGCATTGACTTTTTTATGTTCCTGTTATACGTACAGCGTAGGTTATTAATTTTCTTTAAAACAGCATCTTTATTACTTTGAAGATCTATTTCGCGTAATTCCAAAATTAGCTTCTCATAAGCTCAATCCAATAACACTTCGCCCAACCTGGGAATCGAATCAAGCACCTAATTAATCATTTTAATCTCTTACCCAACAGGTATTGAACGTGATTATGTTCGAGGACTGCTGCAACCAATGGTCGATGTCTCGCCCCCTGCTCGGTCTGATCCTCCTCAACGAGGAGCAGTTCGCGCGCATCAGACAGGACATGATCGCGCAACAGCCGCGCGATAAGCAAGCGCAGCTGGCGCACTGGTTCAATGGGCTCATGGCCGGCATTGAGCCCAACCTGCTCACCAAGAATAGGGACAGGTAGGTCTTCATACCGGCAGGGACTCTCAGCTAAATTATAACAGCCGCACGGGTTGACTGAAGGTCTTCCGTCTTCTCTTGAGGCAGCAGAATACCTGCATGTTACATGGAGCGATTGCCTCTGAACTTGCAATTGCTTGAATTTCTACTTAGCCCTCTTCCTCTCACCTAATTTTGCTGTACCCGACAGGGCCCATATTGATTTTTACTATGTTATACCATACATTCACAACCCAGCTACTGGGCAACACGATACCCCGTGGTAAGACTAGTTGTCAGATTTTCGGGCTTCTAACGACTGTCAAAGATCTACAAATGACAGCCGGGACCGGTGGCTTAACGTGCATCCTGAGGCCCGGGGGGTCTCACTAGGTCCCCCATCCACGGGACGACCTAGGCAATTGTAGCTTAACAATTTGTAATTTTTTTTCCATGGCAAGTATTTTTTTAAACACGCCATTTACGCGGAACTAATTTAACAGTTTTCTTCCCCATCATGAAGTGTCTGTTTGTAACGTCAAAGTAACAGCTTTTTACTAAATGCATATGAAATTTTATACGGTACTCATATAAAAAAAAAACAATTTTCTGTCTTTTTGTTCCGGCTAATCTCCGAAACGGCCTGACCGATTTTGACGCGACTTTCACTGACAGATAGCTAATTTTATGAGGAGTAACTAGAGTGTTTTAGAAAAAAAAAAGCATTAGGGAAAAGCGGGCGAGGCCGCGGGCAATAACTAGTTATTATTATTAATCAAATGTTACCCCTTACAGATTCACACAGAACCTGTCGATGTTCCGCCGTGACATTAATGACCTGCTGAAGGGCGCGGCCGGCGTCAGCGGCGGGAACGCCAGCGACATGATGACGTCATAACTGGCTCCTAGACTACTGTAGGCCTAGGACTTACGGGCAGTAGCGTGGAGCTGAGGGACGAAGCTGTGTTGTGAGATGAAAACCATAGTACATCTAACCCGATTTTTTTAACTGTACGCCTGTCTACGTGAAAATATTGCAGTCTACAGTATTTTTATTTCCTTAATGTCCCTCGGCAAACTTCGTGTTTCGTCAGTCGTCGGATTTCTATCAGTTGCCCTTTGCTTGGTGCAGACCGGACGCTCTCAATCGACTTGGAAGTATATAGAGTTGTTAATACTCTTTTAACTTAATGTAATTTATTTAAAAAATCGGACGAAAGCCGCTAAAGTCCCAAGCACGACAGATAGGAAAATAGTTTTACAGCTCTATATAGTTCACACGGAAATCAAAACAAAACAATAATAAAGTACTTAGTTCTGAATTCAAATTATTTTACACGATAAATCTAATAATTCATGGAGATGGAAATTAGCATTCGTTTGTATTCGGAAATGCGATGATTCCCGAGGGACGTTAAGGAAACCGAACTGTGGAGACAACAAGCTGTTTAGATTTTTTAAGACGCATCGGGGTACTGAGGAAGTAACCGGGCGGGTGAATTCAATATCGAGTTTAACAGCTCCAAGCGTACAGTTAAAAAAATCCAGTTATATCACGTTTGATGGTGACTACAGACCATAGGGATTCGTCCGTTCCAGGACATAAGATGAAAATATAAATAAATGCATCAGGAACAGTAGCAAACGTCTCATTTTTAATTACACGCCCTTGCACTGCTTCTTGCATACACATTTCAGATGTTTGTATATAATTTTCAGTGTAGGGGCGCGCAGTTTTAATTTAGACCATCTCTGCCAATTTTTAGTGCCACCTTAGATGATTACAGATGGTTCACTCCGCAAAATTATTTAAATAAAAAGAGACTCTTGCTTCGACACAATAAAGTGCTATTAAGGTCGCACAGCGCTAATATTCACCTAGAAGTTGCCTCTCTATCGCGTAACTCTTATATCTTCTGACTACGTTACGCTCTCTGAATTGGCCCGACAAGACGGGCCCGCTGCGTACTTGTAGCTTCATACCGAAAATGCGGAGTGCGCCTTCTGTAATATTCAATAACTATTTCCAGCCGTTTCATACGCCATTATTTCCTATGGCAAATTTTACTGTTAGTTAACAGTTAGATTAAGTACTAGAACCCTCAACTCCATCGCTATTTTCTCGTCGACTTTTTATTAATTTTTATTTCTATACGCACTATGAATTATAAGACGATTCATTTAATAATATTATAGATGTAAAATAAATGATACTTTGTGTTTCGGTAAATGACACGATTGTTATCAATTTATGTCAAAAACCGGGAGTACCGACAGAAGTGGAAACTTGAACAATTTTATCAGGAAATACTTTTAATGAGGTGTCGGTAACGGTGTCGCGAGTTCAATGGTTTAGTCCCATCTCAAAAATGTCCAACGCGCCTAAAGAAGTTTTCACTTCAAAAACTGTCTTCTGTGTTTATCTCTAGACCCAATTCTGAAGTCCACGCAAACGAATTCGTGGGCAGAAACTAATTATTTAAAAATCCCAATTTCGAATACGATAAAACGGTAAAAATCGACGTAGCATTATGATTTTACGATATTTTCATTAATAATAACTTGAGATTATACGGATGACAAATGCTATAATTCGCGCGCGACTGCTAGTCACCGCCTGAGGTATGTGATTGGTAAGACGGGGGAGGTAGACAAAGGCCAAACTAACTCTGACAATTTGTCAATACCGCTCACATACCTCATGCGGTGACTAGCAGTCGCGCAAGGACTATACCTTTCTTTCATCGCTATTCATGACCATTCGATACGCTCCCGTACTGGGCACCGATATAAAACATATCAATTTTTTTTTTTTTTGGAAACACGTCTTAAGGCGCTCTCTGAGATCTTGAATGAACGAAACTGAACCGTCACGCTCGGGTCGGTGACGCTGAATCGGGCATACTCGGCTTCAGTCGATTGGTGACGCTGAATCGCGTAGACTCGGCCCCATTCGTATTTTTTTTCTCTGTCGTGTGGGCATAAGCACATACCCTCTTTTTTAAATTATTTTTTTTGACTCTATTACTTAGCACAACGTTAAGAATATCAATTCCGTTGCGTGCTTTAATATGGGCTCCGTTTGAGTTCGAAACGTTTCGGTCAAGCTCGATACTAACAAATAACTCTGTTATAAATGTTGTCTTATAAATTCATAGTACCTATAGAAGTCTAAATAAACTAAAGTTAAAACTAAAAATATAATTATATTATTAAAATAATAATTATAATTAAAAAACTGTTAGTTCAAGAGTTCGTCTACAATTTCAATTGTAATATCACAATTTGAACTTCACACATAGTATTTTTTATTATTATTATTTTATTTTTTTCGTTTTAAACAATAAAATTTAATCTTACAGTCGTATTAGGTTCTTCGTGATTTTTTTAAGCATTCGTTGTTTAGATTTTTTAAGATTTATCTTGGTGTGATATGGTGTACAACTACTTGGGTTTTAGGCCACTGCTGGGCATAAAAAAAAAACTCCTAGAAATAAAGAAAATATGTTTATTCGCGGTAAACATGACGCAAAGAAAGAAAACAAAACCGAATTTGCATCAACTATCCTGTACTATTAAATGAGAATTCTATATTTTTACTTTTATGTGGTGTGCATATTAAAGAATGATCTTTTTAAAAACACTGCCTCATTTAGGTATCTGATCTTCTCTACCATTACCGCGCCCTGCGGTCTACTCCTTGATATGCAATGGCCTCTGTAGCCCCATGAAGCATGAGATTCCAGGGGCTAGTGCAAATCTTGGGGTTCATTCGATTTACCTAGTCTGGTTAAACCACGCTGGGATTGGTGCATTTCATTCATTCATTCATTCAAACGTTGGAGACTCGACTTTGAAGGGCCACCGTGTTTGCCGTAAAATGGACGTACTGCGCGCAACGTTTGCACTAACGAACACTCATTTTGATAATAACGTTTTATCATTTGGACGTGCTGCTCAATCGTGTAACTTGCCATGGTGATTTGGCATCAGTAACTGAAGAAATAACAATTGTTTCAGTGTACTACTAATACTCGTCAACAAGTTTCACATTAAATTCAAAAAGATAGTAGATTCATCATTTTTTTTTTCTTTTTTCCCTCCGCACGTTTTCTCATAACACAACTGACATTGGCAGAATTGTCGACATCGGCACCATTGCCATAAAGAAAAATAGAATAGAACGCATAACTAACATAAAAAATTTGCTTCACAAAATAATTAATGATAATTTTAAGATAAATCACGCTGGGTTTGGTGCATTTAATTAATTCATTCATGCCTAATTTAGGTATCTGATCAGAGCGAGTACCAAATAACTACCAAATGTATGAAAATAAACTAAGCAAAAGGAGTATGTAAGAATCGTAGCAGGTGGCGTTCTGTAGTTTCTGCCTACCCGCATAGGAATAACTCGTGAGTGTGCATGTGTAAAATATTACAAACATAACATAAAAAATGTATTTCTTGAAGACATGGGCACAGGTGAATAGTTATCGATAGTGTACCATCGAAGAAACGCACATTAATACATCGTAAAGATTATTTCTGCTTGCAGCGCTCGGCCGCTATAGAAAGCGGCCGTTAAACAGATGACCACATCGTGTTCACGGGATTTTGTTTTCAAACTGCTTGGATATGCGTTTCTTAGATAGTACCTCGTGAATTTATCGCAACTTCAATATTATTAAAGTTTCTCATAAAATCGATTTAGAATCAATAAAACTCGATACTATCGATTTAATTGACAGGTCGATTTAACTCGTCAAACCATCGTCTACTAGAAGCCGTTTTCTCAATGGCTTTCATTATATTTATTGTCGTTTTGAGCGTGTTTTATGAACAATCGCTGGTTCATACGACATTTGTCGGAATAATGGACAGTTATCAGACAATCTAGCCTTTTCCCAACTATGTTGGGGTCGGCTCCCAGTCTAACTGGATGTACCGAATACCAGTATTTTACATGGAGCGACTGCCTATCTGACCTCCACAACGCAATTACTGGGTATCACGATACCCCTTGGTAAGACTGCTTGTCAAACTAGCTATCAATATTACTCTACAAATTTTTCATAGATTTTTGCCCAGCAGTGGCATAAAGCCTGTCGACGTCATCGTAGTGGCGTATGCCATGTGACGTCACAATGTATTTATATGTACACTGTTAAAGTGTTGCAAACAATATGTTCCTTACTGTACTGACTTTTCTGTTATTTTGTGAGTGCCCTACATTATTTGCTTGTTTTTTGTCGATAAATTGTCTAAAGGAAATTAGCTAAAAAACGGTTTCTATAAGACTATTCATAATTTCTGTTACATTATTAAAAGTCGTGTCGAGTTCTTTAATAATTTCACCCACAATACAAGTTTACAAGGTTCGTGGATGCCACGGTCAAAAATTGCGGGAGCGAGATAGAACGAAACTCAGTTTTTTTTAGGAATGCCTTACAAAATATTCACTGTCTCTCTCGTACGTTTTGAGACCTCTACTGGCAGTGTTAGTAAAAAAATACGGAAGTGAGATAGCACGAAACAGATTTTAGAAATTCTTTACTAAATATTCTTCGTTCTACTTGCGCGTTTTATGACCGCTTCTGCCACTTTTGGCGTTTAGTACAGTGGCGTTGAAGTTTTTTCAGTTTCATTATCACAACAGCTATTATATGAAATATCGTATCAGATTCATTGGTCAGAAATGCCACCAGTTTCTGAGTGTCTGGTAAACTTTTTGATTTGTAGATCGCCTGTCAAATCCACCGCCGCGATTTACGAGTAGGTTCGAACCCAGACAGGCGCTTTACTTTGTGTAAATTATTTCATCACCACTACTCTCAAAACGGTGAAGGAAAACATTGTGAGGAAACCGGCATGTCCTAGAACCGAAAATTCGAACACATGTGACATCTACCAACCTGCACTGGGCCCGCGTGGTGGATTACGGCCCACTCACGATGGATCACGGCCCACGGAACATTATAGGCTGATTATTTTATACAAGTTAGTTGACACAATCGGCGCGAGCGCATTCCGCGCAGGATTCGCTTCAGTTCAGCCAGAACATTATGATTGGTTGTTTTTATTTTAGATACGACACCCATTTATATTAGTTTTAACATTAATAGTCTTTTAGCAACCGAACGGAACAGATTTTTTTGTGCAATTTAAAATAAACTTTATGTCAATAGAGTAACGCACAAATTAATACGAGTTAAATAACAGGTAGCGCTTCTTCTAGAGAATAGAAAAAACGTTGACAAATTTTATTTTATCCGTCTTTTAGATTATTAAAAAATATTGGACACGTATTTTTTCTTTTTTTACGTAATCAAAAGATTACGGCGATACATTGCGTTAAAATGTGCCATGACGTCACGAGTATGTAGATTTTATACTTACTTGATACGTAGCGAGCCGCACTCACCAACTTTAATGCGTTTTATCTAAGTCATTTTGCAACTGTCATGCAAGACTGTAGCCAGAGCCGAATCCCCAGTTTTTCGTACCCTAAAGATGTTAAATGCCCTTCTGACGGCCAACCCTGAATGTGATGTGTTTGCGGATGAATGGAGTAAAATTATGCGTATACGTCTGGTGTTCTGTGAGAGAAAGCATGCTAGGGAGTCCACTGTTCCATGTTAGTTTTAAATTAAATTAATATCAAGATTGTAATTGTATCTATGTTAATTAATATAATTGGTGTTGTACCGTTTTAATTATCTATATATTTTTTTATTTTTTTTATTGATGTGTTATAGCAAAAAATACGTGTCTAATATTTTATTATTATCTGACTGACGGACTAAATAGAATATCTTTTTTTTAACCGGGCATTATCGCTATTCTCGCGAATTCTCGGGAATTTCCCGCAGTAACAAACTCCTATCTAATTTGTACGTTACACAATTGACATAAAGTTAATTTTGCTATGTTTTCGCTTCCATTCCGTGGCTAAATTGAGCCTAACGGTCGACAAATAACAGCTAGTATATGTAGGCATATGAAATGTTCTCTGTATGACCGCAAAGTATATTGTATTAATGTGTTGAGTGCATTCTATTGAAATAATGTTATTTATAAACTAATATTATGTCTAGCTGTACCGGAACATGATCTTATACACGATATGTTACTTAACGAAAGGCGTTACCATTAACCTGATGAAATATAAAAATTTTTTTTGTTCATAATTATTTTTCAAATTTTTTTTCTTAAATTATGACGTAAAAGATTTTTTTTTTTTGCGTTTATGGATGCTATACTTATTGCGGGTTTTTCGTTAATTAACATAATGTATAACATAACTTTACGCCAGTAATCTCTGGAGGGGTAAGCAAAGGCCATATTTCGTCAGTCATGATCATCATTCTCTTGAGGCTATACCAATTTATTTGGGTCCGGTTATAAGTTCCAAGTAATAGAGGGTGGGCTGATTGCCAGTAACCAGCCTCAAATTAAAACTCCGGGCCGATACTGCGGATTTTTTAAAGAAAACATGACACGACCCGATGGTCTAACCCAAAACTGACTACCAACTTATATTGCCCGTATAATCAATTCATAACTAATTCATTGACAGTTGTATAAAATGGCTTTAAGAGCGTTTATACTAAAAGTGGGCAACGTCGCAAACAGATGTCAAATATTTCGCTGTTTTCATTAATTTGGCAATATTACTGTATGGAAATAATAAATATGGCTAACTACTGAACTAGAATATTGATTATAAATAATTAATATCATAACATCGACTATTTAGTTTTAGATGTAAAAAAAAGTATTTGGAAACTTTCCAAATGCCTTTTTTACACCTAAAACGGTTAAAACGTCAATGTTAGTGTTATAATTGCTATTAATTATTAATATTCTAGTTCACTAGTTAGTCATATTTCTTATTATTGCCAAATTAATCAAAACAGCGAGATATTTGCGACGTTGCCCAGTATAAACGCTATTAAGAGCTTACCTGTCAATAACCAAATTCAATAGTAATTTTTATGGCAAATCGACAGTTGAGCGGATAATACGGCAAATTGACGTAGTGTGACAATTTACTTTACAATGAATTTCCCTGATTCTATTTTTTAAAGATTTCTTATTTAAGTTATTGACGGCCCAGTCGGATTAATACGACAAATGTTTTCGTGCCCGTGCCGCCTCAGTCGTATTTATACGACTTGTTTTTTTGGGTGGGAAATTATCAAATAACTTCTCTCGCTCTGGGCGGAGCGGGAAGGCGTGTCAGACTCTTTCTAAATAAAACCCACCCGTGTTCCTTCGGTTGCCCTGTCGTCGGGGGCCACGATCTCCCTTTCGGTTTTCATCGCACCCCCGGCAGGCATCGGCCCTAACGGACCCCTCGGTCAATTCTACTGACATCTCTTTGAGGCGCGCGTGGAACACAACGCGCCGTCGACCCGGGCCTGGTCCTTATCGGACGGCGAGATAGCCATTGCTCACCGTCCGCAAGCCCGTATTTATACAACTGAGAACTTATGTTCGTTTTTTGCTTTTTATTTAATTGCACGATACTATTCGTTGTAAAAAAAATATTTGTCGAATTATGAACTAGGCGCTGGGGCAGGGCAAATAAAAAAATCAATAGGTTAAAAACATGCGTAAGCGTTGTGATCAATGCTCGAGCTTTCTCTGTACGAGAAAAGAGCACAGCTAGGCATAATGTCCGTTTACAGTTCTTATTCAAAATGTAGCGTCCCTCGTGTATCTGATAATAGCAATAATAAGGTTTTGTGCAGAAAATGAAGGAATTAAAGCAATATCTACTTACCTTTTTAGGGTTCCTTACCCAAAAGGTGCCAACGGGAACCCATTACTAAGTCTCGACTGTACGTCCGTATTAGGTAAGCACTTGAAATTTTCAGATAATGTGACTACTATGTTCGCTATCACAACAAATAATAAAAAATAAATAAACTCAAAAATGGGGTACCCCATACAATTCGCGGGCTGAACCTAGTAAAATATATTTTTCTAGTTTTAGTACTTGCATTTTCTGCATGAATTTGTTAAAAATGAATGTTTTAAATGTCTAAGTGATGACATTCCATGTTGTGTGCCCTGTAAGGTAGAATGTCCACGAGGGTGTTGTTGTGCCGATCCCGGGATGGGTGAAACTGCGCTAGGATCGGGTGAAACTGCGCTAGGATCGGGTGAAACTGCACTAGGATCGGGTGAAACTGCACTAGGATCGGGTGAAACTGCGCAACGATTGTAAAACTGCGCAAATTAATACATCTTAAAAAAAACTGTCACATTAATTTTGCCCAAATCTGTGCAAAGCAAAATTTACTGTTTTGGACAACACCCAGACTTAAAAGCATGTTAAAATTGGAAACACAGAATTCAAGGACGGGATCTGGCATAACTTAACTATTTAATTTATAACAAGGAATTTACTTATAAATATAATCTAATCTAGCTGATAAGTTGCCCTGATAGAATACTGGATTTACAGTAACCGCGCCTTAGGTACGTCCACTCATTCGTCAACGCTCACCGCGTCCCGCGTCCCGCCTCGTCGCGCATTCAGAAGGCGCGGTATAGCGGTCTCGGTCAACATATAGTTGGGTATAGACGTCTCCTAAACCCGAAAAAATCTGTTAAATTAAATTACAAATCGATGCCGGGGCAAGTCAGCTTATCACGAAATAGTATATTTAAAAAATCGTTTGTCCATTGCTTAGTACTTCTGATGGATTTTCTAAATACTAACTGATGGATTTTAATGCGGTTATCGCCATCGTATGCCATTATTTAGAAATACTTAAATAAATTACCTGGCGAACGTGGCGAAGGAACGTGTCTGTAAAGTTTCTCTAGTATATTTATTTTATTCAAAATTCAAACTAGGCTGAAAATCAGCACTTTTCGAACGTCAAAATTACATAAGACAGTCCCCCAAAACGGCCACCCTTCACCACTTCCTAGTGCCTTTAGCTGGGAAGAAGAAGTGGCGCAACAAACTCCCCAGCAGCACAGCTGTCTTTCAAGTTAGAAAATATGATATGATTCTATACAAGAGTATGCAAAAAAAAAATACATTATGCAGCACAACAATTAAATGATAAATTATTGGGCCATATGTCAGCTAGCACACGCCAATATACCAACCAAAAACATCGAGAACTTTACTCAAGCAGAAATAAAAAAATAAAAACTAAACGTAAACAGAACTAAATATCTAAATAAAGCCCCCAGGCATAAAGGGCGTGCCCGCCTACATAAAGCTATACAAAGCTGTAATTGGAAGTTATAAATGATGAACTAGGACCATCGAGGTAAAATTTAATGACTGCAATCTGTCCTGAGACATTTAGCAATAGGTATATGTTGGTTACTGACCTTGCACAGTATGAAGCCACTGCCCCATCCGTTCGATACTACGGCTAATTCCATGCTGGTAATCGGGTTTAACATAACTTCCATTGCCCGTTAATTTGAGCTCTTATAAAAGGGGGTGTGACACTCAAAAGCATTTACTTCAAATAAACCAATTACAGACACTTGAATTTTCAAGGGGTCGGTCAGAAAGATGAAGCTAGTTGTCCATTCAGTAGATTCCTATGGAGAACGGGCAAACTCCGTGGACATTTGTCTTATAAGTTAGTCCATTAAAAACGTGTTCTTAAAGAGCGGCTATGTTAAATATACGATGTTGTTTACTATTTAGTGTTCTCACTGTCTTTTTAGTTTTAATATTCGTAATTTAATAAGTTAACAGTAATGTTTCCTATGCAAACGTCGGCAGTCACTACGGTAAGTTCGTGTGGAGATTATATGATGCCTATTTCATTCACCTCCGGATAACTGCTGTCTTATCTGCCAGCAAATACTGTGTTATCCGGTAAACAGTGACTGTGAAACATAAATTTTATGCTTTAAATTTCGTTAAGTTGAATAAATTGTGAAAGATATAATTTTAACTTTGTTTTGATTCAATTTTTTTGTTGTTTTAAAAGTTTCGTCCGTTATTTTGTGTCGCTACAATACTTGCTCACGATTCTTTTAACAATATTCGAAAAATGGAAAAGCATAATATTAAATTCAGTCATGCTTTACTTAGGTAGAGTATCTGTAAAGCAAATTAACTGCCTACTTAAACTGTCCGTATATTTCACAACTGTCTTTCTTTGACAGTTGGTATGAAATGGCAATAATACGGCAAATTGACGTATGGTGTCCATTTGCTAAACAATTAATGTCCCTGACTACTTTGCAAAAATATTTCAATTGTATATTTTTTTTTTCAGTTGCTCATATTAATTCGCGTTATGGACCGAGTCGTCGGGCCATAAATATCAGTAGCAATAAGAATGTGCAACGCCTTGCATCTTATCGATAATTTACTACCTGTTCCATTAGTGCGAGCGAGACAGATTAATAACAATAATTTATGGCCCGACGACTCGGTTCATAATGCGGTGACTATAGTTTTTTCACCCCCTAAAAGGTAGATGTCTGTATACCTCCACATAACATACCATAGTCCTGCCGACCACGTTTTGATTGTAGTCGTGAGGTCGAAATATATTTATATAGTTAGTCTGTATTAAGTTTGTACGCAGTGCGCGATGCGCTTGTAAATACAATAAATTGTGATTTGTACAAAGCGATTCTTGTGGTTTTATTTATTAATAATAACCTATAATTAATCCTCCCTTTAGGCTTTAGCGGTCCTTTTCATAAAGCGGCCAATCAAAAAAAAAGCATGTCATTTATTCAAACCAGGCTTACAAGAGTTACAGGCTTGTAAGAGGCAGCACTTTTCGAACGTCAAAATGACATAATACAGTCTTTCAACACGTTCGCTCTTAACCACTTCCTAGGCTTAGAGACACTGCTGTCTTAAGCTAGAGCTGCCTATAATATAGAGGTATAAGGAACAGGGTGTAAAGTTCACTCATCCTCTATAGAAAAGGGAGGATCCTCCGACTAGACGAGTGACGTGTCTGGCGGGCTACTTCTCAATGATTTTTCAAGATTTGACGCCCCTGCAAGGGGGCGTGGAGAGCGGGGTCAAGGCTTCACACCTTGCCCACAGAGACTATACAGTAGCCCATAAATATCGGCCCCTCATTTAGTCGGCCTTCTAGCGGCCTGTGGAAATAACGCAGGTTTAATTGCGTTTGTGTTAATAGTTGATATGAATATTTCTGCAGGCGCGGCACGACGCTAAATCCTAAAGCGCCGCTTTCTGTACGACATTTCGGCGGTCTGTCCCCGCCAGGTAAGACAATTGCCTGGGGGAGGCCCAACGAGAACGACCAGCGACAGAGATGGTCACTCGACGCTCCTACAGGATATGTTGCTCTCGCCCTGCTCACAGATCTAGCCGTGTTCGGATTGAGGAATAAACAGACGTATATGTGTGAGCGGCTTGTGTTGTAGTATAATACCGCTCAGTGTCGACGCAAATCCCGGCCCGCTGCTTGCGCGATGCAAGATCTTGCATGACGTTAGTGTGATGCGTAGTTCGCATGTGGCATAGTAGATGCCGCCACACCGATACTCAAAGGTTATTTATGAAAGTCTTAGTTATTTGTCACGGTAAAGTCAATCCTCGCTGCAATCATATTCATGACAGCTGTCACTGCGGCCGTTAAGTGGCGGCCACTGTTCTTCTAGAAAACCGTAGCATAAACAAATTAAACACAATGATTTATTGAAAACATTATTTTATATTATCATCAACAATACAGTAATGACAAGCAAATCAAATAACAATACTTATTTTCTCAATAACTACAGCCTACATAATCTTATTCGGTAAAATAAAATCCTAATTAACTTATTTTAATGTCTTTCTGCCGAGCCGTAGGTCGTAGGTTCGAACCCATGAAATAGTTTACACAAAGTACCTGCTACTTTACTTTGAGTAAATTATTTCATTACCACTGCTCTCGAAACGGTGAAGGAAAACATCGTGAGGAAACCGGCATGTCCTAGAACCGAAAATACGAAGCCATGTTACATCTACCAACCCGCACTGGGCCCGCGTGGTAGATTACAACCCACTTCCTCTCACAGAGAGATGTCCCAGCAATGGAAACATTATAGGTTGATTAGACTACATGTCTTTCGGCTGAAACGATGATGATGATCAATGATGACATGAGTAGGTACGTACACGTCATATTTGAAACGGACTAAGGCCGCAGATGCGTCGCTTAGATCTTGTTGGCCGCCGCGGCTCGGTGGAGCCGCTGGCGCGTGCGGCCAGGTTTGCGTATTCCATGACAGTTTCATACTAATGTATCTATCTCGTTGGCCGCTAAGGCCTGGCTGCTAGTGAGCTATTGGCCAAATTCGTAGGTATACCAAAGTTCAAACAATTTCATGCAATATTCCAAAGCCTAAATTAGGCACCTGTCCTACGGTCGTCGAGAGACCGACTAGCTACTCGTATCAACGATTATCTAGCTCCAGATACATAAAAACGATTGTAGATCCCATGTAAGTAAAAGAGATACACAATTATGATAATATAATAGTTGACTATTGACACCGCCGCGCCGGTGAATGCCCGTTTGCTGCAGCGACAAGAGCTATCAAAGACAGTACTCGCTCAGCGACGCTCGCTTGGCGGGCAGAACACTCGCCGAGAGACTCAGGCTTGGTACAGACGCATACCAGCGAATAATCGCTCGTCGCCGTCGCTCACTCGCTGCTCTTGTTTAGTTGCTAGTCCCACTCGCTGTGGAACAGCTGCGTTATACGTTGCGATTTAGTTGCAAATTGAAGCAAGAGTAAGTTGCAACGTCTACATAGTGCTGCGATGCCATAAGTCATTCGTGTGTGTGGCGCCATCTACAACGCCGCATGCGAACTACGCATCAAAGACCTGACGTCACACAAATCCTACATCGCGCAAGCAGGGTTTACAGCGCGATCAGCATTATATAACTTTCTGACATCAATCGCCAGATACGACACCCATGTGATCGGAGGACCCTCCCTTTTCTATGGAAGATGAATGAACTTGACACCCTGTTCCTCATACCCCTTTATGTCTATTGCCACAAGTTAAAAAAAAAATGCGTCGCGCGTCATACAAATGGATCTTTGGGCAAGAAATCGTTTGAACTTTGGCACAGTATGGCACGACATTCCAAAGCACGATATGCCTTCCTCTAGGCACGATATGCACGGTCTTGGCACCATAGCACAATACCCGAAGATCTGCTGTGCACGATATCCTATAATAGTTACTGCACGATTTTAACAAGACGGCATATCGTCTACACGCTCTTGGCAAGCTCTTGCGACTTTGCGATTACGTCTTCAATGGTCCCCACCATGTAAAAAGCCGCCTCGGGGATATGGTCCAGTTCACCTTGGAGGATCTGTCAGCGAAAAGGTTTGGATTAGAGCACATTTTTGCGACGTATTAGATGTGAAACATATAAAATAGCTTGCTTTATTATTGATATAAGTACTCATCATCTGCCTAGCCTCTTCCCAATTCCAGCCCACTGGATGCAGCTGAATACCAGTATTTTATATGGAGCGACTGCCTATCTGACCTCCACAACCCATTTACTGAGAAATACGATACCCCTTGGTAGAGTCCTACCTGTACCCTAATTGCGTAATTTATTTTCGTAAACAATTGTGCCTAATTCGTTTCATTTTGACAGTTCAACAACATTCATTGCGTTATTTACGTTGTTCAGCAGATTTTTTTTTCCAACTTATGAAGCAATGGATGAGCAATCTGTTTCAAATCGAAACAGATTGTGATTGATCGTGTATTACGCAATTAGGGTAGGTACTGGTTGTCATACTTTCGGGCTTCTGACGACCCGTAACGACTGTCAAAGATCCACGAATGATAGCCGGGACTAACAGCTTAACGTGCTTTAGACAAATAAACCTATTTTTCTTTCTTTCTTTCTGAGGCATGGAGGGATCTTGGTATGTAAGACGGTCACCCATGCACGGAACAACCGCGGCAAGCATAGCTTAACCTGATCGATCGACTCGTGCGGCTGTTATTACTTGGCGACAAGGCACTATAAGTATACTAAGGCAGTTGTCCTATCGCCGGCGAGGAATTAACTATCGGCTATTTTCTCGCTCAAGAAACGTACAATAGATATGCATTCCGTGTAAACAAAAGAGATGCATATATTCATAGTTGATCGGTGACTGTTCACACCGCCGGCGAGGACTCACTCCACTAGTTTGTCGCTGAGCGACAAGAGCTATCAAAGATAATACTCGCTTAGCGATACTTGCTCAGCGATGCTCGCTTGGCAGTCAGAACTCACGACGAGAGACCAAACAGCGGTAATTTCGCCTTGAGCGACTGGCGCGAGTAATCGCCCGTCGCACTTAGACACTCGCTGATAGCCCAGCGACAAAACTATCGGAACTACACACTCGCTGCTTGCCAACTCGTTTTTAGTTGCTAGCTCTACTCGCTACTCGTTAATCATCAGCAGTGGGACAACTGCCTAACGTATTAATTAAATTGCCAATCACAATCTCACCCTTTTGAATCCTTTGATAGTCTCCGGCAATTTGACCAGTTTACCGATATGGCCGGTGAACACTTCAGCCACCTGCGAAGTTATCACGACACTATAATATATCATAAGATCACGCCAGTATTTCCCAAAGGGTTGGCAAGAGGTATACCTGTACATTCACATTATGTAGCCAGTTATGTTTAAGTCCCATGAAAAAGGGGGCGAGCCTATTGCCACCAACCGGGCACAAATCCAGACACCGGGCTGCTACAGAGAAATTCCATTTAGAAAAACCTAATAACACTAACCCACCACCCACTACCCACTTACACTACCAACGAGCAGTGGCGGAATTGTAGTCTTGGCCGCTCTAGGCCCCAGGCCATGTAGTAAGTATCAGCCGCCCCTTTCTCAGCATCCATCATATAGAACTACATAGTAAATTTACTTTTATCGAAATCGGTTCAGAAATTTAGTTAACTATAATAAGCTGCTGGTTTATAATATTTGCCGAGGTTTTAGGGTTGTATAATGTGCGAACGATTAGAATATATAGGTACTTTATTTCTTGTTATTATCAATGAATTTTTTGTCACGATTGGCCGCCGTAGGCTCGGGCCTACTGGGCCTTAGGGCAAATTCGCCACTGCCAACGAGGCAGATCAGCTATATGAGTCGTAAATGTTTTAAGTCTTCATACCTGGAAGGGTTGAGATAAGAACCGTTGTATCTTGCGAGCGCGCGCCACTGTCAGCTTGTCATCTTCAGACAACTCATCCATTCCCAGGATAGCGATGATGTCTTGCAGAGATTTGTAGTCCTGGATGTACGGAAGTAATATGAAGATGTCAGAGTCCAATACTTGTGTGAGACTCTAGCTACTAAAATTCTTGTTCAATCTACCCTTGAAGAGGTTTACCACCACGCTTCGCTTAGTTGATGAAATAATATGTATGGACATATCGTAACTAATATTATAAATGCGTAAGTGAGTTCTTTTTTGTTTGTTTGTGACGCTTTCACGTTAAAACGGCTGAACGGATTTGGATGAAATTTGGCACATGGGTAGACCATGACCTGGGTTAGGGCATAAGCATATTTTTTCCCGATATTCCCATGGAATCAAATTCCCATGGAACGGGGCGCAGCTAGTCTTTAATAATGCTGATCGCCATACCTCTCCTCGGCGGTCAGATCGTTAAAGAGGATATGTTAAGATACCTATCGAAACAGTTGTTCCATACAACGTGTAAAAAATCTCTGTCCGATCAGTGAAGATGTTGTTGTGTCGTACTGAGAGTCTATTTATGCAGTAATTTCAAAGAAAAAAAAAAATGGTCTGTTTTTCAATGGGGAAGTTTACCGGGTTATTACAAGGCGCGGGCGGCCGTTGTTTAGCGGGTATATACAAGTCATAACTTATGACACCTGTTGAATTTTTTTAAATAAATTTGGTGTAACTTTGGTACAAAAATGTAATTTTTAAATAGCAATAACTTTTATATTTTCAATTATTATTAGATAATGTATTACTTTTAAGTAATGTTATTGCAGTACCTATGAGTAAGGCTCGCGTACCGGTTAAATTTTCAAACCGGTATTATGTACTTGACACAAAAACCTTTACATTCGGTTTCGCTCGTAGAAACCGGTATTTTGGATTTTGGAGGATTCTTTACATACAGGTTTTTTTCGTTGCAACGCGTTTACCGACATGCCGCTCGTCGTATAAACCGTACGTCGTTTAAAATAAAGTTCTTAAAACGTTCACGTTCTTAAGAAAAGTTCGGAGTAAAACCCAAATAAACCGGTTTTCACCGGTATTTTTTAAACTGGTTCCGAGCCTTGCCTATGAGCCCGTTTCGGATTGGACAGGTTTTTTTTACATATTAATTAAAATACTTAATTTTAACCACATTGACTTACAATGGCAATGCCATTCAAATGAATCTAGAGTAGCCCAAATTCCGCTTACCACACTAAAAATTAAGAAAAGCTATTTTTTTTTTTTTTTCTGTAGGGCATCTCGTAGCTGACCTCTGAGGTCATGACTACTTAACCGGTCAATCCTGTGGTTGCCTTAAGCTGCTACACTCAAAGCCTCCAGCCAGGGGCATACAAAACTAAGCTAAAAAGCTAGGTGAACGCTCGCTAAGGGCACCCCCTGTGGGGTACGAGCCTCGGCTTAGGGCGTCACCGGAGGGAGGACATCAAAGACGGGACGGGCTGGATCAAAGTTTTGATCATTATTATTAATCGGGGAATTTAAAGCTACGTGCACAGCTGAAACCACTGCTGGCACCTCGTTATCGAGCAAGGGTCGGGGAGGAGTATCATTTACTCGGGGGCGCGGTCGCGATCGCAAAGGACCTCGACGGCGAGGTCGGAAAGACGGGAGGCGTCTGTGTCTGTGTATAGTACTAGTGGCCCTATTGCTCTCCTGGAGGAGGGTTATGGGGTCATCAGGGTCGGTGAGAATGTGCCTAGGTCGGCGGGTACGGCTAATCCTACTTGGGACATAACTGGCGGCCTCGACAACCAGAGGGTTGCAATGTTTGACCGCGGAATCGAAGTAACGCTTTGCAAGGCGTTTTAGAAATTGGTGGATCGTGGGAATTCTAAGGTCGAGATGGAGACTCTCGTTCCTAACATACCAGGGGGAGCCTGTGGCCCTGCGGAGGAATCGGTTTTGGAGCGTTTGCAACCTATGGATATGATGGGGTTTTGCATGAGCAAAGACGGCGCCCGCATAAGTCATGATGGGACGAATACACGCTGTGTAGATTCGCAATTTGCACTTAAGTGACATCTTGCTGCGTGCGTTTAGGACGGAATGGAGCCTACCGAGAGCGAAAGCGGCTCGCGAACGAACCTTCTTTATGTGCTCAGCGAAAGTGAGATGGTGGTCGAGGAAGACACCTAGGTATTTGGCTCGCTTCTCCCAAGGGATCTGCTTACCGAACATAGTGAGAGGTCGGGGGAGGGGGTCTCTAAGCCTTGTGCGCGGTTTCGAGAAGAGAACCGCTTGGCTTTTTTCAGGATTGACTTCTATGCGCCACTTTCGAAACCAGGCAGCGAGTCGATTGACTGCGCCTTGGAGAGTGTGGGCGATATTGTCGGGGTATCTAGACCTAAAGTAGATGGCCGTATCGTCTGCGAACAGAGCGAAATGCGTCCTTCTACCTGGGTTTGGAATATCGCTAGTGAATAGCGTGAACATGAGGGGAGCTAGCACGGAGCCCTGAGGGACTCCTGCACGAATGGGGCGGGGAGAGGAAAGTGCTCCTTCAATGCGATAGCGGAATACGCGGTTCGATAGATAGTCCCGTAAGATGAGTACGAGGCGATCCGGCACACCGAGTTGGTACAGCTTGTATAATAAGCCATTGTGCCAGACTTTATCGAATGCTTTCGCAATGTCGAAGAATACTGCACCCGTCAGAGAGCCGCGTTGGAAACCATCGCTTATGAACTCTATGATGCGGTGGGCCTGATGCACGCTAGAGTGCTCAGTTCGAAAGCCGAACTGTTCGTTGGGGATGAGGCCCTTGGTCTCGGCGAAGTCTCTGAGACGCTTGTAAATAAGCCTCTCATAGATTTTTCCGAGAACCTTGAGCAAACTGATGGGACGGTAGCTAGAGGGGTCGGTACTGGGTTTACCGGGCTTTCTGATACCTATGACGGTGGCTTCTTTCCACGACTGGGGAAAGAAGTTGTTGGTTAAGGCACCATTGAAGATGGTAGTCAAAAGCATTATCAGGTGGGCAGGGAATAATTGGATCACCCTATTGGTGAGTCCATCTGAACCGGGAGCTTTACGAGCTTTAAGACCTTTGATAATGTCGTGCACTTCGTCTGGAGCGACGGGAGGCAGTGGACAATCAGGGTCGTCGACGGGAGGGAAGAAAAGCTAACGAAGTAGGTTCGTTTTAACACGTGTTACCTGTACAACGTGTTCCTATTGATATCCCATAACTTTAGGGTAAGCATTATTGAGACCATGTCGAAGAATTAACTGGCCTACGAATTATCTCTTTTTTTTTTCCGCTTTACCTATAAAATAGTTTGTCAAAGTCACTATTATTTATGTAAAACACCTTTAATTAAATCCTAAAATATTATAAAACAAAGTCCCCCGCCGCGTCTATCTGTCTGAACGCGATAAACTCAAAAACTACCGAACGGATTTTCAAACAGTTTTAGTCAATGGACGGAATGATTAATGCGGAAGGTTTTAGTTTATAATTCATTAAAGTTTTGTATAAATTGGCTGAAATTTGACGATTATTGTTGAAAATGTCGGAAAAAATCATGCCGACTGGGAGCTTTATTGGCGTGCGCCGCGGAAATCGTATAAATTACATAAAATGAATGTTCTACATTATTGTTCATGTTAAAAAGTTCAACAAAAAAGTCTGCGATGGCATATCTTCTAATGATGACCCACAATAACCATTTTTTACACGCTTTATATTATTATCTTTCAGAATTTGATAAAAATTTCTTTGTTATTTCCGAAGGTATTTTGAGCGGTATTAAATATATCCTTATCCAATAAAATATTTTATTTAAATTGGGCATTTAATTTAGATTAAAATATGCCTGGACATCATATAATTAAAATGAATACTTTAAAAGATATATTACAGATTCAAAATTACTCGTAACAAAATAATTATGGTTGACGACAACGCGGGCGCAACGGTAGGAGTCAATGACCTTTTCCGCGGCTATTAGGTATATAATCCAGATAGTACGTACCCGTGGGATATTTTCCGACAGCCACGCGCTTCGCCCGCGGGCAAAAGCTAATTAAATATTTAAAAAACATTTAATAAAGACTATTTTTGCCCATTAAAAAAATATGTCAACGTCGCATTTTTTTAATTGGTTTGAATGAAAATGATTTACTCGTATATAATAACAATTTGATGAAACTTAGATTCACACATTGAGAGTCTAGTGTTTATGTATTTTTGGAACACTTGTTCTAGGACTTTTGGTATTATTTTTACTTAAAACTTAATAATCTTGGAGTTATGGAACATCAAAAGGAACACGTCGTTTATCCCGCATCCAAATAAACCTTCCCAGAAATTAAAAAAAAAAACCCACCTGCAAAATCTTCTGCACGCCTCTAGCAACTCCGTAATGCTCAACTCCGATGATATTAGGGTCCATGACCCTGGAGGTAGAATCTAGAGGGTCTACCGCAGGGTACACGCCGAGCTCTGCGATCGCCCGGGACAGTACCGTAGTTGCGTCTAAATGGGCAAAGGTCGTCGCAGGAGCAGGGTCGGTTAGATCGTCTGCGGGGACGTATACGGCCTGGGTATGGAAAGAAATAGCAAAGAGAAAAATAAAAAAAATGTTTATTAAAACCAGGAAATACATAAGATAAGAATTCTTGATTTATTTAAACATTATATATTTACAAGAGCATACAAGATAATACATAGTTTGAGTCCAATCATTTTAGTTGTAAATATCAGCTTACAAATACATTATTACCATTTAACATTGAAAAGAATTAACTAGGGAACAGAAAATATGCACTTTCTTAAAGGAGAACATTCACCGTCCATACCATACATTTTTGGATCAAATCTTAAAGTGCCGTAGCCTTTCGCAGAATAAAAACAAATAAAAATGTCACAAATGCCTGTTTGAAGTTTTTAAATTATAAAGGAGATCATTCATTTTGGGCTAAATTATGAAAGTGCCTATCAAAAAAATGTTATATTCCGTTAGAACATGTTATTCTCTTCACTTTTCACTATCGACCGAAACTGTAGGTTTTTTTTTCGATAAGGCATCTCATAGCTGACCTCTGAGGACATAACGAGGTCATGACTATTTAACCGGTCAATCCTGTGGTTGCCTTAAGCTGCTACACTCAAAGCCTCCAGCCAGGGGCATACAAACTAAGCTAAAAAGCTAGGTGAACGCTCGCTAAGGGCACCCCCTGTGGGGTACAAGCCTCGGATTAGGGCGTAACCGGAGGGAGGACATGAAAGATGGGACGGGTTGGAAATCTGTAGGGCCATTCCCTGCGCTATTATACGAGTTTGAAAAAAACTGTTTTCAGTATGTTTTAGTTTGTTTTACTTATTGTAAATGTGCACATTTTTATAAATAAAAGATTTATTATTATTAGTTAATACTAGTGATACTTACGACTGATACTTATTTCAATCAGCTAATATTAGTACTGGAGGAAAAAATTACTATTTCGCACACTGTGGTGCATAAAAAGCTGTTACTATAATTAGATTACTGTTATTCTTTTAAGGGGTCGTGCCCGAAATCGACTGATTTTGATCAATTTTGTTCATTAGTTGCGAGAAAGGAAAACAGAATTTAAATAAAATTATTTGTGATTTAAAAAGACTGGTCCTTGAGCCTGGTCCTTATCGGACGGTGAGCTACCCATTGCTGACCGTCCGCAAGCCCGCGTCTATGGTGGCTGGAAATCGGCTCGCGATTCCCGACGCCCAGGGCGTCTCCTCCTGCGGCGGCTAGGGGCGTGAGGGCGCGAATTTCGTCTCTCCCTCACGCGTTAGGCCTCCTCCTTCGCGAGCATTACTGCTTCGCAGAAGGAGGTGACGGCCTCCCATTTCCTCTCGCTCCGTACCATGGCCCGAATCAAGGCTGGACGCGAGAGATCACCGCCGCCGATCGCCTCCACGAGGTCACGGCAATGCTCCGCCCAAGCCGGGCAGACCTCCACCGTATGCTCCACCGTGTCTTCCGGACCTACACAGACCTAATATTTCAATTATTTCAAGTTTTCTTACAATTAGATAAGTTATTGACCAAAAGGTTTTTTTTCGTGGACGGAGCCTTAACTAAAACATACTGAAAACAGTATTTTTCAAACTCGTATAACAGTACAGGGGACCCTACAGATTTGGTCCCATAGTGAAAAGTGAAGATAATAACATGTCCTAACGGAATATAAGCATTTTTTTGTTTGTCACTTTCATAATTTAACTCAAAATGAATGATCTCCTTTATAATTTAGAAACTTTTAACAGGCATTTGTGACATTTTTATTTTTTTTTATTTTTGTGAAAGGCTGTCACAAAAAAAATGTCATACTAGAGCTTGAAATATTACATTAATGTTCGTTGCCCTTGAGCCCCAAACTAAACAGTCTGACTTCTTGGGGCTCGGGATACTATTTCCAGAGTGGAGTCTAGTAACATGGCTATCCTTATTACCTGCACGCTGGTAATGGAACCGGTCTTCGTAGTGGTGATCCGTTCCTGCATGGTTCCCATGTCAGTGGCCAAGGTGGGCTGGTAACCCACGGCGGATGGGATACGGCCTAGCAACGCCGATACCTGACGAGACGAATAATGTTATAATATCAAAAACGTCTCACCTGGAGACCCCAAGGGTGTATGCAGAGCTGTATGTGATAAGCACGCCCACATTTTGGCAGCTTTGTTAATAATTCCAGAAGGAAAATCCAATTTCCTTATGGAAAACCTCGCTAAATCATATCGTTTTGTAATGGCAACTTTTACGATAGGTACCAACAGCGGGACATCTTTTTAGGGTTCCGTACCCAAAGAGTAAAACGGGACCCTATTAGTTAAGACTCCGCTGTCCGTCCGTCTGTCACCAGGCCGTATCTCATGAACCGTGATAGTTAGACAGTTGACAGATCACAGATGATGTATTTCAATTGCCGCTATAACAACTAATAATAAAAAACAGAATAAAATAAATATTTAAAGGGGCTCCCATACAACAAACGTAATTTTTTTTGCTCGTTTTTATAGATAATTGTACGGAACCCCTCGTGCGCGAGTCCGACTCGCACTTGGTCGGTTTTTTACAGTCCAGCCGCTGAGAGAATGCGTTCTTGACACCTGTCAGTTTCAAGTTGTAAAAATAGTGCAAAGCAGGAGCGGGTTGCTAAGACGGGAATAAAAAAAGTGTTATTTTTATGTTACTTGCAGTTGTCACCAGCACTTACCTCAGAGCCTGCCTGCGTGAATCTGAAAATGTTATCAATGAAAAGCAGCACATCCTGGCCTTCCTTGTCTCGGAAGTGCTCAGCCACTGTTAGCCCGGTCAGAGCGACGCGGGCTCGCGCGCCGGGGGGCTCGTTCATTTGACCGTACACGAGAGCCACCTGACCAGAGAGATGGACAGTTTTATTATTAGGTGTAGGTTAAGTAGGTACTCGCTATTGTATGAATTTTTAGGTCACGTTGTGGCGCCGGGTTATTTAGAACAATTTGTGTTGTTGTTGGAATTCAAAGCTGTAGGCGTATTTGGGTTTTGAATATTATGATGGTATTATACAGGGTTATTGGTGATACGTCGGTAATCCGTTAAGGGGATGTAGGAGAGGTCATTTGCAACCAAATTACACCAGAAAAGCTGCTAAAGTCGCAGGTACGATAGATAGGAAAATAGTTTTACAGCTCTATATAGTTCACACGGAAATCAAAACAAAACAACAATAAAGTACTTAGTTCTGAATTCAAATTATTATACACGATAAATCGATAAATCTAATAATTGATGGACATGGAAATTAGCATTCGTTTGTATTCGGAAATCCGATGATTCCCGAGGGACATTAAGAAAATAGAAATAATGTGGGTATATTCATGGTATTATTATTATACCATGGGTATATTATTGAAAAAAACGCGTCAAGAAAGTCTGTCTAACTTGCACTACTTAGATACTCTTCCGATGAACCCACTAAGTCGAATATTTTCATCGATTAGTCGGCTAATATTAAGTATGGTAAGGATTTCATGAAACGATATTGTAGGTAGGTTAGGTTAGGTTAGGTTACCTTAGAAGTCTTGTAATCGTCCGTAATAACTCCTCCCACTTTCATTTCATTGTACAAATCGTTGCCTTCGCGCGTTCTCTCACCGACGCCGGCAAACACCTGATCAAATTACACAATCAAAATATACAGGCATAGATAGGTATAGTTATACTTAACGCAAAAGCTGGAAGTCTACTCCCTTAGCACGAATTCCGTAGTTCCGGCCAAAGTTACGGACCATATCTAGCCCGTATCTCCTACAGACATAAGATTAGTTCGGGGCCCGTCCGGCGTCCTAAGAATGAATGACATCACTATTTGACAGTTGTCCCTACTCCCGATTTGTTTTAGCCCGTCCGAAAAAGTTAATTAATATGTTGTAGGGTTTACTCGCAAAGTTATGATTTAGTTTCGGACAGGCCCGCGTCTTCGTTGACGGACTTAGACAATAGGCCCAGGTTCTTCGAATCTTCTCTCATATCGCCACGAACGAAGATTTAAATCATCAGATTCGCCCTACCGCGTCAAAAGATGGTCGCGTTTCTGATTCGTTTTGACACACATAGAGGGGCTCCTCATTGCTTTCAAAGTTCCAAACTGCTCACCCTACCATTTTCCAGAAACCTTCATTGCTATTATACTTAATTACTTAATAGGAATTTCTCACTAGCAGCCCGCATTTTAGAAATTGGTGGTGTGACGCCCCCGTGCCTCGGAAAGCACGTAAGTCAAGCAGTTGCGGTCCCATGTGCACTTATGTTTGCGCACACTATAATATCTCCAACGTACTTGGCAAACCGACGTTGAGATTGCCCGCCGTAACCAAAATTCTGTCGGGAAGATATACAGGGTGGCAGGGACTTCAATGCGAAAAATGGATTCGTTACATGATTCTGAACCTCCTGCAGTTGCAGAACCATGTACTGAATCCATGGTAACCGTTTTCGCGTCGATGTCGATGCCACCCTGTATTTAAATATTACTTACGGAGAATCCTCCGTGCGCCTTGGCAACGTTGTTAATGAGTTCCATAATCAATACAGTCTTGCCAACTCCTGCGCCGCCAAACAGGCCAATCTTGCCGCCTGAATAACGAGATGGATGGGATCATTTTATATGACTTACCTCACAGGATAATTGGAAAAATTGGATATTTGCGAAAACTCTACGATTTCTGCAAAAGACCGGATTATTGGAAACTAAGAAAGTGTTTCGAAATCAGCTGTTCCCAACATTCTGTAAATTTTTCGCAATTTCTTGGGTTGGTCTAAATTTAGCAAAAGTTGTTCATAATGAGTAACACAATGATCCCTTATAGGTTCCAGTTAATACAATTATACCTCGTAAATTTAGTTATTTTAAAATGATACCTCTTTTAAAAAGCCCCTTCGTAAACTTTATATCATACCTTTCACATAAGGCGCGAGAAGATCGACCACCTTAATGCCAGTTGCCAGAATCTCCTGTTCTACTGACATCTCAACGAAGGGAGGTGCGTCCGCGTGGATCGGGGCATATTCATCCGTACTGATGGGGCCACGCTCATCTGTTACGTACGAAGAAAAATGTTTAGGTATTATTTTTGTGTTGTTTTATGATTATTGTTTGTTAGAAGGTGTTAGGACAAAGAAATCTGAGCTAGTTTATGAGCTCGTAAACAAAAATGGTAGCCCACATGATGGTATCCTGGTCACCGCCGCTAATGGGGAAACTTCTCCCACTCTGGGCGAAGCGGGAGGGCGTGTCAGACTCTTACTGACTAAAACCCATCCGTGTTCCTTCAGTTGCCATGTTGCCGGAGGCTACGATCTCCTTTTCAGCTGGCACAGGATCATGAGGATTTAGACAAACGAAGAGAGGATCATAAAACAAATTCCTTACCAATGGGTTCCCCAATGACATTCATAATCCTTCCCAGGGTCGGTTCGCCCACAGGAATGGTGATGGGAGCTCCAGTGTCCACAATAACCTGGCCTCGCACCAGGCCTTCAGTACCATCCATAGCTATGGTACGGCAAGCGCTCTCGCCTAGATGCTGGGCAACCTCCAAGATCAGGCGTGGTTCTGCAAAATTTGTTGCAATTTGGTTAGGGCCCGCGAATCTTCCAAGTTGCCAAAGTCGGTTACAGAACTAAGCGATGGAAAGTTCAAAACCCACATAAAAGGTGTCCTTATCAAAAAAACATATTAAAGACTACGTTGAAGATAAGGAGCACATACATACATAAACTCACGCCTTCTTCCCATGGGCAGAAACTACAGAACGCCACCTGCTACGATCCTTACATACTCCTTTTGCCTCGTTTACGTTCATACATCTGGTCATACACTCCCGCCGGTTGCGAGTACTACGCACTTGGCCTTTCTGAAGAATATCACCAATAAGGTTAGTATATGTTAGGGCGTCCCCGACCGGCCTTTCCCTTCACATCAGCCTTGTAAATACGTTTTGTTAGTCGCCTTTCATTCATCCTCTCAACATGCCCAAACCATCTCAGCATACCCTTTTCAATTTTTGTCACAACATCTTCTTTTAAATCACACCGCTTTCTTATCACATCATTCTTCAGCCTATCATTCATAGACAAACCACACATGCCTCGCAAGGAACGCATTTCCAAAGCATTTATTCTACTTTCATGCTTGTTTTGCCACACCTAACATTCACTTCCATACATAAGCGTTGGCACCAGCACACCATTGTGAACAGCCAGTCGAGCTTTTTTAGACATCGACTGGTTGGCCACAATTGCATGTATAGCACCATTCACTTTATTTCCCGCGTTTACTCTCCTTTCTACATCCCCATAAATTTTCCCATCCCTTTAAGCAGACTCCCCAAATATATAAACTCACTTACTTGCTCCACACTCTTATCATTTATTTTCACATCACACACCGATACATCCTCTCCTCTTTCAAACACCATGACCTTCGTCTTATTCACATTTATATTCATCCCTTTCACCTTATATGCTTCATACATCACAATCACCGTGTCTTGCAACTGTTCTGCTGATGAAGCAAGTAGAAGTTGGTCATCTGCGTAGCTAAGGCATTTGACAGGTAACTCATTCATCCTCAATCCGCGCTCACTCTCTTTCAAATTTGTCAGACAATTATCCATGTACAAGTTGAATAGCCACGGTGACGCTACACAACCCTGTCTAACAGTCCTCGAGATGCAGAACCAGTTCGTGTATGCCCCATTTATCCTAACACAAGCACTGGAATCCTTGTATAAAGATTTCAGTGGCTGTACCAAGCGCCAGTCCACACCGTACATGGATAGTGTCGACCACAGTTCTTCCCTCCACACACTGTCATAGGCCTTCTCCAAATCAACGAAAGCACAATAGACGTTTTTGTGCTTTGCTAGATGTTTTTCGGTTATGCACCTTAAGGAGAAGATCTGGTCCATACAGCCCATTCCCTCTCTATATCCTGCCTGTACATCCCATATTTTCTCATCTGTCACTTTTATTACTCTATTTATTAAAACCTTCGCATACAGTTTGCCGACAACACTCAAAAGACTAATGCCGCGGTAGTTTTTACACTCCTACTGAGAGCCCTTTCCCTTATATAGTGGTACGATTACAGCCTTGCACCAATCATCCGGCACACGGCCATATCTCCAACACATATTAAAGATTTGGCACAACAGGCTTGCTACCACCCCATCACCGTCCTTCAGCATTTCAGCAGACACTCTGTCGTACCCTGCAGCTTTCCCAACTTTCATCCCTTTCAGCGCTCTTATAATCTCATCTATTTCTATTGCATTTTCGTCATCTTCATCTGAATTTGGGTCTTCAAAACTGGCGTCTGCCCAGTTACCCACTCCTTGCACACTATCCTGACAACTAAATAAACTTTCAAAGTATTCCTTCCAGCGTTCCAAAACCTTACATTCTTCGCTTAGTAAACATCCATCTTCTGCTCTTATAACATTCATACTCGATGTTCCTGTCACTCCGCGAGCCAATCTTACCTGTTTCCAGAACAGCTTAACATTGACCCTGAAGTTATCAGAGAACTTCCTGTTATACTTTTTTTCCTTTTCAAAGAGAAAAGTTATACTTTTTTTCCTTTTGTAAGATGAGGAAGTTTGGCAATAATTCCTTCTGCACATGTGGTTTCCCTGGTACCCCATTAACGGCATAACAATGTAAATGTCTATTAACTGCTCCCAAATTACGATGTTTTCACTTTAAAAATTCCAAGAATTTGCCTTCCGCAGTAGCTACAATATAGTAACCACTGTACCAATCGTGACACGCCAATTTAAATGGAGCACCACAAGATCAGTCAGTGACTTGTGTGCCTGTGGGGTACAAATGATTCTCTGGGGAGGGGAGGAAGTTCTCAAGCCGTGAAAGTCCTTTTAAAAAATTCCTTCGGCACCTATTTTCCGTAAACTCAACAATGTGCCCCTTTCCGAGGATGACAACAACAAAATCAAAATCTTAGTAATAAAAATACAGGTTAACTAATATTTTATTATTGTTTATGTCTAATTTAGAGTTTAAGACTCAATTTAGTCGAAGCCCAAGGGGAGGCAACTGCACCCGTTGCCCCACCCCTGTATCCACGCCTGTTCTTCCTAAATGGTATACTTACTTCTGTCAGGCACCTCCAGAGCGTTCAATATCAGAGGCAGTTCTTTGTCGAACTGCACATCCACCACGGCGCCAATCACTATGAGAACAAAATTATTTGTTTTCGTAACTATATTATGATTTAAAAGAATGTCCGTGAAATTTCTTGCCCGTTCTTTTCCATAGGAACCTACTACGCTTTGGAATAGGCAACTAGCTTCAGCTTTCTGATTGACCGACCCCTTGACAATTCAAAAGTGCCTGTAAACGGTTTAATTAAAATAAATGCTTTGAGTTTGAGTGAACCTCAGACTAATAATTATTAGTCTGTGGAATGAACAGCTTCTGAGTTGACTAAAGGATCCCTGCAAACAGGCGCGATGCGATACCGATAGAGCAATTTCCGAGAAGTTTTCATAGAAATTGTTCCATCAAAGTCGCTGCGCGCTGACGCGTCTCGCCAGTCTGCGGAGCTTTCACGCGGCTGTTGATATGACACATCGTAGACAGAACATTGTATAGATTTGTTATTTTGTTGCTAGCGTATACCGTATAAGATAGCGGTAGTCTGAATCCATCTAATGTAGTTGGGTAATACTTTTGTCGCCCACCAGGCTGCATATAAGCAGAGTCTATCAACTGAGTTCTTAATGATTCTGATTGATCGTTAAACTCCCATAGTAGCCTTTGTCTACAAAATCCACCAATTGAGTTTGATACCACCCCTGGGTTTATTTATTTATTGGTTGCTCTGATTCAACCTCTGATTGGAAGTAGCGCTCGCCGGCCGCTGCCACGGTACCGCTTGCTTCGCTCGCTCGGCTTTCGCGCGGTTGGTCACAGTTCTAACCTAATCTAATCTATTTCACCCAGTTCAAAATGACGAATCATACAATTTGCCGACATGTTTTCACCATTGTCTAATTTATCTAGTCGCAGATGATTGCGAGACGCGTATGATTCGTCATTTTGAATTGGGTGAAATAGGTTAGGTTAGAACTGTGACGGTTGGTCACAGTTCTAACCTAACCTATTTCACGCGAGCCGAGCGAGCGTAGCGAGCGGTGCCGCGGTAGCGGTTGACGAGCACTACTTCCAAGATGCTGGCAGAAATTGGCTCAATTGGTGGATTTAGTAGACAAAGGCTACTTTGGGAGTTTAACGAACAATCAGAAGTCACATTCAAAGCTCAGTTGGTGGATTCTGCTTATATGCAGCCGGATGGGCAAGACTGACCAGCGATAATCCGACCCTTAGCTCCGCCACCTGTGGTTGGAGGTGGCGATGGCTTCCTATCAGGCTTTGCTTTTCTCGGTGCAGCTTTTGCTGGCGGGGGCGCAGCTTTCGGCGGAGCCTTTTTTTCTGCATCATAGCTGATGGCTGTAGTAGAAAACTGTGGGAGTAAGATTAAAAATTAGTTTTCTTGTGGGACATTAGTCATAGACATCATCATTTCAGCTAAAAGACGGTCACGGCTGGACATAGGCTTCCTCCAAGCGTCGCCGGTCCTGTGCTTCTCGTATGTAACGGATTCCTGCGACCTTCGCGAGGTCATCGGTCCACATTGAGGGAGGCCTACTCACGCATACCTACTTATGTAGCTTATCCTTAACAAAGCAGTATCTCAATAAAATCTCGCTTCATAATAAAAGCATACAGCGCCCTAGACCCTAACTGGTGGTTCGCTCCGAAACTTTATAGTAATCGCCATTTTAAACGCGTTCAGACTTCGCTTCTATTTATTGCGAAGTAATTTTTTTTCTATGTTTAATTAAGTTTTATTTATAGACGGTGAGCAATGGGTAGCTCACCGTCCGATAAGGACCAGGCCCGGGTCAACGGCGCGTTGTGTTCTACGCGCGCCCCAATGAGATGTCAGCAGAATTGACGGGGTCCGTTAGTGCCGATGCCTGCCGGGGGTGCGAAGAAAACCGAAAGGGAGATCGTTGCCCCGGCAACAGGGCAACCGAAGGAACACGGGTGGGTTTTAGTTAGTAAGTGTCTGACACGCCCTCCCGCTCCGCCCAGAGCGGGAGAAGTTATTTGAAAACTTGCCACCCAAAAAAAAAGCGCTTTTCTTTGTGTAAATTATTTCAAAATGGTGATGAAAGACATCGTGAGGAAACCGGTATGTTCTAGAACCAAAAATTCGAAGACATATCTACCAACCCGCACTGGACTCGCGTGAAGTATCAGCATTTTACATTAAACTTACATTTTTACAACCACCTCGTAGAGGAAGGCTGGCACCGTATTTAAACATAGGCTGAGATAACAGCCCAGATTTGTTCATCCATAGATTCACATATATTTCTTGTTCTTTGCCTCGAAGACCAGGAGAGGGACGCCTCAGATCTGACAGGGTTTTACCCCTCGGCAGAGTTTCCTCTTTCTGCACCCGAGATGTAGATTTCTTGAGGAACTTCATCGCTGGGAGACTAGATGCTGATAACTTGGAGTTTACTGCAATTTTTATTAGACAACAAAATTTTGTGAGGAAGGTTTTGAGCATGAATATGGACGCATATTTCCTCCAACTTGTTCTTTTTTAGAGTTCCGTGCCTCAAAAGGAAAAAACGGAACCTTTATAGGATCACTCTTGTGTCTGTCTGTCTGTCTGTCTGTCTGCCACAGCCAATTTGCTCCAAATCTAATGGACCGATTAAGTTGAAATTTGGTACACATATGTATTTTTGTCACACGTAAATAAATAAAAAATTTAATATCAGTCACTTTTGCAAACAAGAAAATTAAAAAAAAAAGTTTTGTTAACAGTACCGTGTGACATATCAAATGAAAGGGCTTGTTGCGAGGATCTTAAACTTTTTTTATATTATTTTAAAATAAACACTTATCTCAGAAACTACTGAACCTCAAATTTCGAAAAAAATACACAGTATGGCTCTTTACTCATAGATAACAGGAAAACCTATAAGAAGTCTATGGTCTTAAAATAACACGGTAAATCTCTCAATATTCTGCGTACAAACTTTCATTTGCAGTTGGAATATATCGGAGAACATGTATTTCAACTACTATGTTAAGTTTGTATTTGGGATAAATTCATCCCAACTACAGAACCCTTCATTGTGCGTAGTCCGATATGCACTTGGCCGGTTTTTTGTTTTGTTTTCTTTCTTTGCGTCATGTTTACCGCAAATAAACGTACTTTCTTTTCATGGGAGAATCTTTTTTAATTTCTAAGAGTAGGGGAGGGGAAAACCAAAGAAATGAAGGATTTTTTACGGTCGTTAATGAATGAATGAATTAATTAATTAACATACAGCCTGGCAATAACCTGCAAATTGCAATTTAAAAAACGTAATTAATTGATTCAGGTGTGACCTTTAGTAAATCCTTACATATTATAAAACTAAGTCCCCCGCCGCATCTGTCTGAACGCGATAAACTCAAAAACTCCTGAACGGATTTTCAAACGGTTTTCACCAATGGACGGAGTAATTCATGCGGAAGGTTTTAGTGTATAATTCATTAAGGTGTCGTGTAAATTGGCTGAAATTTGACGATTATTGTTGAAGATGTCGGAAAAAAACAAACCGACTGGGAACTTCGGCGTGCGCCGCGGAAATGGTAAAAGTTACTTATAATTTATGTTGTTCATTATGTTAATCTTAAAAAGTTCAACAAAAAAGTCTTCGATGGTATATGTCTATCTTTTACGGATGATCCACAATAACCATTTTTATCTTTCAGATTTCATAAACATTTCATTGTTATTTTCGAAGCTATTTTTACCGGTATTATATTAATCCTTATCCAGTTAACTATTTTACTTAAATTGAACATTTAATTTAGATTAAAATATGCCTTGACATTATCTCATTTAAATGAATGGCTTAAAATATATCACAGATTAAAAAATTATGCGTAAAAAAAAAAAATTTGGTTGATGGCAACGCGATCGCAGCGGTACGAGTCAATGACCTTTTCCTCGGCTATTATTTATGTAATCCCGGTATCGGTAGTACGTTCCCGTGGGATATTTTCCGACATCCACGCGGGCGAGGCCGCGTGCAAAAGCTATTCTATTATAAAATACAATAGACGTTGATTTATTTAGTAAACTTTTGCGCTTAACTATTCCAAAAAAGCTATAAAAAGCCCTGAAAGAAATCGACACCTGTCAACGAGGCATCCTCAGGATGATGATTGAACACGGCGTGTTGCCACATCGAGCGCTGGACTCTGAGTGAGCGGGCTACATGATTAGTAAAAAGAAAGAAAGATAACAAATTTATTTGACCCAGGCAAACAAATCAAAAACAAAAAAAAAAAAACAGGGATAGCTTAAAACAGTATTGTGTGCCTCACGGCTGCGACAAATAGGCCCAGTTCAGCATAAATGCCAGACAACTAGTGCCTGACGCTGGTTTTTAACTGAACCTTATATTACGAGTACGTCTGAAGGCTCTTTCAAACAGGCGCGACACGCGACGCGACACAAAGACACCGCTCGTCGCGCAACGCGACGTACCTTTGTGTCGCGTCGCGTGTCGCGCCTGTTTGTAAGAGCCTTTACGGATGTAAATCAGTTTTATAGTTGTGTAAATATTTAAATAAAAATTAATTGATGTCTGTAGCAATTAGGTAATAATAAAATCAATATGATAAAATTAAGTTTAAAAATGATATTATCGTATTATATAGATTATCTTATCTGGTATTGTGTAATATAGGTACACACCCGCTTACTCCTTCGAGGAACTTGCGTGAATAACAATACGCCTGTTCCATGAAGTAGTAAGGGTCCAGCCCAAAGAAAAAGAAAATCCATCCATCCAAAATTCATTTGCATAGGTTACATGTTGGGGTCGGCTTCCAGTCTCTAACCAGATGCAGCTGACTACCAATATTTTACTTGGTACCCGTATTTTATCTGACCTACACAACCTAGTTACTGGGTAACACGATACCCCTTGGTAAGACAAACATAAGATGGGCAACTTACAGGTATTGCCCCAAGCCCAGCTCAATTCAGAAGGCACATTAGTAAATGCTTTCATTTTTAACACGATTTTTTTATCCATGTTTTTAATTATAAATGTTTGTAGTCACTATCTGCTAAGGAAACTCTTGCTCAGTACACCACTATACCTTTTTTGGTATGTTAGCTGGACG